>HG995357.1:2642500-3952500 GCA_905333045.1 Lysandra bellargus
AGATTGGAATAATGTAAACCGGCCATAATTCCAAAAACTATCTGTCAAGCGGTTTCAGAGTTTTCGCGAGACATTCACATTGCAATTTGCAATCCGTTTTATATGTAGGGTGTGCATTGACGGTACGTCCATTCATCCAACTGGTCGGTCATCGCTCCAAAAACGTACGTAAAAACGTTTGTAATTTTGTAAGTACGTCCGTTTGGATGGAAGCCGGTGATGTTTGAATTTCATTACATTGCAATTATTGGGAACTCTTCGTAATTACGGTTTTGTTAAACCATATTAAGATTGTGAAGAGTGCATCAGGAGTAAAGAGATTTATACTCTTTAAAATAACTTTAAGGTATAAATTAAATTATTGCTATTAATTAATATGAGGCATTAAAAAATATATTGTAAGCAATAATTTTGCCCGCAAATTCAATGGCAAAATTCGTTACAAAACTAATCTAATGTACTTTTCGGAATTTAAAGAATCATAATTATCTATACTAATATTATAAAGCGGAAGAGTTTGTTAGTTTGTTTGTTTGTTTGAACGCGCTAATCTCAGGAACTACTGGTCCGATTTGAAAAATTATTTCAGTGTTAGATAGTCCATTTATCGAGGAAGGCTATACGCTATATTTTATTACGCTAAGACTATTAGGAGCGAAGAAATTAAGGAAAAAGTGGAAAAAACGGGGGAAATTATTTGAAAGGGCTTATCTCACGAACTACTAGAGCATTTTTCTTGTTATTTGGGTCAGATAAGAAATAGACCACGTGAAGGATCATAGGCCATTTTTTGTGGACTAATTCGTGTATGAAATATCTAATTTACGCGGGCGAAGCCGCGCGGAACGTCGTCTAGTTTAGTCTAAAAGCAGCAATGGAATCAGCCGCATAAACTTCAAGAAATAAACGACAGACAGAAAGTTAGACACGACTACGTATCATATGGATAATATTGAATAACTAGATGACCTGGGTGAACTGCATCACTTCCCTAATGTAAACCTCCCTGGACTTCCACTAATATTTCAAAAGTTTTAGAAAAACTAACAAAATTTAAAATTTATTTTTAAGAGCTATATCCATATATTATAACCAGCATATCTATATCATATAGATATGCTGGTTGGGTATATTTGTGAGGGTTCACACTCTACCAGCACAGATTGCTGTATTTTTTTAGCGCCACTAGCCCATAACTCAAACGGACATTGCATTAGAGAAAAGGTCGTGAAAAATGATCAGCAATATTTACGAATGCCACTATTCACAGAGAGGGAAATAAAAAGAGTGAACATTCTCCAAGATGGATCGACCTGACATCCATTTCGGAATTGTGAAGGACTTGTGACTCAATATAGCTACGGAGGAATTAAAACACCAATCTCACTTTCCGTGACGTAAGAAGAAAATAAATAATATAATTTAGCGTCTAGTAGTTATTTATTTATTTTTATTTAAACTACCATTAGGTTTCCTAGACGTGGTAGAAACTAAATACCAGTAAAACTTATTATCTAAAGCAGGGATTTCCAAACCGTGCACCGCGGCGCCCTGGTGCGCCGTGGAAAGGCAAGAGGGGCGCCGTGAGTCGATCCTCCATCTTATCCATAACCACAAATATAAAATTATAGTATGAATTATTATACAAAGCAGGCAGATCCGCTATCCCCAACCCGCGGCCGCTTTATTTGTGGCCCGCGTGATGTAAAACAATTTTGAAATTCACGCCCACCGGCAAAATAACGTAAAGTCTACGTGATAGACGTAATTTTTTTCCACTTTTAAATCGTTAATTCTGAAGAATGTTGTTTTTTAACCCTACAAAATTTTTGTTGCGGCCCGCGACACCAAGACCAAAACATGTTTGTGGCCCGCATGAAAAAAAGGTTGGGGACCACTGAGGCAGATGATTAAATATTTGTTTATTATTATTTACTTGCTTAACCTAACTATAATTATTAAAGGTGTTTATTTTAAATGTATATTTTTGTAATAGCTATGGAGAGTAGGGCGCCATGACAAAATATTGACTTGTAAGTGCGCCGCAGGCTGGAAAAGATTGGGAACCCGTGATCTAAAGTCTAAAGTGTCTAAACAGTTTTTAAATATGCCTTATACTAAACAACAGTAACTTATTTTTAAAATTGGAAAAAGCTGTTATGAGTGTGTTTATGAATATTACAAAATATAAGGTTTGGTAAAAATATCAGATATTTTAAAGAAATACAAAGGTTATTGGAACTAATTGAACCTAGTCAATTAGTTCCAATAATTTATAAAAGATGGCACTGTTTGTCAGCTACATCACGCCAGTGGTAACATGATTTCGTTTTTATAAGAGGTGGTAAGGACCTTTTCAAAATCTCAAAAGTTAATTTCTTTTTGGAGCATTTAGATCGAAATACAATATTATTGTAAGTAACTGAGGGTCTGTTTCACCACTTCCTGATAAAGTGCCGGACAGGCATCCACAACTTTTTTGATAAATTCTCCATAGCTATCCAGCAGCTACCAGCCACCTAGATAGCCTATCCAGCATTTATCAGGAAGTGGTGAAACAAGCCCTTAGTGTTTTATTGTGCAGTGACAGAACCTACTAATGAGTGTATATGATAATAAAAATATATTAAACAATATTAACTTCTCATTTATTCATTAAAAGAAAAAAAAGAGTTTTCTTATCAGTCGCGACGCTCTAAAAGTGTAACCTAAATTTTTATTAATATCAAGGAAAAAATGTACTTCAAAAACAAAGAAATAATAATTATAATTGCATAAGTTGATAAGTAATAAATATGCACTAGCTTTATCGCGGCAGTCCCCGTGTGCCACACGTATTGTTTTTTTTGTTTACACTTTACAATGACTATAGCCATATTTAAACGGTCTGACGCACGAGAGCTATTTCTAGAAATTATAGTATATCTTCTAATAAATTTTTAAGTTATTTTTAGGCTATTCTATATATGTTAGGAGGCTTTCTATATGTTAGGAGGTAAATAAAAACAACTATTGAATTCCACTACTTTATTGATGTGCGTGCTATCAGTCTTAGTATGCTTTGAGTAAGGTAAGGTAAGAAATATATTGTATTAAACATCGTGTCCATTAAGATTGCTGAGTCGTCGTATCTGAAACAATAAAATAAATTAGGCGATTGTTACGCTACACTTTTGTGGAAAGTGACTTCTACATTATTTTATTTTGGTACAAAATCTTTACATTGAAATCGCAATATACATAGAAATATAATACAAAGAACATAAGCCAAGAAATTAAATCCTGGTGACCATATTAATTCACCAAAAATATATCACAATATTGATGTATTTAAGGACTGTCATGCTTACATAATATATCAGGAATGCTGTTCAAGTTATCAACAATTGTCACATCATTCGGAGACCTCATCAGATTTTTCATCTAGTTCGTAGATGCGACATTTTGTGCCATTGCAGGTGACATCAATTTCTGAGACCTTGCCAGATATTTCGTCTGGTTTACAGTTGCCACATTTTACGCTGTTGCAGGTGCCACATTTTTCTAAGATCTCGCCAATTTCTTTATCTTGCCTCTCATCAGATTCATCTGCTCGTGCTGCAGCCTCCGATTGGGCTGACGAGTCGCTCTTACCTAATGGTTGAGGAATATTTCGTAGTCCATGATGTTCTGCCGGTAAGGCCAGGTTTCCCCAACCTCTTAATCCTGTATGAGCGAGAGCATCAGCTTGTGCATTGCTATAGGCTCCCAAGCCTCCTTGTGCTTGAGCATTCGCATGACCTGACGCTTCACTGTTTCCAATCAGGTTGGGTAGCCTCAATCCTAGTCCATAATATTTTCCTCTTACAGAAGGTTCTAGGTATGTCAATCCACCCGCTCCTGCTTGTGCGAGTGCGTCCGCTTGTGCTTTACTGTAACTCAAGCCTCCGTTGGCCTCCGCTTGAGCTAGTGCTTGAGCCCATGCATTACTATTACCTCTCCATGCAGGTAACCTATTCCATAAACCATTCAGCGGAGCTGGCTTTACATTAGTCGATATCAAAGGAGCTCGCCTTTCTGACTCCTCGAGGTCAGATAAGGAAACGCCTGCGCGCTCAACATGGTGATCACTGTTTATGACTACCTTTACGGGGTTATCATGTTCTCGTGGTGAAATTTCCGCTTGAGCTAGATTGTTGACATAAACTTTCAATCTACCGTATCCGTCCAGACCTGAATTGGCGTTTCTGACTCTCCTTTCTGACTCCACGGGGTCAGATAAGGAAACGCTTCGGCGCTCTACATGATGATCACTGTGTATAACAACCTTTACGGGGTTATCATGATCTCGTGGTGAAATGTCTGCTTGAGCTAGACTTTCGTCCCAACCGTTCAATCTGCCGTATCCTTCGAGGCCTGCATTGGCGTTTTTGACTCTCCTTTCCGACTCCTCGAGGTCAGATAGGGAAACGCTTCGGTGTTCGACATTGTGATTACCGTTTATAATATTTTCAACCTTTATAGTGTCACCGTCTCGTGGTGAAACGTCCACGTGGTCTCCAAGGTCTCCTGAATGACTTGAATAACCCAAAGCGGCGTTTTCTGCATTTCTCAAAACCCATCCACCAGATGTAGCTGATGCGTCCGCTTGAGCTAAACTATCGGCCCAGCCGTTCAATCCGCCGTACCCTTCGAGGCCTGCATTGTCTAACGCATCAGCGTGAGCGGATGCCTGACTATTTCCCCATCCACCCAAGCCTCCGAGACCTTGAGCTACAGCATCTGCATGGCTTGACGCCTGGCCGTTTCCCCATCCACCCAAGCCTCCGAGACCTTGCACTAAAGCATCCGCGTGGCTAGACGCCTGGCCATTTCCCCATCCACCTAAACCTCCGGAACCTTGCGCTAAAGCGTCAGCGTGGGTCGATGCCTGGCCATTTCCCCATCCACCCAAACCTCCGAGACCTTGCGCTAAAGCATCCGCGTGGCTAGACGCCTGACTGTTTCCCCATCCCCCCAAACCTCCGGAACCTTGCGCTAAAGCGTCAGCGTGGGTCGATGCCTGGCCATTTCCCCATCCACCCAAACCTCCGAGACCTTGCGCTAAAGCATCCGCGTGGCTAGACGCCTGACTGTTTCCCCATCCCCCCAAACCTCCGGAACCTTGCGCTAAAGCGTCAGCGTGGCTCGCCGCCTGTCTTTTTCCCCATCCGTTTAAGTCGTATCCAAGACCCGCTTGAGCTAAAGCATCAGCTAGGGCAGAAGACTGACTCCATCCACTAATCCATTTCCCTAAGCCAACTGTATTAGCCTCAGTGTCGGCGTGGGCGGAGGCGTCTCCCCAGCCGCCTGTGATCACAGACGCGTCTGCGTGTGCTTCGGCCTCGCTCCCACCCCATCCATATTGTCCTGAGTTAGCTGACGCTTCGGCTGAGACATCTGCTGACGATCCGTAGCCAGCTGTATTCGCAGACGCATCGGCCTCAGCATATGCAGATCCGCCACCAATGTTGTATCCATATGGCACGACTTCGGTTCCAGAGTGACCTGAAATAAAACATGTCAAATTTAACCTAAGCTCTTTTCTTCATAAAGGAACTATAATATGTTTATTGCTGTTAAAAAATCTTAAACTCTTCGAGTTCAAGACAAATCGATGTAATAAATTTTGGACAATCAATTTCAACATACCGTGGCATGAACCATCAGGCTGGACGTCGTCGTAAACGTAGTTGTATTGGATCTTGCAAATGTGGATATGGCATGGGTGTGACGGGAGACGGAACGGAACTAAGGGTTCCCGGTATCTGCAATGTTCCGCTGAAAAAGATTAATATTTTTGTATTTTTGTGATAGACGCCTAAAATAAAAAATTACTCAACCATAATATAAAAAGTTGTCTTACCGACGTAGATTATTTTTGTCACCTTAATATACCTGTTATCTGTGAACAAAATAATAGAATGTACTCAAACAAATCTGTATGTTATACAAATCTTTTAAAAATGTTGGTCAGGCTCGCCTCCTTTAAATATTGTATGGAATGAAAGAGCAAAGTTCAATAAAATTCAGATCTTTTATTAAATCATCTTTTCCTGAAACTTTTACAATGTTGCACGGCGCTACCAAATTCCGGAAAGTAGGTCAATTTATGTCTAGAAAACTTTAGGCTGAAATATTTCTAGAAACTAAAATAATAAATGATATTTTCGGAGGCCGGTCTGAATGCTAAATCTACCGTGAAACTTGCAAGCTTTAGTTTTCTGGTTGGTATTTTAGATTCTATACTTATTAACCGACCTTAAACAAAGGAGGAGGTTTCTCTATTGAACTGTATGTACGGTACTCTGTATTTTTCGCGGTTATTTCGTCCTTTATGAACCGATTTTGATGATTCCTATTTTTTGGAAAGAAGAGATATTTCAAAGGTAGTATGTTAAAAAAATACTCACGATGGATCGGAACCACTACGACTCGGTCTTTGCCAGGCACTTGCACATAGTGGTTGACCGGGTACGGCACAGGCACTTCCACGGGCGGCGAGGGAATCGGCACGGGCACTGGCACATCTCGAACTGGTCCCGGCACAGGGTATGGTTCGGGAACCGGCGTCGGTACTTTGATGACCTTGGGCGGGGACGGGACAGGGTACGGCTTGTCCACTGGGTACGGGACTGGTACCCGTTTGATCACCTCCACGGGAACCGGGACCGGTGGTCCGGGCACGTAGATCTTCTCTGGCGGTGCTGGTACCGGCACTGGCACGGGTACGAAGACTTTCTTGCCAGGTACTGGCACCGGGACCGGATAGGGCCTAGGCGGACCGGGGATTATAATGGGGACACAATTCGGGTCCGGAACTGGGATGGGTTCTGGTACTGGGAATGGTTCTGGTACCGGGATCGGTCCTGGTATCGGGATTGGCTGTGGTACCGGGACGGGTTCTGGTATGATGGGCTCGGGCATTGGGAAGATGTCTGGTATCGGTACCGGTTCTGGGGCTGGGGGGAGGATGTCGGGTACTGGCACTGGCTTTGGTTTCTCATCTGAAACAGGAATCTAATTGTTTGGTAGAGTACGACGAGTTAATAATAGGTAATATTATAAACTATTTATATTGTCCTGAACCTTTTTGGTAACATTTAATAGGGAAATACTTTAAATGTCGGTGAAATATATGGATTACTTTTCATGCCAAAAATTGTATGGTATGCAATAAACAAACTTCTATAAACGAAAACTTAACTATTACGAAGAATAAGCGATCAAATAAAATCTGCAGCATAAAGCACCGAAACCGCTTATAATATTATGTATGAGAATACATAATACACCATGCATATACATACTTAACCTACAGTCTGACATTCAGCAGCATTCTCCGTACACGTTAAAATACCTAAACGTCTCGACATAATAACGTTAAAAGATGGCTTGAGATATTTTATAAACCAGGACCCATATTCTACCATTTTCATAACAATGCTTCGTTTCTTGTACGATCCAGTTCGTTTCAGATAGCAATGAGGTATTCTTAAACACAGAATATGTTTTTAGATCCTTCTTAGATAAGAATTCATCCTTTTTACTTGGCCAATGATGGATGCATATTATTCGTCTAAGATTGCTCATGTTCGACGACGTTATGGGTGATGGTGGCAATAGTTATCCATCATAGCATTCGTAGCCTAGCTAATCAGAGAGGAGCCTTTACTTTTTGTATTCAAAACAAAGTGAAAAGAAGTAAAAAAGGGTGGTTTTTAAATTATTATAATGGGTATCATTAACTTCTCCATTGTGTATTCTTTTCATAGGAACATAATTATTATTATTGTGTTTCTTATAAACGGACCGAATCAAACCTGAAACGTAGCTGCATTAATGCTGCATTAAGATAGTACAATAGGTGTCCAGGTATACCTAGGCGGTTTCTTTTTCAAATTACGGGCAACAGCGTTCTGCTATTTATTTTGCTTATCGTCTTACCGAGTTTTCTACTTAGTTTTTCCTTTTAAATCTTTTGTGTTATTTAGTTTCCTGTTTCTTTATCAAGTATTAAATTTTCTGTGTACTGTTGAAATAGGAATCGGTGTCTGTTTTAATATATTCAAGGCATTTTATCCTTTTTGGGGTTATATTTTATTCTATCAAATACTAAAAGTCATAATCATGCCGAGCAAAGCGAGCGAGCTAGTTTATCCCACAAACTGTACATTTCGTGGTACACTTTACGGAAAATCTATCATGCCTATTGATTTGTGCTTTAACATGGTAATTTTTAATTATATTTTATGCTGATGTGTTATCATCAGACAGTCAAGGAGTGATGACGCGAGCCCTCACAGAGCTCGGCTTTTAGCTAGCAAGATACACACTTAAATTATTTGTATTTTAAACGGTGACAAGTAATGGTAAGAAATGTTCTTTTTGAAACTATTGTCAGACAGCTAGCAGATGCTTGAACCTGCTGTCTAATTCCTGTTTCTCATCTGTCGCATACCTAACCGTTCTTCTGGTCGGACCATCAGGATTTTGCCTCACTACATGATACCTTATTCTCTTGCTGGTTACCAGGGCCGGGTGTAACTTTCTTATGAGTAGAGGCCATTTTAATTTTGCCGCCCCTATGTACGAACTCTGCCGCCATCCTAGGACGCTGCCGCCCCCCCTAGGACGCCATAGGACGCTACCGCCCATAGGCCATGACCTGTACTGCCTATACATTTACAAGGTGTAACAAAACAAAGATAACATTTTGTTACACCTTGTATATGTAAAGTACGGGTAACCAGCAGCTCTGTATTTATAGGGTGTAACATAACTAAGTGATAATACATAAGGGTGTGTACGTGTTCCTTGTAGAAAGTTCAGTGTAAAAGTAGCAGCGCTGAAAGACAATTTTTTTTAAGCTTTTGAATGGGATAACTCGCGACACTGGGTCGCTTGCCCATACAAAAGTGTTATAAAGATTTGGCCTTTCAGCGCTGCTACTTTCACAGTGAACTCTCTACAAGGAACACGTACACACCCTTAAGTATTTTCACTTACCTAGTCACCCTGTAAATCCAGAGCTGCTGGTTACCCTTTTACTTCCTAATCACTCGTGCCACACTTACGGTTCCAACAGTTGCTGCAGGGAGCACACTTGGACTTGAGGTGGCCGTGCTCGGTGTAGAAGCACGCGCACACGTAGCACTCGCTACCCATCACCGCGTTGTACATGTCCCCAGGCTGGACGCATCCTACACCTGGGAATGAGATAATGGTGATAGATAATGTAACAGCCTAGGTCATAAACTGATTATTTGAATTTTTGTTGGTGACGATTCGGTGACGGTGGCAAAACGGCCAATAGTTAATCTATACTTATTATAAAACAAAGTCGCTTTTTTTCCCTCATGTCCCTTTGTTCCCTTTCATCTTTAAAACTACGCAACAGATTTTGATGATTCTTTCAGTGTTAGATAGCCCATTTATCGAGGATGGTTATAGGCTATATTTTATCACGCTAAGACTAAAAGGAGCGAAGAAATAGAGGAAAATGTGGAAATAACGGGAAAAATTACTAGAAAGGGTCACCTTGAACGCGCTAATTTCAGGAACTACTGGTCCGATTTGAAAAATTATTTCAGTGTCAGATAGCTATTAAGGAAGGCTATAGGCTATATTTTATCACGTTAAGACTAATAGGAGAATGTGGAAAAACAGAGGAAATTATTTAAACGGTCTTATCTCGCGAACTACTGTGGCAATTTTTATGTTATTTGGCACAGATAAAAAGTAGACCACGGGAAGGATCGATCTACGGCTATCGATTTTAATGATTTTTTCAGTGGCTATATTATATTTTATACCCGTGCGACGCCGGGTCGGGTCGCTAGTATTTACTATGACGACACATGTTTACAGTCCAGTGGCACAGTGTAACATATTGTAACATATTGACATAGACTCGCTGTCGATTGACACAGTCCTGTTGTCAATTGGCACGGATTTACTGTCAATTGGCACCAACTTATCATCAATTGGCACAAACTTACCGTCAAATGGCACAGACTTACCGTCGACTGGCACCGGATTCACTGGTAGAAGTCCAGGCCAGTTGCCTGGTGATATCAACGGCGACACCAATACATCCCCAAGGCCCAATCTTTCGTCTTCTGTGGGAAAATATAAATAATAAATAAAAAAATTATAAATTAAAAAAATAATCGGCCAAGTGCGAGTCGGACTCGCGCACGAAGGGTTCCGTACCGTTCGCGTTATAGAGCAAAAATAGGCCAAAATTGTGTTTTTTATATGGGAGTCCCCCTTATTTTTTTATTTTATTTGAATATTATTACTAATTATTAAAGTACACAAATATAATTAAGGCCTTTGTGAAAATTTCAAGTGCCTACCTGTTGTCATCATTGATACCGAGATAAAAATCACGTTTGTTGTATGGGAGCCCCCCTTAAATATTCAATTTATTTTGTTTTTAGTATTTGTATTTGTTGAAATACATAATCTGTGAAAGTTTCAATTCTCTAGCTATTACCGTTCTCGAGTTACAGCCTGGAGACAGACGGACAGACGGAGAGACATCGAAGTCTCAGTAATAGGGTCCCGTTTTTTACCCTTTGGGTACGGAACCCTAAATACAACCTTTAATAATGAAATAGATACTCTAAAACCAGAATGCGAAACGTTGAACCCACTGAAATTCATGATGAGCTATCGCTACTAATCACGTCAGCTTTTAAACAAAATTAGATCAACATCGAATCATCCGTTTGGACGCTACGATGGCACTGACAGACATACACAAACACTTCCAACTTATAACACCTTTTTTTTGTCGGGGTAAAAAAATACTAGATTTTGCAAACCAAGTAAGTACATAAAATTCGATCTCCTCTATAAAAATAAAGCTCAAAATTAAATATCCACAAAAATATAAGTTTCTACTGTAAAACTCACCATCAGGCAAACCATACACCACGGCACAGAGGAGCACCAACCAGATCATCATGACTGACCACCACCACCTTTCAGCCAGGGTATATAAGGCCACGGGGAAAACCGGCGCGAATCGATTCACATATTGAAATATTTAATTAAATTACACTAAATGCAGCGTAGCGATTAATATTTAATCATATTCGATGGTAAATGAAAATAATATTCTTAATACCTGTAGTTGACAGGGTGTAAAGAAACAAAGTCCATAAACAAAACTCCGTTGCGTCAAAATTCGCTAATTGAACCGGAACCGTACATTTTTTCGGGATAAAAAGTATCCTATGTCCTTTCCCGGGACTCAGAGTGCCTCTATACCAAATTTCACCTAAATCAATTCAGCGGTTTGGGAGGTAATCGACAAAGAGACTTACAGGCACACTTTCATTTACAACATTTATAATAAAATTATGGAATATAATATAATAGGCATAACAACGTTTGCCGGGTCTACTATTTTATAAAAGTAGGTTAGATATACATCGTTCCATTTTCCCACTTCACCTGTATATCTGTCATGAGGCCCTTCCGTTTCCGGCGAGGTGCCATTGTGTATTGTTCCAGAATTGTTCTAGAAACTCCTGGAACCTTGTTCCACAAACGCTTCCTGGATAAATTATATTGCTGAGGAATATATTCTACTAGCTGTTGCCCGCGACTTCGTCCGCGTGGACTTCAGTTTACAGCGCGCAGTGTCAAGTTTAAAAGCTTTTTAAAACCCTGTTACCCCTTAAATCAAAATACCCAAAAACAGGTGTGCAGTGTGCACATCATATTTCATTTTTAAATTAAACTTTATATTTTAAGTACTTATACCAAATTTAAAGCATTTTTAATTATTTAGTCCCCCCATTACACAACTTTAGCTTTACTCTTAAACTATAGTTTATCATTGGTAGGTTTAAGGTTACGTCACTGCATAGATAAAGTACTGAGTAGTGAGTTATTTAATAACGTGTATAATGACAATCGCAGAATCGGAAAATCCGACTTAACATGGTACCACCTCTTATAGAAAGACTTATGAGCAAGCGATAGCGCGATCTAGGCGACTCTTAGCGCCATCTGTTATGATTCTTGGAACTAACTTATTTTTAACAAATTACGCATTTTGACCCCCTTACAACCCCCTTTTCCAGTTCAAAAGTAGCCTATGTCCTTTATCAGGCTTTAGACTATCTACTTATATACAAAATTTCATTACAATCGGTTCAGTAGTTTTGGCGTGAAAGCGAGACAGACAGACAGACAGACAGACAGAGATACTTTCGCATTTATAATATTAGTATATATTAAGCTTATATTGTGCTTTGCAGATTTTATTTAATACTTTAGTAAGCAAAACAATAAATTCAACATTACTGAAGATTTCAGCATAATTTGTACCTTATTTTTATTTATAAGAGTCAACAAGTAGTAACCAAAGTACATATTCCTTAAAAGAGTATACAAATCAATCTTATTAACTATGGTACCAACAACGTTAACTACAAATTACTACAATAGAATAATTATAAAAATGCACTCAGTAAAGGGGCAGATGCAGACAAAATATACAATGAATAAGAAGATAATATCCATAGACAAATCATAATACAAAATATGATTTCTGATTTGCCACTGATTTTCCACTGATTCTTCGCTTCTTTTGGTCGCAGCATGATGTTATGCAGCGTACAGCCTCACTCGATGACTGGACTGTCCAACACAAATCATAATCATGATCATAATCATATTTATTTGCTCAAAAACATGGTTACATGGGTTGTTACAGTTATTGTTACAAGTTATATTATAAATTAAATAATTTTTCAATTCGAACCAGCAGTTCTTGAAATAAGATGCTTATTTAGCCGCTATTGTTAGAACTCGCATATTAGAGGTATTGGCGAATTCTAACAAACAAACAAACTCTTCAGATTTATAAAATAATGTGGGTTGGGTCTCACTCCTTCAAAATATCGTCCTTGAGGCTCCCACGCCTACACCACAATAATACCTAAGCTTAACCTAAGTGGCCTTTAAGTGCTCCACAGTAAATAACATTCCAATGAACTATTCCGTCGCTATTTCAGGTTACACGTGTTCAAACTGATACCAGCGTAAACAACGCGAATCAATCAGATAGGGGGATTACCCGAACACCCCCGGGGGCGGAGTTTTCTATTTATTCGGGGGTGTGTTTGACCAACGGTTATTGGGGAAGATCAAAATAGATAAGGAGCTGAGAAATTACCTGATGGGAGGAATCTTTGAAAGATAATATTTTCTAAGCGATATTAATATTGAAGTTTGGCGTCATAGTCCATTGAAATGTTACATTTGCTTTGCATTTATTAGAGGACGCAATTTTATTTTTGGAATATATTGGGAGGCTCAATAGAAGCTTAACCTCAAGTTTGTGGGGTTGCCACTCTTGTCCCCCGGCCGCCATCTTGAAAAAAGGGGTGACAACACTATTTTCGTGATATCTCAGAATCTATACGTCTTACAAAAAATTTATAAGAACATAATTTGTTGCAAACTATTTTGCCTACAAATATGTTTATATAACTTTTCACCCTAAATTAAAAATTTAAAAAGTTATAAGCAAAAAAGTGATTTTTTTTAGAAGGTTTATTATCACTTTTTAACTTTGTTTAACACATTTTACAAAAAAAATACCTGAGATCAACCTTGTAGATGTTCTTTTAAGAAAAAGATCCCCCGGCCCCATGAAATTAATTTTCTGCAGAAACAAAGGAAACTGTGGAACCATGTGTGGCTGCAGAAAAGCAGGCCTGAAATGCTTTATAGTATAGTAGACATGTGCAGACTAGTGTAGTAGGCATACTATGATATAGTTTGCAGTTTGCATATATTTATGTAGTATAGTAGGCATACAGCATACTGCAGACTGTGGCTGCAGAAAAGCAGGTCTGAAAAGCTTTACAGAATAGTAGGCATACTGTAGAGCCGGGGTCACCAAATGGCGGACCACGGTCCGCATCCGGATCGCTGACCCATTGTGTGCAGACCACCGACCGGACCACCGACCAAGTATTTTCGAAGATGAACTTCGTTAAAAATAAATTTTGGGCTTTTTTATTTTATTTTATTTTATTTTATTTATTGTGAAAACCAACAGCTTATATACTTATAAAATTAACAAAGAGCGTTTTACATACAGTAAAGCCAATAACAGGTTTCCCATATATCATAATAGTGCAGTACAAACTAAAAAAATAATAATAAAATAACTAAAATAACAAAAGCACATTATTACAAAAAATCACTAAAGAAGACACTGATCGAGAAGACTCAATGTGTACGTTGTAATTATTGTAGTTAATTAAATGTTAAGATTAATAGCTAGATAAAATAATAAAGTAAAATAAAATAAAATAACTCTCAGTATACTACTCATAAAAATATAGCCTTATTATTTATATAATTTTTAATAAATATTAATTTTAACAAGCAATAATATTCCTTTAGTCAATGTTTCAGGCTTTTTACCGATTTTATTACTTGACTTCTAAATTTAGCTTTAGAATGAGTGAATAAGTCAATATCATTAAAATGTTTATTATATATATGAGTGATACGTGTTAGGACAGAATTTTGTGCGTAATTGGTTTGATGTAATGGAACATGCAGTAGCGGGGTCTTACGGGTTCGGGATTTTGGGGTTCGAAATGAGATTTTAGAAACAAGGTGTGGACAATCTATCCTATTATTTAAAATATCGTAGAGAAATCCCATATCTAGAACAATGCGCCTCTGCTCTAAAGTTAATAGATTATGTCCATCACAGGCATCTTCATAGGTATCAAAGAATTTGCGGCTTTTATAGTTCAGGTGATTAATAAACATCTTTTGTATTCTCTCTAATCTGCTTTTGTAAATAATGTAGTTTGGAGTCCAAATAGGACAACTATATTCCAGTATACTCCTGACATAAGCTGAGTAGATTGACATAAGAGCTGTAGGATTTGAAAAAGATTTACAGCTACGCAGAATAAATCCAAGGTTTTTGTGAGCTTTGGAGACAATATTTTCAATGTGGTCCGAGAACATGAATTTGCCGTCTAAAAAGACACCCAAATCCCTGATACTTCGTTTTCTTTTAATAACGATTCCATCAAAGTTGTAGTGATTAGTAACAGGATTAGGTTTTCGAGTAAAGGTGATACACTCACATTTACCCGAGTTTACTGTGATGTTGTTCAAAGCATAATATGAAAGTAAATTGTCTAAATCGTTTTGAAGTAGAATACAGTCCTTATGTGTTCTAATTTTAAGAAAAACCTTCTTATCGTCTGCGTACATTAGATACTTTGAGTTTTTTATGTAAGATCCTATATCATATAGATACGCATTGTAAAGGAGTGGACCTAAATGAGAGCCCTGGGGGACGCCAGTGGGAACAATAATGAAATCCGAGCGATAGCCACCCATGACCACAGCTTGAGATCGGTTTGACAGATAGGATTTCATCCATCGTAACAAGTCTCCATGAATGCCGAGAGCTTGTAACTTCTGAAGAAGAATATTGTGGTCTACACGATCGAAGGCTTTCTCAAAATCCGTGTATATTACGTCGATTTGACCACCACCTTCCATATTTTCTAAGATGTAGTTAGAGAAACAAGCCAGGTTAGTAGTAGTGGAACGACCTTTTAAGAAGCCATGCTGTTAATTAGGTATGGAACGATGTAAGATGGTATATATATAATTGTAGACAATTTTTTCGAGAACTTTTGCCGGTACATTCAATATAGAGATGCCTCTGTAATTTTTTATGTCCATGCGCGAACCCTTTTTATGTATGGGTACTATTTGGGCAGCTTTCCACTTGCGAGGAAAGATTCCCTCTTTTAAAGATCGATTATATAATATTGTTAGGGGAAGAGAGAGCGAATCGGAGCAACGGGACCAAAATAAGGCAGGTAGACCATCGCTGCCTGCTCCCTTGTTGGTATCAAGAGATTTTAAAATTTTCATGACTGCAGATTTCGTAGTTTGAATATTAGAAACTATGTCAGTGCATGAATGTGTTAATTGCGAAAAAGTTTGAGGCCTGGAAGGTGTACCGAATACGCTTTGAAAAAAAGAACTAAAAGCGTCACACATTTTTTGGCCGTCTGTGTACTCCGTTCCATTTAATCTTAGTTTTTTGGGATAAGCTGAGCCACCCCGCAGCGTTTTGACATAAGTCCAAAATAACTTCGGGTGGTTTTTTATATTACGCTCACAGTTTGAGGTATAGTCACGAAAACAATCCTTTTTAATCCGATGCTCTCTCGACCTCAATAAAGAAAACTCGTCATAATCTAATTTGTTGCCAAATTTTTTCCAACGGGAGTGCGCCTTAGCTTTTTCTTTAATAATATATATAAGTGCGGGCGAGTACCACTTTGGGTATGATCGTTTGCCCGAGATTCGGCTGATGGGTACGTGTAACTTGACACAGCGATTAATAATATCGTACATAAAGTCTACCGCTTCATCCAAGGTGCCCGTAGACAGGACAGACCAATCGAAGTCTTTGAAGTGATCATTTATAGATGTATAAGGCGCCTTTCTAAAATTAAACTTCTGGACATCGGCCTCGCGTAAGGGTGTGATGTTTAAATCCAGTACGGTAAACGAAAAAGAGGGGTGAGCACGATCCTCGCTGAGAAGGGGTACAGAGACACGGGTTAAATTCAATGGGAGATTTGAAAAAGCTAGATCAAGAGTGTTATTACAATGATTTTTAAGTAGATTGTATTGGTGGAGGCCTCTAAAAGAAAAAAGATCCAATAATTTCGCACCTGAAGTTTGGATCTCCACCGATCCTTTCCTAATCAGAGAGCTACCGTACTCGTCCCAATGGAAACAAGAAAGATTAAAATCCCCAATTATAATAAAATTATCGTTCGGGCAGACTTCCACCATATCGATAACCGCTTTACCGACTACTTCTAGTTCGCTAGGCAGACGTCTCGGATTAGGTGGAATGTAAACTGCACAGAAGTGCAGGTCCGAAGTCGAGGAACAAGTTCTCGAAGGTATAGTAACCCACAGCGTCTCAACAGTGGAACAGTCGCGGGCGCGCGGCACGGCCGCCAGCGCGCGGCGCACCAGCACGGCGACGCCGCCGCCCATGCGCTTGCCGCTGGCGACCGGGTCGCGGTCCGCGCGGAACACGTCGTACCTGTCGTCGCACACCTCGCCGTCGAATACGCCGTCGTGTAACCACGTCTCAGTTAATATTATTACGTCGTAATCATTATTTAGAATACTAAGTCTCAGATCTTCGCACTTTGTTCTTAAGCCTCGAACGTTTTGGTAGTAGACGTTTAATTCGTTAGTTTCCATGTTTTAAAAAAAAAATAAAATAATAATTGTTTAAATGTTATATAAGAATGCTCTAAAATGTATAAGAAACAGAAAATAAAACGTTCGAGGCTATATACTAGTGTGTGTCGTCTTATCAAAGAATATAAGTAGTAGCAAGTCGCATCACAATTATTAGAAACGACGACTATAATTATATTATAGTATATTAATCGAAACGGTTTTTTAATAGTACCAAAATAGTAAAATAATGTTGTGGAGACAAGCGAATAAAGACTTATCAACAGAGAACATTTAAATATTATGTCAAGTGTTATAAGTTTAGGCGTGAGGTATAAAATCACCAGTAATTTACGTAAATACCTGTGATGTGGATTAACATAAATGCTGTAATTGCAAAAAACAAACATGTTGCGAATAACATTTAAAAGAGTTGACGTTATAACTGTTATCCAGCGGTTCATAGTTAGAATAAAAATCACTAGGCGCGGGCGCCGAGCGGGCCGGGCGATAACAACAGCTGAGTACCACATCGAACAAACCGGTCCACTAATGACTGCAAATACATTACATGCGATCAACAATAGTGCGCGCTTTACACGTGAAAGACTAAGAATGGGCAGTTTACACAACTTTCGGTTTATGGTAGTTTGCAAGCGCCCTAACATCATTTGTATGTCTGAAAGAATTTTAAGATTCGTAAATATTATTTTTTTAGTATTTTTTTGTATATTTAGTAATAAGGTGACCAGAATTGTAGTACAAAATTGTTTGTTATAATTGACACTTGTTAATGCTATCATAAGAAGCTTATTATAGGTAAATATAAATGAGAATATAGCATAAGCCTTAAACATATTATTCATACCATGATTATAATAAAGTGTTGCACCCTTGTTTAGCGTGTGACCTATTGTGTGGGTAGATTGAGAAAAAATATTAGTGCCTGTTTTTAAAGATGTCAATGAGTAAGTAAGTATTGTACTAGAGGAACCAATGCATAAGTTTTTAATTATTGTACTGAGAGTTACTTTTACATAATTCACATCACCAAAAATGATCAGGTTTCTACAGTGTGGATATAATATTAATGACATTAAATGTGCAAATTGTGAAATGAGTATTTTTTGTGTAACATGCAATAATACGTTACTGAAAAAATTGATGATTTTAATGGGATGAACGCCGACTAAACCATCTTCAGTACATCTGCTTCTTGTATAATTTGAAGTGCTCGAGATGTATCGTTTTTCCTCACGAAAATTCTGCCATGTTTTGTCCACACGTACTGATAGTTTTTTTGTTTCGCAGCCTCTCTGCACTTTTTCAGCAGCAACTTGTTCAGTGGTGTAAGATGTTCGTTTACGTATATTGGTGACTCATTGCCTTTAAAACCCAAGACGTTGGCGGAGAGGCGGTTCTTACGTATGCCAGATATAATATTATCTTTTATAAGACGGGATTTCAGTTTTACAATAATATTTCTTGGACGTCCTTGTTGTTTCTGTCTCGGCGTTATACGGTTAATCTCGAGAACATCATCCCGCGAGATATTTACTCCAGAGTGTTTTGTTATGTTATAAAAGATGTCAATTAAATTTTCGTCTCTTTGTTCTGGAACTCCCACAATTTCTAAATTTAAGAGCCTTTCTCTTTGATTATTAGCGTTCAATTCCAACTGCAAGCGATTATTTTCATTTGATAGCATATTTATTTTGGATTCTAGTGTCTCGATAGTCCTTTTCCCAACTGCCATTGAATCCATCTTTTTGTTAAGGGTATCGTACTGATCGCTGTGAAACTGTATAGACTTCTCGATAGCTGCTACCTGAGTTACAGTGCCCTTTTGTTTCAGCTCTAAAGACTGGACTTGTTTTTTTATTTCTCTATATTCCTGATGCATATTGCTTATGTCCGATTTGATTTCAGCAAGAGAAGTATTGAGAGACGCACCGAGTTTTTCTATATCTGCTGTTATTGAAGTGTTGAGCTCAGTTGTTATATTTAACAAACTTTTTTTAAACTCAGCTTTCCAGACCTCCATAGTAGCCATAACTTTGGATGTGATGCCTTCAATTGATGAAGTCAATTCATCGTCGTGCTTCCGCTTTGAACGTAAGGTCACATTCCACTCTTCCAGAGATTTTCTTATTTCGGGATTAGAAGCGTATTTATCCTCTTCGTCCGGTGATCGAAACATTGTGCGCTTCTGTCTCAATGTTACTCTTTGACCGATACACGTCGGGGAGAAAATTGTTAAATTGTGCCTTATGTTAAACGATATACGGTTTAATTTTGTATGACGATGTCGGAACAAGACTGTAAACACGTCTGCACTACACAAGGCTCGAGAGCTCAACTTACTGATGAACATCTCCAAGATTTAATGTCAATAGCTTGCACCAATTTCACTTCAAACAAGCAAAAAATTGACACTTTTCTCATTGATATGTAAATAAATACCTTTGTTATTTCCGTAATTACCTTGTTTCGTGTTTTTTTTTTTTTATAAAATTTGCGGACCGCGAGGTCATTTCATTTCTTAAAATGGACCCCGAGCGAAACTAATTGGTGACCCCTGCTGTAGAGCATTTTAGGTCTGCTTTTCTGCAGGCACGCATGCCTTCACAGTTTCCTTTGCATCTGCAGAAAATTAATTTCATGAGATCGGGGGGATTGGGGGATCTTTTTCTCAAAAGATCATTAACAAAGTTGTTCTAAGGTATTTTTTTTGTAAAATGTATTAAACAAAGTCAAAGAGCGATAATAAACCTTTAAAAAAAATTAACACTTTTTTGCTTATAACTTTTTAAATTTTTAATTTAGGGTAAAAAATTATATAAACATATTTGTAGGCAAAATAATTTGCAACAAATTATGTTCTTAAAAATTTTCTGTAAGACTTACAGTTTCCGAAATATCACGAAAATAGTGTTGTCACCCCTTTTTTCAAGATGGCGGCCGGGGGACAAAGGCGGCGACCCCACAAACTTGAGGCTTAGCTTCTATTGAGCCCCCCAACATATTCCGAAAATAAAATTGCGTCCTCTAATAAATGCAATATTCGGTCCTAAAATTGTAACATTTCAATGGCCTAGTCAATATGTTTTATGGTTTGTTATTATCTTCCATAATCTAGTATTAGATAAGTATTAGTAGATTTTGGTCCATAAAAGTTCTCACAACCACCGAATAAGCATAATATAAAAGTACTTCAAAATCGGTCCAGCAATTTCAGAGGAGTTTGGCAACAAAATTGCGTTACGAGAATTTTACTGTCATTTGTATAGATAGAAATTAAATTACTGTTTAATGAAAATCTTTAATTATTATTTTTTTTGTTTCAGGTAAATATTGCTTTTATACTAGCACTTACAAGTTATGGCCCGCGTCAAAAAAGGTACGAAGAATTCACTAATTGATAGGGGCAGAAAACGTTGAGTGAAAATTGAAAGCGTTACAAAACAAAAAAACTGTCTAAGCTTTGTAAGTTTTGTTTTACTTCCCTAGGTGACATATTATTGCCGGCTAGTGAATACTATACTCTACTCGGGGAAACATGGCGGTAGCGGTCATTGACTCCCTGTCAAAAATTGTCATTTTCTATACAAAGCCACGATTGACAATATCTGACACTTCATTGTCCATCGCGGTTTATATAGAAAATGACAAGTCTTTGAGGGGAGTCAATAGGTGTCATAGTCCACATTATGCTCTTTCGTCTTCAATTTTCGTCATCTTCTTTCATTCAACTTTCGTTTTGGCGCATTCAATAATCGAATGCGTCAAAGAACGGAACGCCAACTGTCATTTTTTTAACAAAGAGAAAGTTTTGCACGGTCAGAGCCCAGAGGGCATGCATCGCAGGCATGCCTCACGTTCGCTGTTGACTGCGCTATAACGCATGCCCTTGACGAACAGAAAGAGCACAGTGTGAACAAAGCTAATGACCACTACAACAACATTAAAATATTACGCAAAGGTCGGAGCAGAGGGCGCTTCTAGCACAAACAGTAAAGAATTCGACCAACATAGACATGTTATGCACACGTGTCATGTCAGAATATTGACAAATATTGTCAAACGTCGAACAATACTTTTTATTTACTGTCTGTGCTGGTGCTGCCTCTAGCGTAAAAACATTGCATTAAGTCCTATAAATGATGCCGGGATTCTTTGTTGGGCAGATATTCATTTATCGCGCTAGAACTCTACATTTTTTAGGGACTATAAGTATCAGCTTAAATGTCCTTTCCCGGGACTCAAAGTATCTCCATGCTAAATTTTAACAAAATCGGTTTATTAGTTTGGGCGCGAAGAGTTTAATGACAGACAGACACACACACTTTCGCAATTCGCATTTATAATCTACTAGATGACGCCTGCAACTCCGTTGTGCCAAAATTAGTTTATCGCGCGGGTACCGTACATTTTTCCAGGATTTCCGGGATAAAAAGTATCCTTTGTCCTTTTCCGGGACTTAAAGTATCTCTATGCCAAATTTCAGCAAAATCGGTTCAGCGGTTTTGGCGTGAAGAGGCAACAGACAGACACACTTTCGCATTTATAATATTAGTATGGATCTGTCTGTATGTCTGTCTGTTACCTCTTCACGCTCAAACCGTTGAACCGATTTTGCTGTTTGGCATGGAGATAGTTTGAGTCCCAGACTGGACTTAGAATACTTTTTATCCCGCAAAAATGTACGGTTCCCGCGCCAAACGAATTTTCGCGCAACGGAGTTGCGGTCGCCATCCAGTATTAGTGAATAACTTCAGTTTAAACCTAATCCCTAAACAGTTGCTGTAATATTAATGCGTAGTTATGAACTTAGGGTCTGGGGACCCATGGATTACGTGTTACACCTGCGCCCCAGGGCCGCAGGGGCACAGGGGCACAGAGGCAGGGGCAAGCGGGAGAGGTGTTGCTGTGTATACTGTATACGACGTTCTGATTTATTTTAAAATATAAAAATTTGCTACAGCGATTAAGTCTTTTCGGTTGCAGTAGTTTCAATTTAGTCTCGAATTTCGGGCGGATTATCTTATATAAAGGTTATATATAAAATATATATAGGTTATATATAAAATTATATTATTTTATATAGGTTTATAATTATTATATATAGGATATATATAAAATTCTCGTGTCATAGTGTTAGATAGCGTGCTCCTCCGAAACGGCTTGACTGATTTTAAACAAATTTCATTTGTATTTATGTTTAGTGGGTCTGAGAATCGGCTACTGGGTACTTTTTATATTGATAAGTGCATCATTTGTTGAATAAATAATAGTAAATTATTACAACTCGAGACTGACGGCGACTATTGTTTGCGCGACGCGGATCACGGGATAGCGATGGACGTAATTGCCATGGTGACATAGGTACTTATTTAGTCACTTCAATAAAATAATTCGGGCAATATACTTTATAATATTATGGCAAAGAAATGTTTGCTGGGACAGTTAGTATTATGTAAAACAAAAAGAATTTTACATAATACTAAAAATTATTCTCCGCGTAACTTTCGTGGGTTTTGTAACATTACACTCATTTATGAGTGAACCCACGAAAGTTACGTGGATAATCATTTTTGAAGAATCACATAGATTCTGCCCGAAACTCCGTTGCGCCAAAATTCGCTTATTGCGCGGGAACCGTACGTTTTTCCGGGATAAAAACTATCCTATGTGATATGTCCTTTCCCGGGACTCAAAGTATCTCCATGCCAAATTTTAGCAAAATCGGTTGAGAGGTTTGAGCGTGAAGAATTAACAGACAGACAGACAGACACACTTTCGCTTTTATAATATTAGTATGGATTAACTTTAGTCGTAGCTTTAACTTCGGTCTTGTCACGAAAACTGCGCATCATGTCTTGTAGTTTTAGCTGTATAATATATATACAAGTTCTATCTCTTATAGTCAGAATAAAATACATTAATTTAATTCTGAAAAGTTTTAAAACTTTCTGATTCTGAGAACTGAAGTCTGAGGTTATTCTTTTGTGTCTCAGAAGTTTAACTTTTTACGTCTTGAAGTTACAAAGGATGTTAAAGAAGTTATATTAATACTAGATGTCAGTGACATTAAGTACACAAAAGAATATCTACTTGGAAGTTAGAACCCTACATTTTATAGTTATAAAGGTAGTTTTATGTTTTATGTTGAAGGCCTCCGTAGTCTAGTGGTTGGAGCGTGGCTCTCGACTCCGAAGGTCGTGGGTTCGAATCCCGCGTTGGAAACATAATATGTTATTTCCAAGTTTGGATAGGACAATGCACGCTGATCATCTGATTGTCTGACAATTAAGATGATCCATGCGTCGGATGGGCATGTAAAAGTCGGTCCTGCGCCTGATCTCTCGGCAGTCGTGTCGGTCGTCCGTCCCACTGTGTTATGAGAGTGAAAGGAATAGAGAGTGCTCTTGTGTACTGTGCACACACTTGGGCACTTAAAAACTCCTGTGTAACAGGCCTGGCTAAAATGAAACTGGCCACCGTCACCGAAACCGGCGCGGAAAAATAGTATTATCATTAATTTTTCCAAGTACGAACTACGTTTTCGTTCGTTCATTGACATATGTGTAACAAAACTAAGTGATTTAGGGTGTGCATGATTATACTTATATATAGAGTTCACTGTAAAAGAGTAGCGCTGATAGAGCAACTTTTTTAACTTGTATGGGCAAATTTACAGCGCTGGGGCTCTTGCCCTTACAAATCACAAGAAAATCGCTCCTTAAGGCCGTCCCCCGAGCAAACGACCTTGGCCATACATTTGCCGCGTTGCCGAGAGCGCACCCAAACCCTATTTTTTTTACTTATCTTAGTTCTAAATTGACCTAAAAAAATTTAAAACGGGGAATATGTAGTTTATGATATTGTCGATCTATTGGCGTGTATTTCAAATAAAAGTAATTTGTAAATCCTGAATGAATGAGCTGAATGTATGCTTGAATTTTAATAAATTGGTATTACTTTGGAAGCTGATATCATGAGTATAATAAACAAAAATAGAAAATTTAAAACGGGGAAAGGAATGTGAATGAAGATTATTGCTGTATTTTTATTATAACTTTGTAGCTTTCAAATTATGATTTTATAGGGCTTGAAATACGGTAAATTACGGTATCTCCGTATGGAACGCCCTTAAGCGCTGCTACTTTCACAGCGAACTCTATAAAAGTGACACATTACACACCCCAAAGTATTATCACCTCCTAAGCGTGAAGAGGTAACAGACGGACAGAAACACTTACAATATTAAGTACATACCTAGCATCTGTGTATTAGTATGTATTTGCATTCCACACTCGCCGCGTGGGACGGCGGGCGTGATAACTAATTTACACACGCGCCTGGGGACATGTCTGTATTAAGTCTGCTCATGTTGTGGGTAGTTAGAAATGTGAATTTTAGTCATATTTTAGATTTTTAACCGACTTTTATAATGAGGTTATGTGTGTATTTTATGGTTGATAACTTACTACTTAGTATCACTTCCCTCTTAACCCATCAAGCCCCGTAAGGCCCATATGGGCCTTCCTTGGACGAATCCACGAATATTTCAACTTGACTAAAATTTAGCAAATCGGTTTAGCCGTTCTCGGGTTGGTTACTAACCTTATATTATCGATATTATACTTAAAAATAGGCCTCGAATTGTTTCATGTTCTAAACATAAATACTACATTATATTTCCAAGACTTTGATCTGAACGAAAACACGATATCTTAAAATTTTCTCTATAGAAAAAATCACAAGAATCAATATAATTTTCACGAATTTTTTATATATTGCCATAACCGTGCATTAAACTAAGTTAATATTTTAACACATTGTATTTAAAATTCTATCATTGAGACACTGACCTGACTCTGACACTGACCATGGATTTTTAAAATGTTGTATAATATTTATTGAGTCACTAAGAAAAAACTAACTTGGCAATAATTCCGCGTCGTCCTTTTTCACCTGTCATATGAAAGACGGGCGTGAGTGTAAAGAGAGAAGGACGATGATTTTGCGTAGGTCGCCCTCTTAAATAAACAATTTAAGTTCTTAAATAATCATCTAATATCTCTGAGTGCGCCAGTAAGTATTGCAGTTAGTCTCTCTTGTCGCAGACATTCTGTTGACAAACTTCCTCCATATTTAGATTCCCTAACTGCCTCCCCTAAAACCACTAATACCATTAAAATATTCCAGATAATCGTATTTACTAAACCGAAAACCGCACACCGTAACTTTATTCAATTTCAACCGGCGGAATGTCAAAAATAAACTCTAATCAACTAAAAATACAGTCCATATTTCATGGTCTCTAACTTTTTAAGTTTTGTGGAAAAGTGGACTCTACGTTAATGGGTAGAAGAGTGATTTTTAGTTCTCAACTGGTGGTAATGGGTGCAGAGTTAGCGAGTATGTTATGGCGCTAGGTTTCACGGAGGGAGGCCCTACTACGAGTCTTAATTACAATCGAGTTATAAGTGAGTTCTCATAGAGTTTTGAATCGAAAATAATGTTTTACTGAGATTTTAATGTCCATAATAAAATCTTTGTAGTATCGAGTTATACATTTACGCATTAATTTTGGTATGAAATATAATTTAGCTATCAGTTAAAAATCAAAGAGATACGGTATCTGTTATTCTTAAAGTGGAGGTATAGATAGATTTTACTAATTACATTAAGTGGTTGAAGTAGGTAATATATAATTAACAATTAAAAAATGTTAGTTTTTGTGCATAAATGGAAAACGGAAAAATGATGAAAAACGAAAAAAAAATTGCAATTATAAGCTACATTTGCCAGATGAGGTCGTCGTATTTTGTAAAGACATTTATTAATTTTTGGTTAAGATAGAATTACAAAAAGGTGCCAAATCAGCTAGTTACTAAATAAAATTTGACAGAAACAAGATTTATTTAACCGACCTAAAGAGGTAAAAGTATAAAACATTTTTCACTCCTCTCTTTAAATCGAAATTTAGTTAAAGCTTACAAGATAGTAAAAATATTATATTACCAAGTATAACACTTTAGAGTCATAACTCATGTTACCTAAGTAATGTTGTAAGAATAAGATGCTAAACAAAGAAATATGAAGTAGACCATTGCTGTGAAAATATAATTTGTCACAACAATAGTAGTGGACAAAGCACACAACACATTTTATACCCTATCACCAATCACTACGATACAATTTTCTTTGTACCTTTTCAGTTTTAATATAAATTTCCACATTCACATCTACGTCTATTTTCAGCTCTATATCTTAGTGTTAAGATTGAGAATCTTTTGAACGTATAATAGGCCTTACGGTTATATACATAAGGGCTATAAAGCGTTTATAATAATTTGTCGTATTTCTGGCGAATTTGATGGTACGTGTCTGACAGTGACATAGCCTGTTAAGGATTTTGCGAGGATAATTGTTTTACTTCAAGGTTTTATTCTTAGAGAATAAAATTTTGACGACTTCTTTGGAAAATTATTTTGAATGATTTTTGAAGATACTTTAGCTGGGTGTGTCCCTTATAAACGGGGGGGGGGGGGGGGGTGTGGGGGGCAAAATGTTTTCTTTGTTATAGAATCACCGATGAAAATGTATGGAATTGACATAAGCGTTCGTTAATATGACGTTGACGTTCGACTCGTCTTATGTCAATTAAGCGAAATAACGAAGCGAAAACGAAAAAGTTTCGGCTAAATGTCCAGATTACTGTGAAAGAAGCAGCGCTGAAAGACATTTTTTTGGCATTTGTATGGGCAAACTCATGAAACTGGGGCGCTTGCCTCTTTCAACGCTGCTACTTTCACAGTGAACTATATAATATTTAAGGGACACATACACATCCTAAAGTTTTATCGCTTTATTTTGTCCCACCCTGTACATTTCTTAACCGACTTCCAAAAAGAGGCTCTGTTTTCGGCTGTGGGTATATTTAACCCTAAAATGCGTTAATGACGGAACCAATTTCGGGATCCGTAGCAATCGGAAGTGATACGGTGCGGAACCCACGGGCGTCCGGTTCCGGAGGTGTGGATGAGGGGAAATACATTTGTTTCAAATGTGTATGTTTGTTTGTTTAAATAAGCCTATAAAGACTGTAGCGAAACTAAGTGATAAATGTGTACAAATATTATTATGTAGTATATTTTTAGGGTTTTTAACTTTAGTATGGGTAAACTCACTTCACTGTGAAAGTAGCAGCGCTGACAGAGCAATTTTTGACGCCCGCAACTGCGTTGCGCCTAAGCTTATCGCGCGAGAACCGTACATTTTTCAGGGAAAAAATATCCCATGTCCTTACCCGGGACCCAAAGTATCTCCACGCCAACAGCAAAATCAGTTCAGCGGTTTGTGCGTGAAGAGATAATAGACAGATAGACAGACACACTTTCGCATTAATAATATTATAAATAAAGATGTGTAAAATAATTCGCACATAGCAATAAGTTAGGCGTATTGATATAACCGCTGGCAGTGTTTACGATCCTGGAGCGGCGCCAAGTTACATAGTGTGGCTCAATTGAAAGTATACACTTTTGTTATTAGAAGGGTCAGTGAACATGCAGACGAGAAGAGAGGTAGGATAAAGATGATTTCATTAGGGTAAGGCTTCCATGGTAGAGTTGCGGTGGATTTTAATATATCCGCAATTTTACCTAAAGCCGGGACCACCATAATGCTTAAGTTAGTAGTCCCATACGCCTAGGCACAGAGGAGCCACAAACCACAGTCAATGTACCAAATTAGAGGGAAAAGCATTACCCCCAAAAAATCCCCCAATTATACAGAGTGATACGGAGTTTGTTGAGGGATAGAGACGATTGTAAGAGAAAGATCATGCCGTATTTAACTAACGCGATATCATCATCATCATATCAGCCTTAGATATTCGTCCACTGCTGGACATAGGCCGAGCTCTCAATGAACGCCAAGATGACCGATCTTCTGCATTTCGCATCCAACATGGACCAGCAAATAAAAACGCGATTACTTTATTTTAATCAAATTATAATTTTCATAGAAAATTAATAGACTTTGTTACAATCTTCATTTTGGGTAAGTCTAAAGTTTAATACGTGGGAGAGCCATCCTTCGGCACGAATGGGCCGGCTCGACCGGAGAAATACCACGTCCTCACAGAAAACCGGCGTGAAACAACGCTTGCGCTGTGTTTCGCCGAGTGAGTGAGTTTACCGGAGGCCCAATCCCCTACCCTATATTCCCTTCCCTACCCTCCCCTATTCCCTTCCCATCCCTACCCTCCCCTATTACCCTATTCCCTCTTGAAAGGCTGGCAACGCACCTGCAGCTCCTATGATATTGCGAGTGTCCATGGGCGACGGAGTTGCTTTCCATTATGTGGCCCGTTTGCTCGTTTGCCCCCTTATTTCATAAAAAAAAGTCTGTAGGTACGATCTGTTACTTACTAATTTGTTCTGTATTTTCATTTTTTGCATTTTCTGTACAGATCTTGGTTAGTACTAAGTAATATTACTTACACCGTCCTGAGACCTAAAAGCAATTCCTTAATGTGATGAGAAAGTCAACTTTAGTTAAGTAATCATTGCTTTGTCTTAAAGCCTGTTGGTTCAAAGAATTTGTTCTTTTCATTGTCAGTATCTTAAAGATTCTACGCTTAATTTTAATTTAATAACAATATGTACTTTCTGCGTAGTATAAAACATAAATACCTTAGGCATCCATTACACGGGCATGCAAGCGTCAGTCAATTCCGTCAGTCATGAATTATGTTTGACTGATGGTGACTGATGGACTGACGAATGGTATTAGACGGTCACTCAATTCTCTTCAGTTTTATGTCAGTCAAAGCCAAAATTTTCAAAGGTATACGTTTCTAATTTTTTTCCAATTTTGTCAGATGTGACAATACTCACTTAAAATTCGTGATTGATGGTTGCATGAAGCAAAAATCAAAATATCCAGATTTTCATAAATCAGCTTCATGCAACCGTCAGTCATGCTCTTACACGGTAGGTTATCCATCAGTCACAGTCATAACTGTGGTAAAACCTACCGTCTAATGGATGCCGAAAATTTTAATCTATACTTATTAATATTATAAATGCGAAAGTGTGTCTGTCTGTCTGTTACCTCGCCACGCTAAAACTCTTGAACCGATTTAGATGTTATGACGATACCTCAAGTTCTGGAAGAACACGTCGGAAAAATGTACAGTGTCCACGCGAGTCGTAACGCAGTTGCGGGCAGCTTCTACTCTATATCATTTTTCTATTTTTCACCAAAGGCGTGCCTTTAATTAACATTGTTTGGTACCATCATGCGGTCCGTTATCCCACGCGACTCCCACATCCCACACGGCGTGGGTTCGATGGGTTTACGGGTTTGGGTTGGTAGTTGGTACCAACCTGATCAATCTTCCATTAGCTTTCTCTAATCGGTATGTGATAGGAAAATCATATGATCCATTTTAAACTACTGTATGAATACGCCTAGTGGTTTAGAGCGTGGCTCTTGAGTCGGAGGTCGTGGGTTTGATATCCGCGTTGAAAGGGTGTAGTTTTCAAGTCGCAGAAAAATATAAAGCACTAGATGTCGCCCGCAATTCCGTTGCGCCAAAACTTGTTTAATCGCGCGGGAACCGTACATTTTTTAGATAAAAAGTATCATATGTCCTTTCCCGGGATTCCGCTCTCAGAGTCATCAGATAACTTTCCTAAGGTTGAGTAACATAAGCGAACAACTAAAAGCAGACATACACGCATTTATAATATTAGTATGGATTTCGCAGAATAAACGTGCCGCGATTTATACGTGGACCTATTGTCGGTGTTCTATAATACTCGACTAGCTGACCAGCATCTTTATAAGCGTGAACATTGGTCTCTAAAACGTCTCAATTATTATACGCCTCTCTACTATATAATGCTCTATACTGTACTCGGCGAAACATGGCAGTAGCGATCATTGACTCCCTGTCAAAAACGTGACATTTTCTATACAAAGCCACGATTGACAATATCTGACACTTCATTGTCATTCGCGGCTTATACAGGGTGTAACAAAAATAAGTGATAATACTTTTGGGTGTCTACGTGTTCCTTGTAGAGAGTTCACTGTGAAAGTGGCAGCGCTGAAAGACCAAAATTTTTTTTCACTTTTGTATGGGGAAACTCGTGAAGTCGTGACGCTCGGGCCCTTGTGAAAAAAAAAATTCGTCTCTCAGAGCTGCTACTTTCACAGTGAACTCTCTACAAGGAACACGTACACACCCTAAAGTATTATCACTTATTTTTGTTACACCCTGTATACAAAATGACAAGTTTTTGACAGGGAGTCAATGACCGCTACCGCCATGTTTCGCCGAGTACAGTATAGCTGTCGCTGGCAACTTCGTCCACGTCCGACCTAGAAGTTCTAAATATCGAAACAAACAATGGAAACCCTCAAAGAATCATAATTTTCCATGTTTTTCCGCATTTTACAGTTAATTCTTCAATCATATTGATGTAACACAACAATGAACAAGAAGTTTCTGAGAAAGTACATTCAAACAAAGAAACTAACTAACAAGCAAACAAACTCTTCAGCTTTATAATGTTAGTATCAGAAGTATATAATGTGAAAACCTTCCTTTTCAATCAATAATTTATCTATTAAAAAAATATCATCAAACTCCGTTGCGTACTTCAAAAATATGTACGGACAGACAGCGGCATGCTTTGTTTTATACTATCTATGTTAGTAAAACAAGGCACGTCGGAACACCATTAGAATCAAGTCTTGCATCACCGGAATGTCTCGGCGTCAAGTGCTGATCATCCATCAGTCCCACGCTTACAGCAGCCGCACCAGGAAAGCTATAATATGTACAGACATATTATTATAGCATCTCTTATATTATAGCTATGCTCACGTATAGCTATGCTTAAAGGTAATTCTAAAAGCTTACTTTTAGAATTCTGCAACATCATCAGATAAGCTGTAACATGTATGTGAATAGCTGTGCCTAAAATTCGAGCCTTGAAAAGTCTGTATCAGCACCAGAAAAGCTATAATATTTATGTGTGTTGCTGTAGCTAAGCCGTATTTAAAAGTTAAGGCTACGTAAGTACAGCTGTTTAAGGTTAATTTTTATTTACTGTTTTTGCCTCTTCGCGTTAGCCCACAATGGACCAATACAAAGTCATCCGCCATGGCCAAGCTAGCTATATGATATATTAGCGACCCGCCCCGGCGTCGCACGGGTATAAAATATATAGCCACTGAAAAAATGATTAAAATCGATAGCCTATGATCCTTCACGTGGTCTACTTCTTATCTGTGCTAAATAACATAAAAAATGCTCCAGTAGTTCGCGAGATAAGCCCTTTCAAATAATAGTCTTAGCGTGATAAAATATATTCTATAGCCTTCCTCAATAAATGGGCTATCTAACACTGAAAGAATTTTTCAAATCGGACCAGTAGTTCCTGAGATTAGCGCGTTCAAGTTAGCCCTTTCAAATAATTTTCCCCGTTTTTTCCACATTTTCCTCTATTTCTTCGCTCCTATTAGTCTTAGCGTGATAAAATATAGCCTATAGCCTTCCTCGATAAAATATGGGCTATCTAACACTGAAAGAATTATCAAAATCCGTTGCGTAGTTTTAAAGATTAAAGGGAACAAAAGGACATGAGGGAAAAAAGCGACTTTGTTTTATAATATGTATAGATATTACAGCTTCCAATACAACAGTAACCTAACCCCCCAATATTAGAGTGCAACCGTTGGCCCTAATTCGTATAGAAAACACTTCTAAAACACACGTCAACATGCCACGGAAACGCACAGTCATCATCATCATCAACCTGTCAATAGAAGGGTTCTTGAGAATAGGGCAAATTACGCAAAGGAGTAGAGAGTGCTACTAGTAGAGATAAACTACGATAACATGGCGCGCCCCTCCAAAATTCAAAACGTTTGAAATGCGTTGTCTTGCACCGTCGGCTAGTTATGATTAGTTGACCAACAAATCTTGGTAATAAGTGACATTAAGTGAAATGTTACGAGTACTGGCTGATTGGTTGAATACTTACTACATAGAAACTCTTTCATAAGAATGTGACTACACACATTGAAACAGTAATTTGGAGTGGCGCGTCATGTTGTCGTAGTTTATCTCTATAAGTAAATAATCCGACCAAAATCCGACATGTTGCACACGTCATATCAAAATATTGACAGAAATGTTTTGTGCTGCGTGTGCTGGTGCTGCCTCTAGCGTCAAAACATTGTAGTAATATATTAGGTAGAGCTATAATAGTCTAAGCCAGCCTTTCCCAAAGTGGGCGATAACGCCCCCTTGTGGGCGCTGAAGGTCTAAAGGGGGGCGGTGTGGGACTAGTAGTCTAGAGGCTTGGATTTGTAGTTTCATTTATCTGGGTGCATTTTTAATTGAAACAATGGGGCGCTAAAACATAATTTATTCTCAAAGTGGGCAGTAGACACAATAAGTTTGGGAACCCTGGCCCTGGTCTAAGCTATATTTTGTTAGGTTTTACAGTAAAGCTACGCTTATACGGGCAACTAAAATTGCTCCACTCCAGTCGATTCTCGTCAATTTTGACGTCACGACTACATCAAGCAATTTTCGGCAACAAGCAGCAACAAGTAGCAATATTGCGCAATACATCGCAATACAATTAAGCGATATGGCGCAACTTCATCAACTAGTTAGGTACTAGGCAATACTGTCATACACGAGCCCATCGGATATTCGTCAATTCGTATCGGCGACATTGAGCGATATGAAATATCTGGAGCAATATCGCCGAAATAATTGCCGCAATTTATTGAAATTACTCCATATTGCTCCACTAATTGCTCCAGATCGGTCCATTCGTGTCGCCGGGCAATTATTGCCGCAATTGTAGCCCGTGTAAGCGCTTCTTAAAGCAAGGAGCAAAGACTTGTTTTTAAACCCCCGATGAAAGCCTTTTGATGGTGATGGTGACACGACGAAATCACAATTTGGTCGTGTCTATCTGTCTGTCTGTATGTAGCATCTATACGGGTGGGCTGATTTTGATATTTTTTCTACAAATGGGAAAGTAACAAGGTATTTATTTGACCATTTGAAAATTCGATTTATGAAATAGGTACTAAATGATAAAACGAGTAAAAAAACTACCTTTAATGGTTTTATAACCGTAACTTGGTTATTTAAGTATTTATTATGTAAAGGGCGATTCGAAAGAGATTTGGAAGTGATGGATTTAAAACGATTTATATTCCTAACCAGGTTTTCCAGCAACAAAAGGTAACTTATGTTTTTCGATATGTGCTGCAGGTTTCATCAAATCCGCTTCGTTATTTTCGAAAAACAATCATTATTTCTTCTCTATAATAAATTAGGTATGATGTAGGCATAGCTTTATGGATTACAAACAGTATTATAGACCAGCAATAAATGGTTTTTTATTGTCAGTAAAGTGGAATAAACAGAGAAAGATAAGAAAGAGATATTGATTAAAAAAACAATTTTTATCTCCTAACACAGAAAAAAATAGAGATAAGTACAATAATTTTATAATATTTTTCTTACCCTCAGTAAAAAATTCGGTTACATTTTAAATATCGAACAAAATAAATTAAAAATGGCGCCGAAAGCGTGTCATCAAGTTGATGAAATCTTGATCATTGATGGAATCGCCGCTATTGATAAAAATATTTTGTTTCATAATAGGAGTTATTTTATCATTACAGATTATTTATTACTACATATACATTATTACTTATTACTGTTAATATTCGTTCCAAAATATTTCATGCGTATATTTTCGGAAATCCATATTACATTTTTATTGAATTTTGTATTTTAAAGTGTAAGTAGTACAAAATTTAATAAAAATTTACCAAATGTTTTCGGAAAGTTTGATATAGTTATTAGTTTGATGAGCATATTTTATTAATATTATAAATTATTACTACACACACCGGCATATTTAGCGGAACATAAAAAAAGGTAAGGTTGCTGGCTGGTTTATACGTCATTTAATTTAAAAAATAATAATTTCAAATTAGGAAAACAATTGAACATCACATTTTATGCAATTGTTTTAATTTTATTGGAATATACCTTATGTAGAGCGAACTTCGAGTATTTCTCCCTTCTGAATTTTATTTAAATTTTTCATTCAAATATTGTTTTTTTGTAAAAAAAACTTTAATCTTGTATCTTTTTGGAGTTGAGGAATGAATTATGCCTGACTTAGACCCAACGGAGATTGCCAGGGCACTCGAAATGCGAAGATTTGGTCTAACATACAGATTAATAGCCAGATATCTTCGTCGATCGATTTCAACGGTCCATCGCAGTGTCAAACGACTCAGGGAGAATGGCACTTATGTGAGAAGAGCAGGACAAGGCAGAAAAAGACGCACTTCGAGTAGGGATGACCGTTTCATTCGGCTTCGTGTACGTAGGAACCCCCGTTTGACGGCCGTCCAAGCCCGACATGAGTTAGAAGCAGTGCGGGGAGTAACCGTAAGTGAGCGTACGGTACGAAGAAGGTTAGAAGAATCTGATTTGGGTTCATTTGTGCCCGCCAAGGCTCCAAGGCTCGAGGTAAATCATCGTAGAAACAGGTTAACTTTTGCTCAGGAATATCGACTTTGAAATGCGGACCAATGGAGTAAGGTATTGCTTAGTGATGAGTGCAGAATTCTCTTAAATCAAATTGACGGCAGGCAAAGAATATACAGACGCAAAGGAGAACGTTACATTCAGACAAATTTTGAAACTACAGTTGCATACGGTGGTGGATCAATAATGGTTTGGGCGGGCATTTGCTTGAGAGCTCGCACAGACTTGGTAGTGATTGACAGAGGGAGTCTGACTGCGGACCGCTATATCAGAGAAGTTTTAGAAGAAAATGTCGTACCGTTTGCCCCATATATCGGTGAAGATTTTGTTTTAATGCAGGATAATGCTCGGCCGCATACCGCTCGGGCAACTCAAGCTTATCTCAATGATATGAATATCACTGTTATGGAGTGGCCGGCGAGATCACCGGATATGAACCCAATAGAGCACGTTTGGGCCTTGCTGAAAAGAAAAGTTAAGTCAAGAATTCCAGCTCCTACCAACGTGGGTGAACTGCGAATCGCCGTAGTTGAGGAATGGCGGAGACTATCCCAGGAAACCATCGATAACATAATTCTCATGACTATGCCTATGCCTAGACGGTTAGAAGCTTTAATAAGAGCACGTGGAGAAAATACGCGATATATATCACCATTTTTTTAATTTAATTAATTGTTATTTTAATAATAATTTTCACTTTTCCCGGTTACATGAAAAGTTCAAAAATGTACCATTTTTCACAAATAGCCTTTACTCGCAAATTTTGTTCATAATGTGATCTAATTTTAAGTAAAACAAATGAAATTTTAAATAACAAAAGAAGTGTAGTAAGTAGATTTTAAAATAAAACCATATTTTTTAAATTATGGACCTTTTTTTGTGTTCCGCTAAATATGCCGGTGTGTATAGATGACCGAATTTAGTTTATCGCGTGGGAACCTTCTTCCATAATAAAAAGAATCCTTTTCCTATGTCCTTTCTCGGGACTCAAAGTCCAATGTCAAGTTACAGCAAAATTGGTTAGCAGTTTGGGCGTGACGAGATAACAGACAGACACACTTTCGCATTAGTAATATTAGTATGGATATTATTAGATGTACATTGTACAATAATCCTTGGACAATATCCCTGATACCGAGAACCGGGCATCGAACCCGGAACCGTGCACAATGCCCACTATTTCATACATTATGTAAAATGTTAATGGATGGATCGGTTATGGTAATACTTTAGCTAATTGCTAAGTAGGAAATTATGATTTAGTAACAACATTTTTGTACATATTAATATTCACTAATTATATCTTTGTCAAAATTCATGATAATAACCATTCATAGTAACAATAAAGTACATTCACTCATACTTAAAAACTTCAAAAAGAAGTAACAAAATTGTTCATTAATTTAAAAAAGTTACGATCATATTATTTTTCTCGTCTTATGAAATGTCCCACCATAATTATTATAAGCGATTCCTTAGTAACAAACATTCATTCACACCAAAAACTTCGAAAAGAAGTAACAAACTTGTTATTTAATTTTAAAAAGTTACGATCATAATTATTCATTTCTTTCGTCTTAAGAAATCTCAGTCCATTTTCCGCCAAAATACCGCAAAACATCGTTAAGGCGATATATTGAAAATAAATTATACCGCAAGGGCAATTTTATACTTAGTTTGTATGATTATAAAGTCGTGAATACGCTGCGGCCAGAAGCTATCGGCTCGCTCGGAAAACATGCAAAAAAACGTAATTATAATCATTTAAAAAATAACTAGGAGTATTTAAGCAAAATGCTTCTATACGATTTTGAGTTGCAAAGGTGTCTATCAATTAGACTAATTTCCTACAATACATCTATTTTCGTTTAAAAATAATCTTCAAATTTCGTATTTTTAAGAGGTCATTTCGAAAATTAAATGTATCGAGGCAAAATTCATTAATCGTATTTCTAGTTCTTCTCAAACCTAGATAAGACTATGAAGATATTATGTATATCTCATTACTAGATTTGTAACATTTCTGAGGGTCCTATAGTATTACGTGAAAAAGGACAGTTTTTTTCAATATAGCGCCTTAAGAGGTCACATAGTATCTCTTGACCTTTAGCCTTCATCCAGAGTCCTTAAAAGGTCACAGGTCACATCTGAACCACCGATTATTTTGCTTAGATTACTATTATAGCTGTAAAAAAGAACAATTTTAAATTCATATTTCGAATATAATTAGGAATTAATTCGTTTTTTAACCCGTTGAATAGGTATTCAACGGTGCCATTAGGTAATGGCTAATTTATTTTTTGATTAAATTCGATCAAAAGTTACATCCAAATGTACGTCATTTTTGACAGCTGTCACTTTTTACGATAAAAAATATACAGTGTCTAACATTGAGATACTATACACTGTGTCTAAGATATAATTAGAGATTATTATATTACGTAATGTATATTTTGATAGGCATATAGCCATATACTGATATGATTTAAAGTTTAATGATCATATTGATAAAGAACTTGATTTTTTGCTAATGATCATTTAAGGTCGACATTTGACCTCGGAGGTTCTTAGGCTCAAATCTTGTTTGATAGATGTGAAGGTTTTAGATATAGTCAACTAGATGACGCCCGTAACTCCGTTGCGCCAAAAGTCGTTTATCGCGTTGGAACCGTACATATTTCCTGGATAAAAAGTATCCTATACCCTTTCCCGGGACTCAAAGTATATCCAAACCAAATTTTAGCAAAATTGGTTCAGCGGTTTGGGCGTGGAGAGGCAACAGGCGTCAACAGAAAGACAAACTTTCGCATTGTACTCGTAATATTAGTATGGATAATATTGATTGACACTGGTATTTTACTATGTAGTGTCTTGGTATGTTGAGCAAGATATGCGTTGCGGTCGCCGCGCCGGCTCAAATTCTAACAAGAAAAAGAGATTTTTATCGATACTTCGTTATGATGTTTTGCATCTACCGAATGCTACTATTATGAAAGTGATTTATTGGTTTTACTCTTTCATCTAAAAACTATTGATAAGTGTGTGAAAGCTGGTACATACAGTTTAGGTAGTTGGTAGTAGTTGATTTGTAATACAAAGACTACATTTTCTTCAAAAAGTTCTGTGAAATACTGTAGAAACGTGGGTGGAGCCGCGGACAAAAGCTAATATTATGGAGGTTATGAGGTACAGAATTATTATCACTTAAAATTCTATGCAATGATGGGGGTATTATTTTTCTATTCGAAAGTAATGAATCATTATTAACTGGTATAGCAATTAAAAATTGATAATATTACGGTGCATAATGGGTAATTATTGAATTTAAATACTTGTTTACAACTTAACAACAAAAGTTGATAAGCATCAGTGCTATACAAAAGGCTGTAATTATTTTTAATCTATGCACACGCCTACTTTACAAGTGCACTGGCATGGAACGGGTTTGACAGTTGGCGCCTTGACTTTGACGTGAAAAAAGGCGCGCTCGTGTAGGCGCTCGATGTTTTGGCGCCAAAAGGCTTTTTTTTGTTAGCCATCGGATGAAGATGTTTAAATTATTCATTTATTCATAGTAGAATACCGTGTTCGTGTGGTCTCTATATTATAAGAAACAAGCTTAACATTTTCGTTGGTTGTTTCTAAAAATAGACCCTAATAAAGTAAAACATTTTAGGGGATATTTATATAAATTAGAGCTACAATTAATAAAACGTAGGTATATTTTATTTGAAAAGTAGAGGAAACCAACATTGGGACAGCATAGGGTCTAAAAATATGTTATAATAGCTTCGGCAGCTTATTTTTTCTCTCCGAATTGTAGCTTATTTATTATTATTATCTACAAACCTGTTTTTTTTTGTTTAAACAGTAATCACTAAGCTAGATTATTAGGCAAATAATTTTAATGAAAACCCTGTCAATTTTTCTCTAATTATAAGTCTGAAGATTACAGTATGCCTGCCCACTTCACTGTGCGCTTTAATTACGAGTGTTGCCTGCATTAAATATAATTAGCGCGGGTCAATGACACGCTTTTGTTTGACATTTGGTTTTTTTATTGCAAGAAATTATGTCGACAACTTCTTTCTTAAAAATCTCTGATATTCTCTAAGAGATAAGCGATTTAACAGAATTGTTGTAAACTTTGCTGTCTTTTTACATCATATTTAAATTCATAGTAAATAAAATCAATTTACAGAATATGATTAAAGAGCTTTTTTGCCTTTTATTGTTTTAATATGTAGTAATAATAATAGTGACTAACACACTAGTCTTCAGCAGCTTCTTAAGTGTAAACACCATAATAGTCAAAACTAATATCAATTAAGCTTCCACGGTAGGCGGATAACAAATATGGACATACCGTTCTGTACACAGCCATTACTCTATGACCCGTTAGAGTTACGCAACAAGAGAGGGACAGACGGACGGACAGTTACTCTGTGCGGTCCGCGCGCGCTGTGCGTACACACGAAAATTAAAAAAAAAAGCGGACGAAAAATTGGCGCGTTCGAATTTTGAATAAAAGGCGCGAGTGTTGTGGTGTGATTTTTTTGCTAGTTTTGTTTTTTTTTGGAAGTGTTGTGTTTTTTTGTGAATGAGATGTGTCAATGGTGCGATGCGCGCACGCGCATGTTCATTCATAAAATCTTGCTAGGTAAGCTTTTGAGCTCTAAAGCGATTGCAGTACTTCCGCGTTCCGATTTCTGTGCCATACCGAACACGTGCTGTCTATTATATTATAGCTAAAGCACTTGCTAAAGCAGTTTGAACTAATCTCAGGAATTACTGTGGTTCATTCATTCCTTTTATGCTCATTCATGAATCAGGTAGCTTGTTAAAAATGTCTAAAGCAACTTTATTAATTTTGAAGGCAGATTACTTTAGGGAGTGAAGTGAGTGAACTTTTTTCACACATCCCCAAAATGTTGTCCAATGAATAAAATACCTTTTACAACTTACAACAGTATAATAATATAATAGAAAAATAATATATGGATTAAAAACATAAGAACTAACAATCGTGGTCATTTGTATTTTTGGAACCATATTTTTTCGTTAACGCCGCATTTTCCTTACGTTTTTTTTTTTTTTGTCAAAATAAATATGCGTATTGCTATATCTAAAAGCTATATATTTTTACTAGATGAAGCCCGCAACTCCGTTGCGCCGAAATTAGTTTATCGTGTGGGAACCGTACATTTTTTCGGGATAAAAGTATCCTATATCCTTTCCCGAGACTTAAAGTATCTCTGTACCAAATTTCAGCACAATTGGTTCAGCGGTTTGAGCGTGAAAAGGTAACAGACAGACAGACAGATAGACAGACACACTTTCGCATTTATAATATTAGTATCATGGATATGGATGGATGGCACGCCGAACTAAAAATCGTGGTCATTTGTATTTTTGGGACCTTATGATTTCGTTCACGCCGCATTTTTCTTACTTTTTTTAGCTCAAAAATAAGTAAGTATTGCTATAACTAAAAGCTATATTTTTATTGCCTAAAGTCGTTAGAGATAATCTTTCTCTCATTTGTGTATAGAGAGGAACATTATTCTCATCTTATTGCTTATTGTTGTCTGTTATTCAATATTATGTGTTCATTCATACAGAACTACTATTTTACATAGCTGTATTAACCGACTGCGGTCAGGCCAAAACATTCATTATTATTCGGTAGTAAATAAACATGAATTTAACTTTGCTGTCTAGCTTTTTTAGCTATCTTTCTAGGTCATAAATTTTAGGATGTATTTGTGAGTTTACTGTGAAAGTGGCAGCACTGAAAGAACTGTTTTTTATGATTTGTATGGGCAAGCTCCTGAGCATTAGTGACTTTCAGCGCTGCTAGTTTGACATTGAACTCAATATATTATGGGATTCATACACATTTGGCATTACACACCCAAAAGTTTTATCGCTTTGTTTCGTTACACCCTATATAAAACAACTGCAGATATATTATTTTTTGGGATTGTGATTAAATTTAAAAAATATTTAAAAAATAATTTCGTGGTCAGTAAAAAAAAGCTACTCTAAATTTTTGCCTTTTAAGGCGTTAATCTTGTAAGAACAGCTGATTGAAGGGGAAGCGAATACTACCTAACAATATGCAATCAGCTGTGACAGGTTATTGACCTGAAATTAACGGATTATTAATTATTATTACATGACGTGTTTAGTATAATATTTGACAACACTTAAAATTATATTTATGGTCATAACACAGGTCATAATAAGAAACCCCTTTTTGCCAAAACCCTTATTTCACTATCAAAGATCGAAATCAAAATTTATGAGTTGACAGAGCATCGTAATTCGTAAACAGTTTATAGTTCTAACGCGGGAATCTAACCCACGACCTTCAGATCGAGAGACAGCTGAGGGCCGGGACACAAAAACACGATATGACGTCGTGGACTCCCACCGTAAAAAACTACGTTACGACATCGTACGACGTCATACGACGTCGCATCGTAGAAACTCATCTTTGAATTTCTACGTGAGTTTCTACAACGCGACGTCGTACGATGTCGTGTCGTAGTTTTGTGTCCCGGCTCTTGCAGTTAGTGGATCCTGCAGACAGACGCGTGTAAATGGCCCTTGAAATACGGATGTGCTGTCAAAACAGTTGCCTTGAGGTGACGTAACCAAAAGCCTTTGAGACAGAGTTATATTACACCTGACAGGGCCTTATCACGTCGAAATAAAAAACATTATCATAGATATCCAGAGGTACAATATCTGTGAATAGTAACTGAACCTGTGAGATGAGATCAGTTGAGGAGCGGCGTGCTTTGTGACATAAATAGTAGCAGAGTTGGTCATGTACGAAGATGACAAAACTGAGGAGTTATCTAGGACATGTTTATTGGAAAAATCATTATAAGTACTTAAAAAGTACCTTAAAGGGCGACTAACCCTTTTTTATAATTCATTTTAATACAATTGAAAGTAAGCCCCGAATTGTTTCATTTTCTAAACTTATAGTGGTTAAAATAGTAGTTCCCAGCGCGTAAAATCGTGCAAGCCTCCGATTTTTGCAATAGTGGATGAAAACTGAAAAGAAAAATTGTGTAGCTGATAATATAAATAATAAAGTTTACCTATTGAAAAGTTGTGCTTTTGATTTTTAAATTATTCTATTCCACTTCAAGTAAACTCATAAACTGTAAAATTTAAAAAAAAAATTGCATATTTCTTTCTTTTAAATATCTAGCAAAATAATAAAATATATTATTATTTTTTTGATTTGTATCGTTGCTTATATTCCAAAGAAAGAAAATAAGTTGAAAAAATATATAATTTAGATTTAAAATTAATATTTTTGTATGTAGATGAGCATACCTCCAAGTGTGCTTGTTGTGTGCCTCGCCAGGTAAATGGCGTTCCTATTTTTCTTTGGTGTTAAATAGGAAGTTTAAAATTATTTTTTACGCTTAACAAAGCCTTCCATTTCTTAATGTATATAACTTTTTAGCTCTGACTTTGTTAAATTTTCTGAAAATGTAGCACAAACTTTTCACGGATATTTCGAAGAAAATCTGTTAGTATTTTATTTCTTTTGGTTAGGTTTTTACAGAATATTTTTTTTTTTCATTAATTATATTTGCTAAAACATACTTAAAGTAAAAGGATACAAATTAGGTTAAGAACTGATATTTTTTGTATTCAGGTAAGCATTTGCCAAACATATAGGTTTTAGCATACGTCTTTAGTAGGTATGTACGTGAGATTTGTAGCACCCAATTTTTTTTCTGGCTTTAAGTAGAAAGTTTAAATATATTTCAAAGACTAGAAAAAGTCTTTCATTTGTCGATGCATTTAATGTTTTAGCTCTCACTTAAATAAATTCTCAACAAATATAGAAAAATGTTTTCGGTCTATTTTACACATTTTTGGAGATATTTAAACGTTTTTAAGTACTTAAAAGCTATCATTTCTCTAAAAATTAAATACGCACAACAAGTAAGTTTAACACACACTTTTCGCTACAACCCTTAAATCCACCCAAACCCTTTTATCTTGGTTACGACGAGCGTTAATCTCTAAAACTTTGCAAAAACCTTATAGTTGTATTAAGCCTAGCAAAGCAAACTTTCTTTTTTAAAAATTGTGTATTTGGTTAATTTTCAACGTATACAATCGGATAAGAGTCATTAAATAACAGGAACAAGAAAAATTTTTTTTTCTGGACCGGTTTATATTAATTTTTAATTAACTAAAAAATTAAAAGCACAAAAAAAATTTTGGTAAACTTTGCAAGTTAAAGTGTAAAAAAGAAAATGACACCTCAAAAACAAAAAATCCATTCTCTATTACAATTTTCGGAGGTTAAAACCTCTTGCGACTACACTATCAGATACTACATTATATTTCCAAGAATTCGATCTGAGCAAAAACACGATTTCTTAAAATTTTCTCGATACAAAAAAATCACAAAGATGCATCTAATTTTCACGAATTTTTCATTTATTGCCATAACAGTGCATTGAAGTAAGTTAATATTTTAACACATTGCCGCAGAATATATATTAGTTGTACCAACATTGTATAAAATTCTATCATAGAGACACTGGTGGATTTTTAAAATATTGTAATTTATCGAATTATTGAGAAAAAACTAACTTGGCGATGATTCCGCGTCGTCCTTTTTCATCTGGCATACGAAAGAAGAGAAGGACGATGTTTGATTTTTTGGGTTAGTATAGTCGCCATCTTAATATTTAAGTGATATTTCGTTGAAAAAAAGTCTTTAATTTCCATTTCACACGATAGTTGACATGCCCGGAACGCCGTTTTCCGCACTTCCGCCTAAATTAGATTATCGCGCAGGAACCGTACATTTTTCCGAGATCAAAAGTATCCTACGTCCTTTCCCCGGAATCAAAGTATCGCCACACCATATTTCTTTAAAATTTGGTTAGGAGCTTAGGCATGAAGAGGTGATACTTTCGCCTTTATAATATTAACACTGTGATTTGTGATATTAAAGGATATTAATAATAAAGTATGGATTTATGAAAAAAATTACTTACACGTGTATAGAGGATATATTTATTGAATACAGGTTTGCTAGTATAATGGTTGTTACTAATTGTTATCATACTGTATAATAATTATGTCTGTATGTTACATAACTCTGTATTGATCGGGGGTTGAGAGGAAAGGGATGTGGGCTAAGCGATTCTTTTATAATTAAGATATCTACATAGGAAGTAGAAAGGGTACATTTCTTTGATTATTTATTTTTTCGTTCTTCGGGTTGTAACAAAATTAAGTGTTAATACTTTAGGATGTGTAATATGTATTCCTCATAATACGAGTGTAGAGTTTACTGTGAAAGTAGCAGCGCTAAAAGTTGAAAATTGAAAAGAATTCATGACATTCAAACATAGATGTCAAAAGCGCAGCTACTTTCACAGTGAACTCTGAAAGTTCAGTTTTGAGTAAATAACATTATTATTATCCACCATTTCATTACAAGCGATTGTTTAGCAGGTTAATGTTCAAACATTGTGGTGTTTTGTAATCCAAACATCTCAGGGCCACAAGAATAGAGCAAGGTTCCCGAGGTGATAATGATAAGACTCTGTGGGGGGGGGACCGGTGTAGGTTATCAGGTAACAGCATGGTGCCTTGGGTGACCTAGATTTTAGAATAAAATTTATGCGATTTCTGACGGAGAGTGTCCTTGCTGAAAATGGACATCCCATTTTCACCAAGGACGCTCTAACGCTAAGTGTTCGCTAGCCGCCTTTTATGTTTTTAAATTTTTTTATGGGGGCAAACGAACATACGGGTCACTTGAGGCAAAAGCAACTACTTTTTGTTCTTATGTATGTGTTCTTATGTGTTTCTTATGTGTTCCTGAACCGGTGGTAGGTAACAAACAGTTTACTCAAATAGGATCTTCGTAATGATCTAAGAGTTTAGATCGTTCCGAAAATTATCCGAAAAACGACAAAATGATTTCTCGTGAGAACGTACGATCCCTTACAAGCTTGATGAACACACTTCGACCTTATTATCATAGCAATAAAGTTCAAAAGGCCGCCATGTTGGAAAAACAATTGTGTCATACTTTCTATTTAATGGCTGACCTGTAAATCGGTTCTACTGTGACAATAAAAGTTCGGGTCAAGTTTTTGGTTCACTTGACCGACAATGGGCGTCATCTAGTTGGGTATAAACTACCGGTCTATTTATACCCAACTAGATGACGCCCGCAACTTCGTTGCAACAACCTTCGTTTATTGCGCGGGAACCGTACATTATTCCGAGATATCGAGAACCCTTGTCCTTTCTCGGGACTCAAAGTATCGCCATACCGAATTTAAGCAAAATCAATTCAGCGGTTTGGGCGTAAAGAGGCGACAGACAGACACACTTTCGCATTACCTAATAATATTAGTAGATATGGATATTATGGACAATGGATTGGTAGCAACTTAACATTCAAAGTTTTGAGTGAGTTAAAATTCTCAGTCACTTGAGAAATACTTGTTTACTGAGTCATAACTCATAAACAAACACAAACAGAGTCAAGTACTTTAAGCACTACTCAGTTAAAAATCGGACACAAACGCCAATAGCGTATATTATGTACTTACTAATTAACTAAGTACTACAATAATTATTAATAAGGCAGCACCAGCATAGACAGTAAATAAGATTTTGGTCGGATTGTTTACTGTATGTGCTAGTGGCGCCCTCTGTCTTTTGCGTAATATTCTCTGTTCATAATAAGGCTAGCATGTGTTTTATTTAATTACTAGATGACGCCTGCAACTCCGTTGCGCCAAAGTTCGCTTATCACGCGGGGACCGTACATTTTTCCGGATAAAAAGTATCCTATGTCCTTTCCCGGGACTCCAAGTATCTCCATACAACATTTCAACAAAATCGGTTCAGCCGTTTGGGCGTGAAGAGGTAACAGACAGACAGACGGACAGATACACTTTCGCATTTATAATATTAGTATGGATATGGATTAGTATGGAAGTAAACAGACACTAAAATAGTATCAGTTTAGTGTCTGTTTACGGAAGGACCTAGAAAGGTCTAGGTCTAAAACTGTTCACTTGATGGCGTGTAAATCTAGTTTTCGAGCTAACGAGGTACAAGACAAACACACAGCTATGAATATCGTTATAGTAATGTAACTTAATAAGGGCTTACATATTTATGAGTCATCATACAATGTTGTCTCTTAGGGCAACAGGGAAACGAGCAGACAGATAGTAAGCACCTGATAGTAAGAGACAGACCTGAGGAGGTGGCCCCCACACCGATTTCGGTGACAGTGGTCAGTTTCATTAAATTAAGTCTTCCAGTGCCGGACATTTTTGACAGTTGCTTCCCACTGCTAGACACCCTAAAAGTCATTTTAAAAGAAAGTTTAAGGGTGTCTGGCAACTGTCAAAAATGCCCGGCCCTGGACGACGAGATTCCTCCACTTACCGCGAAGAATATAAGCTATGGGATTGAGCTTACTCTTTCTCGAAGGTCAGGTAGACCTTCAGAACTGGATACCTCCTAAAGTAATCGCAACCGAAACTCTTCTGTCAATATTCTGGACGTGTGCAGCATGTCGCATTTTGGTTGAATTATCTAATATATAAAATTCTCGTGTCACGGTGTGCGTAATTGAACTCCTCTGAAACGGCTCGACCGATTTTCGTGAATCTTAGCGAGCATATCGGCTAGGGTTGAGAATCGGACAACATCTACTTTTTATATTGATAAGTGCATTTGTTGAATAAATAATAGTAAATTATTACAACTCGAGACTGAGGGCGATTATTGTTTGTGCGACGGGATAGCGATCGACGTTGCTATGGTAACACATTTATTTAGTCACTTCAAAAAAATAATGGGCGAAATAGGTACTTTATATTATGGCAAAGCAACGTTTGCCGGGACAGCTAGTTTACTATAAATATGAGCTAATCCACAATCTACATGCAGTAAATAATCCAACGCCCTCTGCTCCCACCTTCGCGTAATATTCCTCCTTTGTGTACATTTGACTGATTTTTTGATGTCAACATGATTGGTGGCTTGAATACCTCAAGTCATACAAGTAGTTTCTCATGGGCACTTGAAATATTTTGACATTAAATTAACTACAAGTACGCCCTAGGGTTGACAATTATTGCCAAATCCATTCTAGTATTATTATAAATGCGAAAGTGTGTCTGTCTGTCTGTTACTTTTTCACGACCAAACCGTTGGACGGATTTTGCTGAAAGGCATGTATCTCCATGATTTATTCTTTGAGTCCCGAGAAAGGACATATCACATAGATTTGTTTTATCTTTTTCCCGGAAAATGTATTTATATTATGTGTATATTATGTATTTATCCCGGAAAAATGTAAGGATTTTGGCGAAACGGCCAAAATTTTGGTGGGCATCATCTAGTCATCAACAATAATACAAAATCTTGACATAGACAAAACGCTATTTCAACATTTTTACATTTCAGACAAAATATTAACCTTCCTTTTAAATAATAAAACTTTACGCTCTAATAATAACTGTTTTATTATTCTAATAACCAACTTTTTTGTTGCAAATAAGACAATTTGATGGAGTAATAATAACATAATCAAGTAAGTAAATCAAACTAAACTAACCAATAAGCCGCTAATTAAAGTTAATTTAACGCACGTTTGAACGCAAATATGCACGACCACATTTGACAACTTTGATCCGTGGTTTTGCTTACGTATTTTTGTTTTACTAGGTATTGTTGTTGATAATAATGCAAGTTTATCAAAATTGGTTTAGTAGTTTTTGAGATAAGGAATTTTGACGTAGGTTTTACTTCTTTAATGTTATCTACAAATAATTCCTGTGAAACCTTATTTTTAGCTCGTTATGAGGTAACAGACAGACAAACTTTCGCATCGCATATTAGTATGGATCTACACAATATTATGGTTATTGCTTACATAATATGTAAGCAAAATATTATTTTCTGGCATAAATGCTCTACAAATAATGCGATCGATTGTGAACAAAAAAACAAGACAATAAGTGATAAAACTTGTCCAGGACAATGCTATTGTGTAGGACAAAAGCGTCGTTGTTCCCTCAATTACAAAAATATCTCATTTATACTGAGAGAAGAGAGAACTATCAATTATTATATGAAGCCATGGACAGTAATATAATATTTACGGCTATTGTAATGTTTATGAAAAGAAAATACTACATTAAAACAAGGCCTTTGCATCCATTGTGGATGATTTGTATACAGTACAGTATTTTCTAAGCGAAGTATTACTCTTCAAATAGCATAGAGCCTAGGACAATATTTTAAATGTCCGTATGGTTGCCAAATACGGCATCCTCGCAACATGGCCTTGTCCAGAGGAATGAGCAGGGGGTGTGCCAAAATGTTTTCGTTTTCGCTTCGTTATAGAATCGTCGATGAAAATGTATGGAATTGACATAAGCGTTCGTTAACATGACGTTGACGTTCGACTCGTCTTATGTCAATTCCATACATTTTGTTCGGCGATTCTATAACGAAGCGAAAACAAAAAAGTTTCGGCTAAATTGCCAGTTCAAAACGTCTGGGACCAACCAAAGATTCCTGTACCAAAGAAGTGCACAATGCCGCTAAAGAAGTTTATAAGCCTGACTAAACAAAATGATTATGTCTGATCATAATTTCTGTACTTCGATGTTTTATGCCAGAAAACTCAACAATATAAGTGGGACGAATGCCGGATGAAAAAATTAATTAAAAAATCGCTTCATGCCAATCGTCTCACTGGGTCTTATTCTTATAATATTAAATTGATAAGTCTGATTGTAGACATGTGACAACCCTACCTACCATTGTCCGGGTGGGCCAGTTCCGGGGCAAAAACTCGAACAAACCAGGCTAACGACCCCGGACAAACATGCTACGTGCCCCGGTGTGTCACGTGTGGAAAAAACTGCGGTACCAGCAAAACCCAGTAAATAATAAGAAAATAGCTGACGAACTATAAAAACATTAATATTGGAGCTTTCCGAGTCTTCGTAATATATTTTTTTATATTGCCAAGTGACAGGCTGGCTATCGGTGGCGCAGGAGCGAGAACAGTGGAAGATCCTGGGGGAGGCCTTTGCCCAGCAGTGGGACACTATAGGCTAAAAAAATTATTGCCAAATTACTTTAGATAGCTAAGAAGGAAACCGCACATTTTGCAGGATAAACGTATCCCTTTCTTCCGTACCAGCGCGATAAACAAATTTTGGCGCATCGGAGTTGCGGGTGACATTGCTTGCCTGATTTAGGGCCTGTTTCACCACTTCCTGATAAGTGCCGGATCTATCTATATATAGTCGTATGAATCATGATCTATGTAGATAATGATTATTAAAAATGAATTTTAACTGCCTAATCAGTTCCCGAATCCAAACATTGAAACAATTAATTAAACCAAATAAATAATTATTTATTTATGCTAAATTAACTCTATTATTTACTTAAGCTTTATGTGAATTTATACAAAAGTCTGTTACCTCTTCACGCCCAAACCGCTGAACCGATTTTGCTGAAATTTGGTATGGAGATACTTAGAGTCCCTGGAAAGGATATAGGATACTGTTTTCCCGGAAAAAGTACGGTTCCTGCGCCATATAATATTGAATAAAGCAAACTGCAACTATTCCAGAAACACTGGCTATATTAGGTTCACATAAAATCTATACAAATCGATAATATCATAAACGCGCGAATCGCTTGCATTACTTCACACCGATCAAATCAATTGCGACCTTAATACAATATGCATAAGCTGAAATTCGCTTGGCAATCGTCTCGAATATAATACATCTGTCAAAGGCATGCATTTCGTATTCCTATTTACAGGATTGTATACTCTATGTAATGGGAATAGGGGTGGAATTCCTATACGTGAATACGATCATTAGTTTAAGTCCCATTACTGTTTTTACGGATCAGGATTCAGCTGGATTCAGCCGGATCGTAATCAGTCGATATTTGGTACTTTTTAGACTTAGCCTAAGTGGAGTCTCGATTTTCTAGTCTTTTAGGCAGAAGCACTAGGCAAAAGTTTTTAAAGTCAAGCGGCGTAGTAAAAATGATGGAGGGAGTTGACCGCCGCGCCGGCGTGGCGCAGCGTAGGCAAGGAAGTAATAACCTTTCTCTCCTAATGAGAGTAATACCCTCCCCTCTTAACAAAAAGGGCACACTATAAGAATGTGCGTATACGTAATTTTGTCGCCTTATGTCCCAGCCGACAGATCGCGACCATTGAAATTCAGACGTAATTCAACCAAACGACGTGGATCTGTCAACTGCCTGTAAATCAAATTCTCCCATTGTATCATACAGCTAGTTTAGTATCTGTCACGTCCCAATGTGATCTGACCCTAAAACAAACTCCCATGCACAGGATGTCCCAAATCGTGCGGATGCGACTGTCAAAATCCCGCCTCACTCTCAGACTGATGGGCTATTATATAATTGAAGTGTGTCAAAGTGAATAGATGCACTGACATGTTAAGCAAATAGGATCATTTTGTTATGGGTGTGTTCCGAAATTTTAACCAGCATTACCTTCACTGACCAGTGCTTAAGACGACGACATTTTTTGCTTTTCTTTTTCTCCAGTTTTGGTAGCGAATTTAGATGTCAAAAATGTAGATTTGACATAGAATAGAATAGAAAATTATTTATTTGTACAACTTAAAACTAAACTTAAAACACAATACAGGAAAACTATGTAGAAATAGGCAGTCTTACTGATAACAGCAGTTTCTACCAGATAATTCTAAGACGTGTCCTGGGGGGTGTGCCAAAATGTTTTCGTTTTCGCTTCGTTATAGAATCGCCGATGAAAATGTATGGAATTGACATAAGCGTTCGTTAATATGACGTTGACGTTCGACTCATCTTATGTCAATTCCTATACATTTAGATCGGCGATTCTATAATGAAGCGAAAATAAAAAAGTTTAGGCTAAATGGCCAGGTGCCTGCGATGCGTTTTGCTGAATTCCATACATTTTTTACATCTAACTTCGCTATCGGCACAGGCGAAAGCATTTTGATAAGGCACTGCTTATTATGTCAAAACGAATCAACATGGCGTTTTTGACGTCAAAAGCGCTGGCCAGTATACTTATATTTCGGAACATACCCTATAATGTTTCAGCGACAACTGACAAGATCGTTAAAAAAGTAAATTAGTTTTTAATCACCCGCCCAATTTAAGTGGTTTAACAATTTTCATCAAGTGTAATTATCAATTTGTCGGTTAACCTTCGGGGGAACTAACTCTGTTAAGCTGATGGGTTCCCGCGGGCGACACGAAAAATTACCTAATTATAACGGGAAAATGTTCCCGAAGCTACTGGACTGATTTTGATGAGATTTGTCACAAACAAACATATTTTCTTACTAGATGACGCCCGCAACTCCGTTGCGCCAAAATTCGTTTATCGCGCGGGAACGGTTCAGCGGTTCAGCGGTTTGGGCGTGAAGAGGTAACAGACAGACAGACAGACACACTTTCGCATTTTTTCATTTCGCATTAGTATGGATATAGATATTAGTATGGATGTCTACTTTGTGTTTTGCGCGTCGCTGATAGTAATTTTTTACAACATAACCACGTTGGTCATTAGCCCTATTACTCGCAAAGAGTAATAGTGCATCTATCTTTTTAACTCCCAAAGAATAAAAAGGGGAGGGGAGAGGAAGATAAGTTTAACATGTCTGTCTGTGTGTGTGTCTGTCCGTGGCATCGTAACATCCAAATTCCAAACGATTGGAGCGATTTTGATCTAGTTTTTTTTTTGTTCAAAAGCTAAGAAAGTGTCGTAAGCTATCATTTAAAATTTAAATTATCAGGAATATACAGAATGTACCAAAACTAATTGATAATACTTTAGGGTGTGTACGTGTTCCTTGTATAGAGTTCACTGTGAAAGTAGCAGCGCTGAAAGACCAAAACTTTTTTTCACTTTTGTGTGGGCAAGCGCCCCAGCGTCGCGAGTTACCCCATACAAAGTGAAACAATTTGGTCTTTTAGCGGTGCTGCTTTCACACATAGTTTTGTTACACCTTGTATATGATTTTCTTAATTCTTATTATTATTATGTTTTTATAACAAAATTATCAAATGGAAAAATGTTGCAAGTCTAAGCGATGTTTACTCTTCCAATGCTTCTACGTCTGGAGATATTTTTTACGACTTGTAAGTTGTAACCTTAATGTACGTTTTAAAAGCTCGAAGCAATTACTGACGCCCGTAAACTCGACAATGTTAAAAGATTAGTTACACTTTTAACTGTCCGTTAAATTGACCTTAAATCACTAATTAAATCTAGTGTGAAATAGGTACAGAGGTGATAGAGTAGTAGGGAATATTACGAAATACAGTAAATAATCCATTGAGATATTATAGACTGGAGAGAGCATTTTATCGGTATATAAGCGTCAAAAGCGTGTAATGTTATGTCCTACTTACTAGGACATAACAAAGGAGTCGGTCTGCATATTTCATGTAATAAAAGTGTTAATAAAGGTTTTTAGTGAACATTTTATGCTAGATATTGTTGAGTTTTGTGGTTCCGCTAAATAATAAGCCATAAGAATGGCCAAACAATGCCTCAAACACGTGGATTTAACATTAAATACGTAAGTTTTGAACAACGTTTTTTGGGCCTTTCAATCGGTATTTTTGTTAGCTAAAAAGATAATTTATAAGTTTAATAATCTCTTATTCGTGCTATGTAAGGCATTAGTGCTAAAAATGTCACATCAATTAATAATTTATCTACAAAAATTGCATAGCTTTTTACGTGTGTTTACGGATTCTCATTGCTTGAACTATAGTTTATCGATATTATGAACTAAATTACTTTCTTTTCTGTATTATAATGTGCTTCGAAATGATTGACAAATAGAAATATTCAAGAAAATAAACACACTACTTGTATGAAAATAAGCAAAAAATGGCCACGCGATGACGGGCTAAGATTACATCTATACTTTATAACTTTATCTATGAAATAATCCGACCAAAATCTGACATGTAGCACACGTCATATCAGAATATTGACAGAAATGTTGTCAAATGACGAACAAAACTTTTTGTTTTGTTGCTGGTGCCAGCTGGTGCTGACCCTAGCGTAAGGGCGCATTTTCATTAGTCGTTAACTCGTGCGGCATACGGGGAGTCTATGACAACTAATGGCGCATTTTGATTGGTCGGGACATGCATTTTAGAAATCTCCCGCACCCCGCATGCGGGCCCTATCGACCAGTGAAAATGCGCCATAAAAGCATTGTAGAAATATTGTAGAAGAATCCATACTAATAATATACTGACAGACAGAGAAGGCAAATACTTTATTTTGAATAATACGTGGTGTAAAAAAGTAAGTGATAATACCATAAAGTATCGAAGGGTGTCTATGTGCCCTTTGTATAATATTATGTCGAGTTCACTGTGAAAGTAGCAGCGCTGAATAAGTTACTTGTCACTGTTTTTATGAGATGTCGTGGATTATGTGCGCAGTACGTCATTTATTACGTTCATACGATTTTGTGATCACATTCAGCCAATCTTGGTTACGAAAATATCATGGTCTTATAACTTATTATGACCCTCATAAGTTCATCTTTGGTCGTTAAAATAGCTATACAAATGATTCGCCGCTTCTAGGAAATGTTTGGAAGTTTATGAGTCACTTTACGAGTAGGCCATGAGTAACACTTATCGAAGAATCGTTAAATTAGTGAATAATTAAATCCGATTTACGAGAATCCGGAACTTTTCGGAAATAATCGGAATTGAGTCCCGATTCTTTTACCTCGAATTCTCGCACCCATTAATTTGTATTATACGTATTATTTATAACGAGCTTTTGCCCGCGGCTTCGCTCGCGTTAAGAAGTATTATTATATACAAACTTTCATCCCCTATTTTAACCCCTTGGGGTTAGAATTTATCAAAATCCTTTCTTAGCGGATGCCTACGTCATAACATCTACCTCCATGCAAAATTTTAGCGCGATTCGTCCAGTGGTTTGGGCTGTGCGTTGATAGATCAACATGTCAGTCAGTCACCTTTGAATTTTATATATATAGATAAACAAACTTTCATCCCCTATTTTAACCCCTTGGAGTTGGAATTTATCAAAATCCTTTCTTAGCGGATGCCTACGTCATAACATCTACCTCCATGCAAAATTTCAGCGCGATTCGTCCAGTGGTTTGGCCTGTGCGTTGATAGATCAACATGTCAGTCAGTCACCTTTGAATTTTATATATATATATTTAGCAGTTGGTGATAATGTTTCCAGCGTACACTTGGGCACTATAAACTATTTCTACATAAGTGAATTTCAATAAAACGAAATCATTATTAATACAACTTGTTGTATTCTAGTTATGATCCATAAAAAGTCATATGCAGTATAAACTAATAACAGTTTGTATTATGTTTACGTTACATGTGTTATGTACAGCTGTTATACAGGTATATCGGTTGTTATTGCGCGTTACATAGTGATTATGTTTTAAAGATTAATTTTTTGCTCATACGTTAATCTCGCAGTTTAGTTGTTGCATTACCACGTGGTTTTAGGGTTCCGTACTCAAAGGGTAAAAACGGGACGTTATTACTAAGAGTTCGATCTCCTGGTTTCTGAAAGGCTGATCAACACTAAAATTAACTAATCGCCTGTTAAGTATCTTGTCGAGTACCAATTGGGTTGCTAGAAGCATGATTAGTTAGTTTAATTTGATCAGCGCGTCAGTTGACACGGCTGACAATTTGATTCGAGAATCATATGTCAACCGCCATTTTGGGTTTCAGAAACGCTTGTCAAGCCGTGATCATAGATTAAACGTTTGTCAAAAGCTGTATCAACTAATCGGTAACTGTGGGTGAATTAACTTATGAATTCAACGTTGAGATGTATGGAGTTGCTATTGCCAACAAAAAACATGTCGCACTTGAAGAATGAGCGGAGTGAGAGGCGGGGCGGTGATGGCTATAGATCAGTACCGCAGAAGTGACAAAGTTTTGTGCCTACACTCGAATGAACGCAGACTCTATTTGAAAGTGGATAAAATAAAACAAATATTTTTACTAAACATTATTAAAAGCTTTTATTTAACTTGCTCTGTATATTATTATTTAGTTATTTATGTAAGTTCGGGTGGAATTTTTGAACTCAATTTCGAAGTAAGTATATGTATGTACATATAATATTTTAACCGATTGAGCTGAAATTTTGTATACATGTTTGGTTTGAATGACAATGCACGATACAGTATGTGACATCATGGTGACATCACTCTAAATAAGATATAAAATGGCCGACCATCCAAGAAAGCAGAATAGTTATTTTCTATGCCGTCCTATAATAACAGTATGGATATTAAATGAAAGAACTTTTTGAGAATAACTCGAAAACGAATGTAATGTTATTCTACATCCAATATGGCGGCTCATCTAAGATAGGGGAATACAAACAAAGTGTCGTTTATTTCTGCATGACTAAAGAATTGGATTTCAGTTAAAAATAGTTAAATGAAATCCAACTTGTAAGCCATGCGGAAATAAACGAAATAATAATATTATAACAAGTCGCTAAATATAGGCACGGCTTTTTCACTAATCAACATCAAGTACGATTTCTCAAGGACATAGAAGTTAATTTATATAAAATAACGGGGCAAACGGGTCACCTGATGGAAAGCAACAACCGTCGCCCATGTGCACTCGTAACGTCAGAAGAGCTGCAGATACGTGGGAATATGCCTTCTTCTTAAAATGCTTCTGGCGATAGTTCGTTCCACAGTTTTGCAGTGCGCGGAAGAAAATTACGCGAAAAATGCACGGTGGAAGACCGCCACAAGGTGATGGGATGGTCCTCAGAGCACTCCCCGTGATACAACTGACAGAGGATGCATACAGCCAAACGTATTACCTCCTTTTTGGAAGTCGGTCAAAAACCAAAGTATTACATACCAAAATTTTGCAAAGCCGTTACAGCGGCTTAGGCGTGATGAGGTAACAGACAAAGAGAGAGACAGACAGATAGACGGACGGTCAGACAGACGGACAGACAGACAGATGGACGGACAAACCGACAGACAGACGGATAGACAGACAGACAGACACACTTTCGTATTTATAATAATTATAATAAGTATGGATCCAAAGTCCACTACATACTTACTAAATTCAAATTACTTATATATTTATAAATACAATTATAATGTACGCATGTACATAATGTATACGTAATACCGTATTTATATTATTACCAAAATACAAACTCGTCTACGTCAATACTTCATTCATCGTCGTCTCATCATAGATATCTGTATTCTGCCTACATTCCCCTCTGAATCTACTACTCTATGACAATGCGAAATGGTGCGCGTCTCCGCCTAGTAATTGAATGTTCGTATTTTAATTGAAAATAATTAAATAAGAATACTAACCGATGAAATGTTATGCCGTCGCATTTGGAAGTGTTTTTGGAATTATTTTTACAATATCCTAAGACACACCAAGGCATTTTTGTGACTTTTATTTTGTTTTTTTATAATTGTCATACGTCAAGTGTGCAGAAGAGCTCGCGTCCGACTAAGTGCACTAGTGGTGGTTAATATAACGTATAGCTGAAAAAAGTAGCGCGCTATTTCTTCGCAACGAATAGCGCGCGCTATAAAACTAGGCACAAGACGCTACGTTATAACGTATCGCGCGGTCACTGACCTAGCGCGGCGCCGCTCGCGCTGCCGATCGCGCGCGAGTCGCGACTTTCGTTGGTTCGTTGCCGTATCGTTCGGGCCCAAATCGAGTGAATTCGGCTGTCATAATTTTTTCAGTGTTGCGTTGCGTGCATAGGTAAATACTAAATTATAATGTTTTATAATCCCTGCTGCGAAGAGCACTGTACTGTAATATAATGGTAACTTCCGTTCCATGTGAATGTATTTTTTCTAAATCTGGATACGTTATTATATTTTTAAATGTAAGTAAATGAAATGTTAAGAAAGATCTAAAAATAATTTAAGTATATTACCAAAAAATGAAAAAAATAATTAAAAACCGTTTAAATAACTTATAAAAAAAAGAATTGTAAGTACTTACATAAAGCGATTCCTTTCAATTTCAATATAATATTATTATACAATTATATTGTATCATTGTAATTTAAATATTTCAAACGTAATAAAATTAACCAAATAAATAATAATGCCTTCAAACGATTATATTATTCTAAGTTATCTAACAAACACGTTATATTATATTAACTCACCCACCGCGTAATAATTATTATTAGCGAAAGAATTGAATAACGTCGGTAACTTTACAACGTGTCCAATCGATCGTTATAACGTATCATTCGTTATAACGTAGCGTCAAAATTAGCGCGCTTGAAAGAATCGAGATTTCATTCGTTTTAACTGTTATAAGTTATAACGTAGCGTCAAAACTAGCGCGCTTGAAATTCGTTATAACGTAGCGTCAAAACTAGCGCGCTTGAAATTCGTTATAACGTAGCGTCAAAACTAGCGCGCTTGAAATTCGTTATAACGTAGCGTCAAAACTAGCGCGCTTGAAATTCGTTATAACGTAGCGTCAAAACTAGCGCGCTTAAAATTCGTTATAACGTAGCGTCAAAACTAGCGTGCTTGAACGAATCGAGATTTTATTCGTTATAACGTAGCGTCAAAAATAGCGCGCTCTGAAAATATAGCCGTTAGGAACACCACTAAAGTGCACTGCGACTACATAGCGTATCTTGAATGTGACCAAGCACTGCGTTGCGGTGTCAACTCCATACATCTCAATGGAATTCAATTGATTTTTTATGTAAATCTACATTTTCTCTTTGAACCTACGTTACTATAAGATTTGTAAACACATTTATTATGAAGTTTTAATAAAACTTCGTAATAAATACGTCGATAATTCAAATAAACTGTTTTATTTGCAACACTCGTTTTATTTTCAAAAAAATGTATATTATAATCAATTTCATTTCCATAATGAAGAAGAATTTAGGAATCGATAACGTCTGAAAAATTGAAAATCAAAATTCTGACAAATGAACGAAAATAAACAAATCGCATGTCAAATCAAAATGATCACAGATTAGTTAATTTTCGTCTGATCAATGTTTCAGAAAACATCAGATTTGAAATTCCCAGAACATTTTGATAGTAATTGCAGTCTGCAATTCCTTCTTTTGACATTTCATTGGCATTTTTGATAGTAAATAGTGAAGTAATGAACGAAAAATAACAAATCGCTAGTCAAATTAAAAATGAACATAGATTAGTTAATTTTCGGCTGATCAATGTATCAGAAACTCAAATTGATTTGACATCCATGCTAAATTAACAGCAGTGTTAGTTGATCAGTGATTTGACAGACCTTTCAGAAACCGGGTGGATGTCTGTCTGTCTGTCTCTAGGCTGTATATCACGGTAGGAGCTAGAGAGTAGGGATGGGCGTTGAATGAACGAACCGTTTTATTAAACTGTTTATTAGTCATGAACGGGTAAACTAGTTTAGCGTCTACTGATATACTGGTTTATGCGTGAACGGTTGCCATGCCGGAACGGTGTGTGTGACAGAGACCGTTCGTCGCGACGCGACGACGCGATCGACGGATGGGTGGTGATATTTTAAAGTAAGTAAATGTAAAATTTCTGTAATTAATCTGCCTGCCTGCCAGTCCTAAGCCTGGAAAAAAGTATGTACTAAGTATGTAGGGAAGTGCATTTCCACCTCACATATTAAGCCGTCCCGTCGTTCGTCGTCATCACTCGTCGGGTCGAATTGCAAAACGACAACAAGTTTGTCAAAATAGTTAATGTTAAAAGTCGTTTAGTAAAAAAAACTACTTTGTTTGTCATAGTTTATTGTTTAGTTCAGTGTTCGTCGAAGACGAAAACTAGTTGAAAAAAAATCTGCTTTGTCATTGACTAGTTTACGATGAACGATAAACGGTCTCGTTTCGTTGATCGAAAAAGCGTCGACGACCCACCACTACTAGAGAGTTGAAATTTTCACAGATTTTGTATGTTTATTGCCGCTATATAAACAAAATAAATTAAAATATTCCCATACAACAAACGTGAAATTTTTGCAATTTGTTCTCGATACCAATAATGGAAAAAACTAGACACTTGAAATGTTCATTAAATATTCTATTGTTTTGTAATTTAGTATTTACTTAGTACCTAATAAAACTAAAATAATAAAAAAATAATTTAAGAGGATACCTACGGTACCAACCAAAAACAAAATTTTGCCTTTTTTTGCTCTTTATTGGTCAACGAAACCTTTCGTACGCGGGTCCAACTCGCACTTGGCCAATTTTTTGCTCATACGTCAATCTCTTGAACGTATGTAGTTTAGTTGTTACATTACTACTTGGTTTTTATATTTCTACTGTAAAAAGTTGTTACATTTCTATTAGTAAAGAAGTCTTTATACCGATTTTTATAGTTACAGTCGGGGCATTTTAATAGGCCACATTTGACATCTGTCAGATTAATCTCCATAGTGAGGTGAGCTGCGTAAAAACATCGACCAAAACGAAATCGATACGGACTTGAAATAAAATATTTGAATTTTATATACGTTTGAAACAAATTCCTGTCCCATTATTACTTTTTCTTTTGCAAATTGAAGGAGCAAAATAAGACAAGTACATAATTTACAAAAATAAATGCATTTATTCGCTTGAATTATAAAAACTGTTAAATGTAGTATTATCATTATTCATTTCACATAAATATGTGTCACTTTTTACAACTTGGTTATTAATTTATGGGGATATTTCGTTACAAGTAATCAATGCATCGATACTATTTAATATTTATTCGCTTTCGATTTTTAGAGTAACTTCCCTAGAGTTTAAAAAGAAAAAAGGTCAGCTGACGTAACATTGTAACGATGTGCAATTATTAAGATCAGAATTTGTTTATTAGGTTTAGAATTGTTTATCAGTAAAAGCAAATCGTTAAATAATTCGTATCGGTCATATTTACAATAAATATGTAATCGTAATTGAAAAAAGTTAATCAATTGTGCAGTTATAACAAAACGAAAATATTTATTTTTATGCACGTCGCTACAAGGTTACGTTGTGCAATTTTAATAAACTGACAAATGTGGCCTATTAAAATGTCCCGACTATAAGTGTTTACTGCAGTTAGAGCTATCAGAAAAGGTACAGGACTTCATTGTTTTGTGTGTCAGTATAATAAGTTTTTTGCCAGGTTCGGTTAAACTATAATAATTATTATGTAAAACAAAGCACAATTTTACAAATATAATGCATAATGATATAAGTACATAAGTTAAGTAGAGCTTACCTAGTAGTTTGCTAGTGCCTAGAACCGATCTATTAATTTTATGGTATACACTACAGTATGGTCGCGGAGCATGTTAATTTGATGTACATTGAGCCATACTTGTTTCTTTTGACATGATGCGACCAAATTACGTGGTTGTATCTAGCTAGAAACAAATTATGGGCTGCATCCATAAGTCGCGGCTGATGGATGCGGCTTAACAATGTGCACGGTTCATCCGCGGACGTGAAAGACCTAGCCTATATGTCAATGGCAGACGTCCGCGGATGCAAAAACATCCGGCCAGCCAGATTCTGTTCGGACGTCCGAACGCTCAAGGTCGCGTCCGCGGCTTATGTCAGACACTGTGTACAGTTTAATGTACTTTGTATTGATCAGATAGAAACAAGCTGCATCCGATGAAAACGTCCGCGGACGTTCGTCCGATAATTTGTTCCCAGCTTTATTTTAAATCAATCAACTTCTCTGATAGTAAAAAATACGCATTGTCATGTGCTCCACGACCGTACTATAGCCTGGCCACTTATAAGATCAAACAATGAATTAAATCCACTTGAACCCGTGCCAAGTGAGTCTAAGGAAGCGATAGATTCCGCCATTTCCCCAAATTAAGGTTTACAGCTGCATAAAATCGCTTTAATTATTGCTTGGAAATAGAAATAATTTCTGTTTCTACTATGTTAATCCTACATTAATGCATCTTTGTCGCGTGTGTGTGTGTGTGGGTGTGGGTGTGGGTGCATGTCACATTTTTGGAGTTTCGACCAATCAGAAGTCAGAACGCGTCTGACGTTTCTTCTGCAGGATATAACCAAACTAAGTGATAATACTTTAGGGTGTGTATGTCTCCCTTATACTTCACTGTGAAAGTAGCAGCGCTGAGAAAAAAAAATCAGTTATACCTTGTAGTTTTCATGAAAATGCCATTTTGTTGTTTAAAGGAGCTTTCTCTACATTGTACTTAATAGAGTGGAAAATGAATCGATGATTCGGAGGTATAACAACCAGACTACCTACCTAATCAGTTGAACACAAAATGATTTCTAGATATTATAAGCTGAACTTCGTATCACTTCCCTCCAAATAATTACCTTCCCTGGGTTTCCACAAATATTTCAACACTAACAGCCAAACCTGTCAATAATTTCTCAAGTTTTAGCGAGACTAACAAAATTTTTATTTATTAAATAGATTCTTGATTTCTTAGAATATTAACCTCAAAAGTTGACAATCGTCCCGCGGTCAGGAATGTCGATCAAGATGTCCGACTTAATATGGCGCGTTCCCAACGGTTATGGTCAGAAATGTATACCTTTAACCTAAAGAATGCTTTGATGAGCCGCATGTTTTGAAGGAATTAAAACTAATAATAAATTATATCACCAAAAGTTTATTTACAGAAACTAATAGTGTTTTACAGAAAAAAAAATAAAAACCTTTAAAAATAGGCTATTTAAAGGTTTTGTAAATAAGCAACATAATCCATACTTACTTACTTACTAATATTATAAATGCGAAAGTGTGTCTGTCTGTCTGTCTGTCATCTCTTCACGCTCGAACCACTGAACCGATTTTGCTGCAATTTGGCATGGAGATACATTGAGTCCCGAGAAAGGACATCAGTGGCGAAGCGTCCATATAACCCGATTCCCATCGGCTTCCCTTAGGGCTTAGAAAAATCGAATATATGGGCCAACGACATATTTATCTAATAAATATTTTACATACCTACTTAAAAAACTTTGAATTCACAATGTTATATGCAATAAATTTTTCTCTCACTTGAAATACATAGTTTGAATTAATAACTATCGCCTACAAATTTTAAAAGGCAATGCAATGTGCGGGCGCAGAGAATCAAATAAGCCGCAGGATTAGCGGCTTATTTCTCCATACAACGACAGTTCATAGTAAGCATCTGTCCTTTTCATTCCTGTGAACTGGTCGTCATGTTCTGTCTCGTTCTAGCACGCGCGATATATACTTGGAAATAACTCGATGCCCGACGAGTTATTACGGAGAAAGGTTAATTAGCAACGCACAAGTGCAAGCGAGATAGATGAGTCATGAAGTAAAATTGTTATGATTCGAATTTAAGAATGAATGTAGCGACATTATACTTTTGCTGGCGCGTAATACATTTTATTTTGGTAGGATTTTTTGTAATACGACTTTATTAAGAATGCCTTTAGCGGTACTAAATATGACAGGCGCGTAATACATTTTTATTTTGCTGGTTTTTAGATTGACATATTAATATGGCGGATAGTGTGTTTGTAAACAACATGTCGTTTGTTTTGTTTTGTCGAATTTAAATTTTGTTTTAGCGTTAGAACTTAGAAGAGTGTCGTGAATTAAATTAATTTATATTGTGACTTGTGAATTGTGAGTCGTACGACGTAATCGTGTAGTTCGGAAAATATGGCATTAATTCAGAAAGACTGTTGTCTGACAGATTATATTTTGCTGTCGAAGGAAACTTTGTTTTCCAAACTTAGTTTTGAAAATTAAAAGCATGTCATTCAATTATAAATTACCAAAATTGGTAAGTAGATTTTTTACTCCGGCTTCCCTTCTCAAAATATTCACCCCTCGCCACTGAAGGACATAGGATAGTTTTTATCCCGTGTAAATGTACGGTTCCCGCCCGATAAACAAATTTTGGCGCAACGAAGTTGCGGGCGTCATCTAGTAATGGCTGGCTTACACGTATTAAGTAGATAAGTAGTAACTAAATTCTGATTGTCATCTAGCTTAGGACTTACTAAATTTTAACTTGCTACTTGCTACTAAATTTTGTGTTTACACGCAATTAACAACTTAAAATTAAGTTAAAATTTAGTAAATTACTTATCTACTTAATACGTGTAAACCAGCACTTATTACTAAATACGCTAATCCAAGTTACTGTCAAAGTTCAACGTGTTTGTTTGTGTGTCAGTTTTTCGCGTTTTTCGTCAACACACAATATCATATTTTAGTCGGAGGTCAAATACGGGCGGAAAAGCCACAAATCTTTAGGAAATGTTGCTTCAAATATTTTAAAGTCAATGTCCATTCCTCCAATCCTTCAGTGCCATATCTCCGATTTCTCACTGTCCAAGAAATCCTTATGAATACAATATTGAGTATTTTCCCCCACTTTGAGCGTTTCCCCCGTATCCCACAATGGGGTCCACTGTCCTCATGATGTATGGGGGTGATGCACCGGATATATGAGCCAGGACTGATGTCCGTCTCCGCTATTTTTCATAACTTGAGATTTTTCAAGCAGGAATTTCATGTTTTATTTAAAGTAGGGTGGATGCAACATTATTAAATACTAGATGATACCGTTGCGCCAAAACTCGTTTATCGCGCGGGAACCGTACATTTTTCCGGGATAAAAAGTAGCCTATGTCCTTTCCCGGGACTCAAAGTATCTCCATGTTAAATTTCAGCTAAATCGGTTCAGCGGTTTGCGCGTGAAGAGGTAACAGACAGACAGACAAACACACTTTCGCATTTATAATATTAGTATGGATATTAGCTTTTCCTAGTTTTCCTCATATCTACGTTCGTAAATAATATATAGTATTTGAATCCTTTTTAAAATTTTATTACCCTTCGGTGTGGATTTTGAAAAATAGCTGTTTCTTAGCGAATGTCTAAAATAGTATCGGAATTCAGGCGTCCTAAATTACATAGAATTGTATTACTTAACATTAATTAATTAACCTATCAAGCCCTGAGCACCGGTGATCGCGACAACAATAGAATAACAAAAGATTTCCAAGAATGCGCGATCGAGGGATTGAAGAGGTAAGTATTGAAATAAGCTCCAAACTTTCTGTCAAAATGTTCATTAAGTACATTAAAGTTAAGTTATCATGAAAATAATGTCCCAAAGTGAGGCCGTAAGAGCAATCCCTCGATCGTGGATTCTTGAAAATCTATTGTTTACGGGGTCGAATTCGACCGCTTGGGAGTTAAGCGATCATAATGGCCGTATGCGTTTATCTATCAGTTTATCAGCTGCTTACTTTTAGCTGCGTCTGAAAAGTGTCTTTCAAGAGACACTTTACGAGATTAAGGACCTGTTTCACCGCTTCCTGATAAGGCTATCCACCACTTAAATTGACAGATGGAGTATGGAGAATCTGTCAAATAAGCCTATTAGGCACCTTATCAGGAAGTGGTGAAACAGGTCCTCAGCCACCAAAACAACCTAGATAACGCCCGCAACTCCGCTGCCCAAAATTCCGTACATATTTTGGAATAAAGAGTATCCTTTCCCGCGACTGAAAGTATCTCCATGCCCAGCAAAATCGGTTCAGTGGTTTAGGCGTGACAAACAGACCGACACTTTCGCGTTTATTAGTATGGATTCCCATCTGAAAGCAATGCGGACAACCATATTTCTATTAGGTACATAGGAGTTATGGTTTCAATGAAACCGTTAGAACCAGTCGTTCGGTTCCCGGTGTAAGCGATCCCTATTGGGTATGGTATGCGACTGGTAACCATATGTAGCCTATCTGCGGTCAGATGATACTTTATTATCTGAGAATTCCAATTGATGGGACATGTTTTGTGTTAATAAGTTAGTAATTTTCGCTCACGTGCTCCTCTAGTCTGCATTGACGGTACATCCATTAGCAAGGTAGCCTTTGGATGGAAGCCGGCAATAATTGTAGCTGTTTTTGTTAGAATTTGGTGCAAATAAAGCCGCCGAAAAAGGTTATTTTAAATGATTCTATTGGTTGCAGCGTGATGTTCATACCTTTAGCCTAAAGCGTTCCTCGATAAATGGACAACCGAAAATATATATTTTTCCATTCGATCATCCTGAGATTCTAATCGTTCATACAAACAAAAGACACTTCAGCTTTTTAATAAGTCCCAATAATCTCCAGGAACCTCTATGCAACACCCTAAACAATATTTACCCACCTAATATATTCGCGACTATACATCATCTGACTTGTATTAACTCGTACCTGACGGGCCCCGGTGATTTGTCAGTGTCAGCAGGGCTGGTTATGAGGCCTTCAAGGGATGACGGGACCCTAAAAATTCCAGGAAATATCCCTTATTAACTTGTAGCGGAGTTATGTATGGATGTGGGAGAAGAAAAAGTCGCGTTTAAAATATAGCTTAAAATTATTTCGTTCTTTTGGGAACCTTTAGTGAAAAAAATTATCGATTGTAAAAGAAAAAAAACTCGAAAGAAAAATGTCTTTGGCCGTCTATCTTCTTATATTATATAAAACAAGAAATGGTTGAGAGATTAAAAATTGTTAGATAATAACGCAAACAGTACTCAATATAGTAAATAATTATAGTAAATATAAAGTATCTATTTCGCCCATATTATTTTTTTGAAGTGACTAAATAAGTATGTTACCATAGCAACCTCTATCGCTATCCCGCGGCCCGCCGCACAAACAATGGTCGCCCTCAGTCTCGAGTTATAATAATTTACTATTATTTATTCAACAAATGCACTTATCAATATATTAAGTACCCAGTAGCCGATTCTCAGACCTACTGAATATGCATATAAAATTTGGTAAAAATCAGTAAAGCCGTTTCGGAGGAGTTCGTGGACTAACATTGTGACACGAGAATTTTATATATAAGAAGATTCTCGTGTCACAATGTTAGTCCACGAACTCCTCCGAAACGGCTTTACTGATTTTTACCAAATTTTATATGCATATTCAGTAGGTCTGAGTATCGGCTACTCGGTACTTTATATATTGATAAGTGCATTTGTTGAATAAATAATAGTAAATTATTACAACCAGAGACTGACGGCGACCATTGTTTGTGCGACGGGATAGCGATCGACGTTGCCATGGGGACATACTCTTAGTTATTTCAATAAAATAATATGGCAAATATATTATGGCAAAGCAACGTTTGCCGGGACAGCTAGTAAAAATATATAATTTTATCTATGCAGTAATTAATTCCACAGTTCATTACCACACCTTATAAAAAATGAATGAACTTTAAATTTCATTAAAAAAGAGCGTTTGTAATGTGAATACTGTACAGAGTATACGTGGCAGACGTAAAACTGTCCAAAATCGTAACGTCGTGACGCAATATTATTATTTCATCCCTGTATTTCCCGACACCACGTGAAAATTTCATACACAACGCGCCTAAAGAAGTTTAACTTTAATACTATGCCTTCGGAAGCTTCTCTTAGAAAATTTCTGTATCATTCACAGAAAAAGCTTGTGCGTGTAACCGCTAATCGTATTTCCGTAAATCGAATCAGTTATCTGGGTGAAATTGGCGCCAATTCCCGTCGGCGAATTATACTAAAACAATTCCATCTTAGAGACGGTATTAATCGCATATTCCCCACTCCCCGGGGACTGGGGAAAAGTGGGAGTTTGGGAAAAAACCACCGCACTCCAATTACTGAAATTAGGTGGAAGCCGCTCGGGGGCTGCAGGATTAATCCTGGTAATGATGAAGTAATGATGAGGGATGCTGGGATTTACAAGCACTGACTCAGTGACTTTAGCAAGTCAGTCGATTCTGCTAAATAATGGTACAGACATACTGTTTGGATATACATAGTTTGTTGCAGTCTCGATGTAAACCGAACTGGTATCCATACTTCCATAGTACTTCCATCCATACTAATATTAAAAATGCGTGTCTGTCTGTCTGTTCGTCTGTCTGTCTGTTACCACTTCACGCCCAAACCGCTGAACCGATTTGGCTGTAACATGGTATGGAGATGCTTTGAGCCCCGGGAAAAGACATAGGATACATTTTATGTCGGAAAAATGTACGATTCCGCGCGATAAATGAATTTTTGGCGCAATGGAGTTGAAGGCGTCAACTAGTCTATTCATAAAACCTTATTTCAGAAGTCGGTTACGGATAAAATATGGAAGTTTGCGGCATAATATTTCACGTAGCGGCGTTTGACTTGTTACTAAATTGTTTTTTAAAACAACGTTATTAAATATCGGCCGCTATTTTACAAAATGGCCGAGATGTTACGGGAATTTTGTAATGAAATATTGAGAATACGTTTAGTCATATTTTACTCCTGACTGGTTCTTAAGGGTGAGGCCAAACGAGCGTAATTTTTGAGTTATGAGCCGCAGAATTTCGGCTGGCAGAAATTCTTCTGTATTCAGTTTCATACAAAAGTCCTGTTTGATTCACACGAGCGTAATTTTGTGAGTTGTGATTTGTATAAAAAGATACGCGACCGAAATTCTGCGACTCACGACTAATATATGATAACATGATAATTATTTTTGTTAAAAATAGAGGTAAAACTAAGTCAATACTTATTTATTATTTGCTTCGGAAGAGTTTCACACGAATGTGCCGGCTTCATTGTTTATATTAGATATTCTTGGTTTCAAGTCACTTCGATTTTTGTAATAAAAATGCGGTAGGTATTGTATTTCTTCCCTGCTTATTTATATACATGTCATTTAATTTGGTAGCATTATAACAGCGTACTAAACATTTTATATCAAGTTCAGTTTTATATCAAGAGTTTATATTTATATCAAAATCAATTAAAAAGTATTATATTAATTTAAGAATTATAACATATAAATTAAGTATTTAAAGCAGCAAATTTCAGGGTTCCGTGTACACTGCAAAAACATGGCCCTATTTAATGAGGACAACAATATAAGCATGCGTTTACAAACTTTTTCTAAAAGCTCAACAAAAGCGGTGGGCGAAACTTTTTTACTTAATTAAAAAGTTTCCCAGCGAGCTTCAGCTAAAATAAATACTTTAGCGGTTAGTTTAACTGCAGTAACTGACAGACTGTAACTAACAGTTCGGAAACTGAATCTACCCACATTTCAACGAGCTCAGATATTGTCTGATGGTTAGTGAAAATAATGTTTATGTAACCGAGTTGCATGAAAGAGGGCACACTTTGTGTATGTGTTTTCTTGGGAAAAACAAAACACGAAACGTAGCCTCCACAAGGGTAAGCCGATTTTGATCGAGTTTTCTGTTTGAAAGCTCACATGATCGAAAGTTTCTTAGGCGTAATTCATCATCACCAACCCGCTCACTGCTTGCGTTCAAAAAACATCGCGGCCCTTTTTAAATTTCTTTATACTTATGTACCTACTAATTTTAATATTCTTTTTTGTTTCAGGTAATATATCCAAATGGTGTTCTTAAGACTGAGTAAGTCACAAAACTATTTTAAACTAGATGATCCGGTGAACTTCTCATCACTTCCCTTATAAAGGCATTGGTGTACCTTCCTTGGGCTTCCCTGAACGGCTGAACCAAAATTAGCCAAATCGGGTCAGCCAATTTTTAGCAAGTCTAACAAAATTGAAATTTCATTTTGACGATAGACATCTACTCTGGCGTATTTAAATTGTCTACAAATTATTATTAGTGTAAATTTGACAACAATAATGTAAAATCAAATTAAACCGACAAGAGTAGCTTACATTATATAATTTTAAGTTAATTAAATTTTTAAACGGCTGAGTGTGGTACAAGTTACAGGAGATTTGGTTATGTGAAATATTTCTCAAGAAATATTGTATTGCCTACTTTAGAATACAGAAAAAACTCTTGTGTCGATATAAATTTTGGAAAACTGCTTTGGCATGACATTCATACTTTACTTATCGATATAATATTTATTATAAATGCCAAAGTGTGTATGTCTGTTACCTCTTCACGCCCAAACCGTTGAATCGATTTCGCTGAAATTTGGCATGGAGATACTTTGAGTCCCGGGAAATGAAATAGATTGAAACTTTAATAGACCCATTTTACAGAAAACTTATTGACATTATTAGAAAATAATGTTTAAGTAACTGTATTTTAAGGTGCTCTATTTTTGAGGACTATCCGACTGTAACAATCCACTAAATCGATATAGCTGAGGTATGGAGATACTTTAAGTTTCGGGAAATGACATAGGACACTTTATCCCGAAATAATAGTATTTTATATAAATTAAAAGATAAAACCGACTTCAAATTTTTGTACACACATACGTAATTAAGAATTAAAATTCCACTATCTCAAAAACTATTGACCCGATTTTGATGAAACTTGCAGTATTCCCTAAGTTGAACAATACCTAGTACAATAAACAAAGAATCATTAAAATCGGGCGTGTGGTTCCCGAGATATGCGTGCACAAACATAAAAACATACATACATGTATATACATACATACACTTTTGAAGTTTGGCACATTTGTTCAGAAGCTGTCATAGATTATGTCATACATATACAAAAACTGGGCAGTTCTGGAAATATTACATACATACGCGTCGAATTGATAACCTCCTTTTTTTGAAGTCGGTTAAAAATGTAAGGCTCCCGTGCGATAAACGAATTTTGGACAGAGTTGCGGGCGTCATTAAGCAATACTAACTCCAAACTAAGTAAGTCCAAACTCCAAAATAGCACAAACGCCGTCACCTCTAACTCGGGCCCGCCCAATTTAAACTAATTCTCTAATAACAACAGATTATGTAAATGTGTTTGTCCTTCGCCGAGCCGAGCGTGTTGCGGGGTTCGCGGTAAACATCTAAGCCTTCGACAACTTTACGTGCAAACATTATCCCGATGTGCTCAGTCATTTTAGAACAAGTCGGAAAATGGAAAAGCTCCCAACTGCGATAGAAGGCTTGTTTTTTGGTGTGTATATTTTTGGCACATTTTAACCTAAGCAGCAGGTGCACAAAAATTTTAATAAAATGGATCAAGCCGTTTCGGAAGAGTTTGGTGACAAACACTGCGATACGAGAATTTTATTTAAATTTTGTTTATTACTCTATGACATAATTTGTATAAATTGTCGAATTTTTATGATAAACAGATAGTATAATGCTACATTCTATACTAGATGACGCCGTACGCTTCTCTGAGACAAAATGTATCCTATCCCGGGACTCAAAGTATCTTCGTGCCAAATTTTAGCAAATGGGGTTCAGCGATTTGGGCGTGAAGAGGTATAATATAATTAATATTATGTAGTATGGATTAGAAAGAAATATGTATGTCAATGACTCAATTATTTACCTCTATTTAAAATTTTACACGATTTTTATGACTCCTACCTAAAACAGATAGTATATTTCTACATGTACGATATCATAATACTATGTTCCCACACGTTTTTATATGTTCATTAAAGCGATAAAAAGATACTTAAGTTTAGTGCTAACAATTACTGTTCTAGAATTCTTGTATTCTTACAGCAGAAACCTTAAAACCTAATGACAATGGCTAGCATTTACTTAATGTGACCATGATAAAAATATTATCATCATCAACCCCGCAGCATAAGAGTGTTGTTAAGCACTTTTTATCACAAAACTAGGCGATAAAGAGTATTTATTTATTTATTTATTTATGATAAATAGTGTGCATATTATGTAAACTTAGCTGTGAAAGTAGCAGCGCTGAAAGAGTAGCTTTTTTACTTTTGTACGGGAAAATCTAGCTGTGGCTGTCTGTTGCCTGGTCACGCTCAAACCGCTGATCGATTTTGATGAAATTTGGTATGGAGATACTTTAAATCCCGGGAAAAGACATAAGATACTTTTTTTCCTGGAAAAATTTACGATTCTTGCGCGATAAACGAACCAAGTTACGGGCGTCAACTAGTACTCTATTGCCTAAAATCCCGAAAAAATGTTTGATTCCCATGCGTTATCCGAATTCGTGCGCAACGGAGGCATCAACAATGTACTCTACGAGGTGTAACATAACTTAGTGATAATACTTTTGGGTGTGCACTCTTAGAGAGTTCACTGTGAAAGTAGCAGCACTGAAAGACATTTTTTTTTCACTTTTGTATGGACAAACTCGTGACGCTGGGCCGCTTGCCCATACAAAAGTGAAAAAAATGGTTTTTCAGTACTGCTACTTTTACAGTGAACGGAGAGTTAGAGAGGAACACATACACACCCTAAAGTATTAAGTATCACTTAGTTTTGTTACACCCTGTATATTATCTCCGCCAAAACTTCGAAAAACATTACCCTTTTTCGGGTGCAGTCGGGTAAAAATAGTCAAGATATTGGATTTTCAGCCAAGTTGCAGCTCAGTGGAGTGTTTGAACACAGCTGTCCCGAGTCCTGACAGTGCTGAGTGCCGACGACGCGAATATAGAATGGTGCAAATTTTATATTTTCGCCTATAACGGCATACTTACTAATATTATTGATGCGAAAGTGTGTCTGTTTGTAAATTATTTACTTATCTGTATGTCTGTAATAACTTCAGTAAGTTCAAGTTTCAACTTCCTAATAAACTTTTAAATAACTTTGGGTCGCGGAAATTGGCATGGTATAGTTTCGGTTACGAAAACATGTTTGATTTCTGCGTGATTAATTACTGATAAATATTTAGATTTATAATGCACTAGACGTTCCGCGCAGCTTCGCCCGCGTAAATTAGATATTTCACAGACAAAATATTAGTCCACAAAAAATAGCCTATGATCCTTCACGTGGTCTACTTCTTATCTGTGCCAACTAATAGAAAAAATGCTCCAGTAGTTTGTGAGATGCTTCCTTTCAAATAATTTCCCCCGTTTTTTCCTAATTTTCCTGTGTTACTTCGCTCCTATTAGTCTTAGCGTGATAAAATATAGCCTATATAGCCTTCCTCGATAAACGAGCTATCTAACACTGAAATAATTTTTCAATTCGGATCAGTAGTTCCTGAGATTAGCGCGTTCAAACAAACAAACTCTTCCGCTTTATAATTATTAAGTACAGATAAATCGTACATTACATTGAATGCCTGTTCTTCGCCAAAAATCCAACCATAATCATATTTTTTCATGTCAGCCGTGTTGTAAAAAGAAAATAGGTAAAATAATTTTAGTTTCAAAGCTACAACGCAAAAGACATACAAACACGTAAAACTGACAACTCCATATTTCATAGCATAGCTACCAATGATATTCTACTCATACAGATCTGTTACGTTCATACTATTTTCCGGCTTAAATCTCTTCCGAACAATTTTCAAATTCAAAATTGGACTTTGACAGATAAGTGAAACAAAAGATACGAAATGCCATTTACATAAAAGAGACAGACTAAATAAAAGACGACCCAATTGGGTCGTATTTGAGTCTTCACAACGCGCGGGGTAGTAACATATCTGCTTTGAGTTTTTTATTTTTATATAGTATCATTGATAGCTACAGCCAGCCAGTCAGTTTTTAATTAAAATCGGCTTAGCGATTTTGCGTAAGAGTCTACGCAAAATTTCGCATAATTGCGCACGCTATACGCAATTAATTGTATAATGCAGCCGTTTTTCGGTAATTGTATTAATTATTCGGTCAGCAACTCGCCGCTGAACGAATTATTGAATATAATTGAATGAACGGCACGTGGAATTCGTTCGTTCATTTTCAGTTCAATTCATTTTGTGATTTTTTAAACTGCACTAAGTTTTTGTATAGGTCGTGAGGCATAATATAAGTGTCTGAACACACTATGCCGAATTTCCGTGGCGGAAGATCGGCTTGATTCCGCCTGCAATGTATTTTTAATTACCAATGACACACCATGCCGAAATTCAGCCGCGTTATGTATGCGTTTGACATTGCTGACGTAGTCATGCGGAATTTCCGCCGCGGAACTTCGGCATAGTGTTCTTAGACACTAAGAATTAGTATTTAACACTTGTAAACCTTATTTACTTAGAAAATACTAGTTGATGCCTGTAATTTCGTTTATCGAAAAAATTGATATTCGTTTATCTCGCCAGAAGCGTGTACCGTACATTTTTCCGAAATAACAACTTATTATGTGCTTTTCCAGGTCTCAAAGTACATAATATTATCATCTCCATCATCAAATTCTGTTCACCGGTTTGGGTATGAAGAGGTAACAGACAAATATACTTTCCTATTTATTATATTGTATGTTGGTAAGAATTGAGTTTATAGTTTAAATACGTATTGAATATAATTTTTTACGACTCAAGATTTTCACTATAACTACGGTTTAAAAAAATCAGACACTTTATGTGTTCAATTTTAATAAGTTTTGAAGCCAGTATTAGGCAAAATTTAGAGACTGGTTGAGCATTACCTTGTTCAGTATAACCAGTCTTAATACGTGTACTAATTAACAAAATAGCTGAACGTAATCAATGAGCCAGTTGCACCGCGGTAATCGGGGTTTAAACGCTCGTTAACCGAGCCGTGGTCGCGATTAACAATTGCCAGTAATCTCTGTACATTGTTCAGATTAATTATTATCTGTTTAACACAATAATGGATAGACTACAGATATAAAAGGAAAGATTGGAACAAAGGATTTGTTGTTGTCACTGAAGATAAATAACATGGACGTACAAACTTCTTAAATAATAAAAAAAAAACCCTGGAATGAACTGTCACCAGCAGTATTTCCGGACCAATACGACCTGCAAACCTTCAACCTTCGTATTCCCTCTTAAAAGGCCGGCAACGCACCTAAAGCTCTTCCATCAGGCGCGTTTGCCCCCTTATCTTATAAAAAAAAGTTTTTAAAAAGAACCAGATATTTTTGATACATATGATCTATTGGGCAAAAAATGTTTGTCATAGTATTAAAAGTTTCTAAAAAAGAATTCATCTCCGTCTAAATCCCGAAAAGGGACATAATATATTAGTTTATTATCCCGGTAAAAATGTACGGTTTCTACTCGAATTTAGGCGTAACGTAGCTACGGGTTCATATAAAAAATATACTCTCGAATTTTCAGAAACCCTAATTCTTTTATCAACCCTTGTTACTACGCGGGAAAAAACTTACCGCCATACATTACTTAGAATCTCGGATGTTAAAGAGTACATTATAAATTATCCCAAAAAGTACGCGCACACTATGACGAGCCGCAGCGGTTATATTGCGAGGCGAATGAGATTTTTCAAGTTCGTGGCAAAAAATAAAATAAAAGCCAATACATCATTAAAACAAAATGTTATAGCTGCATGAATCGGAAAAAAGAAAAACATAATATTATGAAACGTCAGGCCCTGGCCCGGATGCTGCATAGCTCCGCCTGGTGGCAGGTGGTAGCTGTAAGAAAGTGTCGGAAAATTCTTACCTATTGACAGTTCAGCGCTTTGTGTATGTCGGTTCTGCACCTGTAAGCTATTTAAAGAGCCTTGGTATTTAAAGGCTCTTAAATATATAGTTCCACGTCAGAATTTTATCAATACACTGCGCTCCGTCCCAACTCGCTTGCATTGCGTAGGTCGACCTCCAACTGGGTGGGACGACGATTTCCGTTTAGTTGCGGGTCCATGTTGGATGCGAGTAGCAGGAGATCGGTCATCTTGGCGTTCATTGAGAGAGGCCTATGTCCAGCAGTGGACGAATATAGGCTGATGTGTGATTGCGTTCCACCCCGCTTACAGCTCAGCATAGTGTGTGCGTTAATAGAGCCTTATCTGAGGCGGGGCTTAACCTGTCCGCAGCGGATTATCCCAAACGGGATAACTGGACTATTGTATCAGTTCTTTTGCCATGTTTCATGCCTCTTGTTATATATTGCGTTAATTTTTTTTAGGGTAAATCTACATTTTTTTTGTTTAAAGGCGGCCGGCCCGTGCGAGTTTTTTTACGCCGGTTTTTCTCCATCGGTCTATCCTGAATTTGGTAGACCCGATACGAGAATTTGTTGCCTACAAGGAGGAAAATACCAAAACCGTTTGTTTGTCTATTGAAAAAGAAAACAATATTAATTTTACCTACACCAAGGCAACCGTGGCTCAACGATATTCCGATAGTTGCGTCTTGCATTGGGTTGCAGGTTGCAGTTGGGATGCAAGTAGGAGAACATCTAGGCGTTCATAAGCTAAGTCCACATTATGCGCTTTCGTCGTTAATTTTCGTCATCTTCTTTCATTCAAATTTCGTTTTGGCGCATTCAATAATTGAATGCGACAACGAACGCAACGCCAACACTGTCATTAAAGAACAAAGCGAAAGTTTTGGATACGGTCAGCGGGCATGCGTCGCGGGCATGCCTCACGTGCGCTGTTGACTGCGCTCAGTGGACGAGTATGGGCTGATTAGATAGCTGTTCATCTGTACGTGGAGATATTTCTGTAGTAAATTCAGACTCTTATTTCATTTGAAGCTATAATTTATAAGTTTTGCTACAAGATTTTAGATTAGAGAGTTTCTATTGAAAGTTTCAATAGAAACATTTAAGCGACTTATAAACGCTTAACTTTGAATAAATCAAATTGAAATACTTTTCAAATTCTGGGAATAAATTTTATAATAATCAAAGTACTTAAGTTACGACTTGATAGTGAATTCATTAATACTACCTACCACAGTCAGAAAAATTTTGATTACTTAATTTTAATTTAACGAAGAGTTTGACATATTATAATGTATTTTTGTCAAAATTTTCATTAAATTAAAGTTAAGTCTAAATCTCTCTGAGTACGAAATCGTAAGACTTTTAAGTTACAACATGTAAGCGTAGTTTAAACGTCGATTAAGCGTGTTAATTTTAACGGGCCGTTAACGCGTTAAACCGACACTAAGCCGCGGGCTTTGTAATTGAATATGGTCATCGGGTCATTACCGATAATCCGGACAGTTACCGCGGCGGTTAACCGCTTACGGCGCGCTTTACCGGTTAGGGCATGGGCGGGCGCATAATATTATCGCTAAGGGCCGGCGCATATTATCGCTTAGGGTGCGATTTCCTGGCTAGGGCGGTAACACATAATATCGCTTAAGGCTTCTTACAGACGAACGGCACTTGTGTGTCGACTGCCGTCGACAAGTTCCGTTCGTCTGTAAGAGCGCTAAGGCGGCACATTATCGCTTAGGGCCGATTCCCGCGCGGTAAACGAATTTTGGGGCAATGCAGTTGCGGGCGTCATCTATTTTAAAAAAAACTTAATTTATGTGCCCTAAATAGAAATCAAATATCCGGATTACGCCAAACACCTTCCGTCCGAAGGTATTATAAGGAAAAACAATATTGTCTAGCACGCAGAGATCTCCATGAGATAGGGCACGCACGACGCTCGTTAGGGGGGAATAGAGGGGGGTAAAGGGGGATATAATACAGTAATGTAAGCAAAATTGTTGCGGAAATGTGGATGTAAATTAATAAAATATCGTCGAGAGAATTTTTAATTTTGGTAGAATAACATCTGGTATGGCTCTTTGATATTACGTTAGAAGTTGGAAGCCGGCTACATGAAGCGGCAGCAGACGACGTGTCGTCGCGAAACTACTAGTTTTTATGTATTTCTATGAAAAGTATCGCTAGCTGCGGAGGATATTTCATAGAACATTGTCGCGACGACGCGACGCGTCGTCTGCAGTTGCCGCGTATCTCTCGATTCCAACTTGTACCTATAATGTCATGTTTGGAGTCCTTTAATGGTAATACTTTAAGGTGTGTGAGTTCACTGTGAAACCAGCAGAACAGAAAAAGTCGCCATTGACATTGTATCTATGAGAAATACACCAACGCACGTCATACATTTAGTATTTACTAATTATTTATCAATTATCTTATATCTTTAAACGAGCAATTCTTGTGTATAATATATATATATATATATATATATATATATATATATATATATATATATATATATATATATATATATATATATATATATATATATATATAATTGGAATCTCGGAATCGGCTCCAACGATTTTCATGAAATTTAGTATATACAGAGTGTAACAAAAACAAGTGATAATACTTTAGGGTGTGTACATGTTCCTTGTAGAGAGTTCACTGTGAAAGTAGCAGCACTGAAAGACCAAAAAATTTTTTCACTTTTGTATGGGCAAGGGCCCGAGCGTCACGAGTTTCCCCATACAAAAGTGAAAAAAATTTTTGGTCTTTCAGCGCTGCTACTTTCACAGTGAACTCTCTACAGGGAACACGTACACACCCTAAAGTATTATCACTTGTTTTTGTTACACCCTGTATAGGGGGTTTCGGGGGCGATAAATCGATCTAGCTAGGAATCATTTTTAGAAAATGTCGTTCTATTCGTGTTTTATCGAATACCGAGCAAAGCTCGGTCAAAAGCTGGCTTTTGGAGAAGTAATGAAGTGGTTAGACAATAACTTGTTGACCTTGAACTTAGACAAGACTAAGTACATACCCTTCTCTTTGCTCTCTAATGCTCGGCTACCCCAGAACTTCAGCATCATAGCTCATTCCTGTGTTGGAGATAACTGCAATTGTTCTGCTTTGGCATCGGCAACTAGTATAAAGTACCTGGGTGTTATTCTAGACAACAGGCTCAGTTGGTCTCTACACGTGCAAGCTCTTACTTCGCGGCTAAGAAAATTAATTCCGGTTTTTCGTAAGCTAAAGAGTTCGGCAGATCTTAATACATTGAGGTGCGTTTACTTTGCCCTAGCACAGTCTCTCATACAATACTGTATTGCTACGTGGGGAGGGTGTGGGACCCGTATCTTGCTTCCACTGGAGCGTGCTCAACGTGCCATTCTAAAGGTTATTTATGGGCTTCCGCGCCGCTACAGCTCGTTTTCTCTATATCGAGAGTCCAAAATCTTAACGGTTAGGCAATTATACATTCTAAATACGATTCTCCGCAAGCATAAAGAAGTCCCGTATGTAAAAACATCAAAAAGAGGTACAAGGAAAATCTGCCCAGCAGTTGGACATCGTACTTCGGTTGCTTGGCGACATTACCATGTCATTTCTTCACATCTCTACAATGTTGCGAATAAAAATAATATTCTGTATCCCCTTAACCTCAGAAAATGTAAACGGCATCTTATAAATTGGCTAACCTCCCTAGACTATTACAAAACAGAAAAAATTCTTCAAAACCCATGCACATAGACAAACACACAAACACACTCACCTCACACACACACACACACACACACACACATACACACACACACGCGCGCGCGCACACAGTGCACACAATTAATTCACATTTTAAATATGGCAATATCTTTGCATTGTTAATTTTAGCTATTTCAATTTCATTTATTATTAAAAAATATATATTTATGAACAATAGCACTATTTTTTAAATTATTATTATTAATATTATTGAATTTTCTACTAGTAACAATAATAGTAATAATTTTGCGAAAATTTATGGTTAATTTTATAATGGCTTATATGAAAGTGATTTTGAAATGTTTTAATGTTCCTTGAAGCTTTAATTTAATGTACTTCATAATATATTTTGGTATTGTTTAATTTTAATTTTACAAAGCTATACAATTTTATGTTATATGTTATCTTTAATTGTGTACTTGAAAAAATAATCTTATAGTTAAATTTAATGTATTCAATGCATGAGATATTATCTATTACTATCTTTATTTTAATTTTAATTTTTGTTACTGTTTGCAAGCGGTTTTACTGTAATCTTTGTGTGGTTACTAAAAATGGGAATACCTTGAGATGTAAACTACAAAGGCAGCTGTGACACAGTTCATACTAGTACGGCTGCCAATGTTTTCCCATATCAGTGTACTTTGTATTAATGTATTCGTTCCTCGCATTGTAAAAATTGTAACAGAATTGAACAATAAAAATTTATTATTATTATTATTATTAAATAGCTAGTATAAAAAATAATTAACAGGAAAGATACTTTCTTACCTCTGCTATTTTAACAGTCAACTATACACGAAAAGTTATTTTTACTTTTGGGACACTCAATTATCATTATTATAACTGTCTCTAACCGTCTATTCAAAGTCAGTTACTAAATTAATATACCCCTATTAAACGTAATACAGTTAAGAAAATGGCACGAAACGTGACGGAAGCCCTTTATGAATGTGATATTGATCTAATATGACTTATTAGGGAATAGGGATCCTTAAAGGTTAAGGGTCCGTCAATCCACTGAAGGGAGGTCACCGATTTATATAAGGGTGTTCTTTTTTCCACGATAAATCTCGCTGAAGCCGTGCATTTTACTACGATATGGTCTTTTTATCTCCTACTGCGCCGTTAAAAAAATTAGTAATTATTGTCCTAAAGGTGACGCCGCGTTATGTAAAAAATCGTGTTGGATATGTTTTAGATTGCTTGTTTTCTTTGAGAGGCCGGCGCGGCCTCTATGTACAAATTATGGAATCTTAAATCACTCTCCTCTGTTGGCAAAATAGGAAACCTTTTTTTACAGAGGTCTTTTTGATTGATTATTCTGTGTTATAAAAGTTGACCAATCGTGTTATGCTATGGGTAATTCAAAGACATAGACATGATGAATACTGACAATGAACTTTAATTTCTTAGCTTTAGTCATTGCTGAGAAAAATCGATAGCGCTACAGCCAAATTGTCAAGGCGTCGTCGCCATAAGTTATAAAATGCTAGTTATTTGGTTCTTCCACTCACGTCTTATTTTATTAAAAAAAAAAAAGAGTAGTCCTCTTGGATCTCTACAAGGTCCGAAAGACCCAGAAAAAGTCTATAAGACCCTGTTGAATGTCCAACGCGAGTGGAATAGGAATTGAATCACTGTATAATAAAAAGCTTGACGTTATTGAATAATAATAGAAAAATGTATAAAAGTATCAGAAAGAGACAGTTTTGTTCGTGAAAATAATATATCATAGAATTATCTGAAAGTAATTATTTACTACTTGTAATGGTGCTCCCACACCGCCGTTAGAAAATGTTGTCAATTGTTACATTTTGTTAGGAACTGTTACATGTTATAAGTGCTCCTTACTAATAGAAATTCTCACTAATAGAAAATGTTTACTAATGTTTACTGACATTTTATAATATTTAAATCTGGAACTACCCCATACCCCGTCGTCCTTTAAAAAGGTTTGCAAACAAAATGTAACACAATAATATGTTTTATTTTGTTATAATTTGTTTACTGAACATTTTCTAAAATGAAAACATTTTTAACATTTTTTTAACATTTGTGACTAAATGTTCACCAATAAATTTTTACTAACGTTACTAAATATTTTCTAACTGCAGTCTGGGAGCACCATAAGCCACATATTCGCATTTTTCTTTTAATTTATTATTCTGTGTAGAATCCGAAAACCATTTAACCCTCAGCTTTAAATTAATTCCAAAAAAGATTGGTTATTATTAAAATATTAATTAACACGAGGGTAAATTAATATTCTTTGAGATTAACTTGAAATCAAACTAGTTACTTATTAGGTAAAACAGAACCTTTGTTCCAAATTCAAACCGAACCAAAATGGCCGCGTCAAATGAATTTCAGCTGTCAAACGTGGAACGAACATGGTGGATAATTAATTTTGTTAATTAAATATTTTAATCACGTTGTTTCGAGTTTAAAAGTTGGTGGACAGATTTTTAAAGGACGATTTGGGTTCGCCATAACTTAAAATAAAGTTTTTATTAAATACGTAAATTATTGTCTAGTTTAAGCTACTTATATAGATATTATACCTAATTACTGCTTGCAAAACTTTTTAATATTTGCAACTCTTTCGCGTGAATACTCAGATCACGCCATGATGCCTTTGGATTAGTCCAGACTCCAAAGGCCAAACTGCTGGCAGAACATAAGCTAACAGTGTCAGTGAAAAACGAGCCCACGAATCATCTGATAGTGATAGCGTACCCTATAGCAACATCAGAACACTTATTGCGTTGCTTAAAATCATTGTTCAATCGTAATTTTTTTTTCGCCGATTTTTGCGTGGCTCTAGTGAAAATAAAATAACTATCTGAACAATGAACATATTACTAGACGTAAGTGGAAGAATAAGGTAAGTAACATGAAAAAACTTCCCGTTTTTTTGCTTAAATGGAGGCTTTAGGGCCGGAAAATTTATTTCAAATAGAAAATCTGTAGATTATATGTGTAGTCAGATATATTAGCTAGGTTATGAACTTAGATAAGTTACAAGTTTTATGAAAATAATAAGGGAAAAAATTAGGTACCGTCCGTATGTTATGAAAATATGTTACTTGTTCGATTCTTCGATTCACGTCTTTATTATTATTGTCCTACTTGTTCCCTAACATCGGTTCAAGAACTAACCCGGCGAGAAGAATGCCTTTAGCAAAAGAAATGTGAACATTTCGACTAGCTATCTTGATTCTTAAGATACAACCTGGAGACAAACAGACAGACAAACAACGAAGTATCAGTAATAGGATCCCGTTTGTACTCTTTGGGTACAAAACCCTTAATAGTGTAAAACGGCTTGGCTTTCTCACATTTAAAGTTGTACGTTTTCTCAGGCTAGAAATGTTCGGATGAAAATATTAGAGCTACCCAAAAGTGACTATTGTAAAACCTGCAGTGCCAGTCGAACGGGTCGGGGAGGCACTTATTCATAATTTCAGCTATTCGCCGCTGGCTCGAATTCGCTTCAAATTGAATGTTCAGATCTTTTGCAGAGCAGCTAATGGAAAATAAGATTTAACTTGAAGATATCTCAAGTGGATTCTATTGTAGATGTGTTTTAAGATTTGTATTCTTGAAATTCAATAACACTGGATACGTTTTAAGAAATACTAATTAAATGGACTATTAATAAGATTGCTAGAGGCTATCGGTATGTTTCGGGCAGAATACGGACGGAACGTGACGGAATAGTGTATCGTCGGTAATTTATACACTGCGGGCGGAATCATGCGGAATTTACGCCGCGTAACTTCGGCCTTGTGTGTTTAGACACTTAAAATGTCTTCATAGTCCATACCAATCGTCTCAATTGGTTCTGTTAATAAAGCAGTAGGAGGAAAAAATTTTTGTTGTAAATAAATTATGATATATTTATAACGTTCAAACCCTAGATCATAATATTATGGAGCGTATAATAATCTAAAAAATGTATAAAAAATTTCGAAATCAACCATTTTGTTTATAATTCAAAAGAAATCAACATTTTTTATTACGTTCAAAGCCTATCCGTTAACATCGTTAAAATTAATAAAAAAAACTGTCAAATATGTGAAAATAGACGAGCCAATTTCACCACGGCTTGTAAATAGCCAAACCTATGAGTTATTGGCTTCCGGGTCACTTTTGAGTAAACATGTGAGGGTCCGGCTCCATCAATCACAGGGGGTGTTGGAGGTGGGGGGTGTTAGGGGGTACGGGGGGTGGAGCCGTGATTTGTCTTGTGAGTGATGTTTTCCTTATAATTACGCTGACTAGTTGAAGTGACGTGATTTGTTATGGATCTCTTAGAGATCTTTTTGTGATACGAATTTAGGATGATTTAGTTATCGTGTCCCCGATGAGCTTGTTTTGTTTGACTTATTTTACTAAGGTTTCGCTGTCTGTCCGTCTGTCTCTTCACCAGGCTTGAGGCTGTATCTCTAGAACTCCGGATATCTAGACAGTTGAAAGGTTTACAAAATTGTAATTCGGGTGCGACACTTACTTGATATTAACTATTTAGTCTATGGTCTAGAGCCCTAAGTAATCTTAGTATCCACGAGTCTGACTCGCACTTGGCCGATTTTTCGTCTCTTTAACATCCCATGCTCTTACCCTTTTAGTCTTTTACTTCTTATAATATCTACCATGTTTGATGACACTCAATATAATAACCAGCTAACGTACTTGCAATCCACTATTTAGATGTCTCTACCGCTAACTCTACCACGAAAATATCTCCGTCCAATTTCCACACGTTTTAATACTATCATGTCCACTGCTCGCTCGGTAACGTACGACGCAATTTGCCGCCCACTAAATCACCGATGGACTCCGCCCGAATTTACTAACAGCTCGGTTTAGGTACTAGGTTGTGCTAGGATCAATAGTGATAAAGAGTAACGCGTAAGTTCAGTGGCTTAGAGCTTGAGTGGTCGTGGGTTCGATTGCCGTATTGGTTTGCAGTTCGGTTAAGGCAATGCAGGCTGATCACCTGTCCCACTGGGTTATGAAAGTAAAAGGAAGAAACTTCTTAGCGCCGATATTTTTAATAGCGCGGGAACCCTACATTTTTAAGCAACAAAACAAAATCTTTGTTCTTTTCTGTCTCTCAAAGTATTTTCATATTCATCCAAATTGGTTCAGAGGTTTAAGCGCAAAGAGGTAACAGACAGATACTTTACTTTAGCACTAGTACTACCCGCAAATCCGTAGCGCAGAAAATTGTTTATCGCGCGGGAACCGTACATTTTTCCGGGATAAAAAGTATCATATTTTGGATAATGTAATATATGTTAGAAAAAATATAAGTAAATTTAAAGCTAAAAGTGACATTCACTGTAGGAACACCAGAAATAAGCACAAGCTGGATTTGCCGATGATCAGACTTAGTAAAGTTAGTAAATCTTTTAAAGGTCAGTGTATACGCCTGTACAATAAAATCCCAGAAAACGTTCAAAATCTTTCGATTAATAAATTTAAAAAAGTAGTCAAAGAACGTTTGTGTGCCAAAGCCTATTATAAGGTCAATGATTTCATAAACGATGGCACATCTTGGGAGTAGGATGGCTGCTTGCAAGGCTACTTCTACATCATTATAATATGACTTACAATAATCATGTATGGATGTTGACATTGTATAATAATTTTAAGTTACAATTGTAAATTTTATTTTAAAAAGATTATTTTTTTTCTCACTTTTTTGGTAAAAAGTGGGACCCCGTGCGAGTTTCTTATGCCGGTTCTTCTCGCCGGGTTAGTTTCCGAACCGGTGGTAGGCACCAGTAGGATCAACGTTCTGAAAGTATTTGTTGCAAATCTATTCGGAAATAAAACAATTTTTATTTTATTTTATTTTATTTTTATCTATGTCCTTTATCTCCATGCCAAAATTCAGCAAGATCAGTTCAGTGGTTTGGGCATGAAGAGGCAACAGACAGACACGCTTTCGCATTTATAAAGTACTAGATGACGCCCGCAACTCCGTTGCGCCATAATTCGTTTATGGCGGAGGAACCGTACATTTTTCTGGGATAAAAAGTATCCTATGTCCTTTCTCGGGACTCAAAGTATCTCCATGCCAAATTTCAGCAAAATCGGTTCAGCGGTTTGAGCATGAAGAGGTAACAGACAGACAGACAGACGGACAGACAGACAGACACACTTTCGCGTTTATAATATTAGTATGGGTGGATTACTACGGTGTAGTCAGCAATAGTCACTGGATGCAAGCTACTGATAGTCACTGGAATTTATAATAATTAAAACTAGATGACGCCCGCAACTCCGTTGCGTAGAAACACGTCTTTGTCGTTTATCACTTTTAAACCGTACATTTTTCCAGGATCTAAGGTAAATCCATACCAAATTTCATCTCAATCGCTTCTATTTCAAGCGTGGAGACAGACAGACAAACTTTTATATAAGTACGGAATACGAGTACACTGAACTTACAGCACTAGCAAGCTGCACTGGCCACTGTCGAGTCAGTAAAGCCATTAGGAGTAAGGACAGCACTAACACAGTGGTAATGCTAGTGATGGGATATTTGTGCTGGCACGACTGTTGGCGGTCGTAATGGCGTCCCGTTGTGGTATGCTAGTGAGGGGAAATTGTTTATCGATAAAATTATAAACTCGTTATTTAGCAGTGAAAAACGTAAAAAAAACATGAACTCGACGGTAAATGAATCACCAATAAAGCTGTTGATTTACAAGAATATTTATTTTTTAATCTTTAAGTACACGCGTTGTTTTGGGTAACGTTCCGTCACGCGTGGGGTCTATAGGTACCCCAATATAAATATACGTATAAATTCAGAATGGTTTAATAATAATTTTTAAAACCCGTTTTATATGAAACGGGTATATAAGAATAGTGTTGAGGACAGCGGCCTCGCACCCGAGAAACACATAGTGAGTGCATACAAACTCGTAACAGTGAAATATGAGATATAAACTCAGTGCAAAATCAGCGTTTTTACAAATAGACTTTAAGAAGTGAATTGTGATAAATCTGTAGCTCCCTAAGAGGTGAAAAGCAGTTATTTTATTAAAGTAGTTCGTTATCTAATAAATACAAGAAAAATTAGTTGAATAAAATAAGTAGTTCGGAAAATATTGAGAAAATTGTGTGAAAATGTATGTAAATTGTATTAACTTTTATGTTCGTCTAGCCGTAATTATGTAAAATATAAGTTTCGATATTTAGATTAAGTTAAATATTGTAGAACGATATATAAAGAATTTCCCGAAATGCGTTTCAATTACCTGGCTCATGGAAAAATAGGGAAAAATAGCCGTTTTCGATAGTAAAAGTGAGACGGAAAAACGTACGAATCGGAGCGGCTCACTATACGGCATTGCCTTGAGCCGGGTAAGCGATGTGCATTTCGGGGTTAATGTTCTCCTCGACTACTCGTGTGTTTTATTTACGCCCCCGCTCTGCAAGATTACCGGTGTAGCCTTGGTCTTCGAGTCCGATCCGAGCCAGCGGCGAAAACCTATGGGCGAATATAGTCTCAAACAAATAGATATTATTTTATTTATGAAAAGCATTTATTAATAATAAACTAACCATTATTTAGACAGTAAAGAACATTTTTATGAACTAACCAATCTCGTGCATAGAATTTGTAGGGCACATGTTTAATGTACTAAAATTCAACAAAAATGTCTACTTCTGACTAACTCATTGTTTTTTTCTCATAAAATAAGACTTAGAAATAAATAATCAAAATAAAAATTTGCACTAAAATTTACAGAAAAATAATTGACAATCCTTGAAAAGTACGACCCTAAACTAAAATTATTCCTTGAGTAAGCTAGGTAAGTAATAAATAATTTTACTAAATGAGACTTGCAAATAGTTTTATAATAAGGCTTACGGGCAATAATAATTAGTTCTGGGACAATAATAGCATCTTCGCCTCATTTTTGGTGCACTAGGTCTAGCTACCTCTAACTCTTTCAAAATGTTTCCAAAAACTTTCAGAGACATTAAATTGCATAATACGATTTGAGCAATTTGATTTTCTGTTAGTCGGCAACAAATTTTCCATTTATACATAGACAAGTAAAAAAAAAACAAACAAATAAACACATAACCAATGTGAAAAAAGTACATACGTTAAATCACGGGTGGGGTCTGCAGGTATCCCCACATAAGCAAAAATGTAACTTCTCTTATCAGAGGAGCGACGGACTTTTACTCACTGAAAAACCTCGCGTTGCATTGAGATTAGCCGAAAACATGCGATCGTAACTTGCCAATTTAAAAAAAATATCGACAAAAAAAACAGCGCGTGGGGTCTGCGTAGACCCCGCCCGTGACGTTAAAGGTTAAAACACCAAGTTATAGCATGAATTAAAGAAGGAAAAACGATGTAAAAATATCGCACTAAATATTGAGTTTTATTTGTACTAATAATGTGCAGTGTAATCAATAAATTAAAGTTGTTCCCTTGACAAAGTGGGTATTGCATGATTTATGAAGTTCTTTCTCGAGAATGCGCGAATGTACTCAAAATATAAATCTGACATTAATAATAACTTGACACTTAAAATTCAACTACCTATTAAAGTATTTAAATTTAAAAATAGAATAAGTATATTTTATTTAAAACAGTTTCTGGAATATACGAAATGCAATTTTAACAATAATTTGTAGAAAATTTGACGCCGCGCGACTGAAACGTCTGTTTTCGTCTGTCTGTCCATTAAAAGTTTTCGCGCCATTTGCGCACATCAGTTAAACTACGGCTCCATTTTAATACATTCGCTTTTATATCAAGAAAATTGTTATAAAATGTGTTTACGCTAGTATTTAATTATAATTTTATAACAACCATGTTAATACTTACTCCTGATAACAAACTTTGTCATTATGTTTATAAAAGTGTATGATTTAAACAAAAAAAAAGGTTTAAAGCTACAAAATAAACTCAGTGCTTTCTTATAACTCTATAAACTTTGACCAAATCGTATAAAAATGTAAAATTATTCAGCAAACTATCAAAACACTCGACAGATACCCAAATAACATTATTGACTTTAGAATTTTATCGATAAGAACTATCGATACAGTTCCCATCCCTAGAAGGCGTAGATCTGGCAGTTTCGATCAATTAGTCGATAGCCTGCGGCCACGAGGCATTACTATTGTGGACGTTACAGTCATATGGGGATAGGGAGATGGGGGTTGCACGCAAATATTACTGCTGACCTTAAAATTATGTCCTATGACATATTGGTAAAGATAGTCTGTCTACAGTGGACATGTTAGGTCTCCAGAAAAATCGATTTTTTTTCGTAGCAATGCCATTTGCATCGTGTAAATATACATAGAATAATTAATAATAATAAATCGGTTACAACCTGGTTACAACCAACCCGTATTTCTACTGAAATACTCATTTTTAGGGTTCCGTAGTCAACAAGGAACCGTTATAGTTTCGGTCTGTCCGTCCTTCTGTCTGTCCGTCTGTCTGTCTGTCCGCGGTTTCGCTCAGAGACTATAGGACCTACAAAGCTGTAATTTGGCATGAATACGCATATTAATTATGACGACAAAATGGTACATGAAATCTTAAAAAAAATATTATTTTTATGGTACCCTCCCTACACATCAAGCGGGGATGAATTATTTTTTTCGCGTTCACCCCATCGTGTGGGGTGTCGTTGGATAGGTTTTTTAAAATTATTATGAGTATTCATAGATCATTTTGCTAGTTAGGGATCCGTTTGTGAAATATTAAGTTTTAAAGTGGAAAAAATCGTTAGAGTCCAGTGTCCCCCCCTTCTACCAGCTAAACGGTTGCTTCTGGAAATGTGAAAAAATTAACGGTAGTAGGAAATATGCTGAATTTAAAAGGAAAACTATCACGGCTAAGAAGACTTCGTAAGTTAATGAGTAATAGTCGATCAACTAAAAAAAAATGTATTTGGCGAAGTATAAAGGAACTTTTCGTTCAAATTCCTTTGAAAGTAACTAAGAAGATGTTGTTAGTAGTATAAAACACGTTATAAATGTACATTCATAGACCATACAAAAATTTAAAAAAAAAAAAACTAGTGAATACTACGAAACCCTATATTGCGCGTGGCCCGACACGCACTTGTTTCCTCTTTAATTATTCTTGTTGACCCGGATCTCTATTATGTATTTGTGAGCGCTACGTTCTTAAAAGTTTCATTTTTCAAAACTATAATATGATTTTCTAACAAAAGCTCAGACGTTAGAAGTACTGAAGAAGTGAAGACTCTATGAAAAATTCTAAGGCTGCGTTGCACCAGAGGCGTGGTTAAAGTTAAAGTTAAATATGGCGTCCAAACACCCCTTATGCTCATACGACATCTGTCAATTTTTCCGGTTAAAGTTAAAGTTAAAGTCAAAGTTAGTTCGTGCAACCCACTCTTAACACCTTCACTGCGGGGCGGGCCGAAATCGGCCCGCCGCGGAATTTCAGCTGGTGCGGACGAAGAAAACTATGTTCTCTCACTCGGTGCGGAACGATTATCTCAGGTGTTTGTAAAGGTACGACAGAGGCAAATATATATTTGAGATTGTGTTTAAAATTATAGGTCTTTCCTATAAAAAAAAATATGACAGGTCGTTATCGGCCCACCACGCACTGGAGGTGTCAAAAATCAACTCAGTGCGGCAGTGGGCCTATTGCGGCCCGCCGTAAAAGCAGGCGGTTGGCGACCCGATACCGCACCGAGCGTCCGTCTCGCCAGTTAGTGATGTGCAATCTATCGTAAGTCGTAGCTGACGTACGTCGCGTTTTTTAACCGACTTCAAAAAAAAGTTATCAATTCAACCTGTATATTGTATGTTTTATTTTCAGAACTACTTAGTTTTGATATGTTTTACTCTATATTATCAGCATCTGAACAAATGTGACAAATTTCTAAAGTGACATACATATTCATGTATGTTTTTATGTTTGTGTTCGCACATCTTCGGAACTACTAGTCCAATTAAAGTAATTCTTTTTTTGTACTGGTGCGTGTGGGCCGATAACGACCTGCCATATTTTTTTTATAGGAAAGACCTATCATTTTAAACACAATCTCAAATATATATTTGCCTCTGTCGTACCTTTACAAACACCTGAGATAATCGTTCCGCACCGAGTGAGAGAACATAGTTTTCTTCGTCCGCACCAGCTGAAATTCCGCGGCGGGCCGATTTCGGCCCGCCCCGCAGTGAAGGTGTTAAACAGTTTTAGCGTGAAAAGGCAACAGACAGACGTACAGACAGAAACGAGTTCGCATTTATATTATTAGTTATCTTTTATACCTATCTTATTCCCCTAAACCTGTGACGTAAGGTATAATGCGATAACCACGCTTCGGTGACTTGCGGATTCGAATCCCGGCTTTGTATTATCTTAATACGGTGGAACGTAATCGTCTCCAGATCCGGATGATCTATAGATCCCGTAGATCATCGTATCGCAATATAAATTGGAAATTATATCGAACGGAATCAGAAATGACGGGGGGAATTTGTATCACAAAAAATTAAACGATTTTTTATTGCGTACCAAATTAATAAATATTAAATGCTTATATGTATATGCTATTCGATTGCTCAAGCCTCATTTATTATCACTATAGCAATCAGAAGATCAGAATCAAATCACTAATAAAATCCTAACAGGTTTTGTTACTAAATGATTGCACCAAGTAAACCAAGAAACATTTAAATTGATAGCATAGTTTTTATATACTTTTTTGTATTTCTAAACACTGTATCATATTTTTATTACAACGTTGTTTCAAGCTATAGAATATTACTCCAAGCTGCACCTATCTAAAACAGTCCATACAGCTTAAATGCGCCTGACAAAATATGACAGGCAACGCGCGCCGTCGCGGTTGCTACTACTGACAGCAGGATCTATTATATCCTCTATTAGTCTTCCAGACGTTTATTCACTGAGTGTAATAGCTTGGAAATATAATATCTAGATTCTAGACTATTCGTTTAAGGAAAATGAGCAATATTATGATGGAAGCCTTATTTGATGTTATTCTTATTGTTAATTTTATTTGGTGACAACAACGGTCAGAGTGTAAGCTGCGCGTTCACCTTTACACTAGCTTTCTTACTAAGTAATGAATATGTTTGTGCTTGTATTTAGTAGCTTTATTTATCTGTTATTTGAGTATATATTTTTATATGCCAAACAAAGACAAACAAACACTGTGCAGCTGCGTATAAGCTTAGATGTTTTCCAAAACTTTCTTTACGCGAAAATTATTTCATGATCGGAATTGATCATGCATTCCCTGGGACTCGAATATCTAGCTTTGGTCTAAATTGTTTTAGTTTCCAGACAGACAGCCTATGTGTAGGTAACACTTAACAGATATACCACCTATTATTAGTATTGATAATAATGTAAATAATATACATAATACAGTAAATATTATTCAGTATTGTTTTAGGAACTATAATCCAGGACTGTCTTCTCCTCTAAATTGAGTTTTACTTTCTTTTATTATTTATTTATTACAACATCATTTCGTTTATTACTGTTAAAATGTTCGTATATTTCAGCTGGATATTCGTTTAAAAATAAAATAGCAAAAACGCAAAAGCGTAAATCAGTCGGTATGAAATGTGTGATATTTTAAAAAATCCGACGCTAAAATGATTTTACTTTTAGCTTTGACGTTCAGTCTATTGGAGACCATCCGGCCTAAAACACCATTTATACTTCCTATACGTATACTAGACGACCTCTATACGACCTATTCGTTCTCCAAAATAGCTTTCACTGCTTTTCGTCGAATGAATGCGGATTTTTAGCAACAAAATACTTTTTCTCTTTGCTATTTCGTTCACATTTGGTTCAGTTTGAATCATAAGTTGAGTTTTTTTTTTGTAGTGCATTATTTAGTACGTTTTCAGATAGGTGTGATGAGTAGGTTTTTTTAATCTTTTATTGTTATAAAATGTGTGTAAACTGAAAATGTTCTTTACCCTAAACTAATCAACTGCTAAACAGATTTTGATTATATTTGGTAGGGAAATACTTAATTATCGCGGAAAGCTTGAAGGAATTTTCTTATTAAAAAAAAATTGCGGCTACTGTGCAAAAAACTAATTTCAGTGCAACGCGGTATTACATGAAGAAATAAAATTATAATTAATTTTTTAAATTAAGTTATAGCGTGACTTTTTAATAAGCTCCGGCTGGATACAAATTGCATAATTTCCTCTTAATTTAAACGAGCGATAAAAATTTTAGCCCCCAGGGACAAAAACCGTTTTTAATCAAGACTGAACGGGGGAGAAACTAATAAGTATTAGGTGTAAATTTTTCCTGTGGGTAATTATTTAGACTAGTGCACATGAATGTCCCCCCACTTTCCCCCTTGGGGGGAGGTGAGTGGCTTTGAAAGACTGTTCCGGTGGGAAATGGCCGGATGTGGCGCAAGTGGAAGGCGGAAGCGGATGTCGGTTATGACGTCGTTTAGATTTACAGGATCAAGAAAAAGATGTTAATATAATCTTATTAATTAAACTGTTAATTAAACTAGATACATTACTAGTGGCTAGAAAACGTTCTCTCTGAAAACTCTGCTTCGCCAGTATTGGAATAAAGAGTGAAAAGTTTTGAGACAAATATGTCGAGTAAAACGGTTTCAATAAGAATTGTTATGTAAACTATTTTATATCTGTTAAATGTATACCGAGATCATAGCCGAGATGCATAAATAGATAAACCATAATATTATTATTAAATTACTAGCAAGTTATCAGCGCAATATCTAACTAGACTTGAATTTGACACTAAGGGCCTGTTTCACCGCTTCCTGATATGGTGCCCGATAGGCTTATTTGACAGATTCTCCATACTCTATGTGTCAAGTTAAGTAGTGGATAGCCTTATCAGGAACCGGTGAAACAGGCCCTAATTTTATCAAATTCAGATGCTATGTATGAATGAAGTACTCACATATGGTTTTGCTCGATAGTTTTAGTCCAAAGCGAGTAATAATTACTGTGTGGACCGCAAAACTGACAGCTCGAAGGCTCGCTTCGAGCCGCTCGAAGAATTGATGGAACCGGATCGAGCCGGATTGATGGAATGAAATATATCGATTGAATAAAACTATCGAGTAATGCTGAATGTGTGGACGAAAGCTCGAGCCGCGGGTTTTGCTCGACGTTATTGCTCGATCGAGCAAAACCGTATGTGAGTACTGATCATATAACTTTTCGAATCGGCTTAACCCAATGTCAATGACTTTATTGGCGTTGCTTTTCTTGCTATTGCTACTCTTGTTCGTGTTAATCTAGAAAATCGTAGTTTTTTTTTTTTTTAATTTGCTTTATCATTTATTGAAAACTGGATACAGATATCGTTTCCTATAAAAATCGCTTCATCTTGTCCTTTACACCACACGTAGGCGGTAAAGGAAGTGAGCACTAAGCACTACGCCCGGCTCCTCACGACAAATACACGGATCTAGGATCTGAATTGTGGCAAATATTGCAGTTTAGATATCGATTATGCTAGCTTAAAGGCCTGTTTCACCACTGTCTGATAAGTGCCGGATAGGGTATCCAAAACTTATCTAACTGATGAAGTATGGATTATTTGTTAGATAAGCTGTGGATAGCCTATCCGGCACTTGTCAGGAAGAGGTAAAACAGCCTGTTAGTCGTTTTAGTAGTCGTGTTATTCGCGTTAGTAGGGATGTTGATGTGTCTCTTTGTGTGCGTTTGTCTGTGTGTGTATTGGCAGACCAACATCAGCGGGGCTAAAATGGTCCTCTCACACAATTCTCAAGATAAATCGTCAAAACTGTCAAACTCACGAATGTCAAATTAGTACGAATAGACATCTGAATTGTCCAGACAGTGTCAATTTTGCGATTTTTAAAAAAAGATTTCATATTATGATTCATAATAATATTATGATTCAACAAGCCGACCATTTTAGCCCCGCAGTTTATTTTACCTAAATATAGCATACCGGAGCATAGTCCTACATCGCGCTATCGAAGTTTTGCTGAGATCGGCATAGCCTTGCCGGATCACCTATCAACACGGTCTATATTATAAACAATATTCATATGACCACCTCTGTGGCTCAGTGGTGAGCGCATTGCCAGCTCGAATTGTCGCGGGTTCGAATCCCGCCGACGGAACAAAAAGTTTTCAATGTTTTGGATGTATATTAAATAAGTATGTATAATAAAAATCTTAAATATATGTATACTTAGTATAAAAGTATTAAATATATTTCCGTTGTCTGGTAGCTGTAACACAAGTCCTTTAGGTACTTAGCACGGAGCCACCCTGACGTGGTGTGAAGCGTCCATAGATATTATTATTATTATATTATAATCGAATGTCTTTCTGCTGTCATAATCTAATGTTCATTTCTCTTGTTTCAGGTACAAAATAAATCCAAATGCTGCTACAGAGAACAGAACAATTTATTGGTAAAGTCTATTCATATAACGTAATCCATTACGCGTTTTGCACGCACACTCCGGCGCTATATGAAGGCATGGCAGGTATCCATGATACTTAGGTATTAATCAATGATTAACGGCCGCGCTCATTTACGTTTAATAATTACTTATTCAGATCTGCAAAATTAACACATTTTTCCAATAGACCATAAAAATTACGTTAGGCCATTTTGTACCCTTATATCAAACGGGTTAACATAAAAAGACACATGTTATTAAGTACTCTTTGTTTTATTAATGGTTTTATGTATCAATGATTTTTACTTACTAGCTATTCCCCATGACTTCGTACATATTATTATCAATTAAGTATGTATTATACATTAAAGTCCGCAAGGACCATAAAATATCCCTAATATTCATAAATATATTTGCCTTTTTTCCCAAAGAACAAAAGTACTACTTAATAAACTGGTGCATTTTATCATAATCAGTCCAGCTATTCAAGCATGATTTGGTATCACAAGACATTTCAAAGAAATCATAGATTAATTTTATACGGGATGTCACGTTTCGAGGTTATGACAAAATTTCATTGAAATCTCTTCACTGGTTAAAGTGTAAAAGAATAGGAAGACAAACAGATAGACAATTATTTTTCCCGGTAATGGCCCTTGTTTTTTAAATCTAAGCCAGCTCGTATCTCTGGGAACCGCTTACCGCATCTTTTACTTTTTAGCACCTTTTAAGCCAAATCTCGGTCTCCCAGGTACCTATCTTAACGCGTCATTTCTAAAGTGTTATTACTCCTTGATTTTCACCCCACAAGGTGTTAAACACCCCCAATACCCCCCCCCCCCCTCTCATTAATCAAATCATAGGGGGTCTATTAATTACGAGATCGCTAATTATACAGCCTTTAGAAACTTGAGTAATGATATTTTAAAATGGAGGCCCTTGTGTCAAAAATACGATCATTAAATGGCTGAATGTCTAATTAAATGGCTACTTATAATAAACACTACGAAAGATTGAAATTACTACGAGTCAAATAAAGTTAAAATAATAAGTTGTATCGGACGTATCCGATACGGAATTCGGTGTAATATTTTGTCCGGCATCAGAATGCAAAATATTGAATAAATCAAATCACTGGTTTACAACTTTTCATAAATATACAGGGTGTAACAAAACTAAGTGATAATACTTTAGGGTGTGTACGTGTTCCTTGTAGAGAATTCACTGTGGCTACAGACTCTGGTTATGATTGGAAAAATTCTTTCACCCATTTTTTTAGCTCCAATTCGGAATTCCTTAGAAAAATACACAGTCAAACATCTTACAAATAAGTCCGTAGTACCCTCTCCCGGGCCGGACGCTTTAATTTCCGGCATCGAACCCCAACCCGGCTTTCCGGACCGTATTGACAGAACTAACGAGCGTATTTTTCTTGGATTAAATGGGATGTTTTTTATGATTTTAAGTAGCTTTAGCAGTTTTTAACGGACTTAAAAAAGGAGGTTATATGTTTAGCTGTGGATATATTTTTGGAGATTAAAAAGTTGTGTAATGTGTCTTAGCAGCCGGTTTTGCGGGTTTTGTACTTCTGTGGGGAAAATATTAAGCGTTTCATCTTTCAAAGGTAGTGATGAACTTATATTATGTATACAATAAAATAAATTAAATTACATATTATTATAATAAAATTCCCTATTCTACTTCTATATTTATGACAAAAATAATTAAATTCGGCTTTATTGTTTTGGAGCCAACCTATTCGATGCAAACGAGCAAACTTTTAACCCGCGGGGCTAAAGTGGTCGCTTTGGAAAATCATAATATTGAATAATAATATCACTCATTTTTTTTAAATCACAAAATTGACACTGTTTGCAATTCAGATGTCTAAATTCGTACTAATTTGACAATTCGTGACTCGTGAGTTCGACCGTTTTGACAATTCATTTTGTGAATTGATTGAGGGGAATTGCTCAATGTGACCATTTAGCCCCGCAATAGGTACATACTAGTGTTTATTATAATACTAGATGTGCCCCACGGTGCTTAGTACCGAAGCCCGGTTTTCAATCACACAGCAGCGTTACTTACGTATTCTGTGATCAGAGTTAGTTTGTTGACTGTAGCAGATTAGTTTGTTGAGTGGAAACTACTGTCTTTGAAGGATTTGGCAACTGTCATTCAGGGATTCTATTCTGGGGTAACATTATTTGTGATAATAACGTACACAGGAATCGTGCATTTTTCCACGATAAAAATATAGCGAAGTTGTGAGCTCTATTGATTGAAGAAACTTTGAAACCACCATATTTTTAGCAGTGAGCGAGCTGATAATGAACTATTGCTAAGAACTATCTCGATCATGTTGGTTTTTAAACAAAAAAGAAAAAAAAACGAAATCGAAACTAGCGTGTTTACTATAGAAACGGTTTCTTTCTACGGAAGAATAGACAAAGTAACAGTTAGACAAGACAAAGTGACAGTCAGACAATGGAAATCCGCGATTTTGTCGATAAAATCTGTCAGTATGTCAATTCATTCCCATGTCTACTGTTGTTATGCTAGCCCTGCTGTTTGGATGCTACGATGCCATGAACGGACACACACGTAGACAGACAAACACGTCAATCTTTTTTTCTTTTTTCATTTGTGGCTAAAAGTTGCATCGCAACGTCGCGTCACATTGCAATGTAAACTGTCCCTAAATATATTACGAGTGCGTTTCCCGTCAAAGATCAATAATATAAATGAGAAAGTGTGTCTGTCTGTTTGCTACTTCTTCACGCCCCAACGACTGATGCGCTTTTGCGGAAATTTCTTATGGAAATTTCAAGTCCCGGGAAAGGTCATAGGATAATAATAATAATAAACTCTTTACTTGCATATCTTAAGATACAAAAAGAGAAAAAGAAACAAATTTTTGGAAGAGCGCAAATTGGCGGTCTTACCGCTTTGAGTGGTTTCTTTCAGACAACCAGGATACTACATACAACTACTACAACTAGGATACATTTTATTCTAAAAATGTACGGTTCCCGACACGCTAGACGATGCCTGTTGTGCCAAAATGTATTTTGGCTCAACTGGCATCGTCTAGCGTGGTTATAAGCTACATTCCTGCACCGTGATAGCAATCAAAACCAGACCAATCACCGTTTTAGGTCACGTTTGAACCAATAACGCGTCAAAGGGCCCGTATCGTGTTAGATAACTCCGTCAAATGTTTAACTGTCGGTTAAATGGTTGAGACTGACGGTTAAATGTTTGAACTTTGTAATGTGATTATTAATGGTTATCTACTAGATTTTGACATAACTCCGTTGTGTTAAAATTCGTTTTTCGCGCAGGAACCGTATATTTTTCCGGGATAAAATTTATCCTATGTCCTTTTCCGGGACTCAAGGTATCTCTATACCAAATTTCAGAAAAATTGGTTCAGTGGTTTGAGCGTGAAAAGGTAACAAACAGACTCTCGCATTTATAATCTTAAGGTATGAATGTTTGTGACTAAAATTGTTATTCTTTTATACAAAAAGAGATATTCTAATTATAACCTCTATTGAAAAGATTATCACAATATTAAACTGTATGTACAATTTCTGACAAACTCCTCATTTAATTTAAAGTTAGTTAGTAATGATAATACCTTGAATGCGGCCGCTAGTTTTATCCAGCCTAACTATATTCTACAGCAATCTACAGTATTATGCGACATATTATATTATCAAATAATGAGTCTACATTTTAAATTGAAACAAAATAAACCCCATAAATACTAATTAGAGGACCGACAGACAAGACAGTTTTAATTATGTCTGGAGTGCTGCCAGGGTTGTGTTTTTAATGCCACTTAATTGTGTTTGTTCCTTTTGCAACTGAGACCTGAATTCAATTAGATATACTAATATTATATTGTTTTGTCCGTTTGCTCCTTTTGGATGCAACGGAGACCTGATAGTACGAGAGTCGAGACCCGTTTGCACAAAAGGCTTCAAATAACGATTTTCGTTCAACTCATCTCCGCCATACGAATTATTGATATGTACTTATTAGGCATATTTTCCTGAACACGAAAAGTGCGGTAGTCACTTCCTAAGTGTGTGGAGGGGGTAGCTATGACGTCACAAAAAAAAGGCCGCCGGGCTTATTCTATTCTGCAGATTATTTAATATCTACTGAACCGATTTACTTAAATAGGGTGTCAAACGAAAGGTTATTAAATAAGCATTATTTTCTTCCGAAAAACTATCAATATCAATTAAATACCAAGGGAAATATTTCGGAAAAACATAATTTCAAAAACAAAATTTTTCTTTCTTATGTGTATAACTTGGTAACCGTTAGGATAATGGAAGTATAGGTTATTATAAAATATTTGGCTACTTTTATCAGCTTTCTAATGAACTTTAAATCATTACAATAAAAGTATAAACGACGGAACTGCAGCCGTTTGAATGAGCCTCGGTATCGCTGAACCCATAGCGGTAGCTAAGCTACTAGGCTGGTTTTCTATAGAATGATAATAGAATTTTGAGTAAAAAGCATGAACGATAGTAATAAAAATGTATAAAAGTAAGCTGGTACTTATTCATAGGTTGTATTTACAGTTTGTTTTAATGTGATCAACATAATAATAGGTTATAGGTAGGTATGTGTTGCACTAAACTTACCGATAAAATTATTAAAAATATTAAGGGCCTGTTTCACCGCTTCCTGATAACGCTATAAACCACTTAACTTGACACATAGAGTATGGAGAATCTGTCAAATAATATATCGGGCACCTTATCAGGAAGCGGTGAAACAGGCCCTTAAACATTTATTTTATTAATGTCCTTAACCTGATCTGTATCTTCTGAATAATTACACTGGTAACAAAAGTCTTTAGAAGGGACATTACATTTGTAACTGACATGACATATTAATATCCAGTTATCCACAACGGGATGAACGGCAACAAGCTTTACATTGACATGATATAGTTCAAGATCTTTCAATAAGATTAATTTTACGGATGAAATATCTGGCAATCAAAAAAAGATTGGTATCCTCGATCTTTTAGCCACAGCCTATGGGTTCAGGAAGCGTGGGCCTTGCTACTTGAGCGTTTAGTTCGATCTTAGCGCATGCTGTCGAAAGGATTGTCGTGTCGGCGGTAACTTATAAAGTTGTGTCAAGTTTTAAAGCTTGAAAAACAATTTATTTTGATAGGAAATTGGAGAAACTTTCTTAAAGTATTAGACGTTAAGAGTGTCTGGCAGTGGGAAGCACCTGTCAAAAATGTCCGGCATTGGAAGACGAGATTCCTCCACTTACAGCGAAGAATATAAACTAAAAAATCTAGCTTTACTCTTTCTCGAAGGTCAGGTAGCCCTTCAGAACTGGAAACCTCATTAAGGAACCACGACCGCAACTCCATAGCTGCTGGTCGTTTTCACCTCTTTAAAGGTCACAAACAGATAAACTTTCAACTTTTCTAAAAGGAGGAAAGTCTGGCCGTTGCAGGCTCTTGCTCCCAAAGTGTTTCTGAATGTCATTAGTTGCTCAAAAGAAATTACAGCATACATTACATTTAAACATCAAAACTTCACAAAACACAGGAACTTTTAACTTCAGGTGGATATTCGGACGAAGAACATGATAGTTATTAGAACTATCATGAAAGAAACTTGGATCATTTGAGAAGTACTCAAGAAGAAGCTGATACGGTCCGTTTCATACGACATGTGATTGATTGTAAATATTTATTCGGGCTTTTTACGGTTAATATTAAATTGTCGCGACACTGTAGTGCACTCGTTATGCACTTCTCTGAGAAACTACCAAGAGTTGTGTGGATGTAATCTGGCACTACCAAAAAACGAACAACCGATAAGAGGAAATCATTGCTGGTTTATCACACTCTAACTGGGTTTTCCACTGCGTTGTCAGGTCACACAAAAAATCAAGCTGGCCGATTTTCCAACAATATTATCAACTTCTTTCAAATTTTGGTGTAAGCTCAGCTTACAGAAGAACGATTTTGTAATGCTGAAAGATTTGTCACTCTTATGTATACAAACAAGACCGCGAACTCAAAGAAATGGATAACCTAGACAACTTAAGAGCAGCAATGTTCCAGAACATCAAAGAACTTGATAAGTTACCGCTGACACGACAAGCCTTTCGACAGCATGCGCTAAGATCGAACTACCTGACGTTATGTTGGCAGAACGCCCAAGTAGCAAAGCCCAAGCTGAACCCATAGGCTGTGGCTGAAAGATCGAGGATATCAATCTCTTAATGCCAGTTACTTCATCCGTAAATTCAATCTCATTGAAATATTGATATGATATTGAATGTACTGTCACTTCTTGGTGGAAATTCATGTTCAATTAAATAATAATACACTTTCCTTGCACTTTTGCCACTTTATTTAATAAAATATAAAGTGGAATAAGTGCAAGGAAAGTGTATAATTATTTAATTCATTGAAAGATCTCAAACTTATAATATCATGTCAATGTAAAGCTGGTTCCCGTTCATCCCGTTGTGGATGTGTCATGTCGCCTGTCGGTTACTAATGTTATAATTGGTATAATTGTTTAGAAGATCAGATTTAGGACATTAATTAGATACAAATTTTTTAATATTTTTCAATAATTTTATCAGTAACTTTAGTATAACACATACCTACCTATAACCTATTATTATGCTGGTCACATTAAAACAAACTGTAAATACAACCTATGAATAAGTACCAGCATAATTTTATATATTTTTCTTACTAATGTTCATACGTTTTATTCAAAATTCTATTATAATTCTATAGAAAACCAGCCTAGTAGCTTAGCTACCGCTATGGGTTCAGCGCTACCGAGGCTCATTCAAACGGCTGCAGTTCCGTTGTTTGTAGCTTCATTGTAGTGATTTAAAGTTCGTTAGGAAGCTGATTAAAGTAGCCAAATATTTAATTAATAATGGAAATATCATAACCTATATTTCCATTATCCTAACGACTATGAAGTTATATACATAAGAAGGAAAAAAATATTTTTGAAATTATGTATTTCCGAAATATTTCCCTTGGTACTTAATTCACATTGATAGTTCCAAGAAATAAAATGATGCTTATTAAATTACCTTTCGTTTGACATTTACTATTTAAGTAAATCGGTTCAGTAGATATTTAAATAATCCGCACAATAGATTAGGCCCGGCGGCCATCTTTGTGACGTCATAGCTACCCCCTCCACACACTTAGGAAGTGACTACCGCACTTTTCGTCTTTAGGAAAATATGCCTAACAAGTACATACTAATAATTCGTATGGCGGAGATGAGTTGAACGTATGTTGACTTTTTTGGTATTGGGGACCGTGCTATGAGTGTTTCGAGGTGTACTAATATTGTTATATGTCTGTATGTCTGTACCTCGTTGTACTACTCGTGTACCTCTTCACTCTTAAACGGCTAAGCCGTTGTAGATAAAATTTGATATAAGGATAATTTGAGTCACTTGAAAGGACATTAGATAGGTTTGTTTTAGGCTTCCGCTAGGTTAGTTTAGGTTACCTTTAGGTTCCAGTGTTAGACAGATCCAGGACATCCCTCCGTATACGGCCGCAGGTGGTTTTAGTGGAGAGTCCCACATACCCCCGGGGATGCTTCAGCTAAGTGAGGCACATCCCCAACCCATGATGGGTTTCCCCTGCGCATCAAAAAAAAAAAAGGTCTAGGTATGACAACCAAATCTCCTGACTTTGATGTTTTGTCAATTACGAGAATACCAATTAGTCTTTAGTCTTGACGTAATCCCAAGAGGATCGAACTTTATAATCGTAGCAAAGATAGATTGATTAATTGATAGTTAGTCCAATTTAGTTAATCCGAATTTGACGAAGTTAATTATTATTAAAGGATAAATCAAACACGCGAATTCTGTTCAAAAACATCACTTATTTCAATATCGCATTTGATTTTTGATTTCAAACTTTTTCAACCGAATCACTGGCCTCTGCAATACAGCTAACTCGTCTAGTGCAAGGGTCAGGCTTATGTACAACTTTTTGGTATAAAGATATTATTATCATTAGTTAGTATGATCGCACGCACCATTGACACAGTGAGTAGAGACAAGTGAGGAGTGGGGACGAGCAGGATAAGTGATCTCCAAATGGCGCTGGAGGCCAGAGACAGCTGATAGGAGCATCCAGGAGTGGAACTCGAGAAGGGCTTCCATAGGGCCCAGGCCGGAGCACCCAGCAGGGACATGGCCGCGCCTGGGCCGTCGCCAGACGGCCCAGGACTTCCAGAACTTCCAGAACTTTCATCTGGAGAAATACGTCACTGCTGGCCTCTGCAGAGGCTGCGGAGGTGACTACTCCTACTCAGGAGCGCTGAAGGTCCACCTCAACAGTTCGGAGTACGCGGGTTATAGATACTTCTTCAAGAAACCAGGGTATAGACTGCGCGCGCGGTCGTGCGAAGACGCCAGGTTTATACACATCAACTATTTGCTGTTAGCCGAAATGCGACATTTTGAGAAGGTAAGTTGTAATGTAAGCCAAGAGGAGAAGCAAAATATAATTTTGATTATTATTTAAAATACTTTTAATGGAAAAAAAGTTTGTTTATTCGTTTGAATCGAATAGGCTCCGAAATTACTGGGCGGATTGAAGTTAAATTCGGCATAGACAGAGAAAACCACTGGGAAAGACATTTAAAGAGTTCTAGCAAAACAAAGGATAGTTTTTAGCGGAAAAATGTACTGCTCCCGCACCACTCCTTGTATACATTTTATATTATTATCAACTTTCACTTGTTGCATGTTTCTTGGCTACAGAAAAGTGTAACTTTGGAGTAAAGAAAATAACTTGCAAAAAAACCTTAGCTTTTGCTGTCTTAATGTCCCATGAAGTTTAATCCATACAGAAAGCTCGGCCCAGCTTTTAGGTTTTAAAAATAAAGCTCGCCCCAACTTTTAGTATTTATGATAACGCTCGCGCCTAACTTCAAAGCTGTGTTTATGTTTGGGCTAAGCTTTCGCTTGAGGTTTATATTTTAGGCATAATATTATTTTAGGCACTTTTAGGACACCTAGATTCTAGAAATAAATAAATACAAATAAAAGTCAGATATTTATACAGACAGTACAATGTACATAAATTTTTTTCTGTCTAAAATATTGGTAAAATATGTGTTTGTGTAAATTAATGTATTCTTCGAGTAAGAGAAAGTTATTGACCTCATACCTTGTTAAAGCTAAAAACCCCCCCTCCCCCACCTGCATGATATATTCAGGTGGCTCCACATCGTAAACTCATCTTAGAGATATAAAGATCAATCCTACCAAAGGAAATCTTTGGTTCAGCAAAAGCCGTATTCCTCGTTTTTTTGCCTTGTGCGCACACGACCATAGTAGACTAATGTAGTAAATAATATTGAAGTTAGGGAAAAGCGTTGAATATGGTTTATATTGAATGGACCAATTTTAGTGAAATTTAGCATAGAAATAGAATAGCCCACAGAGAAAAACATAAACTACTTCTTATCTAGGGAAAAGCTACAATTCTCATGAAATATTTTTTCGTGCGAGCGACGACGCTGGGAGCAAAAGATAGTGAAACAAAATGTTCAATAGCTGATCACATTTTCAGTACTCAAAAGCCCTAAAATCCAATGTTTGTATATCATCTAGATGTAGGACAGCTAGATCAAATACCTAGCAATCATGTTCGAGCTGGCCAAGCGTGATACGCGTATGAATATGTATGAAGTATGATGCCGGGTGAAAATTAATTTCATTACCGCGTTGTCACTTTGCATGTATGAATATGTCCTTGTACCTCAGTAAGTTGTTAATTAATTGTGTTTAATTCCAGTTAATATTGATTAAGAAAATAAAATAAAGATTTAAACCTTTTATTTAAGTGTTCAAAATTAAGAAAGTGAAGTATGGATGTTGCTTAAAAGATACGTTAAAAACATTGACATAATAAACTATATAATATGTGTTTACTTTGGTTAAAAAAGATATTACCTACCCAATTTTTCCAGCAGTGATGTTTTCAGTGTAAATTTTTGCAACAAAAATAATTACTATCGTATGTATTATCTTTCAAAGTATCCCTGTACCAAATTTTATCTTAATCGGTTAAGACTTTTAAGCCTAAGTTGTAACAAACAGATAGACATACTTTCATATCAATTAATAAGGATTCACCGAAAAGAAGGATGATAATTCTTTTAACCTCAAAGACAAGCCGTTCAGCCCAAAAAACCCTTTCTGACAGTCCTAAATTCAATCGGCGAATCGCTGTCTCAGCTCCAGCGAATCGACTCAATTTAGCAGCCCTAGGTTTCGTCACAATAGACAGAACAAAGCAGTAGGCCGACTTAGAACAAACTAGTTGCCCGCAACTCCGGTGTGCCAAAATTCGTCTATCGCGCGAGAATCGCATATTTTTCCGGGATAAAATGTATTCTATGGCCTTTTTCCGGACTCAAAGTATCACCATATCGAATTTCGGTTAAACGGTTTAAGAGGTGACAGACAGACTGACAGATACACTATCGTAATTTTAATATTGGTATGGATGGATCTCGAAATTTATACGTTTTTAACGTAGTATGTCATATCGGCTGGCGCGCGCCGTGACTTTGTGTTGCTCAGTCGTTAGTCGTCAGTTTGTTTGAAGTGGATCTACTAGTTCGTTCTGTGGATTGTGGTCTCGTTATCGCAGGTAACCGGTTCAAACCGGTTATGGCCGACTAAATCCACTTACAAGCGGCCACCGCGGGCTTGATCCGGATTATAGCCGGTTAGGCGTAGACTTGCGACTTTTTTGCGAGTGGAGATAGCTTTGCGTGGTTGTGAGGCTTGGTTTTGGTGAAAATCGGCGTGAAAATTTGTCGAAGTTTAATGTGTATATTATTAATTATTTATTGAAAATGCTGCGGATTTTTTTTATTACAACTATACTTTTATGATAACATTGTTTAACGACTACGATACATTTTGGGAGAAAGGTCACCCTATAAGACTACTTTTATTCAATAACTAGACTAGCAGTGAGCGAGTCGATGACGATTGCTAGGAACGCTCTCGGTAATGTCAGATTTAAAAAAAAACTGGATCAAAATCGGTCCACCCGTTTGGAGGATGTGACTTTTCTGTTTTTCGTCTGGGGTTAAAAATAGCAAAATCGAACAGTGTGTAAGAACCCTAACTTCTCCGTCTTTGATTTATTCCGTCGTGTTTTTGGGGCGATTGTTTTTCGGCTCGGCTTGTGATTTATTCAGTTCGATGCGGAACATTGCTTTCAGTTTTTCATTCCTTGTTGCCAAATAGCAACCTAAATAGGTTGTAAAAGATCAACAGAATCATCGTCGCACTCATTATGTTATATCATAATGGTATACTTACGGCCTGTTTCATCACTTCCTGATAAAGTGCAGGATAGGCTATCCACAACTTATCTGACAGATACTCCATACTCCATCTGTCGAAAAAAATTGTGGATAGCCTATCCGGCACTTTATCAGGAAGTAGTGAAACATGCCCTTAGTATAGTAGATACGTACTTCCCATAACTTCGTCAAACATCGTTGTCGCGCGGTAGCCACTTTTCACAAATGTCATCAATATTGGTTCAGCAGATACCTAAACTAGACTTATCGCATTAAATCAGTAGCAATCATGCGAAAGTTTGGAAAGTGTATCAGTGTTTCTGTTTTCTTCAAACCACTAAATCTGGTTAATTTTAATAATAATAATAATAATAATAATAATAATAATAATAACGTTTATTTCACAATAAGACATCACATTACACTACAATAAAACGATACACATAACACAATGCCTACTACAAATTTACAACACAAAGAGAAAAAAGAATATATATCATAATCACATACCTACACATGAAAAATATTTAAAAAAAGTACTAATTATTATAGTATGATGGTCGGCACAAGTAGTGTATTGTTATGTCTTTAATTGCCAAAAAGAACACCACTCAGGCGTGTCACCGCGGTGCTGTACACCACAGTGCCTGGTGTTACGTCATCTGGAAACAGGAACAGATAAGCACTCAGCAATTACATTTTAACATACATAAATATTATTTTACTTATAACTATTGTACATATTCCCAGTATTTTATTTAACTATTTTAGGTTATATTTTACAAAAAATAATACTCTATTCTCTAACAATATAAGGTGCCTATAAAATATATTACTAAAATATAAAACAGGGGGAGAATAATAAAAAAAAGAAAGACTATATATAAAAAACTAAATCTAAGTCGGAGGCTGCGGGCAATGTACCCAAGAGGCTGGCAGCATTACCTCGCTGTATCGCAAGACTGATACGTTGGCCGAGGTAAGCGCCACTATTGTACTATAATAATAACGGACTTCTTACTTGATACTACATTATATCCATATGGATATATTTTTACGTCTGCAACGCTTGTAAACACAGTACCTTTCTATTGTTATTATTTTCATACTTTAAAATCCTGAATAGTAAATAGACGTTACTTTTAATCACGTAAAATGCACGGTTTCGCGTGATAAACTAACGAATATACTTACAGCGTACTTGAATTTGTATCCCCAATTTAAACTGAAAGTTATGTAAATAGTCGATGTTATATAAAGTGTAAACTATAAACCAACAAAGTTAAGGAGGGATTACGGCGGGCTCCTAATGATACAGACCGAACCACCTGAGCCCGCAACGAGCAACGTGTAGAGAATACAAGCGTTTGATACCTATTTCCTTAAAAGCTCTGTGAGTTTATAAATATTTATCTACGGAACTGTTAGTTATGTATCGGAATTAGTATTTTGTTATTTTGAGATCAGAAGCTAGAACACGAAATGCACTTGTCAATATCATAAGCAGATGTATTTTTTATTTGTGTTTTATCCTTTATCGTACCTATTTCTCAACGTCTTAACAATTAAACTACACAACTAGATTATTTTGTAAAAGTTTTGTATTGAAATACTTTACGTGTCAAAAAACAACATAACAATATTTTTCACAAGAAACCTACGGATTTCTTTTGACAAGCGAATTGCAAAGTTGTAGGCATCAAGTTCCATAAAAACAAGCTCATAACCGTCCATTCTGCGTCATTTACTCATTGACAATCTCAACAAAGACGGTAGGATAATAAAACTGAGCGGCTAGATGGATCACGCCGGCATTAGCATAATAAATGATCGACAATAACGATCATTATGATTGAGTGTTCTCGAGCTTGCCGAGCTTAAGATTTCATAAGATAGGTAATAAATTTATATGATCATATACTTCATTGTTTTTTAACCTTTGTGGAATACCACATTGACAAACAGAATTTTACTTAACGCTTACCCGAATAAAGACATATTTTTGCAGCGTATAATTTATCAAGGTCCGACGTCTTTGTTTCCTATTGTGCCAGATAAGTACAAGAAGACTTTGTTTATTAATTCGTTTGTAAATATTTATTTTAGTAATGGGGATTAGACATGACGCAAAGCAGTGCATTTTTTTTAATTAACCGACTTATTAACCGACTTTAAAAAAGGAGGTTATCAATTCGACGCGTATGTATGTAATATTTCCAGAACTGCACAATTTTTGTATAATATGTTAGTCTGTAATCAGCGTCTGAACAAATGCGCCAAATTACAAAAGTATATGTATGTATGTAGATATGTATGTATGTTTTATGTTTATGTTCACATATCTCTGGAACTACCATTTCGATTTCAATAAAATTTTGTTATACTGTTCAACTTAGAGAATAGTGCAAGTTTCATCAAAAGCGGTTCAGTAGTTTTAGAGATAAGGAGTTTTAATTCTTAATTACGTAAAATTTTGAAGTCGGTTTTATCTTTTTAAATACTATACAGTTATTATTTAATACATCAATTAAATTATTAACTTACTCAATCACTAAATAAGTAACGATAGGAAATACATAAATTAACTAATTGAAGTGCCGCGTAGCATCTTGCGAGCATTGTAGCTGCTACGCCGTAGAACTGCTACGTCGTAGGACTGCTACGACGTAGACCTAAAAATAAACGTAGCAGATTAGCTTAGTAGTTGGAGTTCCCAGAGCGTAAAAATCGTGCAAACCTCCGATTTTTGCAATAGTGGATGAAAATTGAAAAGAAAAAAAGGAATGTGTAGCTGATAACATACATAATAAAGTTTACATATTGAAAAGTTGTGCTTTTGATTTTTAATTTATTCTCTTCCACTTCAAGTAAACTCATAACTTGTAAAATTTTGAAGAAAATTTGCATATTTCTTTCTTTTAAATATATAGCAAAATAATAAAATATATTATTATTTTTTTGATTTGTATCGTTGCTTATATTCCAAAGAAAGAAAATAAGTTGAAAAAATATATAATTTAGATTTAAAATTAATATTTTTGTATGTAGATGGGCAAATGTGCTTGTTGTGTGCCTCGCCAGGTAAATGGCATTCCTATTTTTCTTTGGTTTTAAATAGGAAGTTTAAAATTATTTTTTAGGCTTAGCAAAGCCTTCTATTTCTTAATGTGTATAATTTTTAAACTCTTACTTTATTAAATTTTCTGAAAATGTAGCACAAGCTTTTCACGGATATTTCGAAGAAAATCTGTATTTATTTCTTTTGGTTTGGTTTTTACAGAATAAAATTGATTTTTTTTTCATTAATTATATTTGCTAAAACAAACTTAAAGGAAAAAAATACAAATTAGGTTAAGAACTGATATTTTTTGTATTCAGGTAAGCGTTTTCCAAACATAGGTCGCAGCATGCATCTTTACTATGTACGTGAGATTTGTAGCATCCAATTTTTTTCTGGCTTTTAGTAGGAAGCTTAAATATATTTCAAAGACTAGAAAAAGTCTTTCATTTGTCGATGCATTTAATGTTTTAGCTCTCACTTAAATAAATTCTCAACAAATATAGAAAAATATTTTCGGTCTATTTTACACATTTTTGGAGATATTTAAACGTTTTTAAGTTCTTAAAAGTTATCATTTCTCTAAAAATTAAATACGCACAACAAGTAAGCTTAACACACTTTTCGTTACAACCCTTAAATCCACCCAAACCCTTTTATCTTGGTTACGACGAGCGTTAATCTCTAAAAACTTTGCAAAAACCTTATAGTTGTATTTAGCTTAGCAAAGCAAACTTTCTTTTTTAAAAATTGTGTATTTCGTTAATTTTCAACGAAAACAATCGGATGAGAGTCATTAAATAACAGGAAGAAGAAAAAAATTTTTTTTCTGGAACGGTTTTATATGGTGAAATATTAATTTTTAATTAAGTAACTAAAAAATTAAAAGCACAAAAAAAATTTTGGTAAACTTTGCAAGTTATAGTGTAAAAAAGAAAATGACACCTCAAAAACAAAAATCCATTAACTATTACAATTTTCGGAGGTTGAAACCTCTGGCGACTGCACTACAGGTAAATAGCACTAAAGTAATAAAGTACTTTAGCAATATAAAGTATCGAATATCTAGAAATAAACTTGTACAGCTGTTAAACTGTACTCACTACAAATCGTGGACCAATACTACTCTATGGATCCACGACTCGTATTCAGATGTTTTGCTCAGAAAAATAATTTTGTACTTACTTAAAAAAAATACTTTTATTTAGGTTAGCTTGCGCTGAGAGAAGAGTCACCCATTATAGAAGAGATTTAGACTTTGAGTATTATATATTTTTTCTGCTTAAACGCCTTTAATCAGTTGATAATATTCAAAATATCTGCAGTTATTTTTTACGCCTTATAATATTTTGCCCATAAAATCTACACTTAAATTAATAACTTTAAATCCTGTGGAACAATAAAATTGATTTTAACGCCGAGCAATTTCAGCTTACAGTGGTTTTATTGATGATATTGTATTAATAACCGATATGATTATTCGCTTTTCTTTTGTTCGCCGAGTTGGGGAAAATTAATTATTTTATGACTAACTGTCCCGGTGAACTTCGTGTCACTTTGAAACCTTCCCTGAACTTCTACGAATATTTTAAGACTAAAATCAGCCCAATCCGTTCAACCGTTTTCGAGCTTTAGCGCGACTAACACATTTGAAAATCCATTTTTATATATAAGATAAGAAGACTAGTTGTCCCGGTGAACTTCGTGTCACTTTAAAACCTTCCCTGGACTTCTATGAATATTTTAAGACTAAAATCAGCCCAATCCGTTCAGCCGTTTTCGAGTTTTAGCGCGACTAACACATTTGAAAATTCATTTTTATATATAAAAAGAATAAGATACCCGGCAAACGTTATTTTTGGAAGTATCTTCTATATAATTAAAAAAATAATGTTAAATATTGTTAGTCACTAAAACTCGATAACAACTGAACGAATTTGGCTAATTTTGTAATTGAAATATTCGTGGAAGTCCAGGGAAGGTTTATATTATAACTAGCTATCCTGGCGAACTTCGTGTCACTTTGAAACCTTGCCTGGACTTCAAGGATTATTTTGAGACTAAAATTAGCAGAATCGGTCAAGCCGTTATCGAGGTATAGCACACAACAACACAGGGGGTATAACACAGTTGGAAATCCATTTTTATATAATACTAGCTGTCCCGGCAAACGTTGTTTTGCCATATAAATAATTTTTGGTATGAAAAATAGATGTTGGCCGATTCTCAGACCTACTCAATATGCTCGCAAAACTTCATGAGAATCGGTCAAGCCGTTTCGGAGGAGTTCGATTACGCACCCCGTGACACGAGAATTTTATATATTAGAAGATATAGATTTACTTATAAGGTCAAAGAATAAAATACATAACAGTATGTCTGCAAATTCACGAACAAATCTGGCTGGTTGTAGCGATTAGCAAGTTTTAATGTAACCCGGGAAGGGTTTCAACTTTTACATTAATTTACTTCTAATGTTAGGAATTTAGGATGAATTAAAACCTTTATACACCGGCCAAGTGCGAGCCGGTCTCACGTACACATACACGTATAGTTTTTAGGGTTTGCTAGTAGCATCCACACTAATATTATTTGTGCAAAAGTGTGTATCTATCTATTACCTTTCCACACTAAAACTGCTAAAGCGATTTTCATGAATCTTATAAAAATAAACCCTGAGAAAAGATGTAGTATTGTATTAATTGTGAAAAAACAATTTTAAGTACTGTACGGCAGAGGAATTTGTGGCAAATATCCATAGTAAATAAGCATTTAAATGTCGATGCGATGATTCTTTCTTTATACAGTATTAATTGTAACTAAATGCGTCTAATTATGAAATTCACTATTGGTGTTCATCAGCTATAATGTTATAACCGACTTCCAAAACAGAGTAATACACTTTTCAAAACACACAATTCATGGAACAATGTCTCAGTACAAAAGAATGCGTATAGAATTTTAAAGAGAGCCCTTATTTTTAATTTCCCCACAAGATATGCCCTTTGATCCCGTCGTGTTTAGGAAGTTTAATCAAAATACCGACTCAATATCCCTGGGTGACTGAGTTATGGGGTTTTGTAAGATAATGAGGCCGCATTTGGAAACATATCTTAATGATTACGTCTAATTTACTACATGATTTATCAAGAAATATATATTTATTTCAATAAATAAAATAACTAATTTATTATCCCCTTATGAAAAAGAGGTTATGAGACCTCTAAAGTGTATATTTGTTGTACGAAATGTTTATATATGCTAAATCGGATTTATGTTTATATGAGTATAAACTAAGGCTACTTTAATTTTGCCGCCCTATTATGAACTTTGAAGGTGAGGCCTATAGGCCATGGCCTATACTGCCTATACATGCTTATATGCTTGTACACCTTCATCTAAAGACAACCGTCTCTTCCAGGACCTGCAGTCGGAGATCGAAACGCACCGCGATGTGTACGCGTCCCTCACCGGGACCGGCCGGCGGCTGCTGGGCTCGCTGTCCTCGCAGGAGGACGCCGTCATGCTGCAGCGGCGACTGGACGAGATGAACCAGCGGTGGCACCACCTCAAAGCGAAGAGCATGGCTATCAGGTACGTGGCAGAATGTATCATCGAGGAAATTGATTTCTAGGCAGTTGACGCACCTACGTCGGCTTATTTAGCTGTCATCGGTCGGATGGTTTTGATTTAACGCGACCAAATTACTTAGGTCCGCCATCTGCCTAGTAATCAACTTCTCTGATAGTACCTGTAAATATACGGATTTACTACCGGCCAGTTCTATGAACTCGAAATTGACTGACCACGCTCCCGCGTGCCTAGACCAGACAAATTGATTCGTAGGCTTAGTAGAGATCAACTACGATAACATGGCGCGCCCCTCCAAAATTCAAAACGTTTGAAGTGCGTTGTCTTGCGCGGTAGGCTAGTTATGATTAGTTGAACAACAAATCTTGGTAATAAGTGACGTTAACTGAAATAATACGTGTACTGTGATTGGTTGAATACTTACTACATATAAACTCTTTCATAAGGATGTGTCATGTGACTACACACATTGAAACAGTCATTTGGAGGGGCGCGCCATGTTATCGTAGTTGATCTCTAAGTTAAATTTACTTCAGGTGGGGTTATATCAACTTTAGTTCTGATCTGGCGGCTAGATTGATTCGTTTTTTTTATTTCTTAATTTACAACTATTAATTGCTTAAAAATCTTACGTTTAAGTACTTGTTCTCACTATTAATCATGCAAGCCCCATAAGAGCATCGATGATCGCAAACAATAGAATACAATAGCATTTCCAAGAATCCGCGATCGAAGGATTTATCTATGATTCATCATTCAATCAATCAGAACGATTTTACAAGTAACACATAATATTATAAGTGCCAAATACACTAGTAAATATTTCTATGTTTCGATCACATTTCGATAACCCTATAACAGCACTCCCATCTTGTGTGCCCAGTCGATGGTATATCAATTATCCCAGTAATTGAGTTCGGGTCGGAATGACCCCCGCAGGCTACGATAGGGTTATGATAACTATGATGATGTTATTCCACACTATATTATTGAACCGCCAAACGCTGTTTTTACTTATAATATATACTAATTATACAATGTGTAACGTAACTAAGTGATAATACTTTCATTTAATTGATTCGAAACTTTGGCTGTCTGTCTGTTAGCTTAAATCTAGTATGATGAATCTCACTACTTTGCATGCATTGTAGTACTTATATTTCATCTGTAAAAAACAACATAACGTATTTTTATTTGATTTTAAAACATCTAGTAAATAGTTTTTGACTTAGATTTCGAGGTATACAAGTAACAAAATGCCTTTAGGATCTATTTTACATAATATTTCTATTTGAACACCATCAACTTTTCGCATTTTATACAAATTTAAACGGTATTTTAATCCGATTACACTATCAAAACATTGCGATTGTTCGTCCATTATCCACTTTGCTGCGGGCGAAATTTTATAAAATGACAAATATTTTTTGCGAATTTTGCGGGGCCATTCTGTTTGCTGTACGCCTGTTAACATTAATGTGTAAAAACTGCCGACGAATAAACTGGCACTTTACACGGAACGCCGTAGCCTGCTCGTTATATAATAAAAAAAACTAGCTGTCAACGTAACTCATTCGCGCCAATCCTATCTGTCAGTTTGAATGACGTACAAAAGCGATGATGGAGGCAATTTTAACACGTGTTGTGGAGGGTTTACTCGCAATTTTAGTTGATTGCTTTTATACCACCTCTATATTTATTTTAATATTAAAACTTTGTCGGACCAAAAGTTCATTACGTCGACACCGTACATTTTTAAAGTAAAATATTCTATAAATACCCGGAAATAAAGCTAACTCCTTACTAAATTTTATCGAAACATATTCAGCTTACGATGACCGTCTGATCGACAAAATATACACTTTCGCATTTACAATATTAGTATTTTACTTGGGAGTTGGGAGAGACACCTACGTTTTATTTAAAAAAGTAAGGTCCTTTAGGATTGTATTGATTAGGTTTTGGCCGCGTCATTTTATAGGTCACCCTCTGCAGTCACCGTCAACATCTTACTCTATCTTCCCACAAAAAAGAAAATATAACCTCAATTTTCATAAAACAACCCCCAAAAAAGTTGACAAATCACCAAAATGAGTGCCAAAACTCTGTAATGATCAGGTAGAGAGTATCGATAGACTCATTTGTAACTTTTCAATTAGGAGTTAGGCGACTATTGGGCGGTGACGGCTCGATTAATATCTGTCTCAAATTTAATTTCCGCACCCGGCTCATTTTTCGCGAAGCCTGCGCGGCCATGAGCAGAGCGATTTGAAGAAAAGGTTTATTCCAATTTTGGCAATGAAAAATAAACAAAAAGATAACGATGCAAGGACAATTATGAATGACAAGAACAAACAAGGGCAATCAACGAATACGATCATAGCAAAAGATTAATTAGGAATTAATTTTATATACTAATAATTATATGGAATTAAATAATATACTTAATTAAAATTATTATATGATCTAGTTTATTTACTTATTGCAGATTAAGTCTGGACAGCAGACGCAGACAGACATAAAATCGGCTGATGACTTGTACAGCTTTAATTACTAGTTGTTAATTATTGTACCTAGTAATCGGTTAAAAATTAATCTCAGAAATAAACAATAAAAATCTACCAATAGTGCTGTGAAGTTAGCATTCGTGTCCCATAACTCAATTTCTATCGGCTTCACATATCTTTCACATTTTGAAGACCGACCGTGCTTATTATAAAGGCTTAAGTTGCTCTCTGAAGGGTCTTTGCCTCTCTTCGATGACAAAATAAAAGAAAAAAACTGTCGTCTACTCTTACCGCTCGCTCTGTTCATAGCCACACACGGTACCGATGTTCTAGCATTTTGACACAAATCCATCGATGATTGAAAATAGAAATCCAAACGTTTTCTTCGTTCTTAAATTGAAATTTATGGACTCCCCTCCTCTCTCCCTCTTTCCCCACTTCTCCTTTTCCTCCCTCCCCCCTCCCTCGTCTGTAGAATGATTGATTCCCGTTTTGAAATGAAGACTTTATTTTTTATCTTCATATCCTGACTCCCGAGAATTATTTATGAGATTTTTTTAAATTCACTTGAATTTTTAAAGCTTTGCGGAAGTGTATTTGTTTTTTAGAGATTCAAATGTAGAAACTTTGAGTTCGGAATACAGTTTTATGACATAAAATATACGACTATAATACTTAGCAGGGTAATGGCCAGATAAGTAATATTTGCATTTGATTCCTTAACTTCAAAATAAGAACAAAAAAAGTTAAAAAACATGGTAGTTACAACAAGAACATTCGAATGCCCTAAAATCTTAACCCATCAGCAGCCGGCTGCCGCGTAACAATTGAAAATCTATTGTGTCTGCGATACCCACGATGGAGGTGTTAATCACAGATACAGTAACTTAATCAATACTATTCGTATTTATATAGATTGCCAGTTTAATGTTATTATTTTTCGTGACAAAAACTTCAAGTTTCTTATCAGTAAAGTACCCTCATAATATTTCTACTGTACATAAGCTCTTGCGGTCCCAACATAAAATATCCATTTGCTTTATTCTGGAATAAGTAGGGACTGTATGGAATAAGCAAACCTCTGTAAATCTGGCCCAATACAAACAATTTGACGTATGTGACCCGAAAGCCTTAAAGCTAGGCCTACCACTAAAATGCCCCTCAAAATATAAGGGGATCTCACTGAATTGTGAGTTATTCTTGGTAAAATATAGGGATTTTTTGGTAAAATGTAGGGATACTTGGTAAAATATAGCATTCTTGGTATATGTAGCGTTTTATTGTTGGCATTTTGATGTGTAATTTAAATAACTTTGGTCGTAACACGTAATGTAGGAATTAAGAGAGAATTTTGATAGCTACGCTAGAAAGGAAGGTATACCGCTTTAAAGTGAGGCAGAATTTTGATACTTACCTTTATTCGGAAGGTAATTAACGCTGTAATACCTCGATCGTGGAAATCGCAGATACAATAGATTTTTTATGCGACAGCCGGCTGCCGCTTGGGGATTGATGGGTTAAAGTATAGGTAGGCTGTAAGACAGAGTTTTAATACAAGACCATTTTGTTACACCCTATATAAAGTCTTGCGTTTTTATATATTAGAGGAGGGGAAGAGGGGATTTCGGGAGTAGCTCAAGCGTGTCAGATTAAGCTTGTATAGGCTTCCGACATGTGTCTAGTTATCATGGTATAGAAATCAGATTTGTCACGTGGTGGGTTAAAAAAAATTTTTTTTTGAGTATTGAAATGTCATCCGATCTGTCAGATTAAGATAGGGGATGTTTAGTATACCCCAAAGAAACTTCCATAAAAAGCACTGACGATTCAAAGGTTAGGTAATTAAACATGTAGGGACATTTTAAAATATAAAAATATAAAGCTTCATATTTTCCTAACTAAGCTTCGCAGATATTTTATTTTGCACTAAACTAAATGATTTAGTCCTTGTTGTCTAAAATATATTAATAACTGTCCGAAATAAGCAATTTTCTGAATATATTTTCTTTTTCAAAACTTTAAAATGGCCGCAGTTTTTGACCCCACCGCTAAAATAAAAAACGCTCTTATTATTTTTTTATCAGTTTTACCTAATGTAAAAAACCTACTAGGTCTCCATGACGCTCGAGTGACTACAAAATTAACATCTTCCCTCCCCTATTAATACAGGTTGTAACAAAACAAAGTACCTACATTAGGGTGTGTATGTGTCCCTTGTATAGAGTACGCTGTGAAAGTAGCAGCGCTGGATTAGTTACTTTTGACTTCGAGAAATGTAACAACGTCATGAATTTGCCCATACGATAAGTACAATATTAAAATCTTATATATAAAATTCTCGTGTCACAATGTTAGTCCACGAACTCCTCCGAAACGGCTTTACTAATTTTTACCAAATTTTATATGCATATTCAGTAGGTCTGAGAATCGGCTACTCGGTACTTTAAATATTGATAAGTGCATTTGTTAAATAAATAAAAATAAATTATTACAACCCGAGACTGACGGCGACCATTGTTTGTGCGACGGGATAGCGATCGACGTTGCCATGGTGACATACTTATTTAGTCACTTCAATAAAATAATATGGCAAATATATTGTGGCAAAGCAACGTTTGCCGGGACAGCTAGTCTTATATATAAAATTCTCATATCACAATGTTAGTCCACGAACTCCTCCGAAACGGCTTTACTGATTTTTACCAAATTTTATATGCATATTCAGTAGGTCTGAGAATCGGCTATTGGCTACTGTTTATATTGATAAGTGCGTTTGTTGAATAAATAATAGTAAATTATTACAACTCGGGACTGACGGCGACCATTGTTGGTGCGAAGGGATAGCGATGGACGTTGCCATGGTGACATACTTATTTAGTCACTTCAATAAAATAATATGGGCGAAATACTTTATATGGCAAACAACATTTGCCGGGACAGAGCCTAGCATTAAAATAAATAAAAGTTATTCCTTCAGCGCTGCTTTCACAGTGAACTCTATACAAGGCACACATACACACCCTAAAGTATTACCACTTTGTTTTATTATGTCCTATATAGGCAAGTTACAAGGCACGTGAACTAACCCTCTCATTAGTACTAACCATCCCAAAACCACCTGCATCTTACCACAAGAACTTCTGAGTACAGCCAATATTTACATGTGGGCTATACACACCAGCAAGCGATTCTATAACTTATATTGTACGTTACAAAGGCTCAAATTCCTATGACACAGTTACACTAATATGGTTGGTTTAACTCGTAAACGAATTTCAACCTTATATTATAAGACTTAGGGTACAGATTACACTGGAATAATCGGTAATTTTCTTGTCTTATATGATTACTGTCTACCCTCATGTGCAACATAAAAACGAATAGGATAATGGATCTGTGCTACTGATCAGCACGAGATGTAACTAATTTCGCTGTAGAGACCAAACGAGCAGATAAATTACCTGATTGTGGAGTTACGTAATACTTTAAACAATCTGGCTCTGAAATATTAACCTACATATAATTACACTCATGATAAAAAGTGTAGCTATACTTTTTATCCACAAGTGCTGTAAACTACTTCTATACCAAATTTTATCAAAAACTGTTTAGTAGTTTTTGCGTGAAACCATCATAGAGGATAAAGACCAAGAGTAATAAAATAATAAAGCTTAATTTGAATTGCGCCACGTCCGAATTCTACTAAACTGACCCTAAAAGAGAATGCCCAAAAATATATGGAACCCTGTACCATTTTGCGTCACGACTCACGACCAAACTTGGTTTTTTACAGTCTATAACGCCCGGGACACACGAGGCTAGTTTTTCAAGCTAGGATAGGAAGCAAGTGTTTGTAAGTTAGCAAGCTAATACTTCTGGCTTCGTGTAGACAAAACTATCTTTATTTGTAAAACAGAACTAGCATGCTCCAAGCCAGGGGCGCCGACTCCGTGGGTGCTCGGGTGCTCCAGCACCACAGATTACCCCCCAGGGTACCCCCCAGGGGGGTAATCTGTGTCCAGCACCCACGAGAGTTAAATAGTGAGTGCCGAGCACCCACGATTAAGAATATCTGAAAAATTCATGATTCTCATCTTTTAACTAAATCTAAATAATAATATGGGTACCGAAATAATATTATAAACGCGAAAAAATACGCGCAGATATATTTTATGAACAGGTGCATGTGCACCTGTTCATATCTTGTATTTTCTTGTGTCTAATAATCCTTCGATCTGGGATTCTTGGAAATGATATTGTATTCTATTGTTATCGCGATCACCGGTGCTCTTATGGGGCTTGAAGGATTAAATAACAAAAATCGGCCAAGTGCGAGTTGGACTCGCGCACGAAGGATTCCGTACCATTATAGAGCAAAAATGGGTAAAAAATGTGTTTGTTTTTTTTGTATAGGAGCCCTTAATTATTTATTTTATTTAAATTTTATTGTTAATTATTAAACTATAAAATATACAACCGAGTATTTTTTGAAAATTTCAAGTGCTTACCTATTGCCATTAATCATTATTGATATCAAGCAAAAAAACAAATAGCAAAAAAATTACGTTTGTTGTATGGGAGCCCCCATAAATATTTATTTTGTTGTTATAGAGGCAAAAGATATGTACACAATCTGTTAAAATTTCAGAAATCTAGCTATAGCCGTGTATGTCAAGGATACAGCCTGGAGACAGACAGACGGACAGACAGACATCGAAGTCTTAATAAGAGGGTCCCGTGTTTGCTCTTTGGGTACGGAACCTTAAAAATAAGTACATATAAGTAGCTCGGTACCTATGTCATTAAAAAAGCTGGAGCACCCACGGGAATTTTTTTTCATTTTTCATTCACTTTTATATGAAGTTTCACTTCTCTCACGGTTGATGGTATACCATAAAACAGTAAAGGGTAGCAATATCATCGGGTGATTAAAGCTTTAATTTAAGTGTTGGCGTTTAAAAACATAAATACGTCATAATGTTTTATGAAGGGTCATACAGACCCCCGGGGGGTCACAGCAGGGGTCGTAAACGCCCCCATAAACACGTGGCAATCACACTTTTATTTCACAATAAAAACCTTTTATTAGTATGCAGATATCGAAAGAAAATAAGAAAATGAAGAGTTGAGAGTAGGTCTCGAATGAGGAATTCGTGGTGCCAAAATTCGTTTATAGCGTGGGAACCGTACATTTTTCCTGATAAAAAGTATCCTATGTGCTTTCCCGGGACTCAATGTATCTCCATACCAAAGGATAAGGTCCAAATTGGGCTAATTTTAAAAGTGCCGGCCAACGCAAATAAACCCATTATTTAAATAGAACATAATCTAAGGAATATTTTTTACTAGCGACCCGCCCCGGCGTCGCACGGGTATAAAATATATATCACTGAAAAATGATTAAAATCGATAGCCTATGATCCTTCACGTGGTCAACTTCTTATCTGCGCCAAATAACATAAAAATTGGCCCAGTAGTTCGCGAGATAAGCCCTTTCAAATAATTTCCCCGTTTTTTCCGCATTCCCCTATTAGCGTGATAGCCTCTAACCTATAGCCTTCGTCAGTAAATGGGCTATCTAACACTGAAAGAATTTTTCAAATCGCACCAGTAGGTTCTGAGATTAGCGCGTTCAAGTTTGCCCTTTAAAAAAAATTCCCCATTTTTCCACATTTTCCTCTATTTCTTCGCTCCTATTAGTCTTAGCGTGATAAAATGTAGCCTATAGCCTTCCTCGATAAATGGCTATCCAACACTGAAAGCCCAAAATTGTATGGACGTTGGATCTTGTCCTTTCAGCAACATCGGTTAAGCGGTTTCGGCGTGAAGAGGTAACAGACAGCCAGACACACTTTCGCATTAAGGGCATTCCCTAGGGAGAATCCGTAATTTATCGTATTTAGAGCCTTATAAACTCATAATTTGAAAGCTACAGAGTTATAATAAAAATACGGCAATAATCTTCAGTATATCAACATTCCTTTCCACGTTTTAAATTTCTATTTTCGTTTGTTATACTCATGATATCAGCTTCCAAAGAAAAGCCAATTTATTAAAATTCAAGCATACATTCAGCATCTCCTTAGTATTTACTATTTACAAATTACTTTTATTTGAAACACACGCCAATAGATTGACAATATTATTTAAACTACATATTTCCTGTTTTAAATTTTTTAGATCAACTTTGAACTAAGATAAGTAAAAAAAATAAGGTTTTGGTGCGATCTCGGCAACGCGGCAAACGTATGGCCAATGTCGTTTGCTCGGGGGACGGCCTTAATATTGTATGGATGTACTAATAAATCGCTGCAAGCGAACGCCGAATCGCTGCGAACTAGTTTTGCCCAATAGAAGATACTTATAAAAGAAAAGGACGCTTGAAGTTTTCAAAAACTTTTCAACCACGGTCGAAGCAACCGTATTTTCATTCACAAATTAAATATCTGAAATATCATTCAGAGGTTCTTGAATTTAAAAAATACATTTATTGCTTTTAACTAGTAGAACAAGTAGTTTTACTTCACGGGAAAACCGACTTTATACTTCAAAGATAGAATCCAAAATCGCGGAGCGCGTTTCCGTTTGATTTAAAACCAGGAGCACCTCTCGCTTCGCGATTTAGAACTTTAATCCACCGCGATACGGCATATTTAAGTTCGTAATTGCACTACAAGTTTAAAGCACACCAGAATAAAATTCTTTGCCGGAGTCGAGATTTATACAGCTAGTGATGTTGTTTGTTTATGTCGATAAAAAATTGTTGAACAAAAACTTTCGCTGCAAATCATAAAAAAAAGTTGAAAGGTATGACTTATTTATAGAAATAAAGGGACAAAAATTATTCATGTACTAGGGCCTATACATTGAAATGGAATACAGTATAGAACGGTACCTTTCAATCATATTATGACGGTCAAAATGGCTTCAGCGAAAGAAAACTACAAAATGCACTCATTCCGTGGAACCAACTTATGTATTTTCTTTCATAGCGCCGGTTAATAGTAAATTTTTTCACAGTCACAGTATCTTTACTATCCTATTACTCTTAATTTCATCTAAGTCAGGATGATCTCAAAATGTACAGACAGAAAGAAAGACGCAGAAACATCGCATTTTGAATAAGTATTTAAAAAGAAATAACTACATTTCTCTAACTTTCATGTCTACATATTACATGATCAAACCATTGGACCTTCCTAAAATAGAATCTTTCAAAATATCCAGTTAATAGTTCGTCAAAAACTTTAGGGAACTTCCCGACGGTCGATTTGTTCGTCGAGGGTCACGGGATAAGTGAAATAATATTATGTCAAACCACTTCCGAGATGAAATATCATATTTTCATTGTACAAAATGATGTCTTCATTCTTCCTAATAATTGTTTTGCACTGGAAATGCCTAAAAAAGTTATATCTAACATAAATTCTTAACTTAATTATAGTATCTCCATAGAATTTCAACAAAATCTGTAAGAAACAGACAGACATCAAAGTTCAGACACACTTTCACATCTGATCTGATGGTGATCTGATCGCGATTTGGATTTGTTAACCTAAACAAATGTATCGATATCAGCCCAACACTATTACATCTAATGCCGCGGCTTAACATATTAAGAAGCTGAGAGCCGGCCAAATTTGTACAATCGTATTCATATACGTCTGCGCCAAGTTCGAAAACGTCCCCTAGCTCTTGTATACATTAGTACATTATATGTTCATACTCTGGGGAGTTTGTCTAGAACTTGTTATGATAACACATCCTCTGGACGACATTATCTTCTCTAAGTCTTGTCTATTTTATTTAGATAACACACCAGGGGCCGTAGACAAAGTCCCTTTCGTTAAAAACGATGACGAAATTCGTTATCAAAATGTATGGGATTTGACATTTAATTTAGTCTTCGCAAGCGAAATGTCATTTAGCGATGACTTATGTCAAACCGCATACATTTTGATAACGAATTTCGTCATCGTTTTTAACGAAAGATACTTTGTCTAAGGGGGCAGCTCTTAGACGCATTAAATATATTACTTTATCTTTGAAACCCTAAACTTATCATAATAAAAGTTATCTTATACTTTACTGGACTCAAAGTATATTAGGCATCAACTAACAACACACTTTGCACACTATAATCCTTTGCATTTTACCTCTGGGAGGTAAAATGCAAAGAATGTTGTGAGTGTCCAAGGGCGATCGTAGTTGCTTTCCATCAGATTATTTGTTTGCTCGCTTGCCAACCATATTTTTTACAAAATATCATCTTGTTGCAGGAACCGCCTTGAGAGTAACGCCGAGCACTGGTCTGCCCTCCTGCTCTCTCTCCGGGAGCTGACCGAGTGGGTGATAAGGAAGGAGACTGAGCTCAACGCACTGGCGCCACCTAGAGGCGACTTGAACGCGTTGATAAAGCAACAGGTATGAAAGAAAAACCTTTTTTTTCTTACAGCGGCTTTTTTATTAAAAAGTAAAAAGGCTAGTAAGTCTTAAAACCTTAGAACTTTCCGTATTTTTATTTCTCATTTTAACGGCTATTTCCAAAAATCGAAGTTGGATCATGTAAAAGCTATTCCAATAAAACTATCGCCAATTCCACCTCACTGCACAGCGAAATCGTTATAAGCTCAACACAGCCACTCGAGTTATCGACTAAAACAGACAAAAAGATAAACGGTGATTTACAACGTCGATTGTCGATGGACATTATCGATAATTTGTTCCACAACACTAACCTCTCTTTCTGAAAGAACTTTTGTGATGTATTGGATTTGTAAAATGGCGGATATTTTAATGAATGTGGAATAAGATTATCATTTTATGTTATTTTGTGTGAGTATTGACTTCCTTACGAATATCACACTACCTTGGTTATAGAAAATGCTGTGTAAACAGAAATTTACACTAACAGCTTAATTCCTACATTCCTATGCCTGGTTTTTTTGGATTTTGACAGTAAATTTATCATTATAATAATATTAGTGCTTGTTACAACGTGAATGAGTAATTAACCAGCCAACAACGCTTAAATAGATAAACTCCTATCAAATTTCAAGAGCCCAAAAACTGGGCATAAGTAAGTTAGTTCAACAAAAAAAACCGTTTAAAACATCTACGGATACGTTTATCGAACGTGAACCCGCAATTTTCAATACAACGGTTAATAAATCTTATATTTTTTATATCGCTAGCGTACCGCAACGCTGAATTACCGCCAAAATGTCCGCCATGTTGGTTTGGCCACAAAATGGCGTCACGTGGAACGAATTTGAATTTTTAAATTTCGAATTGCGGATTGAATGTGGAGTTTTTTGGTCGATGATTTTACACAGGTGTTTTGTGCTTAAATATGAATACGCTGGTTTTTAAATGAAACACTATTTTCTCGTCTAGGTAGTAACCAAAATTGTTACGAAACAAATATTAAATTCCAAATAAGACACTATTTTAAACTCAATTACTTAAAATTTAAAACTAAGTATTAATCTATTTGCGTACTATAAACATGAATCGTCAAAAAAATACACATATCCGCATTTAAACCATAATAATATTATGAAGGGCCATACGAATAATAAAATATCTTTCCTGCCATATTAATTCAATTTAGACGCTATGCTCAAATTCCTTGTGATGATAAAAAAATTGCGGGGAAACCATAAAATGTTGCTAACCTAACGTCTTCAAACCTTTACCTTTATGATTGTGCTCCAAGTTCTAACCATACCTCTGTCTCCAGTATGACCACAGCGAACTCCGACTTGAGCATCGACCAGCCTGGCAAACTGAGCTACAATATTGCCTTCAACCTTCAAAACTTTACTCTATATCAGCTACTTTTTGTCTTCTAACTTTTCTTCCTTTTGTGTTGTGCTCCAAGTTATAACCCCACTTCTATACCCCGGACGACCACCTTAAAAGGAAGGTCCTATTCTGTTGTTCTCCAAGTTCTAACCTTACTTCTGTTCACAGGATGACCACCGCGCCTTCCGCCGTCAGCTGGAGGACAAGCGGCCGGTGGTGGAGAGCAACCTGCTCAGCGGCCGCCAATATGTCGCCAACGAACCCCCGCTGTCAGACACCAGCGATACTGAGGGTGAGTCGAACACCAGCACATGCCAATCACACAATTTACAGTTTCCAGTGGTTATAATAGTAATGGCAGAGACAATGCTCTTGAGCATACTTGGGCACTAAAAATTACTCCTTCGTAGGGTCAGCTAAACCGGCATTATAATAATTGTTCCCGCCATTTCAACTTCTGTAAAGATCGACGAGGTTAGCCAACCACAAAAACTGAATATGATCTCAGGGGTATCCAAGCTATCTTGAGACCGTTGATTTTTGTAATTCCCATTCACTTACAATGACTTCATCGATTATAACCTATCGTTATTCACAATTTCACCACATGCAAAATATTTGCATGTGGTGAAGTTGACAAGATGACACTATAGAATGAATTCCGATTCACTTGACATTTATCATTTCTCACAAATCCATACTATACTAATACTATAAATGCGAAAGTGAGTCTTGCTGTCTATCAGTCTGTCTGGTAGCTCTTCACACCCAAACCGCTGAACCGATTTAGCTGAAATTTGGTATGAAGACACTTACAGTCCCGGAATACATATTATTATGATGCTTTTGAGCGATAAATAAGTTTTGGCGCAACAGTTGCTGGCGTCAGTATGTGCATAAAATCAAGAAATATTCATAAAATTCCCAACTCCTAGGTCTCAAAAGAACTTGTCTACCACATATCGCCCTAATACAATCTGCGTCGCTTAAGCAATCTGTCGTAACTTGATTCCATACACCTGTCGATACTAACGAGGGGTAGTTTACACCCTAATGGGGAGTTGTGGGGGTTGTGGGGGGTTGTGGGGAGATGTGGGGAGATGTGTGGTGTATCACAGTCTAATGCTGTTAAGACGCTTTGTGAGGATATGGTAATATCCGATAAACCTATGTGGTTGCTTAAGATTGGTGGCCAAAATGGAAGGAGATTTTTAGGTATCTTTCGTGGAATGAGGAGTAAACTGGGGCAGGGAAAGATGATACGTCATTAGAAATAATAATAAATTGATTAATTTGTACACATTGGGGACTGCCTACCACATTCTGTATAACCAGGTTTGATTAACTTTTATCCCACAGATATTTATAGTATATTGAGAGCCGAGAGGAACAGTATATTTTAACAAAGCTATCCAATGTCCTTTTAAGGAATCAATGTGTCTCCATCCAAGTCTTAATCAGCTGTTAAAGCATAAGGCGGCAACAGACAGACGAAACTGTCGCCTTTATATTATTAGTATAAAATTAATATAATATTATATTTAAAGGCACGCTGTAACAAAACTAAGTTGTATAAAACTGGCATAGTGTCCCTTTCACTATAGAGTTAGATAACTGTGAAAGTAGCAGCGCTGAAACAGTTGTTTTTCTTTTATTATTGTATGGGCAAGTTCATGTCATAATATTATGACATGAACTGCAGGGCTGATGATGACCCAGAGCCGTGTAATAGTGTCATAATTGAATAATCGCCGTGATTGGACTTACGCCGGCCGTATTGACTATTACCGGTGTCCAATAATTGGACCTGTTCCCTGGATAGGTTCTAGTGTTCGGGATGGTCAAGAACAGTGATCCCCAACCTTCTTTTCATACGGGTCACATCATGGGCGCCGGCAGAAATAATTTCCAAGGGGTGCAGATTTTAGTTTTCTTTCTTTTCTTTACTTTTTACGAACAACAGTGACTGTTTATTTACGTCAACAGAATACATTTAGTGCCGAAACATAACGAATTCTACGGCATGGTAATAGGGTAGAAAAACGGCTTTTTATTTCAATAATTCCTGTTGATCCCGAGATTCCCAAGGGGTGCAAGTGCACCACCTGGCACCCTCCTGCCGGCGCCCATGGGTCACTCACATACATGTCTTGGTGACGCGGGCGTCGGGCCGCAACAAAAATTTTTAGGGTGATAAAATAACGTTTTAAAAGTGGAAAAACAATTACGACTTTCACGACGTCTTTACATTATTTTGCCGGTGGGCGTTTTTACAGCACGCGGGCCACAGATAAAGTCCCGGCTGGCGGGCCGCATGCGGCCCGCGGGCCGACCGGCTTGGGGATAGCTCTAGAATGTGAATTGTAATGTGGAAGTTTCCGGGATGTATTGTAGAATATGGATAGTAAGGACCCACGCTTAAACTGTTGTAAATTGTGGCTGACGGGATAGGACAGTGTTACGAACTTAAGACAGACTATGTTCTACAAAATTGTTTTGTTTGCGTGTACCAGTGGCGAAGCGTCCATATAACCCGATTCCCATCGGCTTCCCTTAGGGCTTAGAAAAATCGAATATATGGGCCAACGACATATTTATCTAATAAATATTTTACATACCTACTTAAAAAACTTTGAATTCACAATGTTATATGCAATAAATTTTTCTCTCACTTGAAAATTGAAATACATAGTTTGAATTAATAACTATCGCCTACAAATTTTAAAAGGCAATGCAATGTGCGGGCGCAGAGAATCAAATAAGCCGCAGGATTAGCGGCTTATTTCTCCATACAACGACAGTTCATAGTAAGCATCTGTCCTTTTCATTCCTGTGAACTGGTCGTCATGTTCTGTCTCGTTCTAGCACGCGCGATATATACTTGGAAATAACTCGATGCCCGACGAGTTATTACGGAGAAAGGTTAATTAGCAACGCACAAGTGCAAGCGAGATAGATGAGTCATGAAGTAAAATTGTTATGATTCGAATTTAAGAATGAATGTAGCGACATTATACTTTTGCTGGCGCGTAATACATTTTATTTTGGTAGGATTTTTTGTAATACGACTTTATTAAGAATGCCTTTAGCGGTACTAAATATGACAGGCGCGTAATACATTTTTATTTTGCTGGTTTTTAGATTGACATATTAATATGGCGGATAGTGTGTTTGTAAACAACATGTCGTTTGTTTTGTTTTGTCGAATTTAAATTTTGTTTTAGCGTTAGAACTTAGAAGAGTGTCGTGAATTAAATTAATTTATATTGTGACTTGTGAATTGTGAGTCGTACGACGTAATCGTGTAGTTCGGAAAATATGGCATTAATTCAGAAAGACTGTTGTCTGACAGATTATATTTTGCTGTCGAAGGAAACTTTGTTTTCCAAACTTAGTTTTGAAAATTAAAAGCATGTCATTCAATTATAAATTACCAAAATTGGTAAGTAGATTTTTTACTCCGGCTTCCCTTCTCAAAATATTCACCCCTCGCCACTGGCGTGTACACTAATACGAATATAAAATTATATGCAAAAATGTGTATGGCTGTAACTGTATATTTGCTTCCAGCTCTACACGATTAAACTGCTGTACCTTTTTAATATTTTTTTATAAAGATATTAATTAGAATCTAAGAAAATGCAGGCTAGTTTTGATTGCAATAAAAATACTCCCGCACGATAATCGGATTCGGCGTTACGTGTTGTGGACAACATCAAGAATTTGCAAAAATGTGTATATCCTGTAGCCCTAGCATGGCCATCAGTAGAAATGCGGAACTATAGACAAACTGTGGAGATAAACTGAAGGTGCCGTGTCGATCTTTTTTCGTTCCGAAAAATTCAATGCCACTTTATGACAGCTATAGTCCTAAAAATTTAAATAACATCTTACTTTATGACAAATACTGTCTGTCATAAAGTGGCATTTTGATTGAATTTTTGTCGGTCGCGATTAGCCGCGGTTTATGTCCATAGTTTGTCTATACTTTCGCATTTCTACCGGTGGCTATGCTAGGGCTACTGTGGGTTACTAACGAGGTTAAAACTAGTAATTAAATAAAAAACAGTACTGAAGTTCCACGAACACACATCTCTACCTCGGCGAAAGAAATTCCTTTGAAAACTAACTTCTGTTGGTTTCAGTTTAAACACTCCATGAGTAAATGAGAGCGAATTAATTAAAAATTCTCAAACGAGCTGCGAGTTCACCTGATTAAAGTTGTAGTTATTTAAAAAAGAGTATTTTTCAACTTGAACCGATTTTCTTTCTTGAAGCGTTTACCACAGATTACTAAATAGTTCCTACGTAACTTTTTAACTGTGGTTGGGTATTTTGTAGTAACTCAGACTTTTGAATTAAATTTACTGAATTTGAACTTATCATCTTGGTTGTATTGATATTATTAACATTTTTCGAGTTACTCGAACAAAACGCGTTTGATGTTGGCTGGACTGCGGACAAGGGAATTATTTTTTAATTCTTTGATAGTGGATTCTTGGAAATCTATTGATATTCTATTGTGTCTCGCTCACCGGTGAGCTATTGAGGCTTGATGGGTTAATTTATTGTATTTTTATATAGTCAAGTTACTCATAGTTTGTTTAACGTACTAGATAACGCCTGCAACTCCGTTTACAGTGCGAAAACCTTATTACAAGAGCCAGACATGAGACAGACATGAGGCAGACATACATCCCCCATAGGACAGGGGCGGCGGGAGCGTCCTAGGATGGTGTCAGAGTTCGTACATAGAGGCGGCGAAATTAGAGTGACCTATACAATATATTTACACGCCTATACTTACTCAATAAAAAAATATTATCTATACTTAAGAGTCCGAGTAACAGAAATATTATTAGGTTTTTTCCCCTTAGTAGAAGAAAATATATATATTAATTATTAGATTTAAAATATATTTAAGCGCGAAAAGCCGACTCGAACCTTGCGGCGAGTAATAATATAATAAATGTGAGATTTAGGTTGTTTTGAATCGTGTTTTTTGGCACAATTTGTTTTTTTTTTTTTTGTTTTTTCTCGAATTGATTAGAATTTTATCTATAGATTATTTCTGTCGTTTTCTTTTTATGAATTACAGCTCCAAGTTGCCGAAATTAACAGCAATTCTTTGCCCATTTTCTCTAAAATTTTGCCGAGTTACATATTTTTTTACTCAACTATTTCATATTAAAGTAGTAAAAAGTAATTCCAACATTTTATAGACGACTTTCTCATACCGTTCTTTTTTCATACCGTTAAGACGTCAATACAATCCATAAACAGGTGATATTCTAAACCTTTTACAGCAAAAATCACAAAATTGTCGCGGGTTTGAGTTGGATTATTTAAAAATACTTTAAAAAGAAAAAATCTAGCTCCAACATTAGATTATAATTGAAATGATCTTACATGTTGTGCATTAAAACTTATAGAAATACTGTATTTTAACTGTTAAATCACGTCTGTTAAATGAGCGAAATCGGCAAATTTCGTATACGGACACTTAAGTTTGTTTGTTTGTTTGAACGCGCTAATCTCAGGAACCACTGGCCAATTTGAAAAATTCTTTCAGTGTTTGATAGTCCATTTATCGAGGAAAGCTATAGGCTATTTTTTATCACGCAAAGACTAATAGGAGCGAAAAAATAGAGGAAAATGTGGAAAAAACGGGCTGAAATTATTTGAAAGGGCTTATCTCACGATCTACTGTTCTCATCTCTGGGCAGGGGCGCCAAAATACCAACTGCTCCCTCTGGATCGTATCCAACGGAGGGCCGCTCGAATTGACTGCCATAGTGTTTCAAACAGCTTGGACCCCTTGGAATTACGCCGAGATGTAGCTTCACTCTGCATCCTCTATCGGTTGTATCACGGGGAGTGCTCTTAGGAGTTGTTCGGAATTATACCACCTGCAACTTTTCGCCATCGTCCCACGCGAAAAACATACCATCCTCATCACCTTGATGAGTGACAGTCTTCCACAGTGCGTTTTTCGCGTAACTTTCTGCCGCGCACTGTAAAACTCTGGAACGAACTGTCACCAGCAGTATTTCCGGACCTATACGACCTGCAAACCTTCAAGAAAAGAGCGTATTCCCTCTTAAAAGGCCGGCAACGCACCTGCAGCTCTTCTGATGTTGCGAGTGTCCATGGGCGACGGTAGTTGCTTACCATCAGGTGACCCGTTTGCTCGTTTTTTTTATTATTATTTAATATTTAATAAAAAATAAAAAAAATAAAAACTATAGCAATTTTTCTGTTATTTGGGTCAGATAAGAAGTAGACCACGTGAAGGATCATAGGCTATTTTTGTGGACTAATTTGTATGTGAAACACCTAATTTACGCGGGCGAAGCCGCGCGGAACGTCTAGTACATAATATGTCTTCTTCTTCCACACGGCTCTGCTCGCACAGCCGTGACACACAGACATACTTTCGGATTTATTTTAGTGATTAATCTTGTCTTCCTCTTCCAGCGAGCCGCGACGAGGGTGACTCCCGCTACCGCTCTGCTGAGGAGCAGGCTCGGGAGCTGGCGCGCTCCATCCGCCGGGAGGTCACCAAGTTGGCTGACACATGGAACTCCCTGGTCGACCGCAGCGACGCCTGGGGCAGATGCCTGGATGATGCTGTGCAGGTGAGGAGTTATACCAACATGTTACGTAGTTTTTACATAGAACCGTACGAGTAGACCATAGAATATAGTTTGTGTAAGTATAAAGCGGCACGAACGCTCATATTATTGGCATTATAATATTCTAATTGCATCCTTGCTTAACAGTTAAATTCAAATTTAATATTTTTTGAGGCATTAGTGATTAGAACATACTCGCAGTGCCATCTATGATCATTTTAAAAAAACAATCGATACGTCCAGTAACCTTTAGTTTGCGTACTAAACGAGAGATGGCGCTTTTCAGCCCACTTGCTATTTTTACCTCAGCATATTATTATTATTATTATTATTATTATAACACACTGAGTAAATGTTTTAGTAAATAAATAAACGCGACCATGTTCATTTGGTATTGAGAAAACCCGAGAAATGCATAGTAATTAAAAACAGGGTCGTATTACGCACTCAACCTGGATGTTCGGCGACCCCGCCCACTTGACACGTAGGTATGCCTCAAAGGGGCTCTCGACTACGCCACTGAACAAACACATATAATTATAATATATGCGATCAGAGAAATAAGTATAGAAATGATTCAAACTAGAGAATTGTTATTTCAGTAGCGACGTTCTTTAGATGGACGATAATTTTATTTAACTAGCTGTTGCCCGCGACTTCGTACGCGTGGACTTTAATTTAAATAGGTTGCTCCCGTACAATGTAGGTACATCAATTGAATAGTTTACACGCAAATAATAAAAGTATATTCATATAGTATCAAAACCTTTAAATGATCACCAAAATCCAAAATTATAATGTCAGCATTTTAATGCAAGGTTATAATAAAAGTCTTAACATCTTTGATCTTGCTATCCTGTGCAAAATTACTCCAAATAAACCATCGTTAAATCAAAACTAATAAAATATGATTACCAAAATTAATAAATGATCATCTAAATAATTCTAAATCAAAACAGCATTTTAATGTAACTAAAATAATTATAACCAAAGTGTTTCCATCTTGTCCTTCAAGGAAATCTGATAACAGGATAGGAATTATGATGGTTTTTGTTGCAAAAAGTACGGTTTCCGTGCGATATCGAATTTCGGCGTAACAGAGCAGCGGCCGCATAACTATTGGATATAACTAATATTATTTGCATAATTTTTATTTTTTACCACCTATTTAGGCGTTGGAGAACATATATGTCGCTAAGGGTGGACTTCATTGCGCTATCGCTTTTTGCATCTTAACATTTTCTGTATATGTTACGCTCAAAGACCGAAATCGCTCAATGAGCGAAAAAATGGCTCACAACGCGTGGTTACAGTGAAACAGCCACGACGCGAAATTCGCGTCGTGGCTCTAATGAAAACGGCCACGACGCGTTCTGGCAATCACAAAAAGGCCATTACGCGAAATTCGTGTCGTGGCCTATATGCTTTTCGTTTTTCTTGATTGATTAATTGTCCATAGGTACAAAATATTTTTTCTTTTACATATCACTGCATAACGTGTTTATCATTATTATTTATAAAATATCCATACTTCCATACTATCCGTACTGTTATTATTACTGTCTGTATGTGACTGTCTGTATGTCGCTGTGACCACAACGCGTTGTGAGCCTTTTTTTCGCTCATTGAGCGATTTCCTTCTTTCAGCGTAACATATACACGTCATGCACTATGCAGTTAACTCTTTTTGAAGCGATTGCTTGTTCTGAGCAGCCTTCACGTCTATTAGACCCATCGGCCATCAAGCCCCGTAAAGTCCAAGTGGGCCGCGATAACAATATTTCCAAGAATTGGCGATCGAAGGATTAACGTTATAATAATATTATTATTATGTACTTAATAAAATTTAAGATCGTACTGTCATAATATTATTATTTGAGTATTATAAATATTGTATTCTTTAAAACTTTGATTATTATTTTACATTTAAATGCTGTTATAATAATTTTGGTGATCAATTTTGTTTACCAATGATTTATTTAGGGTCATTTTGCATACATAGGATAACGAGATGGTAAATCTTTGGTTATCACTAATTATCATTTTACATTAAAATGCGGATTGGTATAAAATATGGGTAATTGTTTACCATTTTTGTCTGAATGTTACATCTGGTGGAAGTTTTCAAGTGAAAACGACAATTTTACTTATTCCTAATAGTTGGGGAGGGGAAGAGGAGATTTCGGGATTAGCTCGAGCGTGTCACATTAAGCTTGTATAGGCTTCCGATATGTGTCTAGTTATCATGGTATAGAAATCAGATTTCTCACGTGGTGGGTTTTTTTTTTTTAATATAAGTATTGAAATGTCATCGGATCTGTCAGATTAAGAAAGGGGTTGTTTAGTATACCCCAAAGAAGCTTTCATATAAAGCACTGACGATTCAAAGGTCAGGTAAGCATGTAGGGACATTTTAAAATATAAAAAAATAAAGCTTCATATTTTCCGAAGTAAGCTTCGCAGATATTTTATTTTGCACTAAACTAAATGATTTAGTCCTCTTATACGCTTTTATTTTTTTATCAGTTTTACCTAATGTAAAAAACCTACTTGGTCTCCACGACGCTCGAGTGACTACAAAAATAGCACCTCCCCTCCTTTACTATAAATGAACTTAAAATAATTATTAAATAATTTTTACTGCCGCTTCAGAAATCGCCTAAACCTCAAGTTCTATTTCTGTATACAATCTCACAATCTTCATTATCATTAATTACTTTGAAGTCGGTACCAGCATGTACCAGGCACCAGAATCGTAATATAATATTATTCTATGACAAATATTTTTAACTAGTTGTTGCCCGCGAGCCCTTTAGCCCTTTTGAGACGCTCTTAAATATCCGTATTGTATGAGTGACCCTTTACGATATGAATGCTAAATGCCCTTCCGGCGTATATTTAATGAAATGTAACAAAATGGCTTATGCCCCGTCACGCCTGCTCTTTGAATAAGAAGTGTTACTTAAGGCGACGCCTTGATAATTTGGCTGTAGCGATATCGACTTTTCTCAGCAATGACTAAAGCTAAGCAATTAAAGTTTACTGTCAGTATTCATCATGTCTTTGTCTTTGAATTACCCATAGCATAACACGATTGGTCAACTTTTATAACAAAGAATAATCAATCAAAAAAACCTCTGTAAAAAAGGGATTCCTATTTTGCCAACAGAGGAGAGTGATTTAAGCTTCCAAAATTTGTACATAGATCGGTTCAAGCATACACTTTAATTTGCCCATAGCTTATATGAAATGTATTTATGGTTTTTAAATTACGCGACAAAAACCATCTTGTCGCTACGCCCTTTCCATTTTTTTCTGTTCCATTGCTTGGACAACAAGCAATCTAAAACATATCCAACACGGTTTTTTACTTTAACGCGGCGTCACCTTAATATAAAGTATGTGCAAAGGTGCATTTTTTTTTCTTTTACAACTCACCACGTGAGAAATCTGATGTCTATACCATGATAACTAGACACATGTCGGAAACCTATACAAGCTTAATCTGACACGCTCCTCCCCAACTATTAGGAACAAGTAAAATTGTTGTTTATGCGACGGGATAGCGATGGACGTTGCCATGATGCTATACTTATTTAGTCACTTCAATAAAATAATAGGGGCAATTTTTAACTGCAAAACAACGTTTGCCGGGACAGTTAGTAATATTATAAACGCGAAAGTGTCCAGTCTGACTGTAACCTCTTCACGCTGCGCTGAACCGAATTTGATGAAATCCAGGAAAGCCCCGGGTAAGGATGTACAAAAGTTTTTTTTGCAAAAATTTGAACGGTTCTCGAAGGAGGTAGGGATAAAATATTAATATCATTTTCAGTCACAGATTGTAATTTAGAAGGTGGCAGCTGTTTTAGTTTCCTTCTTGTAGTATTGTATAGTTGCATACAATGTATATATATCTGTATTCAGTATACATGTACGTCTGTTAATCTGCCCGTAGATTATCTGAGACAATGAACATTCCGCGGATATTGGACCAATTGATGCGAGAACATACAATTATTAGGTCATCCAAGAAGGTTCCGTTATTATTGATATTACGAGTATAAAATAGACATAGATTCTACGGTCAAACACCACCACCAACTTTTTGCTCCTGTGATGAAGAAACCCCCAAACAATTACTCACATACTTACTGAATGTCAAAGATTTTGTGCGAAACGCTTCGACTGTGAGCAAAGACTTGGTATGGAAATAAGAGAAGAAACTATCAGAACGATCCTAGATAATGATAAAAAGAGAAGACGATTCATGGAATACGCTGAAGAAGTATATAGAGTTATAGCTAAAGAAAATGGGTCGAGGGTGTAAAGAAAGAAGAAGGGGAAAAAAAGGAAATGGAGAAAAATGGAATTAAAAGCAACAAGAATCTGAATAAAGATACAATGTTGCTGCAATTAAATAGCAGCAGGAAATTATGATTAAAAGAAGACCACTGGAATAGAGAATAACAAAACAATGTGATAATACTTTAGACTTTAGAGTGTGTATATGTCCCTTATATAAAGTTCATAGATAGATATAGATTCATAGTTCATGGCTAAGAGCTTGACTAACTAGCTAAGTTAGCTATTGCAAAATGCGGTTATTTATTTAGGAGTTAGCACTAATGAATTTATATTATAATAATAGACTAGAATATGACCCTTTGGACTTTCTAAGTATCTCCCCCCTAATCTATATCTCTATATATATTATATACCTATAAATAAAATTGGAGTGTCTGTTTGTAATATTGAAAGAACCGTTTTTTATTACGTGCATACTGCATATGAATCTATATAATACGATACACACACCAAAACTACATTTTTTACAATTTTTGTCTGTATGTCTGTCTGTATGTTTGTTCCGGCTAATCTCTGAATCGGCTGGAGATATTTTGCCGGGCTTTTTTGGTAGATAGGTATAATATAATAGGCTGATGTAATAAGGTGTAACTTAGGCTACTTTTTAACCGACTTCCAAAAAGGAGGAGGTTATATTTTACTTTTTTCATGTTTGTTAGCGGACTGGTCTTTGTTATTATACTCTGTTAAGGCGCTATATCGAAAGTAATTTTACCGCAAGGGCAATTTTATACTTAATTTGTATGAATATAAAGTCGTGAATACGCTGCGGCCAGAAGCTATCGGCTCGCTTGGAAAACATGCGAAAAACGTAATTATAATCATTTAAAAAATAACTAGGAACATTTAAGCAAAATGCTTCTATACGATTTTGAGCTGCAAAGGTGTCTATCAATTAGACTAATTTCCTACAATACATCTATTTTCGTTTAAAAATAATCTTCAAATTTCGTATTTTTAAGAAGTCATTTCGAAAATTAAATGTATCGAGGCAAAATACATTAATCGTGTTTCTAGTTCTTCTCAAACCTAGATAAGACTATGAAGATATGTATATCTCATTACCAGATTTGTAACATTTCTGAGGGTCCTATAGTATTACGTCAAAAAGGACAGTTTTTTCAATATAGCGCCTTAACGCGGACGAAGTTGCGGGCAACAGCTAGTAATTAATATAAACCTTCCCGGGTCTTCCATGAATACTTCAAGACTACAATAGGCAAAATCGGTTTATCCGTTCTCAAGTTTTTTTTAGCAAGACTCACAAAATTGAAAAATTTTTTACTAAGTCATACTTATTAAACTCTATAACACTCTAGCTGCAGAACAACTATTTCTTGTAATTTTTTTTATTACATTACATTTTATAATAAAAGTTTTAAAAAGGAATTCCTATGAAATTAAGTATATTTTGTCACAAAAAATGATGTTATATTTTTCTTAATTTGAACTCCTAGTTACTTTTAACTATAATATTTACGCTTATACAGAACTACATACATCATGTCAACTTGTGACAGACAGACAGGCGTGCGCTCGCATAATTAACCCGACAGACTAAGCCGGATGCACGAATACCATGGGCTCTACAAAACCTGGCGATATAACCATACCGACTACCGTTATACGCCTAATGGGCAGACCTTTGGTTCGCACTCGTAGAGGACGCAGGTTCGATCCCGGGTGGAGGCGTGTACCAATGAGACATTTTCTGATCTCAAGTACATAATACGGTGAAGGAAAACATCGTGAGCAAACCCGCACATAGTTGTCAAAGATGTATTGACTAGATCTTTCCTCTGGACTAGGCCGACTATGTTGCGAGAATGTCGTATGCGCTTGGGCAACCATACGGACTTAAACCTTGTCCCAGGCACTACAGTATTTGAGGAGTGGTTACTTCGCTCTGAAAATACTGTATAAATCATCCACAACGGATGCAAAGGCCTAGTTGTACTTTTTAGATTTCTTCAAAGTTTAAACCCATTTTCCTGCAATTATAAGAAATTAAATAGTAATAAAATATCCTGAGAGGTCGTTGACGTTTTCGGACTGAAAATTTTCAGAAACGTGAGAAAATGTTCATGAAAATAATGTGTGAAAAATCTTCAAAATAATCTATAAACATACTAAAGGTCAATGACTTTCGTGCTAACTTTGTAGTTTAAGAGAAAAAAATATTTTTTTCATTAAAATCTTTTTAACATTATAATATATTTTGTTTCAGGTAAGAATCATTTTAGAATAAATCGTCAACCATATTTCAGAATTTGTGGTGAGTATTTATAATTTAAACGTTATACCAGGTTATACTTACTTATTTATTTTTAAAATTAACGGATTTAAATATGAGCAGTGGCAGAATATGTCTATACCAGGGGTTCCCAAACTGGAAAGGCAAGAAGGGCGCCGCGCGCCGTGAGTCGAGCCTCGATCATTATCCGAAACCACAAATATTATAAAATTAAATTATGATATTAATTATATAAAGCAGATAGATGATTAAATATTTGTTTAATATTACTATTTACATACCAGCTTAACATAAGTATAATAATAGGGTATTTACATACTCATAATAAATTCAGTCGACGAACATTAAAACAAGAAGTTCACAAGTTTAGGTACACTTTGAGAAGTAATATGCAATTCTATGCTGGACTTATGACATGTTAAGTTCATGTTTATACTAAGAAAACTTCATAGTAGTATTATTTACAGTTAGATTTTGCCTAACGTGCAAATAACGAGGAAACCATGTATTTTCCATAGTATACCTTCTATGCAACTGCAGCTGAAAAAACGCTACGTAATTTTGTCCTTATGTCGTTATAGGTTTTTCGATATTAATTCATTTACCATTTACCGAGTCCAAACTCAACCCACACGAGAATCTGCCTGGTGGAGTCGTATTTTCGAAGTGTCCATGGATAACTATTTTCCAACACTTTCCTTCGACCCACAGGCTAAGGCGCAGCTATATTGTAGCCGTAAGGGTGAAGCCAAACGAGCGTAATTTGTGAGTTGTGAGTCGCAGAATTTCGGTCGCGTTAATATCTTTTCATACAAAATATCATGACTCACAAAATTACGCTCGTGTGAATCAAACAGGACTTTTGTATGAAACTGAATGCAGCATAATTTCTGCCAGCCGAAATTCTGCGACTCACAACTCACAAATTAGGCTCGTTTGGCTTTACCCGGGGAAGACAGCTGCCAATTCGACATATTTGTGCAGTTTTCTAGACGTATGTATTTCACTGATTGGCACAAAAAATATATATGTGATTTTTGATTATATTTGGAAAAGCTTGTCGAATTTAAATAATAAAATAATGTACTCCTACTGGATGGAAAAAATATCAAAGTCACATCTTTCAGGAACTTTAAACAGTTCTAACTAAAGTAATAATACAATATACGCTTTAATTTGTTTATTTGATACCTTTTACAAAAATCCAAAGATTGCCGGATTTAATTTTCGGTTCTGACATCTAGATTTCCCATAATATTTATTTTTTCCTCTATCAAACGAAAAATGTATCCACGTTACCGAGTGAACACTTCACATCTCTGTCTCTCTGGCATGAAAATCGACACAGGTGCGAGAGTGATGCGAGATCAAGGTCATTGGCAGTTGTCAGCGTGTTAAGTTACTGTTACTGTTAACAGCTTGTTAAAATGTCATGTCTTCTCTTTCATTCATAAGAAAAACGAATGATACTTATTCGAACATTAACTTTAACAGTCGTTGATGAAATTGGAGTCAAACACGTGGCAAAATATGTCGATTTAAAAACCGTCATTCAAATAGTATAATAGCATGCGTCATAAATCATAATATATTAATAGTAAAATTCGAAACTTTAAAGACGAGATTTCGTAACAGACAGACAAAAACATTACAAAGCGAAAGCTAATGCATCAAATATTCAGAATTTCCCCCGAACTTCAACCATGTGCGAAGATATTTTAACTATTCACCGGGAATCGAACCCGCGACCCTAATTAATGTGGACAGTGATTGACAGACCAACTTCCACATTCGCCGAACTTGTGAAAATAGCTTTAAATAATCCTATACGTGGTCTACTTCTTATCTGTGCCAAATAACAGAAAAATTGCTCCTGTAGTTCGTGAGACAAGCCCTTTCAAATAATTTCCCCCGTTTTTTCCACACTTTCCTCTATTTCTTCGCTCCTATTAGTCTTAGCGTGATAAAATGTAGCCTATAGCCTTCCTCGATAAATGGGCTAACGCTGTTTTTTTTTTTAAATCGGATCAGTAGTTCCTGAGATTAGCGCATTGAAACAATCTCTTCCGCTTTAGAATATTAGTATAGAAAGTATAGATTATAGTTTATACAATATACATATTGTTTCCGCCACATTACTATCAAATAAAGTGATAGTAATTTAAAGTTTAGTGTATGTGTCCCTTGTAAGTTGATAGAGTTTTCTGTGAGAGTAGCAGCGCCGAAAGACTTAATAGTTAAGGCGCTATATTGAAAAAACTGTCCTTTTTGACGTACTTAATACTATAGGACCCTCAGAAATGTTACAAATCTGGTAATGAGATATACATATCTTCATAGCCTTATCTATGTTTGAGAACTAGAAACACGATTAATGTATTTTACCTCGATACATTTAATTTTCGAAATGACCTCTTAAAAATACGAAATTTGAAGATTATTTTTAAGCGAAAATAGATGTATTGTAGGAAATTAGTCTAATTGATAGACACCTTTGCAATTCAAAATCGTATAGAAGCATTTTGCTTAAATACTCCTAGTTATTTTTTAAATGATTATAATTACGTTTTTTCGCATGTTTTCCGAGCGAGCCGATAGCTTCTGGCCGCAGCGTATTCACGACTTTATAGTCAAAAAAATAAGTATAAAATTGCCCTTGCGGTAAAATTACTTTCGATATAGCGCCTTAATAGTGACTTCTATGAGAAACACCCAACATCATGAATTCACCCATACATTAATCAATTTACTCTTTTCGCGCTGCTACTTTCACAGTGAACTCTATAAAAAGGACACATCAACACACGTAACACGCCCTAACGTATTATCACTTAGTTTTGTTACACAATGAAAAACCACTTAAATATACATACTAACTAACCCAAATATTATACATAATGTATTTAAGTGAAAAAACCAATTCAAAATATACAGAATAACATATTATAACCTACTCCTTTTTGGAAGTCAGTTCAGAATCTGCGCTGCCCTGGCAAAATTAATTTCATGAAATGTTTAATTTTATAACCGATAACTAAGCGCTTCCGGGTTTGTGTTTGGTCCCACTGATAGCGGTGACATGGGCGGAGCGGGTAGCGTCAAAGTATACCGTAAATACTAGTTTTATAAACTTTATTCGTTCAAATATTACAAGCACTGTATTTTTAAGAAATTACAAAGCATAACTTTATGTAGTACAAAACATTACACAAATACAAACAAGCAAAGCGATTACAAAATAACGTTGTCCTTTACTACCTAATTTTGTAATGGACACTTAACACAGTATTTTATACTTACAACCAATTTGAAGTTTTATTTCTTTTTACTTTATTATTAAAAATAATTTGAATTTAAAAGTAAAAAGCCCATGTTCTTAGCAATTTTACGTTTTAACCTCACCCACTGTCACTGGCACCACGCCTTTACCCCATTTGTTTGTCCAAACAATTTAATACATTCTGTGTCCAAAGGGAGATATGATTTGATTTGTTTGGGCGAATTAATCGCGTTCATATTATTGAGCGTAGTTTCTAGCTGTGAGCTTTTGAATATTAATTTAAGTTTGTTAATTTGTTTGAATTTACAGTTTTGTGCAAGTTAAACATCCGTTTGACTTTTATTTTGTGGCATACAGGATGGGTGGAAGGGTGCAGAATTTATTGGAACATAGTTTAATGCCGCCATTTTGTAGTGTCACCTGAGAGACAGTTACACTCACGTGACACGTCCACCCGTTACTGTCCTTTAGCAAAAGCGAAGTTTTCATGTACTTCAATACTACATGCCAAATCTAGTATTCTAGTTTAATACCATTTGTAAGTTTAGATTAGCTAAGCCTATGAGCGTAGTAACTAATTAGTTATTTGTGCTCAAAACTTACAGATTTTTAGACTAAATTTAAAATAACTATTTCAATTATTGATTAGCCTATGTTTATTGCACGATTAATACTAAGCATGCCTATATTATTGCCATCTATCCGATCCAGCCGATATATTTATATCAAAATGAAATATAATTCTATAATGAATATAAATAAATGTATACCTATCGTATAAAATTAGCCTAAAATATTCAACGTGAAGTCCTCGGTAGCCATAATTGAAGTATATTGGCTTCCATTATCATCGTAGAATGTAGATAATTATATTTGTTCCCCGTCCACAGTCGCAGGGGACGATGAGGAGACCGAGGGGACGTAGGGGGCGTAGAGGGGGCGTAGGAAAAAATTAATAAAGCTCTCATAAAGCCGTAGTTTGTTATTTAATTATGAATTTATGAGCAGCGAGCGAAATTCTGTAGGGCGGTGACATGGATTGCGCGATTGCATAAGCGGATGCGTTTTAGTAAAGATGGGTTGTGCTTGTGATATGTTTTTTCAAGGCCAATCGTAAGACAACGTAGACCCATGATGGACAAAAACGAATACGAACGTTCGCCTTTCCCTATGATTGCTTAAAATGGACGTCGATTATGTACGGGCAGCTTCGCAAGCATAGTGTGAACGTGCCTTTTTACGGTCTAACGTTGTTGTCATTATTGGGTTTAGTATTCGATTTTTTGTTAAAATTAAACTTTTTGTTCAATTTAGTTCAAAAATAATAATTAATTGGATTAAAATTAATATAAAAGTTTTCATGATTGTCTTTTTTGTCATTATTAATGAAAGTTTTTTTTCGCTGTAAGTACTACCAACTGTTCCCTCTGGATCGTATCCAACAGGGCCGCTCGAATTGTTGACTGCCATAGTGTTTCAAACAGCTTGGACCCCTTGGAATTACGCCGAGATGTAGCTTCACTCTGCATCCTCTATCGGTTGTATCACGGGGAGTGCTCTGAGGAATTGTTCGAAATCATACCACCTGCAACTTTTCGCCACCGTCCCACGCGATAAACATACCATCCTCATCACCTTGATGAGTGGCAGTCTTCCACAGTGCGTTTTTCGCGTAACTTTCTGCCGCGCACTGTAAAACTCTGGAACGAAACGTCACCAGCAGTATTTCCGGACCTATACGACCTGCAAACCTTCAAGAAATGAAGACTTGCTTACCATCAGGTGACCCGTTTGCTCGTTTGCCCCCTTATTAAAAAAAACTAATATTTACTATTTAACCTTCCGTTTAATCCTCTTATATACAACAGAAGTTAATTAATTACAAAAAGGGGTTCAAAAGAAAAATTAAGCGTCACAAGTTTATGGAAATCGCTTCAGCTTGTGAATTGTGACCATATACCATGACTTAGTCCAGTACAGCAGCGTTTCTGGTTGATTAAGGCGGCGGTAAGTGGTACTGACAGTGAATTTATAGTGATACTACTATGCAGTAGTCAGTACCCTGGGGGCTGGGTCTGGATTTATACTGTGTAGTGGACAGTGTGATGGTACTCACTATAGCCACTGTGAATTGTGATAGGGTACTTAGATGAATCCATATGCCCAGTGGTCCCCAACCTTTTTTTCAAACGGGCCACGAACATATTTTGGTCTTATTGTCGCGGGCCGCAACAAATATTTTTAGGGTTAAAAAATAACGTCCTTCAAAATTAATGATTTAACAGTGGAACAAACACGACTTTCACGACGGCTTTACATTATTTTGTCTTTATTGTGTTTTAGCCTGTATAAAATGTGGTAAAGGGTGTTTGTCTTACAAACGCTTACCTAACCGTTCAACTGATTTTGATACAATTTTACTTGGAGATGCTTTGGGTCCTAAAAATTAACGTCGGATTTTCCCCAGGTAAACGAATACGGAAGTTGTAGGTGTGTTTGCTCCAAAATAATGTTCGTTTAAAAACAGATACAGCCTAACATAGAACATCGTTTTGTTAAGGTTCCGTACCCAAAGGGTAAGACCCCTTTTATAATTTAGAATCCGAAGTAAAAAGATGATGGTAAAAAAATATGTAAAATTACAAACAAGTTAAGTAAGATTTAAAATTTATTGCACTGTGGAACTTATTTACAAAAAGCATACCATACATAAATTTTTACGTAATTCTCAAATTTAAGATCCTGTGTGTAGATAGGCTACTTTTGAGGTCATACGTTGCGTAAATGACCTAAAAGTACAGATTTATAAATATTGGTTTTAAGAGCCCGCGTTACCCTCGAAATTCTCATACATACGTAATACCAAAATCATTTTGTCATACGAAAATATTTAACATGTTTGAGTTATTTTTCAGCTTAAGATAGTAATTACCTAGGTTCCTGAACAAAAATTAACTTCAAAATATTTAAACACTAAAAAAAATTATGTGTATAATTTTTTTTTTACTAAATTTACTACTAAATATTTAAACACTAAAAAATAGAGTAAAACACTAAAAAATATATAAATAAATAGTAAATTTACTACAAAATATTTAAATACTAAAAAATATTTTTTAGAGTTGAAATATTTTGTAGTAAATTTAATATTTATGTGTATATTTTTTAGTGTTTTACTCTATTTTTTAGTGTTCAAATATTTAGTAGTAAATTTAGTAAAAAAAAAAATTATACACAAAAAAAATTTTTTTAGTGTTTAAATATTTTGAAGTTAATTTTTGTACAGGAACCTAGGTAATTACTATTTTAAACTGAAAAATAACTCAAACATGTTAAATATTTTCGTATGAGAAAATGATTTTGGTATTACGTATGTATGAGAATTTCGAGGGTAACCCGGGTTCTTAAAGGTTCCTTACCCAAAAGTGTCTTCTTAATAACTTAACCGTATTGCAAAAAATTAAGACCTACTTTTATAAGTCCATATTGGGATGTGTTTTAACCCGAAAACGAGGGGAACAAACGAAACGGGTGGACCGATTTTGATCTAGACAATGTGGTTAAAAGCTGACGTGATCTATAGTGTTTTTAACCATAATTCATCATCATCAGCTTGATCAGTTTGGAAAAAATGTTGTTTTTCTATTTCATGAAAGCTGTACTTACGTAAAAGTTTAATAGTATGCGTTCTGATTCCTAACATTTATTAGAAATTTGAATCGGGGCTTAAGTAAATAAATAAAATAAAATTTATTAGACACTACATCTATACTAATATTATAAAGCGGTAGAGTTTGTTAGTTTGTTTGTTTGAACGCGCTAACCTCAGGAACTGCTGGTCCGATTTAAAAAAATATTTCAGTGTTAGATAGCCCATTTATCGAGGAAGGCTATAGGCTATATTTTATCACGCTGACTAATAGAAGCGAAAAAATAGTGGAAATTGTGGAAAAACGGGGGAAATTATTTGAAAGGGCTTATCTCACGAACTACTAGAGCAACTTTTCTGTTATTTGGGTCAGATAAGAAGTAGACCACGTGAAGGATCATAGGCTATTTTTGGGAATATTTTGTCTAGGAAATATTTAATTTACGTGGGCGAAGCCGCGCGGAACGTTTAGTATTAAGTACATAAAAAACAACTAAGGTGAAGCGCCTGCTACCCTATATCTGAGGTTAGGAAACCTGTCAGTAGTTAGGGCTTATAATATCTGTGTGTCATTATTTATTAATCATTCATCATTATGAAGATGCAGGCAACATTAAGTAAAAAACTGTGAAATGGAATGACTCCGTAAAGTCTGGAGTCTGGACCAAGCAAGCGTTTTACCATGTTTTACGCGCGATATTATAATAATATTATGTAGACAGGCTCTAAGCCATTGATTCCCAAAGTGGTTCAGGTGGGCCCCCAGGGGGGCCCGACAGGGCCCCGACGCTTGCGTGGAAAATAAATGGTCGAGTCGTTAATGGGGGTCTATAAAAATTAGGTGACCCGACTTGACTTCTCCTATGAATATAAATTTATATAGGCAGACAATATTATATTAGCAGATTAAATATTACAAAGCGAGGAGATTTAGACATAAGTAAAAGTGTGGTAATTTTGTATGTTTAATAGCTTCAAAGCAAGAAAATATTTGCGTTTACTTTTTACCACTTTGAAGTGGAAGCTTAATGCTTCCTTGTACTGTGACTTGTGAGTCAAACGTAGAATACAAAAAAGTAAAGGTCCAACTGATGGACGAATACGCTTCTTAGACTGGCCTTGAACTTTTGCAGATCCAGCAAAATGTTTAAAGTGGTCTATGAGGAAAAGTTTGGGAACCTCTACTCTAATCTTTACGAAGTCCGCAACATCATGAGCCATAATAGATGCCATTCGTGTGCTTTGTTGCCATGTGTTTGGAATAATGATGTGCCGTATGGGAATAAAGTTTGCTAATGGTGTATGACACTGGTTCTGAGAACGATTTAGTGCAAATTTTATCCAACTAAGTCAAATTTAGGGTTATATTTTTCAAGCGTATGTAAAATCTTTTCTTTGTGATCATTTCTGTTATTTCTGTGAATTAAAAATAGTAAATACCATTAAATTCAGTGTGCGTAAAATCCTTCGATGAAAAAAAAGTATTGTAGTCTCGAAAAAATAAAAGTGACTTTTAAATTTTATTAGGCTACCTCTACGCCTACCTACTAGAGAACGGCTGAACCGATTTGGCTAATTTCAACTTTGAAATATTCATGGAAGTCCAGGGAAGGTTCATATCAGTAGGGAAGTGATACGAAGTTCAACGCGTCATCTAGAGGTAGTAATTATAATTCACGAAAAAAAAATTCCATAGAAACTTTGTTGGTCACGTGACTTTTTACTATGGAAAAGGAATTTTTTTTTTTCGCGAATTTCTAAAAGTCGTAGAACAAAAGTTGTTCAGAATTACCCCCTTAGTCACCCCTTTTCGGCTTGGTATACCTTATTTGAAACACCCTGGATATTTTCGTAATTGGTATTACTATACAGGGTGTAACAAAACTAAGGGTATGCGCGCACGGGCAACTTAGTTGCTCGACGATTTATTTGTCTCTTGATCAAGTCTAGGAGATAGTATGGAAGTGCGCGCACGTAGCGACGCAACTCTGGGCAACTTTTTCGTTGCCCAGAGCCCGCGACGCAACTGTCTCCTTCCCTATTGGTTTCTATGCAAGTGCATGCACGGGCAACAAAAAAGTCGCCGACCGGCTAGTTGCCACTCACAGAGTACTTTAATTACCACTCGACCGCCGCAGCGTGAGTTTGTGTGTAAGGCGTAAGCTGCAGTGTACGGACGGATACGCGCGCGTATTCTATGTTCCGAGATGCCAAGTAAAATGCCGGTCAAAGAAGATATTGATAATAGTAGACTAATTGAAGAAGTAGAAATCAGACCATTACTGTATAGTAAAAAAAAATTAAAAGAATACTCAGACGTAAATGCCAAATCACAGTTCATCGAAACTTTCGACACTCATTCTAAAGTAACGGAAAAAAAAATTTGGGTATACTCTCAATTTCTTAAACGTAGTTTGAAATTTACCAAGAGTCAGCCAGTAAAAAAAAACTAATAAAAAAAATTAAACACACTAAGGGCCTGTTTCACCACTTCCTGATAAAGTGCCTGATAGGCTATCCACAACTTTTGACAGATTCTCCATACTTTGTCAGGTGTCAAGTTAAGTTGTGGATAGAGTATCCGGCACTTATCAGGAAGTGGTGAAACAGGCCCTTAACATAATAAAATAAAAAACATAGCAATAAGATCGAAATATTATTTTCGTTTGTAATTTTTTTTGTTTTTCAACAGCAACTGCTCATCAACCTCTAGAATCTAGATTATAGCGTGGTTTTGCACCAATCAGTTACTTTGTAAGCAAAAGACCTTCAATGGTGTCTGTAAATTGTAATCTGTATTTAGCTTATTGCGTTGTTGAATTTTTACAAAATTAATCATATTTACAAAATTCTGTAATTCTGTATAAATATCTTTATCTAATATTAATTATCAGTATTACTCGCCAAAAATCTGTATAAATACGGAGAAATCTGTCTGGCAACACTGGTCTAGAAAAAACTGAAAAAAGTCGGGTTGCTGTCGCTCTCGTGCGCGCACCCCGGCGTCATGGCGATTATTTTTTCGAAAGAGACAAATAAATCGCCGAGCAACTAAGTTGGCCGTGCGCGCATACACTAAGTGATAATACTTTAGGGTGTGTATGTGTTCCTTGTAGAGAGTTCACTGTGAAAGTAGCAGTGCTGAAAGACAAAGAAAGTTCACTTTTGTATCCAGGGAAACTCGTGACGCTCGGGCCCTTGGCCCTTGCCCATACAAAAGTGAAAAAAAAATTGGTCTTTCAGCGCTGCTCCTTTCACAGTGAACTCTCTATAAGGAACACGTACACACGGCACACCCTATTAAGTATTATTACTTAGTTTTGTTACACCCTGTATTTTGCGCAATAATTTTGACGATGATGATGTATTAAAGCTTTTTGTGTCAGTATTTTTTTACATTGGAAAGCTCCTCCAAGGATAACAGGTTGGCTTGACCGGTTTTGAATAAACTCAGGCGTAAAAATAATCTTAATTAAAACATTATATCTTATTTTATAACGGCTTTATTCTGTATTTTATTTGCAGTAAGCTTAAATTCGTTTGAATTGGAATCTTTTAGCTTTTTTTTAACTTTTTAGCTCATTGTAAAAAAATTAACTTGTGCCCAATGTCTGCCCTTTTTATTGCGATTCATATTTTCACTGGCGTATTTATTTGGCTAAATGAAAATTTTGCCAATGAAAGGCTAAATGAAAATTTTGCCAAAAATTCTGTGACCATAGATGCCGATTGTTTACTAAAATTAGAGAAGAATTAAGAAGAACTACTTATCCTTAGAGATCAGGCATCAGAGATAATATCCAAAAATTCCTTTTAAGCTAAAACTGGCAATTAACAACGAGAACAAAAGTTAAGTTTATTTGTGTCGCCGACTGCGAAGTGCGAGTCACTGCTTCTGTCTTTAGCACGTCCTAAAATAGGGATGGGAGTTGGGACATCAGGATAATATCGATAAAACGTTCAATAAAAAATCCGCCGCCGCGTCCAAATGTAAGGTCAAGGTCGTTTGCTCGGGGGATTTTTTTTTTTATTAAATAAGGGGGCAAACGAGCAAACGGGTCACCTGATGGTAAGCAACTACCGTCGCCCATGGACACTCGCAACATCAGAAGAACTGCAGGTGCGTTGCCGGCCTTTTAAGAGGGAATACGCTCTTTTCTTGAAGGTTTGCAGGTCGTATACGTCCGGAAAAACTGCTGGTGACAGTTCATTCCAGAGTTTTACAGTGCGCGGTAGAAAGTTACGCGAAAAACGCACTGTGGAAGACTGCCACTCATCAAGGTGATGAGGATGGTATGTTTTTCGCGTGGGACGATGGCGAAAAGTTGCAGGTGGTATGATTCCGAACAATTCCTCAGAGCACTCCCCGTGATACAACCGATAGAGGATGCAGAGTGAAGCTACATCTCGGCGTAATTCCAAGGGGTCCAAGCTGTTTTAAACACTATGGCAGTCAACAATTCGAGCGGCCCTTCGTTGGATACGATCCAGAGGGAGCAGTTGGTATTTTGGCGCCCAGAGATGAGAACAATATTCCATATGAGGCCGAACCTGCGCCTTGTAGAGTTGTAGGCGTTGGTCCGGACTGAAGTACTGTCTCGCTCTGTTAAGAACACCAAGCTTCTTCGAGGCTAATTTGGCCTTACCCTCTAGATGATATCGGAACTGGACTTCGCTCGATATGTTGACGCCAAGTATCTCAATGCTAGGGGAGATGGTTAAAGATGTGCCCTCGAAACGAGGACATACGACCATTGGTGACTTTTTAGTGGTGAACGCGCAGACTTGTGTCTTGGCGGGGTTGAATTGGACCAAGTTACGTCTACCCCATGCAGAGACCTTCTCCAATGAATTCTCCACCTTAGACACAAGTTCGTTTCGACTCTCAGTGACATTTTTCCAAGAAATATTGGGGGAGCCGGTATATACAGCATCACCTGTACTGTCATCCGCATATCAATGAATGCCGCTGGTCTGCAACATGTCATTGATATGCAGTAAGAATAGAGTAGGCGATAGCACACAGCTGAGGGACTCCAGCATCAACAGACTGAGTTTCAGAGCATTCGCCGTCAACTACGACCTTTATGCTTCTGTTTGCTAAGAAACCAGTGACCCACTTACATAATTTCTCAGGCAGCCCGTATGATGGAAGCTTTGAAAGCAGCGCTTTATGCCAAACCCGATCAAAGGCCTTAGCAATGTCCAAACTAACAGCCAATGCCTCTCCCTTCGACTCAATTGCCTGAGGCCAACGATGAGTCAGGTACGCCAAGAGATCACCACCCTTACGGAACCCGTATTGTTTGTCGCTTAGTAATCCCTGGCCGTCCAAGTATCGAAGAAGCTGGCTATTGATAATGGATTCCATTATCTTCGAGAAGAGAGAGGTTATAGCGATTGGTCTGTAGTTGGAAGGATTTGAGCGATCACCTTTTTTTGGGATCGGGTGCACCAAGGCTGTCTTAAATGGATGGCCTTAATATAAACATACTTTCATTGCTCTATATTTGGCTGCACATTTCGGATTCTTGAATTTATAGTCCGAACCTAATATCTAATCTATACACTATACGCTCACTAACAAGTACATTATGATACTCGTATGTAAATAAAGCGACAATAGATATCGCAAGACTGACCTGCATTGCCCAATATCCTACTTATAACTTGGATAAGGTTACAAAGACGATCCTTATAATGCGGACGTGCATTTGATTAAGTAGTTCGAAATGTTTCTATAGGTTTAGCTGTTTCTACTATTCGTATACAAGTATTATGTTATAGTAATATAATATTATCATTGTTCGTATATATGTATCAGTTGACTTTTCAACGTGAGGATGCGATGTATTTTTAAATGAGCCATTCAAAATTGGTAATGTCCACCACCAAGGAAAGTTTTTCAATTCAATGTGTGTCTTTTTGGGTAGTTATTTAAGTTCAGTTTTGAATGACAAATTTAAAAATGCATCGCATCGCCTAGTCACGTCATGTCACGTTGCAAAAATGCTCGTAAGTCGTAGTTTATGATTTATTATAAAATATCATTATTAGTTGATTAATATTAAACTTAGAAACCTTTGCAATTTATACGTGACTTATGAGTTATGAGTTATGACTATAAAATATTACTTATATAAGTTAAATCAACATTATAATATTTAGATCAACTTCCTATGTTTCGCTTATCGCAATTTATAAACCCCAACGTCACAGTTCAATGAACTTTATAAACAAAAGCGTTAGCGAAAATAATAAGCTATCGACATGCCCCCTCACTAAAGAACGCGTGGCATACAGGACCAACAATAATGATTATGTAAATGCATGCGCGGGCGCAGGGCGCGTTTGCATTTGACGCCTCAGTGTCATGGCGGCCGGCAGCCAGGCGCCCGCGCGCCTCGCGCCATAAAAAAGCGCTGTCAAATTTTAAATTTAGGAGTTCGAACGTGTCAACGCGTGACGTTTGTTTTTTTTTATGTGAATGGATACAGTGCAAGGATTTTGCTGATTAGGTTCCTAATCTATCTACCATTATGTTAAGTTTATTTTACGCTACGCTCTCTGGTTTTGTTTTACAAACAAATCGACAGATATACGCAAAGTGATTCACTTCTAACGAATATGATTCAGCCGACTTTTGTTACTTTACCAGATTTGTTTATCGTTTCGGTTCCTTGCCGTTTATTTTTATTCTTGTTTCTAAGAATTTATTAAGTTCACCAGCTAGGCAGCTACACGAACAATGAACATGTAGTATGAATTAAATGTATTATTATTTAGTAATCTACTGATAATTGATAATACTATACACCTGTCAAATAGACCCAGAGCTTACAATGTGTAGGAGACGTTATGGTATGACAATGTTTTGTTCTTGTATATGTTACGCTCAAAGACCGAAATCGCTCAATGAGCGAAAAAAAGGCTCACAACGCGTTGTGGTCACAGCGAAATTCGCGTCGTGGCTCTAATGAAAACGGCCACGACGCGTTCTGGCAATCGCAAAAAGTCCATAACGCGAAATTCGTGTCGTGGCTTTCACTGTGACCACAACGCGTTGTGAGCCATTTTTTCGCTCATTGAGCGATTTCGGTCTTTGAGCGTAACATATATAATACGTTAGAAATATTGCTCGAGTCTTGACAGACAATTGACAAATTAAAGAACATAGTAGGTACGGTACACGTATGGTTACTCATGGATCATTTTATTAGTAGAGAATTGTTAAAAAATTTATTTTAATTTATTTAAAAGCCGGCAACGCACCTGCAGCTCTTCTGATGTTGCGAGTGTCCATGGGCGATGGTGCTTGCTTTCCATCAGGTGACCCGTTTGCTCGTTTGCCCCCTTATTTTATAAAAAAATATCAGCTGATTAAAAACTGCACATCGATTTAGAATTAAGATCGTTGACCTACAAAAATTATTATGCGTCAGCTGACTCAGTGGCGAAATAATAGCAAGAATTCCATGATCCTATTGTTGCATATTATATTAGTAATAATATGTGCATTGGGCTGTATGATTTTTCATCGTACTTCTTATAATATTTTGACAGGTATAGGTACATAGTAAGCTATATTATTATTACTAGATGAAAGTACGTTTATGTGGCACTTGGCAGGCACCGTACATTTTGCCGTGATAAAAATTATCAGGCCTTTCCCAGGCCTTAAAACTATACATGATAGGTACAAAATTTCATCTTAATCGATTCAGCGGTGACAGTAGTAACTTTAAGGGTGGATTGCACCAGAGGCGTGCTTATGGTTATAGTTAAATATGTTATATGGCGTCCTTTAGCTTTAACTTTAACCTTAACTTTGACCGGAGAAATTCACAGATGTTTGTTGCGTTTATTTTTTTATTGAAGGTACAGGTAACGGGATTGAGGGTATGAAAAATTGAACTATCCGTAAAAATCGACAGGAAAAATATAACACTGTGAAACATGGTAAATTTTCACGAAAAATTTAGAAATACGTAAGAGCGGTTATGGTTAAGGCCGTCCCCCAAGCAAACGACCTTAGCCATACATTTGCCGCGTTGCCGAGATCGCGCCAAAATCCTATTATTTTTACTTATCTTAGTTCAAAATTGTCCTAAAAAAATTTAAAACGTGGAATATGTAGTTTATGATATTGTCGATCTATTGGCGTGAGTTTAAAATAAAAGTAATTTGTAAATGCTAAGGAGATGCTGAATGTATGCTTGAATTCTAATAAATTGGTATTACTTTGGAAGCTGATATCATGAGTATAATAAACAAAAATAGAAAATTTAAAACGGGGAAAGGAATGTTGATATACTGAAGATTATTGCTGTATTTTTATTATAACTTTGTAGCTTTCGGATTACGAGTTTATAAGGCTTTAAATACGGTTAGTTACGGAATCTCCGGAGGGAACGCCTTTAAGTATGGCGTCCTTGGACGTCATATTTAACTTTAACCAAAAATTTGACATTTTGCACTGTAGTTATAGTTAAAGTTAAGTATAGTTAAAGTTACAGTTTAAATAGTTAAAGTTAGTTGGTGCAACCCAACCTAAGAGGTAACAGACTAACAGAGAACACATTTACATATTTTGTAATATCAGTAAGGATGTTTTGTCTATTTTAAATATATTTTTGAAGTCATGCGACCCTTTTAAAAATCTTCTGGTTCCTCCCTTATCTATAAGGGCGGATTGGTGACAGACATCTGCTTTTTATCTTATCCTTTTTAAGTGGTCCGTCGTAATTAAAAGATTTTATTACAATCTTTCCAAGTTTAGAAAGTCTGATTGCATTGATAACCTCAAAGAGCAATAAATTTTTTAATGTATATTTGTGATGACTGATGACTGATGATAATGATAAAAATCGGCCAAGTGCGTGTCGGACTCGCGCACTAAGTGTTCCGTACCGTTATCACAGTATAGCAATCTATATATAATTATAAAACTCAAATGTGACTGACTGACATGGTGATCTATCAACGTACACGGCACAGCCAAAACCACTGGACGGATCGGGCTGAAATTTTGCATGCAGGTAGATGATATTATGATGCATGATGATAGGCATCCGCTAAGAAAGGATTTTGATAAATTCCAACCCCAAGGGGTTATAATAGGGGAAGAAAGTTTGTATATAATAATACTTCTTAACGCGAGCGAAGCCGCGGGCAAAAGCTCGTACATTATATTTGTGCCGCTATAGAGCGAAAACTTACAAAAAAATTGTTGGTGGACGGCCGAGCCATACAAAAATAAATGTTTTATTTTAAATTAATAATTATTGAAATGTAAAAAAGGATTTTGTGAATATTTTAACTACCTGTTGCTACTTGCTATTATTGATTACGCGCAAAAGCCAAAAAGGCCTAAAAATATCGAATGCTATATTATGCGACTTTACAGGGTTATCCTCGAAATTCTCATACATACGTAATACTAAAATCATTTTGTCATACGAAAATATTTAACATGTTTGAGTTATTTTTCAGGTTAAAATAGTAATTACCTAGGTTCCTGAACAAAAATTAACTTCAAAATATTTAAACATTAAAAAAAAATTTTTGTGTATAAATTTTTTCTACTAAATTTACTACTAAATATTTAAACACTAAAAAATAGAGTAAAACACTAAAAAATATATACATAAATATTAAATTTACTACAAAATATTTCAACTCTAAAAAAATATTTTTTAGAGTTGAAATATTCATGAAAATTGAAATATTCAACTCTAAAAACAATATTGATTCGAAAAAAAAAACAGAATTGTAACATGCCAATTTTTTTCTTTTTATTTGAATTGATTCGTAACTGAACTGCCAACTACAATTTGGTGAAAACGTGCATTTTACTCGAATCTAAGTCCTGCACTTTAAATTTAAAACAGAGAGAAAGGCAGTTAGAAAGTTGTCGCCAGAACAATACTGGACTATTGGGACCAGCTATACCCAACCCGCGGCCCGCGGGCCGCATGCGGCTCGCCCGCCGCCGACTTTATCTGTGGCCCGCGTGATGTTAAACCATTTTGAAATTCACGCCCACCGGCAAAATAATGTAGTCGTCGTGAAAATTGTAAATTTTTTTCCACTTTCAAATCGTTAATTTCGAGGAACGTTATTTTTAAAACTAAATTGTTGCGGCCCGCGACACCGAGACCAAAAAATGTTTGTGGCACGCATGAAAAAAAGGTTGGGGACCACTGATTGGGACAATTTATCCACTTACGGCTACAACATTTCGCACCCAGTGTCATTTTCCGCCATTTTGTTTCGTGTTACATTACTCGCATGCCAGCCTAACTAAAAATAATCTTTTGAATAATCCATACTAACATACTAATAATACCTATTGTAAATGGGAAAATGCCTGTCTGTCTGTACGTTGATTCTTCATGCCCAAACCGCTAAACCAATCTAGCTGATATTTGGTATGGAGTTATTTACTTTGAGTCCCGGGAAAGGACATAGGATACTTTTTATAGCGGAAAAATGTACGGGTCCCGCGCGGTAAACGAATTTTGGCGAAACTCACTTGCAGACTACCTTGCAGACGTCTTCTAAGTTCTAGACTCTAGTATACAGGCTGTAACAAAACTAACTGTTAATTTTAGGGTGTGTTTGTGTTCCTCGTAGAGTTTACTGTGAAAGTAGCAGCGCTGAAAGACCAAAGGCGATTGCCCATTCAAAAGTGAAAAAAATTGGTCTACCAGCACTGCTTCTTTCACAGTGAACTCCCTACAACACGTACACACCCTAATTATTATCACTTAGTTTTATTACCTTGTATAGTATAAAGTAATAAGAATGATATTTATCATATTATTCATTGAAATATAACCACTCCTGTCTGCGAGTAAGCAGCGCACCTGCTCCTAGTTGCTCCGACAAACGGAAGCGGAACTCACTGTATATTATTATAACTTTGCTGAATTTTTAATGTTGCTAATCTAAATTTTGTGGTTAGAGCGCAAATTTTAGCACACACCTTCCAAAATAGAAGAATTCTAGTGAATTAGTCCTTCGATCGCGGATTCTTGGAAATGCTATTGTATTCTATTGTTGTCGCGATCACCGGTGCTCTTATGGGGCTTGTAGGATTAAGAGACTTTCAATTGATTAAATATTTTTGATGACATTATAATTACAGATTTCATAACAGGCTTTTTATCTTATATATTTTCTTATATACTTTCGCATTTACAATATTAGTATGGATTCTCGACAGCTAAGTGTAAATTAACTTTTAAGTGGTACGTTTCCATCTGCTGCGTTCAAGCTGCGTTACGACGAGTGCGTTTTTGAGAACATAATCTCTACATTTGCCTGACATCGCTAAACGCAGCGATTCAATTGGATTTTCAAAGCACATCACAAAAAACGCAGCTCCGCTGGAAGCGCAGCCTAAGAGCCTTGTTAGTTGTTACTAAAAATATTTAATTCTATAGAAAACCCTTTTATCAGACAACGAGAGTCACATTAATTCTCTCAAGCATATATGAATTGGCTATCTAGGCAAAATTCAACTAATTTGACTTTAAATGCCAGAGTAACAAACATACTTAATGCACCTAGAGGGACCAATGAACTATTTGCCTAATGCTATTTTGCTTAGTTTCAGGAAAGATACAAATTCACGAAATTACAGCATATTAGCAAAACCTGTAATTTGGAAACTTGAGAATTCGATGATCAAATTCCCATCAGAAAAACTTCATCTATTTTAGTATCGTAATATCCCTAGATCATCAATAACGTTAAATGATCGACAGAAATCTTAATTATCTCCATATATGGCGTAATAGTGGTGTCCATTAAGATTTGTGTCAGATAAGGAGTACGATCACTCTTAATTAATATCTGCAGCGCGCAGGCTCTATTTACCTAAATCAAATTATAGCTATGCCTATTAAATTAATGACATCAGACATACATGTTGGATCTATGATACGATATAATCTGCAATGATTGGGCAAATCATATTGCTAAAACTATTAAATTACTAGATGACGCCTGCAACTCCGTTGCGCCAAAACTCGTTTATCGCGTGGGAACCGTACATTTTTCCGGGACAAAAAGTATCCTATGTCCTTTCCCGGGACTCAAAGTATCTTCATGCCAAATTTCAGCAAAATCGACTGAGCGGTTTGAGCGTGAAGGGGTAACAGACAGACAGACAGACACACTTTCGCATTTATAATATTAGTATGGATATGGAAGCATGGAAGTATGGATTACCAACTAGACTGAACTATTTACGTATCACTTCTTTCCTAATATGAACCTTTCTTAGACTTCTACGAATATTTCAAGACCACAATAATTAGCAAATTGGTTCGGCTGTTTTCGAGTTTTAGCAGCACTAACAAAATTAAAAGTGTTCATTCTACGTGGTATGTAAATTCTATTTTTTCTGGCACTATTTTATTTGTAGATTGGTCATTGTTTTTTTGCTTTGATCACATCCACCCGCTTGCAACCGATTGATCAGTTGCAAGAGGGTGGTATTTCCCGATATAATGACATTCAAATCCATCCAAAGACTGAAAAGCTTCGGATTCTCTTGATGTCTTCGCTTTTTTCCTCTTTAATTATCCAGAATTGATTGGAGTACTCTAGAGTGGATTTAAAGTAAGCCACTAGGTTAGGATAGGCCTCTCTTTGTTTTCCGATGGACAAGCGATAAAGTCCCGTGAAAGGACATAGAATACTTTTATCCCGGAAAAATGCGACAAGATGATCCCCGCAATTCCTTTACGCCGAAATTAACTTATCGCGCGGGAACATTTTTCCGGGAAAAAAGTCCTTTCCCGGGACACAAAAAATCTGCATACCGAATCTGTGCTGCGATAGGGTCAAGAGGTAACTGACAGACATACTTTCAGATTTATAATATTAGTAAAGATGTTTGCATAGATCGATTGTGCATGCTATTAACAGGTTTGCAAACATGGTCATCCATCGGGTTTGGAATCGTTAAGGCAATCATGGCTATTCATCGTTTCACAAAGAGAGGCGTTATTTTGTTGGCGAATGCTTGACCCCTATTGCAGGACAATAGGACTCGTTTTTAGGGCAACAATAGGTAAATGTTGAAACCATAAAGTTATGCGGGTTAAGTTTTTGAGGTTAAAGGGCAGGGATAGATTCACAGACAATCAGTTTTTTTATATGTATATAAGGAAATTTTTGATGCACAAGTTACAACTTATTTCAGAAATCAGGGTTGCCTACATAATGAATGTATTTTTTGGCAATAAATTCCTATTTCCTTTTCTTTATCTACTGAAAAGTTTTGGTTTTTTCTGAGCAATACACTTTATTGGTAGCTATAGCTGTATGTTGATGGTAGATCCCCTCCATTTCCAACTTCCAAAATCCAAGTGGTCAAGTTGTACGCAGTCTTGTTACATAATATGGACATTGGACAGTTATTATCATTTTTCTGACCAACCCAACGTTGACAGACCAATCTCTCATTTCACATCAAAACCCAGCTGCTGAGTTCATTAGTCAGCTCAGACCAATTTTGTAACTCTAACAATGGTTGAGTCACTTCCGTCCGTTTCCATGGAGCTACCGGAGAATAACCCTTATGGTGAGGGAATAAAGGAAATGTGGAAGGTTGAATAAGCCTGAACGCAGCTCTCGAATGAAGCGGAACTAAACAGAGCATAACATTAACTATTTGGTTTTGTTGATAGAAAGCTTTGCAATGCTTTTTAACCCCCAGGGAAAAAAAAATTGGTGTAATGAGTTTGACGTGTGTGTCTGTCGTAATATAGAAACGATTTTGATATTCTTAACAATATTTCATCATCATCAGCCATGTTATTACAGGTCTACCAGGATCTGATGGCAAATGATGGCAGATTTTAAAAAAATATCCTTGATCATTGGATAATTTTTTATATTTGCATGTTTCACACACATAATCAGCCGCTATAAGGAAAAAAAAAAGGATCAAAATGTTTTATTCCAATTACGGTAATGCTAGAACAATTTCTTTTCTCACTTTTTGCCATCAGATTCTGATAGACCTATAGTCATCACTCATTAGTGTTAGAAAATTAGTTTATCTAAGTAATTAATTTTCCATCAGCGTGTTTTCAATTTTCCAGTTCAATTTTATTATTGAGATTATTTCAGATAACTTCTCTATATATAGACATCATTGGAGAATGCACGAAACATCGCACTGCACTCTGTAAATAGCCATAAAACCGATAAGCTATTTCCGAACTCGTATAAACTATCGTATAAATAAAGTTTCCGAACGAATAATCTGTCAGTTTCGCCGCAAACGTATCCCAATTCCGCTATTTTTACCCCCGATCAAAAAAAGGATAGAAAATAACAGAACCCATTATAAATGCTATAGTGTATGTCTGTTACCTCTTTACGCCTAAATAGCTGAACGGATTTTCCTGAAATTTGGTATTGAGATACTTTGATCCCGGTAAAGGACATTGGATACTTTTTATCCCGGAAAATGTAAGGTCCCACGCGATGAACAAATTTTGGGGCAACGGAGTTGCGTGCGTCATCTAATTAAATAATATAATATAGTACGTGTCCTCAAAAAAATTAGCTAACACATTTACAAGTTACTTATTTCTTTATCACATCCAGCAAACTAATAAATAAAAATTGTCGTTGTTTACATTCACAATTATTAGGTAATTGTGAATGTAAACAACGACAATTTTCAATTCACATGCAATTGAATCACTAAATTAAAATGTCACCACGAGCGGACAAAGGAATCATTACTTAGCAGTAAAAATTGAAATCGCGAATGGAACACAATGGAATAAAAGTTCCTGACAGGCTTGTCGGTGCCAACTGTCCCCGAAACGGGTAAATTTAACGCTGGCAACATTGCACACTCACATAGATGCACACAAATCCCGGAATTCAGATGTCTGGAATGTCAATGCGGTTTTGATATTAAATTTTTAGATAAGTATGATAAAAGTTATTTAAGTTTCAATATTATAATCTTTATAGAATGAGATGGATAGTTATGGTTATTTTATGATTTAAATTATGAAGCAAGTCAAACAGCCTTACAATAATTACAATTTGTAATAATTTATACATTTCTAATATTTATTTTTTGTCAATAATTCACAATATCAACCTAAGCCAATTACATAAATCAATAATTACAGAGTCGCCCGTAAAAAGCTTATCAATCTTACTTAAAGTGACATTAGCGAGTGTTGCAATACTAAAAATAAAATTTCCCAAAATGGCCGCCGTCACAATGGCCGGCGCGTCGACCCCAATAAAAATAGCATTAAATTGTGCAGTATCATTTTTAAGACCCCTTATGAAATTTAAGACGGACGGCGAAAACGCAGCGGTTTTGTAAACGCTATGGCCATTGGCCTATGATGCGGATGTTCATACGATATTTTTACTTTAATATTAATTAAAATTATAAAAACAAAATTACTTTACAAATATAATAATGTAAGAAACTAAAATATGTAAATCGTCTATCCAAAGTCTAAATAAGAATATCCGAGGGGATAATAAAAGGACCTTGTTGTTAATATTTACTTCTCTCAAAGAAATAAAACACGAGCTAATACAAGGCCGAATTTAGTCCCAAATAAAGTAACAAAGGACCGAATTTTTCAGCTTTTACAAGCTTATCGTCCGTTCGGGATTTACCTCGGTTTCCACGAAAGTGGTCCTTATGTTGTCGACATAAAGGCCCTGTGTAGCTGGTATTATCTCTTTACATATGACGGTCACATACTTCCACTTGAGAGATTGTTTAGTCCTGCCATTCTTATTTTAATGGCGTCATCAATTTCCCAGGAGCAATCTCTATGCCACTAAACTTTACGCGATTTAAATGTTTACTGCCACTTGTGAGAGTAACATAAAACTACCGCATTACGTGGTATTACTCTCGAAGATTTAAAACTTAGGATGGGATGTAGCCTGTAGTAGATTGAGAAATATGAGGTTTTTCCTATAAAATAAACATCATAATATTATAATATACAATACAGGAAAATCTTCATAAAATGCAAAGTTCAGGCATCTATATATCTTTTTGCAATAACAAAATACTAAATAGTAAAATAACAAACCCCAGCCCCTTAGTAAAAGTGCATTCGCTAGTTTCGATAGCAAGGTTAGAAACTTTAATGTCAAAAATGTATAGGATTTGACATAACGCATCGCAAGTACCATGTCATTAAGTGGGCGACTAACCCAAAATTGTCGATTTTATAATTAATTTTTACATTTGAAAATAATCCCCAAATTGTTTCATTTTCTAAAATTAGATATTACATTATATTTCCAAGAGTTCAATCTGAGCAAAAACACGATACCTTAAAATTTTCTCGATAGAAAAAAATCGCAAAGATTCATCTAATTTTCACGAATTTTTCATTTATTGCCATAACCGTGCATTGAACTAAGTTAATATTTCAACACATTGTATAAAATTCTATCATTGAGAGATCGACCTAGCGGATTTTTAAAATGTTGTATATTTATCGAGTTATTGAGAAAAAACTTATTTGGCGATGAATCCGCGTCGTCCTTTTTCGCCTGGCATATGAAAGACGGGCGTGAGTGTGAAGAGAGAAGGACGATGTTTGATTTTTTGCATTAGTCGCCCTCTTAAGCGATGCGTTTTATCAAATCTCATACTTTTCTGTCATCTAACTTCGCTATCGAAAGAATTCATTTTGACTAAGAGGCCTGGCCCCACTGCTTCATTTCTTGTTACCTTTATTCTTAATGCAATATTACTTTGGGCTTATAAATAACTAAAACAATGCGTCGTGAAGCGCATAGCGGATGTGCAACGTCGAAAACGTTGGGCGTGGTCGCGTCACGTCACGCCTTTGCACAAAGTTATTAATGTGGTACCTACTCTGTTGAACCAATTCAATATTTTTAACCACTGAAGAAAATGGAGTCTTTGGCGTATCTGTATTTGAGTGTTGCTTCCAAAAGCATGAATTAGCTATGTTCATAGTGTGCCTTTTTGTGTTCATTTAGGGCATGCATCATAGCGCCGTCAACAGCACACGTGAGGCACGCCCGCGACGCATGCGCTCTGACCGTATCCAAAACTTTCGCTTTGTTCTTTTTATGACAATAATGGCGTTGCGTTCGTTGACGCATTCAATTATTGAATGCGCTAAAACGAAAGTTGAATGAAAGAAGGTGACGAAAATTGAAGATGAAAGTGCATAGAGTGGACATAGTACTATTGAATTATCTTTAGATATAGAGTGTTTTTTGACAACTCATGTTCAAAAGCTTTCTATAATAATAATCAACATGTTTGCTTCACGTATTTTTACCAATTCGAATGTCAATTTAAAAATAAAAAAATATAGTATGTGCAAAGTTTTTCAAAATAATGTTTTAAGTTTTAAACACAATGAAATGTTTAAAGAGATTACGCTTTCGAAATCGCAGTCCGCAGTCTTTGTGAAGGTACGTAACTCTTGCAGCTGGGCTCTTAAACAATTAAATTACTGAAGTATCGCCGCAGTAATGAAAAATGGCGTAAATAACTTTGATACCTTTATATAATACCTACGTTTATTTAATGTACCTACAGTGTACACAAAAAATGTAACTTCTTTAAATCAAAATCGGTCTAAACCTTTAGATGCTACGACGGACGACTACTACGAACATACACACACATAAACTTATAACACCCCCTTTTTATTGGGGGGTTAAAAACAAAAACACAAGTTTTGTTAGAAAAAACGAAAACTATGTGTATTTTACAAAAAAACGGTTCGCACTACAGATTAAGTATAGTTATTAGATTAAGCACAAGTGACAACGAAACAGCATAGATTTTCGCTATGCTGTAGAAAGAAGGGATACTTTCATTCCTGTTACGACTCCTCGATCAGTGCGCCAACGAGATATCTCACTCTCGAGATAATTAAAAACCACTCGTCTCATCATGTCAAAATCTCGTCATTATCTCGACAAAACTCGATAAAAATGTGTTATTTCGATGACAGATCTACACGAGAAAAAATGTTTGTCATGCTAGGGTCAATAAAGATAAAAAGACAAACCATCAAACACCGAGAAAACATGTAGACAAAATTTTTTCGTTTGCGCATCTTAGGCTAGTCGTCACATTATGTCGACACTTATTTATTCCAAAAAAGTGTGCAACGCCGCTAGACAAGATTTCACTTGGAAAAATTAATTAATGCCAGGTAATTAATCAATAATATTTATTACAATATTATGCTAACAGGATATGTAGTAACATCAGTTTTTGCAGTGGACTAAACGAAATAAAATCTTTTGCAATATTGCTAATAATAATTTACTCATATTTCTAGTGTTGTGTGCTATTTACCCGTCTACGGCGAAGCGAAAAGGAGGGTTATGATTTTGGCCTGTATTTTGTTAATGATATCCATACTAATAATATAAAATATGAGAAAGTTTGTCTTTCATTCTATTACTTCTTAACACTTAAACCGCTTAACCGATTTTGAGGGTATGAAGATTATTATTATTATTTATTATTATAAAGTTTTGATCGCCAAGTATAAAATAATATCAGCGCTGCGATTTTGCTGGAAATTCTACCAGTAGATGTGGGTGAAGCCAAACGAGCGAAATTTGTGAGTTGTGAGTCACAGAATTTCGGCTGGCAGAAATTCTGCTGCATTCAGTTTCGTACAATCCTGTTTGATTCACACGAGCGTAATTTTGTGAGTCATGATTTGTATGAAAATATATTTACGCGACCGAAATTCTGCGACTCACGACTCACAAAATACGCTAGTTTGGCTGTCTTACCATGTTTTAATTTAAAGAAGCAATTCTTAAACGTTACATAAAATTAGGAGCGTCATAAATTGACTGATCGGTCGACACACTGCTAGAGTTGATAACCTCCTCCTTTTTTATGTCAGTAAATAACATCCACATATATGTAATGCTGAAATACCAAAGAATAAATCCCGGAGTCGCACGCAAAAAGGAAATCTTTTTTAAACAGGAAACCTAGGTACTGAGTTAGGACTTGAGCCGATCTATTCCTGGATAGGCGTAACAAGCCATCGCTTCCTCTAGGGCTTATTTAAGCACTATTTATTGAGATAAACCTAACTGATATTCTGTAGACAGGCTAAGCCTCGAAATGTCTGCTTGTTCCGTTAGCACTTTGAATTCTTGGGTGAGAAATTTATTTTCATTGATTGAGTGAGGTAAAATAAAAATATTAATAGAGGGTTTACATTAATCCAATCCAGCAGTTTACTAGATACTGGAATAATGTAAACGGGTAAGAATGCACGGAATTTTGTTCGGAGCATTCCAATGTCCGTAATCCGTATACATTATTTCACCAATCCAGCGCTCAATTGGATCACTGGATAAATTAAATATTTGGATTTTTTAGTTTTTTATTTTTATTTCCCGATTCGGGAATTCGGGAATTCTGTTTGCGTCAAGTTGTAGATCTCATCGTTCTGATTAAAACGTGCCCGTGCTCGGGGGGTCCAGGACTAAAGATGACCGAGTTATGAGCCGAGGGGTTTTCTTCCGGGAAGATCTACACTGAGTATACAGTCGTAATTATTATTATGGTTTGTCCTTGCCTGATATGTTGGACAAGTCGCTTGATAGACAAGGCCAAAACATTGTAAAGATATTTTAAATGCTTTAGGATACCTTGACATTTAATTTAATTTGATTTGATGTATAATTTAATTCGATGTTGAACAAAGTAGTTATCTGTTGTCTATTGAGAATGTGCAGCTTTTCTTTATGTCATTCATGTCATTTTATCACAGAATACGAGTCCCAAGATTTCGTTGTGTAGTTAGTACTTATATGAGTCAATTTCGGTAATGGAAGGGTAGAAATTAGTTGAAATATGATGTAATTTTGCATTCAAAAAAGTATTTGAAACTAGTCCAACAGACCGAATTAAAAAAAATCTAGACAATTCAATTATGAAAAAAGAAAAACCAACATGTCGACGATCTAAGCCCGTTGGCGACGGTTAAATCCTAGCACGCCGACAAATCACGCCGCGCTTACATGTGGCCACGAGGTCATGCGACTGCGACGACGGAAGACGCAACGGTGAAACTGCGTATTAATTTTAATAGAAAGTGTAAAGCTGTGGCGGTTAAATGCAATGATTTGTTTTTTAAAATCGGGATCCACTTAAAATTTATTTTAATATGGATTTGTCTATACTTTCAAATAGTATAAAAAAAAAACAATTTGATAAAGGCGAAACTGAATTAATAGTAATCCAAATCGTTTTGTTAGCAAAGTCTAGTAAACGCAGTAATTACCAGTAAATATCAGCTGTGGATTGAGTAGCACAAGATTTATTTTTGTATGGATATCTTAGACAACAAAATTTTCTTCTAGACACACCTGAAAACTATATTTAACTTTATTTTCTACAACTATGTTGTATTCTTATTCAATTCTATCTAGAAAAACGTGTAAATAAATCAGTTTTATAATGATAAATATGCGTCTGCGTTTTCCGCTGCATGCCGCAGTGCCAACATCTAATGGCCCCACACGGTGGCTGGGTCTCTGCCAACATGTCGGTTATTATTAAAATGTCTTTAAGTTTACTTTTTGGTTAAGTTCATACTTGGCAATGGTTGTTATGTCTTATTTGAATGCCTGAGGTCTAGAATTAGTTTAAGTACTAACTGGGAAGCGCCATAGGCTTTGAAACTGTAATTGCAATTTGGAGAATTAAAATTCGTCTCAAGAAGTCAAGATACTTCTATTATATAAAATTCTCGTGTCAAAGTGCTTGTACGCGAACTCCTCCAAAACGGCTCAACCGATTTTAATAAAATTTTGTATATGTACATTGTATATTCGTTAGGCCTGAGAATAGGTTTTATCTATTCTCAGGCCTAGGCCTAGGCCAGGTATTTTTATATTGATACTAGAAATAATTTATATGGCAAAATAACGTTTGCCGGGTCAGCTAGTATAGTAACATTATTGCACTATGTTCTTGTCTTTCATCAAGACAAGAACCGCTCTTGATTGAAATAATTAAGTAAAGACCGTGAAAACATTCCCCAAAAATAATAAAGATTATACAAAATCCCGCTGAACCCTAAAATGTTTAAGTCCAGTGAGTTATGAATCTGAATGAATAATTAATTAGTCCACTGTGTTATTAATTCGCGAGCTTCCAACAATGAACTTTTCCGCGCCATTTTTAGTTCTACAGTTTCACACTTCGATGGGTCCTACGTATACTGGCGTAAGTGAAAAAAATAGATTTTACAGGAGAGCCAATTAAGTTGTCAGAACCATATTTTTGGGTCATATCTTGTGACCTATTTTAACGAATTTAGTGAATTTTTGCATGTAGCCTTATCAATTAATGCTTTTCTTATTACTGGTAGCAAATTTTATGCATATTCAATATTTTTTGAGATTTTACACATCGGCCCTTTTACGTCGTCGTATTTCTATAATGATATGCTTATTGTTCAACGTAAACAGATTTAAATGATCATTCGCCCTTTTACTGGGCTCAACGTAAATATAATATTTTAAGAGATTCCTGTTTTTTTTAGCACGTAATTATTTAACTGTTATCACGTTTTACTGTCTACAATGAATCAGTTAGAAAGTATTGCTCATTGTGTAGTTATTTCAGTTTAACGCAGCTACGCCCATATACTGTGCTATACATTAGAATGTTTAAGAGGCCGGGTGCCATCGAAATTCTCATACACACGTAATACCAAAATCTTTTTCTCATACGAAAATATTTAACATCTTTGAGTTATTTTTCAGCTTAAAATAGTAATTACCTAGGTTCCTGCACAATTTTTTTTTTCATAAAATATTAAAACACAAAAAAATCTTTAGTGTTTAAATATTTTGTAGTAAATTTACTACTAAATATTGAATGAATTGAATTTCGACGGCACCCGGCACCTTAAGGTAAGTATTTCAACTTAAAGTGTGTAAATTTACAAATAAAACAATCTGCTTAATTTTTCATGCTTTTATTTATGATAAATTGTTTGTAGGCGGCAATATAATGAAGTAGGTTCAATAATTAACTAAAAATTTCTTCATGAAATCAAACGACAATTTAGAATGCAATCAAGTATCTACTACAAAATATGATAAATAATATTATTGAATATAAAAATATAATTATGACAACTTCTAACCTTTTGTTGACAGTTATATGATGTAAGATAATATTAAAATAAAATGAGACCACTTCTAATTCTTCTGCAAAATCAACTTTTAAAAAGTAAGAGGAACAACATGATAATCTAACCACAACTTTTACTAGTAGAGTATCTCTCAAAAAGCAAACATAACAAAAAATAAAATATTATTAAACGTTTTCTGTACCCACTTAATTTGAGACGAGCCAAGCGAAGCGCAAGGGCACTACCTACCTTTTCTCGAAGTGTTTCGCCGTTTTTTTTAACCTTCATAGAATTGGTTTCCGTTGTAGCAGATAGTTCATATTTTCAGGATATAATGTCATCAATAGACTTATTGAGCATACAAAGTTTCAATTGAATATCTTCTATACTTTAGATTTTATTGATATCCAAAATACACCGATTTCGTCACTGTTACACTGATGGTCATCAAAATGTTTGGCTACTTCCTGAAGTGCTAGAAAGCTGAAATTTGATATGCAATCTTAGTTTAGTATACAACCAACAAAAAAATTCATAAACTTGTGATTTTCGTCCCTCATCCCCTAAAATGGGGGTGAGTGGAATCTGACCCTCGTAGAGTTGGTTTCCGATGTGCCAGATAGTTTATATTCTCAGGATATAATGTCAATAATAGACTTATTGAACATACAAAGTCTCAATTGAATAACTTTATATTTTATTGATATCTGAAATACGCCGAAATTTGGTTATACGCCGTAAAATAAGTTTAGTAGGGGGGTAATGGAAGTTTAAATAAGACTTTTATCAATTTTATGAACAACTAGCTGTCCCGGTGAACTACGTGTCACTTTAAAACCTTCCCTGGACTTCTACGAATATTTTAAGACCAAAATCAGCCCAATCCGTTCAGCCGTTTTCGAGTTTTAGCGTGACTAACACATTTGACAATCCATTTTTATATATATAGATATAAGAAGAGGACATGAAAGTTTACACGGGATGGACATATTTAACTAAAAACCTCTTAATAAAAAATAATAAAAAACACTAAAAAGACTAAAAAGACTGTCTAGCAAGTAGCAACTTACAAAAAGGACTGAAATCCCACCAAAAACATTTCATGTAAAAGTTACCTCGAAGACCACAAAAGGTTTGCCCTGTGAAAAAGACATCAGATCTTATGTAGAGCCAAGCTTCTGAATCGACGCGGCCTAACTCTATCGATTCTAACTACAACAAATTCTACATATCAGTATGTATGGCTGGTATAATTGCTGTCATTAATACGGGATACCTCTACGTAATCATTAGCGCTTGTTAGTTGTAAGTCTGTATTAGTAAGAAGATCAAAAGACAAATCTTCAACTGCATATTCCGCTCCAGAACCAGAAGGAAGAGGAGAAACTGCATTCAAAGAAAATTTATGAATACTTTAAAACCATCATTTACTAATAACCAAAAAATATTTATTTGCACTGATATCAAGAAATAGGCATACGAATATAGATTTAGAAAAAAACCCTTATAAATAATTCGCCAAGTGCGAGTCGGACTCGCGCACGAAGGGTTCCGTACCGTTATAGAGCAAAAAAGGCTAAAAAAATGTTTATTGTAATATTAGTATTAAATATTTTTTTAGTATTTGTTATTATAGCGGCAACAGTTATAATACACAATCTGTGAAAATTGCAGAAGTCTAACTATAGCGGTTCTTGAGATACAGCCTAGCGACAGACAGACAGACAGACAGACAGACAGATAGACAGACATACAGACATACAGACAGACAGACAGACAGACAGATGGACGGACGGACGGACGGACAGACAACGAAGTAAGTTGGGTACGGAACCCTAAAAACGTACACGAATGAAATAATTTATTTACTTAATACAAGATAGACTTCTGTACATACGCACTTACGCCACTGTATGTTTTAATGACTTTTAATAATCACGTAATAATTTGCTTACTTTAGGATAAAAGGTGATAAATAACCATTCAAAAAAATAAATAAAAAAACCATGTTGCGTTTCATTAGATGCCAAAAATACAATTTTTAAATCAAAGGCGTAAGTGATTACCCTAAAAATTGAACTACGTAAATGAGCGAAAGCGATTTCACGCCTTTTTACGAAGTATACCATTAAATTACTACTAAATGTTAATATTTTGGAACAGTGATATGTAAATATCACTTCACTAGAATAAATTACAACAACAAAATGGTTGACTCATCTTACCTGGACAATCAGTTTCATTATTTTCGTCTTCGGTGTTTTAATCACTACTGTATTTTCTTTGGCCAATAATTTTATTTAAGATTTTTTGAGCCCTTGTGATTGGCATTCTTTTTGCTGGCGGCATTTTTGTTAAAATACTTATTATTATATTATAAAAAAAACATTATACTGCGCTGAAAACGAGCGAGCATACCAAAGGAACGGACGTCGCCGCAACACAGTATAACGGCCTAAGCGGCACCTCCGCCCGCGCGCCGCTCCCCTGACGCTTGGCTTTGGCTATGTAGATGGGCGAACCGTCTGATTGGGCTTTATACGTGACGTAGATTTACATTTACGCCTTTCTGACTAAAATTTTATTTTAAAAATAATCAACAGAAAAAAATAATTCTTCACGATATTATAGATTAGAGCAAAGTGAAATCATTGGTCATATAATTGGAAAAAGGCGCAAGCGGCAGTTTCGCCTCTATACGTAGGACCCATCGACTTTTGTTTCAACACTTGATTTACACTTTTGATTATTTTTGTTACACTTTTAATTATTCATGTTACACTGCTCGTGTTTTACCGGAATTAAAAATTGACAATGTAACAGATTTGCTATTGTAACGTACGTTTAATGTTTTCAGATTTGTTCGCGAGTAATTGATGTTTAGTTTACCACGTGTTTTTTAAATGAACGGACGTTTTTCACAATGATACGTTTTTTCACAGACGTTTTTTAAACTTTACTAGGCTTCGTTTATACGGATTTAAATTCGCTTGATGCAAAAAATATGGCTTCATTTAATGTTTCCTACGTATTTTTAAGTGAATAATAATAATTAATTATAATAATATAAACAATGCATACCTTTAAATATTAATTTAACTAAACCACGGAGTGTAGTGAAAAATTATTTTTATTTTATATTTTGAAAGCAGACAATTTGTTTAAATTTAAAAAGACAATGTGAATTAAAATAAAATATAATATCTAATAGATATTGTACAATAAATAATCAAGTGAAGTGAAGCGGCAAACTGTTCAAACGTACGAGTAAGTGATAACAGATAATAATAATTATAGTAATTGCTTACTCTAGTCTAAACTTGATATTTTATCAGTATAAACTATAAAGTGTAAATATAATGTGATTGGTGTCATACATAAAACTAGAAGTGTAAATTACAAGTGTAGTAAATGTAAAGTGTAAAAAGTGTCAAAATGCATCTGCCAACGGATCTCACGTGTGAGATTGACAGTGACAGTGATGAGGAGAAGGTGGAGATTTCGGAGGAGGCGGAACTGCTCTACTACGAGCTGATGAAATCCCTGGAGGAGGAGGAAACGGTATGTAATGATGATTAAGAATTCGGGAGATGCTATAATATCTTTGCTGGATCCGTGCGGGACAGGGGCCGTACCATGAAACCGTTTTGAGGCTCAAAAAATCGTGTAAGAATGCCGCGTCCTGCTCTAACAACGTCACTTCTCATATTGTGTTAGAGTAGGACGCGGCATTTTCAATCAATTGTTTGAGTCTCAAGTTTCGTAGTAGGCCTACACTCTACAGGTTCAGCATGTCCCTCGGGCTCCCTGAGATCATATCGAAGGGTTTTCATGGTTGGATACCGCTGTCAATCCTGTAGGCCTACTACGAAACCGTTTTGAAACTCAAACAATCGGACGAGAATGCTGAGTCCTGCTCTAACGTCATTTCACGCAACATTCTCGTACGATTGTTTGAGTCTCAAAACCGTTTCGTGGTACGGGCCCTGGCGACACAGGATATACATCATACAGCGTTAGGCAATGGAAAGGTGTGGTGAGCCTAAACTCGTTAAAAATACTAAAGTAACATACGCCATCGTTGGCAGCCCTATAACCTATTACTTGTTGTCACCATTTTTTTAAAGGAATTATAGTTCTATGAATGCCAATATTAGGATTTTTTTTGCATGAATTCTTCCTTCTCAGTTACATTGAAACGTTACATTGAAACAAAATTTGAGGTAACAGTCTTATAAATTCTGAAATTAGTTTAAAGACAGAGTCTTAACAAGAACCTTCAGCATAATATTTAGGCGGAGGGCCGTGATCTCCCTAGAGTCCTAATCCAGGTCAAAGCTATCCACTCCTTTGGGTACTATAGGTTATGTAAGACAATGACTACTGCCCTTGAGATGATTAAAATATACTGATCACTAGTATTTGACGCCTGAATATCCGTTTGAAAGAAAGTTTATCGCGCGTAAACCGTACATTTTTGTGGGATGAATACTATCTTTGTATTTAAACAATTATTTAAATCTAGATTATAATATTATCTTCTTTCAAAAAGTCAGGCCAATGTTTGTTGGGTGACGGGTCTCATAAGTTATAACAATTAATGCCCTTATATGTGTCGCAACTCGCAGGCATCTAGTTCAATCTGCGATTCGATTGAATGACTAGCGCATTCATTGAATGACTCCGTTCAATTGAATGACTAAAGGACAACTCGTCAAAACGTTGACTATGACGTTTAACGTCTTGACTAAAAGACAAGACAGTGAAGTCGTTAAATGGGATTTTATAAATCTTTTTAAGTAGCCGTTGGCGGCGTAATATTAAGTAAATCCACGCTATCATATTATTTTATTACAAGTAACGTACGTTAAAAGTAAATTTAATCGAAAAAATATCACCACAATGCTATCAGCTGTGTGAGCTGTTTGACGCCATATTTGTTTTTTCGTGATTAACGTTCGGCCGAGTCATTCAATTGAATGGTGTCATTTAATGAACGCGCTAGTCATTCAATCGAATCGCAGATTAAACCAGATGACTGCGACATATCAATATTAAATCTAGTATCACTTGCCATCAGGTGTCATGGATATCGAATCACGTTAGCCCTTGGAACGGATGTTCTCAAGTTACAGTTCCCACACAAGGTTTTAAAAGGGCCAGAGATGAAAGAAAATGTGGTGTTACACAAGGGCTGGGCAAGGGATTAATGTGGGCCAAAAAGGCCATTAGGAGCGATTTTGCTTAAATATTTGGTATTTGCTTCATCCATACTAAGTACTAACATTATACATTCAAAAGTGTGTTTGTTTGTCTATTTGTCTGTCTGTCTCCACGCCTAAACCGCTCAACCAATTTTGCTGGGTATGGAGATACTTTAGATCCCGGGAAAGGACTAAGGAGCCAACCTAACTCAATATCGCTAATACACGTCATGATGATGACCGGTCTATGGCGATAGGCTGTATTTAATATTGTGGTAAAACTGGAAACCCACCTGTTAGGCTTAATTATATCAGGTTCAAAACGAGGATAATATTTAATCAGGCGATCTGTTTGATCATTTGCAAGTTGCAACCCATCTTTATGGAAAAAATCACATAACGGACGGACAAAAAAAATATTTTGTAAGGATTCCGTTTCGTTGAAGTATGGAATCCAAAAAAGTGCGCCATCAGAGTATAACCCGATTTTGATAATATATAATGTGTTCTCAATATAATGTTTTGTTCCTCGTTTCAACGCGGGTTTTAAATTCACGAACTTACTCGGCTCGCGTCGGTCACTTCGGTGACACACGAGAATCGTTCACACTGGATTACCATGCCCCCAGGCTCGCGGCTCGCGGCGCGCGGTTCGCGGCTCGCGGCTCTTTGCTGACACACAGGCGATTGAGATCGTCGAGCCATAAGTCCGCGTAGTTACTTTCACGTCTGTCACCCCCTTAAAATATTACGGGCACCACAATTTTTAGGCCGCGTTTCCACTGAAGCGGAACGGAGCGGAGAGGAGCTTGGCGGTGACCAATCATGCTATTCCAGCGTCAATGATAGCGAAGAGGAGCGGAGATTTCGAGCATGGTGATTGGTCAATTCGGCACCGCTAAGCCATAGTATAAGGAGGGGAAGTAAGTTATCTTCATAAAAAGGCACCGCGCGCGGCTTGTATGTGTGCGCCATAGTATCAATGCGTCGCCGCACGCACACTTATTAAAATCTCGGACCGTTTTCGGACCATACCAGTCGGGGCTTACACTTTACGCTGCACGCCCGCGTCGCGCAATGCCGCGCCAAACGAATCAAAAATGTCCGATCATAATCGCAGGAGTAATAAACATTGCTGTGTGTTAAGTAATTGTAAATAAGATATTAATTATTAATTATACACATAAAGCAAAGTTCGAATCATAACAACAGATTTGTTTATAGTAGGTACCTATAAGATACAGGCGTTAGTTTTTAATGTTGTTTTAAAGGGTATATTTATAATTTTATTTAGACATCAGATTATATGCACGATCCAAGTGCCGAAATATGCATGCAAATATGCACGAAAATTGGTCGAAATGAGGACAATCAAGAGTCACTAATTATTATTATATTAAAAGTCGGAAGACCGCGACGTTGCCGCTTTTCATGCGGTTGCGAACGAAGCGCGGACAGCCGCTTGCCGCTCCCACATCACAACGCCGCCGCGCCGCCGCCGCCTAAATTGACAACCCAAGACAGTAGGTAATTAAATCGCGGATTGGGCCGGAGTTACCCTACTTCCCCTCCTTTTACTATGGCTAAGCTCCTCTCCGCTCCGCTCCGCTTCAGTGGAAACGCGGCCTTAACGTACGATGTCTGTCTGTCTATCTGTTTGTCACTGCTTCACGCCTAAACTGCTAAACCGATTTTGATAAAATTTATTATGGATATAATTTGCCTTCTGGGTAAGGACATAGGATACTTTTAAATTTTAATCCCGAAATATTGCATAGTACCCGTGCAGTGCGAAAAACGAATTTAGGCCCAACAGAGTTGCGGGCGTGATCTAATTGATAATGGCCATGTTTTTGATCAAATAAATGTGATTATTATGATTATGGCAGTATGGATATAACAATTATAATGAGTACGGATAAAACGATTTTGCTGTTTGATAAGAACTACATCGAACTAGGTACTGCATCGATATTGTATTGAAGCTGCATCAATATGATATCAAACAGCAGAATCTGCGTACGGTTGACGCGGCGATGATGGCGGCCGTAATTGCATTTCATTTTATTTGTTTTTCTCGCGGGATGGAGGCGGTGGTGCAAGTTACACAGTACAGCGTTTTTTATTAAAAAACCTCGATTTTAAATTATGCTTTATTGTTATTTCAAACTTGTAATACACTTTTACATAATAAAGGAGAAGTATATTGTAGAAGTTATACATAATATAATAGTGGCTTGCGGTTTTGTGTTCTCAAAACTATTATCTATTTTGGTACGGATTGCGGAAAAGGTAGAGATTTTTCTGTATAGTCCATTGCGTCTTTCATCAAAATTGCTGCTGCAGTCTTGAAACAAAATATTTGATATTAAACCTTCCCTTTTACGTACTATGAAATTTTAAAAGAATTTTGTCTTACGGTCATCATCATCATCATCATAAAGCCTGTCTTTGTGGCTTGTCCTATTTTTTACTCGACTGTACGAGAAGGATATTTTTTCTAACAATTAATAGTATAATACCGTGTTGCTCAAGACTTGACTTAACAAAATATTTAATGATTTCCTTAAGGCCGTTGACGTTGACGACGTCGTAACGTGGGGATGTGGACAGGGTCTTATAAAGTTTTAACTGCCATCAAAGAATTACGGTTCCATAACGTTAAAATTACGAAATAAAAGCTTAAAAAATAAATTAGACAGAAAATAAAATTTACAAAAATTAAAATACTCAATTATAAAACTATTATGATATTTGACTGCAAAACGTTATTTTATGGAGTGACTTAAAATATCAGGTTTTTGTTTAAAAATTAAAAGTGAGTGAAGTTAATAGATTTAACTTCACTCACTTTTAATTTCACTTTCACTTTTAATCTCATGTTCGCAAAAAGTAACTTATTATGCATGTCATATCACGAATGTCCAATAATGTATTTTTTTTTTCAAGTTAAACCTTAAGTAGAATTTATAAAACATTATAATAATAATTTATAAGCCTCTACCTTGCACCACAGAAGCACTCCTGCGAAAGCACTAGGCTGCATCATCATTATAACGAGCGGGGGTAGATGGAGAAATATTGTGCTACTGGGTATTGATCCGGCTGCCAGTTGGGACACATGTATATTATGTTCACTATTTATTAAAAAAAGAATCTAAATAAGTAAATAAATATAACTCAAGGGTGACTGACTTACTGACAGAGTGATCTATCAACGCACAGCCCAAACCACTGAACGGATCGGGCTGAAATTTGGCATGCAGGTAGATGATAAGAAGACATATCCGCTAAAACATTCTACCCCCAAGGGGATAAAATAGGGGATGAAAGTTTGTATGAAACTTTGTCAATTTTAAACAGATCGGCCTGAGAGTTGAGACGTTAAATCATCGTCGTTCGTCGTTGATATCTAATTAATAATAATACTTCTTAACGCGAGCGAAGCCGCGGGCAAAAGCTCGTAGATATAATATATTATGTCATATAAAAAAAAGAAATCTTTGAAAGTAGTGAGCGGGCTGAGCTAAGAACATACTTTATTTTATTTTCAGATTTATAGCAAAACAAACTAGATGAAAATCGGCCCACTTCACACTTGTTTGAATGCTACAATGCCACGGACAGACATATAAATACGCACACAAACAGACATATTCTCGTATAATTTGTGTTTTCGTCAGAGGTTAATAAAAATCGGCCAAGTGCGAGTCGGGCTTGCGCACGAAGGGCTCCGTACCATTATAGAGCAAAATTAGGCCATAAATTGTGTTTTTTGTATGGGAGCACCCCTAATCATAGTAATCCATCATCACGTAGTTAATATCGCCAACGTAATATCTACGGTGTATTCAATTTTGTGTGCCGTAGTTTACGTTGTCCCGACGCTTATCTCGGAGTAGCAGCCGTTGTTAGACCAATATTCTAACAGGTTCCTATAAGTTATAATATACCTAATTTAATATTGTTTAGCTACTTTATATTATGTTATATATTAATATTGTGTGTTTGTCTTTCTGTTACTTCTTTACGTTTTTAAAACCTCTCATGGTAGAGTGGCGGCTCTACCATGTGACATGTCATCTGAAGCAACGACTTTGAAAAGTGTTTATAGCCAAAAAGTCTACGATTTAATGACATAAGTACATATGCTAGTTCATACTTACTATAATATTATATAATATTATTATATTATAAATGCGAAAGTGTGTCTGTCTGTCTGTTACTTCTTCACGCACAAACCGCTGAAACGATTTTGCTAAAATTTGGCATGTAGATACTGTAAGTCCCGGGAAAGGATATAGGATACTTTTTATCCCGGAAAAATGTACGGTTCCCGCGCGATAAACGACTTTTGGCACAAGGGAGTTGCGGGCGTCGTCAAGAATAATAGTAGAGGAGGGGAAGAGGGGATTTTGGGAGTAGCTCGAGCGTGTCAGATTAAGCTTGTATAGGCTTCCGACATGTGTCTAGTTATCATGGTATAGAAATCAGATTTCTCACGTGGTGGGTTAATTTTTTTTTTTTTAAATATTGAAATATCATCCGATCTGTCAGATTAAGATAGGGGATTTTTAGTACACCCCAAAGAAGCTTCCATAAAAAGCACTGACGATTCAAAGATAAGGTAAGCCTGTAGGAACATTTTAAAATATAAAAAATAAACCTTCATATTTTCCTAACTTTTGATTTAGTCATTGTTGTCTAATAACTGGTCGAAATAAGCAATTTTCTGAATATATTTTCTTTTTCAAAACTTTAAAATGACCGCAGTTTCTGAACCCACCGCTAAAATAAAAAACGCTCTTATTATTTTTTTATCACTTTTACCTAATGTAAAAAATCTACTAGGTCTCCATGACGCTCGAGTGACTACAAAATTAGCACCTTCCCCTCCCGTACTATAATATAAACTTCAGCATGAAAGGGACACACACACATCTAACCTTTAACAATGATTTTAAAATAACAATACCCAGAGTTGACCCAGAGCTAACTTTTTAAAAACAAAATTCCACAGATTATAAATGAGTTCGACGCGGCGACACATGTCATCTGTCACTGTCAGCGTGTTAGAATTTTGAACGGTGGTCACGGCGACGGATGTGCACGTACTGTATGGCACGTACAGCCAGAAATTACTTTTTTTAAATGTCAACGCTCAAAGAACTAATATTCTAAGAGCTAAGCAGACAAAACAATAAAGGTTGCGGTATTTCAAATGACCTTTTTATGACAATATTTTTGGGGATACGTAGCAAATAGCAAATAATTGATTTTGCTTAGGTATACGATAGATTCAACGTCAACATTTTTAGAGAAAACCTTCTTATACTCAGTTTCAATTTTAACAAAAAATTTAACACCAAAATATTATGCTGTAAGTATACCTAATCCACACAATTTGTAGGTACTGTACTTGTCGTATTATGTTGTTAATAAACTATTTTTATTTTCATTTTTCATTATATTTTATTCTTACGATTAATACTTACTTGAAATTTTTATTTGTAGCATTACTAGATATAGCCGCTCATATTATAATATTACCTATAACGTATTTTTTTCCAATTACATATATTTTAAACGAATTGAAAATAAATATTATATGCTGAAAGGTGATTACTAATATTACTGAATATAAAAATTTTAATACTGAATATAAAACTTTATCAGAAATGCTAAAATTTTATATTTAAACTTTTAAATGAAACTTGTGTGTTTTATGAAAGTTGTTAATTTCTTGTGCTTATTTAAGTTTCGAAACAAGTGGAAACAATTTTGAGTTCAAAAGAAATAGTTTCCAAAGAGCACGAAATGCTTATTTTACTTTTATTTTGAACTACTTTAAATGTTTATTGTTCCAGGTAAGAAGGAGAGACGGTTAACATAAGTATATATCTATGTACTAAGTACTAACTACTAAGTAGTAGGTACTATTTACTAAGTTCTACCTTTTTAAGTACAAGATTTAATTACTAGATGACTGGTAGACGGTAGTCTATACTATTCAACTAACAACTACTATAATTATGTACAAGCATGTACAGAACTTTTTACTTGTAAAAATATTTGCTTCAACAGCATATTATTTTTTAAGCCAAGGTTTTCTTGTCCTTGACTAATATGTTAGAAAAGTCATATGAAATAACGTGGGAGAGCCATTCTTCGGGCCGGCTCGATCGGAGAAATACCACGTTCTCACAGAAAACCGGTGTGAAACAGCGCTTGCGCTGTGTTTCGCCGAGTGAGTGAGTTTATCGGACGCCCAATCCCCTACCCTATTCCCATCCCTATCCTCCCCTATTACCCTATTCCCTCTTAAAAGGCCGGCAACGCACCTGCAGCTCTTCTGATGCAGCTGCAAGTGTCCATGGGCGACGGAAGTTGCTTTCCATCAGGTGACCCGTTTGCTCGTTTGCCCCCTTATTTCATAAAAAAGATCATAGACAATGTCAACGGGCCTCGAAGTTATAGTTACACTACGTTTCAACTTTTGATACCACACTTTTACTATGCTTCGATTTCAAAGGGTGCCATAAGGTCATATTTCCTACTATAAAAAAAACTAAAACACTACATATCAACGTATTTTAAACTCTACCATCCAGTTAATAAGATACATAATGAAGTTTTAAGTAATCCAGGAATGCTAAACCTTGGGATTCTTCTCAAGGATAATAGTTTTATTGCGGATTCCTTGCAAGACGCGTCGGACACGTTTTGTGGCTTCGGCGAGTTGGGAATGTTTTAGCATGATTAATTTATGCTATGACTTTATTTATCATGGCTTGTTAGTTTAGTGTTGCTCAATTTAGTGTTTATTCAAAAATTCGACAGTGTTTTTTGGTGTACCAAAGCTACCAAACTATGTTATTAACTACTACACTCAGAGTGGAACATTAATTACTTACTTAAAAGTTAAATGTAATTAAAATAAAATTATGACATAAACCTCATACATTAACTGTCAAACTCTCCATTAAATTGAAGGTTAATCGTAATTAAATGTCGCTAAGTGCGGCACTTAGCACTACATCTTCCACGTGGCATGACGTGGCGTCGTCCGCGTAATTAAGGAATTTCGCGAGACCGCACATTTTCCCGTAAAAGTCGCCTATATTCTTCCCTGTAATCTACTAATATATCTGTGCCAAATCACATAAAAATTGATCCAGTAGTTTATGAATTAAAATTGTGACACGAGAATTTTTAAGTCTATAAAATGTTCCTTAATAACTACCATTCGCAAATCGTTATTAAGTTACAAACTAGCAAAATTACATTTGAATACATCTCGTGGAATAGATAAAGTCATGTCCCATATAATTTCCAACATACGGCACATTTAGCGGGACGTGTCACCTCACTCGGGCCCGCACGCTTGTGAAACTGTTGCGATATCATTTTGACATTTCCCAAATGTCACGTCCGTACAAAAGGTTTGTTACGCCTGATCCCAATCAGAAGCATCTTTGCGGAATTTGAGTTAAAATATTATATTAAATTTATGAATGGAAAATGAAATTTTTGGGCCCGCGTGTAGGGTATCAAAGCAAACGTTAAAAGAAATAGAATAAACAAATTCACAGACTATTTCTATATAATTTAACGACTTAGATTGACAGAATCCATAATAATAATATGGCGTTTATGTCAAAATCCTCATTAAATTAAAATTGTGCCGAAACTTAACGCAAAAATCAGACGCTAATTATTCCTCTAAAGAATCTTAAAACTGAATATAATAATGGAATCCAGGGCAGCTAAACCAGTTACATTAAAAATAATTATTCGGAACACGTGGTCCTGGTCCTCGTTAGTTATGCACAAACTGGTCCAGCAAATTGGTCAGGATATTGACCGATCTAGAGCGGGTTTTTTCTCCTTTTTTTTCCTTTTTTCTTTCGTTTGCACAAGAGCTTAAAAAGGTTTCGAATGGTATAAGATAAAGTGAGGTTGAATTTGAAGGAACAACAATAATTTTAATTTAAAAAAGGTTTTATCATAAACTCCTAACATTTTTTTGTCCAGACTCTTTATAGTAAAGAAATCATATTTTAATGACTGAGTTCGGCCGCTTGTCCAATACCTACGAGAATTTAGGTTTTGATTTTTTTGTGTTTTTGCCATTGGTGTTCTCTCTATAAGTGTAACTTTTTAAAAGCATTTTCCTTCTCTTTATAAGAAAAAGTAATAATTTACTTTTCTCCACATTGTTTTCACATAAAACAGCGGGCGCTGAGCCTTCGCCAATAAACCGTGATGTCACAACATGGCCACCATAACCGGGCCGGATTTACGCCGGATAACCGGATATATCCGGGAATAGCAGACATATTACGGTTTATCTACGTTTGACAGTGTAAGACTTTGTTACTTTGTTTTTTCAATATCCGTTGAATCGGAATTCTTGTTTACATTTTGTGGTTTACTTAAAATATGTTGTGGACAGCAACGCACCTGCAGTTCTTTTAATGTTGCGAGCGTCCACATGCGACAGACGACGTAGTTGCATTCCATCAGGTGACCCGTTTGCTCGGTTGCCCTCTTATTTTATAAGTATATTTATGTTTTATAATGTATATAAATATGTAATGGGAAATGTTGAGATATAAAACTATTCATTTACAGCTACTGTCAGAGACATTAATTATTATTATTTAACTTTAATAATTCGGTGAGGAGTTTAATAATTCGGTGAGAGAGTAAATGTATGGACTATGGACTATGGAGTTTATTAAATTTTTTTATTAAAATTTATCATTAAACTCTTTGAATGCGGACGTAAGTATTGGCACGAAGGTTAGTATATATCGCAGTTTTTGCTAAAAAAAACAAAAAAACTTTGGATTACGAAATCCATACCTTTATTTACTAGGCTCTAAGGCTCTACTGTGGCTTTGTCAGGTTGTATCTTATAAACACCAGAGGATGTGACCCTATATTCTTAAACCAAGGCTACATTTAGTACTCAATAGATGCATCATGCACTAGACCTAATCGCCCACTCGTCTAGAACTAGCCAATTAGTAGGACCGGTGGACTGGCCACTTTCTCAGAATTTCTACTTCATCATCATGGTTTGGTGATAGTAAATACACCAGTGGAACCAGTGGTAGGCCTTAAAAGCGTTAATTTTAAACCTAAGTATTTAGAAATATTATCTTTCATTTTCATTTTTTTCCTCACTAGAAAAAAATGTTGCGAACCCCTGCATGTTTCTTTACAAAAGCACACTTAGACGTAAGTGTTTTAAATATGGCAGATTTCTGAGGATTTTTGATCGCAGTTTATCTGTTCAATAGCGTTTTTTATTGGTTTTCGTGGCAGCCAATCAAGAGATTATAGAACGGATGAAAGCGCAAAACTCAAACTGCTGGACCGATTTTAATGTAATTTAGCACAGATATAGAGTACACCACGGGAAAGGAAATTGGCTACTTTTTGTGGGAAAAGGTTCCTGCGCAAATCCTTATTTACGAAGGCGGAACCCGCGCAACGTCTAGTATCACTGTTCACTTTACTGTATTCGGCGAAACATGGCGGTAGCGGTCATTGACTCCCTGTCAAAAACTTCTTCTTCTTTTGGCGTAAGCCTCCCCATTTAGGAGTTGCCAGCGTCAAAAACTTGTCATACAAAGCCGCTTTTGTCAACATCTGACACTTCATTGTCATTCGCGGTTTATATAGAAAATGACAAGTTTTTACAGGGAGTCAATGACCGCTACCGCCATGTTTTGCCGAGTACAGTATAGTATAAGGTTTTTTTCTAAAGAAGTATTCAAACCAAGTTTCCTGTGCATCAATCCACTAAGTTTACCGTGTAGTCAGCATAAAAAACATGGATTTTTGCTGCTCTAGTAGTCACTTAGAGCTACATCCATATTTGGTTCTGCGACTTACGTGTTACAAGTTGCAACTTCGTTAGTATAAAACGTAGTAGCTATTTAGTAATCTGTGGTATAATGTAGTTTCATATTATAATTACAATAATAACGTCACTATAACTCACTTGTATTAAGGCCGTCCCCCGAGCAAACGATATTGACCATACATTTGCCGCGTTGCCGAGATCGCACCAAAACCCTATTTTTTTTTTACTTATCTTAGTTCAAAATTGACCTAAAATATTAAAACGGGGAATATGTGATTTATTTATGATAGAGTCGATCTATTGGCGTGTGTTTCAAATAAAAGTAATTTGTAAATGCTAAGGAGATGCTGAATGTATGCTTGAATTTTAATAAATTGGTTTTACTTTGGAAGCTGATATCATGAGTATAATAAACAAAAATAGAAAATTTAAAACGGGGAAAGGAATGTTGAGACACTGAAAATTATTGCTGTATTTTTATTATAACTCTATAGCTTTCAAATTATGAGTTTATAAGGCTCTAAACACGGTAAATTACGAATTCTCTGTAGGGAAGGCCCTTATCCTAAAGGCAAGTTACGTACTTGTTAATAATTTATACCTTAAAAAAGCCTTTAGCCAAGTCACAGTATTATTGTAAAACTGTGGCCAAGTGGTCATTGCAAATGATGAAAAACACGACAACTTATAGCATGCTGAGTAAACAACAAGCTTGGTTTTTAGGGTTCCGTAGATATTGGTTCTTACTTACCAAACATACCCATATAATTAATAGGTATCTTCATAACTTTACCACACCTCGCAATCGTTTGAATAGTTTAAGCGTGAAGAGGTAACAAAGTACAGACAGACAAACGAGCAGCCTCTTCACGTTGGCCTATGATGGACACAAGCGATTACGAACTTTTAGAATTGCATATTCCTCAATGATTGCCTATATGACGGTTGTGCAAAGCCGGCAAATTCATGGCCAGCCCTACAAAAGACATGAAGAGGGGCCTCATATTATAATAATAACTCCCACACCGGTTTCGGAACAGTATAGCAAAATTTCGGTTTCGGTGACGGTGGCCGATTTCATTGAAACCGAGGCCAGTTACGCAGGAGGAATTTTATAGTGCCCAAGTGTGTGCGCAGTACACAAGAGCACTCTCATAAGTCATAACCCAGTGGGACGGACGACCGACACGACTGGCGAGAGATCAGGCGCAGGACCGACATTTTACATGCCCATCCGACGCATGGATCATCTTACTTAGGTGATCAGCCTGCATTGTCCTAATCAAACATGGAAATAACATGATTCCAATGCGGGAATCGAACCCACGATCTCCGAGTCAAGAGCCGGGCTCTGGAACCACTGGACCACGGAGGCGTAAAGAAGCCTTATATAGTAGCTTTTGTAACACGGATTGTCTTTGAGGCCGAGCTCTTCTAGGTTTAAGTGAAGTAAGTATACAAACACTCATAATACAGCCTATTGACTCTATGTGTATAAAGCTTATCAATACGGCATACAGTCGCGTACTTGTATCAAGTAATTACTTCCTTATGCCTTATCTGGGAGTTCCGATTAAGGCGGGGTACACACGAGCGATTAGAGAGAGATGGATGAAATGAGAGAGGTGTACACTGTTAGAGTTTGATCGGTGAAGAAAGATTATTCAAAAAATTATTACAAGTGCTTTTGTGACATAATATAATAAGATTATTGGTCAGAAACTTCGTTTTAATCTAATGAAGAAACACAGAAAATGTATAGAGTTGTCAATATCTTTATTTAATTAAAGTTAAGTAATATTTAAATGACTAGTCCGTTACAGTTATTCGTGGACTATACGTCTTAATATGATAAAAAATACAATATCTTTGGTTTTCGTTTAAAAAACATGATTTTTAACAATATCGAGATTGGCTCGAGTGCATTGAACATTTCATTGGGCATTTCACAAGCCATTGAACTTTACTAAAGATTTCAAATAATTTCCTTTGGTACTTTTTCGTTCATTCAGAAAACTCCCTAAGGGTCCACAGTCACTCCAATATTATTAATCGGTAAGCGATCTTTGTTGAAGATAAAGCACATACTTATTGCAATATACCTTTATACTACTCTATTATATAGTGCAATGCATATTATGTCGTGTAAAAATTTGGTAAGAAAAAATTTAAATTTCATATTTGCCCGCGATTATCAGTAATAAAAGCTACAACAACTATGACGTGGACCCTAAATAAATATATAACTCGCATGTTTACAAAGCATACATTTCACTAAACTCTCATCCTCTCGTGTGCACGCGGTGCAACTCTCAGGTGAACGACCTCAGCTGATACCGTCATTAGCGGCGCTCTCAATGACTGTTCGTTATGACCGCGCCGCTCTCAGCCGGCCAGTTCACACCGATTGTGTATAGTATGGTATAGTGAAGAAAAGTATGGCAAATGGCAATGTAGAAAAGTATAATAATTAATAACTCTTACACCGGTGTCGGTGACTGTTACGCAGAAGTGTAGTGCCCAAGTGTGTGCGCAGTACACAAGAGCACTCTCTATTCCTTTTACTCTCATAAGTCATAACCCAGTGGAACGGGAAACCGACACGACCTGCAAGAGATCTGGCGCAGGACCGACTTTTTACATGCCCATCCGACGCATCCGGCGTCACTCGCATGGATTATCTCACTTGTCAGAGTTGTCAGAATTAGCTATGTTCACACTATGCACTTTCGTCTTCAATTTTGGTCATCTTCTTTCATTGAACTTTCGTTTTGGCGCATTCAATAATTGCATGCGTCAACGACCGCAACAACAACATTGTCATTTTTGTTCAGTTGCAGTGTCTGTCAGATTATTGTAACATGTGCGACGAGAACATTTTACTGGGTGGAATATGTGCGCCTTATTAGGTCATAAGAAATTCCAGAAAAAAAAGAACCAAGCGAAAGTTTTGGATACGGTCAGAACTTCCTCCTCCGAGACCACCTCCGTGGTCAGAGCGCATGCGTCGCTGGCATGCCTCACTTGCGCTGTTGACTGCGCTATAACGCATACCCTTGATGAACAAAAAAGGCACAGTGTGGATATAGCTAATTCTTCAATTTTCGTCATCTTCTTTCATTTAACTTTCGTATTGGCGCATTCAATAATTTAATGCGTCAACGAACGCAACGCCAACATTGTCATTAAAGAACAAAGCGAAAGTTTTGGATACGGTCAGAGGGCATGCGTCGCGGGCATGCCTCACGTGCGCTGTTGACTGCGCTATGATGCATGCCCTAAATAAACAAAAAAAAGGCACAGTGTGGACTGTGGACATAGCTAATCAGGTGACCAGCCCGCATCGTCCTAACCAACCTTGGAAATAACATGTTTCCAACGCGGGAATCGAACCCACGACCTCCGGGCTCCGAGTCAAGAGCCACGCTCCAAAGTCTAAACCACTGGAATACGGAGGCGAAAAGTATGAACTAACTTCAGCGGACATAATGACTATACGGTACTATAATAATTAATAATAATATTATCCTAAAAACATATTACTTATTCATGTTTTCAGGATACGTTAAGACATATAAGACGTGAGTGAGTGAACTAGACAACTAACATCTCATCTTATATATAAAATTCTCGTGTCACAATGTTAGTCCACGAACTCCTCCGAAACGGCTTTACTGATTTTTACCAAATTTTATATGCATATTCAGTAGGTCTGAGAATCGGCTACTCGCTACTTTATATATTGATAAGTGCATTTGTTGAATAAATAATAGTAAATTATTACAACCTGAGACTGACGGCGACCATTGTTTGTGCGACGGGATAGCGATCGACGTTGCCATGGCGACATACTTATTTAGTCACTTCAATAAAATAATATGGCAAATATATTATGGCAAAGCAACGTTTGCCGGGACAGCTAGTATTTTTATAATATTAGGTCATTTTTTGGTTACGCTTTAGTCGAGTAAAAATTAAAAAGTATTTTCGTGAACAAACTTGCACATGAAAGTAAAAGTACGTAGTCGTACCCAGGATACAATCTAGATTGTGGGTCACGATACAGAACTAGTGCTAGCATTGTGGTGTTGCGTCATGGTGTATCTATTAGCGACTCATACTCTAATATTATGCTTGGTATTTTGGTATATGCGCGTTCCTTATGCGGTATGCCTAACGTGACCATTTATTTTATTTGTCAGAGCGGGACATCTACGGAATGAATCCCCCCCCCCCCCCCCCCCCAATAAAAATTAATGTTATTTTCATTTTATTAAAGTATAGAGGTAAACAATTGAGTAGGTATTTTGTGAATATTTCAAGTGCCTGTCTGTTGTATCTACCATATTATTGATATTGACTAAAATATTATGGCAGACTAATCACATTATTTGTTGTATGGGAGAGGGCATTGCCATTTGCTTCTGCATTTCGAACATAAAAATACTTTTAAATTGTATTTTGGTCTGTTTGCGAAAGCGGGGCAATTTCAGCCTCGCGGGGGACAGCGGGACAGACTAACTGAAAGCGAGACTGTCCCGCCCAAAGCGGGACGTATGGTCACCTTAGGTATGCCGTATGCCGTATGCCTAAACTTGCACAGTTTCAACTTTATCATATTTTACTTTAAAATGTGCATGTCTGTAAATTGTGTAAAATATTCACGCTATCCTATATCTTTTACCGGGACTCAAAGTATCTATAAGTATACCAAATTTCAACAAAATCGGTTCAGCGGTCTGGGCGTGAACAGGTAACAGGCAGACATACTGACACACTTTACCATTTATAATATAAGTACAGATAGAATACATAAGAAATTGAAATAGTAAATACGCTATATATCTTAATAATATTATGTTAGCGACATAGGCTATAGGAGATAGGCTTTCACAGAATGCAATATTCAGGTTGAAAATACCTTACTTGATAGGTAAGTACTTCTTTTACAATAAGCTCACAGAATAAACTAGTAAAATATGATTATCAAAATTAATAATTAATGATCATCTAAATTCTAGATTAAAACAGCATTTTAATGTAACTAAAATACAACCAACCGAATTCTTTTCATCTTAGACTTCAAGGAAATCATTACAGAACAATAAAAACAGTTTTTACTTTTTATTGTTCTGTAGAAATCATTGATATGCTGGCGTCCACAAATTACGTGAGGTGTTTAGGGGGGGAGGGGGTCGAGTCAAAACTCACGTAATTTTTTTCTCAACGAAATAATACTATTTTGGTCCATTTCATCTAGGTCGTACCTGTATCGTTGTACGTGTGCTTAAGATTTAATTTATTCGAATGAAAATCTACTAACTGTCAAACCAAACGCTTACGTAAGAAAGTAGAAACCCACATTTTGTAAAATCTCACGTGAGATTTGGGAGGGGGAGGGGGGTTGAATAAAATCTCACGAAATCTCACCAGTGGGGAAGGGGATTGGGCACCCGGTAACTCGGCGAAACACAGCGCAAACGCTGTTTCACGCCGGTTTTCTGTGAGCCCGTGGTATTTCTCCGATCGAGCCATTCGTACCGAAGCATGGCTCTACCACGTAAAAAAGTGTTTTGTTGTCCTTTAGTTTTATGTATGACCGCTTTTTTAGGTTTTTTGACAAAAGTTTATTTAATTACTAGCGCATTTGGCTAACGACAAAACAATATATTAACCAATCAACAGACAACATCACTGATTGATTCGATAAACTTCTATTCAAAAACCTCTTCAATCCTGGAGTTAGAATAACTTTTTGAACGTCTTCAAATTCTCCTAAACGGAGACGTCAACACTCACCAAGTTTTTACTCTCGAAATATTATTATTCTTTTCCCTCGGGCCTCCACATAATTTACAAAAGTTCCCTCGCCCAAAACTGTTATTTTGTGTGTTATCAGAACCCGTAGGATACATATTGTAATATTACGCGCTGATAGGCAAGAATTTTTTGGCTTATCTTGTATTGTCTAGCTTCGCTGACATGTAATAATGGAATACGTCTTTTGTGTGATATTTTTTACGTGTTTTCTAGCATTTTATTCCAAATTTAACCAAGTGTGTTTGTATTGTTAGAGTTATGGAACCACGAAACGAGTCAAATATTAAGGTTGGGTTGCACCAACTTAATTTAACTATAACTGTAAGTTTAACTATAACTTTAACTATAATTACAGTGCAAAATGTCAAATTTTTGACGTGATAACGTCTTATAATTCGATATGGGGTGCGCGCCCGAAAAACATGACAGTTCATGCGGCGTTGCCTCGCTGACAGCTCTGAGGCGTTCCATTTACACTTTCAAGTCTTTCAACAACCGTAAGGCCCACCTGGGCCGCGCTCTTTGTTTCGATTATATTACGTATTTCGATGACTTAGATAATACTTTTGTATGAAGAAGTTTGGTTAGTTATGACCTTTGATACATTGACCACACTCTGAATGAAAAATAAATAAACAATCTGTGAGCTATTAGTATTATTTCGGCTATTTAAAAATGTGCTCTATTTCCTACGTGTCAAGGTATGACTTGTGCTTTGTTCGAAGATTTTACTGGATTTCACGAATGTATGTAGCATTCTGTATTGCGAATATTTTATTTTACTCATTATAAATATTTTTACACAATCATTTAAAAAAAATACATCGAAATAACTTTAGGTTACATTCGAAAAAGTTTGTTTCTATTTATAGAGATTCGGAAGCGAGGGTTAAGGGGTTAAGGATAATTGAACGTGACAACGTCATACGTTGTCACGTTCAAATATCGTCAGTAAACCGACTTTACAGACAACCGATTTTTTTTTTTTTTGGTTAAAGTTAAATATGGAGTCGAAGGACGCCATAATATTTAATCAATAACCGCTCATATACGTATAATATCTAAATTTTTCGTGAAAATTTACTATGTTTCACAGTGTTATATTTTTCCTGTCTATTTTTACGGATAGTTCAATTTTTCATACCCTCAATCCCGTTACCTGTAGTTTCAATAAAAAAATAAACGCAACAGATTACAGATATATTATGTGAATTTCTCCGGTCAAAGTAAAGGTTAAAGTTAAAGGACGCCTTATTTAACTATAACCATAACTTTGACCTTAACTTTAACTTTAACCACGCCTCTGTTGCAACCCACCCTAAGTGTTGAATTGATGTTTTCTGATTAGTTTTATTTTATAGTTTTTACAATAGCCTATTTTATTTGTTAAGGGCCTGTTTCACCGCTTCCTGATAAGGCTATCCACCACTTAACTTGACACATAGAGTATGGAGAATCTGTCAAATAAGCCTATCGGGCACCTTATCAGGAAGCGGTGAAACAGGTCCTAAATCTTGTGGAAACACCTACGTAACCATTAAAACATACTGCCGCTCTTGGAAAAGTCAGCAGGATTGTGGCGCTAGTTGATCCGCCACAATGTGAACCGACTGGTTAATTTTAAACCGTACATATTACTAATAAAACTAGCCTATGTGCGTCGTTTAGGAAAAAGTAGTTTACAACTTTCTTATGTTAATCTCGAATGCTGTCCTTTTTGAAGCGCTGCCAATTAGGTTTTGAAATTGAGATCTTGGTCAGTAATCCAATGTCGATTGCCAAGAAATAGATAATAAAAAGATGATTTCTCTATTCTTTTCAGATCTTATCTATATCTATACATATTATTATAAAACAAAGTCGCTTTTTTCCCTCATGTCCCTTTGTTCCCTTTAGGGCCTGTTTCACAGCTTCCTGATAAGGCTATCCACCACTTAACTTGACACATAGAGTATGGAGAATCTGTCAAATAAGCCTATCGGGCACCTTATCAGGAAGCGGTGAAAAACTACGCAACGGATTTTGATGATTCTTTCAGTGTTAGATAGCCCATTTATCGAGGAAGGCTATAGGCTATATTTTATCACGAGACTAATAGGAGCGAAGAAATAGATGAAAATGTGGAAAAAACGGGGAAAGTTTTTTGGAATACCTAACTTGAACGCGCTAACCTCAGGAAGTACTGGTCCGATTTGAAAAATTATTTCAGTGTTAGATAGCCCATTTATTGAGGAAGGCTATATTATATAGGCTATATTTTATCACGCTGAGACTAATAGGAGAATGTGGAAAAAACGGGGGAAATTATTTGAAAGGGCTTATCTCGCGAACTACTGGAGCAATTTTTATGTTATTTGGCACAGATAAGAAGTAGACCACGTGAAGGATCATAGGCTATCGATTTTAATCATTTTTTCAGTGGCTATATATTTTATACCTACCCTTGCGACGCCGGGGCGGGTCGTTAGTTTATCATAAGCGTAAACCGATAGAAGGAAGTCAACCTTGCTACATAATATCAGCAACCTCACAAATATTATAAATGCAAAAGTGTGTATGTCTCTCATTTCTTCATGCTTAAACTGCTGAACAGATTTTGCTAAAATTTGGTATGGAGATACATACCTTATACATATAGTATAAGTGTATAGGAATTAGAATAGTTAATTTTGTTGCGAAAAATAAATCAACATAAGAATAAATTACTTTTGACCCAATAGCATTGCGGGATTCATTGAGTATTACAAAAATTAGCAATGTCAACATAATATTATATATTTTTATTGAAATATTATTATGATGATATTGCAGCGTGAAATGTGACCTTTGAATTAGTCGCATTATAGTGCATTTTTGTTAATGCCCGGTTTCAAAGTTTTAATACATTTAAGTGAAAAGCACTAAGTAATGGTAGATACTATAAGGAAAAATAAAACATTTGAATGTAATCAAATGTATATTTATGTAAATAAAAGGTTGTTAACTTATTGTATGTCTTCTGTAACTTTAACAAAACACAACTATTATAGTTATTCTCTGATAAATCAATAAAAAATATTAAGGGCCTGTTTCACCGCTTCCTGATAAGGCTATCCACCACTTAACTTGACACATAGGGTATGGAGAGTCTGTCAAATAAGCCTATCGGGCACCATATCAGGAAGCGGTGAAACAGGCCCTAAGTATTATTGGTCTTTTTGTAAACTTAGTCATAAAACCTAATGGATGACATTACAAAAAACGAACATCACTAATAGTAGACACCAATATGAACTAATAGTTGACATAGAACATTACATTACATTTTACATTTTTCCTGTTATTTAGGTCTTTATTTGCCGTTTTTCAAAAGATTTCATTTACTTCATCATAGTAACTACATGCATCAGAAATATTATCCACGTTGTCTCCAGATTCTATCCATTCTTCTTCCATGCTAAAACTATCTTTCCTCTTATTTTTATTTTTCATATTTTTTCCTAGCAAATGTATTTTCATTCTTTAGTTTCCATGCTTCTCTTGCCTTTTTTTTATTCTGCTTTCTTTTCTCAGCTCTCCTTTTTCTTCTTTTTGCTGCTAAAAAACTAAAGCAATCGATCAGTACAAGGTCTAATATTAATAGACACCATGTCCATTTTTAGGTACAGTAGTAATTCTAAGTTGTTGGTTTGTAAACAAAATTATATGTGATGATATTTGCAGTAAAAAAAACTACAAAATAAATTTAGTATGTATTGCAAAACTAAACAATGATCCATGTCATCTATTAGGTTTTGACATTTTCAAGAACCAATAGTACTACACCTTTTATACTGTTAGGGAAAATGGATAAAAAATCATAAATAAACATTAATTAGTGTGTAGAACATGATTATTAATTCAATGAAATCAATAGAAATTATAAAAATAAAATCAATGTATTTCAAAACTTACGTGCAAAATTTCGCCTTCCTTAAGAGTCCGTATACGAAATTTTGCCGATTTCGCTCATTTAACAGACGTGATTTAACAGTTAAAATACAGTATTTCTATAAGTTTTAATGCACAACATGTAAGATCATTTCAATTATAATATAGTGTTGGAGCTAGATTTTTTTATTTTTTTTAAGTATCTTTAAATAATCCAACTCAAACCCGCGACAGTTTTGTGATTTTTGCTGTAAAAGGTTTAGAATATCACATTTTTATGGATTGTATTGACGTCTTAACGGTATAAAAAAAATACAATGTACTGTTGAGAAAGTCGTCTATAAAGTGTTGGAATTACTTTTTGCCACTTCAATATAAAAAACCCTTTAAAAACAGAAAACCTCTATTTGCCCGCTAACTTGGCGATCGTCCTTTTTCACCTGGCATATGAAAGACGGGCGTGAGTGTGAAGAGAGCAGTAGAAAAGAGAGGACGGGCTCTTAACCTTTTTGTTAAGAAATTGCCGAGCGCGTGTTGACACGGTCACATTATTTACGAAAACTGATCCCATTTTAAAATTTTGTTACCGATGGCGTCCCTAATATATCTCGCTGAAGTATTAGTGTGTCCTTAGAATGGAATAGAAAACACTTTACTTCGCTGACTATTAGTCTTAGCGTGATAAAATATAGCCTATAGCCTTCCTCGATAAATGGACTATCTAACTCTGAAAGAATTTTTCAAATCGGACCAGCAGTTCCTGAGATTAGCGCGTTCAAACAAACAAACAAACTAACAAACTCTTCCGCTTTATAATATTAGTAAGTAAGTATAGATATGTGCCTGTGATTTCTAGAGGTAACATCTCGCCTACAATCTGCAATACCAGAAGCTAATTTGACTGGCAAGTGCGTTGTTACATATTTATTAGGGATCGTGACTGGCGCATCTTGGTCGTGGATCGCACGGCGCACCACAATATAGCGTTTCTCAGAAGTCGGTTAAAAGTTTAAAGTAGAAAAGATTGTAAGATAAGTTTAAGTTTTAGTTAAAAGTATTAAGTTAAAATGATTAATATTTCCTTTAGTTTCAACCGAGCGTACTTAGTCAACTTTTAATGTGTAATAAGAATAACTAATAAGTAGGTATTAATTAAATTACTAAAGTACTAAGGGAAAAGACCTTTAGCTAGACACAGAACCAATAGATGACACTTACGAAAAAAATACCATAAAAATAAGAATTACTCTACTTATTTCTCAACACTGTAAATTTTATAAGCTTCTCAAGCTATCTGTTGATGTGACAAAATATATTAGGGACGCCTTCGGGAACAAATTTTTAAAATGGGATCAGTTTTTGTAAACAACACAACGTTCGACACGCGCTCGGCAATTTCTTAGCAAATAGGTTAAGGAAGGCGAAATTTTGCACGTAAGTTTTGAATACATTTATTTGATTTTTTGTAATAATTTCTATTGATTTCATTGGATTAATGGTTATATGGTAAACACTAATTAATGTTTATTTATGATTTTTTATCCATATTCCCTAACAATATAAACGGTGTCTACTATTAGTTCTTGAAAATGTAAAAAAAACCTAATAGATGACATGGATCTCATCTTTTAGTTTTGCAATACATACTAAAGTTATTTTGTAGTTTATTCTACTGCAAATATCATCACTATTCTCTGAAAATATAACTCTATTAACAAACTAACAACTTAGAACTACTGTACCGAAAAATGGACATGGTATATTAGACCTTGTACTGATCTAAAAATCGATTGCTTTAGTTTTTCAGCAGTAAAAAGAAGAAAAAGGAGATCTGAGAAAAGGAAGAAGAAAAAAGAAGAGGCAAGACAAGCATGGAGACTAAAGACTGAAAATAAATTTGCTAGGAAAAAAATATGAAAAATAAAAATAAGAGGAAAGATAGTTTCAGCATGGAAGAACAGTGGATAGAATCTGGAGACAACGTGGATAATATTTCTGATGCATGTAGTAACTATAATATGATGAAGTAAATGAAATCTTTTGAAAAACAGTAAATAAAGATCTAATAAACAGGAAAAATGTAAAATGTAATGTAATGTTCTATGTCAACTATTAGTTCATATTGGTGTCTACTATTAGTGATGTTCGTTTTTTGTGATGTCATCCATTAGTGTTTATGACTACGTTTACAAAAAGACCAATAATATATTTTTATTGATTTATCAGAGAATAACTATAATACTTTTAATTTGTTAAAGTTACAGAAGACAAAATAAGTTGTCAATCTTTTATTTTCATAAATATACATTTTATTACATTCAAATATTTTATTTTTCCTTATAGTGTCTACTATTAGTGCTTTTCCCTTATTTCTATTCTACTGGAATGGGTTATTTAGGATATTAGACAATATTCTATTTCCGGATTTTAAAAATTATATTTAAGTATCTCCATACCCAGCAAAATTGGTTCAGTAAGACGGACAGACAGACACACACACTTTCGCAGTATTAAGTACTGAATTAACCTATAGGCTATAGCTCGCCTTTCTAAAAATCAGTTCAATTATAAGTAACATGATCTAACAAACGCCTAGGTATAAGTATAAGGTGTAACATGATCGCGTGCGCAAGGTGGTTGTCAAGGTTGGGGACTCACTGGTGCATTACCTAGGTCTGTGCCTAGGTCATACACGTGGTCTTGGTATATACATATAATACAACTTGATACCTAGGTTACAATAATAATATGAAATAAAAGAGATTTCTTGATTTTGGATTTACTTAGGTTACTGTGTCCATAGAATGAAATAGAAAAATCTTTACTTTCGCATCTTGATATATTTTAAAGTCTATAAGAGGAATTTAAGATAACCCCCGAAATTTCCCAGTATTGAAGGCTGATGAATGATGATGGTGAATTATCGTTAAGAACACTCTCGATCATAATATTATCAACTTTTAAAAAATTAGACCTAAATTGTCCCACTCGTTTGAATGCTACAAACTTATGACACTCCTCTTTTTTCCTCCAGGGGCTCCAGCCTCCTGGATTATACACTTTAAGCCTTTCCCATCTCAACCTCTTCTTCATCTCTTCCAGCGCGTCCGCACCTTCACCACTTCCCTCGATGAGCTGGCTTCCCGCGTACAAACAGCCGAAGCTGCGCGTGCGGCATGGCGGGCGCCTGGCGACGCGAGAGATGCGCGTGCGCAGCTCGACGCGGTGTCCCGTGCGCGGGCGCAGCTGCCGCCTCTGAAGCGGCTGGTGGATGAACTACGGGGCCAGGCGCAGGCCATGACCAGGGATAACATACAGCTGCCAGAGCATCTGCTGGGACGATTGGAGGACTTGAATACTAGGTGAGTTCCTAATTCCACCCGTCAAGATACTCTTTGCTTAGGCATCAGGCCTCTACATCTACAGCATCCCTATAACAAAGCAGTTTAGTATTTGAGAATAGGTAACAGACAGAAAAATACTTTCGTATAAATTATTAAATAGCAGCGTCGCACAAGATTTATTTGTAAGAAGGCAGTAAATTATGCCATATTTAATGTGTCATTGGTTGGCTTTTGCACGATCTATATTCTATAGGTACTAAATATAATCAAATTATCTAAGCACAGAATATCATACTTACTATTTACTAACATTCTTATACTTAATGAAGTGTTTTGTCTCGTTTCGTCATTTCGACTACCCTCTTAAAGCTTATGCTTAATTTTCCTTCTCAGGGTACCACACTATCAGGCATCCCCAAGCTAACCTTCTTCTCCAACTTCCAGGGTATCAGGTCTCTCAGCAGGAGGCGAGGAGCGAGCGAGGCAGCTGGCCGGCGTCGCCCGGGACGGCGGCGCGGGGGCCGCGCAGGGCTTCCTCGCCGGCTCCGTCAGGCCACCCTGGGAGAGAGCCGTCACTCCGGCTAATGTACCTTACTATATTAAGTAAGTTATATTAAAGTGCTACAAGGCTTTAAATGAACGTGAACTGAGCGCTGCTGGTAAAAGAGAACTGTAAAAAATTGCGTTTTTGTATGATGGCAGCGTTAGTTCCTTTTTTCGCCACGTTCATTTAAAGCCTTGTTTTTTTCTTGTAAATAATGTGGCTTTGGATTTTGGAGTTCTCTTCTTTTGTGAACGTATAAGCGCCGGTTGATACGCGCCATCTATTAGAGGTAAAGATAAACTAACATCAAAACATCGAAGTTATGGAGGGTAGATGGAGGAGAACTATCTTATATTGGGGATATTTGAAAAAGTGTCCAGGCAGTAAATAACAGTTGAAAGTGGCGCTAGCTGCAGCAAAGGGTATGGAATGAATGAAGCCGTTGGTAACAAAATACTTAATAATATAATTGATAAATAAATAAAATAAATAACAACATAAATAATACCAATATATTTTGAAAAATATAAGTTTATGTTTACTATGGAGTGTTATAGAGTGTATAGTTTACTGTTTATGTTTACTGTTTATCCAAAGTGTTCGATTGGAATTCGGATCATTCAAGGGATCCGAACTGGATCGAAGCTGTTTTGAATTAAAATAGCAGAATCTGACCAAAGACATGAAGTTTGCTGGTCAAGTTTTACAAAAAGTTCCATAACCTCAAAATTGTAATATAATGTTATGAAACTTTTGATACTGTGATTTTCAGCCACGAACTGGAGACCACTCACTGGGACCATCCGAAAATGATCGAGCTTATGAACTCCCTGGCCGACCTCAACGAGGTCCGCTTCTCCGCCTACCGCACCGCGCTCAAGCTGCGCACCGTCCAGAAGGCTTTGTGCAGTGAGTATCATAACTGTTAGGGCCGGCCCTACTTTAGGGCCAGAGCCGGTTTTATCACTACCAGCGCGCTGGGCGAGATTTCTTCGCCGCCCCTTTTTATCCGGCGCCGTAGGCTGTCGCCTATCATCCCCCCTTTCCCCTTATCGGTGCTACTGCTTAGAGCGAACTTGTTCAGCCGCTCAAGGCTTCTTTCCTTCTTCCAATCTTTCCAGACGGCGCCTCATTGGTCAAGGAAATTTCCTCAATCCGAATCCTAGCGGAGCCTGAAACTTGCCTAAATGCCAGTATAAATATAATATTTATAGTGGCATTTAGGCAAGCAAGAGGTATTATAATTGCAAACTGTACTTGTCTTTCTGTCTGAAATTTGATATGGACTGCCTTATGGAGATACTTTGAGTCCCGGGAAAGACCACAGGCAACCGTTCCGGAAAAATGTACGGTTCCCGCGCGATAAACGTTTGGCGCAACAGAGTTTTAGGCGTCATCTAGAGTACCAAATTTTATTTTCTTGCGTTCCAGTGCACATGCTGCAGTTGCCGGCGGCGTTGGAGGCGTTCGACTCTCACGGGCTGCGCGCGCAGAACGACAGACTCATTGATATACCTGATATGATCACCGTGCTCACGTCCTTGTATGAGGTAAGTGCAGGATTCGCTAAAACAATTTGAAGGGTATGTTCCGAAATATAATCCAGTATACTGGCTAAAGCTCATGATGTCTAGAATTAACGTCATAGACGGACCGCAAGCTGATCCACGCTGACGGGAGAATGATCGTGTAAGTGTCTAAGGCCCGTATTTTTGGTCAGCACTTAAGATGCGACCCGGTCTCAAGACGCGGTTCGGCTCTGTGATTGGTCTAAATTTTGACAGCCAACCAATCATAGAGCCTGAACCGTGTCTTGAGACCTCAATGCATGCAGTACTGACCAAAAATACGGGCCTAAACACACTAGGCCGAAGTTACGCGGCGTAAATTCCGCACGATTACGTCCACAATGTCCGCGTACAAAATACGGACGGAACGCGACGAAATAGTGTGTCTTCGGTAATTTAAAATACATTGCAGGCGGAATCATGCGAAATTTACGCCGCGTGACTTCGGCCTAGTGTTTTTAGACACTAACCATTAGATTGATGGACTGATCATTTCTTTATAATGTACTTTCCGGTCATAATTTTGGCATCAGTCTCAGATATAAAAAGAAAGAAATATAAGAAACAGAAATAAAAAGATGATCAACTTATCAAATATCACTTAAATCATAATTTCGTTTTTTTTTTCAGGTAATAGCAGCGGAGAACCCAAGCCTAGTGAACGTGCCACTCTGCCTGGATTTGTCAATCAACTGGTTGCTGAACGTGTACGACAGCCAGCGGACCGGCCAGATCAGGGTGTTGAGCTTCAAAGTGGGGTTGGTGCTGCTGTGTAAGGGACACCTGGAGGAGAAGTATAGGTGAGTGGATTGCTTCACTGGTCGATCAACTGGTTGATCAACTACTTGCTCAACAAGTATGGTGTTGAGTTACAATTATAGGTCTGCTGGCCGAATCTGTATCGTACATTTGTGAGTTAATCACTGAGTCAGTAACTAAAACGGAGGAGTGAGTAACGGAAAGTCTTATTTTTGTATGCAAGTGAATACAAAAGTGACACTTTCCGTTGCTCACTCCTCCGTTTTAGTTACTAACTTAGTGATTAACTCACAAATGTACGATACAGAATCGATCTGCCGGAGCTTCAAGATCGGCCAAGTGCTGCTGTGCAAGAGACACTCTGAGGAGAAGTAAGGATAACAGGTACAAGAGACACTAATGGGCAAGAGGTCCTACGCCGGGTCAGTTCCTGAATCATTAGTAGGTCAGCATTTTAGGAAAAAAAATTATCTAATTAATTCTGAAATTAAGGTAATTTTTATTTTATTATCTATTTATTCCAGGTACCTATTTCGTCTGATCGCGGACCCGTCGTGCCGAGCCGACCAGCGGAAGTTGGGGCTGCTGCTGCACGACTGCATACAGGTAAAGACGCAAACATACGTAATACATTTATATCTAAACACCTCAAACATTTAATTTTAAATTTGAGCAATTATGGCCTAGTTAGTTTCTTCGTTTAAAGGGATGATGACAAGCTCAAAGATTAGCAAATTTTGTTAATAAAATAAAGAAATCACGGTAAAAATAAGTGTTCCTAAAATTTCAGCTTGATAGCATTTGTATTTTTTTTTTTTTGTTATGCGCCTTCAAAGTTGGATAATCAAGTCGATTTTTTTTTCAATTAAATTTCTTAATATTTTTATACCATTCGATAACTTATGCAATTAAAAGCAACTTTTGTTATGAAACCACTTTCATAAACGCGATATTTAATATACCTACCGAACAAAGTTCTCTCCCGATGCGTACAAACTACGAAAGATTGACGTCATTCTTTCGTAGCACTTTGTATGGAGCGTTTCGGGCAGGTCTATTTTATGAGATGTTTGAATTGTCATATCTTGCTGAATTTTTAGCTATCAGAGTCATTCTTTCAGCGATGTTTCTATTTTTTAAGGGTCTCTTAATTACCAATAAGAAAAAAAAATAGTCATCATGCCTATTATAAATTATAATATTTAGGAATGGTTTTTGTCAAACATTGAATGGATAAAAAACTTCAATTTCATATTATTTATAGAGTATGGGGCATTTAGGCCATTGCCATTTTCTAAAAGCTGAAAATTTTTCTACAATCCCGTAATTATAGAGGTAAGAATTTCGACAGCCAACTATGGAGTTTGGGTCTCGGTAAAAAGACCTTATCAGGTGGTAAATATGTGTACCTAACTTTCGTTAAATAGTTTACTGATCATAGGCCCTTGGACCATAACTTTCTATGAAAAGTTGACTGTCCTTTATCTAAATCAACACTCTCTAGCCCCATAAATAACTTATTTTATAACGTTTCAGGTGCCGCGTCAGCTGGGCGAGGTGGCGGCGTTCGGGGGCTCCAACATCGAGCCGTCAGTTCGCAGCTGCTTCGAGCAGGCCTCCACCTCCAATAGCAAGGGGAACACGCTCGACAGGAAACCCTGTAAGTTAAGAAACGAGAATATAATCTAATAGTAGATTTGATCGACGCGTCTGTCTGAAGCGTGAAATTTTTTATTTATTTTTATTTAATCATTTATTGTGCACAAGAAACATTCACAAAATAATAATTAACACACAGTAAGACGACACAAAGGATCTGCTTAAATTGATTAACGATTACGGAGTATTCCTAAATGTAAAATGATACGGCCTGCATCTAAAAAAATCTCACGAGGTCATATCTTGTAACCGCTTTTTGTCCAAAATCACTGAGCAAAAACAAAAACAAACTTTGTTTTTGCTCCGTGTCCATAATAGTCATCTTACTCTATCGTAAACACACCATGCCGAAGTTAGACGGCCGAAGTTCGGCATAATTACGTCAGCATGCCGAATACATACGCATACAATATAACGCGACGTAATTTCGCCATGTCATCGGTAATTATTTAGAATACATTGCAGGCGTAATCTTGCCGAACTTTTGCCGCGTATCTTCGGCATGGTGTGTTTAGACAATAAACCGTATACATAGTAGTACCATCGAAGTATCTGTCGGCTGACACGTTTGACATGATATGGTGTTCCGTGTATTCTCATTCTTTAAACAATCTTTCAGCTGGGGACAAAGAAAACAACAAAGAAGAAGAGAAACCGGAACGAGATGCTGACGGTCAGCTTCAGCTGATTGAGGCGTTCCACTTCCTGCAGTGGTTGCAGCGGGAGCCGCAGTCCATGGTGTGGCTGCCAGTGCTGCATCGACTGGCGGCTGCAGAACCGGCCAGACACCAGGCCAAGTGTAACATCTGCAAGGATTACCCGATCGTTGGGTTCAGGTGAGGAAATTGATTATTGTTGCTGCTGCTGCAATCGTGGCGTCTGTATCGACACCATATTGATATTTTTTGGAACGAAGTTCCTTATAGCGCGTTGCGAAAGGGGGCTAGACGGAAAAAGTTGTAACGACACGACACAAAAGTGTCGGCCGACACTTTTTTAGAACCTGTAAGGTAGGGGCAGAGGGCGTTGATAGTATTCCTGAGCCTCAACTAGATGGCGTTTTTCAGAACAAACAGCGACATCTACCGTACGTAAATTTTATTACGATTCCACAAAAGTGTCGTCAGTATTCCTAGGCGTCAACTAGATGGCGTTTTTTACGAAGTTCCTTATAACTTCGTTCCATCCGGGTGTCCCTTGTTACCTCTCAAGTTTTGTTCTAAAATATACGCCAGTGCTACAGTGTTTACGACTTGTTGGGTTGTAATGATCATTATAATTAATTATGTGAGAGGCAGTATGACATACCTATTATTTACTAATAATCGTACGTCATACTTCTCGCACTAAAGGGTAGTATCTCACCAGTACAATACCTATGGCGTCAGGCTATAAGAAGTCATGTAGTGTTGAACAGAATTGTTCTTGGCCTTGGTTTTTTTTTTTTAAGACCAAGACTTATTTTGCTTACCGATAACTTCATAATATATTTTAAGCACCAGCGGTATTGAGTTAGTAGTATTGATTTTGGTAAAGAAGTTCGACAGTAAAATTACAAAAAAATCTTTGCATCAGGTGTTTTACGCTCATCAATGTTAACAGTCAAGTCATTGCTCCAATGTTACGTTCCAGGTACCGCTGCCTGAAGTGCTTCAACTTCGACATGTGTCAGAAGTGCTTCTTCAACGGACGGAAGGCCAAGAACCACAAGCTGACACATCCCATGCAGGAGTACTGCACCGCGGTGAGTGATGATGATGTTTTTTTTTTATACATAAATCCAACACACCAGAGAATTGTCTTGTGTCACCCGCAACTTTTATGAACTGAATTTTTTCAGTCATAATATCCGTTCTTCTTTGTTACTCATAGTATGTTGCTCCAAACGACAAAATCATTGCAATGGTTTTTAAAATGAGAAGAGAGAATGGGCCAACACATTTTTGTAAATTTAAAATTTTAATTTGAATTGTTTACTGAAGCAATCGCTGCACTGTGATACATAAAAAAACTGGAGACTTTCATTTAACAAACCTTAGCACTTTAAACCCAAATTAAAAAAACAATCCGTCAACTACATGAAAAAAAAACAACTGTCAAACTAACGTTCGATATTCAAAATATTACGTAACAGACGACGTCGGGCGAGGACGTACGTGACTTCACGCGCGCGCTCCGGAACAAGTTCAAGTCGGCGCGATACTTCAAGAAGCACCCGCGCGTCGGCTACCTGCCCGTACAGACTGTTCTAGAAGGTTGGTTGTCCTTTTTAATTTGTATTTTTATTTATTGTAATAAAGCATAATGTAACCAGAGATTTTAAAATAATCAAAATTTTAGAGCAATAACTTAAAACATTATTCCTACCAACCAAATTTTTTACATACTTAGTTTATAAATTCAGTGTTTGGGAACCGATTTTGATGATTCGTTTTCTTTGGAAAGTGGATTCTTCACAGGGGGTCCCATGATAAGAAAATACTGTTTGAAGTCGGTTTTTTTGTGAAAATTATGAAGCTAATTCCCCTCATCATCAGGTGACGCTCTGGAGTCGCCCGCGCCGTCTCCGCAACACGCGTCGAGCGGCGACGACATGCACTCCCGCCTCGAGCTGTACGCGACACGGCTCGCCCAGGTCGAACTCGGCGCTAGGGCTGCCGACACTCCGGACAGGTGAGTGATACGTTAAATCGTTGGTGCATAGCCCAAAAACCTAAAATGGATTTTGCTTAATGGTCACAATGTGGGTTATTTTCGATGATTTCGTTGTAATCGCATTCGGTTCGATTCCCGGCGATGGTACTAAATGTTTTTAATGTTCCTGGGTCATAGATGTGTATTTCACATCATGTCAGGCCTCCTGCTAAGTACCTAAAGGACTTATGCTACGGGTAGCAGTAGATTTTGGAAGGATTAATGCAAATGGAACGATAATAAGTGTTTTCTGGAAATGTCATTTGACACATTTTGGTGACGAATCCATGATGTATATTTATTATCCACTTCTTGCAACTATGACCTTGAACTTTTTACTTTATTTTGGCGTTTCGTCAAATAATGATAAGATCAGCGGTTCTAAAACTTTTTTGCAACTAAGCTAACCTAACTTTATCGTTCCAGTGACGAGGAGCACGCCCTGATCGCGGCGTACTGCGCGTCTCTGAACGGTGAGGCGCCGCGCTCGCCCGTGCACGTCGTGTCCGGGATACACCGGGAACAGAGACACGAGCTGGAGCTCATGATACGGTAAGGACCTGGAGATAGGTAAAAATCGTGCTAAAATATTTTGTTAAAGCTAAAAAAAGTGTTAAATTTAGTGTGAAAGTGTTAATGTCCCGATTCACGTTTTTAAAATTTTGTATTTATAAAAAATCAATTTTATAGATTGAGGTGAAAACATTACAATGCGCAACCTTTTGTTATATTTTGTTTGTTTTTTTTTTTAGATACATGGAAAACTTACAGCTACAGTTACAATGAAATTATAGAACGAAATATATAATAAGTTATTTACAAATTTTTGTCGCAAAATAATAATATTTTATATGCATATTCCTTATTTCAGCGAATTGGAGGAGGAGAACGCGAGTCTGCAGGCGGAGTACGAGCGACTGAAGGCCAAGACGCCGGGCTCCACGCCCGAGGACCACGCCGATAGGAACGCCCCGCCTGACCAGGTTAGTGAGGTGTTGTTTATGGGATAAGAGCCTCTACACGGCGAATATTTTTTTAAGTTGATCGCACATTTGCCGGCACCGTACGAGCCGCATTTTTGAATTCGTTGTATGGAATGACGTCACGTAATGCGGCGCGTACGGTGCAGACAAAATATGTGCGATCACTTGTACGCAACCATGAAATTTTAGAACAGTATTAATGGAACAATTTATTTGTAAGTTTTGTACGATAACCTTACCTACCTTTGCCTGTGTAGTGTATGAATATCTATAGATTCTATAGTAATTGTGACAGGTGCTTCAATACAATGTTATATTGTTATTTCCTCAACTTCAGGACATGATGGCCGAAGCCCGCCTGTTGCGTCAACACAAGGGCCGGCTGGAGGCGCGTATGCACATCCTCGAGGAGCACAACAGGCAGCTCGAGGCCCAGCTCACTAGATTGAGGACGCTGCTGGATGAGGTAGGCAATTATTACCAAGGTTGAGGAAGAAATTTGGTTTAATGATTTATGTGTGAGTAAAAAAATGCCGAATTACGCAAAACTACGTAATGCAGAATAGAGTAAATCGTATTTATAGCAAAAAGTCATATTCAACCGTTCGTAGTCATCCGTAATAATTTCTAACGGGCTTAAAATGGCCAATATTTACTCAACAAATTACGAATGTTTTAATCTTGTTTGGCAAATGACAATGTGTTCTGGAAGACTTAAACGCCTAATTTCTGATGTGTTTTGGAAGTAAAATATAATTAATTATATTAATTTAACAGAGTCGGTGATTGTTTAATGTTTTGACATTAATTCACTAATTGCTGCACTCAGAGGCGAATATTAATTACTTAACTGTAACTAAACGAAGTAATTAAACGAAGTCAAACTCTTCATTAAATGTCTCTGAGTGTGGCAGTAAAAGCTTTTTCCATTAGTCGAAAAAGTTAAAAAAGATATGGGCGGAGAAAAAGTTAGAAATAAAACCATTTTTCTTTCCTTAATTCCAGCCCGCTCAAGGCTCCCCGCCGGGCCGCACGGGCACGCTGCAGACTCGCTCTGTGACAGCGTCGCAGCTCGCCACAGACTCGCCCGCCAAGATGCACAACGGGCTATACCATGATGGGCATACAAGTGAGTATATTATGATAATATTAAATTTTTTGTCGAAATTTTGGGATTCATTATACCATAGCTCGGTCGGAAGATCTTTGGGTGTTTATTCAGATCAGTCCCGAATCGCGGTATCAAAATTTTGCGTTTACCAAAATGTTGAATGGTGTGATGAGAGGCATATTATAATTAAATGAAATAAGGCTAATCCATCCAATATGGCGATTGGGTGTTAATAATAATAATTGATTCTAAATGTTCAACGCGCCTAGATGTTTGGAAAATTAAAAAAACTACAGTGGAGTTAGGTACTACACCATTTTATGACCTGTGGCATAATTCATTAAGTTCAATTGGCTTGTTGTAATTTATACATGGAATTCCCCTTTCTAATAAAAATCTTAGACCACAAAGTCGATGCTAAAATAAGCTCTTTCGTCGAATAATTTTTGACGTGTCTGACATTGACAACTGATCGACAAGATGGCGGTCGCGAGCGCGAGCGCGACATGGAGCGGCCGCCGCCGCCGCCGCACGCCGTCCACTCGCTCATGCACTGCGCAGGTCAGACACGACGGCTGGTTACTCCCTCATATACCTACCAGTAGCCCTAGCACGGCGACCAGTAGAAATGCGAAAGTATAGACAAACTGGACTACTACTACTAGCAGGGCCCCCGCTACCATATGTGCAAAGTGTGCAATGCACACGGGCGCCATCCTCTAGGGGCGCCAAATCGCTATCTTTAGGGGCGCCAAAACCAAGAACCAAAAAAATTTGCCTAAAGGGGCGCCAAAATCCTTTTTTGCACACAGGCGCCAGTAGCCCTTACGGGGACCTGATCTTTACCGCGGCTAATCGCGACCGACAAAAATTCAATTAAAATGCAATTTTATGACAGACATAGTATATGTCATAAAGTAGGATATTATTTGAATTTTGAGGACTATAGTCTGTCATAAAGTGGTATTTTAAATGAATTTTTCGGAACAAAAAAGATCGGAACGGCACCTTAAGTTTATGTCCACAGTTTGTCTATACTTTCGCATTTCCACTGGTCGCCGTGCTAGGGCTACTGATGACTTCTTAGCTCCTGTACCTGATGACTCCCTAGGTCCTGAACCTGATGACTTCCTAGCTCCTGCACCTGGCGATTCCCTAGGTTCTGTTCCCTAAAGTATTCCTCCATCTATAAACAGGGGTTCCCAAACTTATATTGTATATCGCCCACTTTGAGCACAAATTATGTTTTAGCGCCCCCTTTGTTTTAATTAATGCATCCAGATGAAATAAATCACCCCCCAAGCCTTTACACAACGCCCCCATTTTTTTCTGGGTTCCTCACACCTTTAAAACCTTCGTTATCGCCCACTCTGGGAAAGGCTGATGTATAATATGGCAGCTCTTTTGCTCTTCTCCTTGTTTCTCGCTCCCCACTGACTGTTGGTACGTCGGAATACTTTCCGGCTGATGGTGAATCCCTAGCTATATACCTAAAGAATCCCTTATATTATAGTAGACTAGATGATGCCCGCAACTCTGTTGCGCCAAAATTAGTTTATCGCGCGGGAACCGTACATTTTCCGGGATAAAAATCCTTTCCCGGGACGCATTATTTCAGCAAAATCGGTTCAGCGGTTTGGGAAGAGGTAACAGATAGACAGACAGACACACTTTCACATTTATAATATTAGTATGGATTAATCCACTGTTCATTCCTGGTGATTTCGTTCTGGCTGCTGGTGCTGCTACCTGATGACTAGGCTAGCCCCCTAGCTCCTTTATCTAAACTATCCGTCCGCGGTGATCTACTTTAGCTCCTTCAGCTCCAGTTATTCCTCCAATTATTTCACCATACAGTTTATTTTAGTCCTTCAGAAACTATATCCTAACTCCTAACCAAAAAACCAGTGAAGCCGTCGTAATGATAGATGTGTGTAGTTGCTGTGTTTTTAGCTTCAAAAATTAATTTGCCGATTTTCAATTTAATATCTTTTGTTTTTCAGCATGGCCGTGTTTTGATTTTTGGGTTATTTTTAGTGTTGCTTTCGTGTAGACATTTGAAATTGGACCAATTTAAATAAAAACGATCCAAACCACAAAAACATCATTCCGAGATATTTGAAGTTTAAGTTTAATTTGGAATTTAACTGTCTTTTACTGCAAAATGGTGATTTTTTTAATTTGATGTAATTGTATGTTCACTAATCTAATAAACCATTACTTACGTAGTGAAAAAATAGTTACAGCTTATTAGATATTCAAGACAACTTGTTCTTGGATCATTATTGCAATATACATTTTATATGGACAAAGCTGTACAGGTTGCTAAAACAGAATCGCAAAAACGTTCCAAACTCTTTTACTCAAAAATGTTTATTAAATTTATCAAAATCTTTATTAAATTATTAAAAAACTAAACTACCTTAATCCTCCTCCAAATTGAAATCAGGTTCACCACCAAAACAGTCTAGGTATATCGTCTATTATTGCATTACTTCCCTTCAGTTTTTTATAGTAATCAATGCAATCGTCCGGTGTTAAATAGAACATTAACTGCAAATCGTTCAGCTTTTCCTTGTTAATCGGTTTTCCTGACGGCCATAGTTCATTCAAATCCTCTTCTTATTATCTCCGAGTATCGGATATGCTATCCGCAACTTATCTGACAGATACTTCATCTATCAGATAAATTGTGGATAGCCTATCTGAAACTTAACTGACAGATCCTTCATCTGTCATATAAGTTGTGGATAGCCTATCTGAAACTAATCAGGTAGGGGGGAAATAGCCCCTAAGCCTTGTTGAGTATCAGACGGATAAAGCAAAGAAAATTCAAGCGAATGGAAAAAGCAGCTACCATCAGGAGGCATTGGAATAATACGGTATAACACAAGTGTATTTCCAACCATTAACTATAGGGTACAGCCTATTGTGCGGAAGTAAAGTAGCTACTGTTATAACTGTCTCACAAACAGACGGACGGACGGACGGACAGACGGACAGACAAACGGACAGACGTATTAAAAGAATTCTATGTCTATTCCCGGGACTCAAATTATATCTCCATACCAAATTTAAGAACAATCGGTACAAGCAATTTGGGCGTGAAGAGATAACAGACAGACAGACATACTTCATAAAGTCACCTTCTATTAATTTCCTAAAGTTTCTTCACTTCACAAATAAATATTTACGGGGAGCTCCCATACAATAAATGTGATTGATGAAGTCTTTAGTTTGCCTATTATCTTTTAAAACATCAATATTAAAATCTCCACAGATTACAATTTTTTTTATTTTTGACACAAATTTTTTTCAAAACAGTATCTAGATTATCATAAAAATCATTGAGATGTATTAACTGTGGTGGTCTATATACACATATAATAATTAAATTTTGCTCAGAAGCTCAATATTGATAACCATTTTTTAACAAAATACAAGAACCGCCTCTTTTTTATTTCTTGAATAAATAGCTGCTAATTTATAGTTCGGTAAATGAAGTATTTTTTCCTGGCCAGACATTATGAAGTCTTACAGAATATTTTAAATAACATTACAATTTACACATAATTAAATATCTTACTAATCAGGGAAACAGTATTGGTCTAAGGGCCGAATCACACTGGAATGGCAGCGGCGCGGCGAGCATTTTCAGTGTCATGTGATTTTAAACTTTATCTTCATAATTGTAATACATAGTATCGCTTGAGAATCGCGGCGGCGAGACTTTTCAAGTTTCTCAAGCGATACTATATATTACAATTAAATACAGATAAAGTTTCTGATTTTAAACATTATCTTTATTTAATTGTAATACATGCCACTAAAAATGCTCGTCGCGCCGCTGCCATTCCGGTGTGATTCGGCCCTAAGATCGCACCATAGAACAACCTTCACCGAGCTGGTGAATAGTCAGGGTTCCCTAGAACAATTTTTTTTATTACTATAGCCCGCAGAATATGTATTAAGCATTAATTGCAAAAATGATCCACGTGATGTGGATCATTATTGTAGAAAGGAAAAAATTAAATTCACTGCACTTAATTTTACAAGAACGATCCACACCTCATGAATCGTTATTGCAATGATGTAAAAAAAAACGTAACTGTTCCAGACAGCACATGATCATTACAGTAAAATACAAATTTGTATATGCTAGGGCAACCAAGAAATTGTTAAAATGTTTCAAATGACATGGAACACTTTTGCATTTCAAAAAGAGTCTTTGACATGACTACTGTGGGTTGGATTACTGCGTTTTTCGCTCATTTGTCAACATAGAGTAATGAGTCTTGGATATGTTGAAATATACCTTATTTGGAGTAGATACGTGTCAAAATCTTAAAAATGAGGAGGTTGTGGTTTGGATCGTTTTTGCTTAAATTGGTCCAATCATTTTTTAACTTTACGTTATTATTTACGCTACAAGTTTTTTTTTCTTCATGGATCTGAGCATAAAATATAAATTTTTCATATTCTTACATGCTAACATACAGGACGCGTGCCTTGAGGTAACAAGTTACTAAATGATAGTGTACTTTAATAAAGCAACTATTTGCCTTGGCAAAATGCAACGCTACGATAGAAATGAATAAGAAACTAATAATTTAGAAATGGCGCCACTTATACAACTTTCATGATCACAGGCATTAGGCTCCCTTAGGCCTTAACCTAAGGACAATGCATTAATACTCTGTTACCTAAAATTTTAAATAATCCTACATTGAAACACTTATCTAAACATTATAATGTATTTGTTTTCAGATGACCTTGGCAAAGCAGTAGAAGAGTTAGTGTCCGTTATGACGGAGGAGAACCACAGCAACGCGCCTCCACAGTACACCAACGGCAAACCAGAGGAACCGGAAAAATAGTCGCTGTCATACCTGACACCTGTCACCCTGACAGCTGTCACACCTGACAGCTCGCGGCCTCCCGCTCTGGCAACATTGTTCACTAACCAAAGATTGTTTATGGACCGCCACAGACTAAAACGTATTTTCCGTTGCACACTTCCTTTTTATTTTCTAACCGGCTCCACACTAACTGCACTAACGCTTCGTCTATACATAAGCTAACCCACTAATACCGAACCGAGCTTCTAACTTCTTGGCGCGGGAATTCGACCCTTATGACCGAGCCCCGGAGCGGTCAGCACGCGAGCTGACCTCCCCACGACAGCTCGGGTTCGTAGAGACGATAATCGTATGCAACGCTTATTGTATAGATAAGGGCTTGCTATGTTGCAGTACGTATCGTGTGAGTCCTAGCCCCGAACGATGACGCCAGAGCACGCTATCAACGAAAAAGACAATTTATTAAGCATTTATATTATATAGACGTATATAAAGTACATATCTATTAGGGACAATCTCTACGCTGTCATATCTTGTAAATTTCCCATATCATACGCTATGTAAAAACCGGCACATGTATAAAAGTCACGTAAAACGGAACGCGAATCTTGGCGTCGGTTTTAAGGCGATAAGCTTTAATCACGAGAAGCTTTAATGTTGTCGCAACCGGGAAACGATGAAACGAGCCTACTTTTTAGCGGAAAATATTGTTATTCGAGAACATTCGACGGCATTTCCTACACTCCTACATCTCTGTCAGTTGTACTGCGTCTCTTTCTAACTTCCTGTCATCGCGTGAGATAGTATTAGTGAAAGAGATGTAAGATTTGCGAAATTCGATGTTCCAGTTTTTAGCTTACCCGTTTCCGTATGCCAAAAACGGCGGTAGTTAAAGAATTTGTTAACGGTTTTGCAGTAGTTTTAGCGGTAGTATATTATTGAGCATGTTACTATGTGCATATGTGTACGTTACATATATCGAGTTATCGGAAATGTATCTTAGGACGTAACCGGCTTCATATTAGTCATTCGAGGTTGGAGTAGGACTTTTAGTAAAATATAACCTAACTTTTTCACAGACGACTCTTCCTAGTACCGGCTGTACCGGTTTTGTAACGTCTAAATGTAAGATGACGCCTACCTTTTTAGATAAGATATACTTATCGAGAGACTTTTATACGAATGTTGAGCTGTTAACGATGATTTACAATAAGTACTTCCAGTTTACCATATCAATTTATATTGTTTTATAAATTAAATTTTCTATGAAATGAAATTTTGCGTTACGGCATCACAGCATTTTTTAATGTGGCAATATTTTTAATACGTTTCGTTTCGCAAATTATTATAAGTTAATTGGGCTAATATAGATTTAAGAGATACGAAAAGCACAATTAATCGATTACTTAATAAAAATATGTACACTAATATATTGTTAATAATTTTATTGTTTTAACATTTAAGGGTGAGTTCTGTTCTTCTATATTTCGATTGGCGAAAGTTATAATATTATAAAGAGTATTTCGAGCATTTATTTGTATATTTTACTGTGTTTATGATGTTTTAGAAGTAAAATCCAAATAAACATTCTACATAGTAACATTTATTTTATTTAATAAGCCTTTTCCTCCTACGTATTATAATTTAGTAACAGCTTGTTTGATCAAGTGGCCGTTAGAGGGAGAGATTTTTGTCAAATTTAATAAGAGGGTAGTCTTCAATTTCAACTTTTTAAGACTACGCTCTTATTAAACTTGACAAAGGCGCCTAACGGGCACCTCGCCAAAATGATAATAACCTAAAAATATGATATATTTTATGTTATTATTATATATTATGTTAAAAGTACTAGGAGAACATGAATTTAATGGAGTAATTTTAACAGCTGAAATTGAAGACTACCCTCTTAATAAACTTGACAAAAGCGCCTTCTAGCGGGCACCTGGTCAAAATAATAAGAACCTAAAATAATATTTTATATTATGTTGTAGCGATATTTGTTATTTATACAAATCGCTACGCTTATCGCTTCCGCGCGGCGTGTGTCCGTCTCCCTTACAACCGGTCGCCGAGCGCGCCGGCTTCGAGAAACGACAAGCGCACACGCCACTCCGCTGTAGGCCCATACGCACCGCTTGTGTCCCTCTTACTTATACCGTTTTGCTTATGTAGTTCGATCGTATTCGCATATTTCATAATTTCATCTCATTTTATCATTTGTGCTTTTCTATACTATTTTCTGTGCTATTTCTTGCTCTTTTCACTTCACTGTGCTTTATCATAACTGTGTAATCATCCTCATAATAAATTTAATTCTGTAAGTATTTCATCTTGTTTCCTTTCATCTTTCATATTCATTTAGTGTTAAGCGCTTCACGCATTATATACCTATCCTCCTTATTATTGCTTACATATCGGGTTCGAATCCCGATAGCGGAGTATTTTATAGTTTTATGTAAGCCGTAGGGAATTAATATCAACAGACTTACTGACCGACAAATTTATTTCCGAACATAAGTACAGACAGACAGACCGACAGTTAGGTAGGGTGAATATCCTTTGAAATATTTGCCTCAAACTCACAGTGGTGACCTTCCGACGATACTCAAGGACATGCAGGACGAAGCGGGCGCAAGCGACAAGATGGCGGGCGAACAAGTTACCGCGGCTGGCGGAATGGCCTGCGGACACATTAACTCGGGCGAAGTTTATCGAGTGGGCGTACGCATTCCACCATTTTGGCCTGAGGAACCTGAAGTGTGGTTTGCGCAGGTGGAATCGCAATTCACAATATCTGGCGTAAGTAGTGATGCTACTAAGTTTAATTTTATTACAAGTCAGCTCGATCAGGAACATGCCAGAATTGTTAAGGATATCATTGTAGATCCACCGTCCAGCAATAAATATGATAAACTGAAGTGTGAATTAATTAAAAGAATTTCTCAGTCACGCGAGAAAAAAATCTTGCGTTTGCTCCAGCACGAAGAGTTAGGAGATAGGACGCCCAGTCAATTTCTTCGGCATTTAAAAAGTTTGGCGGGACCTGATATTCCTAACGATGTTTTGCTCACGCTTTGGTCTAGTAGGCTGCCACCACACGTTCAGGCTATTGTTGCGTCACAGCGGAAACAGGATTTAGAGGAGGTAGCGGATCTAGCAGACCGAGTCAACGACATTGTACAACCACAGGTCGCTAGTGCTTCAGCTGCCGCTTCACCGAGCTCCCTGGAGTTGAAGGTTGAGGCTCTGACTCAACGCTTGGAGAGGTTAACGCACAGTAGCAGATTCTCGCCACGTTCTCGTTCACAGCATCGCCATCGCAGCCATTCACGCCATCGCTCACGATCCCGAGAACGCCCCGACGGTCATCCCCATTGCTGGTACCATTTTTCTTTTGGCTCTAAGGCTAGAAAATGCAAATCCCCGTGCACTTTCAATTCGGGAAACGCCAAAAGCAGTCACTAGAGGCCGTCAGCGGCTGCTACCAACAACAAGGCCGACTCTTCATCACTGATCGGAAGTCCAAGGTACAGTACCTCATTGATACCGGGTCTGACTTGTGTGTCTTCCCAAGATCAGCTGTTCGAGCGCCTGCTAACACCAAGTCAACCTACGAGCTGTTTGCTGCGAACGGTACAGTAATTTCTACCTACGGATTTGTCAACCTCAAGCTAGATCTCGGACTTCGTCGTGCATTTGAATGGCGGTTCACTATTGCTGACGTCACCAGAGCAATTATCGGAGTCGACTTTTTAAGTTTTTACAACTCGCTTGTTGACTGCCGTAACCAGCCGTAACTCACATCTCTTTCTGTGTCCTCCCCTCACCAACCTAGTAACGACAACATTGCGTCAGTACGTACCGTTTACGACGACTCTGCTTACCACCAGTTGCTTCGTGAGTTCCCCAATATAACTCGTCCAGCTGGTAAAGACAGAGTTATTAAGCACAACACCGTCCACCACATCAGGACTACTCCGGGCCCACCTGTATCCAGCCACCCTCGTCGTTTGGATCCTGAACGACTTGCTATCGCCAAGAAGCAGTTTGAGGAGATAGTGCAGAGTGGTACAGCACGACCTTCACAGAGCTCATGGTCTTCTCCGCTACACTTGGCCAAGAAGAAGGATGATGGATGGAGACCATGCGGTGACTATCGGGCTCTGAATTCCCGCACCATACCAGATTGCTACCCAGTTAGGCACATTCAAGACTTTGCCTACCACCTGGCTGGGAAGCGCATCTTCAGCACCATCGATCTGGTGAAGGCTTTCAACCAGTTGCCTGTCTGTGAAGAGGATATCCCAAAGACAGCCATTACTACGCCGTTCGGAATGTTTGAGTCCCCGTCTCCTTCGGTCTCAGAAATGCGGCTCAAACATTCCAACGGTTCATCGATGAAGTTCTCCAGAATCTCGACTTCACGTACGGCTTCATCGACGATATCCTGGTCTTCTCCGAGACTGAGGAGCAGCACAAATAGCATCTGAAGCAGTTGTTCCAGAGGCTCGAGGATTATGCTGTCCTTATCAACACATCGAAATGTGTATTTGGGCAGTCAAAAGTTACTTTTCTCTGCTACACAGTTTCTGCAGAGTGATGATGATGAAGGAAGCGTGTTCTGTCGAGGGTCACCAATGTGGGAAGTATGCTTGGCCGCCACAAAGGAAGATCTTCCGACCGAGAGAGGTGGTATGCCCGGTCAGGCCGAAGCCCACTGACGTCATTTCAGACGTTGTATATATCTTGCCGTTTTCCGAAACTTCGATAGCGCGATGCAGGAATGTTAGGCGAATTGTGGGTACCGCCACAATGTTAAAAGTACTAGGAGAACATGAATATAGAGGAGTTATTTAATTTCAACAGTTGAAACTTGAAATTACTCCTCTTAATTCATGTTATCCTGGTACTTTAAACATCTAGGTCTAGATAATAATCTTGACCAGGTGCCCGCTGGAAGGCGCTTTTGCCTTGTTTAATGAGATTAAGAGGGTAGTCTTCAATTTCAACTGTTTATAATATTATGCAGGCTCTACACTCGCGTGAACACGAGTCGAACAATTTATACGAAGCCGCGAAACCCTCCACGCTCGTGGTTCGCGCCGCGAGTGTAGAGCCCGCATTAGATGTAATTTTTTTCGTTGGAAAGGAGTAACATAAGACAAATACAAGACATTAAAAGACAAATATTATATCAACTATAAATTTATTATCTTTTTTACATTAAGGATAATATTTTTATACAAATCGTATTTATCACATTTTGACATTATCAGTCTAAGGTCAACTTTTATCTTAAATGCGTATAACCCTTATACAATAATAATTATTATAACATTGAGTAAGGCAATTTTTTATATTCAAAGGCACAAAGTGCGTGGAAGAACTTCGCCTTTAGTGTTTAAGAATATTAATCAAAATAATGGTTCAAGAATAAATCAGCTTAATTTTTTAAATAAGTAGTTTATTTTATATTGTAAAATTAATAAAATTAGTCTGCAAATGACTAATTTCTTTTCAGCTGTAATTTGTAAATATTGTTACTTGTACTATCATAGGAAATTATTTATATGTCAGACCTTTTAAGAAGCGCTTACACAGGCAACAATGCGGCAATAATTGTTGGCGACACGACTGGAGCAATTAGTGGAGCAATATGGAGCAATTTCAGTAAATTGCGGCAATTATTTAGGCGTTATTGCTCCAGATATTTCATATCGCTCAATGTCGCCGATACAAATTGACATAATATATCCGATGGGCTCGTGTATGACAGTATTGCCTAGTAACTAGTTGATGAAGTTGCGCCATATCGCTCAATTGTATTGCGATGTATTGCTCAATATTGCTGCTTGTTGCCGAAAATTGCTTGATGTAGTCGTGACGTCAAAGTTGACGAAAGTTGACTGGAGTGGAGCAATTTTAGTTGCCCGTATAAGTGTATCTTTATGGTGGGCTATGTAAATATTAGTTGTGATCTATAGGCTGGTTTTTTGATATAACCCAAACAAATTAAATAGTCTGCGATCTGCATATGAATCAATTTCTGTGATGGTACATTTCAGGCCCAATCAGAGATATTTCTAGCCTTGTGTCAAAATGTCAAGTCCTCTTTTATAGAAGAGAAGATAACATGATATTTATTCCATAATCAAATGGAATTTTCCAGGGCTAGTGCAAATGGTTATTTTAATAAATCTAATGTATTCATATTATCCATATAAGCTCAGAAGCTTGCTTTTAACATATTTAACAGTATAATAATTTTTTAACTTAAATAAAAAACTTATAAATTATATTATATGTATCCATAAAAATTCATTCTACTGCCAGATTAGTGATGAAATATTTGGGATGTAAACAAAGGAAATCTGAAATACTGTTTCTAGACCTAGAAAAATCTAGATATTACAACAATATTTAAACTGTTTGATTATTGTTTTTGTTGGTAGCCTCTTAAAGTGCCATGTTTGGAAATAGAGCTCGACAAGTATTAAAAATAATTGTAAATGAACATGAAATAGGTATATGGATTTAAAATATTAGAGTATAATTTCAGTAGCATGCGTAACATTTTTGTTTACATTAATATTTAATCACTAACCAGCATAACCCTAATCATTCTCATATAGTCAAACCTTAACCGTCGAGGAGGAACTTTTATCTAATCCATTAACTATTGGTTGTATGTCCGTGCGTGGTCGTCGGAACAGCAGTACATGGGGTTCAGGGTTGTGGACCATAAAATGTAGCCAGCCGGGACTCTGTTGGACGCCGAGGTTCCTCCACTCCGTCTCCGTCATTAAATGTGATTTAGGGACCAATCTTGCAATATCAGGTGGTAGAATAACATGCCTGGAATTGAAGAATTGTCCATTTGAATACATTTATGGATACTTACATTTTCGATATAAACATAAATGGGAACTATAACAAAACCATAAATAAATAAAACCTTATCCTTAGAATTTTGTTATATTTCTTTAATTATTGATACATTTAATAAAATATATCAGATGTAGTAGACACATGACACATCAGCTGATTATTAGTTTCAAGATTACGAAAATTTCAAATGCAAATTTGGGGGATTTGGCGGTGGAAGTAATAAGTACGAGTTTTTCTCACCTAAAACAACCGTCCACCAACCTACAGCATAACATCTGAAACTTCAGCAGTCAAGAAAAAAATGTATATCATAAAATTGTGTAGTATGATAGATGCTAATGTTAAAAGAGTTTCTTTTACTAATATTCTAATTGGCTAAGGTTTAGAAGCCTACGTTTATTTTTTGGTGGTGACATGGGTTAAAATTTTAGAAACAGCTGTTTACATGTGCAGATGCACAGAAACGTTGCAATAATTGTCCTTCACAGCGATTTTGCAAAATAATTGTGAAAAAAGGTTTAATTCTACTTACAAATTAATGTTCTAAGTTGTCTAAATGATAATATTCAATAATCAAAATTGTTACCTGTACTCATAAACGTCATCAGTATATCGCTCCGAGTATTGTATTTGTTCTACGGGCATTATAGTTTTTGGTGTAAAGCTTGAAAACGGGCAACGTTTATTACAGTAATTTATATTTTTGTAATAAATTTTATACTTTTTAGCGTAAATTCACAGATGTTGGTTGGATTTCAAATATGACATCGAAATTTTTAAACTGTCAAATGTCATGTCATCTGTCAACAGTCAAATGCTATTTTCAATTTATATTTTTCTCTCTTAAAAATTAAGACGAATAATTTTGATATAGTGCCATTATCGTACAATATTATAAAGTGGGATTTACAATTTAGAGATCAACTACGATAACTTGGCGCGCCCCTCCAAAATTCAAAACGTTTGAAGTGCGTTGTCAAAACATTTGAAGTGTGTTGTCTTGCGCGGTAGGCTATAGTCGGGACATTTTAATAGGCCACATTTGGCAGTTCATCAAAATCGTACCAGGTCACCTTATAGCGACGTACATAAAAAATAAATATTTTCGTTTTGTTATAACTGCACAATTGATTAACTTTTTTTCCATTACGATTACATATTTATTGTAAATATGACCGATACGAATTATTTAACGATTTGATTTTACTGATAAACAATTCTAAACGTAATAAACAAATTCTGATCTTAATAATTGCACGTCGTTACAATGTTACGTCAACTGACCTTTTTTCTTTTTAAGCTCTAGGGAAGTTACCCTAAAAAAAGCGAAAAAATAGTATCGATGCATTAATTATTAATTGTAACGAAATATCCCCATAAATTAATAACCACGTTGTGAAAAGTAACATATTTATGTGAAATGAATAACGATAATACTACATTTAACAGTTTTTATAATCCAAGCGAATAAATGCATTTTTTTTTTTTGGAAATTATGTACTTGTCTTATTTTGCTCCTTGAATTTGCAAAAGAAAAAGTAATAATGGGACAGGAGTTTGTTTGAAACGTATAAAATTCAAATATTTTATTTCAAGTCCGTATCGATTTATTCGTTTTGGTCGATGTTTTTACGCAGCTCACCTCACTATGGAGATTAATCTGACAGATGTCAAATGTGGCCTATTAAAATGCCCCGACTTTAGTTATGATTAGTTGACCAACAAATCTTGGTAATAAGTGACATTAAGTGAAATATTACGTGTACTGTGATTGGTTGAATATTTGGGTGAATTTCAACATTACCATATTTTTTTTCATTTCGGTGAACTTTTTTGTTTCTATGTTTTTTTTGAGTTTTTACCGAAGTTTCCTCTCAATATTAATGTTTTATGATTACGAAACTAATGACATAAAAATTAAATAATAAACAAACGTAGCACACACGTTTACATTTAAGCTGTCACCGAGATGAAAAAGTCAGTCACCGAGATGAAAACAAAATTCACCGAAATGTAAATTCACCGAAATAGTATACAGCGTGATTGTAAAACAAGCGAAATAATGTATTTTTATGGAAAAAATTTGACACTTTGGGTTACACTTTTGCAATTTTCGAAATTATCTCTAATATTTTTCAGAATAAAACATACCCTATATCCATCACAAAAGATCCATCACGAAATCAGCTATAATTGCACAACTCTTTTGCCTCCGTGACGTACCGATGATAAGAAACGTGTCCATTATCAAGGCCAATGTTTCTATTTGAATTTCTAGGTACAGATCAATGCGGCCATTTTAGGCATTGAGGCATTTTTAAAATTCCGATTTACGTCCGATTCCGAAAGCAGACTAAAGAACAGACTTTCGAAAGACGAGCATTGCTCGTCGTTTGGGAACGCGATATTTCACGCGAAGTACATACACATCTTTTTTTTTACATAAAATACCTCTATAAGTATTTTATAATTTTTACAATCTAACCTAATTATTAAGACTAATAAGTAATTTTACATTAACTTAATCTGCTTACCACGCGCCAACTTCACGAAAAGGTATCTTCTAATGCTTAGTTAAAATTTTTCGTTATAAAAATATACTTAAGTTAAACAGTTAAAGTAAAAATTGAGTTACTACATATTATTCTAACATTATTATAACCAAAACTACTTTTTGATAGGATTCATTAAATTCTAATATTAAATAATCATATTGTATTATCTCGTACTGTTTTTGCTAATCAACAAAACACTAATAAACAAAATCAACAAAAGTCAATATTTTAGGTAATCCTAATAAACTACATGAGGTCAAAATATCAGTTCTGAGTTTCTTATTCATAAAATGAAAGGTAAATATTGTGTCCTTATAAATATTAAAAGTTAAAAAAAAAACAAATATTGACTGAAACGACGTTAGACGAATGTTAGGTGTTTTTCGTTACGGAATTTCTTGATAAACGCGATCAAAGCTTTACAATAGCTCAAAAAAATGAAACATTAAGAAGCAGCATATTTCTTTTTTATTTATTAACATTTTTTATGATTTCGCAGATTATTATTCATCCTGTATAAAACAACTTTAAAAATCACCGAGATGAAAATGCATTCACTGATATGAAAACTATTGTCACCGAAGGTTACCGAAAGTCACCGAGTCACCATTTCCGTTCCGTTTGTAAGAAAATAAATTAATACTTCTAGCTGGTTCAATTAGCATGATAAATTGAATCACGGAAATGTAGAGAAAAGTGTCGGGTGCCACCGAGACGATATACTTACGTTTTTAACGGGAACACGCAGCGACGCAGCAAACCACCTCTAGCTCCGAAGGCACAACATGACTGGCGCTTGAGTTCAAGAAGCGGCATTACGTTCAAAAGTACTTCTGGTCTCGACAATTCATGTTTCTTTTTTATTCACCGAATCAAGACAAAATGTTGGGACAGTTTTATTTCTCCCGCTATTTTGAAAGTATAACGATTGAGATTATGAAATTTGTATTGATTATACCTCTATTCTTTCATACCATTATTTAAGAATCCAATAAAAGAATCCGTTTGTTTGTACCACTACTATTTTTTCATCGGCTGACGAAATTAGGACTAAAAAGGTCGTTTTTCGAATTCGAAAATTTCGAAATAGGTCGAATTTTTTATTTTTATGTTCTAGTTATCGAATTAAAAACGTGTCTATTGCCTCATATGGATAATCACACAAACTATACGATGAAGTTTTATTTAACCCTAAAAAGCCATTTCACACCCCCAATTTCACAGTAGCCGCGAAAAAAAAGCGGTTGGGAAATTCACCCATTTACTATAGGTCTACCAGAATCTGATGGCAATTTTTGACAGCAGATTTTCAAAAATTATCCTTAATCATTGGATAAATTTTTATGTTTGCATGTTTAACACACAGAATCAGCCGCTATAAGAAGAAAAAAGGATCAAAATGTTTTATTCCAATTACCCCGGTATTGCTAGAGTCAATTCATTTTCTCACTTTTTGCCATCAGATTCTGGTAGACCTATACATACAAACTCTTTCATATGGATGTGACTACAAACATTGAAACAGTCATTTGGAGGGGCGCGCCAAGTTATCGTAGTTGATCTCTACATGAGGCAGTGTTCTTATAAATAAAATCGAAATTGATTTTTTAGTGTACTTTACACAAGCATCCCTTACTCGATGTCCCATAGAAAAATAACAACTAGACCTTAGAGTATTTAAACCTAAAATTAAACATGACTACGATAATTAATCCCCATGAAAAAGATTATACTATTTTTAACACAGTAAATATTTTAAACATTTTAACAGATAGGATTACTTCACTATATCCTGTTTTGATAACAAAATGCCGGATCCTCAAACGATAACGGAAAGAATTGTGCAACGAGCCAACAAAAGGAGCCTACGGGCTACGTACAATAATTTTGTTATTGACGCTCTGATAAAGCTAGCCGATTATTCAATTCAGAGGACCCCACTAGCTGTAACAATTCAATCATGAACTCTTTTCGGTAGGAGTACCATCATTTATAAAATACACAGGACATAATACAATGAGCTATCGCTTTATTCCGTCTTTCAGAAATAAAACTGTCGCGAAAGCCTGCAAAGCAAGCCGTATCGAGACAGCTAAATATTAATCTGCCAGATACCCCTAAAGTAGACTTGGTGTGAAGTGGTCTAGTAGTGGGAAGCAACAGCTGTCATATCACTTACGGTGTCCAGCAGCGGAAGACGACATTCCGACTGCACTTATCCCAAAGCAAAATAAAATAATAATATGTGTGACACTCGGGGACTGCCGCGGTAAAGCTAACATTTTATCAACTTATGCAATTATAATGTCTATATTATGTCACACGCACACAAACACCGTGCCGAAGTCTGACGATACACGGCAACGCTGCACGGAGTACCGGGGGTGTTCAGTTTTAGGACTGGACTGGAGCTTTTTTACTTTTAGGGAGCAAAATGAAAGCCCGTAATACAAACTTGCGTGTATTCAATAAAATGTAAGAAGGAATGACATTGAAAAAGGACACTACGATTTACGAATAAAAATTAAAGCGCCTGGCAAATAAAATGGCAATCTTGCGGATTCTTGATGCCTTCAAAATCCTGTCAGGCATTGTAGGCCTGAACCCCCTGTATTAAGTAGTATTATTTTAGTTACGGAATTTCTTGATTCAGTCGCCGCACTCAGAGTCCACGATAAAAGCTATGCAATGCAATAGCTTAAAATGAGCTTTATATTTTATCGGAGGTAAGGTAGACCTTTAGAACTAGATACGTAATTAATAAAATAACCGCAACCGAAACGCCATAGTCGCTGGTCGTTCTCACCTCTAGGCCCTCTAGGCTTACCTAGCCTAGAGGCACTGATCTCCATTATACAAGTTGTATAATAGATAGAGGGCATAAACAGGAAAATTGGCAGCTTTTATCGAATGACAGTCCGGCTGTCACAGGCCAGGACAAACTGTCTGGACAAACCCGAGATAGTCACAGTTTACCTACACGGTCAATTTTTCATCAATCTAATCCATCAATCTGATTGACGGAATATTGATGGTTATAAAAATTTCATATTAAAAATACGATCAATCCATCAATCCGAGTCGTACACGATCAAATCGTCAATCCGTACCGGATTGATGGATCAGAGTGATGAAAATTTGACCGTGTAACTGGTGACTTACTCCATAAAACATGGTCACCGGAGGACTATTATGCACCATCGAAGACCAGGGGTCAGATTGCTGTGTAGTTTGCACGTTGGTCTTGGCTCCGGCAGACCGCCATGTCACTGATCACGCTGGAGTTTCTACAGGACCTGCTGAGGGATGAATACGAAGATGTCACCATCACGGAGTACGAGGTTAGTGTTTTATTTTCAAATCGGATTTAAGAAAAAATAATAATTAAACGTTGATGGTTTAGACTTTACATCGATTAGACTCTTTTTAAATACAAATGCGTTGCTTAATTGCCTTTTTTATGAAATAAGGGGGCAAACGAGCAAACGGGTCACCTGATGGAAAGCAACTTCCGTCGCCCATGGACACTCGCAGCATCAGAAGAGCTGCAGGTGCGTTGCCGGCCTTTTAAGAGGGAATAGGGTAATAGGGAAGGGTAGGGATAGGAAGGAAAGGGAATAGGGGAGGGTAGGGAAGGGAATAGGGTAGGGGACTGGGATTGGGCCTCCGGTAAACTCACTCACTCGGCGAAACACAGCGCAAGCGCTGTTTCACGCCGGTTTTCTGTGAGAACGTGGTATTTCTCCGGTCGAGCCGGCCCATTCGTGCCGAAGCATGGCTCCCACGTTTAAAAAATAAAATGCTTACCCCTATATTTAACTATGTGTTTTAAAAGGAAAATCTAAAATAGTGAAATCGATTCGTTAACAGTTCGTCACTTTAATCATTTTATCGTTTTTAGTTTTTAATCTAACTCAGACAAAGATACTTTGAGCCAGAAATACTTTGGACAAAGTCAGATATAATCTGGGATTGTCCAAAGCATTTCTGGCCCTGTGTTCATAATTTGGTTGCAGTCTGCAGGCTGCAGGCTGCAGCCTCAGTTGCTACTGGATGTTTTAATAAATAGAATAATAACGTTCAATTATTCTGCGTCGGACTACCTTTTTTTTGGTCGGGAAATAGTGTATTACTTTCGACTTGTCGCTTAAACACACACTGTACACACACAGGACCACAGAACCTTGCATTGCTAACTTATGGTTCACATGAGATAAGTATTAATAATAATAATTATTATTATTATCCGCGATATTATTATAACGCACCATAGTTCCGCGGCTCGCTCACAGATGCCGCCGCCGACCGGAAATCCGCCAATCATCTCCCCTCTGGGAACTGAAGAGGTATATTTAACCAGATGTGATGTACATTTGTCGATTATAATATACCGAGCTAGATGAGCTAGATACACTAGCTACAATAGCTAAAACAATGACGGAAATAGAAATGACCTAAGTATTGTTATATTATAATAGTAGCTATGACGCCCGCAACTTCGTTGCGTCAAAACTCGTTTATCGCGTGGAAACCGTACATTTTTCCGGGATAAATCCTATGTCCTTTCCCGGGACACAAAGTATCTCCATACCAAATTTCAGCAAAATCGGTTCAGCGGTCTGGGGGTGAAGAGGTAACAGACAGACAGACAGACAGACACACTTTCGCATTTATAATATTAGTATGGACGTATGGATAGTATGGATATGGAAGTATGGATTTATGAAATTTTTCCTTTAACCGATTTCCAAAATTGAGGAGGGCTTAGTTCATATTTCTTTTTATGAGGTCTTACAAACATAGAAAAGACGATTAATTTTCAGCTACATGAAGCGGCAGCAGACGACGCGACGCTTCGTGTCTCTAGCTGCGGAGGGTATTTCATAGAAATACATACTTGAAACGTAGTGTCGCTGCGACACGTCGTCCGTTGCTTCATGTCGCCCGCTGCCAACCGGCCGCGGCACCTTGCCAAAGTTTCTTAAAAGAAGCATTCACAAATGACTAAAGAGTACCTTTATTTTGAAGGAGGATCATGTTGCTACTTGCTACCGTTATCAAGTACTCAACCTCTATTCCAGGGAGCACCAAGTTCCAAGAGAGGAGACAACTACACGTCCATGGTGTACAGAATAACATTGAAAGGGTCCCGTAAGCGATCAGATGAAACTGGTGAAATTATTGAGCCTTGGGAAGGCTCCCTGATCTACAAATGTCTGCCAGAAAGCATTCTCCTTCGAGAAACCTTTAAAAGCGAGGAGCTGTTCTGCAACGAAGTCGCCTTCTACAAGAAAATCTGGCCAGCGATGTCCAAATTCCAAAGCCAATGGAACATCGCTCATCCGTTCAAAGCAATCCCCAAATGCTTCTTGGCGCGGAATGATCTGGTCATACTGAAGGATTTGAAGGAGTTTGGGTTCGTGATGCCCGACCGAAAGCAGGGTTTTACTATAGAGCAGTGTTACTACGTGCTAAAACACCTGTCACAGTTCCACGCTTTGTCGCTGGGCATGAAATATTACGATCCCGAAGGTTTCTTTGATCTACTTAACATGCAGGATGGAATTTCGGAGGGTAATATATTTTAAGTACTATTATTTTAACGTCTCAGCAATCTACTAGTGGTAGAACCTAGTAGCATAAAAGCAAAAAATGCATTAAGTAAGAAAAATTCTAATAAAACTATTATTTTTCTAGTATTTTTCGTCACGGAAAATGTAGAATACTACAAAAGTTACTACACTGAAGCGATAAACAATGCAATCTACATGGTGGAAGAGGAACTAAAGGATTCAGCTGACAAGGACAAATACCTGGAGAAGTTAAAAAGCTTCTGCTCAGAGGAGACTTTTTTCCAAGAAATGGTCGACATGGTTGTTCCCAAGGAGCCTCTAGCAGTGATTTGCCATGGCGACTGTTGGACTAACAACATCATGTTTAGATACGTCGATGGAGACATAGCAGAGGTTAGGATAAAATATCTTGCTTATGTCTCTCCATTTCCATTCTTTTATTTGCTGTTTTCCATTTTATTTGCCTTGAGTCTGTTTTCTGTTATTAGTAACCTATGGCCTTGGCTATTATAACGAATCTATTAATCCCTTATTCATTCAATCGAATTTGTTGTTTGAGTTTGAGAGCTACGGTGGAAGAAACATACACGATACATGAACTTAGTAATTATCCTCCTTTTTAAAAATTCTAACATTGGAACAAGTGATTGACTTACCTACCTAGAATGATACGAATTTGTTAAAAAACTGTGTTCGTCCTTGTCCTTATCCATAATGTTGCTGTCGCTTCCAGCATGGTTGTCCTTATTCTATTTCTTGTAAAAATGTCGTTTTTAGGATACCGTAGTCAACAAGGAACCCTTATGGTTTCGGTCTGTCCGTCCGTCTGTCCGTCTGTCTGTCCGCGGTTTTGCTCAGAGACTAGGACCTACAAAGCTGTAATTTGGCATGAATGCACATATTAACGATGCCGACAAAATTGTAGGTACATGATTTCTTAAAAATATATTTTTTTATGGTACCTTCCCTACACATCAAGCGGGGATGATTTTTTTTTCGCGTCCACCCTATTGTGTGGGGTGTCGTTGGATAGGTTTTTTAAAAATATTATGAGTATTCGAACATCATTTTCCGATTAAGGAATCCGTTTGTGAAATATTAAGTTTTAAAGTGGAAAAAATCGTTAGAGTCCAGTGTCCCCCCCTTCTACCAGCTAAACGGTTGCTTCTGGAAATGTGAAAAAATTAACGGGAGTAGGAAATATGCTGAATTTAAAAGGAAAAATATTACGGCCAAGACAACTTCATAAGTCGTTATTGAGTATTTAATCGTAATTATATAATAAGTAATTTTTCGTTCAAATTCCTTTGAAAGTAACTGAGACGATGTTGTTAGTAGTGTAAAACACGTTATAAATGTACATTCATAGACCATTATAAAAATTTACTGCGGTACTACGGAACCTTATATTGCGCGTGGCCCGACACGCACTTGGCCGGTTTTTATTACAATTTATTTCGATACTACGTACTATTTCTTAGAACAAAAGTTATTTTTGACGTCATATTCTGGATTTACAAATCGGGTAGTTCAACCTTTTTTTTTCAAATTCTGACATGGGACATTTAACTTTTTAAATCTTTTTCTTCTTTTTTATCAATAATCCCTGGAAATAACCTTTTTTGCCTCACTTCCAGATGTACATGTTAGACTTCCAGTTGGTGCGTTACGCGTCTCCAGCAATAGATCTAGCTTACCTGATCTATCTGTGCCTGGATCGGGAGCAGCGGTCTGAGCATAAAGCATCCCTGCTAGAGTATTATATAGATGAGCTCCACAAACGGCTGGTGGAGATGAACGATGGCAGCAACATCATGGAGAAAGAAACGCTATCTGATATGTAAGTTACATCTTAGTTTCTTCTAAAGTCTAATCTAATATAACTTTAGTATAAGATTCACTTTTGTTTATGGATGTATATAAGGTCAAATTCCGTAGTACATCCAATTAAATTATGAAAGTACTAAATATGTAAAAAAATTGGACACTCAGACACTTATTACTAATTATAATGATTATAATAGATTCATAAGGAATTATTCGATATTTAATTATTATTGAAAAAAATTGAGATGTAATTTGACCACCGCTAATAAATTACAAACACAATGGTCGTCATGGCAATGTTCGTTTCGCATGCGCAAAGTTAAAAACCAGTGTCAGTGTTAGTGTTTTAGAGGACCGGTTGGTCTCTCTAAGAGTTCACTAGAGGTCGGAGGAGTAAAGAGTAAATCTCGATTTACTGTGGTGAACTGAAGTGATTTATTGAGAGATTTGTGCTGCTCATATATAAAATTTTACATAATTATTATTATTACAAAACTGTACACAAAGTTAAAAGGTTATTTCTGATTGGCTAACAACATTAGAGAAGGACATACAGAAAGGGATACAAAATATTTACAAAAGCTCGAAAGGGAAAAAATCGAATAAGAAATATTTACAAATCTAAAAGATTGCCGCGCGGGAAACTGGCCGTCCCGCGATACGTGGCGCTGGTATCGCGCGAGTATAAATATAGGCTCGCGTGCCGCGGCGGCCGGTGAATTCAGTCCACATTCAGTCCGCGCGCGAATTTCATACCGACGTCGTCACTCTGTCGCTCGGCGCCGCGCCGGTAATAATAGTAGTTGTGCCGCCATTTTGTGAAGATCTGAAGCTCGCGCAACGCCATGAAGACTGCAGCTATGTTGTGAAGATTCCTCTCTCGATGTAGGCACGATGTGGAGACGCGTAGTGAAGTGTTGCGAAGAATTCTTATTAGAAAAAGTCCTTTTCAGGGCTGGGTCACGTCCGGTATTATTACACGGACGGTTTCTTTCGTTATTGCGAACGTACATTCGTTGCAGAACGATTTTCTTCCCTGTTTCAATCTTCCACAACGAACGTATTCAAAGACGGCGGGCGTTCCTTTCGGAGCGCGTTGTATTCTCTGTTTCAATCGCCGAACGAACGTGTGGGTACTGCTACAGTGTCATGTGCCAAAATCTGACAGAAGTTGATTTAATTTATATTACTGCACATGCGCGAAAGCTGCACATGCGCATTGAAAATGAAAGAAATATGTCTAATCTAACAGCTGTATCGCCATTACTTTTCGAAGGAAAGTTTTTATCAATTTCAATTTGAAATATTTAACCAGAATTACCGGTGAACCCACTTTTTTGTGGGCTTAAAAAATCGCAAATCGTACAAAGTAACTGATAGCAGTTTTTCAGGCATTTCTCTTTGTTACAAAGTTCCCAATTCTGACGAATTCTCAAAAATTGTACCACTTCCGGCACGTTTACGTATGATACATGGAAATTTTAAAATGAATTATTTATATATATATATATATATATATATATATATATATATATATATATATATATATATATATATATGTAACTTGTCGGTAAGGTATTGATTTTTTGGTATCAATCAATGCAGGATGGCAGGATGTTTTATTCTACTACATATTTCGAATTTAGGTCATAATCTTTGAATTTATAAATGTTATATACATCCTTAAGTTAGTTTTTAGGGTTCCGTACCCAAAGGGTATAAAAAGGGATCCTATTACTAAGACTGGAGACGATGTCTGTCCCTCTGTCCGTCTATCCGTCTGTCTCCAGAACCGCTATAGGTTGACTTCTGTTCGAAATTGTACATTATCTGAGTGCCCCCGCCAAGCCGAGTTATTATTTTTAAATTTATTTCAGGTTACAGGAGGAGTTCAGTCGGATCAGCCGCTTCGGTCTGGGCACGGCGCTGGACATGTATCCCATTATGACCTGCGATAGCAACGAGGCGCCCAACTTGTATCAGGAGAAGGTGAGTGGTCTCTCGCACAACCGACGGGTGGTAACGGCTCCTGCGACTATTAGTCAATAGTCAGACACAAGGTCCGGCGTTGGAGTTGGTGTCTTTACACCACTCTACACCAACGAATCGGAAATTTTGTATTTTATTATCTGGAGTTGCGACTCTTTATAAAGACGATATTGTGTTTTTTGGAAGCCTTGCCAAAAATTAGAATTAAAAAAAAAACGCTTAACTATTTTCAAAACTTGTAGAAAGAGACTTATAATATTTTCATATCTAGGGGCACGGTAGAGAACTGCCAAGTCCATTTCAAAATAATTACTTTCAAAAATATCTTAGTTGAGTCGAATCATTTTGTAAAAAAATCGGTTGTCTGTAAAGTCGGTTTACTGACGATAGTTGAACGTGACAAGGTATGACGTTGTCACGTTCAACTATCCTTAACCCCCTAACCCTCGCTTCCGAATCTCTATAAATAGAAACAAACTTTTTCGAGTGTAACCTAAAGTTATTTCGATGTATTTCTTTCAAATGATTGTCTAAAAATATTTATAATGAGTAAAATAAACTATTCGCAATACAAAACGCTACGTACATTCGTGAAATCCAGTAAAATCTTCGAACAAAGCACAAGTCATACCTTGACACGTAAGAAATAGAGCACAATTTTGAATAGCCGAAATAATACTAATAGCTCACAGATTGTTTGTTTATTTTTCATTCAAAGTGTGGTTAATGTATCAAAGGTCATAACTAACCAAACTTCTTCATACAAAAGTATTCTCTGAGTCATCGAAATACGTAATATAATCGAAACAAAGAGCGCGGCCCAGGTGGGCCTTACGGTTGTTGAAAGACTTGAGAGTGTAAATGGAACGCCTCAGAGCGAGATAACGCCACATGAACTGTCATGTTTTTCGTGCGCGCACCCTATATCGAATTATAAGACGTTATCACGTCAATAAAACAGAGGCATTATGATTTTTTTTTTTCTATTTTTCAGGAAAATTTTATCCCATCGCATGACACGGCGAAACCGGTGTGGACGGACAACGAGGCTTGTCGGAAGAAAATGACTGATTTAGTGATAGAACTAGTGGACGAGGGACTTCTATGATGTGTGATCGAATTTCTATAAATAAATGTATCATGTCTAATGCCAAGTTTACTGAAAAGTACAAATGCAGAAAATGTATTTTTAAATAAGAACAATTTAATATTATATCATGGTTAATATTTTGAGATATAATTGTCCTACAAGCCCGTCTACTAATAAACATAAATGTGCAGATTTGTCTCATAATAAAAAAAATCTCTGTCAAAGATTTAAAGCAAACCTTTAGGTTATTCGCTGATTAAATATTATTATTACGGGTGCGAGAGATTAGACAATACCAACAGAGTTTTGGAACGAAGTTCCTTATTGCGCGTTGCGAAAGGGGGCTAGACCGATAAAGTTGTAACGACAATTTTTTATTAGTACCTGCAAAGTATTCCTGTGCGTCAACTAGATGGCGTTTTTTGAGAATTAACAACGACGCGCTGTTAGTATTCCTGGGCGTGAATAGATGGCGTTTTTTTTTAATTTTTTGAACATAAGCAATTTAGCTTATGTTCAAAAGCTTAGCTTCGTTCCATTCGGGTGTCCCTTGACACCTCTCAAGTTTTATTTTTTATTAATGGGATCATCTGAGGCTACGAGAAATATTGCATACTAACATTTAGTAAATTATTTTTACTAAGACCAAGTGCCAACATAAAATTATACCCCATTTAATCATTCGATCGTGGATTCTTGGAAATCTATTGTTATTCTATTGTGTTTCGCTCACCGGTGAGCTTATGGGGCTTGATGGGCTAATATACACATTGTAATAAATTATAATTATTATTGTTGGCTATTAAAATTACATCATACTACTTGTTTTATTTATATTTAACAATAGTAATAAAACACACATGGCTGTGGTATATAAATTTATTTTAGTAAATATACAGTTCGTATGACGTGTTATATTTATTACGTAGAACCATGCGTTTGCAAATTTGTGACTATCACAACCAAGCTAGACTAACAAGAGCCACGGCAGAACAATAGCCAAGACTCTTCTTTTCAACTTTTTTCAATAATAGTCGTGTATAGTTCTTGCAATCTACGAGCGCGCGTCGCCCTTAGTTGTGTGAGTGACCACATCTATACACGCGTACATGGCTCGCTCGCTACTGACTGCTCCATCAGGTATGCACACTAACGAAAATGTCTATTCACATTTCCAACTACAAATAAAGGCTACGCGCACTCGTAGATTGCAAGAACTATAATCTATTTGTTTATTACATGTGCGTGGTTTGTTTGTCTAAACTGTGGTTTTCTAAAATATAATACGTATAAAAATCAGATCATTATATTAAATAGATACTAGACTATAATATTAGTAATGACTTCGATGTGCGTTTCTCGGAGACACGGACGGAAATTTACATTTAGCACTTTTTCACTTGCACTTTTTTCACGTGCACTTTTTTTAATTTAGAATTATGAAGTTTCAAGAAATATTCGAACCATTTTGATTTTGTTGAAAGAGTTAAATTTTATATTTTTTATTTTTGCCCAAAATATTACTAAATCTCTACATTATATTAGTTTTTTTTATTTATTTTAGCTAAATATCGGTGTATAATGTATTGGAAATATTTAGAATTATCACGTTAGTTTCTAAATACTCGCACAAGTTACCCGTACTTATATCTGGCACTTTATATTCTTTGAAATGGTATTTCCACGGGCTTAAAATAATTACAGATCTAATTGTTATAATACTATCGAAAACTTTAGATACTTTTAAGATTCTATCTCTCTTGTAACTAGCACTGGGTAGGACTTGGCCATTTTTTACATACAAATTTATTAATCACACTGACTTGGCTTCAAAAGTTGCCAGTATCTAAAGGTTTCAATATCACGTTACTCATCGCTAAATGGCTGATAAAAATATTTAATAATACTAGAAACGCCATTAAAATAGCATCTTTATCTCGACTTCGGTCAATTACACCCATACGCTTAGGGACTTTTCTCAAGAAACCATCTTTATGTTACCAGAAAATCACTTGAAAGCTGACCTTGGATTCGGTTGAGTGGCTGTTCCTCGTCCCTTAGACGCTTGGGTTGGCCTCATGAATCCTGATGGTCGATTGGGGAGTTTTCCTATAGACCGGGAGTTGCCAATGGAACTGCCACTTGATGAGGACCTAGACGCTGGCATTCGGGACGGGGGCTTCGGTGCCGCTTTCGGGACGGGTTTGAGCGGCGCCGGGGACTTCTTCACCGTCGCCACGGAGGTGGAACTGTTGAGGGAACTCCTCGAGCTGCGAAGGGATGCCCTCGAGGAGGACCTCTCAACTCGAAGGGAGTTGGGTCGCTTCTGGAAGGGCCGTGAGCTGAGCGGCGTCCGCGGAGGAGTGCTCCTCTCTTTGGTTAGCTTTGGGATTTCTGGCTTCTTGGGCGTTGGAGACTCGCACTCGATGTTGCACCCGGATGAGGCACCTTGAGACGCGCTCTCGGAGTTCAAGCTCTGAGTCTCTTCAAATCCTTCGTCGTCGTGCTCAGTTTTGGGTATCCGAGGGGAGGTGGTTCGTTCGATGGTCGGCGTTCGATCCAGCTTGGCGTTCGCGGATCTCCTGTAGGCGCTCCTGGACCAGACTCCCGTTGGAGTTTGGGTGGGAGACTTGAGCTCCCTGATCGCTTTCTGGACGTCCTCCTGGTTGATGGACGTCTGCCGCCTCGTCCTGGCCTGGATCGGTTTTTCTTTGGTCGGGGATTTCTCGGTGCTTTGGTTTTTCAATCGATCCTGCCATCTCTTCAGTCGGTTCTCCTTCTCATCTTTAGTGACTTCCTCAACGGGTTTCGCCACGGCTGCCTCTTTCGAGGTTTCAACGTACGAGGCTCGAACTTCCAGTTTGGAAGGTCTGATGACCTGCGCCTGGGCTATCAGCTCCGGAGGATCCACTTTTTTCTCCTCCTCAGGGGAGCTAACTTCCTGATTTCTCTTGTACCTCCTTGTCCGTCTCGCCGCGGAGAATCTATCGAACTGCCCATCGCCTAGTATCTCCTGACACAAGTTTTGCATATCTGCATTCGCTCGGTCGTTCGAATTTATCGGAAGCGGCTGGAACTTCCGGCAGGGTTCCCTTTCTGGTGGGGGGTTGAAGACTTTCCTCTGCACGGGTGGGGTTTCTATGTTATCGGAGTCTATCTCTACGCGGTCACCTCTCTCGAATCTCTCTCTGGCGCCGGTGACCTTGATGTCTGGTAGCTTCTTTTTATCTTCTTCAGTAATGGACACGAGTGGTTGCGGAGACTCGATCTGTGGTCTCGAGCGCTGTCGTCTTAGTCTTCGCATTTCCTCGTTTTCCTCCGTCTTCCTCCAAGGCAGTCTATCCTTTGGCTTCGGTTGTACATCTGTGAAGAAATTGTCAGGTGATTATTTCCCAGACTATTGTATTCAAGCAACGATTTGATGTATTTTTCTTTCCAAGGCAGATCCTTAGAGCTCTGACGTCACTGCGACCCTTGCGGATCTATTATGACTATTATTTAAATGAATGTATAATGTATATAATAATTATGTTTGTATGTCTGTTACCTTCAACAGCCTCAATGGCTCGCACGACGTCGCTATCCGGAAGCACGGCCGGCCGCCAGTCCGGACGACTCTCCGGCAACGGATCCAGTGTTGTACTCCGCTCGCTCTCTGTAATAATTAGTCATGTTTTGTGGTTCAATTGATGATTGTATTATAAGGAATCTACTACTTTTAAGCTTAGATTATAATGTAACAACCAGCTGAAATCATTGTTCGTATTTGCTTTACTTTTTATACAGGCTTTTACAAGTTTCTTTTTTTGTGAACCTAAAAAAAGTTGTAAGAAGCAGCACTTTTTTGGAACGAAGTTCCTTATCGCGCGTTGCGAAAGGGGGCTAAACTGAAAAAGTTGTAACTACAAATTTTTATTGGTTCCTGCGCTGTAGGGGCAGAGGGCGTTGGTAGTATTCCTGGGCGTCAACTAGATGGCGTTTTTGAGAATAAACAGCGACCGGACAATTAAATAAATTTTATTACAATTCCACAAAAATGTCGTTGTTAGTATTCCTGGGCGTCAACTAGATGGCGTCTTTTTATTACTTCGTTTCATCCGAGTGTCCCTTGACACCTATCAAGTTTTTATTTAGTTTATGTAGGTAATTAATTAGATGTTTTATTTAACTAATTTCTAACCTGAGTCCTGCTCTGCGGACCGTCTGTTCTGCAGCCGTCTCGCTCGCTCCCGCACGTCGCGCCGCTCCTCCGCGCTGTTCGCACGCAGCCACGACTCGATCTTTTGGCGCCATTCTCTGTACAAAATATTACATTAAGATTGATTCAAAATTTAATTACGTGTATTAAGATTAAAAAACAGTAAATCGTAATATCTATGCTTGTGATGTCGTGGGTCACCACAGCGCAATGCGTAATGCCGCGGTACGGTGCGTTGCGATCTATGACCACGTTACTTTTATAATACTACACTCACTTTTTTCGTGGCCGACGAGGGCTCGGGAGCGGTCGTGATCGGCGTGGTCGGCGTCGTGGGCGCCGGCGCGTGCTCTCGGGGCACGTCGAGCCGCGGTGACCACGAACGGTGTATGACCACGTTACTTACAATATTTAAACACTCACTTGGGTTTGGGTGTCGTATCCCGTGTGGCCGGCGTGGGCTCGGGCGCTGTCGCGGTTGGTGTGACCACGATCAGTGTATGACAACGTTAGTATTACAATATTACACTCACTTGGGTTTGGGCGTCGCATCCTGTGTGGCCGGCGTGGGCTCGGGCGCGGTCGCGGTCGGCGTGGTCGGCGTCGTGGGCGCCGGCGTGCGCTCGCGGGGCACGTCGAGCCGCGCGCGGACCGGGGCGCGCCGTGACCACGATCGGTCTGAGACCACGTCACGGTAATGTTAGGCAAATTGTACGTTTTTATCAGGAAGTTTAAAAGGGTATATTATAAAAAAGTTAAAATACAATTAGCACAAAAAATCTTGGCTATCTAATTATCGAATGTTTAAATATGTTAACTGCGCGAGCAATACATACATTGCGCACACACTTAGGCAATACAATGTAACTTAAACCTGACTCAAATCTGTCAACACTACCACGATTAACAATACCACATACGAGTTCACGCTATTAAGGACTTGGTCAAAGTCACACACACAAACGATATCATTAATAAAGAGCATCAAAATCACTCGGCTTCATTTCTAGAATAGCATCTGATTTTAATAATATTAAAACTTTAAAAATACTATATTGTAGCTTCGTCCGTATACTCACCTAGAATATTGTTATCAAATTTGGAACCCCAATTATCAAACGTACATAGAAAGAATAGAAAAAATCCAGAAAAAAACTCTTAAAACTTGTCCAATTTAAATCCAGAACTTATGTATCAAATTACTTATCCCGTTGTAAAAAATTTCATATTCTTCCACTATTTGAGCGCAGAAAAATTGCCGATATAGTTTTCCTATTTAAACTTCTCCACGGCATCATAGACTGTCCCGAACTCATTGAAAAATTTAGTATCAGTGTCCCATCAGCATCACTTAGGCGTCACCAACTTCTGTACGTTCCCCCAGTATCAACAAACTATCGTCGAAACTCCTATGTTTTTAGATCCAGTAGAGCGTACAATGAGGTGAGTCGGAGCCATTATATTTCTTTATGGTTCCGGCACAGAACTAGACTTGTTCTGTACCAGTATTGGTAGACTAAAGAAGAACCTTAGCTAATTCTATACTTATTATAAAACAAAGTCGCTTTTTTCCCTCATGTCCCTTTGTTCCCTTTAATCTTTAAAACTACGCAACGGATTTTGATGATTCTTTCAGTGTTAGATAGCCCATTTATCGAGGAAGGCTATAGGCTATATTTTATCACTCTAAGACTAATACGAGCGAAGAAATAGAGGAAAATATAGAAAAAACGGGGAAAATTATTTGAAAGGGCTAACTTGAACGCGCTAATCTTAGGAACTACTGGTCCGATTTGAAAAAGTTTTTCGGTGTTAGATAGCTTATTTATTGAGGAAGGCTATAGGGTATATTTTACGCTAAGACTAATAGGAGAATGTGAAAAAAAAAACGGGGGAAATTATTTGAAAGGGCTTATCTCGCGAACTACTGGAACAATTTTTATGTTATTTGGCACAGATAAGAATTAGTAGACCACGTGAAGGATCATAGGCTATCGATTCTAATCATTTTTTCAGTTTCTCTCTTGTTCATCATCATTCTTTGTTTGCTGTTTGTTTCTTTGCTTAACTTTTCTAGTGTATCTTATGTATGTGAAAATTTGTAACTGGCCATCCTATGTTATTTTAAAACTACTTGTTAATCTAGCTGTAAGTTTTCCTAAATAAATAAATAAAATAAATAAATAAATACCCTAAGGCAATGTAATATATCTCGACAGACCTGATGTCAACGAAACCCACCAACGCTATTATATACACACACATACCCAGGCTGCCCCAGGCTCGTCTGTCCCTGGGGTCCGTGTCGTCAGGTGGAGCGGAGGCTCGCAGAAACTGGAGCAGGCCCTCATCATCATGAGCTGGACTCGCGCGGCTGCGGCGACGTAGGCTGCCGGTGGGGGTCACGTCTGGAAGAATAATATGATCCTTATTATTATTATATTTTTTGATAAGAATAACAATAAAAATTTTGATATTTAAAAAAACACTTCCATAATTTTCCGGCATTGATGAAGAACAGTCTCGATCATGTCAGATTTCAAATAAAGTAAAAATAAGATCAAAATCTGCCTGCCCGCCACGGAACAACACAATAGACAGCCTACTTTTTACGTCGGGTGTTAAAAGTGACAAAAAATTTGAAAATTCTGTGCTGCTGCCGGTTTTAGCACTACCAGAACCCTGGGCGAGATTTCTTCGGTACCCAGGGTACTGGCGGTGCGTTCGCGCCCTTTTTTATGCACGCGTCGTCTCGCCTCCCTCTTAACGCCTAAACTACTAGCTGCATTATCATTTTGCTTATACCGCTGGGCCACCTGGACACTTTCAGTGTGTGGGTGACACAGGGGACTCACCGGGCGAGGGTGTGTCGTGTTTCCGCAGCGAGCGGCGGCCTAGCCCGTTCCGGATGTCCAGCAGCAGCGACTCCATCAGCGACTCGCACTCTGACACCGGCGTGCTGCACACGCTGCCACCTGGACACGTTCAAGGTCAATCTAAATCATGGCATTCGATGGAACTGGGAAGGGGGGATCACGAGGGACCTCCCTTCATAATCATTTGTTATTTTGACAAGATCTTGTACATATTTGCCACCTGGAGATGTTCGAGGCCAAGACCCATCTGAGGAGAGGTGGAGGGGTCCACAAGGGACCAGAACCTCCCTCCAAAATCGTGTATTTTATTTTGACATGGCTTACTTATCGACGATCACAGCCAAGTGACAACCCTGGTTAGTGGTTAAAGACTTTAAACTTAATATCTGACCTACGAATAACAAAAACTAAGGAAGAGTAACTCCGTCAAAAAACATGCTCCAAAATACTTGTTAAAAAAGTGTACCTTAGGCACACATTTCAATACATTTGCAATATTTAGGTGGCCTTGAGCGGTACAAAGGCTGACGTTACATGACAGTTCGGAAGGAACCAAATTTTAAACGGTAATAGTATGGGAGTTACGTTTCCTTAGGTTTTATTATTCGTAGTATCTGAAGTTACACTAACAAGGGAGGTGCAATTGGCAGCACAATTACAAGACAACACAACAAGCTTATCTTATTTGCGACGCCAGCATTACTAATTTTGCTTTTGCCATTTATAGCTAGACAGCTTGAAGCCTCACTATCCAACTTACCATTTCTCTTGCCAGCACTAGCACTGGCCACAGCGGCCTGGTCTCGCGCGCGGCGTCGGGCAGCGGCCTGCTCCTCATTGGCTCGTCGCCTCTCATTATCGGACACCGCTGACCGGAACTTCGTGCAGAATGTCACGAACGTCTGAAATTAAAAACATGTTAAAAGCGAAGCAATTAAAGGCAATAGTTTCCTAAGGGTATTTTTAAGCTTCACGAAAACAGGGCACTATTTTTGGATCCACACCCAAAGGTTCAAAAACTATTACTTAAACTTTTCTGTGTCTGTCACTCGACTCCGTAATGACCTTTTATACAATTTGAGAAAATTTCCAAAGTCATTTTGCCCCTAAAATCTGCCAGTATTACTAATCTTTTAACTATCATGCTGCTGCTGAAGTCAATTTAAAGCCAAGTGAAAAAAGCCGACATACCTTAAAACATTCCTCCAGTTTGAAGGAGACAGGATCGTCGCAGAAGAACTCTGCCAGCTGCTTCCGGATGTGTTCCACCTCCTCCATATCTTTATTCAGCACTGACACTTCGCGCTCAGCCACCTGCAATCGTTTTATAAGCCGTTTTTCTATTTCCACTAAGGGCCTGTTTCACTACTTACTGATAAGTGCCGGATAGGCTATCCATCACTTAATTTGACAGATGAAGTATGGAGAATCTGTCAAAAAAGTTGTGGATAGCCTATCCGGCATTTTATCAGGAAGTGGTGAAACAGGCCCTAAAATTCTTCCTTTTGTTGATAATTTTGTCGGGCATTTGTGTCCAGAAATACTCCTGGATAACATTGCTATAACCTAAAACTTGTATGTTAATTTTCATACATTCATTTGCATTTAAAGTTTGAACTCTTTATCTGATTACTCAAAATAATACAATAATGGAAATAATCTAGTTATCTTTTGTGTTTTTTTTTTTTTATCGGCATGGTAGATATTGGTGAAAGGTCAATTATTGATAAAACTGACTTGACAGCCTTTTCTTGCTCTGCGCTGGTCATAAGACAGTATTTTAGTACATATATTTCAAACTATTTTAGGATCTAAAGTCCCTGTCCATTCCGAAAAACCCTTAACTTTGTAGGGAAATGGCCCAACTCAATAACTACCAGCAACCAACCTGCAGGAAATCGCCCATCTGCTCCTTAATATCCTGCTGCGTGGTTGTCTGTATCTCGCGCTTCAAGTTGGTGATGCGTTGTGAGAGCGTTTTTATTTCGTTGTTCAGTTGCTCCACGCTCGCTTTGGACGCCTCTTCTAAGACTCTGATGTCGTCAGCGAAGTGGACCAGTTCCTTGTTCTTGCGTTCGGCTTGCTGGAAAGGTTTACGTGTCATTTTAAAGTTTCGAAATAATTTGTGGACTCTGCTTTGATATTTAGGGATTCAATAGTACCAAAATTGCCTTAAGGCTCGTCCACATTTGTATCATTTGCGCGATCAGAGTTCTGATCAGATCTCCGTCGCGATCATCGCGCCGTATCAAGTATGCGTATCATAGTGTGGACGCCTATTAGATCATTCTGCCGATCATGCGTGTAATTACACGACACGTATCAGATACGCGGTTAATAGATAGCGATCGGGGCATATCATGATACGCGTATCATTTTGATGCCCTTCGATGATACGCGACGGAGATCTGATCGCAGATCTGATCGCGCAAATGATACAAATGTGGACTAAGCCTTATATGATGCTATAGATAGCATAGATAGAGATAGATCTCTATCTACAAAACTATCTATCTCGTTTATTCTTATGGCAATTCCTTGCCTCTGAAAGTGACCAAACCAAACTTTACGATCTTTGCCGCAAGGATTTGTTATAATATTAGGTAACGCATCGCAAGCGTCAATACACATCCCAGACATTTCTGACCTTTGCTATCGAAATTAGCAAATACATTTTGACTAAGAGACCAGAGCCACTAGCCAACACGTTTTAATTTATCGCTTCTTTGTAGAATCGCCGATAAAATGTGAGGAATTGACATAAGCGTTTTTATTATGAAGTCGACATTTGATTCATGCCATGTTAATTCCGTGCGATTTGATGGTGATTCTAAGTAGAGATAAAGAAAAAATTGGCGAATCCCTGATGCTGACCAGAATATGACAACTTACCATAGCGACATAATGCATCAGGTTCATGCCGGGCTTGTTAGCTCGTATGTCGGACAGCTTCTGTAGCGAGGACAGCTTGACGCCGGCAGCGCCGCCCGCGTATCCGCCCGCGTTGAGGAAGTTGCCTGCTATTAGGGCTATGTATAGCACCTCCTGAAAGAAATCACATAACGGTATGAATTCAGAATGAATGAGAGATTTTTATTTATTTATTTACTTATTGTTAAATTTATTAGAAACTAACACTTTTAGAAAGTCCCTTTTTGGCCTTTCAATGCCCTTTTTGCGCCGAGAAATGCTTTTAAGCATCTTGCGGGGGATCAGGGTCCTATCAGTATACGGGTATCTGCTGCATTCAAAGATGGTAGTGGACGAAGCCCATACCCAATACAAACTCGGCGGTACTCTGCGGTACCTTGACCACGAGTAGACCGTGGTAAAGGTATGCCTTTCCCGTGGTCTTTCCCTAAGCTACTTTGTTTGCGGGATTCTTTTTTAAGCGGATGAAGCCGCACTATAGCTTTATATATGACGCCACTTTGAGCAAAAAGCCATACCTGTATAGCCCTGGACGACATGAGGTCATCTCCCGCCACGAGTATGGCGTTGATTGCGCTCTCCAGGTACCCCGCGGTGGACGGCCACTCCTCCTTCAGCAGCATGCACTCTATGCGAAGCTTGTAGCTGGAATGAAAATATTATGTAGACATTAAACCTTTCATCATCTCTGCTCTATGTTCATCTCGTAGTGAAAGTAAAACGGAGTTTTTTACCTATGTTTCGCAATATTTTTAAGCATATTGGTGATGGTGACCAAATTCATTGAAGCCAGCCCAGCTACGCAGATGTGATTATATATCTATATAGGTAGTGCCTAAGTGTATGTGCAGTATAGCAAGACGGGTGACCGACACGACTGGCAAGATATCAGGACAATGATTTTTACATGATCATCTTGTCTGACAATCAGGTGAGCAGCATGTATTGTTCTATTGGTTGGAAATAAGTCTCGCACTCGTCGATCTCCGGCAGTATCTCGAGCAGCCCCCACAGCCTGACATACAGATACACAGACTGTACTCACTTGGGCAGGTGTATCAGCTGCAGCAGGAACTTCTCAGCGTTGCCCAGCTTCGTGACGTCGCCGGTGAAGGCCTTCAGCATCTCGCACTCGTCGATCTCCGGCAGTATCTTGAGGAGACCCCGCAGCTTCTCAGTACCGATGTCGTCGTGGGAACCTTCGCGGATTAACTGGATTATGTCCTCGTTGGAACTGGAATGGTGAAATTTGGTATTTTAGTCAAAATATTTGCACTCGACAATGAAGATGAGAGGGAAATTACGTATTTTTGAGTTCTTACCACTTTTATTATTATACAAGAGGCTGTTTTCAAGCGACTTTTGCAACAATCAGATAAACAGAACTATGGCGAAAAATTTGCGATTTTCCCCATTTTGCTTATATGGATGTCTTTTTCACCATTGTTTAAGATTCTTCCATCGATAATAAAATGGTCATTTAGCTATAACCATTACCTTCTAAACTGCTTCAAGAATATGTTGACGTTCAAGCTCCTCTTGCCGTCCAGCAGGGTGATCTCCGAAGGTTCCTTCCTCGGCTTCCGGTCCCCGGAGCTGTCGCAGATGGGGCTTCGGCCCAGGCGGGGCGAGGAACCGGCTGACCCGGTTGGTTGCACCTGGTGGTTGTTGGATAAACCATATTAGAATAACTTTTCGATAAGTCTTTGAAGATTTACTTTATTTACAAGTAAATGCCCAATTTCTTTAGGGATGGACAGGAGTTTCCATTCCCACTTTCCACCTTAACCAATCAACAACGCTATCGTTGTTGATTAGGTAACGTGTTAAACCAAATGGCTCAAATGAGCTAGCACTGCTAGCAGTTAGCAGTTAGCACTAGATAAACTTCTGTAAATATACATTAGAGAAACCAGGCACAAGCAGAACAAAGTAATAACAAATCGTGGTAATGGGAAGGCATACCTGTTGACAGAATAAGTTTTCGATCTCGCTCCAGTCCAACTCTGCTTTGGGCGAGCTCTGATGGCTGGACGCCACTATAGACCAAATGTTATTCTGCCCGATAACCTGAAAATTTAGAATAATAATATGAGTTCCAGTAGATGTATCTAATTTACCGAAAGATACACTGTTAGACGCTTTGGTTATTATTTTAAGTTTTATCCTTGTCTGATACATTAGAGAAGTATCTTGTTGTGACAAACATTGCAAGGATTTAACGTATGTACCATCGTGGAAATCGATTCATTGGCAAATGGCGGACCTAAGTCATGTGGTTGGCTTATGTCAATTCAATGTTAGCTGTGATCGCTCGGCTGGGTTTGACGTGTCGCGCGACCAAATTACTTAGGTCCGCCATCTGCATAGGAATCAACTTCTCTCATAGTACCATCGTGGAAATCGATTCATTGGCAGATGGCGGAACCGCGTCACTTGGTCGAGTTATACCAATTCATTGTAAGTCGTGATCTGTTGACTAGGTTTGACATAAAAGCGACCAAATTACGTAGGTCCACCATGACACGTGCTTAGGTTATATTACAAACCTACTCACTTTATTACTAGGTATCTTGTTCCAGTTGATCGTCTTCATCTTGGTCTTAGGTATAGGGGTCTCCTGCTGCGGCAGTTTGATGATAACGGGTGGGGGCGGGGGCGCCGGGCTGGGGGGCGGGGGCGGACCGACGCGGGGCGGTGCAGGGGGCGCAGGGGGCGGGGCAGGAGGTAGGGGCGGAACTGATGGGGGGCACGCTGGAATAGAAGAACGCTTTTTAGCTCTAATGCATTTAATGATTTCTCTATTGCATATTTTAATGTTTAATAATATCTTGACTGTCATGTCTCTATATAATAATGACCTTATAATATTATGTTCCATGTCCGTCCATGCTGCAGCTATCACTGAATTAAGACATCGCAGCCCAAACAGTATTGAGATTTACAATTTACTTTGTATCGATGCCTTAATATAATTAATTTCTAATTTTTGAAACTATCAAGTTTCGAGGTTACTGATGGCAACCTGGCTTAAGGTTTTTAAATACTTTTTAAGAGACTCTTAAGGCAAGACCATATTGATCGACACTACGCTGCAGCGGAGCGGTTCACGGTGGCGTTTTGTGTGGTGTAGTTCCGTTGTCGCGTAGTGTAGCTTAGCTCAGTTAGCTGTTAGGATTTCATTAACATTTGGCCGTCACGTATCGCTACAGTGCACCATAGTGTTCTTTAGTGCATTCTCATATACCAGGATGTCCCATAGCCCGACTTACCAGGAGGTGCGGGCGCGGGAGGGGGCGCCGGCGGCGGGGGCGGCGGAGACAGCGCCCGCTGTAGACTCTGTTTCCGGGCAACATTGCTGTCGCGGTGCTGACAGGTGCAGCCCATTTTGGCCTGAAAGTGGCAGTTTGTGGTCTTAATTGTTAGTTTATTAATTAGTTGGGTACAACTTAAGCACGGTAAGATGATGCTGATTTCGGATGTTCCATATAATATAACTGTTGAAATGACAAGACGTGAGTTGTGACGCGACAACCGACTAGATTTTTCCTGCTCTATTTAACTGGTATACACTATATCTATCCTCCTCCAATCTGCACAGTGAGCAAAAAATACGAAAAAAGCAGGAACATCGCCTGATAAAAAATATTCTTAGGGCCTGTTTCACGTCACTTTCTGATAAAGTGCCGAATAGGCTATTCACATCTTTTTTTCCACCACTTAACTTAACAGATAGAGTGTGGAGATCCGACACTTTATCAGGAAGTGGTGAAACAGGCCCTTAATCCTATTTCTCTTTAAATTCTTCCATCTTGTTCCATGAGTCCACCGTTTACGATGCTCTTCGAGTGGCCGAAGATAGGAAAAGCTAGCGCAGCATCATAAGAAGGAAGGTTATAGAAGATGATGATCCTCAAATACGAGGAACAAGGAGGAAGTTCCTCCTAAGATCACCTGGGTACCTGAACGCTGGGTGCTCGCAGCAGTTTCGCGGCATCTTCCCTCGTCTCCAGCAACGTGGCACGATGCACCAGCGTCTCCGCCGTGTCCCACACGATGTCACTGACGGGTTCCTTCGGGTCTATCCGTAACAGATGCTGGAGGATGCTCAGGAATGGTATCTCTTGAGGTGTGTCCGAAACCTGTAATGATAATAATAACTTTGTAAGTATTTTGAGATAAATACTATCGAGTTAAGAAAATAACTTACTAGACCTACTTACGCTAATACCGCATTGACAAGTAGACAGCTAAAGTTCTTTCATCTGACATGTAACAATTGGTAAAAACGTGGTGTTTTCTACAGTTTTGGGTGTCTAATTGACCACTTTTTTATTTATAGTTTATATTACTTTATATTTTATATTTGTTCAATTTCCAAAAAAAAAACCTTTTGGCTGTCAGTATATTATTAGTTTTAAGTACCTATAATATTATTATTTATTACAATATTATGGCTAAGATTGTTGCTATAGCACAGCTTCCCAAGTACTTGCTGGCACCAAGGTAGGCTGATGACTGGTTTCGTTTCCTGACTCACCTGCTTCAATATGGCGTAGAACACATCCAGGTGGGAGTTGAGGTTGATCCCTCCTGGGCCCTGAGCCTCGTCGCTCTCGCGTTGCTCCTCGAACACATCAAGCTGCACGCCCAGGTCCGGGTGACTAGCTGCCTCGTGTCTGGATGGAAAAGTTACATTGAAAATAATGCTTGACACGGTTTCAGTGACAGTGAAAATTTTCGATAAAGCCAGACTAACAAAGTGCGCAAAGGCTTTCTTTCTCTATCTTTCCTATCGTAGGTTGTGTAGGAGATCAAGAGCAGGATTTTTACACGATAAATAACCTTTGCAATGCAACCAAATACAGCCTGCATTGTCCTAAACTTGAAAACAAAAAGGAAATTTTACTTGAAAGCATTCTTTGCATACTAATTTATAAGGCGTATACATCTTAAAAAGTTCGCACATTCAATTGAATGAATCGTCAATCGAGCAAGTCATCATGTATAATATAAGAATCAGGATTATAGTAAACATAATATTTCTAATAATAACCGGCGTATATATAAACCAGACGCTAATCACGATTCTGACCATACATGGTCAGAGGCACGCGGCGCCGCCCACGGCTGACCACGTATTACTAAGCTTAAAAAGATGTTTGTTACACATATTAATCCCTCGCTCATTAAATTCATGTTTATGAAGTGGTATTAATTTGCCGGATTTTATTTATTGGGTTTAATTAATTTTCTTTGCTGGATTCTTATGTTTTATTGTTCTTGTTATATTGTTCGTCTGTAAGTCGAGTATATTGTAATGCCCATTTTCACCAACTGCCTGATGCTAACTTCCCTAGGCTAGGCGTCCACACCAATGCCTATGTTACACTTATATTGTTTCTTAGATATTATGTAATAATAATATGGTTAATCGTGAAAACTACTTAGCGGCTCAAAAGAAATATTTCCCAGTAGATATCCGCAATAGCCGCTGGTGTAGCCACGTCACGTTAAGAAGTGATTGGTGAAAACGAGGATAAGTCTATAAAAAAGCAGAACTACGCTTACCTCAAATTGCTCAGCGTTGGTAGCAGACCAAGACCTGAAAAAATAATGATTAGCATCAGGATTCTGCGTAAACAAAATGTTAGATGAGTAAAGATTTCTGAGAGCAGATACATCACAAATGAAGAGGTGGATGTTACTAAGTTTGATGTGAATCATCTGATGGGAGTGGGACAGGTTTAATCGCATCGCATCTTGGCATACCTATTGGGTGTGGTGTTGTACCACTAGGGAAATTGTTTCATACGCAGATAAGAAACCTACGTTAGTTTACGTGAAGTTAATGTTAGTATTCCTTAGCTGGGCTTGACACACACCTGATCAAATTGCAAGGATTCAACATCAGCCTACGTATAAAATTTTCGGATAGTACAATATTAATTATTACATGCATCTTATTCATCGGGAGATATCCCGAAGATGTTCCCTAGAGAGAAATAGCGGGTTTTGAGGGTTCTTATCATGTAATAATAATAATAATATAATATCTATGGACGCTTCACACCACGTCAGTCTGGCCCCGTGGTAAGTACCTGAAGGACTTGTGTTACAGGTACCAGACAACGGAAATACATTTAATACTTTTATACTATACATATATCTTTAAGATTTTTATTATATGATACACATATTTAATACACATCCATGACACAAGAACTTTATAAATTTTTTGTTCCGTCGGCGGGACTCGAACCCGCGACCTCCGGCTGAGCTACCAACGCGCTCACCACTGCGCCACGGAGGTCGTCAAAATGTCAAGGTCACGTTTGCAATTTAGAGAGTAAAATTGCCAGTAAATAATTTCTATTGAAGAAATGAAAAGAAGAAAATAACCCCTCCAGGTAATTTATATAACCTACAATAATAATTAATTCTGCGGATTTTTTTTAGTGAAATAAGGGGGCAAACGAGCAAACGGGTCACCTGATGGAAAGCAACTTCCGTCGCCCATGGACACTCGCAGCATCAGAAGAGCTGCGTTGCCGGCCTTTTAAGAGGGAATAGGGTAATAGGGGAGAGTAGGGAAGAAAAAAGGGGAGGGTATGGAAGGGAAAAGGGTAGGGGATTGGGCCTCCGGTAAACTCACTCACTCGGCGAAACACAGCGCAAGCGCTATTTCACGCCGGTTTTCTGTGAGTCCGTGGTATTTCTCCGGTCGAGCCGGCCTATTCGTGCCGAAGCATGGCTCTCCCTCATCAACTGAATTATAATTATTTTGACCTTAAGATCACATTCTACAGATTAAGAGCTTAAGGGCTACAATAGAACGGTGCAACACAACCATACACTGTTAAAATCACCATCAATTAACATTTAGCTTTGTTCGTTCTCTGAGCTCCACTCACCAATAAACTCATTCCTCACGCGGATCCTGTCGGGCAGTCTTGGTGCGGAGATGATGAGACAGTTGACGAAGGCCAGCAGTGCTGTCTTGTAGTCGATGGTGGTGGCGTTGGCCAGCTCCTCCACCACCACCTTGAGACGGTAGCGGTCACCTTTGAGAGCCTGGAGATAAAAAGGATTGGTGATGGTAAACTTTTAAAGAAGCAATTCAGAAGTTGCAAAATGTATGAGTGAGCCCGGGTGGAGTCAGAGAGGCGCAGGTTTGAGGCTGATGCGGGGGTGGCGCTGACACAGCTCGGTTGTGTGAGCACCATTCTCGCTCAGCCGAAAGATCCTGTTTGCTGGGGGCTAGTAAATTTGTATTTAAATTTTATTAAGTGTAGAGCTAATTAGTATCTGTTTGCAAATTGTTAGTAAAGAAGTTTATAATTTGGATGTAATTTATGAGGCTGGCATTGTCGGTTTTGACACAAGCCTAATAAATAAGAAAAAAAAAATGTATGAGTGCCATATAACAAGGACAAATCTTAAGTTTTGGCAAGCAAGGTGTCCCTTAAGCCAATGTAAGGGGTACCTAACGCAATTTTTGTTTTCACCAACGTATAAGTGACACCTAAACCATTATAATTTGCGGGATGAATTGACAACCTCGTAACTCTTAGGTGACGTTTATTTGAAATAAAACAACCTATTATGCGATTCATCCGTCAAACCATTAGGTGACGTTTATAATTTACGGGATGAATTAACGACCCCGTACACGGTGACGTATGTGGCGACGACGACGACGTTTAAGGTGACGGTGGCCTTGACAAGGAATCTGTTCTAGAATGGCCGTCTGATATTTTACTAGTTAAATAGCGAACTCCCATAAATATACATATGTATTTATCACAAATCTTCCTCTTTTATCACTCTATCTATTAAAGAAAACCGCAATTAAAGGGAACAAACTGACGTGAGGACAGAAAAAGCGGCTTTGTTTTATATGTGGTTATATACAATGTAGTGATATACGTCACCTAATAGTTACGGGGTTGTCAATTCATCAAGAACAAAACTTGCGTTAGGTGCCTCTTATATTGGCTTAAGGGACACCTAAATTTTAGGCGTTGTTGGTGAAAACGGGCATTATAAGTGTCTTACCTTATATCTGTCAAGTGTGTCGACGGCTCGAGCGTATCCATCGGCATTGTACACACACAGCGCAGACAGCAGCTCGAACACCTGAAAATATTAGATTAGATTAACATTAGACTTCTTCTTTATAGATATGCTATTGAACACTGAGGTAATAAGTACTACGTACTACTTATATTATGTCAGTGCTATAGAACTACCTTATGCCCACATCTAATATAAAAATAGGATAAGAGAAGCTTTTTAACGGAAGGTTGTCTGAAGGAGGAAGTTAAGGAAGGTGCATGGAAGGTGTGTTTATTTACTGAGACCACACAACACAAAAAAAGTACAAGTAAACACGAGTTTACGCACACACACGCATCTAACTACGCTACTTTTTGTTGTGTTGTTCAATATACTCAACTACCCTTTTAAGGAAGACTATCACAAAAATATTTCAGCTCTGTCAAACACTGCACTATTAAAACTCCGAAAGAAATCTTTTATATTTAGTACAGGCTCCTACTAGTGCAGATGATTGCGTAGCCAATTCTATAGTAGTATTAAGGCGACGCCTTGATAATTTGGCTGTAGCGATGCCGATTTTTCTCAGCAATGACTAATGCTAAGAAGCTAAAGTTCATTGTCAGTATTCATCATGTCTTTGTCTTTGAATTGCCCATAGCATAACACGATTGGACAACTTTTATAACACAGAATTATCAATCGAAAAGACCTCTGTAAAAAAAGGGATTCCTATTTTTCCAACAGAAGAGAGTGATTTAAGGTTCCAAAATTTGTACATAAATTGGTTGAAGCATACACTTTAATATGTGCATAGCTTATATGAAATGTATTTATGGTTTTTAAATTACGCGACAAAAACCATTTTATCGCTTACGCCCTTTCCATTTTTTGCTGTTCCATTGCTTGTTTTCTATGAGAGGCCGGCCCGGCCTCTCATAGAAAACAAGAAATCTAAAACATATCCAACACGGCTTCTTACTTTAACGTGGCGTCACCTTAAGGCATTTGGATAAACTGTGTCGATGGATGGATTATGGATGATCGCCACATAAACAGACACTTACTAAATTATAAGGATTAAGAAGTTCTTTGATCTCTCAATTTATTACGCTTTGACCTGAATTACGCCAAAACGTGAAAATGTCTCGGTTGGTGGGATTAAAGATATGACCGAGTAACATGTTTGTAAGATCATCACCTATAATATAATTATACTCTATTGACTTGGATTTAGAGTTCCGTCACACCAAGCACCGTTTGTACAGCTCGAATTCTAGCAATTAAACAAGTACTTATTTCCTTATTTAGCGAAAAAGATAATTTTGAGTCACTAAACTAACAGCCGTGTCTTCAGCGACTTCAACTCGCGTACGAAGGGTTCCGTACCGTTACAGAGCAAAATTAGGCCAAAAATTGTGTTTTTTGTATGGGTGTCCCCAGAAATATTAAAGAACACATGTAACAAAAGACTTTGAAAAAAATTCAAGTACCTACCTGTTGCCATTTTTGATACAGAGCAAAAAAGGTCAAAAAAGTCACGTTTGTTGTACGGGAGCCCTCCATAAATATTATTTTTATTTTGTTTTTAGTATTTGTTGTTATAGCGGCAACAGATATACATAATCTGTGAAAATTTCAACTCTCTAGAGTCTAGCTATTACCGTTCTTGAGTTACAGACTGGAGACAGACGGACAGACGGACAGACTGACAGACGGACAGACATCGAAGTCTCAGTAATAGGGTTCCGTTTTTGGAAACAAGTACAAAATATAATAAAAGTAAACTTTGCAAAATATTTTATCAAAATATGATCAAAATATTATAGGTACTAATTAAGTTTTTTATATAATATATCATTGGGTACTAAGTAATTACTAATTAAATAGGTCCTTGTTATACGTTGCCAAGGAAACCGCTACTCTCGTATTTCAATACTCATCTCTGGCTGGTTTACACGTATAACTAAATTCTAATTGTCATCTAGTTTAGTACTTATTTTAACTTGCTACTTGCTACTAAGTTTTGTGTTTACATGCAATTAACAACTTAAAATTAAGTTAAAGTTACAGCTTGTCATCCTCGCGCTAACGGCTCGTCTTTCACCCTTGCTTGCTTTGTTCACGATTAACGTTTGAATTCATCAGCATGCGGTTGAACAGGCGTAAGCGCGGTCGCCTAACCGTAGCCGCGTAGCCGCTGACGTTCCGTGTCAGGGCGCGTTCAGACGTGTATTTTGCGCGTTTTCAGCTCGCGTGTTTGACGGATTTTCGGGCACACATTTTCAGCTTGCGAATTTTCGGCACGCGCAGATATAGCTTGCGTGTTTTCAGTGCGCGTTATCTCAGCTGTTTTCAGCGTGCGTGTTTTAAGCGCGCGTTATTTCTGCTCGCGTATTTTCAGCGCGCGTTATTTCAGCTCGCATGTTTTCAGCTCGCTTAATTTCAGCTCACGTGTTTTTAGCGCGCGTGTTTTCAACGCGCGCTATTTCAGTTCGCATGTTTCCTACGCGCGCAGATTCAGCTTGCGTGTTTTCAGCGTGTGCTATTACAGCTCGCGTGTTTTCACCGCGCGTTATTTCAGCTCGAGTGTTTTCACCGCGCGTTATTTCAGCTCGCGTGTTTTTACCACGCGCTATTTCAGTTCGCGAGTTTCCTTCGCGCGTGTTTTCAGCTCACGTGTTTTCAGCGCGCGCTATTTCAGCTCGCGTGTTTTCTGCGCGCGCAGTTCAGCTCGTGTGTTTTCAGCGCGCAGATTCTGCTTGCGTATATTCAGCGCTACAGCATCCGTTTCCGAGTTGATACGTGATATTATGTGCTGCGACCAAAGCACGTTGTACCATCGAAGAAATTGATTCATAGGTAGTTGACGGACCTACGTCATTTGGTCGGGTTATGTCAATCCAATATTAGCTGTGAGCTGTCGGCTGGGTTTAATATACATATAAAGCGACCATATGCCTAATGGCAGGTCCACGATCTGCCTATGAATCAACTTTTTTGATACTTAAGTACATATTGGACTAACGCATTGGGCCAGCGAATTGTGCCAATGTGTAGAGGGGTAGATAAGTTATATCATATATTAAGTTATGTAACATATATCCAATATAGCCTATGGCCTTAAAGCCTATGGGTATATTATGGCCCAATGCGCTGGATCAATGCGTTGGCCAAATGTGTATAGCGGGATTTAGATTTTTTCAAAGTTTTAACGTCATCTAAGTCTTTAACGCTTATGGACACTATATTATACCTAAATATCGGTCCAGGTAGCGTGATTAAGAGGTACTTTAACAGCATAAATAACAATAGATGATGATGCTATGAGAGCTGGACATTACCTGTTTCTTAACAGCTGGAGTGGGGGACGTGAGCGCCGCGGCGAGCTTGCCCGCGTACTCCGCGTGCTCCACGATGTAGTCCAGCCCCACGCGGCTCTCCATCGCCTCAAGCCTGGAATATTACAAGACGTTAGAAGGAAGCACCCCAAACAAATAATCTAGGTAATATAGGCTTCAGTTGCCGAAGCGTTTAGTGGAAGTCCTGTCCCTAATGAGGAAAACCGGTCGTGGCGGATGGTCCTGTGTTTGTCAGGTCCAGGACATCCCTCCGTATACGATGGCAAATTGCAGGTTTACTGGGTAGGCCAGTCCCAGATACCTACCCCCGGGGTGCTTCAGTACGAGGCCGGGGGCACTTCCCCAACCCGGGGGACGCATTAAGCGTTTTCCCAGTGTAATAAAAAGGTAATAGGATTCAGAAGCCGAAAAATCTTATGTTAGACTTAAACTTCGTGATGTAAATCTGCAGCGTTTTCCTGGAGCTGAGTTGAGAAAGTCCAGTAGAATCCATGCGTTTAGATAGGTCAAGCAAAGAAAGCCATTGGAGAGCCAAAATCTCAAAAACACATTCCGCGCGACGCAGCTCTAAGTCAGTAATGCCGCGGCCGCACATGCGTCTATCGTATGAAGCTTCGTGCTATGAGACGATACCATTAGACGACTCACGCAGATCGTCCAATGGTATCGTTTTAATGCGTACCGCACTACGCATGTGCGGCCGCGGCATAACAGACAGACTTGACATATTATATTTTTATTAGTAAGATCCAAAGGCGAGTGTGTTTTCTGCCATATTGTACGAGAAGCCATTCTGCTCAAAACTACGAGCAATTTTATATGAAGTAATTATCGCAGGCATTGCGACAATGATTGCTAATTAAGCTAATCTAGTTTCCTGTCTCCCCACCTCCCCGAGGCGAGAAATTCTCGAATTTCGTCGACAATTCGCCGGGTGTCCTTAGCTCAATGCGATCAACATACCTGTTTGTTAACAAGGCATGAGAGGTAGCGACTTTAAACTTTACGACTGTCTTTCTCTTTCAAATCATAATGAAAATCAAAATGTAAATTTAAAAAAATGTTAGCTGATCCGGCAAAAGTTGTATTGCCATATGTGTGAAATGCTTAGGCTCAATGTTAATATTTCAGAACAGATGACGTCGCAATAAAAAAACTATCCAATGTCCTTTGCCGCAGGCAGGACGCAGAGTATCTCCATACCCATCAAAATCTGTTCAGCAGCGGTTTAAGCGTGAAGACAATAATTAATAATCTGTTACCTCTTCAGACAGACAGACACTCTTTCGCATATTCGTTTCTAGACAGACTATAGCATAATAAAAAGTACTAGACGCGCACATTTGAAACAAAACGTCTCATAGACAAAGTTGTCTAGTGCGTACAAGAACTGCCGGCGACAAGTCTGACTAACGACTATCGGCTTCCCTTAGAAGTGTATGCGAACGCGCACATCAACGACAAAACTGTCTCGCGGTGTAGGTACATCGCGAGACAGTTTTGTCGTTGATGTGCGCTGTTGATTTTGTCGTTGATGATTTAAGGATCAGACTAGGTAGTCTGATCCGAGCGTTCTCTACTGATGAATATACAATTGAATGCGTTGCGTTGTCGTAGACAAAACAGTTTCGTCTTGGTATGCGCCACGTGGTAGACACAACTGTTTCTCTTTAGTCGTAGAGCTGACTCGTCTATGTGATATACAAGATTGTCTAAAAACTGTCATGTCTCTAATGTGCGCTATCTCTATAATTATAAGAAGTATGGATTTTGTAATCAAAAGGGAAAAAAATTCTTAGAAATTAAGTTTTGGTTTATTGAAAGTTTTGACGACATACTTTAATATTCGTAAATTGTGACGCTTAAGGCGGGCATAAACCCCAATTTGTTATTTCGTGACTCCCGGTTTACCTAGTTCCAATATAATAAAGAAATGTAAAAAATATGAGATAAATTCATCGAAATTAAATAAATAAATTGTTAGTAAATCTATATTAAAATATCCTTAACCGAACAATTTTGTTTCTTAATATTTATTTCCAAAGATATTTAAAAAAAAACATGAAAAATAGAGAAGATCCGCCCCTAGTAACTACAGTTTTATGCTAAGCTAAAATGAATCTTATTGCGATGCGTATACGCTTGGTCTTTGGTTGTGTGCAAGGTTATCGTTTTGGATTGAGATTGATCCCTGCCTTAATAAAATCTCTAAATTCAATCGCATACCTCTCGTACCTTGTACTCCGCAGCAAGCCGCCCACGCCGGCGCGGGCGCATTGCGCAGCTACCTGTGCCATCTGATAGTGTATAGCGCCATCACGTGAATTTACAACCGTTATAATGGAGGAAACAAAATTCCCTTTTATGCTAGTCCATGGTAATTGGTAAATATGTCCTAAATCCCTAAGTATACATCCTTATATCACATGTATGGCTAGGCAACTTATGGAGCACCGCAAGACTGTAATTGATAAAAGAAATAATTTCCAAGGGGTGCAGATTTTAGTTTTCTTTATTTTCTTTTCTTTTTACTTTTTACGAACAACAGTGACTGTATATTTACGTCAACAAAATACATTTAGTGCCGAAACATTACGAACTATCTTTGTACGGCATGGTAATAGGGTTACAAAATGCTTTTTATTTCAATAATTTCTGTTGATCCCGAGATTCCCAAGGGGTGCAAGTGCACCACCTGGCACCCCCCTGCCGGCGCCCATGAATGTTCATCAAATTAATAAGCTTCTTTTTTTTATGAAAGAAGGGGGCAAACGAGCAAACGGGTCACCTGATGGAAAGCAACTTCCGTCGCCCATGGACACTTGCAGCATCAGAAGAGCTGCAGGTGCGTTGCCAGCCTTTTAAGAGGGAATAGGGTAATAGGGGAGGGTAGAGATGGGAAGGGAATGGAATAGGGGATGGTAGGGAAGGAAATAGGGTAGGGGATTGGGCCTCCGGTAAACTCACTCACTCGGCGAAACACAGCGCAAGCGCTGTTTCAAGCCGGTTTTCTGTGAGAACGTGGTATTTCTCCGGTCGAGCCGGCCCATTCGTGCCGAAGCATGGCTCTCCCACGTATAAAGCTTTGCTGAGTAGCAAGGTTATTTTTTTCAGCACCGCAAAATTTTTGTCAGGGGAAACGTAGAAAAAGAAATAAAATTAGGAAGCTTTAACTTAAGTGCTTAAACTGATAAAGGACGAAAAGATGAAAATTTCTGATCTTCATTTCCGGTAAGCAATATGTCCACATGACCTTCTTACGGATTCATATTATTATCATCTTTTAAATTCTTTAAAAGTATAAAAAATAATTATGTTTTCCAAGCGTCTTTTTCATACGCAGCAAGGATAACCCATTAAATGTTAAGCTTAGAGCTATAACGTCTGAACAAGTACATACGTATAGGTACGTAGCAAAGATTAGTCAATTATTTAGGTTCTAGATAAGCCTTTTATAAACAGCTATATAGGCTAACACTCAGAGCTCAGTGTACTGAGAACACCAGTTCTGCGAACGAAACCCGACGCTTATCGTTCCGTTGAGTGGCGACAACCGATACAGCAGCCAGCCTGCCAATGTCAAAACATTGCGATTCTTAAAACTTGACTTATAGTCATAACTCACAATAATTATACTAACATCACTGACTAACATATAACATTATAAATCTGAAAAGATTGATTGTTTGAACGTCTCTGGAACTATTACTTTTTTTTTATAAAATAAGGGGGCAAACGAGCAAAGTAACCTGATGGAAAGCAAATACCGTCGCCCATGGACACTCGCAACATCAGAAGAGCTGGAGGTGCGTTGCCGGCCTTTTAATCCTTCGATCGCGGATTCTTGGAAATCTATTGTTATTCTATTGTTGTCGCGGTCACCGGTGTCCTTATGGGGCTTGATGGGAATACGCTCTCTTCTTGAAGGTTTGCAGGTCGTATAGGTCCGGAAAAACTGCTGGTGACAGTTCGTTCCAGAGTTTTACAGTGCGCGGCAGAAAGTTACGCGAAAAACGCACTGTGGAAGACTGCCACTCATTCTGAATGAAGCGTTTGTGACTACCTAGATAGACTACCTAGATACTACTAGTCCGAATTGATAAATTATTCTTGTGTTGGATAATCACTCTATCGAGGAGGCCTTTATAACATTACGCAGTTATATTACACTGCATGGATAAAGATAGAGTTTAGAAGAATAGAGAAGAAAACATACTTATAGTAGTGCTTGTGCTTGTGGAACACCATCCGGCCTAAGATGCGCAAACGAGAAAATGTTGTCTACATGTTTGTCTCTTCATCTCTATTGACCCTACATTTTTTTCTCGTGTAGATCTGTCGTCAAAATCCATCGACATAATTAATAAAAAATTATTATGACATTATGTCGATATCCATACCAATATTATAAATGCGTAAGTGTGTCTGTTACCTCTTCACGCCGCTGAAATTTTGCTGAAATTTGGTATATCCCGTCCCGGGAAAGGACAAAGGATACTTTTATTTCGGAAAAATGTACGGTTCGTTGTTCATATCAACGGAGTTGCGGGCGCAGCGTCATCTAGTCGACAATATAACTACACACGAGAGTGAGATATCTCGTACGCGCATGCTAGACGCACAGAGGACATACAACTACAAATATTTTCTCTTCACTATTCTTCAGTCGAGAGCAATAAATAGCTATCGACTTAGACAGAGAAGAAATTAATAATTTCTTAAGCTTTAATTCTTTATTAAATAGCTATTGACTTAGACACAGAAGAAATTAATAATTTCTTAAGCTTTAATTCTTTATTAATCCAAAACAAGCTAATTAGTACAGTTTTTGTAGCAAAAACCATAAAAACGGTTATTACATAATAAAACGTACGATTCGTCCGTCTGTACGTCGGCCTCGCCCCGCCAACACCATAGCCTTATACGTACTAACCATGATTTAGTTGTACCCTACACGATGTTAAATTGCTAGATATACAACATTCTATATTAGGTATTTTTGGTTTTTAGGACGGTTCTGAGTTACTGAGCCGAAAGTAAGTCAAAAAGTACTTAGTATAATCCATATCCATACTTAATATTATAAATGCGAAAGTGTGTCTGTCTGTCTGTCTGTTACCTTTTCACGCCCAAACCGATTTTGCTGAAATTTGGTGTGGAGATACTTTGAGTCCCGGAAAACGACATAGGATACTTTTTATTCCGGAAAAATGTACGGTTCCCGCGCGTTAAACGAGTTTCGGCGCAACGGAGTTGCGGGCGTCATCTAGTAGAAAATATTACGTAAACGATAAAATGTCGGAGCAGAGGGCGCTACTAGCACATACAGTCAATAATCCGACCAACATAGACATGTTGCACACCTCATATCAGAATATTGACAAACGTTGTCAAACGTCGAACTTAACTTTTTGTTTACTGCCTTATGCTGGTGCTGCCTCTAGCGTGACATTGCAGTAATTTAATATCCTAATTCTAAAACTTATTATTGTCAAATTCAATCAGAAATAAAAATATGTATAATTATTTTTAACTACAATTTTGATTTCTTTCTATTTTGTATAATTGATTTCCGCATCCTTCTTTTTACTTAGATTTTGTATAATATTATATACTCATCCACATAGGAAATTCGTGGCACCAACCCCAATCATATCGTTCAATTTATGAGCAGTATTGGGTTGGGGATGATACTCTAGAGTCTAGTGCGAAGGAGTCACAATAGATCCTCATGGGTCGCAGTGACGTCAGGGCTATAGCGACCTGCCTTCTTTAAAAAAAAGTACTTATTTAAAAAAAACCTATTATATTTTTAGAAATTATGGCTAAAAGACTGGTGTAAGAATTTCAATTGAAAGATTTACAAGTGTTAAGTATTATTTCTTTAATAAAATTTAAAACATATAATTAAGTTGTTATTTGTAAAGTTATCACTTTCAGTTGGCATTGTATTTTATCGAAAAAATTGTAATGAGCTGAAATACTTTTGAAATGTCAAACAACACGCAATATTAATTACATCGTAATTATGCAGAGTGGTAATTATTAATTAAATATATAAACTACAGTGCAATCGTACATTTCGATTTCATAATAGTAAACGGTTAAAATTATTATTTCTGTACATGTAGAGGAGGGGAGGGTGCTAATTTTGTAGTCACTCGAGCATCATGGAGACCTAGTAGGTTTTTTACATTAGGCAAAACTGATACAAAACTAATAAAAGCGTTTTTTTTATTTTAGTGGTGGGTTCAGAAACTGCAGCCATTTAAAAGTTTTGAAAAAGAAAATATATTCAGAAAATTGCTTATTTAAGTCAGATAAAAAAATATTTTAGACAACAAGGTCTAAATCACTTAGTTTAGTGCAAAATAATCTGGAAAGCTTAGTTAGGAAAATATGTTAAGCTTTATTTTTTTATATTTTAAAATATCCCTAAAGGATTACCTAACCTTTGAATCGTCAGGGCTAGGGAATGCAATGCCGCAAGAGAATTTCAATCCCGGTATTTGCGGGATTGAACCATCACAACCCCGCTGGATCCTGGTATTTGCGGAATCCCGCTGGGTGGAATTAAGCTTTTAAAATAAATCGTTATAATGACTTTACTTGATAGACCCCGTTTTATTCTGAGAATCTCAAATAAAACAAACTTTGTCGGACACTGTTTTCAAGGGTTTAATTATTAATAATATAATGTAGTTAAGAAACAAAAAAAATCGCTTATTTTATGTCCATCTTTTATCGAAATTTTTTTCGAAATATAGGTTAAAATCGTGCCCAAAGGTTCCGTAACGGATCCTGATATTCGACACAAGGTAGCTAGCAGCTGGAAATGCTCGCTCAGCATCCACGCTGGTTAGTTCAATTGTCATTTAAAGTGTGAATTGAAGCTAAATTGTTTAGCGGGCTGCCTGTAGCCAATTCACGCACCCCGCGCGCAAAGTTACGCATATGAATCACATTTCTTTGTAATCCCGCCAGTCCCGCGGGATCCCGCAAAATTTTCGACCGGGATTAGTCCCGCAAAATGCATGCGGGATCCCGGTATTTCGGGATCCCGGTATTGCATTCCCTAGTTAGTGCTTTATATGGAAGCTTCTTTGGGGTAAACTAAACATCCCCCATCTTAATCTGACAGATCCGGTGACATTTCAATATTAAAAAAATATATTTTTTAACTCACCACGTGCCAACTATACTATATTATAAAGTGTAATGGAGGCACTTCACATGGCTATTTGTATTTGCGTATTTGATGTATTCGCCAAACAATCACCATGTGTAGACGGTATAGTTGACAAGTATTGGCTTTATTTGCCTATTTGACAAATATGACCAATACCAAATACACGCACCTTTGTCGGTTTTTGACGCACATCAAAAGAGTCAAATAGGCAAGTACAGCCACAGACTAATATGAGATACGTATAGTAGATAAGTATAGTACAGCTCGGCAAGGCTTTAAATGAACGTGGCGAAAAAAGGAACTAACCCTGCCATCATACAAAAACGACATTTTTGACAGTTCTCCTTTACGAGCAGCGCCACCACAAACGTTCATTTAAAGCCTTGTCCAGCCTTGTCGCACTGTAAACAAAATCAAGTAAAAGTTTGGTATTTGCTGTCCATGTGTGGAAGGCCTTTATTTGCTTGTTTGCGTATTCGTCAATAATGTTGCCAAATACAACAAATAGCAAATACAAATAGCCATGTGAAGTGCCAGCATGATAAAAAAGTGATAATACTTTAGGGTGCATTATATATTATGTGGCCCTTGATTACAGTTTACTGTGAGAGTAGCAAAGCTGAAAGAGTTATTTTATTTTTAATTAAAACATGAACAAATGCAAGACGTTTGAGCACTTCTCATTTTAGAAGTCAAAAGTAAAGCTTTCATTGGATCTCTCCGCGGGCTTCTCACATTATCCGTACTAATATGTATTATGAATGCAAAAGTGTGCCTATATGTACGTCTGTCTGTTACCTCTTCACGCCCAAACAGCTGAATCTATCTTTCGGAAATTTGCTATGGATATACAGTGTGTAACAAAAATAAGTGATAATACTTTAGGGTGTGTGCGTGTTCCTTGTAGAGAGTTCACTGTGAAAGTAACAGCGCTGAAAGACGAATTTTTTTTTTCACTTTTGTATGGGCAAGGGCCCGAGCATCACGAGTTTCCCCATACAAAAGTGAAAAAAAATTTGGTCTTTCAGCGCTGCTACTTTCACAGTGCTACTCTCTATAAGGAACATGTACACACCCTAAAGTATTATCACTTATTTTTGTTACACGCTGTATACTTACAATCTTCATAGGGCATTTTTAACCCGAAAAAATAATGTACGGTTTCCGCACACCGTTTGGCGCAACAGAGTTACGGGCTTCATCTGGTAGAGCTTGTCTAACTTTAGATGACGCGCCCCTACACTTAATTATTAGTTGATATAAATGAGGGTACTGAAAAAAATCATACGAGCGTCCGTGGCCTAATGGGTAGACCTTTGGTTCGCACTCTTAGAGAGTGAAGGTTCGATCCCAGGTGGAGGCGTGTACCAATGAGGCATTTTCTGATCTCAAGTACATAATACGGTGAAGGAAAACATCGTGAGGAAACCCGCACCTAGTTGGTCCCAGACGTATTGACTAGTTCTTTCCACTGGACTAGGCCGACTATGTTGCGAGAATGTCGTATGCGCTTGGGCCACCATACGGACTTAAATCCTGTCCCAGGCACTACATTATTTGAGGAGTGGTTACTTCGCTCTGAAAATGCTGTATAAATCATCCACAACGGATGTAAGGGCCTAGTTTTGTAAATACGAGAAAGGGACGCGTCATTTTAATTTGGACGAGCTCTAGCCTTATATTCTTCTGGTGGATCTACGTTCCCACATCTATGTGCCAGAGCACTGCACCGCGGCCTTGTACCGCCGGTTTTGTCAAACGCGAGGTCCGCCCGCGGCCCGACCCTGCCGCGGTAGGCTTTTAACAAATTAATCACTATAGACCTATTACGAAATTGAAAGTTTGTACGGATGTTTGTAGTAGTAATCTGGGTGCTTAAAGAAAAAAGAAAGAAATACCAAATTATAAAACAATAGTTCAAGTATATTAAAAATAATCAAAAACATTTCAATACCCAATCTTACCACGGGCTGTATACTCTATCTGTCAGATAAGTTGTGTATAGCCTATCCATCACCCTATAAGTTAGTGGTGAAAAAACCTTGACAGAGAATTTGGATGCAAAATGTGTATGGGATTCTACATCGGATTTAATAAACTCTATTGGTCACATTATTTGGCAATCTAACTTCTATGCAATTTGACTAAAGGCTCTGTGGTTATAGGTCGTAGGTGTGACTGTCTGTCTGTCTGTTACCTCTCCAAGTCCAAATTGCTGAACCGATTTTGGTATGGAGATACTTTGAGTCCCGGGAAAGGACATAGAACACTTTTTATCCGGGAAAAATGTATCCTCCTCGGGAGTCAATACGAGAAAGGGACAAGAAGGTAATAAATGATATACTTACCTAAAAAAGTGTGTCACAATATTATAATGACATCATCGACACTACTCGATGTAGATTGATGTGTGATCAGCTGTAGCTCTACCGTGAGTACTATCTACAAGATCAAAAATTTACGTAAATTTTTAGTATAGCGATTTTAGTTCCGCAGGTGATCGCTAGAGGCGCTGTGCTATACTAAAAATTGACGTAGTCGGTATCGACTATCGAGTATCGATAAACACTTAGAGCTACTGGCTGATCGTCATTTCCTAATTCCTTCGTAGGTTGTAAGTTATAAAATGATACTACATTGTATAACTTAAATAGTGTGTAACAAAACTAAGTGATAATATTTTTGGGTGTGTATTAGTTCCCTGTATAGTAGTGTGAAAGTAGCAGCGCTGAAAGAGCAAAATTTTCTTCAACTTTTGTATGGGAATACTCATGACACTAGGGCGCTTGCCCATGAAAATCACAAAAAAAAATTTGCTCTTTTAGCGCTGCTGCTTTCACAAAGAAACAATATACACACCCTAAAGTATTATCATTTAGTTAATGGTTACACGTTGTATTTAAAACAATATTCATAAATATTGTACAGTCTTTTAACCAATTTTTGGGAAACACACAATTTACCCCCGTAGGATGTCCCCGTCCCCGAGGGATACGCTTTAATAGAAAAATCAGATAAAACAATCGAAAATTTAATTAAATTGCGACATGTTTTCCGCCATTTTTCCACGAGGAAAGTGAAAACAGACACGAGGCACAAAATGTAAACAAAATGCAAATGTTACTCCAAAAATAGTATGTAAATTAATTGCTTATCATTTTAATTTGACTTTTAATTAATGACCTCAAGAAGGACGTTTAACTTAATCTTCTCAATGTCTGCCACTTCGCCGCGCTGAAATTCGTCGGCAGAAACCGTACATTTTGGAGACTTCAAGGTTTTGTCGCGGAAAAATGTACGGCTCCAGTTTGAAAATCAAGAAAGAATATAATATAGATTATAGATCGTTATTTTATACTTTTAATTAATTTAATTTTCATTATAAATTCATCATTGTAACAGCCAATTACAAGACAAAATGGCCACAAAAGGATACCAAAAAACTACACATTTTCAAAATTTTCCAATCTTTATACTAGAGACAGAAAAACACTGCATTTATTTTCCAAACTTTAATGTAAGTAAATAGACCGCATTTTTCAAAATTTCCAAGTTTTAATAAAACACTGCAAATTATTTTCCAAGCTCCCTAGCCTTAGATACTTAAAAGTATCTATCCATAGCAATAAATAATAATATTATAAACGCTAAAGTGTGTCTGTTTGTCTGTTACCTTTTAAGTTTTAACGCTTTATCCTGATGTTGCTGAAAGGACAAGATCCAACGTCCATACAATTTTGGACTAATTTTAAAAGTGCCGGCCAACGCAAATAAACCCATTATTTAAATAGAACATAATGTAAGGAATAATTTTTATTATTACACCAAAGTTCTAAGTCAAGTCTCCGAGTTGTTATTCAAGGTCAAACTTTTTTTTATAACATGTAATAAAACTTATTTTATTAATTAAAAGTAATAAGTAATCGATCCCAACGTCCCTATCCGAGTCATAGAACAGATTAGAGGCCAAATACCTACAAACGATTTGGAAAAATTGACGGACGGAGCCACAGGAGCCACAACATTACATCCGCGACTCCATCGGCGCGGCGCGGTCGCCGGCTGTTTGGGGTATAGCAGGCTCGTCTTGGGGGAAGGCTTATTTACCTTCCGTCCGTCAATTTTTCCAAATCATTTGTAGGTATTTGGCCTCTAACTATTCTATGACTCGGATAAGGACGTTGGGATCGATTACTTATTACTTTTAATTAATAAAATAAGTTTTATTACATGTTATAAAAAAAAGTTTGACCTTGAATAACAACTCGGAGACTTGACTTAGAACTTTAGTGTAATAATAAAAAATATTCCTTAGATTATGTTCTACTTAAATAATGGGTTTATTTGCGTTGGCCGGCACTTTTAAAATTAGCCCAATTTGGACCTTGTCCTTTAGTATGGAGATAGAGATCAACTACGATAACATGGCGCGCCCCTCCGAAATTCAAAACGTTTGAAGTGCGTTGTCTTGCGCGGTAGGCTAGTTATGATTAGTTGACTAACAAATCTTGGTAATAATTGACATTAACTGAAATATTACGTGTACTGTGATTGGTTGAATACTTACTACATACAAACTCTTTCATAAGGATGTGACTACACACATTGAAACAGTCATTTGGAGGGGCGCGCCATGTTATCGTAGTTGATCTCTACTAAATTGTAGCTTTACTAAATTTTCCAAGAAAGGACATAGGATACTTTAGTATAAATGAATTTTGGAGAAACTGGGTCGCGGGCGTCATCTAGTCTAAATATAGGTTTTCCAGATTTAAAGTAATCTAGATCTTAGGTATTTTCCGCTAGTGCACAAGCAGGAAACATTCTAGACTAAGGGCGTTCGGTGTGTGCCCTTACCATATTAGGGCTGGCCCCGCGTTGAGGCCGAAACTCAGATGGCGCGACCTTAAGGGTCACAAGGCCACGGTCTACAATTACACCGAATTACAAAATGGCACGTTACATGTACCATTATTAAATGCATGTTATATTTGTAACGTCCGCAGGGGTATTAAATTGAATGAAAATTAATGTTATGTAATCATTAATGCCCGGGACACACGAGGCTAGTTTTTCAAGCTAGGATAGCAAGCTAGTGTTAGTAAGCTAGTAAGCTAGTACTTCTGGCCTCGTGTGGACAAAATTATCTTCATTTGTAGCATGCTCCAAGCTAGGTCAGCAAGCCAGGACAGTTTGGTAAAAAACTAGCTTGCTATCCTGGCTTGAAAAACTAGCCTCGTGTGTCCCGGGCATTATTCTAAGATAGACGCTATAGCCAGTTGATATAAGTATATCAACTCACAAAATACAGAGGCGTCAAATACATTTTTTTTTTTTTGTTGTACTAGGTATTGTTCAACTTAGGGAATAGTGTAAGTTTCATGAAAATCGGTCTAGTAGTTTTGGAGATAGAGAGTTCTAATTTTCAATTACGTACAATTTTGAAGTCGGTTTTTTATCTTTTAAAAATACAGTTATGTATTAATCAGATAGAAACAAGTCGTGTCTTTGGTTTTGAACGAGAACATTCTACAGACGAGCTCTTCAATAACTTTAAAAACTGTGGTTGTGGTGTTGGTTTGAAAGCCTCTCGAATTTTGGCATTTTTTAGGGTTCCGTACGCAAAGGGTAAAAACGGAACCCTATTACTAAGACTTCGTTGTATGTCCGTCTATCCGTCTGTGTGTCTCCAGGCTGTAACTTAAGAACGGTAATAGATAGAGATTTGAAATTTTCACAGATTATGTACATCTGTTGCCGCTATAACAAGTAAGAAAAACAAATAAAAAATAATGTTTAATGGGGGCTCTCATACCTCAAATGTGATTTTTTTTAGCCTTTTTTGCTCTATACTAATAATGACAACAGGTAGGTACTTGAATTTTCCACAAAATCCTTAATTATATGTTTACTTTAATATTTAATAATAATATTTATATAAAATAAAAAATTAAGGGGGACTCCCATACAAAAAACACAATTTATGGTCTAATTTTGCTCTATAATGGTACGGAACCCTTCGTGCGCGAGTCCGACTCGCACTTGGCCGATTAATTAAATATTAAAGGGCTTTCTCTTCCCTTTTCCCTTATTAAGGTTGCTTAAAACTGACTGTTTTTTTTAAATCAGGCGTTCTATGAACTATAAATATCAAACTATGAAAACATCTGATAATCTGTTTCCAGCTTAAACATCATCTATATTTATATTCGAAAATAGCTTTTTTTTAACTCACCACGTGAGAAATCTGATTTATATACCATGATAACTAGAGACATGTCGGAAGCCTATACAATCTTAATCTGACACGCTCGAACTTGTCGCGAAATCCCCTCTTCGCCTCCCTAACTATAATATAATATAATATTTAAATAATTCAAGTGAATACCTATTATTTAAAGTTTATTCAGTCAGAAATTGACAAAAGAAGTTCACCAATAGTAATGATTTTTTTTTTCATTTTCTTGTCGGACTGACTATTTAACTCAACATATTTGTCGGACAAGTTGATATTAGCATTTAGAATAACATTATCATTGCTATTTTTGTCCGACATGCATGTACGAAGAGCCATAGTGACGTAATAGCTACATGTTTGGGGTGTCGGATACTCTAAACGCTGCGTGATTCTTGTCGGACAAGTTGACCGCAGTTTTTGAATTAACTTTATTAAACAAATTCCAAAAAATAAAAGTTGTATGTACGAAGAGCCATGGTGACGAAATATCGACAATTCCAGGAGTCAAGCATTCGAAAACGCAGCAGCGCCTAAATTTTTCGCATAGAAAAGTTTGTCGGACTCATCGTAGACGTAAACAAGGCACTCACAAAGTGGTAAATTTGTATGTATCAGAAAAAAGTTAGTTCCTTGTACTGGGGACTAAATATTATATATACCTAAGCACAGACACAATTTCGCATTCATTATATTAGTAAGGATAAATATATACCAACAACGGATCTACCTACCAAAGATTTTCCCCACTACAATGACTAAGTATACAACAAAACCCAATCTAAATTAAACATACTCATTAGTCAGTCTGTTTTTTGTCTGTCGTTGACCTCGTGTCGGGTGTCATGTCAGACAGCGTGTCGGACAGTCGTATCGGATGTCGGATGTCGGATCATTGAGCACAGAGTGATGACCTTTGGAATACCATCAACCATAACCACTTGGAGTTAGAGTAAAGTCTAGACAGACGTAGAGTGCTGAAGGGCGTTTTTTTTATTAAATAAGGGGGCAAAAGAGCAAACGGATCACCTGATTTATGGAAACTCGCAACATCAGAAGAGCTGCAGGTGCGTTGCCGGCCTTTTATGAGGGAATACGCTCTCTTCTTGAAGGTTTGCAGGTCGTAAAGGTCCGGAAAAACTGCTGGTGATAGTTCGTTCCAGAGTTTTACAGTGCGCGGCAGAAAGTTACGCGAGAAACGTACCGTGGAAGACTGCCACTCATCAAGGTGATGAGGATGATATATTTTTCGCGTGGGACGATGGCGAAAAGTTGCAGGTGGTATGATTCCGAACAATTTCTCAGAGCACTCCCCGTGATACAACCGATAGAGGATGCAGAGTAAAGCTACATCTCGGCGTAATTCCAAGGGGTCCAAGCTGTTTGAAACACTATGGCAGTCAACAATTCGAGCTACCCTTCGTTGGATACGATCCAGAGGGAGCAGTTGGTATTTTGGCGCCCCTGCCCAGAGATGAGAACAATATTCCATATGAGGCCGAACCTGCGACTTGTAAAAATGAATTTGCCCACTTCATACTAAATATTATGTAAAAGGTTTTTAGACTAAGTAACATTAACTCTGTACAAGGGACACAAATACTCCCTAAAGTATTATTACTTTGTCTCATTACACTTTGTATCCAGACTCCAGATTTATTTTTTAAAGTAGCACCGGCGAAAGACTTGCTTTTGACTTATGTTTCCAAGAGAAATGCCCACCGTCATGAATTTTCCCATACATTGATAAAAAATCTGCCAAGTTCGAGTCGGAATTTCGCACGAATGTTTCGGAGAAAAGTGGCTCTGATACGGATAGATGGACAGAACTACAGACATGGCGAAGGGTTCCGTTTTTGCCATTTGGCTTCGGAAGCCTAAAAACCAATAACTGTTGTCGATGGCTTCCTACATCTTCGTCAACCACAAACATTTCATCATCATCTTGAAAGTATATCTGGCGCGATCGATCACAGGCAAGGCAATTAAATTATTTGCATACCGGTCCGACGCAGACCTGTCCGCACGAGCGGAATGTGCAAGTGTTGGATTAGGCTGATTTAATTCTAATGTTCGGGCGACATTGGAAGGCTGCACTCAGAGACTATACGTATGACTTTAATTTCATGAAGATTTTTATTTAAGCTCCAAATATATTTTGACAAATTCTTCATTTAATTAATTTTAAGAAATTAATTATTAAATGTGGCCTAGGATCCCTTTATAGAAGGACCTTCACCGAGCTGGTTAATGGATGAAAATGTATTTTATATTCAATTACGTATGTCAACAAATTTATCGCCAGTGGGTCCACTATGAAGGGATCCTAATGCCTCTGAGTGCGGCCATGAGAACCATCGAAATAGAAGATAAAAACAGTGCCGGATTTGTATTTTTATAAGTGTAGTCCATTTTATTTCCACTGGACCGCCTCGGCTTACGGGCGGCAAAATCCGGTTTAAGAGAACAAAAATTGTATGACCAATCGAGCTTATCAACATAAAGTACGAAAGGTCCACGAAACCTAAGTTTGAATTTAATCGAACGAGTCTTTGACTGAGTAATGCTCGGTTTTTGATGTTTTAGCGCTTTCCATCAGCTAAGAGCGCTTACAGACGAACGGCACGTGTCGGCGGCACGCGTCGGCGGCAGTCGACGGCAGACGACGGCACGTGTCGGCGGCAGTCGACGGCAGTCGGCGGCACGTGTTGGCGGCAGTCGACGGCAGTTGACGGCAGCCGTCGACAGTTTATAACGCTTGCAGTTGTGACGTAACGCGTAAAGGTAAGCGTCCACAGGTCGGTATAGTACGCAACGGACGTTTCGCATCAGACCGATATTTTTTTACAGTACGTCTCACTGTATCGGCAGCGTACGGATTACCGACTAGCTAGTATGTTTATCTTCATATTAGTCCAAACGAAGTTCCTAAGTCAAAATTTCTGCTTTCGACTTTTCCATCCATACCCCCCTTTTCAGCATTCATTTATTAGGCTAAACAGTAATCCGTACGTTGCCGATTCAGCGGAAGTACTGTGAAAAAAATATCCGTTTGATGCGAGATGTCCGTTGCGTACGATACCGACCTGTGGACGCTTACCTTGCGGGGGTACGTCACAACTGGGGGCCTACCACTACCTCTACTAACCGACATCGTTTGACAGATAAGAATTTATTACTTTAACGTCAAGCTAGCGATCTTAAAAAAGTTGATATTTCACAGCGGATTTAATATTGTCTTGCATTTTTTACTGTTTTTTAGTAAAATTATATTTACAAAGTGAGTACGGTAATGTTGTTGTAATCTTACAACAAAGTGTTCTGGAAACATGATAGTTATAGGAAAGGTCGTGGTAGGCCCCCTGCAAGCGTCATAAACTGTCAAAGGCTGCCGTCGGCTGCCGTCGAATGCCGCCGACACGTGCCGCCGTCTGCCGTCGAATGCCGCCGACACGTGCCGCCGACACGTGCCGTTCGTCTGTAAGAAGCCTTACATCAAAACATTGGCCGATTAACAACGCTGTTGGAAAGTTAAACTCCTGTCAATAAAACTCAGAAACCTGGTACAAGTCTTATTCTATGTCCTTTCCCAGGACTTAATATCTCCATACTAAATTTTAGCAAAATCGGTTCAGTAGCTTGGGCGTGAAGAAGTAACAGACAGACACACTTTCTCATTTATAATAATAGTATGAAAATATGGATTAAGTAGATGACGCCTGCAACTCCCTTGCGCCATATTCGGTTATAATGCTGGAACCCTACAGTTTTCGGGATAAAGTATCCTATATCCCTTCTCAGGGCTCAAAATGTCTCCACACTGAAATTCATCAAAATCGGTTTAGCGGTTTGGGCGTGAAGAGGTAACAGACAGACACACTTTTGCATTTATCTGGGGACATGGCCCCAGACAAGCCTAAATAATATTAGTACGGATTCGTAGAACAACGGTTTAGCCTCATCAGTAAATCATGACTGAGGAAGACAACGGTAACTGTCACAATGGTGACCGTTACCCAGCCCTAAGCTTATCGTAGGTCATCGTCACATCCGGTGAGCCAAGTGCCCGCTTCCGGTTACTCATCCAGATTGGTAGGTCACCAAGATTGAGTGTCTGATTGCTAGATTTGACGCCTATGCAATATTGCTCTAAAAGCGGGTTCACATTATTCCAAACCAGATTCCAGATCGCAATCAACGTCCGGCAGGGCTATCACGTAAAAATAGCGATCAAAAAGCCACTAGCAATAATCGCGCGAGCGATTTCTGGGTATAAAAACAATGGTGTCATGCATAGCGATCGATTGCAATCGTATTGTTTTGGCTGATACGTGATGCGAAATTGCGATTTTGGAGCAATTATCGCTCAATAATTGCTATCGCTTTGCTCTCGCAAGATACGTGATACGGCTGCGGATTTCTTGTATCGTGTATCTTAGCAAAGTATTGTATCGCAAATTTGTGCCTGCCCTTATGGCACGAATGTAAGTCATGACAATGTCACAAAGACTTTTGTTGTTCCCGTATATGGCTGTCACCATATTCCACACATAGTCCTCACCATGTGTATGTATTATGTACTGAACAGGTATTGAGGTAGTAAAATATGACTTATTAGTTATTACTATACTCACGTTTACTTATATCTTGTTGTCATTTGAGCACCTGCAACAAACAATAATATTATTTTAATTCTGTTTAACAACACTTTATGACAAAATAATAAACTAAGTCTGGGTTTAACAAAACTGTATCAAGATGTAACAAAACTTAGTAATAATAATTAATAATTTAGGGTGTGTATGTGTTCCTTGTAGACAGTTCACTGTGAAAGTAGCAGCGCTAAAACAACAATATTTTTTTTCACTTTTGTATGGGGATACTCGTGACGCGGGGGCGCTTGCCCATACAAAAGTAAAAAAAGTTGGTCTTTCAGCGCTACTACTTTCACAGTGGACTCTACACATACACACCCTGTATATTGTGTCTTGTATAGAGTTCATGAAAATGAATCAGCACTGACACAGTTGTTTTTGTTGCATGGGCAAACATTGAGGCAATTCCCATAGAAACATCAAATTCAAATGTAACCTTATTTAGGGGTGCCACTTTCACAGTGAACTCTTTACAAGGACAGTATACAGCATACTCATCCTAAGTAATTGTTTTGTTTTGTTTCACTCGTTGTATGTAAAGCTGAAGAGTTTGTTGTTTTTTTAACGCGCGCTAGTCTCACGAACTACTGGACCGATTGGATCTATTTTGCCACATATGTAGAGACCCCGAAGAAGGATATAGGCTACTTTTTACTAAAAAATGTACGGTTCCCACGAATCCCTTACACGAGACACGAGAACGGATCCGCGTGGTACGTCTAGCAAGGTATATGCGGAATTCCGACCTCCTTCAAGACATACTTTGGCGGTTCCGCGGAAGCGATAGAGGGACCTTGATGATAGAGGACCGGTTTCTACCTAATTAACTATATCCTTACTAATTACTAATTTAAGTTACGAGAAATTACACGATGTACTAAAAATGTTGAAAAGTTTCGAATTGTCTACTACAGCTATTCTCAAAATGTGCTCCGCGGAGCCTTGGGCCTTGCAAAGCCTTTGATTTACTTTATAGCTTTATATTTCCCACCACACATTCCCACCACTGTATCTCCTGTGTCACCAGGATCGACAGCGGTATCCAACCACGAAAACCCTTTGATATGATCTCGAGGGACATGCTAAAGCTGTCTTGGGACCCGCAACGAAATTAATCGGAAGAAAATAGGAGGAGTAGGAAGATTCCAATTTCCCTCCCCATAAAAGCGGGAAGCAGCACAAAGTTGCAATAACCAAAAGTCAAAGAACTTAAGGGGGAGCACCACGGAAATACGGATTATAGCTTTATAACTTTTTTTTACTTTATAGCATTTTAGACGGGAAATGCTGTTCCGCATGTCGGAGCCCGTAGGGTTTGGGGTCGACTCCCCCGGGTATGCAGGACTCGCTGCGGCCGTAAAGATGGTGAATTGACCGAAGCCCTACCCACTAAAACCCGTCTATTACTCTCCCACTCTTCGCACGCAGGATTGCGAGAACGCGCGAGCTTACTTTCCGCGGTTCTGTGTGCGCGTGCCTGCTTGTCACCAGCAGGCCCTCCTCGAGCCCATACGGGTTCCGTGGCCGAACAGAGGCCCTTCCAGGGCTTGTGTAGACCTGACACTTTGGTGTCGCGATGCACGAAGAGTACGCAGCGCATCGCGACCCTCTCCGGGGCTCCGTGCAATGGGCGACGACGGCATCCCCATACCGTCGCCCCGAGCTCCCTGGCAGATTATTTTCTTATAGCTATTAGCTACTTTGTAACCTATAGTGAGAAAAATACACTTCTACTATCAATCAGTGTCCAAAAAATGTTTATGAATTCAAATCTACTCTTTTTATTAATGTTTATGAGTGACTATTAGGTTTTAACTTTATTTTTGGGTTCGTTCAAACATTTAGCTCTTCAAACTACTTCAAAAGGGTCCGGCCACTAAAAAGTTTTAAATAACGTTTTTTATTGGTGGAACCCTTTTTTCCATTGTCATACTAACTTATTAAGTTTGACCTATAACACGCGGAGTGTTGTAGTTCAAACTAACAAAGAAAACATAGTCGTCAGTGGTTACTAAATTATTGTGTAATGGTTTAAGGGGCCGGGCTACCCTCGAAATTCTCATACATACGTAATACCAAAATCATTTTCTCATACGAAAATATTTAACATGTTTGAGTTATTTTTCAGCTTAAAATAGTAATTACCTAGGTTCCTGTACAAACATTAACTTCTAAATATTTCAACTCTAAAAAATATTTTTTAGTATTTAAATATTTTGTAGTAAATTTACTATTTATTTATATATTTTTTAGTGTTTTACTCTATTTTTTAGTCTTTAAATATTTGGTAGTAAATTTAGTAAAAAAAAATTATACACAATTTTTTTTTTTGTGTTTAAATATTTTGAAGCTAATTTTTGTACAGGAACCTAGGTAATTACTATTTTAAGCTGAAAAATAACTCAAACGTGTTAAATATTTTCGTATGACAAAATTATTTTGGTATTACGTAAGTATGAGAATTTCGAGGGTAGCCCGGCCCCTTAATTGACCCAGTTACCTGTAGGCGGGCGACCCCTGTTACGTATATCGACCACTGCGGAAGCCCACTAACCTTGGTGAAAAGATCGATATTTTGCAGCTTTTTGTAGGAAAAATTGTATCAAGGTTAGGTTAGTTAGGTTGCTAGCCTAACCTAAGTGTGAGGTGTCACCTTAACCCATCAAGCCCCAATAGCTCACCGGTGAGCGAGACACAATAGAATAACAATAGATTTCCAAGAATCAACGATCGAAGGATTAATAATTAGTAGTTAGGTTAGATGCTAACTACCGCATTAATTATATACTTAAATTTAATGATGTCTAAGCTTCAATTTAATGAAGAATTTGGCAAACAGTGTGAAGGGCCTATGTCAAAATCTTCATTTATTTACAGTTAAGGCGCTATATTTAAAAAACTGTCCTTTTTGACGTAATACTATAGGACCCTCAGAAATGTTACAAATCTGGTAATGAGATATACATATCTTCATAGCCTTATCTAGGTTTGAGAAGAACCAGAAACACGATTAATGTATTTTGTCTCGATACATTTAATATTTGAAATGACCTCTTAAAAATACGAAATTTGAAGATTATTTTTTAACGAAAATAGATGTATTGTAGGAAATTAGTCTAATTCATAGACACTTTTGCAACTCAAAATCGTATAGAAGCATTTTGCTTAAATGCTTCAAGTTACTTTTTAAATGATTATAATTACGTTTTTTCGCATGTTTTCCGAGAGAGCCGATAGCTTCTGGCCGCATCGTATTCACGACTTTATAGTCATACAAATTAAGTATAAAATTGCCCTTGCGGTAAAATTACATTTCGATATAGCGCCTTAAGTAATAATTCATATTCGTCTCTGAGTGCAGCATCCGAATGAACCATCTCAAGAATTTGTTTAATAACATCCGCGGACCGCCTTTAGAGACACAATATTACCATAATTATAATGATTACCATAATTTAACGAATTTGACAGAAAAACATAAAAGAATACTTCCTTGAATCAAACTTCAAAGTACCTAAAACATGTGAAAGTTTCTTACACTTTTGGTGTCAGTAGTGCAGTTTGGGAGCTTATCAGTGCGATAAGCGGTCGTTGACCCCGTCGATCTTATCTATTATCATATTATAATGTTGCATAATCGCTTCCTGTTTTGATTCTGTAACTTCTCACTTCTCAGTACTTTTAAGCCCAAGATTTCTTACGGTATTACGGAAAAATAGCCTGTATTTTTTAGGAGTAAGAGTGCAAATGGTTAATGATAGAGACAATTTTGTCACCAATTCGAGGTACACTAAAGAAAGTCTAAATAGTGAAAACGTGAAAAATTTTACACCCTTAAAACACAAATTTTGCAGAACGTAATTTTTTAACTCAAAAAAATTTGGTTGCGGCCCGCGACACCAAGGTCCAAGAGTGTCCAAGACCAAAACATTTTTGTGGTAATTTTATAAAAAAATGTTGAGTACCACTGCTCTGTAGTTTACAGAGTTGTTTTAACATAAAGTTCATAAGAAAGTAACTCTTACATAGTCGTCATAACGTCCAGTCATGTGTAAAATATATCTGAACAGAATGTCCGCCATTAAAAACCGATCAATCACGAACAATGGAGCGACGTATTGTCAACGTCACTGTCAACTGTGACGCGCCGTCACTATGACACTCCCTGTAACGCAGGGTTGTCACAATATTCATATCCATATACCATAATGTTATAAATACAATGAAAGTGTGTCTGCTACCTCTACACGCTCAAACCGTTGAACCAATTTTACTGAAATTTGGTATGCCGTATGGAGATACTTTGACTCCCGGAAAAGTATATAGGATACTTTTTATCCCTGAAAAATTATCGGTTCCCGCACTTTAAACTAATTTTGGCTGTAATGGGCGTCATCTAGTAAAAAATATTTGTCATACAAAATCCTATGACAAAATAAAAAAAATTCGAGGGTAACCCGGGCTCTTAATAAAGTTTATTGCGTGAAAACCGAACATTTTCCATGATAAAAAATATTACCCTATATCCTTCTCCAAAACCTTACGTAATATTATCTACATGTACTCAATATCGATATCATAAGCCAAATTCATTTTTGTTGACTGCGCGGGAACCCTACATTTTCCGGGACAAAAAGTATCTAATGTCATTTTAATTGATTCAAAGTATCTGCATGCAAAATTTTATCAAAATCGTTTCAGCGGTTTAAGCGCAAATCATTTTAGAAACATAGTACTACATAAATGTTATATACAAAACCTCACTTAGAGGAATAAGCATTAACCATTTTTGTACTCTAGAATATGCTACAGTGGGTTTTCAAAAAAATGGATTTCACTGTCGTAAACCTTATGTTCTAAAGAATAAAACTGCATTATTAACTCAAAACCCTTTCCATTTTATGTGGAATAGATCACCAATGCTAAACAGCAGCCATATATCTCTGTGTTTCATTGAAACTAATTAATAATAACTTTTTTGGACTGAACGAAGAAACTATGATTTCATTTTCAAAAAACTAAAATTGACTACATAATATGAACATTTGTGTCAGCCCTGCACACAAAGGCGTGCGCACACCGCCGGTCAAGTGACACAATGACGCGCAGTGACGCGTGATCGCCGACAATGACGCCGCACCCTGTGTCATTCACACTACTTGTAGGGCCTAATGTGACTTACAGAATAATAGCCGTAACATCTTTTAACTGTTTATAACTTTTCTTAAGCCTTCTTGAGTGAATTCACAATTAAACAAAAGCGGAAGAAAAATAAATGCAACAAGTAAGAATGCAATTAAATGTAGGCTAACTGCAGCACTGACGAATATGAATCACTAATAACTGTAATTAAATGAAGATTTTTAACATAACTCCCTACATTATTGCAGCCGTACGTTTAAGGCGACGACGCCTTGATAATTTGGCTGTAGCGATATCGATTTTTCTCGTCAATGACTGAAGCTAAGAAATTAAAGTTCATTGTCAGTATTCATCATACTATCTTTGTCTTTGAATTACCCATAGCATAACACGATTGGTCAACTTTTATAACACAGAATAATCAATCAAAAAGACCTCTGTAAAAAATGGTATTCCAATTTTGCCAACAGAGGAGAGTGATTTTAGCTTCCAAAATTTGTAAATAGATTGGTTCAAGCAATACACTTTAATTTGCCCATAGCTTATACGAAATGTATTTATGGTTTTTAAATTACGCGACAAAAACCATTTTTTCGCTTACGCCCTTTCCATTTTTTGCTTTTCCATTGCTTGTTTTCTATGAGTGGTCGGCTCCATGGGCGTACCGAGGGGGAGGGCAGCCCCTAATTTTCTCCTATTTCGCCCTATCAAGGACGCGGTGAGTGTCGTAAGTCGTAACCGCCACTGTACAAGGCGCGCTGATAATGAATGTTATTTTAATGTTCTTTACGTCGATATCTGCACTGACAGACATCGACCTGCTAATTTTAGGGATAACCTTGCCTTAAGTCGGCAGATAGTTATAAGATAATCAAACAATCTAAAACATATTAAAATCAGAAAACAAGCAACCTAAAACATATTATCCAACACGGTTTTTTACTTTAACGCGGCGTCACCTTAAGTAAACTTTAGACTTTGGATTAATGCACGGTTTTAAGCTTTTAAGCTTTTTTGACTGAACTTGTTTACTTTTTCCCTAGTTATTTTAACTCTAAATAGATACATACCATCACACTATATTATAAAGGTGAAAGTTTGTGGCATTGTATATTTGTTACTTCTTCACGTCAAAACGGCTGAACCGATTTTGCTGGGTATGGAGATAGTTTAAGTCCCGGACAAGGACAATAGATACCTTATTCTAGAATAATATAAGGTTAGAATTTTTCCGCCGTAGCTCTAAAATTTCAGGCGCCTTCTAGTTTTTGTTTCAATTGTTTTAATAACTTTGACTCTACCTCTTCACTTTATCTGTCTTGCAAAATTCGTTCGCTGCGAATTATTTGCGCAACTTTGTATTTTTTTTTTTGACAAACTAACACTAACTCATAAAATAACACGAAATATTATTATTGCGCATAATATAAGTAATAGCTAGTTATTTTTTTAAGTTCATCTATGCGGATAATGTTAGGTAAATCAAGCGTTAAAAACAGCTCTTTCGTGCCCAATGTCATTTCGAGTTGTGTTTGTGCGGTTAGTTTATGGCAATAAATATTTAATTTAAAAATCTGTTCAGCGCATAATGAGCTCAACATTCTCGTCTTCAAAATGTTATTTTATTATATTTTATTAGTGTTAGTTTGTCAAAAAAATGTACAAAAATACGCAAATAATTTGCAGCGAGTGAATTTTGCAAGACTGCAGCCTTAACTCTATATGAGACCTGTAAATGATAGCTAGCAATTAAAAGAGCTCTCGAGCAGTTCTCTAATGGTCCCCACACGATTTCCTACTACGGGAAAAACAAACAACGCTGACCCCAGGTCAAGTGGAGCTTTCTCCGCGGGACAATATTGAATAATGGACAGCCGGTTCATGTACAATATTCTACTAAGTTCAATATTACAACTTCGATCCGTAAAGGGACGATACATATAATATTATAGTTTGTGAGGGCTCGCGTCGTGACTGACTGATGATCATACCATCTACATGTTAATAAAAATTACTATGTTAAAGCACAAATCAATAGATGTGATAGTTTTCTGTAAATTGCACCACAAAATGTACTTAAAGATTGTGGGATATACTAGGGTTCGCTTCGCTCGCCCTGATTACGTTTAACAAAAAAAAAAATGATATCAAGCTCTTCCCTAGGTCACGCTTTTTGTGTGACTTGTACACGGATCGGTTCTCACTCACTTCTCAAGAAGACTTTTAAATAGAATTGAGCGTGAAAATTAATTACCAACAGATCACATATTATATTAATTGATACTAGATGACCCGGTGAACTTTGTGTCACTTCCCTCCTAATATATCCTTCCCTGGGGGGTGTGCCAAAATGTTTTCGTTTTCGCTTCGTTATAGAACCGCCGATGAAAATGTATGGAATTGACATAAGCGTTCGTTAATATGACGTTGACGTTCGACTCGTCTTATGTCCATTCCATACATTTTGATCGGCGATTCTTCATTGAAGCGAAAACGAAAAAGTTTCGGCTAAATGTCCTGGACTTCTACGAATATAAATCAAGAAAACAAAATTAGCCAAATCGTTTCAGCCATACTTGAGTTTAGCGGGACTAATAACATTTTAAATTCATTTTTATTTGCATAGCTACATAAGTATGGACATTGGACAAATTATAAGTTTCTAAAGCTACTTTAAACTTGATTGACAACACTACAAACATCAAAAACCAACTTGATAATATTTATTATTTGTGCTACAAGTGCCTATAGCTTATCACACTACTGAAGCTTTCACACTGAACAAACAAATCGCGCGCGAAAAGTGACAGTAACAACATTTGAGTGTCGATATGTTACGAGATCGTGGGAAAGGTAATATTAAGGTCAAACCTTGTTTAATGACCCATGACTTACCGGCGGTAAGCGATTGCCACCATGGAGAACTTAGAACAAAAACTATTTTACGTTCACCCATGAGGATCAATAACCATGACTGTGAAGCTGACTATACTTTGGACAATCGACGGCGATTATGGACCAATCATAGACGAATACACTATACACAGCCTTACCTGGCTGCTAAATTAGAATAACATGGAATAACTAAGAGCTCATGAAGAAAATTATCCAGTGAAATGAACTAACGTGAAAAAACGCTTAGAAGACCAAGAGCCTGTTTCACCGCTTCCTGATAAGGCTATCCACCACTTAACTTGACAGATGGAGTATGGAGAATCTGTCAAATAAGCCTATCCGGCACCTTATCAGGAAGCGGTGAAACAGGCCCTTAATATATCAGAAAATAAATGTATGCACTATAATAGGTACTTTAAAGTCAGTTAACACAGAATCGAGACTCTACTTTGCCAGGGTAGAGATCAAAATCGAACTTTATTCACATTACTGGTTATTGAAATTATACAATCAACAATGATATAAAAAAATATTTTGTCAATATATCAGTCACCAGTGAGCTGAAGATCTCGTCTTTTGTTATTCTACCATAAGGTGATAAACATGCTGGCCGTAAGACAATATTGACAGTGCATATTATCGCCATTTTGTGTATGTGACCCTTGACAGTTGACACAACGCGTGGATTTCGTGTGGATACGCTAGTATCCACACGAAATACCACACAGCATAACTGTAACATACTATTAACCTCATTACAGAGGCCATCAGCCGCTAAAGCTTTTGCTAAGCTGCGTCGCGGTGCGATATCACAACGTTTTACATGCATAATTTATGATATCGACGAAGAAGTGACAATGTGAAAAAACTTTTACAGTCAGCATTTATATTAAGTACTAGCGACCCGCCCCGGCGTCGCACGGGTATAAAATATATAGCCACTGAAAAAATGATTCAAATCGATAGCCTATGATCCTTCACGTGGTCTACTGTTCTCTGTTATCTGTTACTGTTATCTGTGCCAAATAACATAAAAATTGCTCCAGTAGTTCGCGAATCGCGAGATAAACCCTTTCAAATAATTTCCCCCATCTTTTCCACATTCTCCTATTAGTCTTAGCGTGATAAAATATAGCCTATAGCCTTCCTCAATAAATGGGCTATCTAACACTGAAAGAATTTTTCAAATCGGACCAGTAGTTCCTGAGATTAGCGCGTTCAAGTTAGCCCTTTCAAATAATTTTCCCCGTTTTTTCCACATTTTCCTCTATTTCTTCGCTTCTATTAATCTTAGCGTGATAAAATATAGCTTATAACCTTCCTCGATAAATGGGCTATCTAACACTGAAAGAATTATCAAAATCCGTTGCGTAGTTTTAAAGATTAAAGGGAACAAAGGGACATGTGGGAAAAAACGTGACTTTGTTTTATAATAATATTAAGTATAAAGAAGTTTTTTTTAACTTTAAGATTATTTTTACCTTATCTTCTGAAGTCCTGAATTATGTCATATTTTGTACAAATATGTAATAAAAAGTCGCAAAAATTTAGAAAGAGGCAATAATTCGATGGTCTGCTACTTTTATGCGACGTTGCATGACGCATCCCATGTTTCGATCAAACTACAGACAGGAGATAAAATAGGAGGAATGACGCGTTGCGCCATCATATTGTAGTTATCGAGCGTCAAAGCAACGCAGATGCGGCGATGCGTTTTTCCTTCGACAACGCAACTAACTGGAGCAGCGTGGCCGCGCACTAACCTCTTACATAATATATTCTATGCTTTATTATCTGCAATATGCATATGAGTGTCAGGTACAGTCTGTAAAGCCTTTGACACCGTACCTTATGCCAATAGAGTTTCCTACTCAAAATTATATTCAGGAGGACTTTTGCTCTACGTTGACACACGTTAGAATTTCCAACACCAATTTATTATTCAAAATCTCTATTTAAATATTTCTTGGTATTTTCTCCAGCTGGGAATAATCCGGGCTTATAAACAGTTCACAGGAGAAACTATTTTTATTAATCATATACTTTATAATTTTAATTATTTATATTACGGACTTCGTTGTCTGAAAATATTTTTTCTTATATGTAAGTACATATTATAATATATTGTGGCATAAATGATAAAACCTTCCATTTGACTGATAGTTGCAATGACGTCACCGCTGACGATACAACAACGAATAATTAATCGATACAATAGAATTACTCATGAATCACAATCATTGTGCGACCATCAGGCTTATTGAAAAACTGCAGGTGATCACCGTTATGAAATATTAAGGTGACGCCGCGTTAAAGTAAGAAACCGTGTTGGATATGTTTTAGATTGCTTGTTTTCTATGAGAGGCCGGGCCGGCCTCTCATAGAAAACAAGCAATGGAACAGCAAAAATGGAACGGGCGTAAGCGATAAAATGGTTTTTGTCGCGTAATTTAAAAACCATAAATACATTTCATATAAGCTATGCACATATTAAAGTGTATGCTTCAACCAATTTATGTACAAATTTTGGAACCTTAAATCACTCTCCTCTGTTGGAAAAATAGGAATCCCTTTTTTTACAGAGGTCTTTTCGATTGATAATTCTGTGTTATAAAAGTTGTCCAATCGTGTTATGCTATGGGCAATTCAAAGACAAAGACATGATGAATACTGACAATGAACTTTAGTTTCTTAGCTTTAGTCATTGCTGAGAAAAATCGGCATCGCTATAGCCAAATTATCAAGGCGTCGCCTTAATGGGACACTAAAAAACAACTCCATTCACTGTCATGGTTTTAAAGCTTGTTCAGAACAAAATATATTGTAAGACCTTTATATAAGTACCACATTCATGCAATAAATAAATAAAAAGTATGTACTTATATTATTTATAAAATACATATTATACTGGATGACCCGATGAACTAATAGTATCACTTTCACCCTGGACTTCTACGACTATTTCAAGACTAAAATCAGCCAAATCGGTTCAGCCGTTCTCGAATTTCAGCGAGATTAACTCGCTTTTTAACTGACGGCCACGACCCCAAACTACCTAAATACCCGTAGCGTGTTTCTAAAATGGGTTAAATGCAATTATACAAAACTGTATCATGTTGTACCATCCTGCAGTTCAATGAACCCAGCTAATAGGTAGGAAATCCATACTGTCTTGTTTTCAGTAAGTCTATCTGTTACCTTTTTCTTTCACACTTAAAAACTCAATTTGATAAAATTTATAATGGAGATTCTTTGTAATTCAGGAAAGGACATAGGATAGTTTTTCTCCCGATAAATGTAGAGTATGCGACAAAAGTATAGGTCTACCAGAATCTGATGGCAAATTTTGACAGCAGATTTATAAAAAAATATCCTTGATCATTGGATAAAATATATTTGCATGTTTCACAGACAGAATCAGCCGCTATAAGGAAAAAAAGGATCAAAATGTTTTATTTCAATTACTCCGGTATTGCTAGAGTCAATTTACTTTCGATTACTTTTTGCCATCATATTCTGATAGACCTATAACTATTCGTCCATATAATATCTGGTAAGCACTAAATTCAATTGTTTACATAAGTTTGAGAGCTTTCAAAATATAATCGATGCATCAAATCTTCCATTCTGCTTATCAACGTGCTTCACAACTCACAAGAGGAGCTACAGATGCGTGCCCACTCAGACGCCGGCAGGATTACCGATATAGTAGTTACCGAATTGATGGAAGAGTAGATTACGTAGATGCGACAGGTTTGTTTAGTTTGTTGCCTACTTCCTTTTGTTCAGCTTAGTTAGTTTAGGGATTTGAGTGGTGGCCGTATTATATTGACGCGCTTCCGACCGATCAAGGTTATATGCCAGTCGAGCCGAAGCCTAAGATATTGAGTTATTACTATAGTTTGATAAATAAATAGAGCACTTAGGAGATAGAGCGTTGCAGGATTGTTGCGCTAGTTGGTCTCTTATATTAGGAAGATTTAATATGCTACTTGTCATTTCTCAAACATTCTGATTGTAATAATAGTCAAAAGCAATAACGACTAAGTACCGATTTTGATAACGTTAAAACTCTAATGTAGGAAATTGATTTTTGCGATAGATTGGACCAGAAGATCAGAGATTAGTTATGGGAATTTTCAAATGTTTTTGAGACCATGAGATTTTGATATACAGATTACACCAGGTGACATAACAAAACAAAGTGACAATACTTTAAGGTGGTATCCATTCCCTTGGGCCTTGTAGAGTTCACTGTGAAAGTAGCAGCGCTGAAATAATGACTTTTTTAAAATCTTTTGTATGGCCAAATTCATGCAGCACGTTGTTTGTTTTGTCTATACTCCATAGTCTATATTCTATTAACTTGGAAGCAAGGTGGTGGAAAAGGCATGTATCTGTGGAAATTGCCATTCAAGTAGGTATAATAGTAAACGTATTGTCGCTTCTACCCACAAGACACTCTCTGTTACATTGAACCGGAGATATTAAGTGAATTAATGCATGATGTTTGGGGCGAATCGATTTAGCGTAAACGAATGTGACCTTAATTGCTTAGACATTTCGGTGCAATTTGCCTTGATTGTGTAATGTGCACCATCATATTCTGTTTTGTCTTATCGAAGATTATAATGTTATAGTAACGCATATGCGACACCTCAGCTCTGGTGTAACGAACGTCTACGGGCGCTATCCTTACTAATAATATAATGCGAAAGTCAGTCTGTTACTTCTTCACGCTAAAACAGCTAAACCGATTAAAAGATGAAATTTGATATGGTATACTACGATAGATGGCAAAGGACATAAATAACTCTTATGAAAGTGAGGGATATAGATAAAAAATGTTGCGCAGTATAAAAAAATTGGCGCAACGAAGTCCGGGCGACGTCTAGACTCTAGGTACTAAAATATGATACTAGATGACACCCGCAACTCCGTTGCGCCAAAGTTCTTTATCGCGCGGGAACCGCACATTTTTCCGGGATAAAAAGTATCTTATGTCCTTTCCTGGGAATCAAAGCATCACCACATTTCAGTGAAATCGATTTAGCGGTTTGAGCGTGAAGAGGTAACAGACAGACAGACATACTTTCGGATTTATATATAAGTAATACAATTTTTATAGGGGTCCTGTCTGTCCGTTTGTCCTGTCTGTGTGTCTCCCATAGCCCATAAATCATCCATTTAACGTGGCCGACCGCCGCGCCGGCCACAATTAGTTAGAATTACACACTTATTGATACATTTGTGTTCATTCTCGCTCAACAAACTTCCAGAGAATACTAGAAACTATACTGTACTAGGCGAAACATGGCGGTAGCGGTCATTGACTCCCTGTCAAAAACTTGTCATCCATACTTCCATACTAATATTATAAATGCAAAAGTGTGTCTGTCTGTCTGTCTGTCTCTTAACTTAAGTAGTTACTCTCTGTCTCTTACCTTAGTACCACTTCACGCTTAAACTGCTAAACGGATTTGGCTGGGCATGGAGATACTTTGAGTTCCAGGAAAGGACATACGATACTTTTTATCCCGAAAAGATGCGCGATAAACGAGTTTTGGCGCAACGGAGTTGCGGCGCGTCATCTAGTTTTCTATACAAAGCCGCTATTGACAACATCTGACACTTCATTGTCAATCGCGGTTTATATAGAAAATGACTTTTTTGAGGGAGTCAATGACCGCTACCGCCATGTTTCGCCGAGTACGTATTATATAACATTTCATTTTGATTCAGATTTAAGAAAAGTATTGGCGGCTATTAAATAAACGAACTGTCACTAGCAGTATTTCCGGACCAATACCTGCAAACCATCAAGAAGAGAGCGTATTCCCTCTTATAAGTCTGATGGGCGACGGTAGTTGCTTCCCATCAGGTGACCCGTTTGCTCGTTTGCCCCCTTATATCATTTTTTTTAAATAAGACACAGCCGCGCTAAGAAGTAGCATGTAAATATTTTCGGCAACAAATTAGAGTTTTCCACTGTATACTTACTTATAATCTTATCTTTTTGGTTAAATAGTTGATACGTCATTTTTTATTTCGAAAAACTTAATTCTTGCCCTTTGAGGAGTATCTATGAGCTACGTTTAGAGTTCTAGATAAGCTTTTTTATATTCCACTGTCCAAGTTTTGAAGCAACACAATGTGTTTTTCGTTTTTTCCTTTGCCTCTTCAGTTTGTCTCATAATTGTACTGAATTTAGGAACGCTAATAAGTTTTAAAATGCACTTTTTACAGTTTTGAACAAAACATTTACGTAGGATATTTAAAAATCGGCCAAGTGCGAGTTGGACTCGCGCACGAAGGGTTCCGTACCACAATAGAAAATTGTGTTTTTTGTATGGGGAGCCCCCCTTAATTATTTAATTTATTTAATTTTTATTTTTGGATACGGAACCCTAAAAAAGTACGTTTCCACGCAATAAACAAGAATCGAGGTAGCAAAGTTGCGGCCTTCTAGATCTGGATGAAAAAACCTTTTTAACTCCCATACTTTGGTGACCAGTCAATAATTCAGGCTCATAACATTAATCATAATATTATTATTGTTTGTTAATGGTGTCCCTTCGAAGGGCCGTATTGAGATTTATCTGACAGCGGCAAGTGGATAATGCCGGACATAGGGCAATCTCAGCCCTGCACTGCATACTAACTACCTAAAGTACCTTTGCTGCAATTTATGTAATGCAGGAGAAATTCATTCCTAGGCAGTTGACCGACCAACAAACAACGTCATTTGGTCAGTTTAGTCAAAGTTAAGTCGCGATCTGTCGGCTCACGGCTGGACTTGACATTACGCAACTAAATTACGATATGCAGTATGCACCATCGTGGAAATCGATTCCTAGGCAGTTAACGGACCAACGTCAGTTGGTCGGATCGTGTCAATTCAATGTTAATTGTGATCTGTAGGCTGGGTTTGACGCGACCAAGCTACGTCGGTCCCGCATCTACCTAGGAAACTTCTCTGATAGTACTATTGGAAAATTGATTCAGTCCACGTGATTCATGGGCTATGTCGAAGTTCTACCCCAACCGATGCATTACGATTCACGACTAGTAATCAACATAACCCGACCAAAATATCACATACGATCTATTTAAGTACCTACCTAGGTAGGTCGTATTTTTGTTCTTTTTATTATAAATGTAGGTACTTTGTGTAATGTTAAAATTTTTGTTGAATAAACTTTTATTTATTTATTTATTATTAACTTAAATTAAATAGATCGTACTTCATATTTTGTATATCACAACTTAAATGATTTACATCTGAGTTTTTAATACATTCAAGATATTACTATTAAACCTTAACTTTGACCACAGAAATTGACAGATGTCTGTTGCGTTTATTTTTAAAGCTACAGGTAATGGGATTGAGAGTTTAAAAATTGATTTATCCCTAAAAATCGACAGGAAAAATATAAAACTGTGAAACATAGTAAATTTTCACGTAAAATTTAGATATAAGTATGAGCCGTTATAGTTAAATATGGCGTCGGACGCCATATTTACTTCGGGTATTCTCTCGTTAAGTAGATAGCATATCTTTTTAATAAAAAATAAAAAGAAAAACGCTCTTTAAATAATAAGTAGGCGCCGCGCCGGTCATGTACCTAAATTAAATTTTTAATTGCAATTTGAATTGTAAAATGTCTGTATACAAGCATTTCCAACAACACATTCGTATTTTTAAAGTTGTTTTATATGTTCGATATATTTTATAGCTCCGACACAAGTTCCTTGGCTTTACCTTTTACGGTAACGGAGAACAAGTTCGTAAAAACACTTTTTTCGTCAATACAACCAGTTTTTTACTACCGATGTAAAATAATAATGAACTGTTTTTTAACATAACTAGACTGTTTTAATTGATTTTGCATCAAAGCTCTTGCCTCTTCCCCATCCATACTTACCTACTAATATTAAAATCACTTTGTTTTATTACATACTGTAAACTGTATTTTATAAAATATATATGACAGAACTATAATTAATTTGCTCAGCTAGTAACTAATCAACTCGTACCAACTTTTTGCAAATCAACATAACACTCACAAAAAAGGGAATCTTTTGAAGCATAAAATCTTTGTTTCGACCCTCTGACTAATTTTATTGATGACTTTATTTTTAGCCATGACATCACCGACTAACAACAATAGTTATTAATAATTAATTCATTTCCCGCCGAAGCAATGACATTTCTTCAAAATGGCGTTTGACAGGTGCGGCACGCGGCAAAATGCGCGCCCTATTTTCGTTTTTAGTTTTTTTTTATGATAAATATAGGACTAACGCTCGCCACCCATTCAGCCACTTGCCCTAATTATACATTTACTTGAATGTTTAAAAGGTATTTGAAAATAATACTACTTATTGAGCTTATTCGGGAAATCCTTTTGACTCAGATTAGAGTAAAGTTTATTTTGGGTGGACGGACATGGCTAATTTAAATTGGCGTAATATTTTTTAATTGATTAATATTAATCATAATATCCTTTCCTTCCTAAAAATAATGCCAGAAACGATCTACGCCTTAATATTAAACAAAATTGGGAAAATAAATACTAACAGAATAAATAATAATGTAGTTAAGTGTACAGCTTAGATTTATTGGATAAAATATAAGCTCCTTTAGGTTAATTTGATGTAAAATAACAGTCTTAAATGTAATTTCATTGTAACTATAAATAATTATTGCGAGTAATAAAATTAATGTCAAAATAGCGATAACGTAATGAAAACGTTTAAGATCAATGTTAGTAGAACGTTAAAGGCAGGAAATATGTATAATATAGGCTGGGTACGACTTTGAGATCACTTAGCAAAACTGGGAAGGCACAATCGATAGGTACTAAATACTTGCCTATTACAAAATATATGAAAGTCTGTCTTTTTGTTGCCTCTTCACGCCGAAACCGCTGAACCGATTTTGGCATGGAGATACTTTAACTCCAGAGAAAGGACATAGGATACTTTTTATCCCTGGAAAATGTACGATTCCCGCGCGATAAACTAATTTTAGCGCAACGGAGTTGCGGTTGTTTTATTATTTACTATAGTGATACTATAGTCTGTACTCTATACCTACTCTATACTAATATTATAAAGCGGAAGAGTTTCTTTGTTTGTTTGAACGCGCTAATCTCAGAAGTTATCGTCCGATTTGTAAAATTCTTTCAGTGTTAGATAGCCCATTTATCGAGGAAGGCTATAGGCTATATTTTATCACGTTAAGACTAATACGGGCGAAGAAACAGAGGAAAATGCGGGCGAAGCCGCGCGGAATTTCTATTCTAGTCATTCTTGTAATATAAAGAGTGTAACAAAACTTAGTGACATTACTTTTATAGGGTGTGTATATAGAGTACTCCTGTATATCAGTTACTCTGTGCTGTTGTTGAAGTATAAAGCTTGTCAAACATACTCTCGAAAAACATAAGCACCTTTCTGGCACAGTCGCATAACATCGGAAACGTTTTAAGATCAATGTCAGTAGGGCATTTAAAGGCCCGGGTTACCCTCGGAATTCTCATACATACGTAATACCAAAATCATTTTCTCATACGAAAATATTTAACATGTTTGAGTTATTTTTCAGCTTAAAATAGTAATTACCTAGGTTCCTGTACAAAAATTAACTTCAAAATATTGAAACACTAAAAAAATTTTTTTTTACTAAATTTACTACTAAATATTTAAACACTAAAAATAGAGTAAAACCCTAAAAAATATATAAATAAATAGTAAATTTACTACAAAATATTTAAATACTAAAAAATATTTTTTAGAGTTGAAATATTTTGCAGTAAATTTACTATTTATTTATATATTTTTTAGGGTCTTACTCTATTTTTTAGTGTTTAAATATTTTGAAGTTAATTTTTGTACAGGAACCTAGGTAATTACTATTTTAAGCTGAAAAATAACTCAAACATGTTAAATATTTTCGTATGAGAAAATGATTTTGGTATTATGTATGTATGAGAATTTCGAGGGTAGCCCGGGCCCTTAAGTCGGGTTATGTAAGGTCTTTCTGAAGGGTCGGAAGGTTCACTTTGACATTTGAAGGGCCAAGGCACTGGAATTGTTATGGTTTACTTTTTTTCGCATTCCTCTTCTATTTTCATTATTTATTTGGCAAAAATTACTGATGGTAGAGTAACAAAATAATAGAGTTTAGACCCAAATTCACCAACGACTAATTCGAGCATTAACTTTAAAACAAAGTTAATGCTCAAATTAATATCGTTACCGCTTTCGTTTTTCATATGAAAGAAAGAGAAGACATGACATTTTAACAAGCTGTTAAGTTAACGGTTAACACTAACAGACGTTAGTGAAGAGTTAGTTAGAAGAAGAATTAGCGGGATAGTAAAGTTTTTTGGGATAAAAAAAATGCGGTAAATTTGCGTCACTCAAGATTCAGGGTACATAACCATCGATTTTTTTCATTTTTATAGAAAAAAATATATGGACAGTAATAAGCTTACCTAATAACTTATGGATTAATACGGATATTCGAGTGTCCATGAAATGGTTGTTGCTTTCCAATTTCCATCAGGTAACTACACGTTTGTCCTTTATTTTTTCTAATTTTATAAAAATCATATGGACAAGAATAAGCTCAATGACTTATTTATTTCCATACTTTTTTCTAACATTACAGGTTTACCCCAATGCGATAGAAACATACAAATAAAAACTTACCACTAAATAATATTCAAAAAATGGTTGTACCTAAAACTGACAGTAACTTATTTTATACAAATCCTTGTGAGTTTACTCTAAGCACAGCAGAACACGTCGGTTTCCGACAGAACTAAGCAAAATAAACCAGATATTGTAATCTAATCTACAGACTAGTGACTACAACTCCATTATGGCGCAGTACCACGTGCCACATTAAAATGCCATTAGCGAATTAAATAAATACATTATAATAAATGTTTCGTTAAACAATTCAATGTAAATGTATTACATGTAATTACTTTGATCACACATACAATTGCTTGTAAGTAATCAGAGTTTTGGGGTTCCCTATTCCTTCTCCGAATGCAATTTATACGTGGGAGAGCCATGCTTCGCCACAAATGGGCCGGCTCGACCGGAGAAATACCACGTTCTCACAGAAAACCGGCGTGAAACAGCGCTTGCGCTGTGTTTCGCCGAGTGAGTAAGTATATATACCGGAGGGCGGAGGCCCAATCCCCTACCGTATTCCCTTCCCTCCCTACCCTCCCCTAATACCCTATTCCCTCTTAAAAGGCCGGCAACGCATCTGCAGCTCTTCTGATGCTGCGAGTGTCCATGGGCGACGGAAGTTGCTTTCCATCAGGTGACCCGTTTGCTCGTTTGCCCCCTTATTTCATTAAAAAAAACTGCTATTTTAACCCAACTTTACTTTAGCTTAAATCTTTGTTGGATCCAGTTCGTTTCCTATCGAACTTTATAGTATCTTCACGAAATGCCAAACATGCGTAAATAACATTAAATGAGGATATTTTCAGATTCTGGTTTGATTTTAAGACCTTAGAACCGACAAAGCACAATTTTGGAGTTTGATCTTGAGTTATTGGATTGAACAGGAAACATTGCAATTCGCATTAGAATAGACAATAGAAGACTTGACTTGGGGTACTGGACGAACTCTAAGCTAATCGAAGACTGAACTAGGGGCCTTAATCTAAATGTACTAAATACTTTCTAGCATTAAAAATCTATCGCAATTCATACCCGCCACCGTGGCCGGCCTCGAAAAAGATGGCGCGATGACCTAGACCAGAGGTTCCCAAGATATGCGCCGCGGCGCCCTGGTGCGCCGCGGAAAGGCAAGAGGGGCGCCGGGCGCCGCGCCGTGAGTCGATCCTCCAAAATAAAATTATAATATGAATTATACAAAGCAGACAGAAGAATATAATATTTGTTTATTATTATTTACTAGCTTAACCAACCTATAATAATCATTAAATGTGCTTATTTGTGTATCTTTTTGTAATACCTAGGTAAAGTAGGGCGCCGCGACAAAATTTGGACTTGTAAGTGCGCCGCAGGCTGAAAAAGATTGGGAACCCCTGACCTAGACAAATACGAGCCAGGTTGGCCTACGGCTCGTTGGATCGAGAGGATTGGAAGACTTTGCGGGAGGCCTTTGCCCAGCATTGGGACAACATAAAAGAAATTCATACTCCTTTAATAATATAATATACAGAACCCACAACGTTTTTCGCAACTCACGCACAAAGATTTTTTCAAACGCAACAATTTATTTAAATCACGACAAGTGAACAACATTTTTATGACAATTTGAATAATTATCTGGTTCAATAAATATTTTATGAATCCGGAAAACAGCCATAAGAGTAAAAACATGGGTCATTTCAATACGTAATGTCTTAAGTTAATTGTATCTTAAGTAACACTTAACACCCTTATAAGTTTGTAGTTGATGGTTAGCCATGATTGCAAAAACGAATGGATAGTATTGGGCCGATTTTTTTAAACCTTTGCACCATCCACAAGCAAGCATATTTATTATTATTTAAGCACAACATTAGCAAGCAGCTTATGAAAATATAATAATTTATTTTTGAATAATTACATGATTCCACAACTCCATACTAATATTATAAATGCGAAAGTGTGTCCTGTCTGTTACCTCTTCATGCCTAAACCGGGTTTAGGCATAATAATAATAATAGCTCCCACACCGGTTTCGGTGACGGTGGCCGGTTTCGCTGAAACCAGGCCAGCTACGCAGGAGTAATTTTGTAGTACCCAAGTGTGTGCGCAGTACACAAGAGCACTCTCTATTCCTTTTACTCTCATAACCCAGTGGGACGGACGACCGACACGACCAGCGAGAGATCAGGCGCAGGACCGACTTTTTTACATGCCCATCCGACGCATGGATCATCAGACAATCAGGTGGTCAGCCTGCATTGTCCTAACCAAACTTGGAAATAACATGTTTCCAACGCGGGAATCGAACCCACGACCTCCGAGTCAAGAGCCGCACTCTATACCACTAGACCACGGAGGCGTTTAGGCATGAAGACTAAACCGCTAGAGAGGTTTTGAGGAAATTTTGTATGCAGAGGCTTTGAGTCCAGGTAGAGGAGATAGGATAGTTTTCATCCTGAAAAATGTACAGTTCCCCGCGACAAAACTAAGTTAATATATCGGGCATTAACCACGGATCTACAATAATAATAATAATTATTAATAATAAACATAATCGTCCAAACAATTGACAAAATGAGATTGCATTGATCACTGTCTTACAAAATTGCGATGGTATTCAGAATTGGCAATAGATAAGTATCAAAAATGTCGATCCGATGGCATTGGACGAGAGCTTACAACATTAGCCTCATTATTACAGCCTGTGTAAATTAAATACAGGTAAACTAATCTATATATATCTAGTTACAACAGTAAGGGAATTATTTTGACAAGTCCAGCTGTAAAAAAGAAAGATATTACAAAAATTCCAGCATCAAAAAATTAAAAACGTTAAGGTTAAGATCAAAGAAAGCCGGACATGAGGAATTTAAAAACTAGGCTGAAAAATAAAATATATAGTAAGAAGGGACTACTAAGAAAATCCGACATAATAAGTTAACATATTTAATTTTAAAACAAAATATAATCTAGAATTCTAGAGAATCTTCAACAAATATTTTTGAAGGTCGAGTTTAGAAATATTTTAGGAATTTTGTGGCAATAATAAAATATTTATGTCTGACTGATGACTCTGTGAACTAGATAAAGAGAGGGGTGGCCTCTGCCCATCAATGGGTTATGGGACACTATAAGCTAATAATAAAAATCTATGACACGATCTACTGCACCCCAAAAATGATTGAGCTTAGATAAAAAAAGATTAAAAAAAACTTACAAAGGGAGAATTAGGTCTCATAAAACTCCAAGTTAAAAACTGTTAGAAAGGAGCTGGTAGATTATCTTTTCTCAAACATGGTATAACAGTACCGTTAATGTTAAAGAACCCATCACAATGTGTGTCAAAACACGTAAACGAGCTTCCGACTTGTTACGTAAAACGCGAATATTATCATCATATTTATCAGCAACTGCAAAAGGTGAACTATTCGCGGTACGATACGATATACGAATTTTGGCGCAAGTTACAATGGGGTTGCGGACGTCATCCAGTACATAAGAATATCCGAAGTGTGACTGTCTGTCTGTCTGTTTGTTTACTGCTACATCTTCGCGACAAAATCGCTAAACCGATTTTGCTGAAGTTTGTTAAGGGGATACTTTGAGTTCAAGGTAGGATACTTTTTATCTCGGAAAAATGTACCGTTCCCGCGCGATAAACGAATTTTGGCGCATCTAAATAATGTAAAATACATTCGGGTCGAATTGATAATCTTCATTTTTAAGTCGGTTAAAAAGCTTTACACACTAGCGATTAGCGTGTAGGTATGTTCAATTTTATGTTTGACGATAATCATTGTTATAGTCAAACATCAAATAGTAACAGGTTGGCGTAGGATGTGGCCCAGCCAGACTATTAAGGCTAAACCTAGGCGCCATTCGCGACGTTCCTAAAATATGATTCAAACTCTTTAATGACTAAAGTATGTCAATAAAAGCGACAATTTGGGTACCACTTACAGAAATAACACCACAAAGTATGAACACTAAACAGCTTAATATGTCTTAAGGCATAATATATTTTTGCTTACTATATTGGTTAATTTTATCTAGCTTTGCTCGGTATTCGAAATACACGAATAAAATGACATTTTCTAAAAATGATTCCTAGCTAGATCGATTTATCGCCCCCGAAACCCGAGGTTTCAATTATATATTACATACAAGAATTATTGCTCGTTTAAAGATATAAGATAACTGAGCCTGCGAACTCCTCTGCGTCAAAACTAGGGAATGCAATCCCGCAAGATAATTTCAATCCCGGTATTTGCGGGATTGAACCATCACAATCCCGCTGGATCCCGGTATTTGCGGGATCCCGCTGGGTGGATTTTAACTTTTAAAATAAATCATTATAATGACTTTACTTGATAGACCCCGTTTTATTCTTAGAATCTCAAATAAAACAAACTTTGTCGGACACTTTTTTCAAGGGTTCAATTATTAACACCTCCATACTTCAGACTTTATAAAAAAATGAAAGAAAAACTAATCATTTTTTTGGAAATGGCTTCGTAATAATAATAAAAAACTAAAAAAATCGCTTATTTTATGTCCATCTTTTATCAATTTTTTTTTCGAAATATAAGTAAAAATCGTGCCCAAAGATTCCGAAACGGTTCCTGATATTCGACACAAGGTAGCTAGCAGCTGGAAATGCTCGCTCAGCATCCACGCTGGTTAGTTCAATTGTCATTTAAAGTGTGAATTGAAGCTAAATTGTTTAGCGGGCTGCCTGTAGCCAATTCACGCACCCCGCGCGCAAAGTTACGCATACGAATCACATTTCTTTGTAATCCCGCCAGTCCCGCGGGATCCCGCAAAATTTTCGACCGGGATTAGTCCCGCATAATGCATGCGGGATCCCGGTATTTTGGGATCCCGGTATCCCGGTATCCCGGTATTGCATTCCCTAGTCAAGACAATAAGTAGGTATACCTAATAATAAGTGATAACAAAGATGACAAATTTTCCCCGCTTTTTCCTCTAATTCTCCGCTTCCATGTTGATCGCAGGGCGAATATATCTAAGTATAGCTTTCCTTGATAAATAGACTATGCCACCTAAAACTGCTTCTTTAATTCAAATTAGTAGTTCCTGATCTTAGCACATGCAAACAAACAAACTCTTTAACTCTATTATTTTTGTATTACATAATGGAACCTAGTAAATAATAAAATATAAAAATGGCAAATCATTAAGTGCACTGTGTGCATATTTGTGTGTGTGTGTGTGTGTGTGCGTGTGTGTGCGTGTGTGTGCGGCGGCTCGGCAGCACATCGCGGTGTCAGCAGGGTGTTATTAATCAATTGTCTCAGCTAGGAATCGAACCAAGGACGCCCGGTCGCACCAACTCGCACGCACAACGCTTAGGGCTATGCAAATTGCGTTTGAGCTAACTTTAGCTATCTATATTATATACAACGAATATCCTGGAGATTCTAGGTCTCTAGCTGTGGTGTTCCTATCCTATCCTATCGGGTTACACTCGTACTATACTGGATGACGGCTGCAACAACTTTTGCACCGAAATTCTTTTATCGAGCAGGAACTGCACATTTTTCCGCCACAAAAACTATCCTAATGAGTCCATCCCCGTCTCTCAAAGATATCCCCATAACCATAATTATATAAATCAGTTTCAAAAGCCTTAAGAGGTAACACAAACATTCACTTTCACAATTATAATGATGGTAACTGGTAAGCATAATATAAAGCTAGACATAATATTATTTTTTCTCTACCATTGGCCCGCCACACAATTCTACCAATAACCAATGCTAACCCTGTAGTCGACCGCGGTAACCGACTAAGTACTAATAACTAAAGTCTAAAACCCTATGATATGATCTCAATTCTCAGGGAGCCCGTGTGACTTGCAAAACTGTTTTGGTAGCCGCAAAGTTACTACTACTAATTTGATTAATTTTCTGTTGAGAGAATTTCCACTCTCCAATCAAAACGGAAGACAGCACAAAGTTAGAATGGCAGAAAGTCAAAGAAAGAAGTGAGCACCACAAACTATAAAAGCTCTATGTCTAGCTTCTTTGCGTGCGTACTTAGGGGGTTCGTTCAGCACTGGTCGGCAATAGGCTGATGATGATGATGAATTCATTTTCTTGTAACTACCAGCCCTATTCGTGAGGCGATCGGGCGTAATCGTTGGCTCCTCGTACAAAGAACTGTTGTCAGAATTCATTACCGTGATCTGCCGCGTGTCTTAACAATCGTGTGTGTTAGATACGATATGAAGTACAACCGCATTTAGTACTTTATAAAGCCTCAAAAGTCCAGTGGCTTTGAGGCCATACGTTAATAAAATATTGGTTTTCAGTCAAATAAATGTAGGCTGATTGACAAGAAAGATTTAAATAACCGGATGGGCATATAAAAAGTAGAGATCGACTACGATAATATGGCGCGCCCCTCCAAATGACTGTTTCAATGTGTGCAGTCACATCCTTATGAAAGAGTTTGTATGTAGTAATTATTAAACCAATCACAGTACACGTAATATTTCAGTTAATGTCACTTATTACCAAGATTTGTTGGTCGACTAATCATAACTAGCCTACCGCGCAAGACAACGCACATCAAACGTTTTGACAACGCACTTCAAACGATTTGAATTTTGGAGGGGTGCGTCAAGTTATCGTAGTTGATCTCTAAATTAAAGTATTTTTTACAACTGGATGACACCCACAACTCTGTTGTGCGAAAATTCGATCGCACGGGAACCATATATTTTTGGGCACAAAAACTATTCTATTTCCTTTCCTCAAAAAATTAATATAATAGCGCAGAACCAATGTTTATAAAATTTGGTACGGTACGGACTACGGACTACGGAGTTACTCTTGAGTCCCAGGTTGGACGTAGGCAGCGTTACCAGATTTTTTTTGTGCTAAGTCGGGGCTTTGGAACTTTCTGAGTGAAAAAGCGGAATTATTCAGTCAAAAGCGGGAACAAAGTAAAAAATTAAAAAAAGTATAAAATCAAAAGTTTTTTTGAATTTTTATGTTTTTATTTGCGTTAAAATAACGTTCACCGTTACGTGACATTAGATAGCTAAAGTAGCCATAGAAAATCCACCCCTCTACCTCCCACACTCTTATCTTCATTACGCAGTACGCACCTTTCTTTCTCAGCACGCTGCACGTACGTTCGGGCTTTCCCCGAAAAGCGGACGCTGGACGGAAGCTGGACGTAGGTCACTTTTTATTCCGAAAAAATGTACGGTTCTCGCGCGACAAATTTATTTTGGCACAACAGAGTTGCGAGCATAAACTAATCAAGTGCAAATTACAGACATAATAAGACCGATCTGTAACAAAACAATAAACCCCAAAGCGCTCGGTCGTTTTGTCCCGCATACCGTCGGGTTTAATTAACCTGTGGCTGCCGCCTGTCATCCCGCATTCCTCGTTATAGCGGGGTATTTTTGGCACGTGCAGGGTTGACACATTAAAATGACCATGCTATGAGAATTTTATTGTACCCTACTGTTGCGATACCATTAGAGCCATAATCCTGCATCGCGCTATCGAAGTTTCTGAGAACGGCAAGATATTATATGCAACGTTTGAAATGACGTCAGTGGGCTTCAGCATGACCTAGCATGCTATCACGCTCGGTCGGAAGATCTTCCTTTTCGGCCACTAAGCATATTATCGCTAATTCGCTACAGTACCATCGAAGAAATTGATTCAGGGTCAGGTTGGTCAGGTTATGTCAATTCTGGTTGTAATCTGTCAACTGAGATTGACATAACGTAGGTACGCCCTCTGTCTATGAATCAACTTCTCTGTTAGTACATTCTATCAAAGAAGTTGATTCATTGCATTTAATTTCATCGCAAATAAATTAATTTGGAAAAAATCGGTTGTCTGTAAAGTCGGTTTACTGACGATAGTTGAACGTGACAACGCATGACGTTGTCACGTTCAACTATCCTTAACCCCTTAACCCTCGCTTCCGAATCTCTATAAATAGAAACAAACTTTTTCGACTGTAACCTAAAGTTATTTCGATGTATTTCTTTCAAATGATTGTCTAAAAATATTTATAATGAGTAAAATAAACTATTCGCAACACAAAACGCTACATACATTCGTGAAATCCAGTAAAATCTTCGAACAAAGCACAAGTCATACCTCGACACGTAGGAAATAGAGCACAATTTTGAATAGCCGAAATAATACTAATAGCTCACAGATTGTCTATTTATTTTTCATTCAGAGTGTGGTCAATGTATCAATGCCCAAAGGTCATAACTAACCAAGCTTCTTCATGCAAAAGTATTCTCTAAGTCAGCGGTCGGCAACGCGCGGCCCGCGGGCCGCATGCGACCTGCGAACGTTTTACTTGCGGCCCGTGAATGTTTTGAGAATAAGTTTTAAGTATGTACTTATCAAAAAGTAAAAACAATGTTTTCTAATATTGCCATCGTTATCGCAACATAAAAACGTAGCTGTTTGCGTCATTTTGTATTTAAAAGCTTTGTTTATTGTCTGAATCTCCTTTTATTATGTACTTTCTCTTACAGAAAGCTCACTTTTTACTAGTGTCATTCATCAGAGAGGTTAAACTTTTTTTTATTGTGGTTTAGAAAAGCCCTCACTAGGCCTGCGGCCCGCCTCTAGTTTGTTTCGCTACCTTGTGGCCCTAGCCTGCCAAAAGGTTGCCGACCGCTGCTCTAAGTCATCGAAATACGTAATATAATCGAAACAAAGAGCGCGGCCCAGGTGGGCCTTACGGTTGTTGAAAGACTTGAGAGTGTAAATGGAACGCCTCAGAGCGAGGTAACGCTGCATGAACTGTCATGTTTTTCGTGCTCGCACCCCATATCGAATTATAAGACGTTATCACGTCAAAAACTAAATGATATCTGCATGAATATTAAAAAATATTTATGTAAGGAACCCCATTCTTTTTTGGACCTCATCAGATAACGGATTTGAAGAAAAAAACATCAATGTTTTTTTTTCTATTTTTGTGTGAAAATTTTAAAGCGGCTGTGGCACACGGACAGACAGACAAACAGACAAAGACTGACGAATCCATGATATTTTCGTTTTTGGCCATTTGGTACCCTAAAAAAGGCAATTTTTAATTACATAATATCTATCTGTTGACAACCCTGGCCGTCTTCCCGGCAGTATCTTCGTCAGCGCCACAAATCATTAGATAGCTGATGAGAGCGGCCCGCATACCGAGGTTGGCTATCACTGAGATCTCAGCCTGGACTGTAGGGCACGTGCAGGAACTATAGGTGGCAGTAGATACACGTTTCGGATTTGTGACTCCTGTGGGCATGTCTGCTGTTGATAGATTACAATGTGCTGCAGCACTTGCTTTCTTCTGTCGGCGCTTTTTTTCATTTTTTCGCTTTTCGATACAAATATATAAGTCTATTTAAAATAAATTTGGGATTATCCAAACTGGAACGTCACGGGTAGGTCGGGATTTTTAGCTGTCAATTGTTTGACAGGTGTTAAAAGTAAGATGTGGACCTAAAGACAGCTTTTTAAAAGTCTTGGATTCACATACGTTTTAACAATAAATTAAGACGGATTATAGTATTATAATGGCTTAAAACCTGCCTGAATTGCCCTAAGAAAACTTCATTTTTCCAACGCGGGAATTGAACCCACGATCTCCGAGTCAAGAGTAACGCTCTAAACCACTGGACTACAGAGGCGTTAGAGTATACTTCAACGTCTATACTGTATACTAGAATACTACGTATAGCAGGGATGGAGAACCAATGGCACGCGTGCCAGAAGTAGCACACGCGACAATCACAAAATTATTATACATATATACATAATATATTGTAATAATTAGGGCATTACATTTTAAAAACGTTTTAGGATTACAAAGAAAAATATTATATTTTGGTGGCACGTCTATGACATCACTAAAGAATTCTTCAGAAAAGTTCATATGGAAGGTTCGCCATCCCTGCAGTATAATAGATCCCTGGGGGTCCGCGAGTATAATATATTATGTATGGGGGTCCGCGATATCATTTCTGAATCATACAATATTTGTTTTATCAAGAGAACTGTGAAGAACTGGGCTTGATTTCCAAGGGGTCCGTGTCTGAAAATGGTTGGGAAATACTGGTCACATACATGACATTAGGATGTCTAATAGCGGTCGTGATAGACCAGCGTGCCATTCTACATTGTTTGTCGAGTCCAATACATAGAAAGTGATATATCCCACGGTTAACTATTATTTACATGTTATATGTAACTTAAATATTATGCAAGACCAGTAATAAAAACCGGCCAAATGCGTGTCGTGCCACGCGCAATATAGCCTATACTAGGGTTCCGTAGTATCGCTAGTTTTTGATAATTTTTTTATGGTCAATGAATGTACATTTATAACGTGTTTTACACTACTAACAACATCATCTCAGTTACGTTCAAAGGAATTTGAACGAAAAGTTCCCCTATACTTCGCCGAATAATTTTTTTTTAGTTGATCGACTATAACTCAAAAACTTATGAAGTCTTCGTAGCCGCGATAGTTTTCCTTTTAAATTCAGCAAATTTCCTACTCCCGTGAATTTTTTCACATTTCCAGAAGTAACCGTTTAGCTGGTAGAAGGGGGGGGGACACTGGACTCTAATGATTTTTTCCACTTTAAAACTTAATATTTTACAAACGGATCCCTAAATCGGAAAATGATCTATGAAAACTCATAATATTTTTAAAAAACCTATCCAATGACACCCCACATGATGGGCTGGACGCGAAAAAAAATTTTCATCCCCACATTGATAAGATTTCATGTACCATTTTGTCGCCATCATTAACATGTGTATTCATGCCAAATTACAGCTTTGTAGGTCCTATAGTCTCTGAGCAAGACCGCGGACAGACAGGCAGACGGACAGACAGACAGACGGACAGACAGACAGACGGACAGACAGACGTACGGACAGACCGAAACTATAAAGGTTCCTTGTTGACTATACGGAACCCTAAAAATGGACACGTGCGAATCGTTATTAAATCACTGATGATTCCGTTTAATACTTATTTTACATCTTCTTATATATAAAATTCTCGTGTCACAATGTTAGTCCACGAACTCCTCCGAAACTGCTTTACTAATTTTTACCAAATTTTATATGCGTATTCAGTAGGTCTGAGAATCGGCTACTCGGTACTTTATATATTGATAAGTGCATTTGTTGAATAAATAATAGTAAATTATTACAACCTGAGACTGACGGCGACCATTGTTTGTGCGACGGGATAGCGATCGACGTTGCTATGGTGACATACTTATTTAATCACTCCAATAAAATAATATGGCAAATTTAATATGGCAAAGCAACGTTTGCCGGGACAGCTAGTAATATTATACAATTTAGGGTGTAACAAAACTAAGTGACTTTAGTTTGTGTATCATATGTCCCTTGTGTGGACTTTGGAGTTCACTGTAAAAGTGGCAGCGTTGTTACTAATTACTTCTTTTATAATTTTGTTACACTCTGTGTAACCCAATTTCGCATAAATCATACCTACTGTATTATCTGCAAAAACTTATATATATATATTTTAAATAAGGGGACAAACGAGCAAATGGGTCACCTGATGGTAAGCAACTACCGTCGCCCATGGACACTCGCAACATCAGAAGAGCTGCAGGTGCGTTGCCGGCCTTTTAAGAGGGAATACGCTCTTTTCTTGAAGGTTTGCAGGTCGTATAGGTCCGGGAATACTGCTGGTGACAGTTCGTTCCAGAGTTTTACAGTGCGCGGCAGAAAGTTACGCGAAAAACGCACTGTGGAAGACTGCCACTCGTCAAGGTGATGAGGGTGGTATGTTTTACGCGTGAGACGATGTCAAAAAGTTGCAGGTGGTATGATTCCGAACAATTCCTCAGAGCACTCTCCGTGATATATTTATTTATTGCCTCAAACAAACATCCTAACAAACTAACTAAATGAATATGCAACAATATGAATTGGAATGGCGCTATTTGTGCGCCGGCGCCGGTCCTGACTCACTTGACATTCCACTTCATCCCTCATCAAGTGCTCATCATCATCAGGCTTAAACGAGCAGACTTAATATGACGTTGACGTTCGACTCGTGTAATGTCAATTCCATACATTTTGATCGGCGATTCCATAAGGAAGCGGTGGCTCTGTTGAGAGCTTGGTGGTTGAAGGGCCCTCTATCCCCTAAATTAGCAGGTCGACTGTCTATCAGTGCGAACATTGTCGTAAAAGACATTAAAATAACATTTCAGCGCGCCTTGTACGGTGGCGGCTACGACGCTCGTCGCGTCCATGATAGGGCGAAATAGAAGAAAAAACCTTCTTAAGGCTTTATATAATACATATTTCAAAAAAGTAAAAAAATCAAGTTATCAACTTATGTATTGCAAAGCAGTAGATATTTTTTATATATTCTTTTGATAAATAATGAAGGAGTAAAGTGGTTTCATTCAACGATTTGGAGGTGATTTGGTTTTTTATTTCTTTATTATGTGATACCGATAGAAAAAATACGGCAAAACCAAATTACGTATCATATCATGTAGATTACTAATTATTTTTTTCAGATATAATTTCTCTGTTAATGCCGATGAAAAGTTGTTTCATCTGCACGCTTTTTTCGCGAGAACAGCCTTAAGTCGGGGGTTTGGGTTCGTATCAAAATCGACAAAAGTTTTAACATTTCTGCCTTCTGGGACTATTAAATAGATATATAATATAATAATAAGTGTAAGTATACTAAAATTATAAATACGAAGGTGCACATGTCTGTCTGTAAGCTATTAACGTTTAAACGGCTGAACCGAGTTTGATGATATTTGGTATGGGTACCTACTGATAACCCAAGTCCTGGTACCTATTTAGCACGGAGCCAGACTGACGTGGTATAAAGCTTCTTTAGACATTATTATTATATTCATAGAAAATGCGTCACAAGTCACAGTTTACAGGTAACCGTAACAATGAACCAGCTTTAATTTTATAGGTACGAGTATGTTACAATTATTATAAATAGTTTTTCTCCTTGGCCCAATAAAGTTTCTGAGAATCTGAGTGACTCTGCATGTGCAACTGCACTATAAATAAAGACAATTTAGTTTTTTTCCTCGTCCGAGTGGCACCAGCTTGACACGATCATCATCAGTCATCACAAAAATAATAGCCCAAGAGCCAGCGATAGCCAGACATTCGTCATTTTATAGAAGCTGAGTATATGACTGTTGTAGAGGTGATAACGACCAGCAGCTCTGGAGTTTTGGGCGCGGTTAATTTAGGAGGCATCCAGTTCTGAAGCTCTACCTAACCTTCGATAAAGTTTTAAATATTTTTATAATTTATTCACGACTGAGCATTCCAGCGCATTGATGTTACAAGTTGTACATTGTAATGCTCGGTTTTGTATCATTACAAGGTGCGCATTAATGTTACGCTCGGCTCTCCTCCCTCACTGATATAATATATGTAACATTACAAGCGAATGCTCCCAGTGAGGGAGCTTAATATTATAAGCCCTAAGCTGTCTGGCGCTAGTGAGCATCTCGTGCACATCGTTAGGCGCCGGATTTCTCCGAGACCGTGGTTTTAGATTAAATTTCCCGAGTGGAGGCCGCGACTTTGACCCGTATCGCCATATAGAGATGTTGCGAAACGCAAGGGCACTGCCTACTGCCTTCTGCCGTCCCAAGACGCAGCTTTTATGATACCAGTGGAAACTATAGATTTTGCCACTGAAGTTAACCAAATACGATCATCGGGGGCACAACGGGTTCCTAAAAGATACCAGCGGGAAACTGTACCTTTTGCCAGTGTATAATGTAATGAAACGTGTAAACAACCAAAGAGCAAGGAGCTTAATCATTAGAAACTGTATATTTGGCACATAACGTAACCAAGGGGGTGTGCCAAAATGTTTTCGTTTTCGCTGAATTGTCAATGAAAATGTATGGAATTGACATAAGCGTTCGTTAATATGACGTTGACGTTCGACTCGTCTTATGTTAATTCCATACATTTTGAAGCGAAAACGAAAAAGTTTCGGCTAAATGGCCAGACTGCCTATTGCTTAGTCATGAACTCATGATGGATTCGCTAGTTTTGATAGCGATGTCAAAAATATTTATTTGAGTTTTGACATAAGCATCGCTATGTGTCATACAAGTTACAACATATACCGCAGCCATCATAATTCATAATTCAACACATTACAGTTGAGATAATAACAAACAATAAAACCGTAATCAGCCATTTTGCAATGTTCCATCATATTTGGAAAAATCAGCTTACGTTAAATTTAACTTACAAGAAAATGGTGGCTGTTAAAGGGGCGACTAACCCAAAATTGACGATTTAATAATTCATTTTTATACTTGAAAATAAACCCCGAATCGTTAAATTTTTTAAACAATCATAGATACCTACTACATTATATTTCCAAGGGTCCAACCTAGGGGAAACACGATATCTTAAAATTTTCTCGATAGAAAAAAATCACAAAGATGCACATGTATATTTAATATTTATCGAGTTATTAAGAACAAACTAACTTGGCGGTGATTCCGCGTCGTCCTTTTTCACCTGGCATATGAAAGACGGGCGTGAGTGTGAAGAGAGAAGTACGCTGTACGATGTTTGATTTTTTGCGTTAGTCGCCCTTTTATGTGTCTAAACACACTAGGCTGAATTACGCCGGCGTAAATTCCGCCGCAAATGTCAAACGCATACAAATACGCGACGGAATAGTGTGCCGTCTCTCGCGTTCCGCCCGTATTTTGTATGAGTTTGAAACGCGGCGTAAACGCAGCGGAATTTACGCCGGCGTAATTCAGCCTAGAGTGTTTAGGCCAATTCCATATGTGACTGACTCTACATTTGATACGACTTGCGTTTTATTTTGTACTATATTATGGTTACTATTATGTTGTTAATATCAATTTTAAGATGGCATTGTAGCAGATTAAACAAGTGAACTTATATATAAGTTCACTTGTTTAATCTGCAGTGATTACCATTTTTCTATAGAAAAATGGTAATCACTGTTATTTTCAAATAGCATTTATTTAGTCAAACATAAACGTGACTACATGCAAAAGGAAGTCGTTTCCGAGAGTGTTTGTAAACACCAATAATCTTCCTCTCTGTGTGCTAAATAACTCTACTTACTATTTTCACCGAAAGTGCATGAAACATACTATTACAAAATGGTTACCTATAACCTGTAAGTTATTTATAAAAATATTTATTAGCAAAAGAAATTGTGACCGACACTACAGCCGAAAACGTGACCGACACTACACTCACTTTGCGCAGGTAAAAGTCGGTAGTTTTACATGGAACTTTAAAATTTATTTATCTCAGCACGTACAATACTAACTCTAAAATTATATAATAAAATTATAAAATATATAATCTTAATGAAAAAACGAAATCACTAATAATTCGTCAAAAAATAACTCAAAACGAAATCTTCTCAAAAACAATTAACATAATAACCCAAGAGCCAGCGATAGGCAGACTTTTGTAATTTTTTTAAGCTAAAAATTTTCGTTTATATGAGCCCTATAGAGGTAAGCACTATGGAGTTTCGGTCGCTATTACTTTAGAAGGTTTCTAGTTGTGCAGGTCTACCTTACCTTCAATAAAGTATAAAGCGCAATAATTTTATCTTATTTTCTTGCGATATCTGAAAGAATCTCATCTTTTACTGCCAGATTTTTCTGACAATTCCTTCCCATTTCCAGACATCGCAAAATTCTAGATTTTATTTGACTTTGAGGTGGTCTGGTAGGTTCTTAAAATAATTATTTAGCTTTCTGCTTCGGTCTCTGCTTTCTATAGCTATTTTCGCCATCTATCAGCAAAAATAACAAACAAAACGCTACTTTTGGGCGTGATCGACCCTATAATGTGACTGACACTACAAAAATGTTTTTAAGCGTTTAGGTGTTATAAAAGAAGATGACAAATTTTTAATGCCGCCATCATTTGGGTAAAGCTGTCACGTAGGAAAGTTTCTAATTTTTTTGATGTAAAAGTAATTTTACTGTAGTTAAAGAGAAAAGTAATGTTTTTTATGTGACCGACACTACAACTCGACACTGTGATCTTACAAGCCTATTATATCTTTATAAAAATGAATTTTCTCGAATCTCAAAAGCTATGTCGGTATTTAATTGTTTGAACAATAAGTGTGTAACAAAATATAATAAGAATTTAAAATGTATAATGTGAAAACTAAGTCAGAACTTCATCACACAAAACCACACTCAGCCGAGCTCACGACATCATCTCATAAATGGCAGTTTTGCTAGAAAAGTAATGCTTAGAAATTGTCGCTTCTATAAAATCTTAATAGTACCATAATGTTGTCACTATAATTAAGTATTTTTAATACCAAAATCAGGTATTTATTTTCTTAGTCTATGGTAGACTTTTACATGGAATTGCCCTTTAGAGTTTAGACACTATGAGGTTTCATCCTTATGATCCATCCTCATTACAAATGCAAAAGTTTGTCTGTCTGGCTGTATATTCTTACCTCTTGAATCGATATATTTTGGTATAGTTTCGGGAGACGGGAAAGAACATAGTATTGTTTTTGTTGCGGAAAAAAGTACAGTTCTCGCACGATTTAAAATGAATTTCTACGCAACAGAGTCGCGGAAGAAAAATCGACATAATAATTATAGAGACACTCTCTATGTACTAGCTAAAAGCCGAGCTTTGTGGAGGCTCGCGTCGTCACACCTTCACTGACCAATGATAATACATCTATACATAAATAAAAAATACTATATTGAAGTACAAATCAATAGGCGTGATAGTTTTTCCGTAAAGTTTACCACAAAATGTACAGGTTGTGGGATATACTATGATGAATTTTAAAAGAGCGGCTAAACCTATTTCGCTAATTTTAACCTTGATATATTAATGAAAGTCCAGGCCATTTAGCCGAAACTTTTTCGTTTTCGCTTCGTTATAGAATCGCCGATCAAAATGTATGGAATTGACATAAGACGAGCCGAACGTCAACGTCATATTAATGAACGCTTATGTCAATTCCATACATTTTCATCAGCGATTCTATAACGAAGCGAAAACGAAAACATTTTGGCACACCCCGCAGGGCAGGTTTATAATATTAGGAGGGAAGTGATACGAAGTTCTAGATGTTTAGCATAAAATATTAGTAAGAAATAAGAATGCATTCATAGTAATATTAATATGTTCATGAAGTTTTCTTCTTTATAAAATTAGGGGGCAAACGATAAAACGGGTCACCTGATGGAAAGTACAAACTGTTTCGCAACATCAGAAGAGATGCAGATACGTTGTCGAATAATGCTGATGATGACGACGCGTGCGCCAGTAATTTGTGTAAGTGAACCAAGGACTATAGTTTTGTCACATTAGAGTCAAGTGTTTGCAAATATTGAGTGGCCTTTAAGACTCTAGATACTGCGATTACATTTTACACTTACTTTCAACTGTAGCTTCTATTTTGTAATAACCTCCTCCTTTTTAGAAATCGGTTAACTAAAACTTTATAATTGGATAGCCGAGTTCTTGATTCTGATCATTCATCTGATCTACAGACATTATTTAGACAAAAACGTTAAAATAAAACTCTTATAAAATATAAGGATAAGAGTTAGGTAGCGCTTAACTTAGGCTAAGGCAGGTCACAACCCCTATATTTAAGTACGTTTAAATACATTTAGATAAAAAGTTAACTACATTTAAATACGTTTAGTTAAAAAGTTAACGGAAAGTATTCCTGAAACAATGCTCAGTTCTTCCTGATACCTTCTTAAGAGTGTCTAATTTGTTAAAAAGGATAGAGTACACTCTATCCTTTTTAACCGACTTTCAAAAAAGGAAGAGGTTCCATGTTGGGTTATTTACATAGTTACACAATATATTTTTAACACTCTTATTTTCTCCTATATTCCAAAGAATTCCAAAGACATAACCTTTAGGGCCTGTTTCACCGCTTCCTGATAAGGCTTCCACCACTTAACTTGACAGATGGAGTATGGAGAATCTGTCAAATAAGCCTATCCGGCACCTTATCAGGAAGCGGTGAAACAGGCCCTTAATATTCAATTATATCTATCAAATTAAATTTCTTCCAACGAGCATTTTACCATATGTTAACATTTTACACAACTCTTTGGAACCTGCGACCTTCGACTACCACAAAAGCAAAGTGCGATCTACCTACTGCAAATAAACATACAATCAAAACATAAGTGACATGGTTTTCTCTTAAGCCCGTGTCAAGTTAAAGGAGGTAGCGGGAACATTTTTTCTCATATTTTTGAGCGATATGTTTCCACCGTAGCTTTAAAAAAATACTGGTAGGTACAATAATAATTAATCTTTAGTCTCCGTTATGCTTTTCTTTTGCTGACTTTTGGTAATTGCAACGTTTCGTTATTTTCCCCTTTTCATGTTTTTTCTGCTGATTTATTTCTTTGTGGGTCCCAAGACAGCTTTAGCATGCCTAGGGCTCCCTGAGATCATATTATCAAAGGATTTTCGAGATCGGATACAGCTGTCGATCCTGGCGTACAAGAGTAATAATTGTAGTGTTAGAAATAACGTGTGGATTGTGGTGGACTATAATAGCCTTAAAATATAATATATTGTATGCGCCAGTTGATTCCTCTTCTTTATGTTATAACTTATAAGCGACCTATATTTCATCCCCTGTGATCACTTAATCCTTCGATTGCGGATTCTTGGAAATCTATTGTTATTATATTGTTGTCGCAATCACCGGTGCTCTTATGGGGCTTGAAGGATTGAAATACTCAATACATCATTACATATTATAATATCAAAATCGCTACCGCTCATGCTTCAAATTTTATCGGTCAACAAGCGATAAGTGGCAGCGTATTCGCATTGTGTAAGCGAATTCTCTCTCGGGTCAATGCCACAAATAATCGTAACGTTTTATAAATCGATAATATTTAGATATGTCTTACCAAATATTAGATTTGCTAATCCTGATAAATGATTCTTGATTAATGATTGCAATGATGATTATGTTTATATTGATCAATCATTAACATTTTGTTTGGATAATATTATATTCTACTTATTTTTAATTTTATAAAGCTGATGACTTTGTTTGTTTGAACGTGCTAACCTCACGAACTACTGAAGCGATTTTTATGTCATTTTGCACAGATATAGAGTAGACTACAAGGAAGGACTTATATACTACTTTTTGCAGTGAAATTTATGGTACTCGTAGATATTCCCTATTTACCACGAGCCGCGTGGAAAGCCTATTAATTTGCGAATTGTAACTTCATTTACACGTCTTTATTTAAAGAGAAATAATATTTACCATAGTAGGGCTTGTATAACTAAAAATTACGCTATGAGTAGTCTTATAGTTAGTATTAAAAAGTAGTAATCTGGAAATCCAGATTCCAGAGGTATGCCATACCTTATTGTTCTTCTGTAAGTGAATTAACTCATCTTATTTTTCAATAAAAACAATTTACTAAACAAAGAACTGAGTGGGCTCATAGAAAGCTGTTCGAATACGGAATAAGACTTAAAATGAGACAAACATAATAACTGACAAATTATTTACTAGATAACTTTCATTGTTACGTAAACTTTTAATTTATCATAGAGATATAATTATATTATTTAATACTTTGTAACTTAATTATTTTGTGTTATGGCGCCTGCACATGCTAGCAAGCAAGCTAGGCAAATTGTTTGGCGAACGAGAAGGAAAGAGGTGATAGTAGAATATAGTTAAAAGAGGGTTTGGTTTACATTATACAGTGCTTTGATTTTAATATGTTTATCATTTATGTCATAAATGGTGAAAACTAGTGAAATCTGCTATGGCCATATCGCAGATTATATCTTACTGTTGTCAAAATGTTTAAAATGCTGTAAGTTTTCCGAATAAAATAAATAAATACGATAACGTGTTATTATTTAGCAGCATATTATAAGGGTTAAAATTTATATCAACTGTTCATATTTTGTATACACCTACTGTTTGCTATCACACTCGTATACAATTTTCATTTATATGGACGACTGTGTATTGAGTTGAGTAACTACGACAATTATTTTTCTGTCTTAACATTTTTTGTAAGCAGTATATCATACACAGAAAAAATCACATAATTTAGTTGACGATAAACGCCTTTTAAGTGTGTTGACAGCTGCGCATTCCTGATGATAATCATGGTTATCCACCAAGGGCGAACGTAAATATAGTTTTTTAGATTTTTTTTAAATATAATCTATTATAAGTAATTGATATGATGTGCAAAGTATATTTTAGTGATCTATTAAGTTAAATAAGTGCTAAAATGTTATACTTATTAGCTGTTATTACCGAATTTATTACTATAGTAACAACCACTGCCACTACCACTTTATGGTTCGTCCCACATCCGTCACTGAATGTCAGGGTGAACGCGAACAAGTATTTGTGGATGTAATTACAGTTATAATTGGTAAATGTCAATTTATTAATCATTTTTATTGGGTTTCCGTATTATTTCCACGATTACTGTACAGACTGTACTTATAATCAGAATGTAGAGACTGATCACACCGGGACTATAATGGTCGCTTTGGAGAGTCATATTATGAATCATAATATGATCAATTTCTTAAAAACCGCGAAATTGACACTCCGTTTGCAATTCAGATGTCTAAATTCGTACTAACTTGACATTCGTGAGTTTGACAATTTTGGTAATTCATTTTGCGAATTGATTGAGAGGAATTGCTAAATGTGACCATTTTAGCCCCGCAGAATTACGTATACAAAATTTTGACAAGTTTATGTGAAGTTTTCTGCCTTGATTTGTCGTTTGGGCTTTGACTAAATACAGTGTACTTTATGGAACAAATATTTTAAAGTTTTTGCAGTACTATCTTAGAAATTGATTTATAGGCTAGGATCTTTCTTATATGGTTGGGTAATGTTAAGATAGTCACAAATAAGATGACTGACCTACCCGGACCCCGACCAAATAACGTAGGTCACGCCACAAAACGCTATATGATGCGTTGAAATATTGTAGAGCCAGGGTAAAGCGGGTAAAGATAATATGCTGGCTCCAGCCATAAGTATGAAAATATCAGAATCAAAATTATTTAAATGGGCTGTCAACTATTAAAATTACTAATTAGTAAAGTCCGTACTCAATTATATTTAATTATTACTTAACTTTAATTTAATGAAGATTTTAACTAAAATAAATATTTTTTTGACTGAAAAAGTATGGAGTTATTTTCATTAAAGTTAAGGGATCATTAAATGCATCAGAATGATGCCATAACATTGTCAATAAAATAATATTTAAAACGTGACTTACCGAGTTCACACTTCACTTGTACACACACTAGCCCATCACTTGACACACACTATGCCAGTTAAGAGCGTACACCTGAAACAAAACAATGTATGGTTAAAATTATTATATTTTTATTTTATTTAATTTACTAGCTGTCCTGGTGAACTTCGTGTCACTTAAAAACCTTCAATGGACTTCAAGGATTATTTTAAAACTAAATTAATTAGCCCAATCCGTTCAGCCGTTTTTGAGATAACAAACTGATATGCCAACCATTCACGAAGGTCAAGGAAACCATTCACAATCCTGCATAAGCCGGCGGACGGCACGGCGGACTGCCATGCAGGATAGTGAATGGGCCCTTTTACACATTTGAAAATCCATTTTTATATACATATAAGACTAGCTGTCCTGGTGAACTTCGTGTCACTTTAAAACCTTCCCTGAACTTCTACGAATATTTTAAGACTAAAATCAGCCCAATCCGTTCAGCCGTTTCTGCTGAGACGGAAGAGTCTTAGGCAGCGCGACTAACATAATATTATTTGAAAATGCAATTTTTTATAAGTACCTATAAGATACGATAATATAGTTTTCGTGGCAACTTCTTAATTTCTGCATGTTTTTAATTAAAATAATAATATTATGTGGAGTTTTAAGTTTTTAGAATATATTATTTTTTTAATGAGTTTTTGATGCAAAGATCAACAATATTTTGTAATTTAATTTCCTTAATCCTAATTACGATTTACGTGTTATTATTTTCTTACTTTAATTACGTATTACTCATATAGTTCAGTACAATTTTAATTTTTAATCCATATTTTGTTTAACGACCCGTTAAGGCGACGCCTTGATCATTTGGCTGTAGCGATGCCGATTTTTCTCAGCAATGACTAAAGCTAAGAAACTAAAGTTCATTGTCAGTATTCATCATGTCTTTGTCTTTGAATTGCCCATAGCATAACACGATTGGACAACTTTTATAACACAGAATTATCAATCGAAAAGACCTCTGTAAAAAAAGAGATTCCTATTTTTCCAACAGAGGAGAGTGATTTAAGGTTCCAAAATGTGTACATAAATTGGTTGAAGCATACACTTTAATATGTGCATAGCTTATATGAAATGTATTTATGGTTTTTAAATTACGCGACAAAAACCATTTTGTCGCTTACGCCCTTTCCATTTTTTGCTGTTCCATTGCTTGTTTTCTATGAGAGGCCGGCCCGGCCTCTCATAGAAAACAAGCAATCTAAAACATATCCAACACGGTTTCTTACTTTAACGCGGCGTCACATTACGTCTCATTACGGTCCAATCATTAATCCAAAAAATTCCAATTAACTCGGTACAGAATAACAGCAAAACGGTACAACATTAAAAAAAAAACAAGAGCAAAATAAAATATATTATCACATATTGTGGTTAAATTAAAATTTACTTATGAAGAACCTGAGCCCCTAGCCAACACGTTTTCTATATCGCTTCTTTATAGAATCGCCGATCAAAAATGTACGGAATTGACATAAGTTTTCTTTTCGATATCAATAAGACGTCAACATATTATTAACTCATGTTGTGTCAATTCCATACATACATAATATAGATCGGCGATTCTATAAAGAACCGATAAAGAAAACATGTTGGCTAGGGGCTCGACTGACTCAGTATTTTTAATTTTTGAAGATGAAACGATTTAAATTAGATACCTATTTAGAGATTTCATTCCACATTAGTCTAGAATCTAGATAGAGTCTCTAGAGTCTAGATAGAGTATCTCTAATATTACCGTGGTTTTAGCGATTTAATATTAAACCTTAATAACCACAGACCATTCATAGATACCGCACAGGCTAATCAGTGGTTTAGCCAATTGACAATGTGGATTAGCGAAAAAACAGGTAAAACTTGCCCGAAGCCCACGCGCAGCCTTGACGCCGCCTACACTCGGACTTTCTAAAGAAAATTTTGACTATTTTATGTAATTGATACTTGCCATATATGGGCATTTAACGTAACGTAAGTGTAGTTTTAAGCTAGATTGCCCGAGAGCAGATATGTTTAAACGAAAGTCCTCGGATTTCTAAATCCCCCGTTACTTGACGTGACAACGAATAATAGTTTCATTTGATATCCTTAACTATGGCCTTACAGCCTAGTCTATTTATCAAACTAGTGTCCAGTTTCTAAAGTTTTTAACCTAAGTTTGTGTATTTACTTGCGCTTTTTATTTAAGTAGAGATAAACTACGATAACATGGCGCGCCCCTCCATTACTGTTTCAATGTGTGTAGTCACATCCTTATAAAGGGGTTTGTATGTAGTTGTACTAATCAACCAATTAGCCGATACTCGTAATATTTCACTCATGTCACTTATTAGTTATTACCAAGATTTGTTGGTCAACTAATCATAACTAGCCTACCGCGCAAGACAATGCACTTCAAACGTTTTGAATTTTGGAGGGGCGGCCCGGGCGCGCCATGTTCTCGTAGTTTACCTCTACGTCAAAACAATAAAAAAACAGCGCCGCTAAGTAAGGCAGGGATCAATCTCAATCCAAAACGATAACCTTGCACACAGCCAAAGACCAAGCGTATGCGCATCGCTATAATATTAGCTTAGTATAAAACTGTAGTTACTAGGGGCGGATCTTCTCTATTTTTCAGGTTTTTTTAAATATATTTAGAAATAAATATTAAGAAACAAAATTGTTCGGTTAAAGATATTTTAATATAGATTTACTAACAATTTATTCAAATAAAATGTATAATTATCCTAGTTGATACTTATATTTCGATGAATTAGATTTTTGTCGGAGGTGAGTTTGTAAATTAATTACAGCCAAAGTATTACGTTTTATAAAAATGTTTATGGTTTAAGCTAGGCTTTTAGAATTTTTTTTTGAATATGTATTGTGCTTTATATCTAATATTTTTTACATTTCGTTATTATATTGGAACTAGGTAAACCGGGAGTCGCGGAATAACAAATTGGGGCTTATAACTCAAATTCTGTTAAAAACCTTAGTTACATTATTTTTATAATATACTTATTGAAGATTAATTTATTTTTATAAAAAAATAATTTTATAGAAGGTTAAAGGGATAAAAAGAATATTTTTCCCGTCCTATCCGTCCCGTACCTATGTAAAACATATCCTTTTTTCGTCTTAGCTTTTTATACAGAATGATTATGTAAATTTTTATCCACCATTTATCTAATAGGATTATAGGATATAATCTTTGTAGGACTCCATTTTAATTTTAAAAGCCAATAAAGAAGTTTCTTATCTATTTTATTGTAGTTGCCATAGACTTCAAAGTGGGGTTCAATACCAAATTCGTTCGGAGGACTCAACTATAATAAATCTCAAAGCAAAGCACGTATGAGTAATGTGCTGTTGGGTTATGTACTTATTTATACAGATTTAAAAAAACACGGAATTAAAAAGAAAAAAAAATGTAAAAAAAAAAGATAGTAACCATTTTATGAAAATAACCTTTTTGAAAGTACATTGTTAAAAAATGTAGTGATGAGCAAGAGTGATGGGATTGTATGGGTACTAATTGAGTCAGAATACTAAGCCAATAGAGACGAAATAACTTTACTTTGCACAGAATTTAAAGAGGGAAAAATAAAATAAAATGTTCAATTTGGATTTTTAAGCACGGTCTATTTTTTAATGATTCTCTTAACGAAGTAAATTAAAATATTAAGTAGGTACGATCTGTCAATTTTCGTTTATTTTACTCGAGTGGGTTTAAAAATTATTAAGTATAACTTTTAAATTTTAACTTTTAATTTTAATAAGCACAATACAATATAAACCCGAAAGTCGAAAATTTTGCACCTCACATTTTTAACGACTCCTCTGAAGGTATGAATAACTTTTAAAACTTATTTTTAATGATCCTAAAGTTAATACATTTTTAAAGGATTTTTTATACTTTGTGTTGAGGGCATATTATGTGAACATTTAAATTAAGATCCTATGACCTACAAAATAACTATGAACTATAAAGTATTAAATGTCGCGTGCTCTAACTATAAAAAAGCAATCAAAAGTCAAACCACGTGTGGGTCGAAACATCCGCTGACACATACACATACACAACCGTGCACAAGAATATCACCTTTAATCCATGGTATTACGGTTCCAATTAATTAACACTTGATTACAATTGCATGTCTATTTGTTATTGGAATTTGAACTTTATGTTCTGGTATGTAGGGTGTAAAATCGTTGTTTAATAGTTTCATAGTCTTAGGGTTGTTACAGACCATTCATTGAGACCATACAAAGCGTTCTTTGACAAAGCATTCTTATTGGGATAGTCAGATGTAGACTAGTAAGGATCGGTTACATTTTTTATTTTTAAAGTAGCCCTCTACAGCCGCCGCCGGGACTTTATTTGTGGCCCGCGTTTTGAAATTCACGCCCACCGGCAAAATAACGTAAAGTCTACGTGATAGTCGTTAAATTTCCACTTTTAAATCGTTAATTTCGAAGAATGTTATTTTTTAACCCTAAAAATTTTTTGTTGCGACACCAAGACCAAAACATGTTTGTGGCCCGCATGAAAAAAAGGTTGGGGACCACGGCTCTATAGTATATCCTGCGGGAACCGTGCATTTTCCCGATATAAGAATTCAGAAGCCCCTGGGCCTTGTGGTCTTTTCTATGTATGAGCAAAATTCTATCAAAATCGGTCCAGCCAAATCGGTGATCAGTCGAGTCGGTGACAAATCATTGAAACTATGAATTAGTTATGTTAGTATGTACTACACATAATTATTATAGTACTAATTTTTTTGCTTTCAAAGACGTTTTAGTTTTTACATAACTCAACGGGTAGGTACCTACTATTGTTTCTACCTTTGTTCCAAAAATTACTTACTCTTTGAAATTAAAATTAATTTATTCTGATGTAAATTTTAATGGTTAACTTTAATGTTAGAGAAATAAAAAAATCGTAAATTTTGTGATGTTAGTATAAATATACGAATAAATTATGTTAACGTTATTCATAACAGGTAATAAACATAAATATTTTTTTCAATTTTATGAATTTATACGTAGAATGCTGTATTCTAAAATATCAAATTACTTATTAGCTTATAACTCTTTCAGTGCTGCTACTTTCACAGTGAACTCTATAACATAAGGGACACATACACGTCATTACTCATTACACACCCTAAACTCTAATGGTGGCACTTCACATGGCTGTATTTGTATTTACGTATTTGATGTATTTTCCAAACAATCACCATGTGTAGACGGTATATTTGACTACTTTATTGGCCTTATTTGCATATTTGACAAATATGACCAATACCAAATACACGTATCCGTACCTTTGTCGGTTTTAGCCGCACATCAAAAGAATCAAATAGGCAAGTACCTAAACAAAATCAAGAAAGTATGGTATTTGACGTCCATGTGTGGAAGGCGGTATTTGCCTTTATTGGCTTGTTTGTGTATTCGTCAATAATTTTACCAAATGCAACAAATAGCCAATGGCGAATACCAATAGCCACCATAAAGTATCATCACTTTGTTTTGTTACATCCTGTGTACATGGGCGCCGCGCTGGCAGAAATAATTTCCAAGGGGTGCAGATTTTAGTTTTTTTTTTTTTCTTTTTACTTTTTAGTTTTTACGAACAACAGTGACTATCTATAATATGTCAACAGAATATATATTTTAGTGCCGAAACATTACGAAGTATATTTGTACAGCATAGTCATTGTTCATGTATGTATGTAGCCCATAGGGTTACAGACGGCCTTATTACAATAATTCTTGTTGATCCCGAGATTCCCAAGGGGTGCAACTTGCAAGTGCACCCCCTGCCGGCGCCCATGCCTGTGTATAGGTAACTAGATGATGCCCGCAACTCTGTTGCGGCAAAATTTGTTTAACGCAATGGATCCTTACATTTTTCCCTGGATAAAAAGTATCACATGTCCTTTTCCGGGACTAAAAGTATCGCCATACCCACTAGAATAATTTTAACGGTTTGGGCGTAAAGACAGACAAGACAGACAGACACACTTTCGCAATAATTATAATATAGTATGGAAGTATATCAAATTAGTTACAACTTTCAGCGTAGGTAGCTACTTTTACAGTGAACTCTTTTATGAGACACACAAACTCTTAACTAAAGTATTTTCACTTGGTTTATTACACCAGTAGGTAATATGTAATACGAGCTTAAGCCCGCGGCTTCGCTCGCGTTAAGAAGTATTATTATATACAAACTTTCATCCCCTATTTTAACCCCTTGGGGTTGGAATTTATCAAAATCCTTTCTTAGCGGATGCCTACGTCATAACATCTACCTGTATGCAAATCTTCAGCCCGATCCGTCCAGTGGTTTGGGCTGTGCGTTGATAGATCACCATGTCGGTCAGTCAGTCACCTTTGAGTTTTATAGATAGATGTAGTTAAGAAACATAGTAAAATCCTGAATGAGTTTAAAACTAAACTATAGTTAAGTTTGGGAGTTATTTCCATCAGCATCCGGAAACGAACTGTTTTGCGACACATTTATATTTTCAGTGTGACACGAATAGATCAAATGGAAATATTTTACTCAAAACTTAACTGTTGGTTTAACTGGAGTTTAAATATCTGGATAGCGATTTTTAACTGACCTATGTGGTTTTTTTTTTAAGTTTTAAAAATTAGTATCTATTTAAATCCCACTGATTACGAGTACAATATATTATTATAAATGGGAAAATCTGTCTGTTACCTCTTAGCGCCCAAACCGCAGAACCAATTTTGCTGAAATTTTGTATGGAAATATACTTTGAGTCCCGGGAAAGGACATAGGATATTTTCATTCCGGACGTACGTTTCCCGCGCGATAAATTCATTATTTTTGGCGCAACGGAGTTGCGGGCGTCATTCATCTATATCAGCCTTTCCCAAAGTGGGCGATAACGCCCCCTAATGTGGGCGCTGAAGGTCTGAAGGGGTGGTGTTGGGACCCAGAAAAAAATAGGGGGATTGTGTGTGTTGTGGCCTTGGGGGTGGGTGATCTATTTCATCTGGATGCATTTTAAATTGAAACAATGGGGACGCTAAAATATAATTTGTTCTTAAAGTGGGCGGTAGACAAAATAAGTTTGGGAACCTCTGATCTAGATTCTAGTACATAATATTATGTAGTATAATTAATGCGAAAATGTTTGTCTACCTGTTACCTGCTTACGCTTAAACGGCTAAACAGATTTAACTTGATAAAATTTGGTGTATACTTTGAGAGACAGGAAGGACATAGAATGAACTAGCAAACTCAGATTCTGCAACAACCAAACTTCTTACTGATTTAAAACCACGTTAAGCCACTTAAAATTTAAATCAAATTATTTATTCGATTTCCATCGATATGTTTTCACCAAACTTTGTCTCGTAAATATTCATAATGAAAGCGAAGAGCGGTTCGCCAGAAGTTAACTGTCCAGTTAAATTAACTACTTAGTTAATTATATTTATACGAAACGGATGTTAGTTTTCGTTTTCATTGGAAGTATCTCAAGTATTTGGATAAGAGCAAGTTGGATATCCAATTATTATCTATACTCTTACTAATAAACTTCGATTCCTGAGTTGGATACATAGTTACTTCCAAGTTTGGTTAGTACAATGCAGGCTGATCACCTGATTGTCTGACAAGTGAGATGATCCATGCGTCGGATGGGCATGTAAAACGTCGGTCCTGCGCCTGATCTCTCGCCAGTCGTGTCGGTCTTCCGTCCCACTGGGTTATGAGAGTAAAGGAATAGAGAGTGCTTTTGTGTACTGCGCACTCACTCGGGCACTATAAAATTACTCCTGCGTTACTGGCCTGGTTTCAATTAAACTGGCCACCGTCATCGAAACCGGTGTGGGAGGGGGAGGGGGTATTATAATAAAGAAATCTACACAGTGTATTGTTATAGTAAGCCAATGTATTGTCCTTGTCTGATAGGTTTAGTGGCTAATTTAATAGTGGCTAAACCGACGAGGACAAACTTTTAACATTGTATAACTATTACGTCTGTGCGGAGTGTAACAACTAACAAAAGCAAGTAAGTAATATTTCAGGCCCTAAACCTAAAACACTAAAATTTAGGGTATAAGCGTCCCTTACGTTTCACTGTTAAAGTAAAAGATCCCACCAAAAACATTTCATGTAAAATGTTACCTCGACGACCACAAAAGGTCTGTGAAAAAGAATGTAAATATGTAGAGCCAAGCTTCTGAATCTAGGCGGCCTAACTCTATCGACACATAACTCCAACAAATTCTACATAATATCAGTAAGTATTGGCTTGGCTGTTTCGCTACTTGCTACAGAAATATTGCCTCACCTCCACGACGGTAGCGAAACAGCGAAGCCATATTATATACTTACTGATAATATTATGTAGAATTTGTTGGAGTTAAGACATAGGTTACGATCTATAGAGTTAGGCCGCGTAGATTCAGAAGCTTGGCTCTACATTAGATCTGATGCTTTTTCACAGGGCAAACCTTTTGCGGTCGTCGAGGTAACATTTTACATGAAATGTTCTTGGTGGGATTTAAACTTCCATTACCCCCACTTAACTTATTTAACGGCGTATAACCAAATTTCGGGGTAATTTAGGCATCAATAAAATCTTAAGTATTAGACCTATTCAATTGAGACTTTGTATGTTTAATAAGTATATTATTGACATCACATCTTTAGAATATAAACTATCTGTTACATTGGAGACCAACTCTATGAGGGTTAACTTCCACCCCCCCCCCCCCATTTTAAGGGATGGGGGAAGAAAATTACAAGTTATGAATTTTTTTGTCGGTTGTATACTAAACTTAGATTACATACCAAATTTCAGCTTTCTAGCACTTCAGGAAGTAGCCAAACATTTTGATGATCATCAGTGTGTCAGTGACGAAATCGGCGTATTTTAGATATCTTTAAAATCTAAAGTATTAGATCTATTTAATTGAGACTTTGTGTGCTTATTAAGTCCATTGATGACATCATATTCTGAAAATATGAACTATCTGCTACAACGGAAAGCAATTCTACGAAGGTTGAAAAAACGGCGAAACACTTCGAGAAAAGGTAGGTAGTGCTTTCGCTTCGCTTGGCTCGTATCGGCGGGGACACTACTACGGTTCCCGCGTGATTGTGATAAACAAATTTCGACACAACGGAGTTGCGGGCATCAGGCACCATTTATATTCTAGTAGATCCATACTAATTTTATAAATTTGAATGTGTATCCTGTCTGTCGGTTACCTCTTCACGCCCAAACCGCTGATTCGATTTTGCTGAAATTTGGTATGGAGCTACTTTGAGTCCCGGGAAAGGACATAGGATACTTTTTATCCCGCAAAAATGTACTGTTCCCGCGCGATAAACGAGTTTTGACGCAACGGAGTTGCGGGCGTCATCTAGACTCTAATATTATTATAATGCACAAGCAATGTACAAGTAAGCAGCAAAAATATTAAAGTTTATACATTTTTAATGATTATACCACAAGATTTGTTATTAACCGCGGAGTTATTCTGACGTTTTTATAACATTTAACTTCCTCGTTGGTTCGACTATTTTTAACCGACTAAAGTCCAATACGCGGTTATAGTTAACAACTGTTTTCTTTTATATTTTTCTATTTATTTTATTTACTATTATTAAATTATTATAATAGTCATCGACTCATCATTATAATATTATGTAACTCACGTAAGTCATTGCGATAGAGATGGAAGTTAAGGCTAGGTTAGGTTAGGCCACAGATATCATGGGTTAGGCGAGGGGTTCCCAAACTGTGCGCCGCGGCGCCCTGGTGCGCCGTGGAAACGAAAGAGGGGCGCCGTGACTCGTGAGTCGATCCTCCATCTTATCCATAACCACAAATATTATAATATAAAATTATAATATGAATTATTATACAAAGCAGGCAGATGATTAAATATTTGTTTATTATTATGTACTTGCTTAACCTAACTATAATTATTATTAAAGGTGTTTATTTATGTAGACTTGGGCGCCGTGACAAAATATTGACTTGTAAGTGCGCCGCAGGCTGAAAAAGATTGGGAACCCCTGGGTTAGGCTTAAACGGTGTTACCACAAAAGATTTAAACATCTATTGAGCAGTAATTGTTTTGAGACCATTTTGTACTGATTTTTTTATCTAATCAACCGTTCAACAGGTGTTTAAATCTTTCGTAGTAAGACCGTAAATGTTTTTACTTTTTTTGTAATTACCTTAAATTTGGATACTTGCTTTTTTATTTATGATTTCGTTTTGTATAATTTATTTTAAAATCTGTTTACAACAAATTAGAGTAGTCAAACAAACAATTGTTTGTTTGACTACTCTACCGATATTGATGTTATTTGTGGAAAATGTAGAGTACCACGAAAACATGATCGATATCCTATTGGCAACATTGACAAGCCGTCAAAAGACTGTTCTGTAATGTCAGCAGTACCTACTGCAACTGTTCTCCAAAACGGCTAGACCGATTTTGATGAAATTTTGCGTATCGGTCAGAACATAATATTAGATCGATATTGGTGTAGCTTAAAACATAGAGTAGACAACGCGAGTGCCAGCTTTTTGGCAAATGACGTTGTTCTAAAGGTAAAACTCATAAAAGGCTTATCCATACTTAATATTATAAATGCGAAAGTGTGTCTGTCTGTCTGTTACCTCTTCACGCTCAAACCGCTGAACCGATTTTGATAATTTTGGCATGGAGATACTTTGAGTCCCGGGAAAGGACATATTAGGATACTTTTTATCCCGGAAAAATGTACGGTTCCCGCGCAATAAACTAATTTTGCCGCAACGGAGTTGCGGCCATCATCTAGTAAAATATATAGTAAGTACAAAAGTATTTAAAATCATATAAGGATAAGACTTAATCCTTGCTCCAACCTCGGCGCCAGCTGCTGCGTGACTCACGGTGGCTCAAAAACAGACACACACACAGGCGGGCAGGGTCATGCGCACGCGCATGTTATACAACATGAAATCAATCAACTTTGATCGTTTGAACTTAGAACGAGGTACACTTACCCTCTAACATTGGCAATTCAATAAAAAGCTATTAATAAAAATAAGAAGAGAGGTAGATTAAAAAGAAATCCCATATTTTTCAAAAAAACTGGTTTCACAAAAAAGATCTACCGAATTGATATGTTTGTATTTTTATTGCGGGAACGAAAGAAATGTGTGTATTATGTTTAGGGAATAGACTAAAATATTTTAATGCTTGTTTTTAAAAAAGTCTTCAACAAAAAAATATTAAAAACCCTTTTTTGAAAGAAGAATACTTATTATTGTAAGTTGTATACGTATTCTTATTTTCTTGAAAGTAATTAAATTCTTAAAATTAAAAAAATAAAAATAAAATATCTATTTGTCTTGGGTGTCCGACTGTCTGGGGCTCGCTAGAAACAAGTATTTCAAGGACATAAAACTTAAAATAAAGCCAGCTTAATTTTATAATAAATATTTTTATTTCTATTTTCCATGATCGATTTTTTTATTTGAATTTTGCAATAACAACGTCTAAAAATATTTTGATCTAATTCAAAAACTTACATTGATGAACAAAATACTTACCTAGTTTCACGTGCAAATATTACCTTAATATCCATACTAATATTATAAATGCGAAAGTGTGTCTGTCTGTCTGTCTGTCTGTTACCTCTTCACGCCTAAACCGCTGAACCAATTTTGCTGAAATTTGGCATGGAGATACCTTGAGTCCCGGGAAAGGACATAGGATACTTTTTATCCCAGAAAAATGTACGGTTCCCACGCGATAAACAAATTTTGGCGCAACGGAGTTGCGGGCATCATCTAGTATATACTAAATCGATAGTTATCACAATATAAACACTGCAATCAACTGATAAGATAACATCTAGCCACTTAAATCTGTGCAAGGACTGATAAGAAAGAAAGTTGATAATGGCAAAAATACACGCTTGAGTCTTGACCCATTAAAAAAAACCTTGATAGAACCTACGCCTACAACGAAACTCAAGAACGTTTACATGTTGTCTAATGTAAATTATGTTGTTATAATGTTCGAATGTAAATAAGTAGGTAGGTACTTAGTTAAAAAATATGTTACATATAAAATAACAATTAAAAATATATATTATGATGTAGTTGACTACCCTCATAAGGTACATTTGAATTTACCCTCAAAAGCTCAGAAAGTCTACAAAAAATGTAGATATAATATTTTTTTGCTTGTGTATTTTTTTCTTTTATTAAAAATATATTTATCCAGTTTCAAAAATTTTTATTTTTTAGTAATAAAGTAAATAAGTAAATATTTTCGAACTTTTTTTTTATATTTTATTAATATGCAAAACACTTTACTAAGTACTAGAACGCAAAATTAGGCAATATTTTTTAATTAATCACCCAATTTACCTAAAAATATAAATGAACACATCGTTATTTTTAATTATTTTTTCTTAATTAGAAAACATAAAAGTGTTAGTAGACCGAAAAACCGCTATCTTCTGAGGCCAATTAGTAAACATAAGACTGTTATTGATAAAAAAACTTATCAGATAAACTTTATTGTCTTAAAAACGTTACAACCAGCCTAACCTGTTATTATCAAATTAGTCAAGGTAATACTTGCCATCACAATTTTAAACGGTCACTAACTTCCGAATATTGTATAATATTTGAAAAAGGAACGTTCGTTTTCACTGTTCGCGCGTTTTATTTTTTTTATCGCACAATGCGTGCTCGCGGCACAGGCGTTGTCGAGTTACTGCCGCGCATTGTCCTTCAGCTTTCACTCTACAAAGATAACACCAGGGTGTGGACTGGCCCTTAAGTTAAGGTTTATGTAATTAAAGTTAAGTATTTTTAACTTGAAAATTGTTAAATATATTTTAGCAGGAAATGTTCATTGTTAATTTGAGTCTCTATTATACTCTACATATTTTGATAGTTAATTAAACAAGGGTTTGAGTTTTTTTTCAGCTAAATTTTTATAACGTGTATGATGGTAATATCGCGATAGCAATGTAATGTTGAAAAGGTGTTGTGAATGCGATTTTGATACTTACTAAAACTAAAAAAAAAACCCTCGTATCAGGCGACTTAGCTAACGTTTCCTTTATAGAAAATCCGAACCGACCCGATCAAAACTATATCCAGGAATTATTTTGTCCAAGCCATGATGTAGTAATAAAACAATATTATGGCGTTTGTTAAACTAATAATAAATATTGTATTTTGTGATGGCGTCGAATCTAGACGTCACGAGCACTTACCACTATACTGGGTTATATTTCGGAACTTACCCATTTAACTTATCCATACTTACTAATATTATAAATGCGAAAGTGTGTCTGTCTGTTGCCTCTTCATGCCCAAACCATTGAACCGATTTTGCTGAAATTCATGTATGAGTCCCGGGAAAGGACATACTGGACATAGGATACTTTTCGCCCCGGAAAATGTACGATCCCCGCGCGACAAGCGAATCTTAGCACGAGTCGCGACGAAGTTGCGATCGAAGAAATTGATTCATAGTCAGTTGACGGACCTTCGTCGTTTGGTCGGGTTATGTCAATTCAATGTTACAGCTCGACAAGGCTTTAAATGAACGTGGGTGACATTGACGGGAGCGCTGCTGGTAAAGGAGGAATCAGGAATGTCAAACACATGTCAAAAATGACGTTCTTGTAAAAGCAAAATAAAGCCTTGTCGAACTGTATTCATGATCTGTCAGCTGGTTTTGACATAACGTGACCAAATTACATAGGTCTGCCATATTCTGCCTATGAATCAACTTCTCTGATAGTACCACCATTGCTGATAATATTAAGGTACAGTACCTACCTTAATATTATCAACAATGGTGTCCATGACCACCGTACAAGTTACTCGATATGGGGTCTGAGTCAGCCTCAGGTGCACTGTAAATAACTGACACATATTACTTTGAAGCGATAACCATGTTTTTATTTAAACTAGCAGCAGTGCTTTCATGAAATATTTAGCAGTGGAATTAATGGAGCACAGTAGTATTACCGCAAAACGAAAACAAGTGAAGTCATCTAAAACTAGAGTCGCTGGCAACGGAGTTGTATAAACATCTATAATTTTAATCCATACTAATATCCAACTAATATTATAAATGCGAAAGTGTGTCTGCCTGTCTGTCTTTCTGTCTGTTGCCTCTTCAAGCCCAAACCGCAAAACCGATTTTGTTGAAATTTTGTATGGACTATGGAGATAGTTTGAGTTCCGGGGAAGGACATAGGATACTTTTTATACCAGAAAAATTTACGGTTCCCGTGCGATAAACGAATTTTGGCGCAACGGAGTTGCGGGTATTCCATCAATCAGTCTGTTACCTTTTCGTTTAAACGAAGAATTTGGACGAAAGGTAAGATTTTCATATTGTATCATACAGTAATCTAAGCGCGAAAAGGACATAGAATTGTTTCTGTAACTGAAAGAAAAGGCCACTTTATTTATGCCGCCCCATGTACTATACCCCCCCCCCCCCCCTAATAGGCCGCGGCCTATGCGGCCCATTTATAAATCCGGGGCAACTGCTCTATAAGGTTCTGCGCAACATCTTATAAGTCATATCTCATAACATAATACACTATTTAAATAAAACCTCTCTTTACTACTAGTCAGTAGTCATGACAAGGATGTTTTTGCATATTGTTTTTCACTCGGAAGAGTGCATAGAGTCACATTGTTCTGGCATTAGCATATCTATAAGGCGGTAAGTGGTTACAATGCATCGACTGGTTGGGATTCGACGCGCGTTTTGTTATATAACCCTTGTTTACTGGAGGTCTGTCTTGATATATTATCGTAGATAAATCAATAAACTCGTCATATCTTTTCTTAGTGTCTAAACACACTAGGCTGAATTACGCCGGCGTAATTTCCGCCGCAAATGTCAAACGCATACAAAACGCGACGTAATAGTGTGTCACCCCTAGTATTCGGCTCGTATTTTGTATGCAATTTAAACGCGGCGTAAACGCGGCGGAATTTACGCCGGCGTAATTCAGGCTAGTGTGTTTAGACCCTTAGACTTATAAGTATTTAATTGAGTTTAAAAACTCAATTAAAAGGCTGGCACTTATTTCTAAATAGGATTAGGTTATCAATAGGTACTTAAAGGAGCAATTTGCCCGCCACACGTTACCACCACTGCAACTCCTGTGTCGCCAGAATCAACAGTAGTGGGGTACCATTCAGTCAAAACTACACATACATATTCATATCCCAACTCAATGACTCAACAAAAGAACAACGAAAAACTCTCTGACCTTACTATACCTAACGTAAAACTCCCACCTTGATCAAGTCAAATTAGACTTAAATTAGGTAGGAACCTCGGAATTCGAGATACCCAGCTGTAAGTCTGTAAATATTTGCATATTGGCACCCTAAATGTTGTCTCAAAACCTACATATGGTAGGGTGTGCGCAACTGTTAAATTTCAAGGTCAAAAGGTCACAAAAATCGGTTTTCTGCACTTTTTTTGCAAATGTTTCATTTCCTATGGGTTTTTTGCTATTTGTATTTATAACCATGATGTGGAATACAAAATTCTCTACAACTTCTGTTCAAAAAAATTTTTATACGGTGAACCGTTTTCGATAAAGAGAGAAGAAGCAGAAAGAGAGCGCGCAGTCAAAGTATCACTTCAGCTGCCTGATTCACGATCGTCGGAAAGTTTTCACGTGAAAAGATCTCATATTCTGTCAGTATTACAGCGATTCACAAACTTTCCGCCGCGGGAATGAATCCGAAACCAAAGAGAATAATTGACACTAGTTTTTTTTTGACAATAAGTGCTACGGCATATATAGCTACTCATTAAAAAAAATACAAAACATTACTTATATTCGTGAAATCCAGTTAAAAAAACTTCGAAAAAAGTACACGTTATAGCAACACACTAAATAACGTACAATAGCCGAAAAGATACTAATCGCCCATAGTCTAGGTATATTGTAGTATTTTTCATTCAGAATGTAGCCAATATATCAAGGATCGTACGTCTAATGAAACTTATTTATTCTCAGTATATAATTATACTGTATTATCTTTGTTCTTTATTCCGTCAAGCCCCATAAGGACACAGGTGACCGCGACAATAATAGTATACAATAGCATTTCCAAGAATCCCCGATGGAAGGATTATACAAAAGTAGTCTGTAAGTCAGCGAAATATGTTACATAATTGAATAAAAGAGCGCGGTAACCGGCTGCCGCTTGGGGCTTGAGTCTTGAGTGAATGGCGTACCGCGCAGTACAAAGTGCAAATAGCGCGGCTGCCGACTGCCGCTTGGGGCTTGAGTGGAATTAAAACAAAAAATATTGTTTATGTGCCGACTGCCGAGTGACAATGACAATCTGTCAAATCTGTAAATCGTGTGTTGAGTTCCGATAAATCACAGAGTACTATAATAAATTAATAAATCGGTAAATCTTGTTGTGTGAGAATACCTTTTATTTATGTGTAAAACAAACTTATTAATTTACTTTAAATTTTATATAAGTTTCTTTTGTTTTAAATTTGTATTTCATCTAATATTAGTTTTTATTAGATATACTATGGAAGTTGCAGTGTGACCTTGGAATTATAATGATATTATATACATAAATAACTATTTAAAATTATTGTAAAAGCACAATAATGGTTTAACATAATACATAAGTATTAATCCTTCAAGCCCCATAAGGACACCGGTGACCGCGACAACAATTGAATACAATATCATTTCCAAGAATCCCCGATTGAAGGATTAATACAAAATTTAAAAATTATCATACCTATTTCTAAATCTTTAAGTACCGAATATTAATACATATACCTACTGCATTTATCAATAAAAATATTTATTGTTCAATGAACACTTCCTAAAGATTTAACACATAATTATTACAGTACGACATTTATTTAATATTTTAAACAAGACACGACTAAGTATTAATAATTGCTTTGTTTTATTCTTATCATTAAATAATTTCATCTAACAATATCCGCCATGACACGGTTCTCGAAGTGAAAAGATTTCACGAGTCTCGGAGGTGGCGGGAACATTCCGCGAAAACGACTCTAATCCTCGGATATTTTCCCGCCGTCGGATGTCAAACTCCCATCCGCGGTGAGATCTTTTCGAATCCGTGGCGGAAACTATTTCACTCATACAAAAGAAATGTCACTACTGTCAAAATGACAGCAAAATCGGAAAGTATTCACTTGTCATTTGCTTGAAAGTGAAATAGTTTCCGCCAGCGGGAAGATTCCACGCGGAATCGCTTTGTGAATCACCCCGCAGGTTAACCGGTGTCTCCGGTCGAAAACGCGCCATATTCAATGTGTCGCGACACCAGTGTCCGATCCTTTAATGTCGTGATGTATGGTATATTTCCTCAATAAATTGGCTCTCAAATTTTTTCTCTCTCTCACGGTTGTAAAATGGCAGCCATTTTAGTTTTTCCCGGGCTTTGACACTAATCTGACCAATACTTCTCATGTAAATATCCTATGAATATAAAAAAGGTCTTATTTAATAGCTAAACTTATGGACTATGCTTACACAGGTAATAAGTTATGAATTTCGTAGAATTAAACATAGAAAAACCAAAATTTAAGGAAAAAAAAGTCCTGATAGGCTGCAGAGAATCGTTTCGCATCGCCCAACCCGACACCTGGGGTTCCAAATCATGCCCTATAACCATGTCCGATCCTTTAATGTTATGGTGTATGGCATATGGCATATTGACAAATTGGCTCTCAAAAATTTTTTTTCTCTACTTTTTGAAAAAATGTTTTTCTCCTGCTATCATATAAATCTGACCAATACTAATTCTTAATAAAATCGTTATAACTTCTAACTATCTGACTTAGAGCATAGAAGCAAAGGAATTTTTTTAAGATGAAAACCTCCTCTATCTTTTTAAAATAAAAAAAAACCAGTTTAATGCGCTATATTTTTCACAAAAATCCATTAATTAAAAAAATACTCAACATTTTTTTCTTAAATTTTGTATTTTCTATGTTTAATTTTCGAAATTCATAACGTATTGTCTGTGTAAGCGTAGCCCATAAGTTTATCTATTAAATAAGACCTTTTTTATATTTATAGGATATTTACATGAGAAGTATTGGTCAGATTAGTGTGAAAGCCCGAGAAAATCTAAAATGGCTACCATTTTACAACCGTGAGAGAGAGAAAAAATTTGAGACAATTTATTGAGGAAAAATGCCATACATCACGACATTAAAGGATCGGACATGGTTATAGGGCATGATTTGGAACCCCAGGTGTCGGGTTGGCGATGCGAAACGATTCTCTGCAGCCTATCAGGACTTTTTTTTCCTTAAATTTTGGTTTTTCTATGTTTAATTCTACGAAATGGTTATAAATACAAATAGCAAAAAACCCATAGGAAATGAAATATTTACAAAAAAATGTGCAAAAATCGATTTTTGTGACCTTTTGACCTTGAAATTTAATAGTTGCGCACACCCTACCATATGTAGGTTTTGAGACAACATTTAGGGTGCCAATGTACAAATATTTACAGACTTACAGCTGGGTATCTCGAATTCCGAGGTGAACTTACTATACTAATTGGACTACCTAGGATCCGAAATAAGACTCAGTATGCAGGGCAGTGCTCAAGACGTCGTATCCAACGCCATATTGTAGGTACTGGGGGTGTGCCAAAATGTTTTCGTTTTCGCTTCGTTATAGAATCGCCGATGAAAATGTATGGAATTGACATAAGCGTTCGTTAATATGACGTTGACGTTCGACTCGTCTTATGTCAATTCCATACATTTTGATCGGCGATTCTATAAAGAAGCGAAAACGAAAAAGTTTCGGCTAAATGGCCTGGTGTACTGCTGGTGAGACAAGTGTGACGTATCATAATGACAATTGACATCCCAACAAAGTCATAAACGTCAATGCACTGGGTGTCATATTATTTTGAGACCAATCAACAGTATGGCGTCAATTCTAAATGCACTGGGTGTCATATTATTTTGAGACCAATCAACAGTATGGCCGATGGCGTCAATTCTAGTCGACACGAAAAATGAACAGCACACTGGGATAAAATTTTGAACATACCCATTAATTGTCAGTATGGGCTTTAACATAACATAGAGAACATTTTTCCAACTTCGTCGTCGTAATTCAAGGGTGTATCTTGTTTAATATCTCACTCTTCAAAACATGTAGGTATAAAAGAGGAACAAAAAAACGTGCATCTATATTTTATTGGACATCAGTGACGATTCTGTTTAAGATTTGCATTCATACCACTCCAATTACGTAGAAGCTCTCAAAGAATTCATCATCATGAGTCCGCAAGTCTGAAATTACCTATTTAAGTAAAACCAGAATGTTTTAAAATTCTTGCGACACCTTTGTATTATTATGAATCCCTTGTGGTAAGCGAACAGTAAATGTTTTTATAAACAAAAAAAGGGTAATTTAAGAAACAAAATAAAACCTACTGTACTGATATTATGCCACTTTCTTAAAAGGATGGATGGATGGATTAAGTAGGGATCAAAGTTTATATTATGTTAGGAATACACGAACAAAAATAAAACTTAGTAAGACCTCTATAAGCAGATAAAACTACACAGCAAATTAGAATTGGCAATTAAATTATTATCAAGTCTAAATCTTCATTTACATAAGAATACTTCTACAACCGTATAAAAATACCTACCTAATATTGGTAGGTCAATTTCATTTTTTGTTCAGAAATCGCTGACAGACTGTCCTGGCTTCAACTTGATGATTTCTGGACGATTCGGATCTCCGTTGCCTCTAACAACATAAACTGTCTGCACATTTTCTTCATTATTATAATAATTGTTATAATTATTAGATGCAAGCTTATTATAATAGCTGTTATAATTGTTGGCAACATCTTCGTGATTCTGTTCCCTCACATGTTTATTATATTGATATTCTCTTTTGTCATCATAATATACTTGATTTTGACTATGAGCTGGAAGTTTATTATAATAGTTATAATTGGTCGCAACATCTTTGTGATCCTGTCCTCTCATATATTTATTAAATTGATATTTTCTTTTATCATCAACTTGATTTTTATTGGAAAATATAAATTTATCATTAGTAGGTTCATTGTATGTGGGATTTTCGTAAAAATTTGTTGGAAACGCAAAACCGCGCGTTTTTCTATCGTATTTGTTACTCTCTGGGAATTTGAAATTATTAGCATCTTCTTCTGCATAGAATCCGTCATCAAAATCTCCATTCCCACCTGGAAAAGTCCATTTTGCATCGGCTTCATCCACTGAATTAGAATTTGGTTTGTTTTGGATGCGTTTTTGTATTTTACTGGTTTTGTATCTGTTGTAGTTGTAAGCTGATCCATATTGCTGTTGGCTTTCGTAAAGATTGGGTTTGTAGAACCCGTACTGTCCGGCGTTTTGAGGGTATGGATTTTGGACGTGGTCAGGTTGAGGCGGTTGGTAATTCTGATAGAACTGCTCCAAGTTCTGTTGCTGTTGTGGGGAGTTGAAGAATCTGAAAATGAAAGATAGTAAGTATTAAAGTATTGAAAATAAAAACATAATATTACAATCTAGCGTTACTTGCTTTACAAAATATAAATAGTACATTACGCACCTAGGGCAATAAAATAAGGAATGTCACAGATCACATGTAATTGAGGCTTTCTTGCAAACATGTGATCTAAGGCTTTCTTATTTACTGCCCATGTTGCGTATACTATTTTTCTCATCGACGGAGGCGGAAAACGGCAACATCGGTAAGCGCAGCGGGAAGAAAGTTGACGCTTTCCGCCCGGAGGTGAGATAATGTAATTCCTTTCCTTTCCTAACCTCTTAAACTACTCTAAGGCTTTTAATGCAACTTTAGCAGTAAATAAATATTTAAAAGGAAGGTAGAATCAAATTCTATATGGGTGAGGCCGCCAATTTTTGCTGATATGACGCAGAAAAATTTTGCGAGAGAAAGAAAATCTACGCTGCTTGTGACGTTGGAGCACCTAAATGATAGCTATCATAGCGTTGAAAAATATGCCGTTGGAGCACCAAAATGATAGCGTAGAGGCTATCATAGCGTAGAGAAAATCAAACTTATCTCTGTAAATAATACACAATGCAGTTTGTATTATAGTCCCAAACATGGCCCCTTTGACTACTCACATGATGCATTGATCGTTTTATGTAAAACAGTAATACTTACTTTTGTGTCACAAAAAAACTTCCTTTGAAAAAACTGTGTACACAGCCCGACTGAGGTTCAAATGTGAACTGTCGAGAAATGGCGAATATTACGAGATTTTCCATAGAATACGTAAAAACTCAGCGTTGCCACTTCCCGATTTTACCTTCCCTAACACCCAACGATAACAATAAATCGGTATTATTGATGACGTTTAAATGTGGGGTAGAATTGATGTTTCTAACGATTCATTTGATTTGAAAAAGTTTATAAAGAAAGTTATCTTAAAATACTATACTATAAGGATTAGACGAGGTAATAGTCATTTATATAAGTATTCATTACATATCAGCTTTATCTTCAAATCTGTCATACTTACTGCTACAGCGACAGTTAAAGTGCACCTCTTCCACGGCGGATTGTATATTTTAAGCTATTTTCTTACCTTTTTTTATGTTTAATTGTAAATATATTTTTAGACTATTATTGGAACTCAAATAATTCTAATGCATGCTTGAGCACTTTGTTTTCTTCGTTAGAATCAGTTTTCGAGCATAAGATAAGCACAATACTTTTTAAAATACAAAGGGCGGAGAAAAATAATTGCAAAATCAGCAAAAATTGGCGGCCTCGCCCATATAAGGATGCATACACACTCTAAAGTATTATCCCTCTGTTTTGTCCTCCTGTATAGACTGTCGCATATAAAACTTATTCTATTTTTATCCGTTAATTGCGTCAGTGGTGTGTAGAGCAATTACTTAATAAACAATAATTCAATTAATTTAAAAGTGCTCTTCGTCACGTAGACAGTCATAACAAGTATTTATTAACGGAAGCTGTTTTCAATTGTTATTTCTGCAACTCTGTGTTTTATTTAAGTTTTAATTCAACTTGTTTTGTTACATCCCATAATAATTTTTAACGCCTATACCTACTTATATATATATATATATATATATATATATATATATATATATATATATATATATATATATATATATATATATATATATATATATATATATATCTTCACATACACATTATATCTTCACAATATCACAATACAAAGGTTTATACAAGGTGTAACAAAACTAAGTGATAACATTTTAGGGTGTGTATTTGTCCTTAATATAGAGTTTACTGGGAAAGTGCAGCGCTGAAATGGCATTTTTTATGTCTTGTATGGGCGAGCGCCCCGCGTCATGAATTTTTCTATACGAAAGAGAAAAAATGTACTCTTTCAGTACTGCTACTTTTACAGCGAACTCTATAGGACCCATGTATATTTATATTGATAAGGTTTAGTCTAAGTTCCAACAAACCTGAAGAACCCTCCATTATGGTTGTTCAGATAGTGCACCAGCTTCTCGGCATCAGTGGGGCACTGCGGGTACGCGTACCGGCAAGATGCGGGGTTGCCGCGGGACGACACGCCCAGGTACACCGCTCGACCGAATACGAACAGAGGGTTGGTTGTTATGCCGGTGTATGCTGATAGCAGCCTGGAATTGTGGAGAAAGATATTTTAAGAAGCGTGGAATCTACAATTTTATTCCAACAAATAACAATTAAATGTTAGTGTCACGCTGACTGTTGACGATGAAATGTATGAGATATCAGCGCTGACCCAGTCCTGGGCTTATAAATAGGCCGAATAGGCCACGGCCTACGGGCGGCAGCGTCCTAGGAGGGCGGCAGATTTCGTACATGGGGCGGCGGATATAATGTACGGCCTACACGTATAAACCGCTGACCGCTTGGCGCTACGCGTTATTCGCATGGATGCTTATGACAAGAATTTCATGCATCTCGAGCCATCAGCGCTGACGATGAGGCATGAGCGTGTGGCCGGCGTGAGACTGCTTTTAATATTATCTTGTATCCGCATGATCTTTCATTCATCTTTTTGAACTGCTGGCCAGCCTCATGGTTGGTGTATACCCATGTTTTCGCGGCACGTCAGTGCCCGAACCAAGTCTCGAGCAAAGGCATTAAATCCATAATATTTGTTACTATTATCATAAGCAAGCCTGCACAAGGTGCTGAGTTTGTATCATATATATTATATAAATAACATCTTTATTCCAATTTTTGAGCATAATATACTACTTGGATGCTAATAAAGTTTTTGAATCTTTGATAATTGAACCTAATATACTTACGTGAGCAGCGACTCCAGGCCAGGCACCGAAGGTAGACCGCCCATCCCGCCGCTGGCCTCACACAGCAGCCGCGGTACGCACTGGTAGTCGTCGTACTTGGCTATGGAGGTTAGGGCTTCCGTGACGGATGACAGCGCTTGGGCCGCTAGCGACGGACGCGGGACGGGCCCTGAAAGAGTGATGTGGTGATTGCTCCAAAAGCTTTAGTAAAAATGTCTTCTGTCCAAATAATCATCAAATTCGGCTCATAAGCGACGAAGTTATCCGCGAACAAACAAAAAGAATATACAGTCGAATTTTAACTCCTCCTTTTCTAAGTCGGTTAAAATTGTATGATATCAGTTAGTTTTGTTACTCAGAGTCAGGGTGTAACAAAACTGACTTAGTTTTGAGTTAACAAAACTAAAGCAGGCCATACACGCAAGGGTGTACCTGTACAGGCTGACAGGTCAACTGTTCAGGAATTTAAACTGGAGCGTGTATGTAATAGAACTGTGAAGGTTTTGCCTCAACTTTCTCTGACAGGCGTAACTGCACAGGCAAACCTTGCGTTTATGACCTGTGTAGCACCTCCATCGTGGGTATCGCAGATACAATAGATTTTCAATTGTTATGCGGCAGCCGGCTGCCGCTTGGGGATTGATAGGTTAAGTCAAATACTCACTGCTATAAAAACTATCTCCATTATTGATATATCCGCCAATATGCATAGCCTTGTTGGGTCTCCTTCTACGCTTCTTCTTGATGCCTTGGCCATCCCCAAACCCTGGGGGCGGGTAGCCACCAAACACCACAGGGTCTATATGCCCAGAGTCATAGTTCTGGTTGATCAGGCCGTAACCACCACGTGGCTCAGTGTCAGAGTGGAAGATTTGCCTGAAAAAAAAATATGATCACTTCTGAAATTGTATTGTGACTCATGTGGGTATGTGAAGCCGTATTATGTCTGGTCTCTGCAGTCTGCTGATAACGAGCCGAAGCATTGGTGCCTGAGCATGTTTCTGCCTCGTTAAAAATTAAGAAACTACTAATATAGTAGATGTAACAAAACAAAGCCTCAGCGATGTTTGCTTTTGCGGATGTAGATAGTTTTGAAGCTATACTCCGCAAAAGGACTGCATCGCTGTTGGCCAGGATCCGCGGCAGCAGCCACAGTGTCCTGAGGGAGATAGTCGACAGCGGGAACTGCCCTCTGATCGACTTTATGATAAATAGGACTAAATCTCTTTTTAGAATAGAATACTAACATAGCGATAAGTTTCTTTACTAACAATTTTATGGACTTGAGTAATCTGAAATGAACTGTAAGTATATTTTATTTTATTTATTTCATAATACTTTAAGGTGTGTATAGAGAAGGCACGGTGAAAGTGGCAGCGCTGAAAAAGTTATTTCTGACATCCATATTTCTAGAAATGCGCTGCGTCGTAAATTTTGTTAATCAAAAGCTTAAAAAAGTATTCTTTCAGCGCTGCTACTTTCATAGTATAAGGGACACATAATATGCAAACATTATTATCGGTTCGCTTAGCGATTAATTTCAGGTTAATGGTAAAGAGTCTTTAGTATGAACCATCAAAAAGTTGGTCTTTACTAAGGATCAACTGCGCCTACACTCAAATATTAGCAATATTTGATAATGTGTCTTACGAGTTACGTAATTATGACTGTGTTAAGTTCACCATAACTTCTCAGTGCAAATGGCTTACTTTGATTGGTTTATACTTTATACGATCCCACAGTGTAAACGTAATAAATAAAATTAAATCGTGTAATGTAATAAATATACACTAAATATTTTTAAATTACAGTTAAAATATAATACTTACGATAGCAGCTCCGATGGATCGTAGCCAGTGACGTTTTCCGATCCATAACTCTTGGACAGGCACAACAGAACGAGTAGTAGTAGCATTGCTACCTGAAAAAAGATGTAAAAAATTTGTAAAAAATTAAATCTTACAAACTGCAAAAAATTATAACCCTACTAGATTGTGCCCGCAACTCCGTTGCGCCAAAATTCGTTTATCACCGTACATTTTTCCGGTATAAAATGTATCCTTATCTAAATGTCCTTTCCGGGACTCAAGGTATCGGTTCAGCGGTTTGGGCGTGAAGAGGTAACAAACAGACAGACAGACGCCTAAGTACCTATCTAAGATAAAATAATATTATACATACCGTAGTATCCTCTCTGGGCTTCCGAACAAAACTGGCAAAAGTTTGCGTTGGTGGCGAAAAGTATATTATGGAGATGGAATTAGATAATATAGAAAGTATATCCTGGTGACTTATATAGAATGGTCATTGTGCCAAGTTGGGATGTTAAGCAACGTCGGGAAATACCGCGGTAGGATGTGTGACCACGTATGATACCGTAGGATACGTGGTTGCTTTTCCAACGTAATGAGTTATGAGGAGGTGAGATTTGTTTGCATTGAATATACTCTGAAAATACCACATCGCAAATATCAACTCTCATCTCTCAGACAAAACACCTAATCATTTTTAACGGGTACCTTACTTTAAAACAGAAGAAAATGTACTGTACCTATTTACGCTGGCGAAGCTAGGGCCCAGGTACCTATTCTTCTAAACAACGTAATTTCCTTTTACACACTCACTTGACACAACACAATAATTTATTCACCCTGTTTTTTATCTACTTTTTTATCTACCTTCCCAAAGCTAAAGTTTGTTCAAACCTTGAAACGGAAGTTCTACCCACCTTTGCCATAGTCCTGTCAACTTCGGAACCACTCCTACCGGTTATCAGCAACCTTGGTCCAGAAAGCTCATCGTGGTGTCACGACCACAGCGACCTTGGAACCGGTTTCATCATCAGGACTGACAGCTGACTCTCAAATCCACAAGTGGGTTGTGAAACTTTTAATATACTTGTTATAATGCAATAGCAAAGGTGCCATACCGATGTGTTGGTAAATAAAGATTAATTGTAGCAGTTTTGAACTATATTGTTATTACATGTTAGTTAATATATAATATAATAAACTAGATGAAACGTGAACTTCGTATGTGTATCATTACTTCCCTCTTAATATTTAACCTTCCCTAGACTTCTACGAATATTTCAAGATTAAGATTTGAGAATTCGTTTCAGCTGTTCTCCAGTTTTAGTGAGACTAACAAAATTGTAAGTTCGTTTTTAGGGTTCCGTAGCCAAAATGGCAAAAAACGGAAATCTTATAGATTCGTCATATCTGTCTGTCTGTCCGTCCGTATGTCACAGCCACTTTTCTCCGAAACTATAAGAGCTATACTATCGAAACTTGGTAAGTAGATGGACAAAAATGGAAAAAATATAAAAAATTTTAGGGGTCCCCATAGATACGACTGAAACAAAAAAAAATTTTTTTTCGTCTAACCTATGCGTATAGGGTATCTACGGATAGGTCTTCAAAAATCATATTGAGGTTTTTAATATCATTTTTTTCTAATCTGAATAGTTTCCGAGAGAGACTCTTCCAAAGTGGTAAAATGTGTGTACCCCCCCCCCCCCCCTCTAACTTCTAAAGATATGATAATTCTAAAAAAATATATGATGTACATTATTATAAAAACTACCAACGAAAATTGGTTTGAACGAGATCTAACAAGTAGTTTTTTTATACGTCATAAATGGTAAATCTTAATTTAACTTTCATTAAATCAACTAAAATATAAGAAATCAAAAACCTTTTAATTTTATAGAAATAAACATTATTTTTTTAATATTATTTTTTATTATTATTTTTTAATATTTTAATAATTAATATTTAATATTTTAATTTTTTTTAATTTTTTTTTTCATAGTTTTTTAATATTATAGAAAAGAAAGAAATATTATAAATACTTACGCGAATGTCTGTCTGTCTGTCTGTCTGAAACCTCTTCACGCCAAATTCCCAAACCGTTAAGAGGGCGACTAACCCAAAAAAATCAAACATCGTCCTCTCTTCACACTCACTCCCGGGCCCCGGCCCGTGTTGACACACGGGCCGGGGCCATAATATATAATGCCAGGTGAAAAAGGACGACGCGGATTCATCGCCAAATTAGTTTTTTCTCAACAACTCGATAATTATACTTACAATATTTTAAAAAATCCGCTAGGTCCATTTCTCAATGATAATTTTATACGATGTATTAAAATATTAACTTAGGTCTTAGTTCAATGCACGGTTGTGGCAATAAATGAAAATTTCGTGAAAATTAGATGCATCTTTGCGATTTTTTTCTATCGAGAAAATTTTAATATATCGTGTTTTTGCTCAGATCGGATTCTTGGAAATATAATGTATTTTCTAATTTTAGAAACTGAAACAATTTGGGGCTTATCAAGTATAAAAATGAATTATAAAATCGAAAATTTTGGGTTAGTCACCCGCTTAGGTCAAACTCATCCGACCGATCACAGCTAACATTGAAAGAATAGACATAAGTCGACCAAACTACGTAGGTTTGTCAACTGCCTAGGAATCAATTTCCTCGGGTATACATAACCCTGGAACCATTATCAATATACAACCCACTAATATCGGATGATCTACAATCGTACAAAACGGTCATGAACGCCGATACAATATACGTTGACATTGAGGAACCGGTAAGTTTCGACAGCCACGTTACAACAGTGTCGCATTGTTGTTTATTGTTAAACAGCGCCTGATATATTTACAATAAAATCCCTAAGAGTATTAGTGACACTAATGTTATCTTTAAAAAGAAATCAAAAAAATTGTTGCTTACGAAATGCTATTACTCTATAAATAATTTTTGATCTGATGACCACCATAATGTACCTTAGAATTTTAATGAATTGGATTTGACTGATAGATTTGTGATATTAATAATTATTAACTTATTTTTAAATTTTATTGTTTTGATTGTATGTATTTTTTATTTTAATGGATTTGACTGATATATTTGTAATATTATTTATTGACTTACTTTTAAATTTTATTGTTTTGATAGCATGTATTTTTTAATTTATTTTATTTATTGGATTTGACTGATGGAGTTGTGGTATTAATTATTTACTCATTTTTAAATTTTATTGTTTTGATAAATTTTGTAATTAATTAGCACTTAAGATATAAAAATTTGCATGCTTTTAGCAGAATATGTGTTCTCTAATATTTAATGCTAAGATCAATTTGTTACCATATTCAAGCAAATAAAATTATGATTATGATTATTATGATTAGGGTGTGTACGTGTTTCCTGTAGAGAGTTCACTGTGAAAGTAGCAGCGCTGAAAAACCAAAAAAATTTTTCACTATTGTATGGGGAAACTCGTGACGCTCGGGCCCTTGCCCATACAAAAGTAAAAAAAAAAATTGGTCTTTCAGCGCCGCTACTTTCACAGTGAACTCTCTACAGGGAACACGTATACACCCTAAAGTATTATCACTGTTTTTGTTACACCCTGTATAATTTAATAGCAACATACTTTTTGAAAGTTAGTCCGAAACAGGAGGTCTACAACGAACCGTATTAAGACTACGATCGGATGTCGCGTCCTATTCTATCAATGTCATTTCATGTTTCTTAGTGTCTAAACCACGGAGGTCTAAACACACTAGGCCGATGTTACGCGGCGTAAATTCCGCATGATTCCGCCTGCAATGTATTTTGAATGACCGGACGATGACACACTATTCCGTCGCGTTCCGTTCGTATTTTGTATGCGTTTGACATTGCGGACGTAATCATGCGGAATTTACGCCGCGTAACTTCGGCCTAGTGTGTGACACTGAGTAGGACGCGTCACGCGGCATTTCGATTCGTGCGTTTGAGTCACAAAACGGTTTCATTGTAAAGCCCCAGAGTCCTGTCACCTATTCTTATTTCGTTAACGAGTTGGCGTTCAGCACCAGAGGAAGCCAAAGCATAAGCGTGTAGGTAATATAATAAAGTGAACAACTTAGTTGCAAATCAGTCACAAGTCACATTTCTGCAGTCAGCTCGCTTCGAATGCAAGTTTTGTGCCTCGATCCGCTGTTTCGATTTTCCAACATTGCAATTCTAAATAAATAGGCACTTGAATATTCAAAAAATATCCTCATGCCTTTTTGGGAAAATCGAGGATAATAATTAACATGACTCATCTGATGGCTGGCTATTACGACAAATGGAGTTTGGATATTCAAAATATGAATTGCTATCTATCTAAGCTTAAAACTTTTATTTTCAATTCGTTGATTACTTAAATCTTAAATCTCTACAATTTACAAATATTAAAGATGCAAAAGTGTGTCCGTTTGTTACCTCTTTACGCTACCTTTAATTTTGATGGTATTTGGAATGGGCTATGGGGATACCTTTTTATCCACAAAAAATTTGCGGCTCCGCGCCAAAATCGAGTTTCGACGCAACAGAGTTGCGAGCAGGGATGGGGAAACTACGGCCCGCGGGCCATCTCCGGCCCGCGAAGGCTTGAAATCCGGCCCGCGACCATCAAACAAAACTCAAGAGAATATTTCGTATTGTTAGTTGTTAGTAAATAAAAGTTTAATTTAATTACAATTTCTAATTTCTTTTTTATTCCAACAGTTATTTTGTAATACATATTTGCACAATAAATTAGTGTTTCAGAAAATACATAATATCAATATTTTTATTTCAGTAATTAACATACTCAAAAATGCAACAACTTGGCCCGCCATATATTTTGTTAGGATTATATTGGCACGCGAAGGAAAAAGTTTCCCCATCCCTGGTTGCGAGCGTCATGACGTGTTATCAATTTACGGATTTTTTCGCGGAGCACTTTTCGTCCCGACGTTTCGGCTGCTCAGTGGAAAGTGACGGATTAACCCTTGATCAAATTAAGCAATTCTAGGGCACCACGTCTGAGGGGGCACCCTAAAGGTTTAAAGACTGATTCTAGTTGACATACAGATAGGAGGCCCCATATAGCCTTGGGGCATCAAGTAGTCTTGATCCATCACTGGCTGCTCTCCAGCGGCAGTGGCAACGACTGAGGTGACAGCTGATGTCATACATACTAAGAAGTTATTTAAAACTACTCTATATATCTATACTCTATACTTAATATTATAATGAGGTAAACTTTGTTTGTTTATTTGTTTAATTGTAATTAATAGGCTTAAAAACTACTGGACCGATTTAAAAAATTCTTTCACCATTCGAAAGCTACATTATTTACGAGTAACATAGGCTACATTTTATTTCGGAAAATATAGGGTTCCGTAAGATATTTGGGTTTTTCTGACACAAGGTGAAAAAAAACAACCAGAAAATTTACTTATTTTGCGTACGCTGCCTAAACTATAAAAGATAGAACCATACAATGTTCTAAGTAAATGTAGATCTTTTAAATATCTACAAAAAAGTCCGCGACACACTATACCTATCTATGTCAAGTGAGGTACAACAACCATTATTTTATTTAAAAATCTTGATTTTTTTTTGGACTACATTTAAACGCATTTATTTTACTCATGCTATTAATCTTTATCAAAATTAATAATTTCATCTCTAAGTACAGTTTATGAAGATATTATTTGGTCTTTGAATGATTAAAATTGGACGTTTGGTTTAGAAGTTATGGCGAAATTGAAAATTGCGATTTACGCCCGTTTCGAAGTGGGCGCTACCAAGGCACAGTAGCGAAGATTATGACCGGCCCTGCAGCGTCTGGTTTAATGCTTTAAGCCTGCAGCTGGTGAATTGACTCATATACCAAGAATACCAATGATCCCTACTGATTTGCCTATACCCTTCAAAAGGCTCCATTTCCTGAAAAAAATTATTTTGCACTAACGATAAATATTACTTATGTAAATCCCAGGGCCAAACATTCAAATTAGTAGGAACTTGAAATATTCACAAAATACTAAATTGTATATTTTGTACTTAAATAAACATTTAAGGGGCTCCCATAAAAACAAAATTTTTTGCCTATCTTTGCTTTATAATCGAACGGAACCATTCGTGCGCGAGTCCGACTCGCACTTGGCCGATTTTTTATCGACCGCGCGCTTGCTAGGGGGCGCTCGGGTAATATTTGCACACGGGCGCCACACCGGCTAGAGACGGCCCTGCCCGACCATCAGTATATTTTGTTACCTGAAAATAACTTAACGTCAATTAATGTTGTTTATAGAAAAGCTCTACAATAATCGCTTTAGTTATCTATCCTAAAATAACGGGTTGCACTTGCACTCCGGGACTACCGTCAGAGGTGAAAACTTATTATTAATTACATTTAAATTTTCTCATCATTAACAACTTTAACATCCACTGAAAGACAATCTGTGCAGCCTGCGGAAAATGATTGCGTCGTCGATGTTTCTGTGAATTGACCTGGGAATCATTTTGCTGACCGTGTCTTTCCTGGGTAGGCTTTTTGTAGCGATAACTGACATCCACGCGGGCGGAGCCGCGGCCGACCGCTATCTATACATTATAATAAAACTGTAGAAATAAAAATTCTGTACATTAAAGATATTCAAAAAATAATAACCGGGGGTGTCACTACATCGCTATAGAAGCCAAAAATGTAGTTAGTTTTTTGTTTGTCTGTCTGTTTGTATGTTTGTTCCACTATCACACGAAAACTACTGATCCGATTTGAATGCGTTTTTCGCAGATATTCGCCTTCTTCCAACTTAACGTGCCATTTAGCCGAAACTTTTTCGTTTTCGCTTCGTTATAGAATCGCCGATCAAAATGTATGGAATTGACATAAGACGAGTCGAACGTCAATGTCATATTAACGAACGCTTATGTCAATTCCATACATTTTCATCGGCGATTCTATAACGAAGCGAAAACGAAAACATTTTGGCACACACACCTGGTGTATACAAATTTTTCCCCCCACACCTCTAAAGGGACGAAAGAGGGGTTCAGATTTTGTATAAGACTTTTGCTTTAACACGAAAACTATTGATCCGGTTTGCATACGGTTTTCACAGATATATTAATTGTCTTCTTCCGACTCAACATTTGGTGATTAAAAATTAAAAAACCAAAGAGGAGGTCAGATTTTGTATCAAACTTTTTTCTTTATTGGACTTACTTTGACATATTATTATTAACTGTTTTTTCCAACTTAACATCTGGTGTAATTTTTCGTTCTTAGGGGACAACAGAGGGGGTAAGAATTTGTATCAACTGATAAAGTAGATACATTTTAAATGGCAAAACGTTTTCCGGGACAGCTAGTTATAAAATATTATTATCTGATTTTCGAATTCCTATCTACGCTATAAACGTAAAACGGAATACGAAATAATTTAATTCGGAAATAGTTACCACCGAAAAAACAATAATAAGCAATATGTACCTATATGATATGATAAACATTTTTGCAAACAGTTCCGCTCTATCGGAAATAATATTTTACAATCAGGAGGAAATGTTTACCAAGGGCAAGTTTTTGAAAGAACATACAACTTTCATTAAGGCGAAGACAACTGCCAATTCGACATCTTGGTGCAGTTTTCTAGACGTATGTATTTCATTGATTGGCACAAAAAATATATATGTGATTTTTGATTGTATTTGGAAAAGCTTCTTTATTTTAAATAATAAAATAATGTACTCCTACTCGATGAAAAAAAAAACCAAAGTCACATCTTCCAGGAACTTAAAACAGTTCTAACTAAAATAATATAGGTACTAAGCTATGCTTTAAAAATTGGTTTATTTGATACCTTTTACAAAAATCCAAAGCTTGCAAGATTTAATTTTCGGTTCTGACATCTAGATTTTCCATAATATTTATTTTTTCCTCTAACAAACAAAAAATGTATCCACGGTACCACAGAACACATAAGTACCGAGTGAACACTTCACATCCCTGTCTCTCTGGCATAAAAATCGACAGTGGTGAATGCGAATTCTCAAGGTCATTGGCAATTATCAGCGTCTTAAACACCTATTTTTAACGTGACATTTTAGAAGAATAATATCTCGGAAGAACAAACCTATTATCTTGAGATCAGATCAGACCTTAACAATACAGAGTTTTAAAGTCTTTACTACTCCTTTCGGAAGTCGGTTATATCTACAGAAGAAATCAGTATTTCTTTAAAGAGAAAAACTTATACCTATATAATTTTATTAATTTGACAGATGCGTTATTTCGACAGATGTTTTGCTTACAAGTTCACCGCATGACCCGCTTTCAAGGGGGTGACACACGTACGAACTTAAAGTACGCGGGTTTTAAGCTCGCGAACTTACTCGGCTCGCGTCGGTGACACACGAGAATGAGGGCATGGTAACCCCCAGGCTCGCGGCTGGCGGCGCGCGGCTCGCGGCTCGCGGCTCTATGCTGACACACAGATCGTCGAGCCATAAGTCCGCGTACTTACTCGCGTGTCTGTCACCCCCTTAAGATTAGAATTTAGATGATCAACAATATCATTATTGGGATTTGGGATACTGTTTTAACCTATCAAGCCCCATAGATCACCGGTGATCGCGACAACAATAGAATAACAATAGATTTCCAAGAATCCGCGATCGAAGGATTAATATGGAATATTAATCCTTCGATCTTTACAAATTTGATCAATTTGGTCCAAAATAATTCTAACATCTTGTTCTATACTACATTATGTAAAGTTTACATAATATTCGCAACATATTCCAAAAGCAGGTTTTAAAAGTAAGTCAATATTTCTAAACTCGAATCAAAATAAATACTTAGAACATTTTATAGTAGGCATGAGCCCGTCCTCTATTTTCTACTGCTCTCTTCACACTCACGCCCGTCTTTCATATGCCAGGTGAAAAAGGACGATCGCCAAGTTAGCGGGCAGATAGAGGTTTTCTGTTTTTAAAGGGTTTTTTATATTGAAATATTAAAAAGTAATTCCAACACTTTATAGACGACTTTCTCAACAGTACATTGTATTTTTTTCATGCCGTTAAGACGTCAATACAATCCATAAAAAGGTGATATTCTAAACCTTTTACAGCAAAAATCACAAAACTGTCGCGGGTTTGAGTTGGATTATTTAAAGCTACTTAAAAAAAATAAAAAATCTAGCTCCAACACTATATTATAATTAAAATGATCTTACGTGTTGTGCATTAAACTTATAGAAATACTGTATTTTAACTGTTAAATCACGTCTGTTAAATGAGCGAATCGGCAAAATTTCGTATACGGACTCTTAAGTCTTAACAATAAGTGGTCATCCATTTTATATGTCACACGTTTAGGGGGTAGGTAAGCTAAGCGGGTCGACAAAGTGTGACATGGTGTGGGGGTAAAGTTTTGTGACATCACATTTTAATAAATTGAATACTTAGCTAAATTTTTAGTTGTAAAATTGTAAATTATCGGATGTATCTTTCTCGCAAATCTGACCACCTGTGACAAGGGAAAAAAACCGGCCAAGTGCGAGTTGGACTCGCCCATGAAGGGTTCCGCAGCAGCAATAAGGTTTATTTCTATAAAATTAAAAGATTTTTGATTTATTTTTATATTTTAGTTGATTTAATTAAGTTAAATTAAGGTTTACCATTTAATATAACGTATAAAAAATCTACTGGTTAAATCTCGTTCAAACCAATTTTCGTTAGTAGTTTTTATAATAATGTACATCATATATTTTTTTATAATTATCATACTTTAGAAGTTAAAGGGGGGGGGGGCACACATTTTACCACTTTGGAAGAGTCTCTCTCGCAACTATTCAGATTAGAAAAAATGATTTTAGAAACCTCAATATGATTTTTAAAGACCTATCCATAGATACCCCACACGCATAGGTTAGACGAAAAAAAAAATTTTTTATTACAGTTGTACCTGTATCTATGGGACCCCTAAAATTTTGAATATTTTTTCCATTTTTGTATCAAAATCTTAATGCGGTTCACAGACTACATCTACTTATCAAGTTTCAATAGTATAGCTCTATATAATAGTTTCGGAGAAAAGTGGCTGTGACATACGGACGGACGGACAGACAGACAGACAGACAGACAGACTGACAGACAGACAGACATGACGAATCCATAAGGGTACCTTTTTTGCCATTTTGGCTACGGAACCCTAAAAATAATGAAATTCGTGTACTTAACGTACTTTATGACTGATCCCTAAAAATATGTAAGTACAGTTAACAGTGATACAGTTAGAACCACTTCTATTAATTAGATTACTTATTATTAATTTATTATCCATGTAATTTAATACGTTTTTTCGCAAGAAACATATTTTTTTGGATAAAATTTAAAACTATGTTCTGTCACGGAGCACGAAGTATCATTTCACAACTTTCATCAAAATCGGATCAGCATTCAGCGACCGTGAAGAACAATGTAAAAACAGACACACACATTTTCACATGTTTTTTTAATAATAATATACCTAAGCAGGTACGGATAATAACAAGTATATTGTTTGTTGTTAAGTAAGAACGTCTTATTTCTTTTTGTCAATTTTAATGTGTTTTTTAATGTGCAAATCCATGACTTATTATTATTATCTAATGTGCTGTGCTTAACACCACAGATATAAAGACACACGAGTATTATGTATATTGTATTCTGTCCGTCTATCCGTCGGCCATGATGTGACACGCGTGAAGGTCGACCTACACTACAATATATTGTGTTTTCCTTCATCGTTAAAGAGCTATCAATATTTTTTGTGGTCGCTAAGAGTATCAGTTTTAACCCTTACCTCTTACCTATTGAGGTTGGGTTGCACCAACTAACTTTAACTATAACCTTAACTACAATGCAAAATGTCAAATCTTTGGTTAAAGTTAAAAATAGACGCCATCAAGACGCCATATTTAACCATAACCTATAGCTTGACAAGGTTTTAAATGCACGTGGCGAAAATAGGAACTAACGCTGTCATCGTACAAAAATGCCATTTTTGACAGTTCTCCTTTACCAGCAGCGCCCCTGCCCACGTTAATTTATAACCTTGTTGCACCAGCTGTCATCTGTCAATTTCTCCGGTCAAAGTTAAGTTAAAGTTAAAGCTAAAGAACGCCATATTTAACTATAACCATAACTTTAACCTTAACTTTAACTTTAACCACGCCTCTGGTGCAACCCACCCTAAGATGTTGGATGCAGCAATGATCATGTTGAACCATAGCATAACTATTCAAGGTTAAGTCGACTTTTTAGGGTTCCGTAGCTAAATGGCAAAAAACGGAACCCTTATAGATACGTCATGTCTGTCTGTCTGTCCATCCGTACGTCACAGCCACTTTTCTCCGAAACTATTATAGCTATACTATTGAAACTTGGTAAGTAGATGTACCTAATCTGTGAACCGCATTAAGATTTTGATAAGTACAAAAATAGAAAAATTATTAAAAATTTTAGGGGTTCCCATAGGTACAACCGAAACAAAAAAAAATATCTTACCTATGCGTGTGGGGTAAAAATTATAATAGAAACCTCAATATAATTTTTGAAGACCTATCTATGGATAGGTCTTCAAAAATCATATTGAGGTTTTTTAATATAATTTTTTTCTAACCTGAAAAGTTTGCCAGAGAGACTCTTCCAAAGTGGTAAAATGTGTCCCCCCCCCCCCCCCCCAACTTCTGAAGTAGGGGCATGATAAGTCTAAAAAAATATATGATGTAGATAAGTAGGTATTTAGTATATTACTAAAAAACAACCAACGAAAATTGGTTTGAACGAGATCTAGCAAGTAGTTTTTTTTATCCAACTTTCATGAAAGTTGAAACCAACTGAAATATAAAAATAAATCAAAAACCCTTTAATTTCACAAAAATAAACCTTATTGCTGCTGCGGAACCCTTCATGTGCGAGTCCAACTCGTACTTGGCCGGTTTTTCAATATGCTTAACTATTGACATTAGCTTTGATATCTCAATTCTCACTGTCTCATAAACTAAGGGTTAAAGTAAGGATTGAAGACAGTAGTGCACTGTGCGCCTCGTTTAGATCATGGGTTCCCAACCTCTTCTTGGCCAGGGACCACTGTTACATTTTTCAACTTAACAAGGACCACTATGAAGGCATAACAAAAATAAAACTATAATAATTATAATCATTCTAAATTTCAAAAAATCTAAATAAAATAACATAAAAAGAAACATTTGATATTTTAGTAGTTCTGAGCTTGCATCTTCTTATTGGTTATCCTAGAACTAATATTGTTAAGGCGCTATATTGAAAAAACTGTCTTTTTTGACGTAATACTATAGGACCCTCAGAAATGTTACAAATCTGGTAATGAGATATGCATATTATCTTCTTAGCCTTATCTAGGTTTGAGAATATTTTGCCTCGATACATTTAATTTTCGAAATGACCTCTTAAAAATACGAAATTTGAAGATTGTAGGAAATTAGTTTAATTGATAGACACCTTTGCAACTCAAAATCGTATAGAAGCATTTTGCTTGAATGCTCCTAGTTATTTTTTAAATGATTATAATTACGTTTTTTCGCATGTTTTCCGAGCGAGCCGATAGCTTCTGGCCGCAGCGTATTCACGACTTTATAGTCATACAAGTTAAGTATAAAATTGCCCTTGCGGTAAAATTACTTCCGATATAGCGCCTTAATGAGTGAGTAATGTTAGTCATTCGCGGACCGCATTTTGGCTCCTACGGACCACTGGCTGGGAACCAGTAGTTTAGACCAACCACGAAAACTCGGGTCATTAGTGTGGACGGTTCACGGCAACTTGACGCGAGTACGGAGGATAATATTATTATCTATGTTATCAACATCGAACCTCCTTCCCTCAGTCATTCCGTGTTACCTCTCTCGCGCTGTTGTGTCCTGTCACATGTGCGACAAATATTAATATGTTATCTAGTTTGTGAAAAAGTTAAAAAATAGGTAAGTTAAGATTATGAAACATTTTAACCCGTCGATCCGCGATCTTTCTTGGAAATCTATTGTTATTCTGTTGTTGTCGCGATCACCGGTGATCTTATGGGGCTTGAATCTTGATAGGTTTTTTTTTTAAATTGTTATTTCAATAACAAAATATTACCACCACGTAAAAAAACTGTATTTTATTCTATGCCATGTTTTAATTAGGTAAAACATGGGAATAACAAAAGAGAATATTGAATATTATATTTTTATTTATAATTATAATTAGTTAATAAATAAGTTGCCCTTAAAAACCTGAATTATAGTTCTAGTTTTTCCGTAAGATAGTGATATTTCAAAGAAAATATCAAATATGTATTCAATTAAGATCTAGTTTTTAAACGGGAAAAATGCCCACCACACATTCCCACCACTGCAACTCCTGTGTCGCCAGGATCAACAGTGGTAACCAACCACGAAAACCCTTTGATATGATCTCAGGCAAATCTGTCTTGGGACCCGCAACGAAATTAATCAGAAGAAATGTAGGAGGAGTAGGAGATATCCAATTTCCCTCCCCAAGCAAAGCGGAAGACAGCCAAATTGTAATGACATTGATGTCCAAACAAAGGGGGAAGCACCACGGGACAAAGGGGGAAAGCGCCACGGGGTATTCAATAGGTATAATGTAAATAACGTGTTAAAAGATTGGCGATTTCAAAAAGTGGATATAGCTCATGTCCAATACCCTAGATTCAAGAATCTAGTCCGTACAGATTTATCTATCAATATAAATAAATATGAATTTCAATTTTGTTAGTCTCGGTAAAACTCGCGAACAGCTGAACCAATTCGGCTTTTATATTAGGAGAAATTTATATTAGGAGAGAAGTGGTACTATGTTTATTAATATTAACTAAGAAAAAAAAAACCGGTCAAGTGCGTGTCAAGCCACGCGCAATGTAGAGATCCGTCGCGTAGTAGCGCTAGTTTTTTTTTTTTAATTTTTGTATGCTCAATTAATGTACTGTATATATAACGTGTTTTACACTACTAACAACATCATCTCAGTTGCTTTCAAAGGAATTTGAAAGAAAAGTTCCTTTATACTTCGCCGAAAACATTTTTTTTAGTTGATCGGCTATTACTATTACTCAATAACTTATGAAGTCTTCTTAGCCGTGATAGTTTTCCTTTTAAATTCAGCATATTTCCTACTCCCGTGAAATTTTTCACATTTCCAGAAGCAACCGTTTAGCTGGTAGAAGGGGGGGACACTGGACTCTAACGATTTTTTCCACTTTAAAACTTAATATTTCACAAACGGATCCCTAAATCGGAAAATGATCTATGAATACACAATCTCAAAAATCAAAATAATATCTTTAAAAAATATATCCAATTCACCCCCGTTTGATGTGTAGGGAAGGTACCATAAATTACTCCTGCATAACTGGCCTGGTTTTGACGGTGCGGGAGTTATTATGATTATTAACTAAGATTTTGCCATCCACCCCCATAGAAACGTATACGAGCAAAAGGCAATAAAACAGGCCCATAAAAGTTTCTAAATCCTTACGATTTCGGTAACATTAGGCCATAGGGACTCATAAAGTCAACAAAAATCACGGGTCAAATATCCTCCTCCTTTTTAGGATGTCGATTTAATATGGTGTGTTATGAAATTATTCGTGACTAGCTGTTGCCCGCGACTCCGTCCGCGTTAGCATAGTAGATCAAATGACGCATCCCAAGTATTATTTATTGTACAAAAATATTAAATATACAGATTTGACATTCCTACGATTTTATTATATATAGATGTTCCGCGCGGCTTCGCTTGCGTAATTTAGGAATTTCACGCAACCGTATATTTTTCCGCAAAAAATAGCCTGTCCCTTCACGTGATATATTCTTCATGTTTGCCAAATAACATAAAAATTATTCCAGCAGATCTTAAGATAATAAGCAATTTCATATAATTTCCCCCGTTTTTTCCACATGTTTCTCTATTTCTTCGCTCCAATAAGTTTTAGCGTGATAAAATGTAGCCTTATAGCCTTTCTAAATCAATAGGCTATTCAACACTGAAAGAATTTTTCAAATCGAACCAGTAGTTCCTGAGATTAGCGCGTTCAAATAAGCCCTTTCATATAATTTCCCCCGTTTTTTCCACATTTTCCTCTATTTCTTCGCTCCTATTAGTCTTAGCGTAATAAAATATAGCCTATAGCCTTCCTCGATAAATGGGCTATCCAACAGTAAAATATTTTTTCAAATCGGACCAGTAGTTCCTGAGATTAGCGCGTTTAAACAAACAAACAAACTCTTTCCAATTATAATATTAGTATAGATGTCTAAATTTCTTAAAACGTTTATCGCTACATGTATTATTATTAAGGACAAGGATACTCTAAAATAGGAAACCTGTATTTCTTGTCTGTATTATATTATGGGGTCCATACTAATCTTACGAATGCGAAAGTCTGTCTGATAGTACATATAAATACTTATGTCCCTGAAAGCCGCAATTGCAGCATAGTTTCATTGGGGAAAGAATGTACGGTTTCAAAAAAAAAAACAATCGCCTGCGCGAACGAGGTTGTACACCTAAAAAGTAAAATGTAAGGATGAAAGTTAGTAGATATTATAGAACGTCTAATAACTGATTTAGGGTGAAGCCAAACGAGCGTAATTTGTGAGTTGTGAGTCGCAGAATTTCGGTCGCGTAAATATCTTTTCATACATATCATGACTCACAAAATTACGCTCGTGTGAATCAAACAGGACTTTCGTATGAAACTGAATGCAGTAGAATTTCTGCCAGCCGAAATTCTGCGACTCATAACTCACAAATTGCGCTCGTTTGGCTTCACCCTTAGTTCAAAAAGGCTCAAATGGAGTCTATTTTTCGCCGCAAAAAGCACTGTCCCCACAAGATTTCCTTTAGGAACGACGAACGTACTAAACGTTCACTTTTATCATCATCAGCCTATCAAAGTCAACTAAACGTAGGCCTTACCAAACAAGCACACGTTATTTAATTAACATTTCAATAAAAATTGAGGTTATCTAAAAACCCAACAACAATAATTAGCAATTTTAACTAAAATGTAAAATGTCGTCAACATTAAAAGGTTAACGACATCCACACGATCGACGTGTGTAGATGAAAATGAAAATGATGTTATTACTTTAAACAAAAATAAACATTTAAATTCCAATACAAAACCTGAATTGTTTGATAAAGTAGCTTATCTGTTATTTCATATGTATATCCTGACTGTTATAATTACTATAATAGGTCTACCAGAATCTGATGGCAAAAAGTGAGAAAATAAATTATAGAAATAGGAATAAAACATTTTCATCCTTTTTTATTTCTTTAGCGGCTTATTTTGTGTGTGCAACATGAAAATATAAAAATTTATCCAATGATCAAGTATATTTTTTGAAAATCTGCCGTCAAAAATTGCCATCAGATTCTGGTAGACCTATATTTAACTTAAAATTACATAACAAAATACTTATGTTCTTATCATAATATGAAGTGCTTTCAACTCTATCTTATATCTTTAAACGAGCAATGCTTTTATATATATAAATATATAATTGGAATCTCGGAATCGGCTCCAACGACTTTCATGAAATTTTGTATATAGGGGGTTTCGGGGGCGATAAACCGAACTAGCTAGGAATCATTTTTAGAAAATGTCATTTTATTCGTGTTTTATCGAATACCGAGCAAAGCTCGGTCAAATAGCTAGTATGAATTATGAACGTTTCAATACAATATTTATTGTTTCATTTTAAGCTTTTACACCTATTATGTCTTCTATTAATATAAAAATGTACTTATGTTAAAAACAAAGATTTTGTCAACGATAAAGAAACCACACAAAAAGGGTCTTAGCATAGCTCCCTGGGGAACTCTTAAAAAATTACCAAAAATATTTCGTTTTTAGTCAACATTATAATATTTTTTAATAAAAGTTATATAATATTCGTATATTTTATAATAAATAATATAAATTTTAACGCTTAAAATAATATTATTATTGTTTATATTCTCGAAATGTTTTTATCAGTATGGAACATCTCAGACAAATCTAATGTAAATTACATAAAAATAATGAGTTACCACACACGTGTCCAAAGCCACCTTTCGCTAGTTTCCGTTACTATTAATCGTTCGTCAACATCATGGCTTCTCTTTCAGTGATACGAAAGAGATAGAGAAAAAGAGATACGTAATCCGCGACTAACTTGAGTGGCGCAAATGGGCCTAATCAAATGTATAATTCATACCTATTTTTGCGACTAATTTGAATACAGACCTCGTTTTTCACTCAACAAGCTCGTGAAGATAAGTTCATCAGGTTTTTGCTTTTTTACACGAATCTATATTTAAATAAAAATGAATTTTCCATTTTGTTAGTATCACTTAAACTCGAGAACGGCTGAACCGATTTGGCTAATTTTAGTTTTGAAATATTCGTGGAAGTCTAAGGAAGGTTTAGGTACATTAGGAGGGAAGTGACACGTCACACAAGGTTCACGGTCATCTTGTGAATGCTAAAATTCTTAATTTCACTAATAAAATAAAAATTACGGACTAAATACTGGAGTTTTGGTAATTCGTACCTTAGAAAACTAATACTAGTTAACAGTGTTATCCTCAAAATAAACCTTTAGAAGTTTTGTAATTGGTGCTATCGATAATAGCTAGCCTAAATAAATAGCGGAATCACTAAAAAAACATGAAATATATTATTTTATCTTTTCGGGCTCTCAATCTTTATTTTTCTAAGTCAAGTTTTTTGATTATCCCAATTCCCATTCCAAAATAATTTTTTTATGTTTAGGGCCTTTTTCACCACTTCCTTGATAAATGTCGAATAGGCTATCCGCCAATTAACTTGACAGATCAAGTATGGAGAATCTGTCAAAAAAGTTGTGAATAGCCTATTCGGCACTTTATCAGAAAGTGGTGAAACAGGCCCTTAGTATGCTTTAGCAGCTGATAACAAGGAAGACTATATAGCTGAGGAACATTCCTATTTCTTTTGTTTTCCTCGTGCCTAGTTTTTGTGACAGTTAAATATTTATAACAAATTTTACTATTCCAACACGATCGCTAAGAATAAAATTGAATATTATGTAACATAATTATATGATATAATCAAACGCATGTTGAAAATCTATAATGACGTAGAAGTCGACCTCTAAAATAAATGTTTAAATTCAGGAGGTCACAAAGTATGAATTCATCACGTTCTTCTAATCTACAAGGATGTGTAGATTTGTATATCAATTATCTTGGTTTATCTTCTGGTTTGGTTTGTCTTATCTTATATTGACGACCTCTGTGGCTCAGTTGGTTGAATTTGCAGCTCAAGCCGGGGGTCGCGGGTTCGAATCCCGCCGATAGAACAAAAAAAGTTTTCAATGTTCCCGGGTCTGGATGTGTATTAAATATATGCATTATATAATAAACACCTTCAATATATGTATAGTATAAGAATATTAAATATAAAAGATTGTGTACGCCTGTTGCCGCTATAACAAGAAATACTAAAACAAAATAAATTAAATATTTAAGGGGGGCTTCCATACAACAAACGTGATTTTTTTGCAATTTTTTGTTCGATATCAATAAGTGCCAAGGACAGGCACTTGAAATGTTCACTTAATAATCAGTAAAATTAAATTAAACTAAATAATGAACTTATTTTACTAGATGTCATTTCAAAACTTGAACTAAATATGCGTGGACAAAAATTGAGTTTGCATAATTTCATTCTATTTTTACTTTACATTCACAGTACTTAACTAATCTGTAAAAATAACTCTTTATCTTTGCTGTGATTTACCAGGTTGTAAAAAGACCATTTGGTAGTATTGCTTATCGTGATCTGTGGCAATCGTTTACCATAAAACAATAAAATTACTGAACATTTTATGATGAAACATAAAGTTCATGAACAATTAACGTATGATTGCGGAACAAGACAGGTGCGTGTATAATTTTATACGTGAAAAAAACTGTTACATATATTGTTTATTATGTTTAACATTAGCCATGGTACAAAAAAGAACACAATAGTATTAAGGCGCTATATTGAAAGTAATTTTACCGCAAGGGCAATTTTATACTTAATTTGTATGACTATAAAGTCGTGAATACGCTGCGGCCAAAAGCTATCGGCTCGCTCGGAAAACATGCGAAAAAACGTAATTATAATAATTTAAAAAATAACTAGGAGTATTTAAGCAAAATGCTTCTATACGATTTTAGTTGCAAAGGTGTCTATCAATTAGACTAATTTCCTACAATACATCTATTTTCGTTTAAAAATAATCTTTAAATTTCGTATTTTTAAGAGGTCATTTCGAAAATTAAATGTATCGAGGCAAAATATTTAAATACATCAATCGTGTTTCTAGTTATTCTCAAACCTAGATAAGGCTATGAAGATATGTATATCTCATTACCAGATTTGTAACATTTCTGAGGGTCCTATAGTATTACGTCAAAAAGGACAGTTTTTTCAATATAGCGCCAATACTTCAGTCGGAATTTCCAGGAATTGCTATTGTATTCTATTGTTGTCGCGATCACCGGTGCTCGCGCGGGGCTTGAAGGATTAAAAGGTGTAATAGTAGCTTCTGCCTATGCCTAATCTATACTAATATTATAATTGGGAAGAGTTTGTTTGTTTGAACGCGCTAATCTCAGGAACTACTGGTCCGATTTAAAAAATTATTTCAGTGTTAGATAGCCCATTTATCGAGGAAGGCTAATTGCTAATAGGAGCGAAGAAATGACTGTACTAATATTATCATTGGGAAGAGTTTGTTTGTTTGTTTGAACACGCTAATCTCAGGAACTACTGGTCCGATTTTAAAAATTCTTTCAGTTTTAGATATCCCATTTACCGAGGAAGGCTATAGGCTATATTTTATTACGCTAAGACTAATAAGAGCGAAGAAGTAAAGGAAAATGTGGAAGAAACGGGAGAAATTATTTGAAAGGGCTTATCTTACGAACTACTCGAGAATTTTTTCTGCTATTTGGCACAAATAAGACCACGTGAAGGATCATAGGCTATTTTTAGTGAACTAATTTGTCTGTGAAATATCTTATTTACGCGGGCGAAGCCGCACGGAACGTCTAGTACCTAATCTATATAATTCAAAATTAATTCGAAATTTATATAAGTATGCTAAAACTCGAAAATGGCTGAACAATTAGTTCATATATCATAGGGCTAATTTTAGTCTTGAAATATTCGTGGAAGTCTAGAGAAGGTTTATATTAGACTGAAGTAGCACAAAGTTCACCGGGTCATCTAGTAAAATATAAAAAGACATGGGATTGAAACCAACCATGAAACTTTTATTTAGATAAGTACTGGTTAAACCAACCAACAAGATAAATAAATTCGGTTAATAGGTAACTAATAATGTTAATTGGTCACAATAAAACGATAACGGCAAAAGCTATTAAACCTTCCCAATATCTGCATTATCATTGACAGCCGGTAGGTAAGTAGTGCAAGATATCATGCACTCGAGCAAACAGTGTAAGATAAGTTTAAGCCAGACTTTATATAGGTAAAATCCTAAACGCATAAGGATAATATAGATAATAATATATTATTATCTCAGTTGTAAAATATTGTGTCTGCAGTAGTAGCTATCTGTTCATAGTATGATAATATTATGTACAGTATGATACCCGTGCGACCCGCCCGGCGTCGCACGGGTATAAAATATATAGCCACTGAAAAAATGTATAGATCTATAAAAATCGATAGCCTATGATCTTTCACGTGGTCTACTTCTTATCTGTGCCAAATAACATAAAAATTGCTCCAGTATTTCGCGAGATAAGCCCTTTCAAATAATTTCCCCAGTCTTTTCCAAATATAGCCTATAGCCTTCCTCGATAAATGGGCCATCTAACACTAAAATAATTTTTCAAATCGGACCAGTAATTCCTGAGATTAGCGCGTTCAAGTTCCCTTTCAAATAATTTTCCCAGTTTTTTCCACATTTTCCTCTATTTCTTCGCTCCTATTAGTCTTAGCGTGATAAAATATAGCCTATAGCCTTCCTCGATAAATGGGCTATCTAACACTGAAAGAATCATCAAAATCCGTTGCGTATCTTTTCACGTAATCCTAAAATACATCTCGAGCACTTGGGAAAGAGATATTTGCTAACATTAAAACTTTTTTTGCAGAGCTAAAAATGGCGCAAGCAGTGCTCCAGAGTCAGAGAAAGGAAGACGATCTCGCAAACTTAATAGGACAGTTCGGAAAATGGCAGTTCATATTGTTCGCGACGATATCAATAGTAAAACTATCGTCGGGATGGGTACAGATGATGATTCTGTTCCTCACACCGAGCAGCACATTCTGGTGCACCAGCTTTGACAATGCCACGTTGGTTGCGGAGAATAACACTTGCTACAACAACTGCTTGTCTTACGCCTACGACAACCACCCCATGGATAACACCATTGTCTCAGAATGGGACCTAATATGTGACAGGCGATGGCTGGCCAGTTTTACACAAACGGTTTTACAGTTTGGGATATTGCTGGGCAGTATATTATTCGGATTCCTATCTGACAGGTAAGTTAAGACCCAATTTTATTTTGTGTGCTAGGTGTATGCGCAGTATTTATCAATGTAATTCTCATTTTTTGTAACATACAAAACCAGTTTTGTATGAAAATTGTGATGGTTTTTTCTAAGGCTTCTAATAACGGTGATCATACGAATTAAAGTTTTTTATAACTAAGGTAGACTAAAGTTTTTATAATAACACACATTGCTACCTTACATTAGGTACCAATGCCAAATCAATGCGATTATTTAAATTCACATAACTTTTCTTATTTTTCTTACATTTTTCACCTAAAACCGCGTAAGCACTACGCAATAGTTGAAAACGCAATCTTGACGTAAACGCAAATTTGAAAATTTTGCCCTCTTAAGTTTCAGTTTCCAAAAATCATAGAAAAATACTTTGTTGCATTATAAACATTATTTTTATTTAAGAAAATATAAAATTAATGGTCCTTCGATTCCTTTTCTATCGCTAGAGTTTTCTGTACAGGTACCGTAACTATTTAAAAACTTTTGAATTAAACCATGACAAAGAATAGATTTTGAAATGTATTATTTTATAGGTCATAAAACGAGTACGAGCACGAGGTCATAACAAATGATTTGCTTATCCTCATCTCGCTTATCTTTATCTGTTTACGCAAATACAAAAATAGATACCTAAAGGTCGCTTACTGTAATAATGTTAGTCTAACTTAATATAGATATCTAGATTACGATTTGAAGCCTATAAAACGTTTTATTTTTACATAAATAATATCTTTTTAATTATTCAAGTTTGCATTGAGTTTCTATGTCATGGATTTCCGCCGGTCAATTCTAATCTCTATTCTCTAATACCTAACTATTTTCCTGCGCAACTTACACTTGCATTTACATTTTAAGCTTAGTACTAGCTACTATAATATTTGAAAAAAAAAACTTTTTTTTACTAAATTTACTCGAGTGTACCAAGAGTCATGAAAACTGATCTTCAACATTTTTGTCCATACTCAATATTACAGATGAGAAAGTGTGTATATCTGTTACTTCTTCACGTTCAAACCGCTGAATCAATTTTGCTGTTTGGTATGGAGATACTTTGAGTCCCGGGAAAGGACATTTCATCCCGAAAAAAATGTACTTACGGTTCCCACGCGATAAACGAAATCTGGCGCAACGAAGTTGCGGGCGTCATCTGCAGGGCAAGCATAACAACAGTAGACATGGGAAAGAATCGACATACTGGCAGATTTTATCGACAAAATAGCTGATTTCCATTGTCTGACTGTCACTTTGTCTTGTCTAACTGTCACTTTGTCTATTTTTCCGTAGAAAGAAACCGTTCTTGTGGTGACCATGCTACGCCCGTAGTAGCATACATGGGCGCCGGCAGGGGGGTGCACTTGCACCCCTTGGAAATCTCAGGATCAACGGGAATTATTGAAAAAAAAAGCATTTTGTAACCCTATTACCATACCGTACAAAGATAGTTCGTAATGTTTCGGCACTAAATGTATTCTGTTGGCGTAAATAGACAGTCACTGTTGTTACAAAAAGTAAAAAAAAAAGAACAGAAAGAAAACTTAAATCTGCACCCCTTGGAAATTACTTCTGCCGGCGCCCATGGTAGCATATAAAGGGTACAGGAAAGATAAGAGAACACAGATCTACGAATCATAAAATGATTAATTAAGACGCCCGATAACGCCATCAACGACTTAATTGTGTTAAATTAATAGCTTTGGAAGTTAGAATTAGGTTTTACAATATTGACCTTAAGTCTTACTCTACACGAAAGAGTTCAAGAATTAGTTATATTACGGGAGGTCACGACATTTTTGGTAACGATATCCAAAATGACTTACATTGCATTGACAAGATAAAGAGCAACTCTCTGATGCCAAATATGTCGGTCTGCCTGCGTAAAGTAGTTGCGTTCTCTGTATAGGGCGCCTGAAAACCCAGTTATCATGACCAAAAAAAATGATAAGGTAAATGGCTGAGTAAGTTATATTAGGTAAGTACTAGTTGTTCTCATACCAGTAGCGTAAAAACTGACCAAATATTCGGTTGCGTTATGAAGCAACGAGCGTTCAAACGTCACTTAATATTGTGACCAAAAAAAATGATCAGGTAAATGGCTGAAAATTACAAATCGTAAACTGTCAGTACGTACTAGCTTATTGGCACCAAAACTGACCAAATATTTGGTTGCAATTCATAGCTATCGGCGACCTATGTCTGAACGTATATTCTGATATTATGATGGTGTCGTGGTGGGCAATATAACTCTTCCATTGCTGTTGCGAAACCCCTTGAGCTTGGGCTCATTTGTTTTCTACTGATGACCTAATTCGCTACACTTGGTTGGTGGTGAGAGTCTGATGACGGAGCAGGGTGAGATTTCAGATTTTTTAGCGATTAGATATTTTAATCATCGATGAAAAGTTTCCTCACCGGTCATAAAAGCGTGTGTTTTTCGTTTTTAAACCAAGCACTTTACTAGTAAAATACTTTTAAAAGAATATACATTCAGACATAGGTCGCCGATAACTATGAATTGCAACCAAATATTTGGTCAGTTTTGGTGCCAATAAGCTAGTACCTACGTACTGACAGTTTACGATTTGTAATTTTCAGCCATTTACCTGATCATTTTTTTTTTGTCACAATATTAAGTCACGTTTGAACGCTCGTTGCTTCATAACGCAACCGAATATTTGGTCAGTTTTTACGCTACTGGTATGAGAACAACTAGTACTTACCTAATATAACTTACTCAGCCATTTACCTTATCATTTTTTTTGGTCATGATAACTGGGTTTTCAGGCGCCCTATACAGAGAACGCAACTACTTTACGCAGGCAGACCGACATATTTGGCATCAGAGAGTTGCTCTTTATCTTGTCAATCTAAATTAAGTCATTTTGGATATCGTTACCAAAAATGTCGTGACCTCCTAATCTATTATGAATGGTCAGTTCGACGATAGCGACGTCCGTGAACCGATAATGGGTTCAATCCTGACAGGACATAAATATGTTTATTACTTTCTTAACATTTATTTCCAGGTTTATCAACCCTTGTTCATATCAACTGTGGCTATTTTTGGAGTGATATAAGTCTAGAAATAGTCCTTTACGACATATCAGATCAAAAATTTCCTCTATCTGTTTCAGGTTCGGGAGAAGATACACATTTTTGGCGTCATGCGTCGCCCTCATTGCGTTGGGATTCGCTGTCCCTTTCTCGCCCAACTACACTGTATTTACAATCATCAGGTTCTTCTTGGGGATCGCAGCTGCGGGAACAATGGTTGTCTCTTTCGTGATCCTCATGGAGTCCGTTGGGTCGAAGTACAGGGAGTTGCTAGGCTGCCTCTATCAGATTCCGTTCATCATTGGGCATATTACGGTGCCCCTGTTCGCTTACTTCTTCAGAAATTGGAGCGAATACACCCTAGCCCTGGCTGTGCCACCACTGATATATTTGGGCTATTTCTTCGTGATATTCGAGTCGCCAAGGTGGCTGGTTAGCATGGGGAGAGTAGAAGAGGCGACTGCCATAGTGAAGAAAGCTGCTGAGATGTAAGTAGTCAATTCTCTTTTCTTCTCATCATTATTTTTTTAAGTTTTTACTGACATGCAATAGTAACGCGATTATTGGTCACGCATTATGGACGCAAGGACAGCTTTCAAAGCTTGACCATCCTAATACTAAGAAACAAAATCTTACTTACAGGAACAAACTACCAACTTCAAAAATAGAGGAGACGCTCAAGAAAATGTCGGAAGACATCCGCAGCCAGGCGACTGAGGCGAAGCCAAACTATTTGGACCTGTTCAAGCGGTCGTTATGGCTGAAGACAGTGAGCTGCTGCTACATGTGGACGATATGCGGGCTGACCTTCTACGGGTTCAACCAGTACATCAGCCAGACCAGCCCTGATCCGTTCGTGACGGTGGTCGCTGCTGGAGGAATACAGGTAAATTGACTTACCGTTATTCAGCTTGGAGTATTGGACCAGTGGATACAGGCTTCTCTCTGTTATCGATCGATGTTTTAGAGTCCTGCCCATCTAGCATAGGTACGCCAACGAGAAAATTTTGTCTACACGTTTTCTCGATGTTTGATGGCGTTTCTCTTCATCTCTATTGACCCTAACATGACAATTTTTTTCCCGTGTAGATCTGTCGTCAAAATCTATCGACATAATGTCAAAAAATGATTTTGACATTATGTCGTTATCGACTTACTTCTATAATCTGTGTTGTCGACAATATAACTACACACGAGAGTGAGATATATCGAGATTTTCTCGTTTGCGCATCTTAGGCCGGCTGGACAGTCAAGCTTCTCCCATAAATTTCCAGTGATCGGTAGTAGTGGCTTTTAGTTACCGACTCCCTGAAAATGAGGAAAATTAGAACAGTGTAGCATAGATGATACGTTCGTCTACGACATTATTGTGATTTGAAGACAATTTAAGACGATTTGCCGACTTATTTACTTGTTCGACGAGAAGCAAGTCAATAATCTTTACTTTTTTATAAACAAAAATCCATTAGACGATGTGATAATAAGATGTTTAGTATAAAGACAATAAAATGTTCAATATTCCCATTTTCCCAGTTTTAAAAGTTAAACTTTTTTTCAGATACCCTCAAATCTGATCGCGTTCTGGCTGATCAAGAGGTTCGGGAGGCGCCTGACAACCGCCACCTTCTTCACTCTTGGTGGTCTCTGCGTCATCATTTTGGGAGTAGTCCCTCACAAATTCTGGATAACCTTAACTCTTGGTTCCCTCGGTGTCAGTTGCGCTGCCATTGTGGCCACTTGCATCTACATCTACACGTCCGAAATTTTCCCAACTGTCGTCAGAAATATGGGCCTTGGTGCTTGTTCAACGTTCATGCGAGTTGGATCCATGGTGGCTCCATTCATATCCAACATGTCTTTGACTGTGCCGTGGCTGCCGACGGTTGTGTTTGGTTTAGCTCCGATAAGTTCCGGTCTGGTCTGCCTACTCCTTCCGGAGACCAGAGGGGCTTCATTACCAGATAGCTTGGAAGACATCAAAATGCCGGAGAAAAAATAGAACAATTGACTTAAAATTATTGTTGTAAATTGTATGTTGGCTAAATTACAGCATGATTTCATCAGGATATTTAATATTCATGACTATAAGAACACTGACGCCATAATATTATATTGAACAGCTAAAATATAATATTACCGTATTTATTATTCAGATTAGACACTGGTTACACTGGCTGGTTTGAGGTTTCTGAGTTTTATAGAAAACACCTGATAGAAAACCACAGAAATCTAACATTAGAGTCGGTAACTTTAGACCTTTTAAATGAATAAGAAGTTTGTAATTACAATACTGTTTTTTTTGTAACTTATTGATAATATTCGACGTGTTGTCTGATGTCTCCTATTTTGTTTCCTTGTTGTTTATTTCTGTATATAAATTAAGACATTAAGGGCTCGTTTCATTAATTCCTGATAAGTGCCGAATAGGCTATCTACCACGTATAACCTATTCGGCACTTTATCATGAAGTGGTGAAACGCCCTGAGACATAAAATACAGCATTTATATTTTATAATCATAACGTAGAATAAGAGTAATAGTAAGTCTTAATCTTAACTGTATAGGAAAATGAAGTTAATTTTAGTAATTATCTTGGAAATAATTCTGTGATAATAATAATTAACAAGTGTAATTAATTATAGTTAATAAGTTAATAATTTGTAATTCCAGTTGAATAAAGATATTATTTTATATTGTTTACTATTTTTAGCAACCATTTAAAGTTCACTTACTTCATACATTGTATTTTACTATGTAAAGACAACAAAGTGTGTTTTGGGTTTCATATCCATACTAATATTATAAATGCGAAAGTGTGTCTGTCTGTCTGTTACCTCTTCACACCCAAGCCGCTGAACCGATTTTGGTGAAATTTTGGATAGATACTTTTTATCCCGGAAAAATGTGCGATTCCTATGCGTATACAAATAGCCATCCTAGTTATGATTATTTCCATGTAACATATTAATTAGTCACTTTGAAGAAGTATCAATGAGAGCTGTTGTGACTTGTGACGTTTACCGTAAGCACAGAATATACAATGTGTCCCGACACCGGTGTCCGATCCTTTAATGTCATGATCTATGGCATATTTTATCGACAAATTGGCTCTAAAATTTTTTCTCTCTCTCTCACGGTTGTAAAATGGCAGCCATTTTAATTTTTCTCGGGCTTTCACACTAATCTGACCAGTACTTCTCATGTAAATATTATCCTGTGAAGATAAAAAAGGTCTCATTTGATAGCTGAATTTATGGACTATGCTTACATAGGCAATATGTTATAAATTTCGTGGAATTAAACAGAAAAACCCAAGTTTAAGAAAAAAAATGTGTATTTTTTATAAATGTCTTTTTGTGAAAAATCTAGCAGATTAAACTGGTTCTTTTTTTATTTTAAAAAGATAGAGGAAGTTTTCATCTTCTTATTTTTTTTACTTCAATGCTTTAAGTCAGATAGATAGTTTAGAAGTTATAACGATTTTCTTATGATGAGGTGGTCAGAATAGTATGAAGCCAGAGATTGTTTTTTTTCAAAAGTTGAAGAAAAAAAATTTGAACTCATGATGTATGGCATATATTAGTGACAAATTGGCTTTCAAATTATTTTTTCTCAAACTTTTGAAAAAAAAAATTCTTTAGCTTCATACTAATCTGACTACCTCATCATAAGAAAATCGTTATAAATTCTATCTTTTAAAAATAAAAAAGAACCAGTTTAATGTGCTAGATTTTTCACCAAAAGTCATTAATAACAAATACACATTTTTTTTTAAACTTGGGTTTTTCTATGTTTAATTCCACGAAATTTATAACATATTGCCTGTGTAAGCGTAGTCCACAAATTTAGCTATCAAATGAGACCTTTTTTATCTTCATAGGATATTTACAAGAGCAGTTCTGGTCAGATTAGTGTGAAAGCCCGAGAAAAACTAAAATGGCTGCCATTTTACAACCTTGAGAGAGAAAAAAATTTGAGAGCCAATTTGTCGATAAAATATGCCATAGATAATGACATTAAAGGACCGGACACCGGGGTCGGGACACATTGTATATTAGTTGCCGTAAGGTATATTTACTTGACATGTCCTGCTATCAGTTCATTGATTCATTCACACGTTCTCCTATACATAGAAATACGCCTACTGGCGTCACAAATCCGAAACATAAAATAGATCATTTACTAGACAAGTGCTGCCACCTTTTCTACATGGTCTAGAGTCGAAGTAGTTATAAGTTACCATTGTCTGCCACTAGGGGCGCTGCCTACAAAAGCGTTAGGGTCGTTTATTAATAATCACGTTATCTTTTTTTAGCAATTTAAACCCTAAAAATCTTTTGTTTCGATTCGTTCGTAGCTCCAAAGAAACCAATGTCCGTGTTTAAAAAAAACATGGAACGCTAACATACCTACTTATTATCATTCACAATATATCAGTCAGTTTTCTTTATAAAATAGTGGAGGCAGTAAAGGTTTCCACCTCCGATTTCGTTGAACCTCCATCGATTTTCATGAAAATTGGTAAGTAGATGGAGGATACCCTAAGAAACAAAAGTGACATAGTGCCAACTTGCGCTTTTGCCCTGGGGGTGGATGCCAACCCTTCTCGGGGGGTGAATTTTCTTAAATAAAAATAACCCCAGGAATCAAAAGACTTACAAATTCTTAGCAAAATTTGTAATATAAAGTTTTTTGAATAAAGCAATACTTTCGGAGTTATTAATACTTCAGTCGGAATTTCCAGGAATTGCTATTGTATTCTATTGTTGTCGCGATCACCGGTGCTCGCGCGGGGCCTGAAGGATTAAAGATCAAAGATCATGTTTTTGCGTGAGAAAAATACTTGTCTTAAAGCGGTTTTTCATAATTAACTAAGAAACTATAGGTTTTTACGAAAAATGTGTTATAACCAAAATTAAAGCCAATAAAAAAACAAACCAACTTCTACTCTAAAATGCCTTCCTATATTCATTCAAAGTGAGCTATAGGTGATTGTATATATATTTTCTTTCGGCGAGTACCCAAGTCTAAGCATTCAAACATAAATAACAGTAAACCGATGCGTTTTATGACATGTACTTTCATAAGACTTTTTAAAGTGCTTAAAAATGCCTTAACTTTATACAGTGCTTATTAAGCACTGTATAAAGTTAAAAGCATCAAAATTGAACAAGTTATGATAAAAATAAGATGACACTTTCAAATTTTTTTGAAAAATCGTAAAATAAAACGTTGACCATTTCTACAATAATTCAAATTTATGGTTATCCCCAAAGGTTTTTCTTTATATAAGCATAAAATATAATGACCTCAAAAATTTTTCTTGGTTTAGAATGCTTAGTTTTGAAAAACAGAATGATTTAGTAAAATCGAAATTATTCAAATTTTCGTAAATATCAGTTTGTTTTGAACATAACTTCAAAAATATTGAACCTTCGTAAAAATTAATAAAGAACGAAATTGGTATCCACTTTTTAAGAAATCTTTTGATTTTCTTTTGATTTTAATAGGATGAAAAATAACGAAGTTAGAGACGTTTAAAGCCTAGCTTTTACTGCAAGAACCATGAAATCGGGACCTTTTGATCCTAATTTTTTTTAAACCTAGGGCTTTCAAAAGTATTGTTCAAGTTGATCTTAAAGCTCTTTAAATTACCTTTAAAATGGTCTATAAATGAACCCGATAAAAAATTTTGCAAGAAAACTAACTAAGAAATTAATAAATATGAATGAAATTAATAATAATAAATAAACTGAAAAAATTGGGTTAAAAAACAAAAACCTATTAAGTTTTTGAACCCAATTTTTACCGTGATTCCGAAATAAATGGCCGTACTTTTAGGGGTTTATATTTCAGTCTAATCCAAAAATTATATCATAAATATTAAACAAACTGTTTATACAATCTAAATACGCGATTTTAAAGTTCAGAAGTACAAAAAGTGTTTTTTCACGATTAAAGAGATGGTTGTCATTAGGGTTGAAAAATTAAATAAATAATCATAAAATATAATGAAAAACAACATTAAAACATTTATTTTATTGAATTAAACCCAATTAGTTAAGCAAGAATGGTAAAATCTGCATTTTATCTATTTTCAACAAAAGTTGTGGATTTCACCCCTAAAATAAAAAAAGCGCAATACGAGCGTATGTTACTTTTAAAATAGAGGGTTTAACGTATTTAATCCCAAATTTTCATCCAAATCGATGGAGGTTTAACGAAATCGGAGGTTGTACCTGATTTTTGCCTTCAATGACTGTACTAAAAGCCAAGAATTCAAATCTGGAATTCAGCAGCACGACGCAGATATTTGACTGGAAAAATCTTCACATACATTTTTCTGTCAAATATACAATACGGCATACCCATCTAAGGGCTCCCACACAAAACTGCAAATTCGCATCGCATCATAATGTCATTTTTAACCCCCGACCAAAAAGAGGGGTGTTATAAGTTTGACGTGTCTGTCTGTGGCATCGTAGCATCCAAACGGGTGGACCGATTTTGATCTAGTTTTTTTTGTTTGAAAGCTGACATGATCGAGCGTGTTCTTAGCTATAGTTCAGCATCATCAGCCTGCTCATTGCTGAAATATCACGGTTTATCTGGTTCGTGATAGGACGATTAGCAACTTGCAGTCGTTTGATGGGTTTTATATTTTGCATTCTGGTTCGTGACACTTATGAATATACTATACACATTAATGGAAAGTTGACCTGGTGCTGCAGCATCACCTGGTAATCAATAGGATACCCAACTCCTCGCCAACTTAGAGCAGAGGTTTCGTGTTTGGGCTCATTTTAATAGCGACAACCAGTAAGACGTAGATAAACAGTAAATATTTGCATGCTGCTGTTGCAGCATCACCTGGATTCTATAGGAGCCGAGCTCCGTATGAACCCAAACATGAAACCTCTTTCATGTTTGGGCTCATGTTGACGGCCTCATCCAAGAGGACATTTATAGATGGTATTCATTGGGATATGATCCTTAACCAACACAAGTTTAAAAAGCATAAAATTAAATTAAATTAAGAAATTAAAAAAAAAACCCCGCCAAACAACTTTAAAAAGTAATGAAATAATATTTACTTACTGACTTTAAGTTTAAATAATTCCTAAACTGTGTTAAGTAATATTTTAGTCCATAATTGTTGTCATGGTGTGTCGGGGGACCGCTAATGTGGATGTTTTCACATAACATTATAGTTTAACAGTCAGTTCACAGTGAACTGGATCGAGACAATCAGCGACTATAATTATGGCGATACAAAATGCAAAAGTTGCTGTTGTCGTAGTTTACTTGGCGCCGGCGGTCCGCCGACACACCGTGACAACAATTATGGACTTAAATATTACTTAACACAGTTTAGGAATTATTTAAACTTAAAGTCACTAAGTAAATATTATTTCATTACTTTTTAAAGTTGTTTGGCGGGGTTTTTTAAAATTTCTTAATTTAATTTTTATTATGAATTTTGTCGCAGATTTTGCGATGCGTGTGTTCACAGTTCCCGCCCTAACACTGGCTAGGGTTTTGAGAGTATAATACTGGGTATAATACCCCTACAGAGCATTTGGTAGGCATTCATTAGATGTAATAAAAATACATATTTAACAAAAACATTTTATTAATTTCAGGAATGTTCAGTCCCGCACTATACGAAGCCAATTTCAAGACAACATCAAGACATACAAAGATACAGTTTTATACACATTAAGCTCAGCTCATACAAACCTCTATCTGATAAAAATAAATAAACGTCATAATATTAGTTCTTCTTCTTCTTTTTTTTTATATGGCGACTAGCATAAAACTATTGCCAGTGTCGATTCGTCTTCTTTTATTTATATTAGTTATTTGATATATAATTTGTCATAGACAAAGTCACTTGACAGAAAAGGATCGTGGCGTTCTCATGCCATAATCGCTTCGATTGCAAACTTGTCACTCGAAGCGAAAAAAAAAGCGATTCATGCATGAGAATGAGCCCAAGACTGAACAGCTAATAAGTGATTTATTTATAAAATAAATAAATCACTTATTAGCTGAAGTCACTTGACAGAAAAGGATCGTGGCGTTCTCATGCCATAATCGCTTCGATTGCAAACTTGTCACTCGAAGCGAAAAAAAAGCGATTCATGCATGAGAATGAGCCCAAGACTGAACAGCTAATAAGTGATTTATTTATATCTAAAGAGAAAGGGTTAACAATCAGAGGGGACTCATAAAAATTAATAATATTAATTGTTATATCGTATATTATAAGGTGCTTAGTCAAAATTCATGCGCCAGTTTCAATAGCAAAGTTAGATGTCAAAAATGTATACTTAGCATTAATTGACAAAGTATTACACATCGCAAGCGCCAGACACTCGCGATGCGTTATGTCCAATGCCATACATTCTAACATCTAACTTCTACTTAACTGGCGAATGCATTTTGACTAACTACTAAGCATTCTGTTTTTTTTTTTTTATATATCAATAAAATTAAGAGGAAATGTATTGTGATACAGGGAAGCAATAATACGGAATACGGATCGTCATATAAGTCAAAGGCCTGTAGACGTACGAACTTAAGGGCGCATTTTCACTGGTCGAGGCCCGCATGCGGGGTGCGGGAGATTTCTGAAACGCATGCCTAGAGATGTGCCGAGTGGCAAATTCCCCACTTTTCACAAGGCAAATTCCACAATTGCCATTGCCAGCAAATTTCCATTTTGCCGAGAAAATAGGCAATGTTGCCGATCCATTTATATAGCTTTATTATAAAATAATTCAGATTATTTGTCAACAAAATAAAATAAGTAATGATCAAAGCAACCTAATTTGTTTTTGGAACGAAGTTCCTTATCGCTCATTTTTTCAGCGTAAATTTACAACAACGATATTTGACCTTGATTTGACCTTTTCCTCTTTTTTATTAGTACCTGCATGTTAGGGGCAGATGGCGTTGATAGTAAGTATTCCTGTGAGTCAACTAGATGGCGTTTTTTTTTTAATTTAATATAATAAAAGTCTCGTTAGTTAGCTAATAATTATGTGTATCTCAAGAACCGCTATAGTCAGACTTCTGAAATTTTTACAGATTATGTATATCTGTTGCCGCTATAACAACAAATACCGAAAACAAAATAAAATTAATATTTAAGGGGGACTCCCATACAACAAACATGATTTTTTCGGCCTTTTTCACTTTATATCAATAATGGCAAGAGGTAGGGTCTTGAATGGTTCACACATTTTTTTGTTGTTTGTGTACTTTAATATTTAATAATAATTTTAAAATAAAATAAAAATTTAAGGGATCTCCCAAACAAAAAACACAATGTATCGGTGCGGAACCCTTCGTGCACGAGTCCGACTCGCACTTGGCCGATTTTTTTCCCTAGCGCAAGTAATATAAGTAACACATATTTGGAAAATATCTATTACTACAGGCAACTTTGCCAGCAATATTCCCGGCAATTTTCTGGCAATTTTCCGGCAACATTGGCAGTTTGTATCAAGGATATTTATTTTTTAAATATTTCATATATACAACGCTAAGATACATTTATTTTATGAGTTTTCTAAACCTATCTGTCCAATATTGCTAATATTTAGCCAATGTTCCCCAAAATTTCCACTTCGGGCAATCTTGCCGGCAGCGTTGCCGGCAATATTCCCACCTTCGGCAATATTGCCGGCAACGGCACATCCGTACGCATGCCTTAGCTGTATACCGCACAAGTTAACGACTAATGAAAATGCGCCCTGAAGTACGCGGGTTTTAAGTTCGCGAACTTACTCGGCTCGCGTCGGTGACACACGAGAACTCACACTGGATTACCATGCCCCCAGGCTCGCGGCTCGCGGCTCGCGGCGCGCGGCTCGCGGCTCTTTGCTGACACACAGGCGATTAAGATCGTCGAGCCATAAGTCCGCGTACTTACTCGCGTGTCTGTCACCCCCTTCAGGTCCACAGATATTTTGACAGGGCTGTACAAATATTATCTCCCTCATTAAAATATTTACACAGCGAATAACTATACACGGTTTGCTTGTCTTTATCTGGCACATTGAATAACTCACACGACAGACAAAGACTTTAAATAGTTAAACGCTGGTAATAAATATATTATTGAATTAAATACTTAATTAGAAAGCTAATATAATTTAAACTTAAGGTATATAGAATATAAGAATCAAGTTATAATAATTATTATTATTTATTATCACTAAGTAACTTACTTATTTCATTTTTGGTTGTTGAACCATCGACTTAAAAAATGAGAGAAAAGCAAAAACTAGCGCCACAAAAAAGGACCTAATGTTACATATAAAAAAACTTTTCTAAGCTAACTAAAAGGCAAGCTGTGTGAGGGCTCGCGTCGTCACACCTTGACTGACTTGACATATTTTTAAAACGTCTTGACTGACTGACTAATGAACATTTGCTGAATCAACAATATTTGACTTGTCTTATTAGATATTACTTATTACAAATATATATTGGTGCTAAAATATTGGTTAGAATCATTTTATTTTTATAATTACTTAACTAGATGATGCCCGCAAATTCGTTGCGCCAAATCTCGTTTATCGCGCAGGAACCGTACATTTTTCCGGGACAAAAAGTATCCTGTGTCCTTCCTCGAGACTCAAAGTGTCTCCGTACCAAATTCCAGCAAAATCGGTTCAGCGGTTTTGGCGTGAAGAGGTAACAGACAGACAAACAGACAGACGGACAGACAGACAGATACACTTTCGCATTTATAATATTAGTATGGATTGACAACATTAAAAAACAATAACAGGTTATAAATTACATATTGTATGAAAGGCTGCCAGCAAAAATTTCATGACTTTCAAGTTGCTTTGGTATCGCTTGCAAAATGCACATGATATTGGTTCTCCCACACAGTACACAAGAGAAAGCGATAGAAGATAATTTATTATCCATACTAATATACACACATTTCGCATTTATAATAATATTAGTATATATACTAATATACTAATCCATACTAATATTATAAATGCGAAAGTGTGTCTGTCTGTCTGTCTGTCTGTTACCTCTTCACGTCTAAACCGCTGAACAGATTTTGCTGAAATTTGGTACGGAGACACTTTGAGTCTCGAGGAAGGACACAGGATACTTTTTGTCCCGGAAAAATGTACGATTTCCGCACAATAAACTTTTATGATTTGCGCGTAAACTATTCAATCGATTTTGATGAAATTTGGTATGGAGATACTTTAAGTACCGAGAAAAGACATAGGACACTTTTTGTCCCGGAAAAATGTACGGTTTCCGCACAATAAACTTTTATGATTTGCGCGTAAACTATTCAATCGATTGTGATGAAATTTGGTACTGAGATACTTTAAGGCCCGTATTTTTGGTCAGTACTCAAGGTGCATCTCGGTCTCAAGACACGGTTCAGGCTCTGTGATTGGTTGGCTGTCAAAATTTAGACCAATCACAGAGCCGAACCGCGTCTTGAGACCGGGTCGCATCTTAAGTACTGACCAAAAATACGGGCCTAAGTACCGAGAAAGGACACAGATCACTTTTTGTCCCGGAAAAATGTACGGTTTCCGCGAGATAATCGAGTTTTGGCGCAACGGGCGTCATCTAGTTATTTCACATTTAGCAAAAGAGTATCTAATACTTTACATAACTTATATAATACATTGAATATAAACCTATATAATATCAGTTATCACACATATTATAGTCCGTCAAGAAAATGAAAAAATTAAAAAGTGGCAACATCGTAGTGTCATCCCATTTTTCTTAGATTTCTTTGAAAGGGACGACACTACGATGTTGCCGCTTTTTAATTTCTTCACTTTTTGACAGACTATACAAACAAAATATTTTGGAATTTATTAAACTGAAACACAATGTAATATGACTATTGAGTATGTAACGTTATTTGAACAGTTTATTTCTATAAAAGCATATAAAACGATACGATATTGTTTTTATTACATCAGTACAGACAAAATTAACCAACAATAAAATTATATTTAAACTATTTTACTTAAATTTTAAGAACGTTTAAGACTAATCAGGGTAAAACACGATACAATATGATAAGTCCAGATATTTCAAATGAACGCTAAATCTGAACAACAAAATGATGCTTCCGCCTACATTAATTCCTTCAACATGAATTGTCTAGAATTAGCCTATATCCGATTTTACCCAGATCACCCATATTCTTTATACAGGGTGCAATTAAACCTTCCTGCGAATTTTTTCCAGGGCTTAAGTATCATTAGGAGAGTCCATTTAACCAAAAAAATTGGGTGTAATTTTTTTTTCAATGACATATTTTATCCCATTTAAAATCGTTGCAGAATGGTCACTCGCGGCGCGGGGGAATGAGCGGGGGTGACGCGGGATAAAGCGCGCGCGCGGGGGCACGTCACGCGCGGCCGACGCATTGTGTATTAATTGTAGTGTTTTTTAGGATAACTTTCGGAAGGTATAAATTCTTAACATTTTAGTACTGAGTGACTATAAAAGAAAAAATACATGTATTTTTATTTTTAACAAGGATCAATATATCAAAATTTGGCAGGAAGGTTTAATTGCACCCTGTATAAAATCATTACTAAACCAAAGATAAATAAAATATTACATATTTATTGCAAAATAAAAAAAAATCTCTTTTTTATTAATACTACACTTAAATAATTGACTAACAAAAATTTATAGTAAGAAATCTATACTGTACAAATTAAATACTATATTGTTTGTTATTATAATAAGGGGTCATCCTTAAAATACGTCACTCTAAAGAGGGCGCTAAGCGAATATATTATATAATGTGAAAAACTTGTAAATGCAGTTTTTTTATGCAATAAGGGGGCAAACGAGCAAACGGGTCACCGGATGGAAAGCAACTTCCGTCGCCCATGGACACTCGCAGCATCAGAAGAGCTGCAGGTGCGTTGCCAGCCTTTTAAGGGGTAATAGGGGAGGGTAGGGAAGGAAATAGGGAAAGGTAGGGAAGGGAAAAGGGTAGGGGATTGGGCCTCTGGTAAACTCACTCACTCGACGAAACATAGCGCAAGCGCTGTTTCACGCCGATTTTCTGCGAGGACGTGGTATTTCTCCGGTCGAGCCGGCCCATTCGTGCCAAAGCATGGCTCTCCCACGTCAAAAATGTAAGAAACTTTATGCCATAAACCCGGTTTTCCAATAGCAGCATAGCGTATTATGCGGCATAACGCTCAACGTTAAATGTACCAATTACAGCAACGCACAATCAAGCACTTTCAAAGAAACTAATTAAAGCATTACCACACTAAGGCATTGCGCGCAAGTCGCATTATGTTCTGTCAATTCAATCAATTGGAAAACAGGAATTTGACTCAATTACATAAAAAAGCCTGAATTCCTAGAAAAGGGTTCTAAAACCTGTGACTGGAAAGTTAAAAAGACCCAAAAATTAGTGTGACGTAATTTATAAACGGCCACCACTTCAACTGTTTAACCGACTATCCAAATCTTTAAAGTTTAAAGCGTCACAGAAGCAATTACTTGAGATCTATATCATCTTCTAGAAGATCCTCGCACTCCTTCTCCCACTTGTCATCTGTATTCTTCTCTGCCACTACTTCGTACTCGTTCAACTCAGCTTCAAGTTCCTTCTCCCATTGTTCTAGAAGTTTAAAAGAATATTATAGTTCTTAGGGCCTGGAGGCCTACCACGAAACCGTTTTGAGACTCAAACAATCGAACGAGAATGCGGCGTCCTGCTCTAACGACGTCGTTTCACGTTTGTTAGAGCAGGACGCGGCATTCTCGTTCAAATTTTTGAGTCTCAAAACGTTTTGGTGGTACGAGTCCTGTTTCACCACTTATAACTGATAAAGTGCCGGATAGGCTATCCATAACTTATATGACAAATACTCCATACTCAGTACTCTATCTGTCAAGTTAAAATGTGGATAGCCTATCGGGGACTTATCATTAAGTGGTGAAACAGGTCTATACTCTATAGACGTCGAAATTTGCATCGCTCGGCAAAAATAAAAGGGGAAGGCGCAGTGGTTAGTAGGTCTCTTTGGTGGGTCGAGGAGCGGGCGGGGCGCGCGGGGTCACGCTATTGGTAGATCAGTGTTTAGACGGGTCGCTATTGGTAGATTGCGATCACATGATGACTATTTATTGGTAGAACCATCCATCGATTAAATACCATCGAAGAAATTAATTCATAGACACTGACTAGACTGTAAATGAGCCTATGTTATTTTTTGTTATATATGATTTCAATATTAGTCGTGATCAGCTGTTGGGTTTGACATAACGCGACAAAATTAAGTAGGTCCGCAATTTGTCTATGAATCAACTTCTCTGATACTAGGTTATTAGTAGGTATTGCACAATTACGACTAATTTCCCCTCCAATTTCGCTGAGCGATGTATTACTTTAGCAAGCCCTTCATTAAAAAAAATTGAAGAATACAAAATAGATAATCATTTTTAAACCTACATCACATTATAGTAAGAAAATAATACTATTTTAAATTTACCTTCCAAAGGAAGCTTGTCTTCTTATTATGTGTCTTCTTGGCAAATTTATATTAAAAATATTTCGTAAGGTCACACCGAAACAAGATGCGCTCTTTAAAGCAAAGATTGAAAATTGTTAAAAAAAAGATCTACTTATCTGTCTAGATAAAAAGTACACATTTTAACGACAGACTTGAAACATTTAGTTGCATAGTGCTGCGCAGTGCAGTATCGCTTGAAATAAAAGCATTTTTTGTATACAAGTAAATAGAAGTTTAAATCTGCGTCCTAAGCCTGAGTGCTACGGTTGCCCTTGGTGTGACCTGACAGTTTGTAACAATATTTTCAAAAGAAATTACTAAATATTTTATAATTATATCTCGAGGCAATGAAGAATAAACGTATCTTCATTCTAAAAGTAGATATCTGCTTGAATAACTAAGTTATCCTTTTTAGTTTGAAAACTTAAGGAATAGAGCTTTAATAGGTACAACCAAAGGAATTCATCAATCCAATACCACACATTTATCATATTAATCTATTGAATTTAATCAAATAAATCGCTTTAAAGATATTGAAGGGTTGAACTTATAATATGTGAGAAATAAATAACAACTCACAATTTTATTTTAGAATAATATAATTATTTCAATTCATAATAACTAACTATAAATGCCATTAATAACTATTATATAATTTTCACTAAACATTTAAACCCGAGTATTGACAAAAGTGAAGTCTATACCACCTCTAGAAACGGACAAACAAACGCTTAGAGGAAGATATTATCAACTATAAAACGAGATGGAGGTATAAAAGTGAATTTACAAAATGGATAAATAAAAATTAAGTTGAGGGACTAAAATATGAGTGAACAATAAACAGATACAGAAAATCCAACCTTAAAGATATATTTAAATATAATATATATTGATGTGTGAGAGAGAGATGGCGCTATAAAGTTGACACTTGCTCTCTACTATATAAAGAAAATGAAGGTCACATTTATACCTCCAACCAAACAACTGATACCTGGGGCATTACAGATGGTACATCTAATCAAAATGAGGATATTTTTATTGTCAGAACTGAAATAAGCGACAGTCGAGTGATCTAGCGCCAGAGAAATCCAGGGTAGTGCATAGATCTTGGCACAGTTGAACAACGATTGAAATACCCCCAACTAGCATTACATTAAAGTGAAGTTCTTATGGCAACCAAGTTGACACCAGAACATACTTATTGTTACTTTTAGTTCTAAAATAGTAAATGAATTCCTGGTGTAAGTCAAGGCTATTTGGAACGAAACTGTTCTACTTTAAGCAGTACAGAACTTCAAAAATTTTAAGAAGCTTCGCTATACGTTTTTTCATTGTAGACAAACTTTTTAAAGAGGGAACGAATTCTTAAAGCTGGGACTCCTTTAAGGTAAATCCAATAAGTTGAAGAATCTTTTTATCCGATTATTTTTCTCAAACGTTGTTAATTTTCTGAAAACTTGCTATCATCATATCGCTTCTTTACAGAATATCGTTAAATTGAGTATTACCAATTATTTTTCTATCGCTTATAATTTCCAGAAATATGGATAATTATGCAAGCGATGCCAGAAGCAATGACTTTACTCCTAGATGTTTAACATTTAACGTCACGGGCGGGGTCTACGCAGACCCCACGCGCTGTTTTTTGACGATATTTTTTCAAATTGGCAAGTTACGATCGCATGTTTTCGTCTCATCTAAATGCAACGCGAGGTTTTTCAGTGAGTAAAAGTCCGTCGCTCCTCTGATAAGAGAAGTTACATTTTTGCTTATGTGGGGATACCTGTAGACCCAACCCGTGATTTAACGTATGTACTTTTTTCACATTGGTTATGTGTTTATTCGTTTGTTTTTTTTTTATTGTCTATGTATAAATGAAAAATTTGTTGCCGACTAACAGAAAATCAAATTGCTCAAATCATATTATGCAATTTAATGTCTCCGAAAGATTTTGGAAACATTTTGAAAGAGTCAGAGGTAGCTAGACCGAGTGCACCAAAAATGAGGCGAAGATGCTATTATTGTCCCAGAACTAATTATTATTGCCCGTAAGCCTTATTATAAAACTATTTGCAAGTCTCATTCAGTAAAATTATTTATTACTTACCTAGCTTACTCAAGGAATAATTTTAGTTCAGGGTCGTACTTTTCAAGGATTGTCAATTATTTTTCTGTAAATTTTAGTGTTAATTTTTATTTTGATTATTTATTTCTAAGTCTTATTTTATGAGAAAAAAACAATGAGTTAGTCAGAAGTAGACATTTTGTTGAATTTTAGTATATTAAACATGTGCCCTACAAATTCTATGCACGAGATTGGTTAGTACATAAAAATGTTCTTTACTGTCTAAATAATGGTTAGTTTATTATTAATAAATGATTTTCATAAATAAAATAATATCTATTCTTATAATATAAAACGAGTTTTAAAAATTATTAAACCATTCTGAATTTATACGTATATTTAAATTGGGGTACCTCTAGACCCCCACGCGTGACGGAACGTTACCCAAAACAACGCGTGTACTTAAAGGTTAACCATATCGTTGTCCAACCTTACCAATGCTCTATGCACATCGTTCAAGAGACAGATGACGCGTATCCTATCCATCAATTATTGCTAAGAGTTTCTACGAGATAGGAATGTAAACTGTGGAGTGGCCATCTAGAGCAATCGTCGATATTTTCAAAACTTTATCTTTTCTGACTCCATTAGAAGCAAAGTGTCTGACTGAATTTCAATGACTTTATTCCATTTCATTACTTCTAAATCTTTCCTGCTCTAGCATTTTTGTTGTCAATTCTCTTTTTTCTGCTGTGTTAATGCAGATCTTCTGAAATAGCAATATTTGCATTCTCTTGTTCTACACAATCAGCATTGTTCTGAGAGCCTGAGCCTGAGATTTACCAAAATCATTTGAGGCATTCCTATGTCTCATCTACTCTGGGGGCGTACCACGAAACTGTTTTGAGACTCAAACAATCGAACGAAAATGCCGCGTCCTACTCTAACAAACGTGAAATGTTGTTAGAGCAGGACGCAGCATTCTCTTTCGATTGTTTGAGTCTCAGACGGTTTCGTAGTAGGCCTACTAGATCGTTCCGAAGATGTCGACGACCATTCAGACGCGGCGGACACATAGGCCTGATATCACTGTTCAAACCTTATCAACTAAAATCTACACAACGAACATTATACTGATTGGAGTTACTAACATTTGTAAATAGATATAAAACAACGCCTCTTGTGTTGTCAGAATCTATTCTAGCGGGTTGAATATGCTTAGATCAATCTAACATAATATATATTGATGATTACCTTATCTTTTCTTTAAAGTTATCTTGAGCATGATTATTATGAGAAACACTTTGTAATACCGGCTAGATCAATACCGTTTACAATCCTAGTACACATCCACAAGGCAAGTAACTTCATTTGAATGTTGGTATTAAATTACTGACTCCCGTGGTTTGTCAAATATTGTCAGATTAATGATACTTTCCAAAATTGTATGCTTTGCCCCTTATTTAATTACTTAAATTAAACCATTAAAGTTTAAACATTAACTGACTTAAAAAATCTTTAAATCACACTTGACAGTAATTGATTCTTGATTTTACACACTTATCTTTAACTTGATGTCCGATTTATCTGAGCATTATTTTGCCCTTAGTATGGATTATGAAATAATTGACTGTCATATTCAGATATGTAGTGGCTACCATCCAATACTAATAAAAATATCCACACTCTGTAATAGGCATCTTAGTCAAATAGGGCCGCGCTACACCGGAATAGCAGAGGCGAGGCGAGCACTTTCAGTATCATAATATGATTTTAAACATTATCTTCATAACTCATTATTGTAATACATAGTATCGCTTGAGAAGTCTACGGCCTCCCGTGGCCGCTCGTGGACTCTGGCGGCGGCGATTTCTCAAGCGATACTATGTATTACAATAATGAAGATAAAGTTTAAAATCATATGCCACTGAAAGTGCTCGCCTCGCCTCTGCCATTCCGGTGTGTCGCGGCCCATAATGTTTGTCTTTGTCAATCAACTGTTTTTTTTTATTCAACTCGAATTGATCAACTTTTACATGTCTATACAAAGTGTGTGTTTTATTAGTAAAAGGTGATTATTTGCACTTTTAGACTGATGTCAAGATTCTGATGAATTTTCATTCGAAGAGAAACTTGGCCATTGAACTAACTCTTTCTTTCAAACAATATACAGCTGATTACAGATAGATCAAGTTATAGCAATCTAGGTTAATGACCGAAATTCTCTCTTTCCGGCGATCGGACTTTAGAACCACAATATATATTTATTACCCAAGTAAAATATATTCTTACGTTCACTTGACAGTTGTCAGAATATTTCACATAATGTGCCTTATAATACGAAATTTAAAACTGCAATCACTGAAAAATTACTTACACACTTTTGCTTTAAACATGGTTAGGATTTTGAAAATAGAATCTGACAACACAATAGCAGCTTTAACATTGCTAACAGTAAACCAACTTTGGAGAAGAAATGGGGGGAGGGGTGATACAAAAACAAGCATAATACAAGCAGATAGGCAAATATAATTAGCAATGTTAAAACTTTGTACAGTGAGACCTTGCGCGAGGAATTTTATTCACTACATTCCCAGTCTCTTATACTCCCTAACAAACATGTTACATTAGAAGTAGACATTGTCACAAAAAGGATAATCCATGGGTCACAAAATGCACACCCAGACCAGTAAAACTTCGTCACAATTTAAGTGTTACTCGAATTCCATTAGTACAATTTAATGTCTACTTTAACTCCACCCAACAACTACGACCAGTGAATACAAATTCCTCTGAAGAACATCCTTAAACAATACACAACATTCATTCCACATAAAATATTGACATTTAGGTCTGGAGCGTAGCGAGGAGCAGAAGCGGATTCAAGGCCACCACGTGGGCACGCTATCCTAGCTACGCCCCCGATCGACAACCTAGGGTTATGATCCGAGAAAATAAACTATGCGACTACCATTTACATGTCCATAACAGACCGATCACAAACGTGTGCCATCCCTTATGAAAATATCTACCGGAGCCTTCGCCCTAGGACACCACCCAAGGTTGCGACACCGACCTACAACTAGTTTGACAATCAGCTGCTCAACCTGTTGGACAACCGGCTGCTCAACCAGTTGGACAACCAGTTCCACAACCAGTTGGATATCTAGTTGAACAACTAGTTAAACTACCAGTTGGTCAACCAGCTGGTCAACCAGCTGGACAACCAGCTGCTCAACCAGTTGGACAACCAGCTGCTAAACCAGGTGGACAAGCAGCTGCTCAACCAGTTGGGCAACCAGCCGGACAATCAGTCGGACAACCAATCCGTTTCTTAGCGTGCGAGTGTCCACAGGGTATGGCGGAGAGAATAAACCGATTTATATACAATAACATTTAATATTTAGGACACGAAGCTGTATATATTGTCATATTATATATTTTCAAAGACACACAACATTTTAACAACGATGAAGATATGACGTTAGATAGAAATTTATGTTACCGATATATCCCGCCGAAAGCTTTGCAACATCATTTAAACATTATAACAAAATATATTCGCTTTAACGCTAATAAAAAATAATATCTAACTTATTATGTGATTGGTGTTCTATTAAATTATTCGATTGTGTGATAAATATTTTAATTATCATTAACGACGTACAGTACGTAGCTACCATAGAATATACACGTCTTTACACTGCTAGTATGATTTTACGTTTCTCGGGGGACTGTAGATCCTCGGGGTGCGATATTAACTACCAAAGCCTGTACAGCACTTTATAGAATCGCCGATCAAAATGTACGGGATTGGCATGCTTAGGTCAATTTTATACATTTTGATTGATCGGCGATTCTATAAAGAAGCCATAAAGAAAAAGTATTGGCGAAAGAGCCAGGAATATTTATAAAAGATGCCCCTCCCAAAAATCTACTTAGCTACGCCACTGGATAACAAAATCGAAATCTATTCTGTAAATAAGTGAGCTATGATTTGCAGAACAGATTGGCTTATACAGGGTGTCGGTACAAATTATATAGGGGGTGTGTGAGATGAAGCGCTGTGACGTCATCGCAGATCCCGATCCGTTCTCGCTTAAGCTGCATTCCGGAGAAAGTCAAAAACATATTTACATATTTTTTTCATTAAACCAGTGTTTCCCAACCTGTGGTCCTCCGCGGGTCATATATAATAAGATTTTTTCTATAAAGGGGGTCCGTGAAAACTGTGCTTGAACCCTAGGGGTCCGTAGCTGAAAAAGGTTGGGAAACACTGCATATAAATATAAATAAAAAGTCGAACTGCATAGGCCATTTTGTGGGTACATAGCTGTGGCCTGCCGCCTGTGGCACATCGACAGGCTAATAGAGCTCCAAGAGCGTGCCAAAAACATACTTTCATACATACAAAACACCTAAAACCCCGCCCATTTTTCGGACGCGGTCGGGTAAAAATCTAAAGTACTTCGATGTATGACACAGTTGCATTAATGCCACATGAAAAAAGTACAAATCTTTTCACATAAATGTACTTCTAAGTTCTTTACTAATTTGGGTATCTACTGTTTCAAGATTCTACCACAAAACAGCTGGCATAATATACTATGGCCCTTATAAGTTTAAAAATATCAATGCATTTCCTTTCTTATATTTACGTATGATGAAACGAAACTACGTAAATTACATGAAATATTTAACAGAAAAGAATGAGATAGCAACACCGTTTTTGGGGCCCTAGTAGGCATAAGCATTGACTACGCCCCTGACACAACGTCGTTTGCCAATATATTGAGGGTTAAGGGTAAGACCGCACTAAAGCAACACGGCACGGCACAACACTTCACTTCCCTAGAACTGTTGTTTGTAAAACGTCAGATTCACATTTTTAAAACATCAGATTCACGTGTTAAAACGCCGGATTCACGTTTGTAAAACGCCAGATTCACGTTTGTAAAACGTCAGGTTCACGTTTGTAAAACGTCAGATTCATGTTTGTAAAACGTCAGTTCTATTGAAGTGAAGCGACGCGCCGTTTCGCGTCGATCTAGTGCGGTTTCACCGGGAATGATAGAATTGTGAGTGCCAAAAACCTACACACAAAACAATCAGACGTGAAAAAGCATTGCAAAAATCCCACAAAGTTGGTTTACAAGTCAAAAATGTTAAATCAGAATAAACACGAAAAATAAGAAGACAAAACGTCTCAAAATAATAAGGGAGTTCATAAGTCAGACAAAAAATTTCAATGATTAAAAATAATATAGAATTTTGAAAAAAAAAGCATTGCTTAAAAAGACTTACCGTCATCTCTGTCAATTTTTAAGGATTTTATTCTTTTCTTTGCGTCATCTATCGACTCTTGGGATGCCTTTTCTTTGGCTATGAGGATTGAACTCGCCGATTTGTCGCCTAATTTTAGCAAGGAAAAACAAAATAAATATAAAAAAAATAATAATAAAAAGCAAGCTAAGGAAAATGTACAAAATGAAAATGTAACTAGACATCTATAGACCGGTAGATCGCAAATATAAAATTTAATGTCTGAAGCAAATATTTTAGACTTATTTTTAAAATAAAGGCCGTTAATATACTAGCGGTTGGCGAGCGGGTTTAGTGCGGAGCGGGCGCGCAGCGAATACGTCGCATACATGCAAACGCATCGTAATCGTCACGGACGCGTGGCGGACACGTTTTCATTGCGTTTGCAGCGAGTTAACAAAGCACAGAATGCTGCTATCCCGGGCGACCCGCCCAGGGCGCCGGATAAAAAGGGGCGCCAACTTTTTCATCTCTACCAGCACCCTGGGCGCCGAATAGTGCTAAAACCAGCCCTGGCGGCGGGTTCGTTGCACGTCCGCGACGTAATCGCTGCGTGCCAGTTTCGCCCCGAAGACGCTCGCCAACAGCTAGTGCAATAGAGCCCTAAGTAAGCATTTTTTTATTGTTCGGGTCGACTGAGATATGATTTTGTAATGCTTCACTTGCATAGCTAGGGGACTTATTTTATTAGGGTGCTTTTCCTATCATGAGTGTCATCGCCTGCGCATGACCTGCAATAAAATTTGCCCACATCCTGTCACTTTATGGATGATCTTCCTGCCACTCGGGCATGCATGCGGACCAGGGGGTGAGCCGAAATCTTTTCTTTATAACTTCCTTCGAAAATCGCCGAAATGTATGGAATTGACATAAGACGAGTCGAACGTCAACGTCATATTAATGAACGAATTCCACACATTTTGATCGGCGATTCTGTATCGAAGCTATAGCGAAAAAGTCTTGTCTAAATGAGCAGACCCACGCGAGACTACACGCATGATAGACAAAGCGCCCTTCCTAGCGATCTTCCGGTCTACAGAAACTACTAAACTATCTACTACAGTGTGCCGAGTGTGAGTTTTTTGTTTGACATTCAATCGTGAACGCGTTTGGCGTTTAATGAGATTTTGTATGGGAGCTGGGTACACTCCCGTGAGCATCGCTAGGTGTCGCTGTACAAATCCCATACAAAATCTTAGTAAACGCCAAACGCGTTCACGATTGTATGTGAAACAAAACTCACACTCGGGCCTCTGATCTACTAGTCTACTGGGGTCCACTCACCCTGCTCGTCGTCGGCGGGGCGCGCGGCGTCGGTCTCGTTGGCCTGACATATCAGCGAGACGCGGTAGAAGTAGTTCCGCCAGAAGTTCTCCTCCGTGATACTGAAACGTGACGGCAGTGGAATTAATATGGCTCAGTGGTGAGCGCGTTGGTAGCTCAAGCCGGGGGTCGCGAATCCCGCCGACGGAACAAAAAGTTTTTCAAAGTTCCTGGGTCATGGATGTGTATTAACCTATCAAGCCCCATAAGGACACCGGTGACCGCGACAACAATAGAATAACAATAGATTTACAAGAATCCGCGATCAAAGAATTAAATATGTGTATCATATAATAAAGATCTTAATATTATGTATAGTATAAAAAGTATTAAATATACATATTTCCGTTGTCTGGCACGTGTAACACAAGTCCTTCAGGTACTTAGCACGAGGCCAGACTGACGTGGCGTAAAGCGTCGATAGATATTATAATAGGGCGAATAAAGGGAAATTGACGATTTTATATTTCATAAATTTATACATGATGATAAGCCCAGAATTGATTCATATTCTTAGTACATAACATTGGCGAGGCTATACTAGCGAAAACAGAATATCCTAAAATGTTCTCGATAGGCCAAAAGATGCATATAATTTTCAAGAATATTTAATTTGCTTTCAAAATTGTACATATAAATGCGTCAATATTTTAAGACATTATAAAAAAAATTATTACCGAGTACAAGTACCAGGTGGATTTTAAAAATTTCCGGTCTTACCACAAAAGATCTAAACATCTATTGAACAGTTGTTTTGAGACCATTTTGTACTGAATTGTTCTCTAATCAACTGATCAACTGCAGGTGTTTAAATCTTTTGTAGTAAGACCGTTCATGTCTTTGTTATTCACCTGGGTCCTGGCATATTAATGACGGGCGAAACTGTGAAGTCACCATCATGCTGAATAAAATGATGGTGATAGGTAGTAAAAAAATCGGTTATTATTACCATTCATCATATTCAGCATTTAAAAAGAACTTCAGGTTTGAAATGATTTTACCCAAAAATATTGTCACAAATTGACTTGAAATAAGTCGAATATCCATTGCATCTGCCGCATAGAGCGACGGAGCACATCATGTATTCACAGAAACGATGGATATTTCTAACCCTCTATTTTCAATTCGCTCGCATGAGTCGCCTCATGCTTTTGATTGACGCTTCCATACCGTTCCATTCCGCGGCGGTGTAAATTGAGCCTTAAAGGTCCCAAGGTCCAAGCCAGGGGCCGTACCACGAAACCGTTTTGAGACTCAAACAATCGTACGAGAATGCCGTGTCCTACTCTAACAAACGTGAACTACGGGGCCAAGGAGCCAAGGTGAAATATACTCACACTTTGGGTACGAGGTCGAAGCGCATCTTCTCGAGGTTGGGATCCTCTGCCATGATAGCGACCGCCACCGGGTACATCTTGTCGTAGTCGAACTCGAACTCCACACCGGCGGGCGGCGCGCGGACGAAGTTCCGCCGGTCCTGTACCAAACGGTGGGTGTGACCAAAGATACTACCAAAGATTCTAAGTGTCCACGCACACGGGCTACACGCGACAACTACAAACGCCGCCACAAGAAGCAAGAGTGGTGTAGCGTGTGGCGGTCACCGGCGTCAACCGTGTGCGGCGAGTCCATATAAAATGCATGAAAACTACGGGAAATCTGCCGGTAGCGGCGTTTTGTGGTTGCGGCCGGTAGCCCGTGTGCGGGAGCCCTAAGCTCTAATTTCACCAACGACTGTTTAGACCAGCACGAGTCGGCGCATGAGTACCGATTCCACCTCAATTTTTTTATGCGATCCTCTTCAAATTGCCCTCCTGTTGATATAAATGCATGTTGACATGGTGCAACCCGGTGCCATATTTTTTAAACAAACATTGTTTAAACAATTGCAAGGAATTGTTATTTTTCAACCGGACATTTTTTTTAATATTCTTTATTGAAATACCAATAAAAAAGGTCCTATGACTTTTTTCGATAAAGTTAATATTTTTAAAGATATGAATACAGCCTGGAGACATATAGACAAACGGACAGACAGTATCTCAAAAACCGCTATAGCTAGACTTCTGAAATTTTCACAGATTGTGTCTATTGCCGCTATAACAACAAATATTAAAAATAAAATAAAGTATAATATTTAAGGGTGGCTCCCATACAAGAAACGTGATTTTTTTGGCCTTTTTTGCTCGTAATCAATAATAGTAACAGCAAGACACTTGAAAATTTCACAAAATCCCTAATTATATTTGTACTTTAATAATTAAGAATAAAATTAAAATAAACTAAATGTTTAAGGGGGGCTCCCATACAAAAAACACTATTTTTTGTCTACTTTTGCTAAGACAATGAAAATCGGGCCACAAACAGCTGAGTAATTGTTGAACATACATAAAAAAAAAAATACATACAGCCGAACGTATTACCTCCTCCTTTTTGGAAGTCGGTCAAAAAAAGATATAACCAATGTTTTTTTTTAATCTCTATTTACGATATTATTAACTATTGTATAGAGAATTAAAATATATATTTATATTTTTCATGGGTCATAAGTACCCAAATGTGAGATTTTTCTAACTTTTCAAAATTCATATCTTGAAAAATATTAACTTTATCGTAAAAAGTCATAGGACTTTTTTATTGTTATTTGAATAAAGAATATAAAAAAAATTGTCCGGTTGAAAAATAACAATTTAAACAATGTTTGTTTAAACAATATGGCACCGGGTTGCACCATGGCAACATGCATTTATATCATCAGGAGGGCAATTTGAAGAGGATCGCATAAAAAAATTGAGGTGGAATAGTTTCCGGTACTCATGCGCCGACTCGTGCTGCACTAGTTACTGATTAACGCACGAATCAGTATCTCGTTACTTCTTTCGTTTTTCATATGAATGAAGGAGAAGACATGACGTTTTAACAAGCTGTTAGCACCGTTTATTAACCCCTGTTGAAAAACACTGGTCTCTGTCGGTCTGTCAATTTGTGTTTCATGTAGGTAGTATTCAAACGGGCCGAGTATAATTTACTTTAAGCTGACAATAGTGTATTTATACGTGGGAGAGCCATGCTTCGAATGGGCCGGCTCGACCGGAGAAATACCACGTTCTCACAGAAAACCGACGTGAAACAGCGCTTGCGCTGTGTTTCGCCGAGTGAGTGAGTTTACCGGAGGCCCGATCCCCTACCCCATTCCCTTCCCTACCCTCCCCTATTCCCTTCCCATCCCTACCCTCCCCTTTTACCCTATTCCCTCTTAAAAGGCCGGCAACGCACCTGCAGTTCTTCTGATGCTGCGAGTGTCCATGGGCGACGGAAGTTGCTTTCCATCAGGTGACCCGTTTGCTCGTTTGCCCCCTTAGTTCATTAAAAAAAAAACTTAACACTCGTTCACAGCTCGCCAAGTTATGAAAATTTTGTGTTTATCTAAATAATTATATTTCATGAAAAGGAATCGTAAAACGATTCATTACAAAACATAAATTGTTACGTGTGTGCATCTTCATGGGTTTTATAGAGCAGAAATATGTCTACAGATTGTCGCGTCTCAAGTGACGTTGCCCCATAAAGTTAATATACCTAGCGGAATAGAGCAACGAAACCGAAACGAAACCGAAACTGATTTACATCTGTGTGCAAAAATATGTGTACGTATACACTTACACAAGCATGATTGAACATGAATTTATTCTATGAGATTAAATTGTCAACGTGCGGCACGTGCCGACTGGACGTCAAAAAAAGAGTGCTGCTTTCGTGTATCACACGTCTCTTTTTACCACGCAGTGTTACTGATAGTGACATCTCTCTTGCTCAGGCCTTTGTTTCTCTATTAACTTTATGCGTTGCCCCAAGTTTCAGCACTTACCGTGGACAGCGACAGGCACTCCTCCTTTAGCCCAGCCTCGTTGGGGGCGCCAACCCAGGGCGCGACCGCCGCCGCCCCGCCCTTATCCTGGCCCTTGATGAACGCGTCCTGTTCCTTGTTGAATTCGCCCAGGATGCTCTGGAATGGAATAAGAAGAGGTTATTGTAGCTGTAGGGTATTGTTGATAGTTGACAGTTCCTTTGTGGTGAGAGAGCTGACTCAAGTTTTATTCATCTTCGAGGTGGAGGAGTTCTCTCCCGCCGGTGTGCTTTACAGAAGGTTCCGGGGGAGGCTCCCGAACGAAGCGCGCATCACGTCGCCGTAAGAGACTTTACGTGATAATGTATATGTGAATGTGTAAATAATATATTATATTAGGATAAAATTGTTCGTCGTGCATCCGTTGTCTGATTGCCATAACACAAGTTTTTACTTAGCATGGGATTAGACGACGTGATGTACGCTACCTAGCTTTTATACTATTGTATATTATTGTATGGTTAATAAAGAGTTCGAAAAGAATTTGATAAATAAAGATGGACACGCCCACGAAGTAGTGGTATTGATGGGGAGTCCTCGCCCGGAGTCGGAGTGGCGATCACTCCTCTTCCTCTACGATCCACCACGCGGAGTGGAACTGTTTAGTGATACAGTGTTGTGCTTCATTTACTCTCCCTACAAGTGCCAGCATTGTACAGTAGCCAATAACCAACGTGATGCCGCCATTTGGAGTTAAGGATTTTCTTCATTTTAACCTGGTACGCCTCTGCATGTCAATAGTTGGTTTTGAATTTGTGCAGTGACATATTTAAGTGTAATATTTATTTATTTATTTATTATTAATAAAGTACAACCACATCGCATACATTTTTTACTTAAAACTAATATAACAATTTGTATTATATCTAATGCATACGACAACTACGGTGTACATAGTATTAATAACAATATGTAATTATTTTTCATTAAAATTTAAATAAAATAATATAAACTTAAACAAATGAGTCTCTCAATTTTTTCGTAAAATCATAATATTTATCATGGTACACATCGAGATCAATAATACTATTTATTTTATTATATTGAGCAAATATTTTAGTCATCGGAGATTGTAACCCAAGATTGGTTTTGAAGGGAGGAATATAAAATGTCTTAGTTATTTTATTTCTAGGATATTTGTATGGTACGTTTAAGGTTATACGATCATGTAGACTGTTACATATGACCGTACCGTGGATAATTTTATACAGAAAGCACAAGTCCAGTAATATTCTTCTATACCGTAAGGTGACCATATTGAATTTATTCAAACGTTGCTCGTATGGTTGCCTATGTGAAAATCCGCTAATGCCGTAAGCTAGGTATTTAGTAAAGGCCCGCTGCATGTTTTCGATCCTTTGAGAATGCACTACGTAATATGGACTCCAGACTACGCTACCATACTCAAGGTGGGTACGGACGAGAGCGTTATATAACATGATTTTAGTTTTGGGTTGTTTAAAATTTTTAGAGTTTCTCTTAACAAAGCCGAGCATACGAGCGGATTTTGCTACAATATTATCATAATGTTTGATGAATTTTAATTTGTTATCTAAGATTACACCGAGATCTTTAATTTCATCAACTTCTTTTACAGTAGAGCCATCAATTTTGTACGCTGAAACTAGTGGTTTTATTTTTCGTGAAAATTTTATATTATGGAAACATTTATTAACGTTGAGCATCATGTTATTAGAGTCACACCAAGATTTTATTTCGTTTAGATCTTTTTGGACTAAAGCAACGTCACTACTATTTTTTATAATTTTATATATTTTTAAGTCATCTGCATATAAAGATTTCAGACAGTATTTTATTCGGGATGTAATATCATTAATAAATAGTAAAAATAGCTTTGGACCCAAATGGGAACCTTGTGGCACGCCTCACTCTGCGCAATACATACGCGACACAAAACCTTTCACAACTACATTTTGCGGTCGATTGCAACCTGTGAAGCAAAAATTCCTGAGTTTTTGCTTTTTGGTCAAAATTTCTTTGAGAGGTGTTGCAAAAAATTAATCGAGTGGTCTGCTACCCCGAAGAAATATTCTGTACACATTGAAGGTGCAGTACTATTTATCGAAATTCAAACAGTTATAGAGACGGATTATTCAGATTTAGATACTAAAGTTATAAATTACTTACCTAAATTAGAATACTTAAATAATGAAGACCCACTTCGTGATAGTCCTTTATGAGACGAAGCGTGTAATATTGAGGATGATGTAAATAATGATAATACGTCGGAACCATTCGATTCGGTTACTGTGATGGATTATTCTGATGAACCTAAGAAGATGGAATGGTCGAGAGATTTAACCAGACCCTTGAGAGGCATTTGGCGAAATTAGTAGATGACAAACAAAAAGATTGGGACTAGTATATAAAGGGTGTCCAGCGAAAATTTTTCAACTTCAAACTGCAATTATCGAAATAATATCCAGGTGAGGTGAGCGGAAGGGGTACGATTGAAAGCGCTGTACTTGCGGATTTGTTAGTAGCTATGAGTCACTGGACAGGAGCGCATCGCTCGTTCGCGGTTGAGCAATATCTAAAGAATGGTGAATCGTTGATTCGCGCGCGTCGTTCGTTTTGTACTCATTTTAATATTCGGCGTTTAAGTGATGGGCCAAGCACGCAACTTATTTGGTCGTGGGTACAAAGATTTAGGGAAGAAGGGACAACGCTCAACAGAACTCCTCCAGGACCATCAACATCAGCAGCAACGCCCGAACGTGTGTCTGAAGTTCGAAATGAAATCATTAGAAATCCACGCAAGTCCATTAGGAAAATTGCAGCCTCCACAGGAATCAAAAAGTCAACAGTGCATGTTATTTTGAAGAAGAAATTAAGACTCCATCCATACAAAATGCAAATTGTTCAAGGTCTCAATGAAAGCGACTATCCTTTGCGAGAAACCTTCGCAAGAATAATGCTGGAACGCTTTCGAACACCTACCACGTTGGGAAACATTTTGTTTAGTGACGAAGCACATTTCCATATTGATGGATATGTAAATAAACAGAATATGAGATACTGGTCCCCGAACAACCCAAGAGAACGCCACCAGAAACGTTTACATTGCTTGAAAACCACAGTTTGGTGTGCCATTTCGGCTAGCGGTGTTATTGGGCCCTATTTTTTTAACCAAGGAGAAACAGTCACTGCTCCGGTGTATTGCCGTATGATAGACGAATTTCTGGTACCGCAATTGCAGCTGTATTCAGGTTACAACAATAGGACACAATTTCAGCAAGACGGTGCCACTCCACGTACAGCTAAGGTGTCGATGGAAAAGTTAAAAACAATTTTTCCAAATAAACTGATCAGCAAGTACGAAGACATCTCATGGCCGCCCAGGTCACCCGACCTCACGCCCTGCGATTTTTTTCTATGGGGTTACCTTAAATCGAAGGTTTATGAGAACAATCCCCGGACAATTCAAGCCCTGCAGGCCAACATTCGCCGTGAAATTCAAAGCATTACTCCAGAGCTTTGCCGTCGCGTGATTGCAAATGTAAGGGTCCGACTACAGGAGTGCGTACAAAAAAACGGTCATCATTTAGATGATATAGTGTTTAAGAAATGAAATCCGCATTAATGTAGTACATTTAATTTTAATAAAAATAAATAAAATGTATGTAGTTTTCTTTATGTGAAATTTCAAAGTTGAAAATTTTCCACTGGACACCTTTTACCACTCTTCCTTCTGTCGTACCGTACCGCCGAGCATGAAAGCATAAAAGCTACCCCGGCGTATGTTAATTATGGTAGGGAACTAAGAGTTCCAGTAGACCTTTTGACAGGAGCGTCACCGGGGGAACCAAAGACCGTACAAGACTATGTCTGCGATTTAAGGGAAAAGATGTACTACATACACGCCATGGTTCGGGAAAATGGGTTACAGTCAAGTGAGAACATGAAGACCAGATACGACCGGAAAGCGAACACGAGCGGCTTCGAAGAAGGGTCACTGGTATGGCTGCATAACCCAACTCGCCGAAAAGGGAAATCTCCAAAGTTGCAGACCAAGTGGGACGGCCCATATAAAGTGGTTACCCGATTGAATGATGTGACTTACAGGATTCAAAAGCCACCAAGAGGCATATTCAAAGTGTGTACACATAGACCGTTTGGCGCGTTATCATGGCAGTAACAACGATGCTCGGGACGAGCATCTCTAAGAGGGGAGTAGTGTTACGGATACGGGCAGTTGTTTACCTGCGCGCGACAGTTGCGCGTACTTTCTAGAAAAGTGCAACCCTTGTTTATGTGAATCGCGTGTTTACGTAAACAATCCAAAATAGAACGCTCCAGAATTCGACGCGGGTCATATAAAAGGTAAACAAGCCGGCAGTCAACTCAGTTCGATCCGAGCGATCATCAAGGCGACTTCAATAGTGAGAACAAGTGATCAATAGTGATTTGTGTGAGCTAGTGTTTGCGAATAAAGTCTTCAAGAGAGTCACCAGGTCTTTCTCTCCGAATCCTCGAACCCTAGCACGTAACAATATTTAAAAGAATGTACCCAAACCTAGCACTTCCATCGCAACCTGTGATAACAAGGTGGGGGACATGGCTGAAGGCAGCTAGTTACTTATCGAAACACTTTGAAGAAATATCCCATGTATTAAACAGTCTTAATAGCAATGAAGCCTTGTCGATAAGGAAAGCAAAACGAGCTATTAATGACGAAAATATACGTGCTGATTTGAATTTTATCAATGAAAATTTCACTATTATACAAGAGGCACTCTCAAAACTTCAAGAATCTAAGTTATCTATATCGGAGAGCTTAGAAATTATAGACAGTGTAAGGTGTGTTTTGATGTGGTCCTCGAAAAACATCATTGAAAATAAATTGGAAGAAGTTCTAGAAAGAAATCCTGACTACGATAAGATCAGAGAAATAAGTGAACAATTAACAAAAGAAATTGAAGTAGATGATTATCTTTTCCTTAAATTTGCACCTCTCACGTCTGTGGACGTTGAGAGGTCGTTTTCTATTCATAAATGGATTTTAAGTATAAAAAGGAACAGACTTAAAGTTGAAAATATTGAAAAATTAATGATCATCTACTTCAATTTCTTACAGGATAACAAAAGTTGTCACAGTACCGATGATGAAAATATTGAAGACTAATGTATTTGTTTTCCATTTTTAGATATTATGTGACTTAGTTTTATTTTAATTTCAAAATTATTTGTAATTTCGAAGCGAGTGTCTGTACCGAAAATGTTGCCGCGTCTGTGTCGCCCCGGAAAAACGGCTGACCTTTTCCAATCCAAATATATGCTACTATATTTGCCACAAACGCTCACTTTGACCGATTTTTTTTTTTTTCGAAATTTTTGCTTTCAATTGGCATTGATTGTATTTATATATTAGCCAAAAAAATAATTGTAAAGACTTCAATTTATAACCTATTTGTTCCTAAATGTTTTATTGTTTGTACTTACAAAGCTATAACGAATGTCACTCATTCAAGTAGAATATTTTTGTTTTGATTTAGTTTTGAATATTTAATTATTTAAGTTTTTTGTGAAAATCTAAATACTTTTTTACGGTTTTTGTACATACGAATGGGAGAAGTCACTGATCTCTAAGATACAAGTTGCTGTCTAGTTTAGGGTCAGATAATTCATTTAAATTATGTAAATTATGTTTTTAATAAATAATTAACGTAAAAATAATAAATAATTCAATATTATTTTTACGTTTATAGTAATTGCGTTTACATTTTATATATAAATCCACGGTGTTGGTACTTGTGCAGCTACAAACGGAGCTGCAAACCCAATTACAAAAACCGTAAAAAGGTGTAATATATTTTAAACTTTATATTTATTTATACTTTAAAATAAATGTGTTTTAGGATAAGAAAGTCCCTAATATATTATAATCATGTTATATTGAAATGTTCAAACAAAAATTTTTTTATCAATAAAAAAATATATTTTTAATATACGTTATTTTATTTCTTATCTGAGTAACATTAATTAAGTTTCATTGAAGCATTTAGCTATTAGAAAGTTGCATAATCAACGTTCCAAAAATTTTTAGTCGTAAGGAAGTCTCTGTTCGTTAAACTGTAGGTAAATATACTCACCCAATTCCGATCACTGATGATTATGATAAAAAGATGGAAAAGATTAATTTTTCTGAAGATCATTTTAAAATGGAAGAAACACTTAAACAAGAACCAATTAGTGATATTAATAAAAAAGAAACTACTATCACGATGTATTCAAAATCAAATACTGACTTGAGTGTTGATTATGACAAATGGAAACCAATTGGCGCGAGTACTACTATCGGAGAGAAATTTTGAAGATGCTGATTGTATGAGTCAAGAAAACGTTAAAAAATACCATTGTATTATCACCATTGCCTTTCGCGGATGTCGATTTTAAGAGAGCAATAAAAAGATTAGTTGGTATTAAGAAACCACGATATATTAAAACTATTGCACCTTTGAAAACTGATACTAAAACATTTATCGATAAGGCTTTTACAAAATCTAATAAAGGTTCTATAAATATTACTGAACTAACTTGTAAAGGGGAGTGACCGGTTTATTTTAATTTAGAAACTGTTAAAAGTAAGAAGATCAGACCGTTTAAGTTGTTGAGTAATAATAAATCACATGGGGACAAATCGTTGAATAATGGTGGTGATGTAAAGGTGATATTTTGATATCAATGCAATCGATAAATTTGTTTCAAAATTACGTAATAGGTCAGTATTACTCAATGATACTACAAAATTTGTTATAGAAAAAGTTGAGCAATGTGAAGTGCAGTTGAGTAAATTAATTTGTTCAACTAATCAATTTGGATTAGTAGATAAAGATTTTTATTTAGACTTAACGAACATATCTGACGATGTTATGAATAATTTAATTATGATCATGAAAAAAGTGCATGATAATAAGAAAACATTACTAGTAGATCTTACTCCTATTGATTCACGAGAAATGGTAGATAGTAGATGTGACATGCTAAAAGGATTTGTATCAAATGGATTCTCGGGTGTAGTAGTTGTTTATGTAAAATTAACATCACGAATTTTGGAAATTGGTTATAATGAGCCAAAAGCTTCGGAGCAGGATAATAAATTTTGGAAATCTATTTCGAATCCGAAGTACCCCATTCCAGAACATAAACCGAAATTTAGAAAAGAAAAAACGGCGAATGATAATGCGTTAAATGCAATCGTTGAAATTAGAGAGTTATGGAAAACAAGTATAGGAATAGCGAATAGGACCTATGATGATGTTTACATGAAATTGTCTAATCCTTTAGCAATGGACATCAAAAGATTTATGTTAACTCATAAAGAAAAAATTTCGGTTTATGATCGATTCGAATCAAAATGGTTACTTAAACAAGATGGTGATGTAACTTATGATCAACGTTATAATGGTGAATGTTTTGTTCCTCTTGAAGAGATCATGCATCAGCGATGCCTAGCTGGAGATAAATCGAGACTTTTGCTTTGCGGTAAAAGTACTGTATTATTACAAGAACCTAGATTATTGAATAGTACCGCAAATTATGATGAATTGGTTAAAACCTTTTCATTACCGGTTATTGATATGGTGGTTGGTGTTCCTGGATGTGGTAAAACGACATTTATTTTGAATAATCATAAAGATGGGTCACTGACATCTTCTTCTGAAGGTGAATCTGATATTAGAGAAATTTTATCGTGATAGTAATGATTTTAAAGAAAATTACCGTACTATAGATTCTTATCTATTGAATAGTAAAAAATCAATATGAAACGGTATGGGTTGATGAAGCACTAATGCGACATCTGGGTGAAATATTTTTGGTATGTTTATACATAGTATGTAGGACATTGCACTTACTTGGGGATCCCAATCAAATAGGATATATTAACCGCGTCGGTTCTGTCAGTGTTTGTTACGGTAATTTTAAATTTTTTTTTTAAAACTTCGAGGGTATTAAATATATCGTATAGATGTCCTGTTGATATCATGGCGATATTATATCAGAAGTACGAAGGAGGAACTAAATCAGCGTCAAATGTTGTGAATAGTGTTGCAGTGAAAACTTTAACTTCACTCGCTAATGTACCATTAAATAATGATGTTTACAAATATTTAGTATTTAAACAGTCTGATAAAGATGTACTAAAGAGAGCAGGATACAATGTTTCCACGATTCACGAATTTCAAGGAAAACAACATAAAGATATTATCATAGTTAGATTATCTACTAAGGTAAAAGAGGAGATATACATATAATTCAAAACCTCACATTTTGGTCGCCATTAGTAGACATACTCATTCTTTAACATATTATACTCCAGTACGTGATGACTTACGATTCTTATTGGAAACGCATATAGATAGTAAGTTACTAAACAAAGTAAAAGCAGATTTATCCGGAGATGCTTTAGATATCATTATTCCTAGACCGGCTGAGATTAGTGAATGTGAATATGTAAACAATATAGTCACAAAGACTATATCTAATGATCATATAATGATCGATTTCGAAAGAAATGATATCGATGAGAGACAATTATATTCACAAGGAATTCAAAATACATGCAGTGGGGATTTGAATACTCTTATTTATTTTCATGACTTAATACTACTTGGAAACGCTTATCATTATCATTATCTGGATAGTGTAAATTTATTGAATAATGAGATCGACGTTGAATTAGATGATATAACTATAATTGAATCAAAAAGACATCCGAAAATTCGAGGATTGGATAAATTGAGACCAATGCTACCGACTATGATGCCGTCTTCAAGAAGACCATCTCAATTAGAATCAATAATTGCTTTGAACAAGCGTAATATAATATTTAATTTCATATCATTACATGCTGCTTCTCACCAATCTAAAAATGAAGATGTCAAAATGTCGTCTGTTGACAACATTGCTTTCAACAAACTTCCTATCATTGTTATTACCGAGCCTACATCTCCACGTGTAAACAATGTTGTTACGTGCTAGGGTTCGAGGATTCGGAGAGAAAGACCTGGTGACTCTCTTGAAGACTTTATTCACAAGCACTAGCTCACACAAATCACTATGTCCAAACACTAAGCACTAGATCCAAATCACTGAGCACTATCACTGTCCTAGGTCATAGCCGAGTCGTTAGTTCACTATCACAATCACTCACTATTGATCACTTGTTCTCACTTCGAAGTCGCCTTGATGATCGCTCGGATCAAACTGAATTGATTGCCGGCTTGTTTACCTTTTATATGGCCCGCCATACTTTCTGGAACGTTCCATTCTGGATTGTTTACGTAAACACGCAGTTCACATAAACAAGGGTTGGACTTTTCTAGAAAGTACGCGCAACTGTCGCGCGCAGGTAAACAACTGCCCGTATCCGTAACAATACTTTGATTTCGTGATTTAGTAGCCTTACGGTTAAACGCGTTTTAGATAGTTCGATTACAATATTTCAATTTGTTTTAGACGTGATAAATACAAGTTACAGATAAAGACATTTCTAAAGAAATTTCTAATGAACCCATGCTGCTACATAATATATAAAAAAAATTAAATAAATATATAAAATATAAAAATAAAGCTGTCATTTTGTACGGCATAGCCAGTCCAGCGTATTATAAGATAAAGGTCAGTGGTGAAGACCTTTTTTGTCGTAAATACAAGTTATTCAATATGTATTCTACCTGGAGAATAGCAGAATTGAAAAGAGAACTGAAACATTGCGGTGCTGGTTGCAAGATAAGTTCAATTATTCCTTTGTTACCGTTCCCCGGCTTTGAACAAACTCGCTGTCTTACCGCTTACGCTAGTTTTTATAACACACCTAAACTTCATAAAGAAAGCCAGCAGAATAAATTAAAAGTAAGTATTTAAAACTTAAAATAATAATATAGATAACCCCACATTTAAGAATGAAAGACTTTAGTGTCTAAACACACTAGACTGAATTACACAGGCGTAATTTCCGCCGCAAATGTCAAACGCATACAAAATACGGACGGAACGCGACGGAATAGTGTCATCCCTCGCGTTCCGCTCATATTTGTAATGCGTGTGAAACGCGGCGTAAACGCGGCGGAATTTACGCCGGCGTAATTCAGTCTAGTGTGTTTCGACACTAACGGTCTTATCACAAAAGATTAAACATCTGTTGAAACTTGAACAGTTTGTTTTGAGACCATTTTGTACTAAATTTTTCTCTAATAAACTGTTCAACAGGTGTTTAAATCATTTGTGGTAAGACCGTTATTCTTTATTGCAGATTAGAGGCGTACGACCGTAATTTCAATTTCGAAAACGTATCTAGTAGACAAAACAGCCCAGTGCCACAGGTAGAGTTACCTTGTGGTAACTCTACCTGTGGCACTGGGCTCATCCTTCATATTGTTATGAAGGAGAATTTCGAGACGTGAATAGTAACACATTACTGCCTTCTCTGACCAGACAACATATAAGGTACATTTATATTTTTCAAAGGTAAGATAGAATATTATGCAGTGAAAAATAATATTATAGGTAATACGAAAAGAAGATTATTTTTACTTGTTTCTGAACTGAACATTACTAGCTTCACTCAGGCTTAATGTCTTATATTTTCAGCTTTATATTACTAGTTTATTCTAAATTTAGCCAAAAATATAGATGAGTGATGAGTGATGGCTGACTATCTTATTGTGTATCGTTTCTATACTAATTTCAAAGTTTAACTTGTCACTTGAGCGTGCGACGATTGTAACTAATGGCATGCTGGACGCGAACCTGTGACGGCTGACGCTGTCTGACGACGCGCTGGAGTAGCCACTTCGCCCCCGAAGAGAACGTTTCGAAAAACCCTCGTATCGGACGCGTCGCATTATACCGCGTGCAGTAGAATAATTGCACATTACCGCGATCGCGATTTCGATCAAAAACACTGGTGAATTGTGTGTGGATATTGGAATCCAAACTCTTACCGTGAAAGCCGGCCGGCTAGAATTTACCCAGATATCAGAACCAGGGGCCAGTCCAAGAGGCTACTGAATCTACGCAGCCGCGTCTAGCAGATCTGGTGAGTGTTTTCATGTCTTTGGTTTAATTGCTCGTATTGTCGAGGAATCATTTCCTCGTCCCTGTGACGAATTGGCGTTTATCGATTAATTTTCTATCAAACCGCGTCAATACCGCCACATATTGAATATTATGTATTTCAGATTCAATAAGAAGACTGATGATTTGTAAAGAAGAATATAATGCAAAAGTGAGAAATATAAGTATTGCAGTTACTAACAGTTCAATGCCACTTAAGTAAAGGTATGGCCTGCAAATCCTTTCGATACTTATTATTAATGACCACATTTATATTAAAGACCCGAGGGAGACATTGTTGGAAAGTCTCCTATTTAAAAACGTAAGAAATGAAAAAATAAAGCAGCTACAATTAATGACAAGAGGACAGTACTAAAAAATATTTTTAGAGTTGAAATATTTTGTAGTAAATTTACTATTTATTTATATATTTTTTAGTGTTTTACTCTATTTCTTAGTGTTTAAATATTTAGTAGTAAATTTAGTAAAAAAAAATTTATACTTACACAATTTTTTTTTTTTGTGTTTAAATATTTTGAAATTAATTTTTGTTCAGGAACCTAGGTAATTACTATTTTAAGCTGAAAAATGACTCAAACATATTAAATATTTTCGTATGAGAAAATAATTTTGGTATTACGTATGTATGAGAATTTCGAGGGTAGCCCGGCCCCTTAACGGACTGGATCTTCCTCGCTTGATCGACCTCGGCTTTGCATCGTTATGCAATTTTTACCTTTTCCATTTCACAGAAAAGGAAAAGAGACCCGAATTTTTCGGCTGCCAAAAAGTCAACCTTAATAGATTTGGTGGAAAAATATTTTCATGTGGTGCAATGTAAAAACACAGATGCCGTAAGCATCCGTTCCAAAAACGACCAATGGTGTCAAATTGCCGACGAATTCAATAGTTATATCCAGTACACATCCCAGAGAATGGACAGTTCTCAAAACGAGCTGGGAGAATTTGAAGAAAAGGGCAAAGCAGGAGCAAACCCAGCGCAACCAACATTATTTGGCAACAGGCAACTACACATTTTTATTTCTTTATTGTGCAGTAATATTTTACTTGCTCGCGTTCATACATTGAATCGGAACGAAGTTTTATAATAATTATATTTTGTTAACCATCATTTCCTTTTTACTCACAGGAGGTGGCCCACCTAGGAAAATAACACAGGATACGATAATTGACCGGGTTCTAGAACTAATTCAGACTAGAGTATCGGGGTTCCTAAATATTTTTGACTCTGATGGGTCCCAAATCTTGTGTGTTTATATAATATTACTAGCTGACCCGGCAAACGTTGTTTTGCCATATAAATATTTTTGGTATGAAAAATAGATGTTGGCCGATTCTCAGACCTACTCAATATGCTCACAAAATTTCATGAGAATCAGTCAAGCCGTTTCGGAGGAGTACCGGAACGAACATTATGACACGAGAATTTTATATATAAGATAATTATAAATTATAATTGTTTCTTAGAATACATTATAATATTTTTAAAATTTGTATGTAACAATATATACCCTCTAGGCATGATTGATGGGGACAAACCCCCTTATTGCTTCTTCAGTGCATAGCAGCATTGAAATTTTATATTACGAAGAGGGCCTAGACAACTCTGCCCATAGATCTGACATACTCCACCCCCCCACATCGTCCGTTGGGAGGGCACGGCCGGGTGCATCAGCCCCCCGAATACTTTACATAACCTACAGAGCCTTGACGCATCTATCCAGCTCGATCAAGATGGCACCGTGGCAAGTGAAACGCCAACAGGTGGAGAGCTGTTTGTGATCCAGTCTGACGACGCCCCACCCCACCTGAGCCAAGGTCTTCGACCCCCCGTCACCATATGGGTATTCACGGGTATACAACCTCAACTGTTATAGCTCTACTATCACTACTTACCATCACCGTGTACGGGGACAGCTTTGTCGCCGAGTTTGAAGAAGAAATAGTCAACCCACTTTTACGTGACCCGATTGCACCTGGATATTTGGTCACCGACCACTTTTCGGCCGCTGACTGTGTTGGCCAACAATATTACTTTTTAGAGGTGACCGCACACCATCCTGACCCTGTGCCAGAGCCCAGTGAAAGCATGGTCGTCTTGTTACTACGTCAGCGCCGTTCGGATCATTTTAGAGTGATTGATGTATATACACGAGTTTTGAAGTCTAAAAATCTGCAGCTGGACAGGAAGCTAGCGATCTATGAACACTCTCTGCGTTCACCCAGCTCAGTGGAATACAGCCCAGCTCACGGAGACTCCGATCATTTCGAGCACCTACGCGACGCTGCCGAGGGAGACAGACACTGGTCCGCCGACGATAGTGACCGCGGATCTGACTTTTCTAGCAGTTTTTAGGAGCAATATAGGCCAAGTCTCGGACGACGTTGCAAGCACCGGACCCCACACGTAGCTCGCGCCATCTCACTAGCGTGTCTAACCGATACACCAATATGTTATGCGTATTCGCGTTCAAACTTGCTATCCTGCAGGTGATACCATATCTACACTACAGTCATAACCATAGAGAGGAATTCTGGCTCACCACCAAATACGGAGAAATAAAGGACCCTACTTCCATATCTAAAGCTGTCGTCGAGCTCCCATACTGGAACACTGAGATGCGCGTTGTCAGAAACTTGACTCACAATTTCATCTTGGTGGACGTACCAGCTTCAATATCTTTGTGTGAGATTTTAGGGTACTTGGCCAAACACCTCAGATGCCACACACCCTTTACAATAAAAGACACAGAGTTCCAGTTCGCATATGACCCGAGTTTGATTAAAGGGATTTTCGGATTTAACACTTTTAACATATACCACCAAGACAGCTTTTTGAGATTATTACTGACCGGCAGCGTTGACGAGGTGTACCTCACTCAGTCATTCCCTTACTTATTGGTAAATATGACAAGCCCTCTTTATGCAGAAGACATATGTAAACAGGATGACGGGTGTAATCTGGAGCCGAACTGGGAAAGATTCGTGGGGCTCAGCATCAGAGATGTAGTGATAACATACGGACTACACTATGGCATACCTGTGGCCTTCAATTGGATGCGCAACATGTGGCGCATATATCGTGGAACATTGACTGTGGGGCAAGGCATAGGCGGTCTTCTATCTACTATTAACTCAGTACCCGCCGCGGCTGTCGCCGTACACGCCTCCACTAGCAGTATAAACTCTGCAGTTTTCGAACTTGCTCCCTTGGCTGCCCATTCACTGACTGGCACAACTGGCATAATCACTCAAAGTGCCCAAAGAGGGACAACTGTGGTGGGAGCTCTCAGAGCTTGGAGCTCTGCCCCCAACCTGGCAACACCTATCGAGGCACTCTCGGCCGGGGCAGTGAGCGCAACTGTGTCCATGGAGTCAATACGCGGTGCTCAAGTTGCCGCACAGTCCACCCGTTTCCTGTGGTTATCTCGGGTGGCCTCTTGGGCCTCCAAACTACGCTTCGGTAGAAGTATTAAAGACCTTCAGACGATCAAGACTCGCGACAGCTCGACCGCCCAAGCACCAACTACCTCGGTCAGGAATATCATCAGGATTTTCAGATACCGCAATTTGACACAACTAAATGGTTCCATCCCTGTGGCTAATTGGCAGAGAAATGTCCACAGGCGCGTTCGGAGGGGTTGGTTTGCTGCGACAGTACGCGTCATCAGAGGAGTACCTTCTTGGATATGGCCTACGGGTATGTCTGGCGTGGTTGTTGCCGCTCATGGTGTGGCCAACCTCAGGACGGTGGACCTCAAGGTCAAGGCCTTTTACCCGATAACACGACTGACCAACTTGGAAAGATTTTACACAGCATCCCTGTCCATAATACTGAACAGTTGTTTCACGAACTCCACATTACGACACCTCTTACTCGAAGCAGATAAAAGTTTAAGTCGCAAGATGGTCGAGGTGTCTGGCAAAAAGTACCTGGCTATAGACATAGTTTTTGACATTGAGAATCGTCGGCCGGGCGCCGTCCTTCATGCCTGCTCACCCATGTTCCGGTTACCAGTGTTTGACATGCCATCTTCACTCCTCACCAGATCGCTGGCCATGATCTTTTCGGCTAGTACCATCATCAATGGGGTATTTTATTACTCTGGGATGCCCGCCTTCCTCGAGGGCAGTAAGGCGGCCTATCTAAACGACATAGCACCACGATTTAGCCCCATGGTCTACATGGCCGAAGTAGATGACAACACCGACGACACCCGCTTTAAAAGAGAGAGACCCAGAAGAGCATCTGGCCTTCCCCGCGGCGAATATGGGCCCATAACATTCGCCCCAACCCCCGAATATACTACAGCCGTATCGAACATAATAACACACCCACGCACCGTCTATGAATATGACTTAGCTGCCTCGACTGTATATAACACATCTGCTGACTATTACAGAAACGTCAGGTATTACCTCCATACCAACGTGGCGTCCCAAAAATTTGATGTGAATCCATACACTCTAAAGATAATACCCGGGACTAGTATTCTGGATCTGATTAAGACTGTTGACCCCTACTCTTTTCTTTACCCACGCATAAACATGTTACGGGAACTATTGGACGGGTATAAACCCAAAGCACACTTCATCAGACTCAAGGATGTGGCTTCATCTGTCGGGACCCGTTTACCCCATGGATCTTTGTTAGAAATACTCTCTCTGTCGTACCTCACGCACTTTAGGAACGACATCAAAGTTGCTGTGGATATATCAAAGTGTGAGCTCAATTCATCAGCCACCACCGACCTCATCACGTTTCTGTACAGCGATAAATACGCCCGCATACCCTTCTTAGTGGTCACAGAAGAACTTAGTGATATTGGCAAGATTGCTGATTCAATGAGTGTGCACTCACGTCGCAAAAAGAGTCGCAAACGCAACGCTGTCCGAGGCGCGCGTGCATTATCGCGAAGTACAATACGCCTAACCAACCGTTAATAATATCAATACATAAACTAAACTTTGAAAAATAACTAAAATGAGTAAGTGTAATACTTGTAACAAAAACGTTAATAAAAAGAACCCAGGAATCCAATGTGGCACGTGTTGTAAGTGGATTCATGGCGGATGCGCCGGACTATCCAACGACCAGCTAAATGTTCTCGTCACGACGGACTCGGTGGACTGGAAGTGTAAGAACTGCGCCGGAACCAAACTTAGAAGATTGTCTGGTATAATACCGGAAGATGATGAGGATTATAGCGGATCCGCAAATAATCAAGCTCAAGAAATCCTGAACATCATCAGAAGAGAGGTTAGCCAGGTGATCAAGGACGAGCTACAACGTACTTTCGATTTTTATTCCGAAAAAATAGACGAATACGAAGCTAAAATAATTACCTACGAAAAACATATGAAAAAACTTGAAAACCAGTGTACAGAACTACGCAACAATTACAAAAACCTATTTCTTAAACACGAAGTAACCGAAAGCAAAATGAATCAAATATTACCATCTCAGCTAATAAACAAACTGGAGTTATGTGGTGTTGAGACTGGAAATATCAACGTAGAAGTCATCGTCCACAAATATGCCCAAAGCATTAAGCAAAATCCAGAAGACATAATAAAATCCTATAAAAAGGAGCCTCGCCATGCCGGAATTAAAAAGAATTCGAGGGTATTAAATATATCGTATAGATGTCCTGTTGATATCATGGCGATATTATATCAGAAGTACGAAGGAGGAACTAAATCAGCGTCAAATGTTGTGAATAGTGTTGCAGTGAAAACTTTAACTTCACTCGCTAATGCACCATTAAATAATGATGTTTACAAATATTTAGTATTTAAACAGTCTGATAAAGATGTACTAAAGAGAGCAGGATACAATGTTTCCACGATTCACGAATTTCAAGGAAAACAACATAAAGATATTATCATAGTTAGATTATCTACTAAGGTAAAAGAGGAGATATACATATAATTCAAAACCTCACATTTTGGTCGCCATTAGTAGACATACTCATTCTTTAACATATTATACTCCAGTACGTGATGACTTACGATTCTTATTGGAAACGCATATAGATAGTAAGTTACTAAACAAAGTAAAAGCAGATTTATCCGGAGATGCTTTAGATATCATTATTCCTAGACCGGCTGAGATTAGTGAATGTGAATATGTAAACAATATAGTCACAAAGACTATATCTAATGATCATATAATGATCGATTTCGAAAGTGTTAAAATATGTGTTTTAGGAACACAACCGATTTTTGCCAGTGCGTGTTATCTGTGATAGGTCTTGTCTATGTTACATTTTTATCTGTCATCTAGTCTATACTTTGTGGTCCCTTTTTCCTGTGCTCTTGTTAATGGCGATTACGTGCAATAAATTGTCTTCGAGATAAATTTCCAAACTGCTTTTATTTCCACATCCACGCAAAATTCTTCATGGTAGCAGAGCGTGGTTCGCAGTGAAATAAAAGTAAGCAGTCAAAGTTGTCGAAAAGTGACAAACACTTCAGTGAAGATATCAAAAGTGAGGTTAGTCTATTTCTATTTATTTATTTACCAAATAAGACATACAATTAATCAACTTAATTAAAAACAGCATTTAAAACCAATGAGGTTTGTGCAATGCTGCGATACAGTCCTATTCATAGATATCGTTTTAGATAATTATACAAACTAAAATATATATCACTTATCAGTTAGTTGATACTTGGTGCTATAAAGTTACTTTATACGATAATTAGGAACAAGATAGATAAAAAACTAGGTACTTAAGAGTTATTTATTTGAAGAAAATAGGTTTTTAGTTTAGATTTGATATTATTCTCAGTTAAGTTATTTATTACATGTTTAGGTAACTCATTGATAAGGCGCGGAACGATATAGCTAGTAGTTCGCTCGCCGTACCTATTGCAGGCTCGAGTCGTCAGAAGCCGGTTTTGTGTGACTGCTCGAGTTCTTACAGGGTGTTCGGTTAATACTTTTAAACTTTCATTAAAATATTGTTCTTTTAACATAGTATACTTAAATTTCGTAAAAATTGGTAAAATTTTACAATGATTGAATAATCCATAGTCGTTATTGTAAAATTTTTGTTTTATGTTTGGAGAAACTATTGATTTTAAGATTCTTAATTGCAGAGTGTATATTTGATTCAAATAGCTTTTATAGGTACGACCGTAGGTGCTCAGGCCGTAATGTATGTACGACTCGGCAAAAGAATTGTATAACATTAATTTAACTTTAAACGGAATTCTATTTTTTAATACGGTAATGTTGGCCAAAAATAGTCGTAGTTTATCGCATACGATTTTAATGTGATGGTTCCAATTAAATTTATCGTCTATTATCAACCCAAGGTATTTTTGGGAGTTTACTTCCTCAATAGCCGGACAATTAGTACATGGGTCAACTTTAGTAAGATGCAAGCAGCTGTGCTCATGAGCAATTAATTTAGTGTTCAGAGATTGTTTCCGAAGATATGGTGACTTAATACACAATAACTTTGTTTTAGAGGTGTTAATTACTAAGCCAGCATCATGACAACAGCGTTGAATTGCATCAAAATCTTTTTGTAAACGCTCAAGTGCCTTATGGGGATCCTCATCGGCTGACAACAGACACGTATCATCGGCAAATTGATAACATAAACAAAATTTAAGACAGTTACACATGTCGTTTACATAGGATAAAAAATGGGTAGGTCCTAGTACCGACCCTTGAGCTGTGCCATCGTCGATTGTAATTTGACTACTGTGGGTGTTATTAATTTTAACATTATAAGTCCGATTTTTTAAATAATTTTGGCACCATTTTAACATTGGACCCCTTATACCACAATCGCTTAATTTTTTTAATAGTTTTTTATGGTCTAAGGTGTCAAATGCCCGGGAAAAGTCAATAAAAAGAGCGAGTACATATTTCTTTTTATTTAAATTTTTATTGACCTCATCTGCAAAGCGAGACAGGAGGTCGGCAGTACCTTTACCTTTCTGGAAGCCAAACTGATTCTGGTATAAAACATTATGTTTCTTGTAGAACGTATGAATTTGGTCATTAAAGAATTTCTCAATTACTTTATTTATAGCAGGAAGCAAAGTTATCGGTCTATAGTTTGCGTAGTCATTCCGTTTTCCTTTTTTGTAGATAGGTCTAACACATCCCATTTTCAATTCATCGGGATAGTCAGCTGAGGCCACACTACTATTAATTAGATTCGATATTGCTAGTGCTAGACCATCTCCAGCAATTTTAATATCTGACACTTTAATATTGTCAATTCCCGGAGCCTTGTTTGATTTCAATGTTTTAATTATACTATAAATTGACCTATAATTTGCCTTTTTAAATAATATGCTGCAGTTGACAGGTTTAGTGTAAGTATTAGGATTTAGGAGGCTTATATTGCATTTTGGAACAATTGTTTTAGCCGCTTTATCAAATTCACACGCAAAGTTTTGTGCCAGCTCCCTGGAAGATAGTCCTTGCGCATCAAAGGCTCTCAAAATTAATTCATCCAGTGAGAGCTTAACACGACCCATCATTTGATTTATGATCTCATATATTTTTTTTATGTTATTGAAATTTTTATTTATGTGGTTAATGTAGTAAGCGTTTCTTTTATTTTCTAATAGTTTATGTACTTTATTTCTTATTTTATTATACTCTAATCTTAAAGATGGGTCTTGCGAATTATTTTTCCAAGTCGAATATAATTTATCCCGTTTGGCACAGAGCTTATTTATATTATTGTCCATCCAAGGAACTTTGAAATTTTTACGTGTTATTTTTTGCGAGTTTATGCTTGATTTTACGTATTTTTTGGCGTTATTAATGCTTTCATGAATGAAGTTTAAAATATCCCCAGGATTTTTCATACTATTTGTTTCAGTCCAGTTTATTTTTTTAAGTTCCTCATAATAATGTTTAAAATTAAAGTATTTATTTGTTTGAACGTCCTGTGAAGTGGTGGGCGGAGCGTCGTGTACGCAGGTAAGTATAATTGCACGGTGATCGGCTAGTACTATGTCGAGCGCTGCCGCGTAAGGATCTGATGTGGGGAATCGCGCAAATATGTGATCGATGCACGATTTGGTAACATTATTTGACCTGAGTTCAACTCTAGTGTAATCCGTGATTCCACACATCAGTCCGTACGAGCTCAGCGTTTCTGTGTATGAATTTACGTATGACTTAGACGATTTCAGGTCTATATTGGTGTCACCGATGCAAATCAAATTACGTTCTGTGTTAAATTGTGAGATGTATCTATCTAGTTCCTTAACAAATAGTGGTATACTAGTGGAGGGTGGCCTATAGATAGCAGACAAAATTACGGTTTCATTGCAAGGGAGTTTTAATGTACCTGTTAGGCTTTCGAATGTACTCGTTTTAAAAATAAGGGGAGTAAATTTAATATAGTTTTTAATATAAATAATAATTCCTCCACCTTTTTTATTGTCACGTAATTTTGTGTGCATGCTATATCCAGGTATATTATACAGATGAGAAATTTTATCAGATATGCCAGCCTCAGAAATTAAGATTATGTCTAGTAGATATGAGTTTTGACTAATGATTTGCAGTAAGCTTACAAAATTTTTAATCATAGACCTTATATTAATGTGCATACAAGAAAGTTTAATATTACATTTTGGAGGTAAGTTATGGACAAACTCGTTAATTGAGGTGCAGTTAAAGATTTCTGGTGATTTTTTAGTCACGGTTTTTTTACACGTTAAGCACTTTTTAAGCACCATTTCGGGTAGAATTAGAAAGAAATATTTCTGTGAAAGCGATGTGCACGTGCGTACACTAGCAAGCTCCGTGAAGACTGACGTCTGACGTGACGTCAACGTGGTTCTCGTCTGGGTCGCATGAAGAAGGAGCTCTCCGTCAAAATGGGTTCACACAACATCTTCAACATCGAGAAGCTAGTTGGGAGAGAAAATTTCGCGACTTGGAAATTCAGTATGAAGACATATTTGCAACACGAAAACTTGTGGTGTTGTATCGAGCCGACTAACAACGAGCCGATTGATGCTGGTAAGGACATAAAGGCCAAGGCCAAGCTAATATTGCTTCTGAATCCTCAAAATTACGTGCATGTGCAGGAGTGCACAACTGCTAAAGAAGTTTGGGAAAGGTTACATCAGGCCTTCGATGACAATGGGCTCACACGAAGAGTTGGCCTGCTAAAGGACCTTATAAACACAACACTGGAATCGTGCAATAGTGTTGAGGATTATGTCAGTAGAATTATGAACACTGCCCACAAGCTGCGTAGTATCAAGTTCGATGTCAATGACGAGTGGCTCGGGACTTTAATGTTGGCCGGTCTGCCCGAGGAATATAAACCCATGATTATGGGCCTTGAAAGCTCTGGCATCAAAATCAGTGCAGACTCTGTAAAGTCAAAGCTTATACAAGAGGTCAATACATCGAAGACAACGGCTTTTCATATTAAAGCAAAGAAAAATTATAAAAGCAATAACTTTGCACGTAATTATAACAATTCAAGTAAACCGAAGGGGCCAAGGTGCTACAGCTGCAATAAATATGGGCATTATGCAAAATTTTGTAAATCAAAGGGAATGTCGAGTAACGAGCCATTACAGGGAGCATCGAGCAAGGCGCTGAGTTCAGGTTATGTAGCTGCATTTACAACAATGGTTGGTAAACACACAAGCAATTGTTGGCTGATAGACTCTGGTGCGTCCTCTCATATGACAAGTAGATATGACTGGATGTATAATGTCACCGAGGCCACCGTGAAAAGTGTAACTGTTGCAAACAGAGAGCCTCTAGCTGTAAAGGGAGTTGGATGTGTTGATATACACATTAATCAGAACAAAATACATGTGAAAAATGTGCTGTTTGTTCCCGGATTGGCAGCCAATCTCCTGTCAGTCAGCACTATAGTAAAGAGTGGATACAATGTCACATTTAACAGCAGGGGGTGTGATATCCAGAATAGCAGAGGAGAAGTGATATGTACTGCAACATTAAGTAATAACTTGTACATCATGAACACAGGTAATGAAATGGTTCATCTGACGTCAAGTTCAGTGAGTTCTAATGACACATACCTATGGCATCTACGAATGGGCCATTTGAACATTTCAGATATAAGAAAATTACCAAGCTGCACAGAGGGTGTGGCTTTAGCTCCGGATGAGGGCAACGAGGTCTCATGTATACAATGCTATGAAGGTAAGCAAACCAGGTTGCCATTTAAAAATGTTGGGTCAAGAGCAGCGAAACCTCTTGAATTAATACATTCCGATTTATGCGGCCCCATGGAAAACTTGTCTTATGGAGGTATGAGATATTTTATAACTTTTATTGATGACTTTACCCGAGTGGTTCATGTGTATTTTCTTAAGGATAAAATGAGTGTTTTAGAGACCTTCAAAAATTTTAAATGTAAAGTAGAGAATGAATTGAATAATAAGATAAAAATACTCCGTACTGACAATGGTAAAGAATATTGTAACAATAATTTTGAGAAATTTTTGTCTAACCATGGTATTGTTCACCAGACGTCTACCCCGTATACTCCAGAGCACAACGGCGTGGCAGAAAGGTTGAATAGAACGCTGGTTGAGCGTGCAAGATGTATGCTGTTTCATGCCAAGCTGGAGAAGAGACTATGGGCAGAAGCTTTAGCGACCGCTGCATACATTGTCAACCGATCCCCCACAAGGTCACTGGAAGGTAAAACGCCGTATGAGTTATGGAAAGGTAAGAAACCTAATTTATCTCACATGAAAGTATTTGGCTCCGAGTGTATGGTACACATACCAAGTCAAAAACGACAGAAATGGGATAAAAAGTCCGAGAAAATGATAATGGTGGGCTATTGTGAGAATACGAAAGGTTATCGTTTAATGAACCCTACAACCCACAAAGTAATAAAAAGTAGAGATGTAGTTTTCTTTGAGAAATATAATGAAACAGTCGGGGTACCCATCCAAAATAATATTGATGTTACAGTAAAAGAAAAACAGTCAGTCAGTGAAAGCGCTACCGTACCCACTGGCAGCGGAACATCAGGAAGTACATCAAACACTTCAAATAACGAAGTACTCGCTCAGGAGTTGAGTAAACGAGGTTTGAGCACTGAAACAAGAAAAAGTCAAGACTCAAGTGAGTATGAAACAGATTGTGGGGAACTAGATGAAACTTTTAAGCCCCCCGGATTTGTAGAGGGTACTTTTGACGATTCTAATGTAACTGTAAGAACACTTCGGCCACGACATTATAGAAGAGTTCAAGATCAGAGTTATTTGTGTTTTTACACTGACTTGTCTGATCCACAGAATGCTGCGGAAGCACTGTCATCGCCGCAAGCTTCTGAATGGAAGGCAGCCATGGATGAAGAATATAGCTCCTTGATGAAAAACAAAACATGGAGTTTAACAGATCTTCCTAAAGGCAAAAGGGCTTTACCTTGCAAGTGGGTATATAAGGTAAAAACTGATCACAGCGGAAACATTGTTCGCTACAAAGCACGGCTGGTAATAAAAGGTTATGCACAAAGAAAGGGTGCCGATTACGAAGACACTTATTCACCAGTTGTCAGGTACACAACCATTCGTTACTTATTTGCTTTAGCTGCCAAATATGAACTTGAAATAGATCAAATGGATGCTGTGTCAGCCTTCCTCCAAGGAGATATCGACAGGGAAATTTACATGGAACAGCCCGAACAATATAGACAAGGCTCTCAGGTGTGTAAGCTGAATAAATCCATATATGGATTAAAGCAAGCTAGTAGATTATGGAACACTAAACTTAACAATGTTTTACACAACTTAGGAATGCAACAATCAAAGACTGATCCCTGCGTCTACTATAATGCTGAAAAGAATACATTTATAGCTGTCTGGGTTGATGATTTAATACTATTTACTGCACAAGAGTCAGTCAAAAATTTATTGAAAAAAAATTTAAAACAGCACTTTGAGATGAAAGAGATTGGCCCGGCAAGCCAGTGTATAGGTCTTCATATTACCAGAAACAGAGGAAAAATAATGATCGATCAAGAAAAATATATAAAAGAAATCTTGGCACGGTTCAAAATGTCAGATTGTAAACCTGTCAAAACACCAATTGAAGTAGGTATAAAATTCAAACGATTTGAGACAGAAGAAAAGTATGATTGTCCATATCAACAAGCTTTAGGCTCCTTGCTGTATTTGGCTCAATGTACTCGACCGGACATATCCTTTGCTGTCAATACACTAAGCAGATTCAATCAAAATCCAAGCTCCGAACACTGGGCTGGAATAAAGAGAATATTTAGATACCTCCAGGGCACAAAAGATTTAAAGTTAATTTACACCAAAGATGGTAACGAAGAGATAACAGGATACTGTGACGCCGACTGGGCCAGTGATTTGTACGACAGAAAGTCGTGCACAGGCTACATCTTTATGTTACAGGGTGGTGCAATTTCTTGGCGATCACACAAGCAGCAGACCGTCGCCCTATCGACCGCAGAGGCGGAGTACATGGCGATGTCTTCCGCGGCGCAGGAGGCGCTGTGGCTGCAGCAGCTTCATGGCGAGCTCGGTCACCAGCTGAAGAACCCGCTCCTTATCTTTAGTGATAATCAGAGTGCTATTAAGTTAACTACTAATGACTGTTACTTACCTAGAACTAAGCACATAGACATTCGTTATCATTTCTTAAGGAATCATGTTATTAATTTAAAAGTTAAGTTCTTGTATTTAAAGGGTGAGGAAATAATAGCTGATAATTTAACTAAGGGCACTACTGCCGACAAACATTTGTATTGTATTACAAAAATGGGGTTGTGTTCCAGGGGAGGGTGTTAAAATATGTGTTTTAGGAACACAACCGATTTTTGCCAGTGCGTGTTATCTGTGATAGGTCTTGTCTATGTTACATTTTTATCTGTCATCTAGTCTATACTTTGTGGTCCCTTTTTCCTGTGCTCTTGTTAATGGCGATTACGTGCAATAAATTGTCTTCGAGATAAATTTCCAAACTGCTTTTATTTCCACATCCACGCAAAATTCTTCAGAAAGAAATGATATCGATGAGAGACAATTATGTTCACAAGGAATTCAAAATACATGCAGTGGGGATTTGAATACTCTTATTTATTTTCATGACTTAATACTACTTGGAAACGCTTATCATTATCATTATCTGGATAGTGTAAATTTATTGAATAATGAGATCGACGTTGAATTAGATGATATAACTATAATTGAATCAAAAAGACATCCGAAAATTCGAGGATTGGATAAATTGAGACCAATGCTACCGACTATGATGCCGTCTTCAAGAAGACCATCTCAATTAGAATCAATAATTGCTTTGAACAAGCGTAATATAATATTTAATTTCATATCATTACATGCTGCTTCTCACCAATCTAAAAATGAAGATGTCAAAATGTCGTCTGTTGACAACATTGCTTTCAACAAACTTCCTATCATTGTTATTACCGAGCCTACATCTCCACGTGTAAACAATGTTGTTACGTGCTAGGGTTCGAGGATTCGGAGAGAAAGACCTGGTGACTCTCTTGAAGACTTTATTCACAAGCACTAGCTCACACAAATCACTATGTCCAAACACTAAGCACTAGATCCAAATCACTGAGCACTATCACTGTCCTAGGTCATAGCCGAGTCGTTAGTTCACTATCACAATCACTCACTATTGATCACTTGTTCTCACTTCGAAGTCGCCTTGATGATCGCTCGGATCAAACTGAATTGATTGCCGGCTTGTTTACCTTTTATATGGCCCGCCATACTTTCTGGAACGTTCCATTCTGGATTGTTTACGTAAACACGCAGTTCACATAAACAAGGGTTGGACTTTTCTAGAAAGTACGCGCAACTGTCGCGCGCAGGTAAACAACTGCCCGTATCCGTAACAATACTTTGATTTCGTGATTTAGTAGCCTTACGGTTAAACGCGTTTTAGATAGTTCGATTACAATATTTCAATTTGTTTTAGACGTGATAAATACAAGTTACAGATAAAGACATTTCTAAAGAAATTTCTAATGAACCCATGCTGCTACATAATATATAAAAAAAATTAAATAAATATATAAAATATAAAAATAAAGCTGTCATTTTGTACGGCATAGCCAGTCCAGCGTATTATAAGATAAAGGTCAGTGGTGAAGACCTTTTTTGTCGTAAATACAAGTTATTCAATATGTATTCTACCTGGAGAATAGCAGAATTGAAAAGAGAACTGAAACATTGCGGTGCTGGTTGCAAGATAAGTTCAATTATTCCTTTGTTACCGTTCCCCGGCTTTGAACAAACTCGCTGTCTTACCGCTTACGCTAGTTTTTATAACACACCTAAACTTCATAAAGAAAGCCAGCAGAATAAATTAAAAGTAAGTATTTAAAACTTAAAATAATAATATAGATAACCCCACATTTAAGAATGAAAGACTTTAGTGTCTAAACACACTAGACTGAATTACACAGGCGTAATTTCCGCCGCAAATGTCAAACGCATACAAAATACGGACGGAACGCGACGGAATAGTGTCATCCCTCGCGTTCCGCTCATATTTGTAATGCGTGTGAAACGCGGCGTAAACGCGGCGGAATTTACGCCGGCGTAATTCAGTCTAGTGTGTTTCGACACTAACGGTCTTATCACAAAAGATTAAACATCTGTTGAAACTTGAACAGTTTGTTTTGAGACCATTTTGTACTAAATTTTTCTCTAATAAACTGTTCAACAGGTGTTTAAATCATTTGTGGTAAGACCGTTATTCTTTATTGCAGATTAGAGGCGTACGACCGTAATTTCAATTTCGAAAACGTATCTAGTAAACAAAACAGCCCAGTGCCACAGGTAGAGTTACCTTGTGGTAACTCTACCTGTGGCACTGGGCTCATCCTTCATATTGTTATGAAGGAGAATTTCGAGACGTGAATAGTAACACATTACTGCCTTCTCTGACCAGACAACATATAAGGTACATTTATATTTTTCAAAGGTAAGATAGAATATTATGCAGTGAAAAATAATATTATAGGTAATACGAAAAGAAGATTATTTTTACTTGTTTCTGAACTGAACATTACTAGCTTCACTCAGGCTTAATGTCTTATATTTTCAGCTTTATATTACTAGTTTATTCTAAATTTAGCCAAAAATATAGATGAGTGATGAGTGATGGCTGACTATCTTATTGTGTATCGTTTCTATACTAATTTCAAAGTTTAACTTGTCACTTGAGCGTGCGACGATTGTAACCAATGGCATGCTGGACGCGAACCTGTGACGGCTGACGCTGTCTGACGACGCGCTGGAGTAGCCACTTCGCCCCCGAAGAGAACGTTTCGAAAAACCCTCGTATCGGACGCGTCGCATTATACCGCGTGCAGTAGAATAATTGCACATTACCGCGATCGCGATTTCGATCAAAAACACTGGTGAATTGTGTGTGGATATTGGAATCCAAACTCTTACCGTGAAAGCCGGCCGGCTAGAATTTACCCAGATATCAGAACCAGGGGCCAGTCCAAGAGGCTACTGAATCTACGCAGCCGCGTCTAGCAGATCTGGTGAGTGTTTTCATGTCTTTGGTTTAATTGCTCGTATTGTCGAGGAATCATTTCCTCGTCCCTGTGACGAATTGGCGTTTATCGATTAATTTTCTATCAAACCGCGTCAATACCGCCACATATTGAATATTATGTATTTCAGATTCAATAAGAAGACTGATGATTTGTAAAGAAGAATATAATGCAAAAGTGAGAAATATAAGTATTGCAGTTACTAACAGTTCAATGCCACTTAAGTAAAGGTATGGCCTGCAAATCCTTTCGATACTTATTATTAATGACCACATTTATATTAAAGACCCGAGGGAGACATTGTTGGAAAGTCTCCTATTTAAAAACGTAAGAAATGAAAAAATAAAGCAGCTACAATTAATGACAAGAGGACAGTACTAAAAAATATTTTTAGAGTTGAAATATTTTGTAGTAAATTTACTATTTATTTATATATTTTTTAGTGTTTTACTCTATTTCTTAGTGTTTAAATATTTAGTAGTAAATTTAGTAAAAAAAAATTTATACTTACACAATTTTTTTTTTTTGTGTTTAAATATTTTGAAATTAATTTTTGTTCAGGAACCTAGGTAATTACTATTTTAAGCTGAAAAATGACTCAAACATATTAAATATTTTCGTATGAGAAAATAATTTTGGTATTACGTATGTATGAGAATTTCGAGGGTAGCCCGGCCCCTTAACGGACTGGATCTTCCTCGCTTGATCGACCTCGGCTTTGCATCGTTATGCAATTTTTACCTTTTCCATTTCACAGAAAAGGAAAAGAGACCCGAATTTTTCGGCTGCCAAAAAGTCAACCTTAATAGATTTGGTGGAAAAATATTTTCATGTGGTGCAATGTAAAAACACAGATGCCGTAAGCATCCGTTCCAAAAACGACCAATGGTGTCAAATTGCCGACGAATTCAATAGTTATATCCAGTACACATCCCAGAGAATGGACAGTTCTCAAAACGAGCTGGGAGAATTTGAAGAAAAGGGCAAAGCAGGAGCAAACCCAGCGCAACCAACATTATTTGGCAACAGGCAACTACACATTTTTATTTCTTTATTGTGCAGTAATATTTTACTTGCTCGCGTTCATACATTGAATCGGAACGAAGTTTTATAATAATTATATTTTGTTAACCATCATTTCCTTTTTACTCACAGGAGGTGGCCCACCTAGGAAAATAACACAGGATACGATAATTGACCGGGTTCTAGAACTAATTCAGACTAGAGTATCGGGGTTCCTAAATATTTTTGACTCTGATGGGTCCCAAATCTTGTGTGTTTATATAATATTACTAGCTGACCCGGCAAACGTTGTTTTGCCATATAAATATTTTTGGTATGAAAAATAGATGTTGGCCGATTCTCAGACCTACTCAATATGCTCACAAAATTTCATGAGAATCAGTCAAGCCGTTTCGGAGGAGTACCGGAACGAACATTATGACACGAGAATTTTATATATAAGATAATTATAAATTATAATTGTTTCTTAGAATACATTATAATATTTTTAAAATTTGTATGTAACAATATATACCCTCTAGGCATGATTGATGGGGACAAACCCCCTTATTGCTTCTTCAGTGCATAGCAGCATTGAAATTTTATATTACGAAGAGGGCCTAGACAACTCTGCCCATAGATCTGACATACTCCACCCCCCCACATCGTCCGTTGGGAGGGCACGGCCGGGTGCATCAGCCCCCCGAATACTTTACATAACCTACAGAGCCTTGACGCATCTATCCAGCTCGATCAAGATGGCACCGTGGCAAGTGAAACGCCAACAGGTGGAGAGCTGTTTGTGATCCAGTCTGACGACGCCCCACCCCACCTGAGCCAAGGTCTTCGACCCCCCGTCACCATATGGGTATTCACGGGTATACAACCTCAACTGTTATAGCTCTACTATCACTACTTACCATCACCGTGTACGGGGACAGCTTTGTCGCCGAGTTTGAAGAAGAAATAGTCAACCCACTTTTACGTGACCCGATTGCACCTGGATATTTGGTCACCGACCACTTTTCGGCCGCTGACTGTGTTGGCCAACAATATTACTTTTTAGAGGTGACCGCACACCATCCTGACCCTGTGCCAGAGCCCAGTGAAAGCATGGTCGTCTTGTTACTACGTCAGCGCCGTTCGGATCATTTTAGAGTGATTGATGTATATACACGAGTTTTGAAGTCTAAAAATCTGCAGCTGGACAGGAAGCTAGCGATCTATGAACACTCTCTGCGTTCACCCAGCTCAGTGGAATACAGCCCAGCTCACGGAGACTCCGATCATTTCGAGCACCTACGCGACGCTGCCGAGGGAGACAGACACTGGTCCGCCGACGATAGTGACCGCGGATCTGACTTTTCTAGCAGTTTTTAGGAGCAATATAGGCCAAGTCTCGGACGACGTTGCAAGCACCGGACCCCACACGTAGCTCGCGCCATCTCACTAGCGTGTCTAACCGATACACCAATATGTTATGCGTATTCGCGTTCAAACTTGCTATCCTGCAGGTGATACCATATCTACACTACAGTCATAACCATAGAGAGGAATTCTGGCTCACCACCAAATACGGAGAAATAAAGGACCCTACTTCCATATCTAAAGCTGTCGTCGAGCTCCCATACTGGAACACTGAGATGCGCGTTGTCAGAAACTTGACTCACAATTTCATCTTGGTGGACGTACCAGCTTCAATATCTTTGTGTGAGATTTTAGGGTACTTGGCCAAACACCTCAGATGCCACACACCCTTTACAATAAAAGACACAGAGTTCCAGTTCGCATATGACCCGAGTTTGATTAAAGGGATTTTCGGATTTAACACTTTTAACATATACCACCAAGACAGCTTTTTGAGATTATTACTGACCGGCAGCGTTGACGAGGTGTACCTCACTCAGTCATTCCCTTACTTATTGGTAAATATGACAAGCCCTCTTTATGCAGAAGACATATGTAAACAGGATGACGGGTGTAATCTGGAGCCGAACTGGGAAAGATTCGTGGGGCTCAGCATCAGAGATGTAGTGATAACATACGGACTACACTATGGCATACCTGTGGCCTTCAATTGGATGCGCAACATGTGGCGCATATATCGTGGAACATTGACTGTGGGGCAAGGCATAGGCGGTCTTCTATCTACTATTAACTCAGTACCCGCCGCGGCTGTCGCCGTACACGCCTCCACTAGCAGTATAAACTCTGCAGTTTTCGAACTTGCTCCCTTGGCTGCCCATTCACTGACTGGCACAACTGGCATAATCACTCAAAGTGCCCAAAGAGGGACAACTGTGGTGGGAGCTCTCAGAGCTTGGAGCTCTGCCCCCAACCTGGCAACACCTATCGAGGCACTCTCGGCCGGGGCAGTGAGCGCAACTGTGTCCATGGAGTCAATACGCGGTGCTCAAGTTGCCGCACAGTCCACCCGTTTCCTGTGGTTATCTCGGGTGGCCTCTTGGGCCTCCAAACTACGCTTCGGTAGAAGTATTAAAGACCTTCAGACGATCAAGACTCGCGACAGCTCGACCGCCCAAGCACCAACTACCTCGGTCAGGAATATCATCAGGATTTTCAGATACCGCAATTTGACACAACTAAATGGTTCCATCCCTGTGGCTAATTGGCAGAGAAATGTCCACAGGCGCGTTCGGAGGGGTTGGTTTGCTGCGACAGTACGCGTCATCAGAGGAGTACCTTCTTGGATATGGCCTACGGGTATGTCTGGCGTGGTTGTTGCCGCTCATGGTGTGGCCAACCTCAGGACGGTGGACCTCAAGGTCAAGGCCTTTTACCCGATAACACGACTGACCAACTTGGAAAGATTTTACACAGCATCCCTGTCCATAATACTGAACAGTTGTTTCACGAACTCCACATTACGACACCTCTTACTCGAAGCAGATAAAAGTTTAAGTCGCAAGATGGTCGAGGTGTCTGGCAAAAAGTACCTGGCTATAGACATAGTTTTTGACATTGAGAATCGTCGGCCGGGCGCCGTCCTTCATGCCTGCTCACCCATGTTCCGGTTACCAGTGTTTGACATGCCATCTTCACTCCTCACCAGATCGCTGGCCATGATCTTTTCGGCTAGTACCATCATCAATGGGGTATTTTATTACTCTGGGATGCCCGCCTTCCTCGAGGGCAGTAAGGCGGCCTATCTAAACGACATAGCACCACGATTTAGCCCCATGGTCTACATGGCCGAAGTAGATGACAACACCGACGACACCCGCTTTAAAAGAGAGAGACCCAGAAGAGCATCTGGCCTTCCCCGCGGCGAATATGGGCCCATAACATTCGCCCCAACCCCCGAATATACTACAGCCGTATCGAACATAATAACACACCCACGCACCGTCTATGAATATGACTTAGCTGCCTCGACTGTATATAACACATCTGCTGACTATTACAGAAACGTCAGGTATTACCTCCATACCAACGTGGCGTCCCAAAAATTTGATGTGAATCCATACACTCTAAAGATAATACCCGGGACTAGTATTCTGGATCTGATTAAGACTGTTGACCCCTACTCTTTTCTTTACCCACGCATAAACATGTTACGGGAACTATTGGACGGGTATAAACCCAAAGCACACTTCATCAGACTCAAGGATGTGGCTTCATCTGTCGGGACCCGTTTACCCCATGGATCTTTGTTAGAAATACTCTCTCTGTCGTACCTCACGCACTTTAGGAACGACATCAAAGTTGCTGTGGATATATCAAAGTGTGAGCTCAATTCATCAGCCACCACCGACCTCATCACGTTTCTGTACAGCGATAAATACGCCCGCATACCCTTCTTAGTGGTCACAGAAGAACTTAGTGATATTGGCAAGATTGCTGATTCAATGAGTGTGCACTCACGTCGCAAAAAGAGTCGCAAACGCAACGCTGTCCGAGGCGCGCGTGCATTATCGCGAAGTACAGTACGCCTAACCAACCGTTAATAATATCAATACATAAACTAAACTTTGAAAAATAACTAAAATGAGTAAGTGTAATACTTGTAACAAAAACGTTAATAAAAAGAACCCAGGAATCCAATGTGGCACGTGTTGTAAGTGGATTCATGGCGGATGCGCCGGACTATCCAACGACCAGCTAAATATTCTCGTCACGACGGACTCGGTGGACTGGAAGTGTAAGAACTGCGCCGGAACCAAACTTAGAAGATTGTCTGGTATAATACCGGAAGATGATGAGGATTATAGCGGATCCGCAAATAATCAAGCTCAAGAAATCCTGAACATCATCAGAAGAGAGGTTAGCCAGGTGATCAAGGACGAGCTACAACGTACTTTCGATTTTTATTCCGAAAAAATAGACGAATACGAAGCTAAAATAATTACCTACGAAAAAAATATGAAAAAACTTGAAAACCAGTGTACAGAACTACGCAACAATTACAAAAACCTATTTCTTAAACACGAAGTAACCGAAAGCAAAATGAATCAAATATTACAATCTCAGCTAATAAACAAACTGGAGTTATGTGGTGTTGAGACTGGAAATATCAACGTAGAAGTCATCGTCCACAAATATGCCCAAAGCATTAAGCAAAATCCAGAAGACATAATAAAATCCTATAAAAAGGAGCCTCGCCATGCCGGAATTAAAAAGAATGTTCCGCCTATTATCATTGTTCAACTGAAGGAAGGAGCACGAAATTCTTGGTTGGAAACCTCCAGAAAAATTGAAGTTACTGCTGCAGCCATCGGTCTAGAAGGAAGTAGAAAAATCTATCTACGCGAATCGCTGATCCCTGCCACTGCATTTTTACTCTGGAAGACAAAAGAGGAACTGAAAAATGAATATAAGTATATTTGGTGCAAAAATGGATCGGTTCTAGTAAGAAAAGATGATAAAGGTAAAATAATTTTAATTAAAACTGAAAAAGACATTGAAAAAATTAAAAAATGAGCTAAAACAAAGTAATATTTAGTAATATAAAAAATAACAACCTAAGATTAAATGTCATGCCTATAGTAAACTGTATACTAATTGTAATCTGCAAAAGAGGTTTATATTAATATTAAGTATAAAAATTGTAAATGAATACCTTAAAATCAATAAAAATGGATGACATAAATAGTAAAATTATTGAACTTAACCTTGGGAATTTAAACGAATTTTTGTATAATATTCCTTTGTATGAAAATTTCTTGTTGTTCTTTCATGTTAACATTAGATCGCTAAATAAAAATTTTGCCCAATTAGAGTTACTTGTAAACAGCTCAAAATCCATTATCCATTTTATTATTATAACAGAAGCTAATATACAGGAAGCTATGTCAAATCAATATAATTTACCTAGTTATAATTTACATTGCGAATTACGCAGTAATATAAAAGGTGGTGGTGTGTTAATGTATATACATAAGTCTTTAAATTTTAATAGATATAATAACTGTACTTTTAAATACATGGAATGCTTAAGTGGTGATATAGTCATAAATAATCATACTCGTATCGGTTTATGTGCCATTTACAGACCACCTCAGACATGCAAAAATAAGTTTATTTGTGAATTAGATAACATGATTAAGAAATTTGACCACAAACATAGTTGTATTATCACAGGCGATATTAACATCGACTTAAGTCAATCTAGCCCTATCGTCAATACATATTTAAATTGTTTAAGTAGCGTAGGTTTCGAGTGTGCCATATCTCAGCACACACGCATAGAAAAGTATGGAAATTTAATTAGCAAGTCGAGTATCGACCACCTGTTTATTAGAAATGTTAACAACGCACTTGCATACAGCGCGGTGGTGCACACCGTGCCGGCCGATCACTGCGTTATCGCTGGTGCCTTGCCGGTCCCGGTTGAACCATCCGCCGGTGCGCCTGCGCGTGTTGTTTATACATCGATAGATAACATAAAACTTAAAAATGAAATTTCTTCCATTGACTTTGGTAAATATCTGTCTCTTACGGACCCTAATACGATTATGTCGTTATTACTTAGCGATTTCAATTCATTATACGATGCCTGTAAAATTACAAAAAGTGTCAACACAAACTCAAAACGTAGTTCTTGTGCATGGGCTAATCAGCGCTTAAAGTATATGTGTGCTGAGAGGGACCGACTATATAGGGAGTGGCAAAAAGATGAAAATAATTGCACTAAGCGCCTTTACTTTAATTGCTATAGAAATAAAACAAATAAATATGCGCAGTTTATTAAAAATAGATTTGTTATGGCTAATGTTTGTAAGAATTTTAATAATCCGAAAAAAATATGGGAAATAAATAAAATTTCTGGAAAAATTGTTCAAAGTATTGATGACATCCTACTCAAATATTTCAAACTCGAACCCCTAATTATAGCTAACAACTTTGCAAAGAAATTTGAGGACTCAATCAAAAAAATTAAAAATATTTGTAACAATAAATTATTGGATTCAAGAACATACGAAAATAAACCTACAATGTCAATTAGATTAAAGCGGGCTACTCATGAGACAATAGCTAAAATTATTAAAAGTATAAATATAAACAAAAGTCCCGGGCGCGACGGCATTCGGGCCCGTGACATAAAATCGTCTTCCGAATTAATGGTTCCTGTCCTGACGCACCTGATTAACTGTTGTATTGATACGGGTACATACCCGGATATTCTTAAAATAGGTACCGTTAGACCTGTATATAAAGGGGGTATTCATAACGACTATAATAACTATCGTCCCATTACTATATTATCGTGTATAGACAAGGTAATAGAAAAATTTTTCGATGATCAAATATCATTCTTCTTTCAAAATAATAATATTATTAACCATAAACAGTATGGCTTTCAAAGAAAACGGAGTACGACAGAGTTGCTACGAGATTTCACTGATAGGGTTAACGGCTATCTTGATCAAAAATTTCAGGTAATTGCGCTGTTTATTGATTTTTCAAAAGCGTTCGACGTTTTAGATTTTAAAATACTATTCCAAAAATTATCGAACGCGGGGATTCAAGGCCCTCTTTTGAAAATACTCAAAAATTATCATACAGACCGATTTACGGCCGTTAAAGTTCTCGATAAGTATAGTGACCTGCATAGCACCGAGGAGGGCACAGCACAGGGGTCCACGATCGGCCCAGACGAGTACCTGGCCTACGTTAACGAAATGTGCAATTTAATATTAGAAGGAGATATATATCAGTTTGCTGATGATACGTGTCTCTTAGTGGCTCATAAATCGATACAGGAAGCTCAAAATATCATGCAAAATAATTACAATCTTATTTGTAAATATGCACATGATGTGGGGCTTATAATAAACTCACAAAAGACTAAATTCATACATATTCATTCAGCTCATAAAGTGCCTCTCATCTCCCCCACGATTATAGCACATACTCACGATTGTTTTCATTCAAATGTAGTTTATAACGCATGTAATTGTCCAGCATTGGAAAAAGTAAATCAACATACATACCTCGGCCTCATAATTGACAACCGACTGAGTTGGAAGCCACACATAGACCATGTATGCTCGAAATTAAGATCTGTACTCAGTAAAATATATATTCTTAAATACAAGTTACCCTACAGAACCCTAAGATTATTCTATTTATCGCTGGCCCAGTCGGTTGTTAACTATGGGCTGAGTAGTTATGGAAGATCGTTTGAAAGTCACTTACTTAATATACATTCATTAATGTTACGCATATTAAAAGTGATTGTACCTAAACCTGTTAAAAATAAATTTAAAACAAATGAGGAAGGCTTATTTGAGTATTGTAATGTCATGCACATTTTTGATCTTGTTAAATTTGCGGTTTTAAATGAAGTTAATGATCCTACATTTTTAATAGAAAAAATAAGACCTAGCATTTTAAGACAAACCTGTAAAACGAAATTTGTTAAGCCGAACTGTAATAATTATTACGGAAGCAGAATGCTTAAGATATCAATACCTTCATTTGTAGAAGAGCTGCCAGAAGACCTACAAAAGTTGTATCGGGACAAGTGTAAATATAGACGGCAACTTAAAAAACATCTATTGAGTAAAGTTAACTAATGCGACCTCATCTTGTCCAGATAAACTCATTGTAGTTTTTGCGGCGAGATTTCTTGTATTTTGTAATATTATTGTATACAGTATTGAACAAAATAAATAAAATAAAATAAATATATTATGATTATGCATTTTACGTATAATTATTATAGTACGGGAGCCCTAGAACATTTTTTTTATTACTAACAAGCTAATTTTTTGTGAGTAGCTTCATTTTGATAAGACGAACAACATTGTTACCTGCGAAAGATCTTGAAAGTGGTAGCAAACAGAGATAGAAAGTATTTCATACTTTTGACTTGATGGTCCTAAAATATAATGAATTTTTCTATTTCTAGGACAATGCTATTCTTAAATTATATAAGTTCTATTAACCTATCAATATACTTACAAAAAATCAGTTAGGGCTCCGTTTTAGTGTTCAGTAGTCAACCAAGTTTTGTTGATTACGAACCCTTAGATAACGGAACCCTAATAAGCTGATTTTTTGTATTATCAAAAAGGGGGGATGTTGTATATGGCAACACATCCCTATTTGAATTAAGGGTTAATAACGTGATGGTACTGGCAACATTGTGAATTAGGATATAGAACATGTTAGAAGAAAAAGATGTCTTACAACAAGAAGATGTTTTATTTTCAACTCATAAAACAATAACTATTGCGGACAAAACTAGAACCAAGCTGTACTTGCTATGTTCCCCTTTTTAAGTGCAAAGGGTACGGTTGCAAAGGGACCCATATTTCTCACCGGCGATCGTGATTTTGCGGTCATTAAAAAAGCGAAAAAGCGTGCAAAGCCACTGAATTCATAGTAAAAAAAACGACTCTTGGTAGTGGATATTAAAACAATTTTTAAGTGAATTCACTAGCAAGATTGACATAGCCACTGTGGGTGCTAAATCCCTAAATAAAAAGAGATTAAAAAAATCATTTTCGAAGTTGATGAATCCTGCTAAAAATATGATTAGTACCAAAAAGCTACAGATATCTTCAGCAACGATGATTCACCTTGCCTACATCTGAAAATGTTGGTGTAATTTTTACAAAGAAAGGTTCATGATGGATTAACTGAAGGCTACTGTATGGCTTCTATTAATTCATTTATATGCCTATTCAGTATTAGAAAAAAACATTCGAATATTGATAAACTCATTTTATAATACAATATACAATTGTGACGTTAGTGTCAATGGAATAGGTGGTAGTTTAAATGCTGAAGGTTTTGTTTATTTAGATTTGGAGTATAATAATTATATTTTTAGGCATAAAATTTTTATATTTCGTAATTTACCTTGTAGTGCTATGGGTATTTTAGGACAGGATTTTTTGAAAAAATATTCAGGTATTATTAATTACGGTAATAATACTCTTAGCTTAAGTTTAAGTTATAACGAAGGTGTACATATACCTTTACAATTTTACGATTATTCTTGCTCTATGAAAATATCGCCGCGTTGCGAAATGATAAAGTATATTCCAGTTAAAGTAAATTACGATTGTGTGGTGTTACCTAAGCAATTAAAAGAGGGTATTTTTATAGCGAGTGTTGTAACTATTCCCAAAAATGGAAAAATTCCAATTCGTATTTTAAATACAACGGATGAAGAGGTTGATTTAAATTTATCGGATATTGATATTGATAGGTTAGATAATTATAATTATTGTAATTTTGACGATTCTAATATATCTGTAGAACGTATTAAGAAATTATTTACTTTATTTTTCTTTTTTTTACCTGGCGACAAATTAACGTATAACGTATAAGTGTATAAACAAAAAATTACTTTAAAAGAAAACGTTGCTCCAGTTTATAGGAAGCAATATCGAATACCATTCGCTCAAAAGGAAGAAGTTAATAGGCAAGTAGGAGAAATGTTAAAAAATAATGTTATCGAGGAGACTAGCAGCGACTTGTCTAGTCCTCTGATTCTAGTGCCGAAAAAGTTGATAGATTTGGTGTGCGTAAGTGGCGTGTAGTAGTAGATTATAGGCAGTTGAATGAACGTATTACTGATGACAAGTTTCCGTTACCTAATATTAATGAAATTTTAGACTCTTTATCGGGTGCTATGTATTATAGTCACTGTGACCTTTCACAAGGCTATTATCAGTGTGAAGTTGACGAAGACTCAGCTTTCACTACTGACAAAGGACAATGTGTCCTTTACCGATGGGATTAAAAATTAGTCCCGCAGCTTTTAGTAGATTGATGACCGTAGCGATGTCTGGTCTTAATTTCCAGAAATGTTTGATTTATCAAGACGATTTAGTTATTTGGGGTAGAAATATACATGAACATAACGCTAATTTAATTTCTGTGTTTTCTAGGTTGAGAAGTACGAATTTAAAACTTAATCCTGAAAAGTTTGTTTTTAAAAAGACAAAATATATTGTATTTAGGACATGTCATATCTTCCGATGGTATTTTACCAGACCCGAATAAAACTAGTGTAATAAAAAAAATTCCTAGACCATGTAATGTCGATGAGGTTAAGAGATTTGTAGCTTTTGCTAATTATTATCGTAAGTTTATTCCTAATTTTGCAGAAATAGCAATTCCATTAAATAAATTATGTCGAAAAGGAATTAAATTTAAATGGTCAGAAGATTGCGAAAATTCATTCAAAATTTTAAAAAACTCTTTATCCAATCCACCTGTATTAGATTACCCAGATTTTTCACAACAAAATAAGTTTATCCTACAAACAGATAGTTCAGGATTTGCAATAGGTAGTGTATTATGCAATTCGAACGGTAAACCGGTGCTAGCAGAAGTTTGAATAAAAGTGAATTAAATTACCCAATTATAGAAAAAGAATTACTAGCAATAGTTTGGTCAATAAAATATTTCCGTGCTTATTTGTTTGGAAGAAAGTTTACAGTGAAAACGGACCACAAACCATTAATTTATTTATTCAATATGAGAGATCCATCTAGCTGATTGAAGAAGAATATGATTTTGACGTTGAGTATGTAAGAGGTAAGGAGAATGTAGCTGCAGATGCATTGTCCAGAGTGAATGTGTCAATAAAAGATTTGAAAGAGATGCATGAAAAAATTGTGTGTTATGACGAGAGCGCAAGCGAGACGTATGAATCAAAATGAAAGTAAGCCGGAATTAGACTCAGAGAATTCAAAGAGCGTTAGGCCTGATCAACCTAAGCTCGTAGAAGTTCTCAAGAAACGTGACAATGACTACGAATTCGTGATTTTTTCGGATAGAGACGTACTGTTACACCCTTACATTGTTAGGTGTTTAGCTGACTAGACCTTAAGTCTTGTCAGCACTATTATACTAGTATATTAGATCCCCAGCGGTTGGACCTCCAGTCTTGAATTCGCCGTCTCACTGGAGGAACCTCTCCTCATTACTATATCCTTTGTTAAGTCAAGTCTCATCGGTTATATATTCTAATTCCTAAGTCTTTGTGAAGTGAAATAAAAGTGTGTGTTAATAAAAACCTTTTTTTTTAAACCGAAATACACTTGCCCCGTGTAACAGTACGAAAGTATTTGAAAAGATATAAGGATGAGATTATTTACTCGAGTAAGAAAATTATATTATTTTTGAGGAAGTTAAATTTGTTATTCATAAGCCAATCACGAGATGAATTGTTGAAAGAATTGGTAAAGTTATGTGAAAATTATAACATAGATGAATAAAGAATGATTTAATTGAATGCCTAGCTAGTTACAAGAAAAATAATAAAGTTTATAAAGGACCTAATTTTTTTATTCTACGAGATGTATGTAGGATTGATGATAGTGATCAAAAAAAGGTGATACTGAATGAATTTCATTTATTACCTACGAGTGGTCACGCGGGCATACGAGGAATGGTAAATAATATAAAAAAAGTATTATTATTGGTCAAGTATTGAAAATGATGTTAAAAATTATGTTAAAAATGTAAGAAATGTCAATTACAGAAGTATACAAAGTTTATTAAAGAACCTTTAACATTAACTTCGACAGCGAAATCATCTTTTGAAAAAGTTTTAGATTTAGTAGGACCTCTTGATAGGGACGATGACAACAACACTTATATTTTAACTTCACAATGTGAATTAACTAAATACGTAGAAGCGTATTTATTAAAAAATAAATCTACCAGAGAAGTAGCCAGAGCTTTTGCAGAAAATTTTATTTTACGTTACGGAATTCCATATGAAATTGCTACAGATAGAGGTACTGTTCGCGCCAAATTCTAGCGCGACGTTGGCAACACTGCAGCGCGTGAGTTTGCTCTGTGCTGTCGACGTCATACGCTACACGCGCGAGTGACACACAAGAACTTTCAGCTTTGAACCGTGAACGGCGCGCGCTCGTTAAACATACGAAAATCTCATTTCCCCGTGCCTTATCCCGTGTCGCGATCAGCTCAGTGAATACAGTGAAATAAACTAATAGACCACAGTGACAGTGTGAATATCAGCTCGTCTCGTCTCAGCCCGCAGCCGCCAGCATCTCCGCATCAACAGGTACCCATTTTTGTCCATCTTCCTTTATTATATCCTTTCTAAAAACGTCGTAGGGCTTTCGCCCCTACAGGTACAGAATTTATATCGAGCACAATGCAAGAACTTCTAAAAAAATTAAATACTAAGCAAATAATGTCTACTGCATACAAGCATGAGAGCATAGGTGCGTTAGAAAATAGTCATAAAATGTTAGGCGCGTACGTGCGAATACAAACTAATAATCAGCCATCTTCATGGGGCTCTTGGGTATAGTTTTGGTGTTTTTCATACAACACTACTGTGCACACTGAGACACAGTATACACCATTTGAGTTAGTTATTCGGTCAAGTATGTCGCATACCAACTAAAGAGCGCGGAACCCGGGTTCCGGTTGGGGATTTTGATCCCAACGGAACCCGGGTGCCGGGTCAGTACGACATGTTGGTCGCATCTGTCGTTGTTATAGGATATAATATCGATCGCAGTCAAAGCTCTCCAGTACCTCTTTGTTCCCGTTAAACTAATTTCACGACTGGGTCAATGGGTGGACTTGGATGTACCAGGGTGGGTTAGAGGGGAGGGGAAGCGATGAGTGGTGCTCGACTCCGGAGACTCGGGTAATTAGATTCATTCGCCTATTGTACCGCTCTTCCTTAATGTATTTCATGCTAAATATTTTATTGTTATTTTATTTATTTATTAGGCATATCAACAATATAAACACACTTTTTTTAATTAATCTGCAACTGGTCAGAACAAAAAATAGGACACAAACTATACAATACTTTTTCAGTACAAGTACAAGAGACTTAATTGAGGTTTGCAAAAAAAAATTTTTGAATACCCTTAGCATTGGCGAAAAAGCATTTTATACAGCAATAGAGAAAGGGAAATCTGAAGAAGTCAAAGATTATAGAGGTCAGCATGAAAATAGGCCACGGAAAATGTGTGTTTTAACCGAGCAAAGTGTTATTGCACATATAAAACAATTTCCAGTTAAAGAAGCTCATTATGTTCGACGAGATACTAAAAAGTTATACTTAGAAGAAACACTGAACATTTCCAAGATGTATAAGACTATATTCTGATGAATGGTTTAAGAAAGCAAACTATCCCGATGATGTTAAGATAGCTACAAAACGATGATATGAAACTGTTTTTAATACCAAATTTAATTATTCTTTTCACAAACCAAAAAAAGATATGTGCAGCCAATGTACATTGTATCGTCAAGCTGATGGTGAAAGAAAAGACCAACTCCATGAAATGTACTCAAATCACATTAAAAACAAGGAATGTGTACGAGAACTCAAAGCTAAAGATAAAATAGAAGTCGATTCGACAACTACTGTCGTTGCTATTTATGATCTGGAAAAAGTCCTGACGATTCCTCAGTCAGAGGTAGGAATCTTTCATTACAAGCGAAAGTATCCTAAGTATAACTTTACGATTTACTTACGATTATTCATTAAGTGGACAAGGTTACTGCTACCTTTGGCACTATCAAGTGGCCAAAAAGGGTGCTAATGAAATCGGCAGTTGCGTCCTAAATTTTATCGAAACTGAGAGCCAACGTGGTATTCAAAATTTTATATTTTATTCTGATGGTTGTGCAGGCCAGAATAAAAATAGGATTATCTTTGCTCTTTATTTATATTTGTCCAAAAAGTATGGAGTTAACATAATACATAGATACTTTGAAACTGGCCATAGCCGGTCGGAAGGAGATTCGATGCATTCTCTTATCGAACGCGCTAAAAAGAACCACACGATTTATACTCCTGATCAAATGTATGGCATAATCATGAATGGCAAGATAAATGGTAAAAAATCTTAAGGAAATGGAACAACATAATTTCTTTGATTTAAAGGATATTATGGAAAAAAAAACAGTGATTGCGGGCAGACCAAACTAAGGAAAAAGTTATGTGGACAAAAATTCGCGAGGTTAAGATTACTCGAACGAAAACCAGATGTTCTTTATTTAAAATACAACTTTGATGAAGAGCATATTTCTTTGAATACTGCATCAGGCACCAGATTATCAAGAGGAAGACCCAAAAAGACTCAAGTGACTGACGTTTCAGGAGATGAACTGAAAAATTTGTACAGAGGGCCAATCGCCTTATCAAAACACCTTTACGATGATTTGATGAGTCTCTGAAGCAATCCCTAAACATTTTATAATAATTTGCGCTGTGCTGGGAACTCTGAAGAAGAAACTGATATTGAGAGCGATGTTTCAAATTAAAGTAGCATAATATTTTGTATTATTTTTCTATTAGAGGCTTAGAGTGCTATATTTTTGTTTCCAAGTATGAGGCTAACTAAATTTTTGTGAGTTTATCAAATCAATGTGAAATTGTTTTTTTCTTATCTTTTCTAAGTGTTTTATGCTGTTTTCCAAAGTTTAATTAATAAAAAGAATATTATTTGAATGGGTTTTTTTTTTGTTATTATTACCAAAATTAGGTTGAGAACACTCAAATATACGTTATAATTTTATAGAATTTCGACTAAAATAGTTAAAAAATCACATTATAAACTCAGTACATTACAATGATTACATAAAAATATGATTAATTAATTGGATTCTAAAATAGTGATTAGAGGATGATACAGCTAAGCTTTGGCTGTAAGATTTCCCAGAAGAAGGGAGTAATCGGCTGGTACGCTCGAAATCTAAAGCGAAAAATACGTCGTTTTATATTCTTACAGTCATGAAACTCAGGGGTTTGGTGTGTTAGTAAAGTCATTAGCAATGTTGCAATTAAAACAATGTCGCTTATTATTTGTATTTTATATTTTTTTACTTATTTCAATAAATATTTACACTATTACAATTATTTTAATACAGTTAGATTGGTAAAAAAATTAGCTTTCATATAACACTTCAAACGCTTGTTTTGGACCACTGTAGGCTGCACTATAAACAAATTAGCTTATTTTGTCTCTCCTGAACAAAACGATTTTTGATATTACGCCTTTGTTGCCCGGGGCCAGCGATATCATCTGCATGCAGGGTCCGCGGTGTCATCTCTGACCCATACATAATCCGAATTTTTAGCTGTTTATTTTACTAAGGGGGTCCGTGAAAACTGTGCCCGATTTCTAAGTGGTCCGTGGCGAAAAAAGGTTGAGAAACACTGCCCTAGAGCATTATTACTTAAGTTTTGTTTCATGCTGTATAGATATTTCAAGAAATTAAAGCCAAACATCTCACGTCCAGACTTTTAAAAATAACAACTTTTAGTTTAACTCTTTTGACTAGCGTTTTTCATTCAAATGAAATATTTCAAACGTGCCCATTGTATCAGACAATATACAAGTGCGAGCTTTTCCACGACAGTCGTTTGCATCCGCTGTCTCCCATCCCTTTATATTCATACCCTTGTACAGCAGACACGACCGAGATAAAATGTTTCGAAAGTTCCTTGGCGAGTATTTTTTGTAGTCGAAAGTTAACCTTGGCCAAACGAATTTATACACAAATCACATCAATTTAAAAAAGCATCAGAAAAACAATTACATTTGACAAATACCGAGAATATGTCATCGTTGTAGTTGGAGAAAACTACAACGGGCATAATAATGATAATATTCTCGATATCCTGTCATATTATTGACGTGCTAGGGTTCCCAACACTGAGACAAGCCAAACGAGAACAACTGGACCATCTAGACAAGATGTAAAGAAATAACGCCTACGCTAAGAGGTGGTGGTGGTGATGGTGCTACCAAAGCAAGCAGCAGAACCAGTCCAGACATCCAAAGAACGGGCGGGGTGGATGGACTAGTTCAGACAACGACCAGAGAGACAGGGGCAATACACCCAGTATGGATACCAAACGCCCCAGCAGAACAGATCGAGCAAGCTATCCCTGGCGTCAACGCGGCGAATGACCTCGCAGACAGGCTAAGACCATTCGACGTCGATGTGGCAGCAGGGTTCCTCGACGTGCGAATGAATGGACAAAAAGAATCACCGACAAGTATCGCGCACAATGTGCCACTCTCCTAGCCCAGGAGATGAATAGACAAGGGCTGCGCGACATAACGAGGCGCAAACACATCATCAGAGACGCCATAGAAATACACATCAGGAAGAAGATCCGAACTGAACCGAGATGGCGATTCGATGAAATCGAGGCCATAAACGCCTACAACAATGCCATCGATAGGGTAGTCTAAATACGAAAGACTGAGCGCACACAATTAGCCGGTGATTTAAACACCTACGGTCCCTGGCAAGACGAATCATCATTCAGACTATCACATATGATAGCACCCGTGAAGATAGCGGCCGGGGCGATTACAGGTGTGGGTCTCGCTGGATGGGGTAATTACCACCTGGTGAAACGGTTCATTTTCTAGCCACACTATATCGAGAGGCTGCAAAGAGGCTTGATCTGGGCGATGAAGTCTTGGCTACTGTCACACCATTTAAAAAGATAGAGTAAACCCCCCCCCCCCCCTTGGTTCCCCGACTGGTTCCACTGGTTGACGCTAGATGGCACTGTGTGTAACTTTATTTTACACATCGCTCATAATATTATGATGCACTGCAATATCCCATTATATTTTGGAAGATAATAAATCCCATCATAGGTTGTTAAAATATTAGTTTAGCATAGGATACTAAACAGAGACTTTAAAAATGGTATACTATGCACTAGCAGACTCGTTGATAGGATATGGGCTGATTGTTTACGGGAGAACATTCGTCACATACTAAACAGTATTAAAAATTTACAAATAAGACTTTTGAAATATCTAGTTACCAAAAAAGATAAATACGAGTGTAGTACAGAAAAAAATTGAGGACTCGATTGGTGCAGTGATTCACGCAACGGACTTCGACACCCAGGATCGTGGGTTCGAAACCAGCACAGAACATTATTTTGTGGGCATTAATTTTCATGCCCACATGTTCTGTTTCTATTGTTATTGATCTGTTTCTTTGTTTGTTTTCTGTATATAAAATGTATTTATTAATTATTTAGAAGAAAAATGTATAATAATTAAAGTATCTAAAAAGTACATCGTTACCTTTCCATGGCACTGGGTTAGTTTAAGACTAGCTAGAGGCTAGCTAGAGGCTAGCTAGAGGATTGGTATTGGTGTGGTTATTATTTATTTTTATTAAGACACAATCTGCGAAAACCGTATTTTTTTGGGATTTTATTTAATAGCGTATGAATTTTTGTTTCAGAGACTTTGAAAAGGAAAAAAGTAGAAACTAGTAGCTATAGTGAAAGTGATGGAGAGAAAAAGGCCGAAAGTATATCACAGAGTTCACGACTTCAAACTAGTTCTAGAGTTGAAAATATACCTGAAGAGGAGGTCGTTTGTGATAATGATCTAGGCAAATGGGTAGGGCGAACTTCTTTGATGTCCACAAGTCAAAAATTGGATATGCTTAAACGTTGTTGGGTACCCTCTGAAAATTACGATTTTGCTAAAGATGCCGAAGCTGCTAATCTGAAGCGGAAATTTAATCATAATTGGTTGCAAACTTATTCACCCTGGCTGGTTTATTCTAAACATCTAAAAGGTGCACTGTGTTTATATTGTGTAGTATTTCCTCCAAAAATAATAGTTGGAGTTTTGGGTTCATTTGTAATTCGACCGTTTAGCCGTTTTAAAAATATCCATGAATACTGCGTTAAGTATGTCTCATCGCAATATCATAAATCGGCAGTCAACGGTGCAAAAAAATTTTATCGGAGCAAATGCCTGTGGATATATTGATCAGCACGGCTCATCATAAAGAAATAGAGAAAAATATAAACAGTGGCATCTATAATATCTTCAGTTACTTTCTGTGGCACCCATGACCTGGCTTTGAGGGGTAAAGAAAATCATGAAGGCATTCTTGAAGATCTTTTAAATCTAAAAAATGGAACATGGCAAAAAAAATGCGATGTATACTTCCCCACAAATTCAAAATAAAATTATTCATTTGTGCGGCTTGGTTGTAAAGAATATAATTATACAGGTTGCAAAGAAAGCTTATGCGTATAGTGTCATGGCAGATGAGTCATGTGACATAGCTGGAAGAGAGCAGCTGTCTATTGGAATCCGTTTTTATGACCGTACAAACATGATCCGAGAAGAATTTCTGGGATTCGTAGAAATGATTACAATGGATGCTAATAGTATAGCATCAGCAATTGATAAGTTCTTAGAAAACGTAGGACTTGAACCTGATAGGTGCATTGGTCAAGGTTACGATGGGTGTTCCACAATGGCTGGAAGTATTGGCGGTGTTCAGAAAAAACTGAGAGAGAAATATAAGAAAGCCTTATATTTTCATTGTGCAAGCCACAAGCTTAATTTAGTAATAAATGATTTGAATCAAGTGCCAGAAATACGGAACACAATCGGCACGATAAAAGAATTATAAATTTTTTCCGAGAATCTTCTTTAAGAAGAAAATATGTTCCAAATATTCCGGCTTTATGTGAGACACGGTGGTCGCAAAAGTATAAGAGTATTGCTATTTTTAAACAAATATTTTGAAGAAATTATTAATGGACTTGCAAATATATCTACAGAAGGAAATGCTGCTGCAAGAAAAAATGCTTATCAGTTACATTCTGCTGCTACTAAATCAGTATTCATTATATGCGTTACATTGATAGCCAAATATTCAGGTATATTGGAACCTGTTGCCAATGCATTACAATCGAAGGCTATCGATATGTACACGTGCATGAATCATATCAAGAGAATTATTTATGTTATTAAAGATCATCGCGATAAAGCAGACGAAGAGAGTCAGACTATTTTAGGCATTTCACATAGAATTGCAAATGCCATTGGCACTGATTTGCAAATCCCACGTATTGCATGTCGCCAGCAACATCGGTCCAATCACCCAGCTGAAAGTTTATGTGATTACTGGAAGCGGTCAGTTATCATTCCATATTTAGATTCCGATCCGCACTCGAGCAGCGTTTTTCTAATGAAACTAAAAGCTGGTAAACTTTTAGTTTAATGTCCTTACATCCAAATTCGATGCTAAATATGTCACTGGTTGATTTTAAAGGAAAATCGCAAGAGTTCTGCCAATACTATGATCTTCCTCTATTTGAGCATGAAGCGGAATTATGGTATAAACTTTGGAAAGATAAAGGTATGGAAAGAGAAGGTCTAGAAAAAATAGACTTTCCTGATCTATTAAAGGATGCGGACACTTTCTTCCCGGCAACCAAGAAGCCATACTTATTTTGTTGGCACAACCGTGCACAACAAGTAATATAGAAATATCTTTTTCAACCCTGCGACGTGTCAAAACGTGGCTGAGGTCTACGATGACCGAAAACTGTTTAAACGGGCTTTGCATGTTAAGTGTACACCGGAAAATTGTAAGTAAATAAAAAAAACTAATCGGCCAAGTGCGAGTCTGACTCGCGCACTATTAAATATTAAAGTACACATAAAACTAAAGACCTTGAGAAAAATTCAAGTACCTACCTGTTGTCATTATTGATATAGAGCCAAAAAGACCAAAAAAATCACTTGTGTTGTATGGGAGCCCCCCTTAAATATGAATTTTATTTTGTTTTTAGTATTTGTTGTTATAGCGGCAACAGATATACACAATCTGTGAAAATTTCAACTCTCGGGCTATTACCGTTTTTGAGTTACAGCCTGGAGACAGACAGACAGACAGACAGACGGACAGACAGACGGACAGACAGACGGACAGACAGACGGACAGACAGACGGACAGACGTCGAAGTCTCAGTAATAGGGTCCCATTTTTACCCTTTGGGTACGGAACCCTAAAAAGGATGAAATTGTAGAAGTTTTAAATAAATTTTGTGAAGAATTGCGCAGGTTACTTCTCAAGTAATAAAGCTGTTTTGGTTTTTATATTTTGTTTTTAATTTTTACCTCACCTCCTATACCTACTATTGTAAGATACTCATTACTCATATGTTAAAAATCACAAATAAAACAATAATAGTCTAGGATTTTCTTGTTTCTCACATTCACTCACCATGTTTCTCACATTGTCAATTGTATGTTGCCTGTTCCTGTGTTGGAAAACCATCAGGTCCACGTCCACAATTTTTTGCGTCGACTATAAAATATCTTTTGACAAAACGAAATCTGTCGGGTCGGGTATACACGCAAACCTTGGAAATCATAACAGAATTAGAATATTTCTGGTAACATTTTCAGGGTAAAAGCTTTTAGGCTTTATAGCTGTGGAACACAATTGCACGACAATCGAATGAAGCACTTATTGGAAACGGCAATATATCCGATCTTCACGGGCCCGTGGTTTTAATAACGTTCTGTTTACTCGCTAGCAGCTGCGTACTTTTTTGTTGTACTCTACATAAATCTCTAAATCAACGTAAAGTATTAGATATTTTATATTTATGAAATAAACTATTTCTGAATGTGAGAAATAGTTTATTTCAATAAACCTAAATTAAATTAAAAAGAAGAGATTCATTGAGGTCTATTTCCAATCTTATTCTTCACGATTTCAAGAGGAGAAAACGTATTAAGCCAGGGATTTATAAAAGAAAATGTCGTTATAATAAACTGGTTGGCAAAGTGCCGAGACAGGATGCCAATAAGAAATCGATAATCGCGTTTCAAGTTGGAAAAAGCTTGCAATTTGCAAATTAATCAAACTCCGAAGTAAAAGAATTCGGGGGAGTAAATTTTATTACGTTGCAATTTGTATTGGATTAAAAATAGCGCACGTGGCTGTTGTGTATGTCACCTTTTTGGCTTTAGGTGACAATGACACTGGTCTGTGGACCTGTCAGGGAGACTGCATTTGGTTTATTAATTCAAGTATGTTAAATTTTAAGCAACAATTATTATCGGCATATATAAATGAGATCCGTGCAATTAAAAGTCAGTGTCGAAGATAACTTTTGGTTTTATATTTTAACAAACACAGTATATTATAGTGGCATTTTTAAATCATTATTATGCAACATACCTTGTTTTTCTAAATGAGATATTCGTCAAACGAATCGTATAATTGTAATGATTGCTCCGTTACCATAAACATAGAGTAACGAAAGTTCTAAAGGCATAAATCTAAATAAAACAAGCACCATAATGTTAAAGTGATTCATATAATAAACGTGAAATATAGCGCAACTTACGACGTACTTACTTAAAATACAAATTACGACGGTAGAACTAAACAAGTGAAATACGAACGATATCGTGGGCTGTGGCTATAAATTAATATTACGGACTAAATTTAGCCATTATGGGCAACGTTCTCACATTTCACCGGCAAAATAGGGTTAGAGTTCCCTGTAGCCTCTTTAAGGAGGTCGTAAGGAGCGAGACACTGACACAGGCACGTGTATCACATTTTAAACGAGATTAATCGTTAAGGCCGAATAAAAGAATTGATCTAGGAACCCATTAAGGAACACCAAGCATTGTTTTTTCAACGCAATTAATTTCTTCCTAGTATTTGTTTTTCTCAAAAAAATGTTCGGTAAGGCTGACGTATATGTGCATTTTGTGCGTATGAAGTAACATAATATAAACAAGACTCGAGAAGAAAAGAAATTTGCAAAGAAATTTTATCTTTTCCGCAACTTTATACGAAGTTTAGTAACTGGCAGTAATAAGTTGGGGAGTGTAATTAATTTGCCGTGGGCTAAATCGAACTCAGTGAGCGTGACTGCACGGGAAATCCCTCAAATTGCCGAAACCCTAATACATTCAAGTTAAGAGGATTGAATAACACTCAGCCTGCGAAGGGCGCCATATAGAGTATGATCTTCGCTAAGATCTGTCGCTTCAGATTTTATAAGTCGATGCATTATAATGGATCGAGATTTACTTGCTTGACACAGACAAAACTTCACAAAGAGTATTACGGACTTACTACAAAAAATAATAAGTATAAACACTTGTTTGAACTATATATAACAAAAAAAGATCCAAAGGAGACAGTAACCGATCAAAACAGACAAGTACATACACAAAAAAGACTAAACCTCGAGTAAAATGTTAAGTAGGTATATACTACTGCGTGCTTCACCTCTCCCATATGTGTGTGTAATTGTATGGTAAGTACGAATTCATTCAATAAATATCATTCGCAAGAACAACACATTTTTAACCCCAGGTAGCTAAACTCCGTCAAGTCGACAAGCAGCAGCCTGAATCAAACAGACGATGATTTTTCATCGGACGACAGCGTCAAAGATTCCGACTACCAACATAATTCTTCAATTGAGTCAGACTCCGATAATTTACCGCCAAAAACCTAGGGCTTCGTGAGCTCTTTTTAAGCAGTCATTGCGATTAGGTAAGCAACAACGTTCAGTAGATCATCAAAAGCGTATGTTACGCCGGCTCGACCGGAGAGTATCTTACCCCTCGTTATCTCTTATCCCCCCAATCCCCTTTCCCCCATGATGCAGTTAATAGCGTAATCTCTTTTAAAATGGCCGGCAACGCACTGGGAACGCCTCTCTTTCCATCAGGTAATGGCTTTTTTGCCCCCTAATTTCATTAGAAAATTTAGGTACTCTAATATTATAATCGTAATTTTTTTCAGGCAATATTGATAGAGAAGCACTCGCGTCTGACAAACAACTACACGACATGATTAACCAACTTTGTGAAGTCAATAATAGTGCAACCAATCCAACAACGACATTCAATCACCTAGCGTCGATACTCAACGTAGATGCTCAGTCAGCCAATGTCGATATCCAACCAACCAGCGTCGATTGTCAGTTGCCCCCGGCAGTTAATGTCGATATCCAGGTATCAAGTATTGACGCACAATCTCCATACGTTACATCTGGTTTTCAGTGCAGCAGCAATAACCGTAAAAGGAGAGCTAACCTAGAACGATTGAAACTTATTGTTATGGATACGGGAAGTTGTTTACGTGTTACGAATACGGGCAGTTGTTTACCTGCGCGCGACAGTTGCGCGTACCTTCTAGAAAAGCCCGACCCTTGTTTATGTGATTGCGTGTTTACGTAAACAATCCAAAATAGAACGCTCCAGAATTCGACGCGGGCCATATAAAAGGTAAACAAGCCGGCAGTCAACTCAGTTCGATCCGAGCGATCATCAAGGCGACTTCAAAGTGAGACAAGTGATCAATAGTGAGTGATTGTGATAGTGAACTAACGACTCGGCTACGACCTAGGACAGTGATAGTGCTCAGTGATATAAGAGAAATAATAAATACGGCCGCAGAATTATTTTTTGGCCACTTGGTCAAACTTCTCATTAAATAACTAAGCATCGGGAAAATGAGATAGCCTCTAATGAAGTAATTCATCTTCTTTACAACGCCAACTAAAAATCTTAAAGAAAGCGTCAAGGCAAAATCAACAATTATTTTTACTTGTCCTACTGATTTATACATTACCAACTAATTTACTAACTCGGCCACGAAATTTCTGACTCGTCACCAATTTACGTTTTACAGCTTCAATACAAACTCCTCAAAAAAATTATATTCGAGCTTCAATAGATAACAACATATAATATAACTTAACATGTAAAATAATACTTCATATTCTTTTATCGTGAAAATAGCCACCGGCGCGAATGAGCGACATGACAGCAACCGGCCGATTGCACCAATCAGAGAGCGCCATTCGTTTCTTGTTCATTCATTCACCATGTTTGTTTATTGTCGTTCGTGCGTTCGTATTGCAATTGTTTCATCTGTCATTAATTAATTAAAGTTTTCGAAAAGTTTTAAATAGTTATGACATCTAATAGTGAAAACGAAGTACCTCTGTACTGTTCTGATGAGGAATCGGAAGGAGAAGGTCAACCGTCGAAAAAAAAGCGAGGTGAATCTAGGAATTGGATATTTAAAAGTAAATTTTCGAGTGTGAGTACCGCCAATGAAGCCGTGAGTGCAGAGAATACGTGGGCAGTACGCACTACACACGACTCCATGGACGGGAAAAAACGATTTTATAGATGCAACAAAGTACCACGTAAAGGAGTACAGTGTGCCGCAGAAATATATTTGCTATTTGAGGCGGATACAGAAGCAGTGTTACTTTATCGCACAGATTGCGCACATGATCACGTTTCTATTAAGAGTAACTACAGTTATGGTATTTGTGACGAAACGAAATCTGAAATCAACAAACTGTATGACCTACACCTAAAGCCGAAATCAATCTTAGAGTGTTTGAAAAAAAACTCTAAACTTAAAATACCTACAAAAAGGCAGCTTTATAACTATTTAGCAGATCGCCGGCGTATCAAATATGGACCCTCCACTATTTCTTTAGGAGAATTGGAAAAATGGATAATTAAACACACTGATGTGCCAGATAACGTGGACGAAGTTTTTGTAATAGCCTATTATATTTTCGATAGTGATCCGCCTAGTTTTCGCATCGTATTATCTACAAAGAACTTGTTGAAACAATGTATTGTCGCTGATATTTTGCATGCAGATGCAACATATAAGTTGATTTGGCAGGGGTTCCCGGTATTGATAGTGGGAACTACTGATAAAAACAGAAAATTTCACCCGATTTGCCTGACAATATCTACAAATGAACGTAAGGCTGATTTTAAAACGATGTTTCAAGGATTAAAGAGCAATCTTTTGTCCATTTTTTCTTATACTTTTGAACCGAAAATCCTAATTTGCGACGCTGCGAAAAGTATACAAAACGCATTTCGTGAAGTGTTTGGAGAAGAAACGATTGTGAAAATGTGCTGGGCTCACGCTAAGAAGAAAATGGTCACTAAATTGGACCAAACGACAAAAAAGAATATTCGAAAACATATATTGGAAGATATTGATGCACTTCAATCAGCTACATCTCTTGAAGTGTTTTCTGCTGCTTCGGAGTTATTTTTGGAGAAATGGAAAGATCAAAAAACATTTGTCACTTATTTTAAAAAAGAATGGCTGTTAAAAAATCCAAACTGGTATCTGGGTGCAGCACCAGTATCACCAGCGACCAACAACGCACTCGAGTCCTTTAACAGAGTTATAAAAGACCACAACACCCTCCGCGAGCGTATACCGTTGGCCCGTTTCTTAATGGTGGCAGAGGAAATGATTACTAGCTGGTCACAACAAGCGACAGAAGACACCTTTGCGACACAACCTGAATTGCAGTTATGTGATTGGACAACCGGATATCAATGGGCTAAAACTGATACCAAAATTAGAGTTGTACAATCAACGCCAGACAGCAACACATATTTCATTCCTGGCAAAGACTCGCCCAAAAATAATCAAACTGAGAAAAAATTCAGGCATTTTGATGAATATAAAAAATCGTTTTTTTCATTTTGGAAAGTAACGCTACCAAACAATCAGACTGACTGGATTACTGGTTGCTGTGATTGTCCTGATTTTTATCGCAAATACCTCTGCAAGCATCTGATAGGCCTAGCAATCAGACTGAAATTCATAATGCCACCATTAGAGGCAAAAGCACAGCCGATTGGACTAAAAAGAAAGCGTGGAAGGCCAACTAAAGCGCGAGCGGCATTAATAATCCAGTAATGTTTCTTTTTCTTTTAATTTCGAAATTATGCGCGCTAAGTTTAACTTTTTTTAATTAATACTATAAATGTTTGTATTTCAATACACAAATTGATTATTATAAATAAAGTGTTTTATTTGTCTGTCCTCAATAGTTCATAATGTAATAATAGTGGCTTTAGTATACTATTTGATGATAATTTTAGGTAAATTTAACAATCGATTAATGTAGGTTAACTTATATTTTAAACATACTAAATTATACTATTAGAAGCTAATAGTATTACTATTTTGGTGCCATATATTAATATTTTAGATGTTAACTATTTGAATGCATCCCATAAATTTAGATGCTAAAAAATAATCACCATGCTAAGTTATATTTACTGTGGCCTACATAGAAGGTAACTAGTGGCTGAGATACAATTATTCAGACGCGCGTTGGTTGTGGGCCACTTAGTAATTTAGAAGGTAACTTATATTTTCTGAAGCGAATAATGCTATTAAAAAGAAGCTTGTTTAATTAGTATCCATTTGGATCTAGTGCTTAGTGTTTGGACTTAGTGATTTGTGTGAAAGGTTTATGGCAGTTTAACGTCATGCCCTTTGGATTGTGCAACGCACCTGCCACATTTGAGCGACTTATGGAGTGTGTACTGGCAGGCTTAGTTGGAGAGGCTTGCTTAGTCTACTTGGACGACGTCATCATTGTTGGCCGCGACTTCGAGGACCATTTGCGAAACCTAGAACGAGTTTTCGCTAAAATAGAGGGGGCCAAGTTAAAGTTGAATCCGAAAAAGTGTCGTTTATTCAGGAGTAAGGTCAATTATCTCGGCCATGTCATCTCCAGTGATGGAATCCAGACGGACCCGGAGAAACTGGAAGCAGTTCAAAATTGGCCAACCCCTAAGAACAAAACCGAAGTGCGGGCATTTCTCGGCCTATGTTCCTACTACAGGCGTTTTGTCAAGGGATTCTCAGAGATAGCCAAGCCATTACATCGGCTGACGGAAGATAAACGACAGTTTATGTGGGACGAGACTTCTGAAGATTCTTTTCAGAAACTGAAGAAACATCTGTGTGAAACACCAATCCTGGGGTATCCACAACCTGAAGGTCAGTTTATAGTCGACACTGACGCAAGCAACACGGCCATTGGAGGGGTGTTATCTCAAAAGCAGGGCGAAAGAGAAGTTGTAATTGCATATTTCAGCAAATCTTTATCTAAGCCAGAGAGAAACTACTGTGTGACAAGAAGAGAACTCTTGGCTGTTGTAAAGACGCTACAACATTTCAGCAAGTATCTCATCGGCAGACAGTTTTTACTGCGAACTGATCACGCAGCGTTGAAGTGGCTACTGCAATTCAAGAACCCTGAAGGTCAAGTAGCTCGATGGATTGAACAGCTCCAAGAGTACGACTTCAAGACGGAACACCGCAGCGGAAAGGCGCATGGGAATGCCGACGCACTTTCACGAAGACCGTGTTCAGAGGACTGCAAACATTGTGTTAAGCAGGAATCTAATGAAGTGACATTAAAGTTAACGAAAACAAGTCCTTTGGGTCCATGGGAGAATGATGCTATGAGGGAGGCTCAAGAAACAGATGACGACCTACGACACATCATCACATGGAAGAAACGAGGTGACGAAAAACCAATCTGGAGTGAGGTTGCACCCACTGGCGCTGCCACTAAGGCGTACTGGGCGCAATGGGACAGTCTGATACTTCAAAATGGAATACTTTACCGAAAATGGGAGAAGACTAACGGCAGAGAGTTCCATCTTCAGATAGTTGTCCCAAGAACGAGAGTACCGGATGTTCTCCGTGAAATGCATGATGGCGTATCAGGAGGTCATCTAGGTGTCAAGAGGACGTTAACAAAAGTGAGAGAAAGGTTCTACTGGTTGCATTGCCGAGATGATGTGCAGGAGTGGTGCCGCAAATGTACAACTTGCGCTGCAGTCAAGGGACCACAGACAAGGAGCCGTGGGAACCTGCGCTTGTATAACGTTGGCGCACCGTGGGAACGAATTGCAGTTGACGTAGCTGGGCCATTTCCTGTAACGGAATCGGGAAACAAGTATTTTATGGTTGTCATGGACTACTTCACCAAATGGCCCGAAGTGTTCGCCATACCAAACCAGGAAGCTACAACAGTTGCTTCTAAGCTGGTCGAGGAAGTGATATCTCGCTTTGGTGTGCCTCTCGAAATCCATTCCGATCAGGGCAGGAACTTCGAATCGCAGGTCTTCCAGGAAGTGTGCAGAATTTTGGGAATGCATAAGACGAGGACCACCGCGTACCATCCACAATCTGATGGAATGGTCGAGAGATTTAACCAGACCCTTGAGAGGCATTTGACGAAATTAGTAGATGACAAACAAAAAGATTGGGACAAGTATATACCACTCTTCCTTCTGTCGTACCGTACCGCCGAGCATGAAAGCATAAAAGCTACCCCGGCGTATGTCAATTATGGTAGGGAACTAAGAGTTCCAGTAGACCTTTTGACAGGAGGGTCACCGGAGGAACCAAAGACCGTACCAGACTATGTCTGCGATTTAAGGGAAAAGATGCACTACATACACGCCATGGTTCGGGAAAATGGGTTACAGTCAAGTGAGAACATGAAGACCAGATACGACCGGAAAGCGAACACGAGCGGCTTCGAAGAAGGGTCACTGGTATGGCTGCATAACCCAACTCGCCGAAAAGGGAAATCTCCAAAGTTGCAGACCAAGTGGGACGGCCCATATAAAGTGGTTACCCGATTGAATGATGTGACTTACAGGATTCAAAAGCCACCAAGAGGCACATTCAAAGTGGTACACATAGACCGTTTGGCACGTTATCATGGCAGTAACAACGATGCTCGGGACGAGCATCTCTAAGAGGGGAGTAGTGTTATGGATACGGGCAGTTGTTTACGTGTTACGAATACGGGCAGTTGTTTACCTGCGCGCGACAGTTGCGCGTACCTTCTAGAAAAGCCCGACCCTTGTTTATGTGATTGCGTGTTTACGTAAACAATCCAAAATAGAACGCTCCAGAATTCGACGCGGGCCATATAAAAGGTAAACAAGCCGGCAGTCAACTCAGTTCGATCCGAGCGATCATCAAGGCGACTTCAAAGTGAGACAAGTGATCAATAGTGAGTGATTGTGATAGTGAACTAACGACTCGGCTACGACCTAGGACAGTGATAGTGCTCAGTGATTTGGATCTAGTGCTTAGTGTTTGGACTTAGTGATTTGTGTGAACTAGTGTTTGTGAATAAAGTCTTCAAGAGAGTCACCAGGTCTTTCTCTCCGAATCCTCGAACCCTAGCACGTAACATTATTTATCAAAATCCAAAAAAAATTAAGCTAAAAAAATGGGACCTGTTTGTTCTGATAAATGTAAGCTTAGACGTTCTACTAAATTTACAGATGAAGAACGACTGTCAATTTACGAAGGATACTGGGACATAGCTGATTTATCAGAGACAGTTTGTTCACGAGCACATTACCAAAATTATTCCAAAGTGCGTATTGGCAGTAATAGGAAAAGTCTTGAGAGTTCTTATTACCTCAAAATAAGGAGCGCCTTCGAGTTTGCAAAATATTTTTTATGCATACTCTCGCAATTTACGACAAAATAAGAACTGTTCATCAAAAACATTCCAACTCAATAGGAGCCCAAACAAAAGACAATAGAGGTAAACATGGTACCCACAATAAGACAGATACTCATTAGATTGATGGTATTAAAATGCAAATAGACTCAATCCCACGGATTGACAGTCATTATTGCCGCGCAAAAACCAAGCAAGAGTACATTGAAGGTGGTACTAACGTCGCTATTTTACAGAGACTACGTTGAAAAATGCCAAATCGGAGGGAAAAGATTATGCTACGTACCAGATATACAATGTGTTAGTGTAAACACCGTCATCCTTGAAACCATCAAATGAGCCCGTCAAAATGAACAACTTTTTCTATGCTGGGAACTCAAAAAAATCCCCATACAAATTGCCGAAGTTGTTCGTTTTGACGGGCTCATTTGATGGTTTTAAGGATAACGGTGTTAAATCTAACAACCTGTATAATACAACACCGTTGAAAGAAAGAGTTAAAAAAAGAAATACTAAAGTAAAATATTCTAAGAGCTCTCCCGAATACACTATGATTTTGGGATGTGGCCCATTTGTGTATATGTATATATATATATATATATGAGCAGCGGTATATTTCGTTAATTATAACTTCGAGACTTTGTTGATGTGTGTATTATTAGAATTGAATGAACTAGAACACTGGACTTCATATATCACGAAAAAGTTAACATTTTATTTCTTACCATTTTTATTTGTATAAGTAATGAAATAAAAAAATAACTTTCGTAATAATACGAAACATTGTTGCTAATAATAACGTTTATTTATATACCTCACGTATTTTTTATCAACCTGTGAGGTCTGCGGGTCATTTACACTTTACGCACTGTTATATAACCTCCGTATTGATCGCGCCCCACCCCCCGCGCTCGCCGACCAATCGGCGGCGAGGATTTCATTTTTAATTCTACCCTCTCTGTCGCTCCCGTCCCGCTCTGTCGCATTCGTCAGCTGATTACTTATTAGGATTTGGGATGGAACGTATCAATCGTGATTATGAAATGTTTGATGACGCGTTCGATGGAATATTTGGATTGGGATTCGTATAATATTGGATGCCGTCTTTATAAAGAAACCAGTTAAACTAAATATATTTAAAAAAAATTACGTTCAGACTTCATCATGATTATTATTACAACATTTAAAGGTAACTTTTCATTACCTAAACATTTAATATAACTAAATTAATGTTAAAAAATTTAACATCATTTTATTGATAGTAAAATAGTGATAATTTGTGAGAACATTCTATATTTATGGGTTCTGCGTTAAATTATTATCTTAATATAGCGTTTAATACCAACACTGACAGTTTTACTACTTAATTGGTTAAAGTCAACTGGTGAGTTGCAAAAAATTGTGGCTGAAATGAAGACGTAGAAGTCTTCCAGACGTTTCACATTTAGCGAAAGAAGGACTTGCGTGGCATTTCCCTATTCTAATTGTCAAATATTTTAAATCTCTCCAATAAAATGGTGAAAACGTATATTTTTTTTTTTTTGTCTGCTCTCCGTTCAGTCAATAATTATTATTGTTGGTCCTGGATCGAAGTTGGATGAAGCGCCGTTAAAACCATCCAAAAACATGAAAACCTGCAAATCCACAGAGGATAGAAGAATCAGGGTTTTCAAATAAGCTATATTTATACACCGAGAGGGGATGTCATTTAAGGCTAAGTGGCGCATGTAGACGCTGAAAAGTGCCTTGGAATTATCTCTCTCTTCGGAGATGAGCCAACATCATGAATGAAACACTTGCCCCTCTATCAAGCTAGAGCAGAAGGGCATGTGAATTCAAGACCAGTGAGTTACAATGGCCTACAATAGTCTATATTCGCCACTCAACCTTAGTGTTTTCACTTTTCAGTATTAGGAAGATCAAAAAAAGAAGACGCTTTTCAAAGCATAGATTCGTCAAGGGTTTACACTTTACTCTAAATGAGGAATTTCATTTGGATTTATTTTGATGCGGGTTTATGGTATCCAAGTAATATTATGTATTAACAGAACCACAGGCGTTGTAAGGGGGCTATAAAACACCCTTATATCCGTCACGTGATTTGGGTTGAAGTGTCAAATAATAAAAATATATATATATATATATATATATATATTTAGGGGAAACTTTTACGAGTGATATTCACGAACAGCAAAAATCAATTTAACATTGCCATTTGCCGCAATAGTTTCAACGTAAATTAACCTCAGTAAAATGTTAACCGGTCTCTCGGTCTCTCCACGTATCCACATAGTTAAAAATGTATAAAAGTTGGTGGTAGTAGGCCCACGCAGCCCTTTGTTAACGTGCATGATAAATATGCCAGTGTAAACGATGAGTCAGCTTTAATATTTGCAAATCACGTTGCCATACTGACCGAAATAATGCATAAGAAAGGCCCAGAAGAAGCAACCAAAGAAAAGGAGAGATATTTATGGCATCGTAGGAGTCCACTTTTAATTAGTTTTTATGAATCTGTATCGTTAACTTTATACATTCATATAAAAGCAAATTGTAAGTGCACATAAAACGATTTTATGTGCACTTACAATAAAACCATCCGAAGAGGCCATCTAAAAGATGTTGAAGATGTGGATTGAAATAACAAAGCGGTGTCAATACGTCGACACTCGACAGTCAGCAAACCAATTCCAAAACAATATCCTGGACAATTTTACCAATCTATACTCCTCCAGTCTATGGTTTCATACACTACTTAACTTGTTTTGTTCACAACACAATTGTGCCGAACAATTTACATAATTGAAGTTGGAAGACTTTAGACTTAAACTTATTACTTAAGTTTTTTTTTATTTATTTGAAGACGAAAATAATGAGAACAATAAAGATATTAAGTTTATTAATCCACTTCATAGGCAGTGCCGTAAATAGGGCGGTGCTACCGATGCCCAGGCACAGGGGTTTAGGAATACGCAAATTGTCAAACTGAAAACTGACAACTTTTTGGCGGGCATGTCACTTTCAAACTTCTTCTACTTTTTATTATTGGTGTGGTTTTTATTATTTTTTCCCAAATTGTGTTATTTGGGTCTTTGATGTTCATTATTGGTAAAATATTAGCCATGAAATATCCGTTATCTTGCACAAGTGCAGGTAAGATGTTGTCAAAACCAAAATGTATAATTCCTGTGACATTTGGTGTGAATATCGGTAAATAGGGCTATTTCTTCCGTGAGTTTTAATTAAAATATCGTTGTAATAACTTTGTTATCCTAGTCATTGGAATATTATTGCGTCTTTTTCAAATTGAAATGTATCAAGTTTTATATGCTTTTGGCCGGTTTTGTAGTAATTATTGATGGTATTCCCTGGTATTACCGATAGTTGTCTACCCATACGCCATCTAGTTACTAAAATGGAAACTGACAATCAAATTAAAAAGATAAGAAAATGCCTTATTCTGTCAAAATGCCAAACGTTACAGTAGCGCCAAAACGGATCAATTTAAAACTAAGGCCGGTATAAATAGTCAGTACTCAAGATTCATCTCGGTCTCAAGACGCGGTTCGGCTCTATGATTGGTCCAAATTTTGACAACCAACCAATCACAGAGCCTGAACCGTGTCTTGAGATCGATATGCATCTTGAGTACTGCCTACTTATACCGGCATAGGAAAAACATGACTGCCACGTCTGTAACGTGGTAACTAAAATTAGTTTGTGGTCTTGAATGCAATTTATAATACCAGAATCTAATATATATCCAATAATATCCATTACCATAGATTTGTGATTTTCCAGTGTAGAAACAACCGATACCAAATGCACGTCCCTATTACGTAATACGTATTAACGGTACTTCCCACGGGAGTGCGCATTATCCCAACACGACTCCATTAAGGGAAACGACTCGGCCCGCTATTATATAAAGAACTAACTCCAACTCGCGTCTACGTCTAGTGGAATTGAATTTAAAGCCTTTTGGCTGAGGATATTCCAGTTTAACGCCATTGTAATTTGTCAAGTCATTTGATTAATAATTATGAAAGGCTGATCGTGAGTCACCGAAATTTTCTGCAACCCACGATTTAAAGTGGAACGCATTCAGTATTTCGACATTTAACGTTGAAACTTGAAATACTGAATGCGTTTTAAAAGTATAACGATGCAAAGTTTTGGGGGTTAAGTCCATTGCGTTGAAAGTGAGACTTTTGAAAGAAAAAGTGCTACAATTGCTTGCAGAAGATTCAAGCGGGGTTTTACACATGAAGTTGCTAAAATATAAATTCAGACTATAAAGTCTAATCTAAAACTAACAAAAATTGTTAAAACTGTTACCGATAGCAGCTCAAACTAGTTAAGACTTTTGACGTATTTGGAAAGTCTGATTCAGACGTTGAAAATAAAATTTTGCATGAATTTGGACATCTTGTTAAAATATCACTTGATAAAGATAGTGAGGATAGTGATTCACTCCTAGTTCTACAAGCTTTTCCAAATGATTGAATGATTTCAAAAAATTCTAAATCACGAAGGTGGTTGCCTTCTGGCCAGACATACAGATGTGATACACATAAACACACTATGCTTGCTATTTGCTTACTTGTACTGATTTCAAACCAGCAAGAACCAATTTTAAAGTTACCATGCTGAAAGAAATGAAATAGTGCAATCGGACTGACTGTTGTATAATATGGCAACAGTTCCCTATTACTTATAGTTAGGTTAGTAAGGTTGATTGTAATGGCAACATTACATAAAATAAAGATGGCTGGCTGAAGAATTAAAGATAAAAAGTTTAGAAAACCTGTACAATAGAACAATTTGAAAAATACTAAAAACCTCGAAACTGTTATTGCCGATAGCTACAAATTTTCACCCAACGGCCAGGATGGGTCATAACCATACAATATACATACACTTACAAGATACGCGCCAAACACATATGTTTAGCGCGTATCTTGTAAGATTACCTTGTATCTCCAGAACCGCAAACCGATTTTCACATTTGAGGTATCTTTAGATTTTTCTTAATGGCCCAAGTGTTCTTAGTTAGGTGTAAGGTGATATTAAAAACTGGTGGATGTTTATCGCGGTAACGCCATAATTGTGAGGTAAACGAAAATTCCACCAACCATATCGAGTGGGGTATCAAAATGAAGGATTATAATCCTTCAGGCACCGCGCGAGCACCGGTGATCGCGACAACAATAGAATACAATAGCAATTCCTGGAAATTCCGACTGAAGTATTAAACACTAATTCTAATGTCTGTCCGTTTGTCTGTATGTCTCCAGGCTGTATCTCAAAAACCGCTATAGCTAGACTTCTGAAATTTTCACAGATTGTGTATATCTATATCTGTTGCCGCTATAAGAACAAATACTATAAATAAAATAAAGTTCATATTTAAGGGGGGCTCCCATACAAGAAACGTGTTTTTTTGGCCTTTTTTGCTCGTAATCAATAATGGTAACAGCTAGGCACTTGAAAATTTCACAAAGTCCTTAATTATATTTGTACTTTAATTAAGAATAAAATTAAAATAAACTAAATGTTTAAGGGGGGCTCCCATACAAAAAACACAACTTTTTGTCTACTTTTGCTAAGATAAAAAAAGATATAAACAATGTTTTTTTTTAAATCTCTATTACCGTTATTATTACCTATTGTATAGAGAATTTAAAAATATATATTACTTAGACAATACTATTTTTTAAAATATATTTTTCACCGGGTTGCACCATGGCAACATGCATTTATATCATCAAGAGGGTAATCTGAAGAGGATCGCATAAAAAAAATTGAGGTGGAATAGTTTCCGGTACTCATGCGCCGACTCGTGCTGGTCTATAAGTAATATGTGTGTTGTATATCTTGCAGTTTTAATATTTAATGAAGCTATACTAATTAAAATCATTCGGAACTGTGCGGATAGATGGCGCCACTTGTTTTTCTTTCAAGAAAAAAGTGTCGGAAGAAAATAACATCCGAAAAACACTCAGGCAACGAAAGAAAATTCGAATTGAAAGAAAGCAAAGTCCACACTCTATGAGAGAGTATAATTCTCAAAATCGGCAAAACGAGTCTCCCTCTACTCGTGAAGCTAGATTAAATTCTATGAGAGAGTATAATTCTCAAAATCGGCTATACGAATCTCCTTCATCTCGTAAGGCTAGACTTGATTCTATGAGAGAGTATAATTCACAAAATAGGCAAAACGAGTCTCCCTCTGCTCGTGAAGCTAGACTAGATTATATGAGAGAGTACAATACACAAAGACGGTAAAACGAGTCTCCCTCTACTCGTGTAGCTAGACTAGATTATATGAGAGAGTACAATACACAAAGTCGGTAAAACGAGTCTCCCTCTACTCGTGTAGCTAGACTAGATTATATGAGAGAGTACAATACACAAAGTCGGTAAAACGAGTCTCCCTCTACTCGTGTAGCTAGACTAGATTCTATGAGAGAGTACAATACACAAAGTCGGTAAAACGAGTCTCCCTCTACTCGTGTAGCTAGACTAGATTATATGAGAGAGTACAATACACAAATTCGGTAAAACGAGTCTCCCTCTACTCGTGTAGCTAGACTAGATTATATGAGAGAGTACAATACACAAATTCGGTAAAACGAGTCTCCCTCTACTCGTGTAGCTAGACTAGATTATATGAGAGAGTACAATACACAAAGTCGGTAAAACGAGTCTCCCTCTACTCGTGTAGCTAGACTAGATTATATGAGAGAGTACAATACACAAAGTCGGTAAAACGAGTCTCCCTCTACTCGTGTAGCTAGACTAGATTATATGAGAGAGTACAATACACAAAGTCGGTAAAACGAGTCTCCCTCTACTCGTGTAGCTAGACTAGATTATATGAGAGAGTACAATACACAAAGTCGGTAAAACGAGTCTCCCTCTACTCGTGTAGCTAGACTAGATTATATGAGAGAGTACAATACACAAAGTCGGTAAAACGAGTCTCCCTCTACTCGTGTAGCTAGACTAAATTATATGAGAGAGTACAATACACAAAGTCGGTAAAACGAGTCTCCCTCTACTCGTGTAGCTAGACTTGATTATATGAGAGAGTACAATACACAAAGTCGGTAAAACGAGTCTCCCTCTACTCGTGTAGCTAGACTAGATTCTATGAGAGAGTACAATACACAAAGTCGGTAAAACGAGTCTCCCTCTACTCGTGTAGCTAGACTAGATTCTATGAGAGAGTACAATACACAAAGTCGGTAAAACGAGTCTCCCTCTACTCGTGTAGCTAGACTAGATTCTATGAGAGAGTACAATACACAAAGTCGGTAAAACGAGTCTCCCTCTACTCGTGTAGCTAGACTAGATTCTATGAGAGAGTACAATACACAAAGTCGGTAAAACGAGTCTTCCTCTACTCGTGAAGCTAGACTAGATTTTATGAGATAGTATAATTCACAAAGTCGCCAAAACGAGTAGCCTTGAGCTCGTAAAGTTACTCTCTCGACTATGGATAGAAAAACACTCGTGTGAAAGATCCTATTATCTCATCTATACATATTATAAAACAAAGTCGCTTTTTTGCCCTCATGTCCCTTTGTTCCCTTTAATCTTTAAAATATTTTGATGATTCTTTCAGTGTGAGATGCCCATTTATCGAGGAAGGCTATAGGCTATATTTTATCACGCTAAGACTAATAGGAGCGAAGAAATAGAGGAAAATGTGGAAAAAACGGGGAAAATTATTTGAAAGGGCTAACTTGAACGCGCTAATCTCAGGAACTACTGGTCCGATTTAAAAAATTATTTCAGTGTTAGATAGCCCATTTATTGAGAAAGGCTATAGGCTATATTTTATCACGCTAAGACTAATAGGTGAAATGGGGGATATTATTCTCGCGAACTAATTTTTATGTTATTTGGCACAGACAAGAAGTAGACCACGTGAAGGATCATAGGCATCGATTTAAATCATTTTTTCAGTGGCTATATATTTTATACCCGTGCGACGCCGGGGCGGGACGCTAGTATATTCATATTATACTATCATCTTTCTAGATTATATTGCATCGAAAGCGTTTTGGCTATATGAACAAGTCTAGTTAACGTTTACTCGGCAGATTTGTATCGCATTTACTCGATAAAAATTCAAAATATTTATTTCTGAACCGGTAAACAAAATAAACAACAACGTCTACATGAGGCCTACCACCGGTTCGGGAAATAACCAGTAACCTGGCGAGAGGAACCGGCGTAAGAAACTCGCACAGGGCTACTTTTTACCAAAAAGTTGAAAAATAACAATAATTGATTAAAAGCTAATTTACACTCGAGTATATAAAAATGTGGTACATTTATAAGCGGCCTATGGTCTGATATCAATTCATAGAACTTACTACGTTCAAGTTGCGATTGCTCTATATTCTTTCAACTATTTGGTTCTCAAAAACACGTTCCTCGTAACACATCTCAGGTGGAAACAAAGCCTAATGATTTGGCGCAATACTCGATGCGTTGGCTCAATTTTCCCCACCGTAGTCGAGTTGAAATCGTCATAAACTAGGTGTACTACTCACATTTTCCTCGACGGTCTTCTTGATCTTGGCTCCGGCCTCGCTGACCTTGGCGCCCGCCTTGTTCACGGCCGAGTACAGGAAGTTGCCCAGAGACTTCGCCCCCGCTACCGCCTTCGTCGTCACTGGGGGGCGGAGACCGGATTAGTTACTGTCTAGAACAGGCATCCTTACTTGGATAAGTATATCCATACTAATATTATAAATGGGAAAGTGTGTCTGTTGCCACTTCACTCTCAAACCGCTGAACCGTAGCCACGTCCACACTATGCAATTTCATCTTCAATTTTCGTCATCTTTTTATGAGTGTACTTAGCTATCATCATCAGCCCACTCAGTGCTGAGGGTTCATAGCTACTGCAAATATAAGATCAAATTTTGGAATTAAAAGCCTGAAGAGGTAACAGACAGACATACTTTCGCATTAAATTTTACTATACATATGAGTGAAGATATGAAGGTTTTTTTTTTTAATATTAACTCAATTGGGATCATAATAAATTAAAAGGTAATTAAAAATTAAGGGTCTCGTTAAGCCGGTTTTACGTTGTGAGGTGAATTTAAAGTGTTGGGGTTGCCCCTATTCTCATGTCTTGAATCTCGCTTCGATCAGGCCGTCCTACTCAGGCGTGTTTTTCCCGGCCTTTCAGTTTCCAAACAAACATAAAATTGAAAAGATAAATATTAAAAAATATAACAGAGTGTAATACTTGAGGGTGTGTATGTGTTCCCTATAGAGAGTTCACTGTGAAAGTAGCAGCGCTGAAAGACCGATTTTGTGTCACTTTTGTATGGGCAAGCGCCCCAGCGTCACGAGTTTCCCCATACAAAAGTGAAAAAAAATTTGGTCTTTCAGCCCTGCTACTTCACAGTACTCTCTCTACAAGGAACACATCACACCCTAAAGTATTATCACTTAGTTTTGTTACACCTAGTATAAAAAAAAACTTATATAATTAGTATAAAAAGCAAACAAAAAGAACTAAAAAAACAATACCAACGCTCTTGCATGTCGGCTACGTCGATGAGATCCGACAACTTTCTGTGATGATCTGAAATTGTGCACAAAACGAAAAATAAAATAAAAAATCTAGCAATAAAATAAAAATAAAACAAAAACAAAACAGCAAAATAAAAGTTATTTAGCTTTGGATGTTCAAAATTCAAATAGCAATCTACCAAACAGAAAAATTACAAGTTATTTAAGCTTTTGATGTTTTAGGCCTGTTTCAGCACTTCCTGATGAGTGCCGGATATCTACAACTTAACAGACAAAGTATGGAGAATCTGTGAAAAAAGTTGTTGATAGCCTACCCGGCACCTTATCAGGAAGTGGTGAAACAGGCCCTTGGTCTATTTTCTTTCTGAAAGAATATCTAACTGCAAACTCCAAAGATGCATACCATTTCCAACTCCTGCTGGCTGGTCCTCCGTCGGTGTTCCACCACCTGACGCTGGCCTACTGTCTGCTCCACCAGTGGCACTGTGGAAATTTTAACTTTAAATTCATGAACGTAGAAAAAAAGGCGGACGGAGTCTTATTATACACAGAACTGTGTCTTCAGAGTCGGCCACGCACACATTCTGACGCCTGTCAATTGGTAATAATGTGTGCGTGCGGACCGTGTACATACAGTCAGCTGGCCGACTCTGAAGGACACAGTTTTGTGTATGGTGGGACTCCGTCCGCCTTTTTTTATAGGTACATGTTTAAATTGTGGTTCTAACCTAAATATAAACAGGGTGTAACAAAACTAACAGTAGGAACAGACGCCCCGATTTGGTTGGGCCGACCAAATCGGCCCAACCAAATCGGGGCGTCTGTTCCTACCATAAGTGATAATAGAGATCAACTACGATAATATGGCGCGCCCCTCCAAAATTCAAAACTTTTGAAGTGCATTGTCAAGATGTTTGAAGTGCGTTGTCTGCGCGGTAGGCTAGTTATGATTAGTTGACCAACAAATCTTGGTAATAAGTGACATTAAGTGAAATATTACGTGTTGGTTGAATACTTACTACATACAAACTCATTAGGATGTGACTACACACATTGAAACAGTCATTTGGAGGGGCGCGCCAAGTTATCGTAGTCGATCTCTACATAAATATACGTTAGGGTGTGTATGTGTCCCTTAAGGTGTGAAAGAAGCAGTATTGAAAGAGCAATTTTTTGTGATTTGTATGAGCGAGCGCCCGCGCGTCATGATTTTTTTTATACAAAGATGAAAAAATATACTCTTTCAGCGCTGCTACTTTCACAGCGAACTCCATATGTGTAGAGGACTAATAAACAGCCTAAAATATTATCACTTATTATACATACATATTATATGTATAATATCAACATAGGTCTTAATCTTAATAAAACTGCTTTCACAGCAAAGTACTGATAGATTTTGATTGCCAGTCTTTGTCTCGGATATTGGAAACATGAAACATCACATGATAGGCGTAGACGACCTTGAATAGTCAGTAATGAACTGAGCCGCGGAAAGTATGAAATTTCTTTATTAATTTATAGAAACCAATAAGATTATTAGGAAAATACAAAAAAACTAAAAAAAAAAATGATTTTTTATATAAAAAAAATTGCCGTCCTCAAATGGGGCCAATGGGATCAAACGGTGTGAAAATTTTCAATACATTCTTTATGAATGTACCGTGTTTTCACAGATTTCTCAAATTGCCTTCGACCTTTTTCATGACGCAATGCTAGCCCATGAGAACAACGCAATTGTTGGGACAGTTTTTCGGGAAAGTGGCCCTTCATGCTGCAGATTTGGCAGTACAGATATGTATTGCTGGTTGCAGGATTCTACCGCTAGTATGTCTCAAGTAATGACGACCAAATGCTGCCGAAATTGAAGCTGATTCAATTCTTGTTTTTATTACTTTGATGATGTAGCCTCCATGCGTTTGCCACTGTAGCAGTGGCAAATCAATCCAGCATGTGCGTAAACAGTACCTACCAGTTACCACCAATTTTTGTTTCGTATAACAGTGCGAGAAAATCGATTGACCAGTTGACTTAACCCCACGCATATCTTTGTTATAGCTTTGATAAAAATGTAGGAAGCTAACGTCCAAATTCTTTCAATAGTGATACATCTGTTTACTTTTTCCAGAAGAAAAACGCTGTTATGGCTTGCCCCGATTTCTGATTTAGTAGGTCGAAACGGTAGTCAAACTCGTCGTTTTCTTTTTTTTTTTTTCATATCATTGACGGATACGAGAACACTTCTCTGTACTGCTTTGGCTAACATTATCAGTTGCACAATAGCCAGCACTTGGAGTTATGCAAAACTGGTAAAAAGACACATGGTTGCGAAGGAATTGCGACTAAATATATCTTTCCACTATCATCTTCAATCATAGCAACTTCCTGAAGTCAATAGCATTTATCATAGCTATTGAATACGCTTCAGTTCATTGATTATACGAAATTGATTGGTGGACAAACATTGGAATAATTTACATCCAATGTACCCATTGGCCCCAAATAGGGACACTTGTATAGAACATCTAATCTTAAAGATACTAAAGCTTTTCACACAAATATGTATATTTTTTATAGGTTATAGTATAATGAGCTCTTTCAAGTGAAAAAATATATATGCCTAAAAGAAAAACTTAAAAATAAAAAATACTAACTTGGCGTCATTTCGGATGTTAGAAACAGCTTCAGAAAAGTCACTATAAAACACTGTGAACTATATTTATATTATTTGTACCTTCTAAGAATAAGAAAATACACTTTTAGCAAATTGAAACTTACAATAAAAATATGTATAAACTTGAATGACAAAAAAATTAAGTAATTTTAAAGGTGTCCTCGTTTGGGCACGGCGGGTCTATATGGGTTAATATATAATGGTGCTCCCACACCGCGCGCCGTTAGAAAATGTCTGTAAACATTAAACATTTTCTAACATAAAAATAATTACTAACAAATGTTGTCAATTGTTACATTTTGTTAGGAACTGTTACATGTTATAAGTGCTCCTACACTAATAGAAAATGTTTACTAATGTTTACTAACATTTTATAACATTTAAATCTGGTATTGGCTCACCGCGTACCCCGTCGTCCTTTATAAAAGGTTTACAAACAAAAGAAAAATGTTTTATTTTATTATAATTTGTTTTGCTATAATTTGTTAACTTACGTTTACTAAACATTTTCTAACATGAAAACATTTTTCACTTTTTAACATTTGTGATTATATGTTTGCTAACAAATGTTTACCAACGTTACTAAACATTTTCTAACTGCGGTGTGGGAGCACCATAAGAGGATGGAAGTTAAAGTACAAGGATTCCTTGTTGAAAGAAGCATTGTACCGTCATAAACAAGGCATGTAATGTAAAAGTGAATCTTTGGCCAAATACCATAGTGTTGTCTCTTTCAAAAATAGATATGAAATCCTATTAGTAATTAGTATGGGTTTATTTTTATTAAAATATGTCTCCTGTCCCCAAATTTTTTTTCTGCTGTCCTCGAATCCATCTTTAGAGAACTGGACTGGGATAAGAGAGGAGTAAGGATTGATAGAGAACTGTTAAGCCACTTACGCTTTGCAGATGATATTGTCATTTTTGCAGAGAACCCTATTGAATTAGAAAGAATGATAACAGAACTAGCATTAGAAAGTCGAAAGAAAGGATTGTCAATGAATAAATCAAAAACCAAAATTCTAACCAACAGGACCTTTTGAAATAATAGTAGAAAATGAAAAAATAGAATATGTATCAGAATATATTTACTTAGGGTAGCTCTTTTGAAAGCAACACAGAAAAGGAAATAAAAATGAGAATTACTTTAAGCTGGAAGAAATATTGGTCACTAAAGGAAATCATGAAAAATAAAAATATTAACATAACAATAAAGAAAAATGTTTATGAAGTTGCAATACTGCCATGCTTAACATATGGTTGTCAGACGTGGTCCCTAAGAAAAGAAGACGAGGAAAGCATAGCCATCTGCCAGAGAAAAATGGAAAGAAGTATGCTCGGCCTCAAATTGTCAAACAAAGTCAACAATGCAAGCATTAGGAAGGCAACAAAGGTAATAGACGTGAGAAAAAGAACAAGACTACTTAAGTGGCACTGGGCAGGACACATATGCAGACAGGCAGGAAACAAATGGACCAAACGTTTAACAGAGTGGGTACCAAGAGATAGGAAAAGGAAAAAAGGAAGATCAAATAAAAGATGGAGAGATATATTTAACGAGAGATACGGACCACTATGAGAATGACACGGGATAGAAACTGCTGGAAGAATTTAGGAGAGGCCTACGCCATAGAGGCGACTACTACTTAAAATTAAATATAATTATTAACTATGAATCATGCTTGTAAAACTATAATAGAAAATAAAGGCAATTTTTATTTTATTTATTATTTTTATTAAATAAAATGTTGCACATGTCATTAGATACGACAAGAACATTGTCAAACATCAAAGAAAACTTTTTTTACTGTCTGTGCTGGTGCTGCTATCAAGCGTGAAAACATTGTAGTAAGAAATCCTGTTGGCTGTTGTAAAAACAAGAATAGCAAAAGGGATAACATGACATTTAACCACAGACAGATCAAGATAGATACCGCATGTGTATGTACTTAGCGTGCCATATCGCGTTCCCAAACGACGAGCAATCATCTTCTGTTCTCTAGTCTGCTATCGGAATCGGACATCAATTGGAATTTTAAAAATGCCTAAATGCCTAATTGTGCCCTATTAAGCTGTAGAAATTCAAATAAAAACGTTGGCCTAGAATCTAGTTAATGGACATCTATGTCTGTGCATTCAACCCAGTGGGGCTAAAATGGTCGCTTTGAAGAATTATGATATGAGTCATAATATGATTCATTTTTCTAAAATCGCAAAATGCAAATCTGCTTGCAATTCATTTCTGTATTTTTGTACTGATTTGACATTTGTCAGTTTGACAGTTTTGACAATTCATTTGCGGAATTGATAGAGGAATTGCTAAATGTGACCATTTTAGCCCCTCAGATCTGCGCATATTCTCACAAGACAAAGTTATGTAAGTGTAAGACAAGAACTATTTTTATAATTTGGAGCAAAGGCTTCAAATAAATAACTTCTTTATTAGTGTAAGAGAACAAACTGAGATACTTTTTGTTGCAAAGGTATACCAAAGCTGGTATAGCTAGGCAATATGTGGAAATTCTGTCATTGAAATGCCTGTATTGTATTCACGATTTAATAGGAGAGTCCACAAAATGTTTATATAAAAAATTCTTCTTAAAATTAAGGCCTATGATACTAGAAATATAACAGAAAAGCGATAGTATGGGGTTTGAACAGAAATAATGAGTCAACAACATTCAAAATTTTAAGTTAAGCGAGTGATAAATGAATGAACATTTTCTACATTATTTTCTTGAAGCATTTTTTAACCCTTCAACTCCCAAGCGGCACCCGGCTGTCGCATAACAATTGAAAATCTATTGTGTCTGCGATACCCACAATCAAGGTTATAATGGCAGAACTATTTTTATTTTTATATGTTGAGCACTGCAAGAACCCAGTCCACCGGACATGAAAAGATTTGGTCATTGACCTTTCAATACTCCTGTCTCTTTCTTACTTACAAATAAGTATTTTGCTATCTCATTTTCACAGATATGCAGTTAAGGAATTGTTCAAGGAATTGTTCCGATAGTTTATCAATATCTTAATCCTTTGATCGTGGATTCTTGGAAATCTGTTATTATATTGTGTCTCGCTCACCGGTGAGTTTATGGGGCTTGATGGGCTAATATGTAAACGAAAGTCTTCTCTCTTATATGTTCAGTGACCGGGCTACACGTGTAACGTAAATGACAGCCAAAACAATGGCAAGAGTTGTGCTAATCTACACAAGTAAGACCATATTTTTGCTTTGACTTCATGACATGATGAAAATTAGAATCTAAATAGTTAATAAATTTAGAGAATAAGCTCAAAACTGTGCCAATTGATAAAACATGTGCTAAAGCTAAAACTAAATCTCAAATACCATTTCCAGCCAGATTTAAAAGTGCAATGAGGTTTAAATACATATAATACTGTCCATATTTATATATCTATTTTCTTGTCAAATTTTATGAGTAATCAATATTAAAAGATATTTTACACAATTTCATACACATACAAGTGTTTCAGTAATTATTTTTTTACATTTTTAAGCACCGTCTTTCTTTGTTAGATATAATTTTGCACATTTATACCAAGGTGCTTATTAAAAGTCTATTTTACTTTAGAACCTATAATAATTTATGATGGCTAAAGCCATCCAATGAACCAATGAATAATTTGTGCTTTAATCAAACTACAGACAGATCAAACAACTCATTACTTCTGCAACCCCTCATACCTATTGTACCTCGAGTTATCGTCGTCATCCTTAGCCTCGGGCTTAACTTCAGGTTCAACTGGTTCTGCCGGGGGCTGCTCGACCTCGGGGGCACCTGCTTCATTTTTCCTCAACCCGGGAATCGGTATTCCGGAGCTCAACCATCCTGTCATCTGCGACTTGACGTTGGTGATCAGTTCCAGCTTACTGCCACCTTTAGTTGGGCTGTGTAAAACAAAATTTACAATAAATTGAAGGTAACAATGCCATTAAGACACTCTTACAACTCAACTTGACCCAAATATTTATTCTGTGCATACTTAGCTGGATCAATACCTACATTATGCAACAAGAGTAGACTTGTTATACTAGTTTTATACCTATATTCCTGCATAGAAACTGAAATCTGCAGCCTTTGTCGTAAAGACAAGGCTTTTCGTGATACGGCAAATGACAATGAAAGTCACAAATGTACATAGGTACCTACATGTAGTAAATGTGCATGAAAAATCAATAATTTCAGCAAAGAGAACCGACTTAATATTCATTCACCTTTGTTTCTCTCCTTCGGCGGCTGGCTCCCCCGTCGGTTCCTTGGTCGGAGTAGGCACCTCCTCATCCTGAGGCTCGCCTTTGGCGGCGCCCATCCACGAGCTGACCTGATTAGTGAGTCCTGAAAACATTTTCACGGGCACTAGCTAGCGATACCACAACTATAGAAGCACTATGTCCGACTATGCTGCGACAGCCTCGCACATGACACAGAGCACACGCGACGACTGCGAGGCGCCTGCAGAAAGCGTAATCAGCTGAAAAACTAAATGGAACACCGTAATCGACCAGAAAAAGAGGATGTTTCCATTGCGCATGAACCAGAAAACTTGACTTGCGCAACTTGCGCGATATTGGCACAGAACACTTTTACTCCTAGCGGAGGATATTTTTGTTTTCCAAGTGTTTTCAGTTTTGAGTTTTTTTTTTTTTTAATGGCGGCGGGTAGTGATGACTGATGACTGATGGTCAACTCGAGTAACCATAATTACTAACCTGAGTTAACTCGAGTTGGGCGTAAGTTCTCGAACTCACTCGAGTTGAATTCTCTCCGATTCGAGTTCGTAAGCCGTCTGAAATACATATTTGATATTATTATATGATATGAAAGTGCAATAAAATTCTATTTTAAACAATAATTTTATTTTTTACCTTCATTTTAAATAAATAATATAAAAAATGAAAGAATTGAAACAGATAAAAATATCATTTGTCGGCTCCAATTTTTTAACTATATTAAATTTGAAGCTGAGGGAATAAAGGCTGTCACAGACAGAGCAGGTAATGTAAAAATATATATTATTGCACGATACATTCTATAGAAATCGTACACAACAGCTACTTATAATGTAAAAATATACATTATAATTTATAGCTGTTGTGTGTGGTCTCCTGACTATTTGTATCGAGATGTATCGTGCTATAATATACGTCTTAGACCTTTACATTACCTGCTCTGTCTGTGACAGCCTTAAACTGGTAAAAATTAAAAAAACATTCACTTGTCCATCCCAGGGCTTCAAATAACGTTATTTTTTCATAACGTTATTGCTTCAAGGGCATAGATAACGTTATGAAAATTTAAACAATACTAGAAATAACGTTATAAATGTATTTAATAACGGCAAATGTTATAACGTTATATAGGATTTATAACGGTAAATATATGTTCTTTGATAACGTTATAGTCCGTCAAGAAAGCCATGACAGGCGGGAAAATTTTCTAAACGTAATCACGCTTTTAAGGTGTATTTTTTTCTTTGTATTTTCACAGAGAATGCTTTTTACATTTTAAATATGAGTGAGATTTGGTGCACCGTGCACGATCGCATACCTGATACCAGAAAATAACGTTATATTTACAGTTATTATTATAACGTTATTTTTTTGTTATGCCATAACGAAAAAATAACGTTATAATAATAACGGTAAATATAACGTTATTTTACTAGATATCGTTAAAAAGACAACGTTATCTGGCTACCATTATGAAAATAACGTTATGAAGCCCTGGTCCATCCAGTTAACTCGACTTACGTAACTCGAGTTCAACCCGAGTTACGTGGATTTCAACTCGGGTTAAATCGAGTTTTGTTTTTTCCGAGTTGGCACATCACTATTCACTAGCGACGGGCGGCTTTTGGCGCAGATAACAGATTACACGCATCAATATTATCACGATTCCGTGATTATATTGATGGTGTAATATCGCATCGCAGTATCGCAGTAGGTACTATTTGTGACAAAAGAAACAAGAGGACACGAAATAACCACGAAAGGAACGCGCGATCTGTGAAACGCGCCCGCCTTCAAAAGTTGGGGGCTAGTAATGGCGGATTTTACTAGAGACGATGAAAAAATATCGATATCGACACTTTTCCAAATAAGAGTAAACCAGGCAAACACCTAATTAGGTCTTTTAATTCAAAATTTGTGGACTAAAAAGTAAAACGGCGGATTTTACTAGAGACGTCACTGAATAAAAAAATACTAAGTATATCGATATCGATATACTTAGTGTTTTTTCTTCTAGGTCTTCGAGCGTAACATATCGAAAATCAGAGAGGGCGTTACAAAAACAATAATAATAATAAATTCACTTATTATGAGAACTGAATGTTTAACTTAATCAAATCTATTGATTTCTCACTAAAAGCAATGAATTTCATTTATTAATAACAAAACAATTTCAAATAATTAAAAATATTAAAATTTAAAAGAGCAAAAGAAATTAAAACTTTAAATCAAAAAGAAAACAAAGTAATAAAATTATTTTCATTTATTCAATCTGACATAGATTGTACTTACAATGTTTATTCACTGCAAATTCACAGTAGAATGAGCTCCACGCTCAGAACACGTCTTTTTATAAACATCATCCCTACTTGTTTTCCCTACCACAAGTAATAATTACGTCACACTTGAAAATCATGTTAACAAAACATTAAGCAATTGTAAAATTATTAAATAACGTTAAAATTAATTAGTTTATTTATTTTGTGATTTACTAAAATTCACATTGAATTAATACAAAGTAAGTAAAACCGGAAGTAATTAATTCACAACCAAAATACGTCGCAATTTTAGTGAGAATGTTTAAATAAATTATTTAAAAGTTTGATTAACATGGAAAAACTAATTTTAATTACATTAGAATAATTCTATACTGGCAAGTATGAAATCATCATTAAATAATTTTAATAAATACCTCGGATGTTAAAATATCTTCCGGTTTTACAATAAATCATAAAACGCATATTAATCATTCTAAATAACAACGTATTACACATTTTAACAATAATTCATAATTATAATCACATTATAATAACTTTTCTAATCATAAAATAAAGAGTCCCAATCAGACAGGAACCTCTGCGGCGACATATACATTTCTCTAAACTAGATACTTTTTATGATGATTCGTTACAAAATGTAGTGATTGTTATTAAACTGAAACATAAATCCATTTCTTTGGTTAGTTTTTACAGTCCTGGTAATAGTGTTTCTGTTTTTGAAAAGGCGAAGTTAGATCGTTTATTGCAAACTATTCCAAAACTTAATGCTTTTAAATAATGGCCAACCAACAACAGTAGGCTCTCATATTTGGAAACCAAACGGTTTAGATTTAACAATAGTGTCTTCTTCATTGTTTCTTTCTTGTGAATGGCAAGTTCATCAGGACTCTTTAGGCAGTTATCATCTTCCAACTAACACAAAATTTACTCTCGTAAGAGACGAGCATGAACCTTCTATTTCCTCGAACGTACCTTTTCATAGCAACCTGAAATTAGTAAATTGGGATCGGTATGAAAAAGTTGTTAATTAAATGTTAATAAATTTTAAAGTTGACAAATGTGATCTGCTTGCTTCATACAGAAAGTTTTGCGCCATTATTCTTATGGCAATTGAAATTTCTGGACCTAGTTTAAATCATAATGCATCTGATAATATTGATAACCGTCCTAGTAAGCGGCGTCAAGTAGCTTGGTGGAATGATATATGCTCATTGGTAGTAGATGATTGCAAGAATGCCTACATTCATTTCAAAGCTAATCCTAACAGTCAAAATTATATCAAGTTTAAACGGGCTCAAGCCATCAAAAAACGCACTTTAAGAGAAGAACGTCGTAAAGGTTGGTTTGAATTTTGCACATCAATAAATCGCTTAACACCAATAAGTCGCATTTGGGCTAAAATGAGAAAATTCAAAAATCACTCTTCAAGTGCTAATCCATTTTCTGACCTTAATTGGGTTCAGACATTTTTATACAAATACACACCTGATAACTAGGTACTGTTTCACAACAGACAAGTATAGATAATGCTCTTGGTGTAAATAGCGATAACTTGTACATGATTAGTTGTTTTACTTTGCAAGAGTTAAAATCTGCTTTGGCCTCTAGAAAAGATTCTGCATGTGGCCTGGATTGGCTTTCCTACAGAATGTTTAAACTTTTAAATTCTCAGACTCTATCTATTTTCTTAAGTTTGTTATATAGCCTATGGTCATCTTCCATTATCCCAGAGGATTGGAAAACTGTATAGTACCAATATTAAAGCCTGGCAAAGACTTGAATTCTGATGATTCTTATCGTTCCATTATGCTTAGTTCATGTGTTGGTAAAATTTTTGAACAACTAATAAAACAGAGATTAATTTTTCACATAGAAATTAATAACCTTTTACCGTATAATCAGTTCGGCTTTCGTTGTGGACGTTCTGCTTCTGAGAGTTTACGTCATTTTTGTATGGATATTCATGATTCTCGTTTCGAAAATAAAATGTTAGTTGCAGTTTTTCTTGATATTGTAGGAGCTCTTTTTTTTTTTTTTTCTTTATTTAAGGAGCTTAGTCAACATTGACTATGTCGCTCCATAAGATCAACAATATATATAGAGATCAGTGCATTTTATGTATAAACTAATATTAATCTATTACACGTCTATTTAATGCTATCTTAACCATCTTGTATATTTCTTTTGCTTTTTCTGACAGAGGATACGCCAGAATGCAGTTGCAAGTTCCAATAGACATAAAATCCTCAATTTTCCTTACAATCAGATATCTTATGTCTTCATTCCGGACACATTCCAGTAATAAATGATAAACGTCTTCCACGATACCACATTCTGAACAAAGTGGGGATGGTACTTTCTTCATCAAATGTCCAAATTTATTCAGAGGAATATGTCCGGAGCGAATTCTAAACGCTATAGTTAACAAATTTCTATTTAAAGTATTAAACCACGGTGATTTCCAAGGTTCATTTTGTAGTGTTCGGTACCATATGCCCTTCTCCACTGATCTCTCATCGAAATAAACCTTCCACATCAGATAACATTGCTGTTTAACTTGTTTAATGTAGTCAGTGAAGAAAGGCACAATGTCCCTACCTACTCCATCATCGCAAGCTTCCTTAGCAAAACCATCTACCCGCTCGTTCCCCTCCAACCCAATATGAGACGGGATCCACTGAAGGATAACTTCTTTTGATTGGGTCTTTATTTCATATTTTAAGGAAAGAGGTATCAGAAGTGAAACTAAGAAGCCTAATATTACAAAAGTCTTTTATTAAATGCGATTACAATTCTACAAGCCTAAACTAATGCACCAAATCTGAGCTCGCGCACGCGAACACGTCTATCCCGCACCGAGTCCCTATGACGCTGGCCGCCGCAACCGAAGCCCGACGACACCTGCCTCGGCTCTCCTTACACGGCCTCTCCTGACGGAAGAACGTTCTCGTTCTCCTGTGGTACGACTTCTGACGACTTTTGGGCTCCATCGCTCGACATACTAGGTGTCGGCTCCAGGACTCCCATGAGTTTAGAATCGTCTTGTTCTGCGTCTATATGGAAAATAAAGCTAAAATATCCAAGATAGGATCGTGAGGTCTGCTCACTTAACAGAATCTTTTAGGGATGCAACCTTGAGGTCTGCTCATATTATGCAGTGACTGAGAGGTCTGCTCTCAACTGTATCACTGAGAGGCTTCCTCCCTCATTTATAACAACGTTCATATCAAAAGTGTTAGATTTACTCATTCACGAAATGCACTTGTGAGGTCTGCTCACTTTAAGCAACTGTGAGATCTGCCCACATGATATACAACTATGAGGTCTGCTCTTTTAACACATCTATCATGAGGTCTGCTCATGCAACACAACTGTTAGGTATGTTCATATAAGACAATTATGAGGTCTGCTCATTTAACACAACTATGAGATCTACTCATAATATAATACAACTGTGAGGTCTGCTCACATAATACAACTGTGAGGTCTGCTCACATAATTCATCTGTGAGGTCTGCTCACATAATACATCTGTGAGTGCATGGACAATTATGCGAAATCAACACAAAATACGTTTTAACTCACTTTCAAAGAAAGCCAGACATGAATCCGGGGTCCACTCTCCTTTCCACAACACCATGGACTCTGCCGCTGCTTGAGTTAATTTTCCATAGGAACCGCCAACAAGCTGTAGCTCGTATCTCCCTTGAGGCAGAGCTTTCATCACGCGGTAAGGACCTCGCATACCAGAATCAAGTTTCCCTGTTGACTGTGCTTTCTTGATAACAAATACTAGCGAATCTAGTCCAAACACATGAGGCAAACGTCTATTTTTATTAACCAGAGTGTCCTGGTATTTTTTTATTTTGATTCAAGCGCTCCGAGGCGCGTTGTTTCCTCATAGTGTTCATGGCTTGTTTGTTAGGGTTTAAGCCTTCTATCGCTATATCACGAACAAGGTTTCTAATGACTGGTGTAACAGCTTCCGTCCCAATAAGGAGGCTGAGAGGTGAGTATTGAGTTGTCTTCTGCTTTGTTATGTTTAATACCAGTTGTAACCTCCAAAGTACACTGGACCATTCTTCTTGACGGTAATTAGAATGGATGCGGATCATGTTTAATAAAGTGCGACAGTAACGCTCAACTTGGCCATTAGACTGGTGCATTTCAGGCGTAATAAGGTGGACATCACTGCCAATTTCATTTGTCCATTGTAAAAATTCGGAGCTTTGAAACATTCGGCCTCGATCAGCGACAATTAATTTAGGAGAACCGAATAATGAAATGGCATTTAAAAAGTGACGCTTCAACTCGCTCGCATCCTGCCTTATCATTGGATACAAAAGGCAAAATTTTGTAAAAGCGTCCACAATTATTAGGACATAGCGATGCCCATTTGATTCGGGAAGTGGACCTAATGCATCAGCATGTACAACAGTAAAGGGACAATCTGGTTTCTCCCAAGAATGAATAGGTTGAAGTGGTGCACGAGGTAATTTCTTTTGTGACATGCACACAATACAATGAGAAATATATTTTTGGACAAATGGCCTCAGACCAGGAAACCAAAAATGTTTTATTATGAGATCAAGGGTTTTGTCTACACCACAATGATCGTGCTCATCGTGGAATACACGGAGTAAGCTTAATCGATGACCCTTTGGAATGAAACACAACAGACGTGGCTGCTCGCCAGCTGGTGTAAAATTGTAATATAGAAGGTCATTTCTTTTGACGTAATGTTTAGGGTCTAATTTTCCATCATTTAATTTTTCGATTAGAATCTGTGTTTCCTCGTCTGCAGCTTGCGCTATTTGAGCCCAACTTCGAGGCTTCTGAATTTGGACTACGTTTACAGGATTTCGGCTTAAATAATCAGCATGAGACATAGCACTACCTTTGCGGTATTCAAGAGTAAAATCAAAATCCTGCAAATAAATCCACCATCTGGCAACCCTAGGCATTAAATCTTTCTTTTTTTGTGTTAATTTAAGAGCATTGCAATCAGTGACAACTTTAAAATGTACGCCAATCAGATAATGCCTGAAATTTTGCAATGCCTTGACGACTGCCATAGTCTCTAATTCATACGAATGGTAGTTTGATTCGGCACCTTGTGTTAGTCTACTAAAATAAGCTACTACCCTCTTATGTACAACGTTATGAATTTGAAGCAAAACAGCCCCGTAACCGATCGCGCTTGCGTCTGTGTGTACTTCAATGGGCAATGCTGGATCATAAATAGCAAGTACGGGCTCATTAATTAAACACTCAATTATACTTTTCCTAGCTGCTTCTTGTTCAGGTCCCCAATCGAATGTTATGCCTTTCTTTGTGAGGTGTGCAATGCAAGCTATTTTAGATGCAAAACCGGCAATGTACTTTCGAAAGTACCCAGCCAAACCCAAAAACTGACGTATTTGTTTTACATTTTTTGGTATAGGAGCTTCAACTAGGGCTTTTACTTTGTGTGGGCTTGGTCTTACTTGACCCTGACTGATAGAACGACCCAAATACTCAATTTCAGTTGATAAAAAAGAACATTTACTCAAATTAAGAGAAAGTCCAGCTTCAGTCAAAGTTTTGAGTACCTTGTGTAAAGTTTTAAAACCCTCGTTTTCGGAATTACTTAGAATTAGGACGTCATCAATATAAACAAGGACTTTACCGGAATCAATGAGGTTCCGAAGAGTATTTGAAATAATACGTTGGTATACCACTGGTGCATTTGCCAAACCATAAGGCATTTTTAAATACTCATAATGTCCTTCCGGCGTAACAAAAGCTGTGAGTGGAATCGACTCTTTTTCCATTGGAATCTGGTGAAATCCTGTTGCCATATCAAGGCTCGTAAAAAACTTATGACGACCTAAGCGATCAATGTGATCATCTATTAAAGGCAATGGAAAACGATCTTTGACTGTGATTTCATTTAATTTTCTAAAATCTACGCACATACGGTCTTTACCGTTCTTTTTCTTTACAAGGAGGATAGGACTAGAATATTCAGATTCAGATTCTCGTATAATGCCTTTATCTAACAAGTCTTTCACAATTTCACGAACGCGTAAATTTTCAGATTGCGAAAGACGGTACGGTCTATAATTAACAGGGGTATTGCTGTTAAGTTTAATAGACATACTTCCGGTTTTTACAGTAGAGCTGGCTGTTCCCGTGATAAAAAAGTTAGAGAATTCGTCTATAATAACCAGCAATTTCTTTAACGCGTTGTCAACAAGTTTTGTATTTATTGACGTTCTGTAGTCGCAATTAATAGTGAAAACATAATCGTGCTTGCTACTGTTGCGCGTGATACGTTGTCGTTCTCGGGTTCGTACATATGTAATGTCGTCACGGTTTAGAACATCAGTACCTATTATGACCGGAGTGTTCATATACTCCGATGCTACTACAAAGAGATCAACTTCTAGGGTGATATCGTCAAATTCTATGGGTAAGGTTACGTAACTGGTGGACTCTATTTCTTGACTTCCAATGCCTTTTAAAACTCTAAATGCGGCTTTACATGAGCATTTAAAGTGTTTTATTAGTGATGAGGAAATAAGTGATATAGAAGAACCACTGTCGATTAAAATATCCACAGGAATGCCCTGTATTACTGCAACTACGATGTCTACACTTTTAGGAAAGTCTTTCATTTCATGACAGAAATTCACGTTGTTTTTATTACGAGACTCGGATCTTATTTTAGCGAAGCAAGTATCTACTTTATGGCCTGGTTTCTTACAAAAAGAACAGGGTTCTGCTCTAAATTGGGCCATCGTTTGAGTACTGGATACTTGAGTCGCCATAGGGAAGTTATCACTATTTGAATTAGGTTTCGCTCTCTTATAACAGTTAGCTAAAACGTGTCCAGGTTGTCCACACGAAAAACACAAATTGTTGTCAAATCGGCGTTTCCTCGCAATGTTGGTGCGTTTTTCTTTAAATTTACGATTCCGTTTGAATAAATCTGGCTGAACCTGATTTGTTGTCGAAGTACTGAAGCTATTTTTAATGTAAATCGAAAAGAACTTTACTAGATCACTTGGTAATAAACTGGCATTAGTTGCAGCTGCTCTGATTTGTGGGTCAGTAATACCACGAATAATTATGGCGGAGATTAACTCCTCGCTCAAGCCTGCCACTATACGTAAACGAAGTAGTGAGCGACGCGCGTAGTCCGCGTAAGTTGAATATTGATCTGAGCTGGTACTCATTACTTCAAACAATATATCAGCTACGTTTACGTTTTTCGGACACAGAGGCTTGAACTCCCTTTTAAAATTGCTCCAACTACGATCATTTGTGACCCAATCATTGAGCCATGTTCGAGCATCACCTTTCAAACAATTACCGATTCTAGAAAAACATTCGTTATCACTCCAATTATTAATCGTTTTGGCCCGGTCAACCTCTTGACACCAAACTTCAATGTTATGAAGAGATGGGTCGAAGCTAGAAATATAATACGGCTGATTAGACCGTACAGCAGTATTAATTGAACGTAACGCGTCACCCAAAGCGTTTGTCAGTATTTGTTCCGATGACGTAGACGCACTACTCGCGGGCTGTACTTGTGGTTGAAGTGGTTGAACGCTCGGTACCGTTACCGCGCCTATTTTATTACACCCGCTTGACTGGCAATGATAATCACTCGTGGATTCATTTTTTCGGGGTGGGGTACCGGGTGGTGTATATGTGTCCCGCGTTACACGAATATCGTCCCTACTTTTTATGACCGGAATATTAGAAGACGGTATCTTAGACAAACTATTTTCGCTGTTAAATTCGTGACCATCGTCGTTTAAACGCGTTAAAATAGCACCCAACATATCTCGTAGCGAATCAACGTTACGAACCCTATCTGCGCTACGAACGCTACGAGTCGTAGACGGTGAGCGAAGTCTACGAGAAGAACAACGATCTCTTTCATGCGAACGACAACGAGACCGACATCTACTTCGAGTTCGGGGAATTCCGCGCGACCGCCGACGCTGCGAGCTCGGATTACTAGCCGACATGACCGATAACGCGTCTCGGTGCCACGAAATAATATAACAAAGGATTGCGTAATAGTCCACCTTTTGTTACTACGCACTAAATTTTACTCACTAGTTTAACAAGTCACTAAAATCACAGTTGTCAGGAATGTCACTAATTTAACACTTTCACAGATCAAAAATCTAACATCCGTATAAAACTTAGATGGCACTAAACGTACTAAGGCCGTGAGATTTTTCTTTCATAATCCCACTTCTGATTTAAGGAAAGAGGTATCAGAAGTGAAACTAAGAAGCCTAATATTACAAAAGTCTTTTATTAAATGCGATTACAATTCTACAAGCCTAAACTAATGCACCAAATCTGAGCTCGCGCACGCGAACACGTCTATCCCGCACCGAGTCCCTATGACGCTGGCCGCCGCAACCGAAGCCCGACGACACCTGCCTCGGCTCTCCTTACAATATATTAACCTTATAATTTCGTAGGCAATCGGTGTGCCTCTTAAACAAGAGGTGCACCGAGCCACGTGTTGAAGGGAACTCCGGGAGTCAGATAAAATCACAAATTTACTATATTCTACAGATTTTATATATTTGAGCGCTTCTAAAATAGCTACTAATTCTAGGTACATAATTGATATGCTATCGTAGACTTTAAATTTCAGATATATGTCAGACTGGGGATCGAAAACAGCCAGACCCATGGAACCTTGCGATGATGTGGTATCCTTAGAACCGTCCGTAAAAATTTTGTAATGTGATGAATAATATTGTTCTAGGTATTCAGTACATGTTTGTTGAAGAGTAATCGCGTCGTATTTACTTTTAGCCCTATCTACACCGTCAATGTTGATTTTTATTACATCAGTTAAATTATACCAACTCATCCAATAGTTTAGAGTATACATATCCAAGTGAATTGTCTTATGAATTTTTATGTTTTGAAATCCTAAATACACATCCACTAAAATAGGAACTTGTTTGCGTCTCCAATATCTGCGTGCCATAAGTGTGCTTAAATCGTTTATGACCTTAATTGTGTCGTTATCCGCTGTCGACATAGATCTTAAAACAAATTTACCAGCCAGAAAGACCCGACGAATATGTAAAGGTTGCACACACAGCTCGCATTCCATTACGTGAATAGGGGTAGATCTAATAAAACCACCTATAACACGCAAAGCCTGGTTCTGCAACTTATCTAATTTAACTAAATTCGATTTACTTGCATTACTATATAAAAAACAACCAAAATCTAATCGGCTTCGAATCAAAGTTAAATAATTTTTTCTTAAATATATTGGATGTACACCCCAGCCCGACCCAGCTAAAACTTTTAAAATATTCAACATTTTATGTGCTTTTTCGTAAACTGTATTTATGTGTTTTGTCCATCTCATAGACCGATCGAGCTCCATACCTAAATACCTTACACTAGATACCTCCTGTAAAGGCATATCTTGAATAAAAATGGTAGCATTATTATTTATTTGGCCCTTTCTAAATGTGCACACTTTGCTTTTGGTAGAAGATACAGTAAAACCTAAATTTTCTAATAACTTAACCAGTATATTTAAGTCAAATTGTAACAAACGACGAGCTGTTTCCATGTTTTTATTAATTACATAAAGCGTTATATCGTCAGCAAATTGTGACATAAATATGTTTTTAACCGCCTTAAAAATAGGTAAAAGTGTAATATTAAACAGTAGCGGAGATAAGGGGTCACCTTGAGCGAGACCTTGAGCTGTACATAACCAAACAAAACCATCCCCATGTCTAATTTTTAAGTTTCTAGAACTTAAAAAATGCCACAAATAATTACAAATTTTAAAACCAACGCCAGATTTATCTAAGATTTCAATAAGTGAAGTTATATTTAAATTATTATAGGCGTTATCAATATCTAGAAAGCACGCTAACGTCATTAAATTCTTAGAATAACCTGATTGTATTCGTGAAACCAATCTGACCAAACTGTCGAGGCACGATTTTGACTTTCTAAAACCTACAGTCTCAGCTGAAAACATACCCTCGCTCTCAAAGTACCACTCCAATCTTCTATTAATAATAGAATGAAAGATTTTACACACACAGGACATTAAACTTATCGGGCGCAACGATGACACTAGCGATGGATCTCGACCGGGTTTGGGAATCGGAAAGACACAAATGTCTCGCCATTGAACAGGAAGAAAGCTCGTAGAAAGAAAAATATTAAACAAATAAAGTAAAATGTTTTTACCACTAATGGGTAATTTTTTTATCATCGAAAAAGAAATGTTATCGCAGCCGGGGGCGGTATCTTTAGATTTAATACATGATTCTAATTCGTGTGAGGTTATGGCACATTCTAATTTTAAATTGACGGAATTAATTAACGGCTTGGGAGGTAAAGCGTACGCGGGGCATAGATTATTTAACAATTCCTTGCACTTGTGTTCGTCGACAAAAAAGTTCTGAACCTTATTGCCCTTAAGCCATTTCATTCTCCTCCACATTTCAGTAGCCGATGTAGATTCGTCCACTGAATTACAAAATTGTTTCCAAGAATCAACTGCCGCTTTTCTAATTAATTTTTGTGATTCCCTTATGCAATTTTTAAGACTTAATAAATTGGAGGGGCAGGGATTTTTTCTAAATTTTGAAAGGGCCAATCTTCTTTTAGCTACCGAATGCGACAATGTAGGGGTCCAATACGGTTTAGGCGAAAACTTGTTAGGTGGATTTAAATTTATTTTAATTTTTGGAATAAATATGTCAGCAGCTGTATTAATATGACTTAAAAAATTGTTATATAAAAATTGCGGATCTCCGGATAAATCAAATCGTGAAAAACATTCCTCGAGGTATAATTTATATCCCTCCCAGTCGGCACACTTAAAGTTGCGTTTAAATATCGAGTTACGGCTAAATACATTACTAGAAGATACGTTGATAACGAGATGGTCACTTCCGAGAGTTTCGTTTGTTACTTGCCAATTAAAGTAACACGAAATATCAGAGGTACATAGGGTTATATCCGGGGAACTTTGCTGCAAAATGCCTGAAACTAATTTTAAGCGTGTAGAACTACCGTCGTTTAATGATAAAAAGTTGCTATCGACCATAGAATCATAAATTTGGGACCCTCTGGTATCTGTTTTATGAGACCACGTGAAATGGTGTGCGTTGAAGTCTCCCAAAATTACGGTTTTGCTGTTGAATTTAGAAAAAATATTGTCCCAATCGGTCCGTCGAGTTCGTACCCACTGAGGACAGTAAATACCTAGAACGTTTTCAATATGTTTGCAATTAAAAACTTTGACATGTAATACCTGTATATCTTCATTGTGATGAATTAAATTGTAAGCCTGTGCTCTCACCGACTTATGCGCAAGAATACAAACACCCCCATAGGCATCCTGACGATCTTGTCTAAATATATTATAATTACTTATTTTAAATTGACTATTTGGATCCAACCAGGTTTCGCTAATTACGGCTATAAGAATTTTGTTTCTAATTAATAAATTTTCTAACGCTAACCGTTTTGGTCGCAAACTTTGGGCGTTCCACTGTAATATATTGTTACGGATACGGGCAGTTGTTTACCTGCGCGCGACAGTTGCGCGTACCTTCCAGAAAAGCCCGACCCTTGTTTATGTGAATTGTGTTACGGATACGGGCAGTTGTTTACCTGCGCGCGACAGTTGCGCGTACCTTCTAGAAAAGCCCGACCATTGTTTATGTGAATTGCGTGTTTACGTAAACAACCCAGAATAGAACGTTCCAGAAGGCGAAGTGGGCCATATAAAAGGTAAACAAGCCGGCAGTCGGGGCAGTTCGATCCGAGCGATCATCAAGGCGACTTCAAAAGTGAAAACAAGTGATCAATAGTGAGTGATTGTGATAGTGAACTAACGACTCGGCTACGACCTAGGACAGTGATAGTGCTCAGTGATTTGGATTTAGTGCTTAGTGTTTGGACTTAGTGATTTGTGTGAGCTAGTGTTTGTGAATAAAGTCTTCAAGAGAGTCACCAGGTCTTTCTCTCCGAATCCTCGAACCCTAGCACGTAACAACTGGTGTCGGAAGTGAGATTTGGAGATGCCATTGACTCCGAGAGACGACTTCAAGGGGAGTGTCAGGACAAGGGCACAGCGAGCTGCTGCCATCGACTTCGAGAGAGGGATTGGAGGTGGGGCTGCGGAGGCCACACCCACTGGGGACCAAGCTCCGCCCACTGCGGGGCAGGCCCCACCCGCTGGCCCCGCCCACCAGGCTCCGCCCACTGACCACGCCCCCCAGGCTCCACCCACTTCGGGTGAAGCTACGCCCACTGGCTCCGCCCACCAGGGCCCGCCCACTGACCACGCCCCTCAGGCCCCGCCCACTCTGGACATGGCCACGCCCACTGGCTCCGCCCACCAGGCCACGCCCACTCAGGCCCCGTCGACTAGCTACATCCATCCTGCCACGCCCGTAGTCTCTACGGCCCCTCAATTGGAAAGCATAATTGAGTTAATTCAGGCTTTGCAAGATTCTCAAAGGGCAAAGATGGCAGCACAAGATTTTGTGTGGACTACAGGCGTCTCAATGATGTCACTAAGAAGGACAGCTATCCATTACCTCGAATCGACGACACTCTGGATACCTTGAGTGGCATGAAATGGTTCTCGACCCTGGACCTGAAATCTGGATACTGGCAGGTGGAAATTCATCCAAAAGACAAGGAGAAGACAGCTTTCTCCACCGGTAAAGGTTTATGGCAGTTTAACGTCATGCCCTTTGGATTGTGCAACGCACCTGCCACATTTGAGCGACTCATGGAGTGTGTACTGGCAGGCTTAGTTGGAGAGGCTTGCTTAGTCTACTTGGACGACGTCATCATTGTTGGCCGCGACTTCGAGGACCATTTGCGAAACTTAGAACGAGTTTTCGCCAAAATAGAGGGGGCCAAGTTAAAGCTGAATCCGAAAAAGTGTCGCTTATTCAGGAGTAAGGTCAACTATCTCGGCCATGTTATCTCCAGTGATGGAATCCAGACGGACCCGGGGAAACTGGAAGCAGTTCAAAATTGGCCAACCCCTAAGAACAAAACCGAAGTGCGGGCATTTCTCGGCCTATGCTCCTACTACAGGCGTTTTGTTAAGGGATTCTCGGAGATAGCCAAGCCATTACATCGGCTGACAGAGGATAAACGACAGTTTATTTGGGACGAGACTTCTGAAGATTCCTTTCAGAAACTGAAGAAACATCTGTGTGAAACACCAATCCTGGGGTATCCACAACCTGAAGGTCAGTTTATAGTCGACACGGACGCAAGCAACACGGCCATTGGAGGGGTGTTATCTCAAAAACAGGGTGAAAGAGAAGTTGTAATTGCATATTTCAGCAAATCTTTATCTAAGCCAGAGAGAAACTACTGTGTGACAAGAAGAGAACTCTTGGCTGTCATAAAGACGCTACAACATTTCAGCAAATATCTCATCGGCAGACAGTTTTTACTGCGAACTGATCACGCAGCCTTGAAGTGGCTACTGCAATTCAAGAACCCAGAAGGCCAAGTAGCTCGATGGATTGAACAACTCCAGGAGTACGACTTCAAGACGGAACACCGCAGCGGAAAGGCGCATGGGAACGCCGACGCACTTTCACGAAGGCCGTGTTCAGAAGACTGCAAACACTGTGTTAAGCAGGAATCTAATGAAGTGACATTAAAGTTAACGAAAACAAGTCCTTTGGGTCCATGGGAGAATGATGCTATGAGGAAGGCTCAAGAAACAGATGACGACCTACGGCACATCATCACATGGAAGAAACGAGGTGACGAAAAACCAATCTGGAGTGAGGTTGCACCCACTGGCGCTGTCACTAAGGCGTACTGGGCGCAATGGGACAGTCTGATACTTCAAAATGGAATACTTTACCGAAAATGGGAGAAGACTAACGGCAGAGAGTTCCATCTTCAGATAGTTGTCCCAAGAACGAGAGTACCGGATGTTCTCCGTGAAATACACGATGGCGTATCAGGAGGTCATCTAGGTGTTAAGAGGACGTTAACAAAAGTGCGAGAACGATTCTACTGGTTGCATTGTCGAGATGATGTACAGGATTGGTGCCGCAAATGCACTACTTGCGCTGCAGTGAAGGGACCACAGACCAGGAGCCGTGGGAACCTGCGGTTGTATAACGTTGGGGCACCGTGGGAACGAATTGCAGTTGACGTAGCTGGGCCATTTCCCGTGACGGAATCGGGAAACAAGTACTTTATGGTCGTCATGGACTATTTCACCAAATGGCCCGAAGTGTTCGCCATACCAAACCAAGAAGCTACAACGGTTGCTTCTAAGCTAGTCGAAGAAGTAATATCTCGCTTTGGTGTGCCTCTCGAAATCCATTCCGATCAGGGCAGGAACTTCGAATCGCAGGTCTTCCAGGAAGTGTGCAGAATTTTGGGAATGCATAAGACGAGGACCACCGCGTACCATCCACAGTCTGATGGAATGGTTGAGAGATTTAACCAGACTCTAGAGAGGCATTTGGCGAAATTGGTAGATGACAGACAAAAGGATTGGGACAAGTATATACCACTCTTCCTTCTCTCGTACCGTACCGCCGAGCACGAGAGCATAAAAGCTACCCCGGCTTATGTCAATTACGGTAGAGAACTACGAATACCAATAGACCTCTTGACAGGAGCGTCACCGGGGGAACCAAAGACCGTACAAGACTATGTCTGTGATTTAAGGGAAAAGATGCACTACATACACGCCATGGTTCGGGAAAATGGGTTACAGTCAAGTGAGAACATGAAGACCAGATACGACCGGAGATCGAACACGAGCGGCTTCGAAGAAGGGTCACTGGTATGGCTGCATAACCCAACTCGCCGAAAAGGGAAATCTCCAAAGTTGCAGACCAAGTGGGACGGCCCATATAAAGTGGTTACCCGATTGAATGATGTGACTTACAGGATTCAAAAGCCACCAAGAGGCACATTCAAAGTGGTACACATAGACCGTTTGGCGCGCTATCATGGCAGTAACAACGATGCTCGGGACGAGCATCTCTAAGAGGGGAGTAGTGTTACGGATACGGGCAGTTGTTTACCTGCGCGCGACAGTTGCGCGTACCTTCCAGAAAAGCCCGACCCTTGTTTATGTGAATTGTGTTACGGATACGGGCAGTTGTTTACCTGCGCGCGACAGTTGCGCGTACCTTCTAGAAAAGCCCGACCATTGTTTATGTGAATTGCGTGTTTACGTAAACAACCCAGAATAGAACGTTCCAGAAGGCGAAGTGGGCCATATAAAAGGTAAACAAGCCGGCAGTCGGGGCAGTTCGATCCGAGCGATCATCAAGGCGACTTCAAAAGTGAAAACAAGTGATCAATAGTGAGTGATTGTGATAGTGAACTAACGACTCGGCTACGACCTAGGACAGTGATAGTGCTCAGTGATTTGGATTTAGTGCTTAGTGTTTGGACTTAGTGATTTGTGTGAGCTAGTGTTTGTGAATAAAGTCTTCAAGAGAGTCACCAGGTCTTTCTCTCCGAATCCTCGAACCCTAGCACGTAACAATATTTATTATAGTAGTATTAACCTTATTGTGATTATTAGCCATTAGAAGAATTAATAAAATTAAAATTCAGTAACTTACTCATTATTTCCATCTCAGCAAAAGTATCGATAAATGCAGATACACACCATTCCAAAAAAAGGCTTATAACACTTTTAATCTTTTCCGAACACTTCAACCTCTTACAAAATAATTTATCCTTAATTTTATCCATTAAATAACTTAACGACTTATTGTCTTTCCTAGCGTCCGATGATTCACCTCGATTATTATCACACCTCTCCGTTCCCGTGTTATCAACAATTGTGGAGTTATCGCGGTGTCTCGATCGGTCGTTGTCGATGTTACAGTCTGTCTCCGTGATGTCCTCAGTTATTATAGTGATATACGGCTCGAGATGCGCGGGACGATCGTTGTCAGCTGCACTGCGTGATCTCGGTAGCGATGACTCTTCGTCTTCGTATGCTGTAATATCAGGTGAATCGCGCTGCTTCCTCTTTGTAGGTACATCCTGTACTACGCGCTGAAAGCTCTGTGTTACTTCCGGTGACCGCTGTGACTTTTTAACAGCTGATGCATATGAGATTTGCAAAATTGGTGAATCTTGTTGTAGGCTTATGTTACTATTCACATTCCCACTCTCAGCTGACGGTTCCACGGTTGGTCGCGGTGAAAAAGGTGGCACATACATAGATAAGGCGCGTTTATATGTGCAATTAAATATTCTTTTCCTTTAAGTAAGCCGGGCACGATCTAATTAGGGACATATGGTTACCCTTACAATTTATACACTTAAAAGTAGTGGTCTCGCAGTTGGTGTGATTTTGACCACATTTGGGACAAAATATTTTAAGTGAGGGGCAAAGTTTTATCGAGTGTCCAAAACGCCAACACCGTGAGCATTGCGTTACGGGAAAAACATAAGGTTCCACCGCTACTCTCAAATTAAAAATCTTAATAACCGGTGGTAGGGAGCTACCCTTAAAACATATACGAACAGATTCACACTGTTGCCACCCCGACTCTGGAATTCTGCGCTTTAATCTTTTGACAGATAAAACTTGGCACTCCGTATTACAACTTTTAATGCATTCCAATAATTCTGAATCGGGTAAATCTATGTCAATATCTCTTATTAAGCCGTAGGACATATTAACTTCATAGGTATTTTGAATTCTCCAGCCCTTTTCCTGGAAACTTTGGCATGAAATCAGTTTTTCTGCATCGTATTCGTCATCGAAGCTGACAATAACTTTGAAAGCATTAACATATTTAACTCGATGTATACCTACTATATTTTCCGCAAGAAATAATCGAGCCAATGCAAACTGTTTAGGCAATATATTTTCTTTACTCGAAATACTAATATTTATCTTCTCAGTTTTCCTCTTTTTCCCTCTTCTAACTTCTGTCCAATCTTCCTCTTGAATCGACCTGTTCTCTTCCAAATTCTGTATATTTTCCTCATTATTGAATTGGTGCAAATCGCCATCTATCATATCTTCTATATTCATAATGTCGCCTCCCATGCTAATATTATCCGCTATCTCCTCATCCTCTTGAACTACGTTCTCACTCATTTTGCATACGTGGATCAGTACCTAACGGCACGATAACACGCGGCGGCGCGCGAGCACGCCTACAATAACCGGTACGCGAATCGTAAACAACGCGCAATGCAATTAATGCGACACGTCCTAGTCACTCAATGCCTTGTCGTGAACTGTTGTAGGGGCTCTTAATAATGTAGATCTGAAAAAATTATCTTCAATTCTTTTATCACTAAAGGTACCTGGAAAAGTTGTAAATTGGATTTTTAATTATTTTATCTATAGGAAGGTGTTTGTTAAGGTTAACAATCAGCTATTTGGTCCAAGGTATTCTTGTAGGGGTGTATCACAGGGTGGTGTACTGAACCCCCTGCTTTTTATTTTATTTATAAGTACATGAGCTAAATTCGATTCTGGGTTGTGAAGTTTCTAATCTGCAGTTTGCAGATGATTTAGTTGTTTATTTTTCTGATACTTGTTTATTACGTGTACAGTCAGTCCTTAATTAAAAGCTCTCCAGAAATTAAAGGACTATTTTGAAAGTCTTGGGCTGGAGGTGAGCATTGACAAAAGTAAAGTTGTTGTATTCGCAAAAAATGGTATTAGAAATAGGAATGTAAATATTTTGTTCAATAATAATGTATTGTCTGTAGATAGTTCTGTAAAATTTTTAGGCGTTATTTTTTCGAACAATTCTAGATGGAACAAGTATGCTGAAATTCTTGAAAGTCGTGCTTTGAATGCTTGCAATGTTTTGAAATCTTTGGCCGGTACATACTGGGGTGCTGATCCAAGGATTTTATTAACACTGTATAAGTCATTAGTAAGGAGTCATTTTGAATATGCATTCTTTTGTTTTGCAGGAGTAGGAACTATTGTGGATAAATTGAAAAAGATACAAAACAAATGTTTGCGTATCATAATGGGTGCGATGCGAACTACTCCTATAGTGTCAATGCAGGTGGAATGTAATATACCTCCATTGGCACTTAGGTTTAAATACTTACAATCAAAATTTTTTGTAAGGTTGCTCTCCATAAGTAATCATCCTCTTCTTGTTAAATTGCGGGGCAGGACTGTTAACAATCATTCATATTTATTGCAAGGTTTCTCTGAAACAGAACAATTTTTTAATGAACACAACATTTATTCTAGCAAATTATGGCCTTGTTACTCTGGGTCATATGAGTCTAAGTTTCACAGAACACTTTTACTCCTATCGGAGCTAAGTTTACTCAGATTAAAATTGTAGTTAAAAAAACTTTCAAAGTATAAGGAAGATATTTATAGGGAACTTGATAGTTGGCAGGGATATCGACAGATATATACAGATGGGTCTAAGAACAACGAAGCAGTCTCTATGGCTGTCTATGATAGTCATGTCAAAAGTGGATTTGGTCATAGTCTGAATCCACTCACAAGCATATACTCCGCTGAATCCATAGCTGTGTATGCAGCTATGGAGCACATTCAAACACAGTCTCATCAAAAGTGGATTATAATAACTGAGGAGGTGAAGAACAAAACCTCACTTTTCCACTTTTTTTAATATTGAAGAAAACAGTAAAATGTAAATAACTGACTATGACATCTGCATTTTGGTTTGATTGTGTCATATTATGCTAGAGTTACAGTCAATCTGATGTGCTGGCTGAATCTGGTGTGAATGGCTGATAAAAATGATAAGAATCTTAGCTAATATTTAATGAAATTTAAAAATGTGAGGTTTTGATTAAATATTTTTGGAAAAGTGTGGTTTTGATCAAGACTAGTGGAAAAGCGAGGTTTTGATGTTTACCAAAAAAAAAAGGTGTGGTTTTGAAAATGACTGAAAAGATAACCTTTTAAAAATATATTTTTGTCCTCCTTACTGTATGAGCACACACACATTCTTATTTTAATTATCACAATCATTAATCATCAAATTAATATTATTAGCCTTATGACAAAATCATTCATCACTTTAACCATCACCAATATCAGTATCTAAATCCTAATAATATTAGTATCAGGTTCAAGACAATCACAATCTTCATCTTCACTGACATCTCCAACTTCTATCGTATGTGAAGAATTATTATTCAAGATACCAACATACCATTGAAGCTCTTCAATATCCTTCCACTTATCTCCAAATTTGTTTACCAATAAATTGTCAATGTCTTTCTTTTTAGCATCTGCTATGTCCCGTCCCAGAGATTGTAGTTATAGCAGTTTAGGATGATTTTTACCTTTTTTCAGTAATATTACTCCGGTGTCGTTGTCAGTCTCATATTTAAATGTTTCAAATAATTTGGTCAAGTAAACTATTCTTTGCCCAGCTCGAGTTTCTTTTAATTCTTTATAAATGCGTATTCTTTTTAAATTTCTGATTTCAGGTACTTTTTTGTAGTCCTTACATAATTGTTTCAAATCAAACAACTTCCAGTCTTTTCCAAGAAGATTGACATCACCAAATTGTGAGAACTTATCCAAATACTCATCTTTGGATGTAATTACTGGGAATTTTGATATTTCTTTTTCCAAGCGACCAAACACTCTATCGGCTGGTAAAATCGAATGGCCTCTGACAGGATAAGTTATTTGAATATCTTCTATTTCGGGAGGGGCATGATTAACCAACCAAATATTAATACATGAACAATATGTGAGTTTTTATTTTGCCCGCCACATCCATCACAGAAAAGCCGTACATATTTTTTACCTGTATAATCATGCTTCATTAAATGTTGCAATAATGCTGATCCAATTTCAGTGGATCCCCGTCCAGATTGATTTTCCATCCAGCAATAAAAGGTTGGATGTCTTGCTTCCATATCTACAATACATAGATTGTATAAACTTAATTGATGACTGTAAAAAGCATCTCGGATTGGAGTTCGGGGTAAGGGTTGTACTTGCTGAAGATCAAAACAACACCGAAAGATTTGTTTATCATCTACCTTTGTTAAATCATAGAAAGCATTTGCTCGCAATTTGTGAATTCTTTTTTCCGTTATTAATTTTTGTTTTTCCTGAGCATCTTTGCAGTTTTTAATTTTATTTGCAAGCAGTACACAAGCAGAACATTGACCACTTGTGGGTGCTCTGAATCCAATGTTGAATTTTCCATTAAAAATTCTTCTAAATGGACCACATGATACTTTTAGATCAGTTCCAACAGAGTTGTTATACAGCTTGAACAACTTTTTGATGTTAAGTGAACTGTCCAAATATATTCTCTTTGGTTTATTTCGAGAATAATGGCTTTCTTTGGCAGGTAATTTCTCAATAAATTGTATGGGCATTTTCACTTTAAGTGGCGCGTGCTGTTTTTCGCTTGTCCCGAAGAAATAAAGCACCTAAATAAATATTTAACTGCATATTCTTTAGTATGACAATGAATTTCCCAAAAAGTATGTTTAATGTAATTATGAATTAGATTCAAAGTACATCATTTGTATCAAAATTGAATATTTTATTGCCAATTGAAGATTAAGAAAGAACCATTTTTATGTTGTCCCGATACGGTTTGCCTAACTTTGAATCGTTTTATTGCTTGTATTAAAACAACTGATAACAGTGCAAACGGTTGAATTTGGTTGCAAAGTAGATGGTTATTACGTAAAAGACTATATTTAATACTAGTTTTATAGTAAAATAATTAAATAAATCAAATAGAAGCTTGTCCCTAACATTTGAACTTTACGGACAGTCCGGGATAGTAACGGTATTTTTTACGATATCACCCGTTTATTTGGGAAGTATTGTTATTATGGCAACTCCAATGTGGAAATGACATTGACTGAACAGCCATTTTCACTTCAGTTGCGACAAGTGAAGGATAGCGAGTGCACGTTTGTTGAGCCGAAAATCGAACTACAAAATTTTGTCTGGTAAGTAGCACGATTTACATTAAGTTTATTAACTGGTTCGTGTTTTATTATTATGCAATATGTGCTTTAATGTACTTTGTCAACATATTTGTATGAGTTTTAATATATCTTGTTATATTCCTCGGATAATTTAACTTAGTTTCGGAAATGAACCACAGGCGTCACGTCCGTTTAGTCACCGTTATAATGGAGCGGACAAAAACGTTACGCAACGGACAAGTAAAGCAAGGTGTTCACTATCAAAACTGAAATAAAATTAGGCTTCGTATTGTTACGTGCTAGGGTTCGTAGGATTCGGAGAGAAAGACCTGGTGACTCTCTTGAAGACTTTATTCACAAACACTAGGTAACACTAAGCACTAAGTCCAAACACTAAGCACTAGATCCAAATCACTGAGCACTATCACTGTCCTAGGTCGTAGCCGAGTCGTTAGTTCACTATCACAATCACTATTGATCACTTGTTCTCACTATTGAAGTCGCCTTGATGATCGCTCGGATCGAACTGCCTTGACTGCCGGCTTGTTTACCTTTTATATGGCCCGCGTCGCCTTCTGGAACGTTCTATTCTGGATTGTTTACGTAAACACGCAATTCACATAAACAAGGGTCGGACTTTTCTAGAAGGTACGCGCAACTGTCGCGCGCAGGTAAACAACTGCCCGTATCCGTAACAGTATTTAGGTAGGTGTTTAATTTATTGAGTCGTACTTTTTTCTCCATAAAATACAGAACTATAATACGTAACTTAGTACACAGTGAAGTCTTTTTTTCGAAATGGTGATATATTTTGATATAAGTAGATAATTTTTTGGTGAAACAAGATTTTGCCGTGTGTAGATAACAGACAACGTTATATTATGGCCCTGTCAATCAACTCATTTTATTCTAACAGAATGGTGTCAATTATTTGCCATTTCATTTTACAAGGGCCATACTAAAGAAGACATTAGATTATTATTAGAAAATCCTTTTTTTTGGTGTCTAATCTGCATTTTATTTACTGTGTATGATCACTTCACTTCCGACGAGTGTTACTATTGCTCAGATAACTGATTTACAAAATAGTACCTACCTATTCGAATAATAATTTTATTAATGTAGGATTTTTTTAAATTTATAACTAATCCACAAATTACTCCAAATGAAATGTTAACTATAAAAATAAATGTGAATGCTAGTTTTAGTTATATATAGTTCATTTATATCAAACAAGCTGTTGCCCACGGGATCGCTTCCGTAGTTATCACTATCTTTATCCTACCCTGCTTACCCTTACCCTACCATACCTCTACCGCTAACCTACCACTACTCCTACTCGGCCCCTACTCTACTTTACCATAACCCTACCCAACTTACCTATCTTCACTATCCCTACCCTAACCCCTACCAAACCCCTTACCCTGCATCTAATCCTGTCAAATCCCCTGTCCCTACAACCTCTACTCCTACACTATCCTACTGACATCTACCCTTACACCTGTTTCTATCCCCACCCCTACCCTTACCTCTACCCCTAACTCTAAGCTACGCCTAAGGTTTTTTGAACATACCTTTTATAATATGATAGGTATGTTCAAAAAATCTGAGTAGGGAATTGTGAGTGCCTTTCTCTTTGCTATGTAGCTTCAATTTTTTATATTTTTTATTATGTAATTTGGGGCTGACTATGGGCTATTCGCCCATATCCTTTTCTTGCTATTTTTTAGCTTTTGTAGCTTCAATTTAAATAATGATATAGGTATATATTATTATTTTACAGGTAACAATGCCGTTAACATCTGCTGAGAGAGCTCAAAGGTACCGAGATAAACTAAAGAACAACCCAGAAAAGGCTGAAGAAGTGAGACAAAAACAATTGGCTCGGTTAAAAGCTAAAAGAAAAAAAGTATCTGAAATGACCGAAGAAGAAAAAAAAAGAAATCGACAGCGTTGGAAAGAGGAAAAACAAAAGCAAAGAGCTAAATCCTTCAATAAGAAGGCTAAACTTCAAATTGACCAATATATTTTTGAAGACAAATCAAATGATAATGTAAATGCACATACAGGTGTCCCACATAAGATACCTTATGAAGGAGAAGTACCACAAATATTAAAAACAGAACATTATTCTGAATTAAAATATTATTTGCATTTAAATTTTTTATATTTTAAAGTATATATCTAATAATTTACAAGATACCTACCCTTTATGTAGCGTCGTCATGGGACACCATGTTACATAATATTAATTTTATCTGTCACAAACATAATAATTATTATGTTCGTTACATAAAAATTATTCTATATAAATATAAATAAATAATATATTTTCTTCAATTCCTGTCTTTATTTTCGAGATTGGTGATAGTGAACATTATCCCTAAAAAGTCCATTGCGTAGCGCCGCGAGTCAGCTTAGTAACAGTCTCGATTTATTTTTGACAAACTTAATTGATAATAAATTGATGAATTTGAATTACTAGTACTTGACCATATCTTTAAAAAGAGTAACATATAGGAATTTAATTTCTATTCAAACTTTATCAAAATTATATCAATTGAAAAAAATAGGCGAAAAATAAAATTTGATCTAAGACAAATTGTTACGCAACAGACCTATTTATTGAATTTTAATAATATTAGAATAATGAATAGCCAGGGAAACCCTATTATTTTGAATACAAACACACTTTGAAAGCAATCCCAGTCTGTTTAATTTTATTTTGCTGTAGTCTTATTTTTTTATTGAATTTTGAAGTTTGTTACTATCAAGACAAAAAAATGACCAGTTTCCTGATTTAAAAGCTGTTATCTAAATTAATATAACTTATTTTATTGATTTTTTTCCTAAATTATAAAATTCATAGTATTTCCCGTTATATTACGTCCTGAAAAAGTATAAATTCCATTTTTAGTTTTTGGCGGCAGTTTATCAAACATGCGCCACTTTAAATGAAAATGCCCGTATGACACTTTGTCGTTTCTTCTCAAATTTTTTTTCTTTGTGATCTCCACCTCTTCCTTCTTTAGGAATGGCACCCCATTAAAGACAATTTTGCAAATTGTTCTCAACCTAAAACTTTTGATTGAAAAAGCTGACATGAACAGACTTTTGCAAACTTTAACCAACTTGTTCTTTTGTCCAGTCAAAAAGAAACTGGATCATAATTTTCTAGGTTTCGAAAGAGATCCTTTAGGTTCCTTGATTCTTTGAGGTGTGTATGAAGAGACCAATCTTGTCAGATAAGTATCTTGTGCTACTTTTGTTTTGTTTTTATAAAAAAGCTTTCTGTTCTTGAGTAGTATGGGAAGGCTTAACTTATAGAGCAAGAGCCCGTGAGGGCCAGACCTTCGTCTTTTTATAAAACCTGAAAGTTCTTCTGTGTATATCCCCAATACAGGTAAGAATGATCCCCACCCATGAAACCTGGGTAGTGGTGGCTTTGGCAGGTAATAGGTAGCAAAGGTGTAAAAAATTCCGCCTCAAATTTATCAATTTATAAAACTCAATTTCTTTATATTTTATTCATAATAATATTAAAACTCGCGTTGCTCATTGCCAGCCACTTAGTATGGTTACAACCCCCTGCCGGACACCCCTAACTATTATAATTTGTAATTATACTTACATTATATTATAAAAGCTAAATTTTACATATGTTTTTTGGAGAACTATTTAATAATGTTTCCTTAGTAGCCGGACAGTTTCGAGGGTTCTATCGTCCTGCCAGACGTATTGAATGTGTACAATACTTGTGAGCGCGAGGAGCATATATAGCAACGGGTGCGAGTGAAATAGAGTGTTCGGTCTATTGCGATCCTTTACTGCACATCAGCTGCTTATTGTGTATTATGCAGTGAGCGGTTATGCTGATAGTAAACGTATATAATATAATAAATAAATAAAATATAATACAGTATCTGATGTGAACGAAGCTTTTAATCAAAAAAAATTGCGAAATGTCGACGCTAGTAGTTTACCACCTTGTAAAAGTGAGCTACTACAGCAATTTTTGCGAGCAAATTATATATGCGCTATCTGGAACAATGCTCATTTGAAAAAACCAACAACATATGAACCAGTAAATAATGGTTGGATTTTGGAAGATGACCACTACCAGTTTAAATGGTTTGAAGGGGATCAACTACCAAATTATGTCAGTGAATCGCTTAAAACCGTATCAGGTATATAATAATTATGTTAAATTATTTCACATTAATTTGTGACTAATTAAAATTAAATTAACTTGGTTTTATTTTACTATTGCAGAAGCAGGCGAAGAAGACGATGTTGATAACGATGAGACTAGGGAGTGGAGTAGCAGTGACGACGAAAATGAAGATATCAACTACGATGACAATGAAGAAGATTATATATTTGATTGATGAGATATTTGATTTAAATAAATTCATTTTCCTCTAAATTTTTTATTAACAAAAAAATTGTTCTTCCGTATAATAAACAATAAGATTTTGATGACTTTGAAATTTCAGTTGAATTAAATATAATAAACTTCATAAAATTTAGAAATAATATGAATTGAGTTACTAGATTTTTGATATGATTGATATTTTATTGTAAAATTTTACAGAATATTGTTTTAAAAATTTATTGCTCAGACTGTAATAATTTTATTCAATCAAATTTCTCAAAAAATTAGAAAAAAGATTACTAGATAATTCGGAGTAAACAACAGTAGATGTGCAGTAAAGGATCGCAATAGACCGAACACTCTATTTCACTCGCACCCGTTGCTATATATGCTCCTCGCGCTCACAAGTATTGTACACATTCAATACGTCTGGCAGGACGATAGAACCCTCGAAACTGTCCGGCTACTAAGGAAACATTATTAAATAGTTCTCCAAAAAACATATGTAAAATTTAGCTTTTATAATATAACGTAAGTATAATTACAAATTATAATAGTTTAGGGTTGTCCAGCAGGGGATTGTAACCATACTAAGTGTCTGGCAATGAGCAACGCGAGTTTTAATATTATTATGAATAAAATATAAAGAAATTGAGTTTTATAAATTGATAAATTTGAGGCGGAATTTTTTACACCTTTGCTACCTATTACCTGCCAAAGCCACCACTACCCAGGTTTCATGGGTGGGGATCATTCTTACCTGTATTGGGGATATACACAGAAGAACTTTCAGGTTTTATAAAAAGACGAAGGTCTGGCCCTCACGGGCTCTTGGACTATTATTGCATTTGAAAACACTTTTCGTGACATGTTTACAGTTTCTCTTCAAATTAAGTGCAAGTGGATCACTATCCACATACCTGTAACAGGAAAAATAGGTAATTAAAAATATATTTAGGTTTCTTTATAAAATTCCCGCTATAGCAAACCGTATTCATACCCATAACCGCGTCTTGCCCAAGAGGGCCTCCCGACGACGCATGCCAGCTAGATATGCTGCGAGTGTGAGTGTGGTGCCTGTATAGGCGCTATAAGCGCGGCACCTCCCCTTTCACCGCCCGCGCCCCTTCTTGGAAAACGGACGGCACGCGCCGCCCGCCATTTTTGTTTTCAGTAGAGTTCGAGCCGTGAGATTGCGTGTATCTTTTCGGTCTCCCGCGCATAAGACACGACGCTCGCACCGCAAGCGACATCCTCTATTTTACTTTGAGTTGTAGTGTAAATGTGTATAATTTGTTTGTTAAACTTGACCACTAAAACTGTTGCTTGGTTTAGTAAAGTTCTGAACACCACCCCCTGAGTTCTCATTATCTGCCTGCTGGCAGTGGCGCATCCCATTTGTAGTTCCCAGTACAATATCTGGCGCCCCAACAGTGTGGATTAGTGGTAAAAGTTATCAAACAATAATTCGTCGTAACTTTGAGTTGTGTGATTTTTGTGAACCCCGTGTCGAACTCGAATTCCGTACGACGCGTCACGCGACTCGGTACCTACCTACCTAAAGTTGTGCGTACGCGATACAAACTAGGTACGAACTATCCGCGTAAGAATAATAATGACGCGTACTAGAAGTAAAGTGAACGCGAAACAACCGCAAGACATCTACAGCGACGAGGAGGAGCTAGAAAACGTGACTCCCTCGCAAAAGATGGCGGCCGCGCCCGCGCCATCACTTTCACATGGCAACAGAGACGATGCATCAAGCATTCCCCATTCCTCTGTGCCACCTTCGCATCAGCACGAACACCAGGAGTTCCAGCATGATGACGCCGAGGGTGATGATGCAACACGCATTCCCCACCGCCCCTTCGCCCCTCACATTGCTGACGCAACATTCTCACAGCAGAGTGTTTCTATGCTGCTTGAAGGCCTACAAAGAACGCAAACCAACGCTATAAAGGAAATCCTAGACAGTGTTCTCGGCCACCGCGCGATGACCTCGACTCCCTCGCCGGTGCCTACCGAAAGTGGTAATTTTGCGCGTTGTAAAGCTGTGTTTAGCGGCGCACCTACCGAGTCCATAGAAGGATTTATAGACGCAGTAGAAAGCTATAAAGAGTGTGCCAATGTGACTGATAGTAATGCAATAAAAGGTATGTCAATGTTGCTTACACATGACGCGGCCACCTGGTGGCAGGGCATTAAAAATCAAGTGACTACATGGGACGAGGTCGTTATTAACCTACGGAGCGCCTACGGCGACCGACGGCCGCCCCATAGAATTTATCGCGACTTATTCGCAACCGAACAACAGAACGAGAATACCGACGTGTTCGTTGCAAAAGCGCGCGCCCTGTTGTCAAGGCTACCACAGAATGATTTGACTGAAAAAGTTAAATTAGATATGATTTACGGCCTTTTAAACGTGCGAATAAGAAAACGACTCCGCAGAGAGGAATTTACTACATTCGCCGAGTTATTACAACATGCTAGAAATATTGAAGACTCCATGGGAGAAGAGGAGCGACGAGCATCAACAGTGAGACCATCGCCGGCCAACGCGAGTACTTTCCGCACCGCCCCGGCCCTCTCCGCTGCTGGCGCGCAGGCACGAGGCGCGCTCCCGGTGCGCGCGCAGCCCGCGGCCTCCGCCGCGCTGCCGCCGCCGCCCCGCGCCGCCGCAGCCCTGCACCCACCCGCGCAGCCGCAGCCGCAACCGCGCGGCGCGCCCGGCGTGAACGCGCCTCCTCGGGCTTCCCCGACGACCTCGGCCTCCGCCTCGGGACCCGCGCGACCCTACTGTACGTACTGCAAGCGCTACGGTCACCGACGCGAACAGTGTCGTAAGTTGCAGGACAGAGGTGAGTTTTTCAGTAATAATAATAACGCGAGTGAAAGTGCAATAAATTACGTAAATAAGGCTGAAAAGTTCTATAGTGTCGAATTACCCGTGTGCGATAGTGAATTTCAAAACGATCACTCGGACAGTAATTGGTCTACGAACGATACATACAACAATCATGATTCGCATAATATGATTTGTTTACATAAGTACCAAAATTGTACACAATGTACAGATGTTGTATGTAACGTACCTACGCCTTCAAGTAACGGCCGTGTACCGAAATGTAAAAAGTCCGGTACCGAGTTTGTACAAAATTCGTATAATTTTCGTAGTCACAAAATCGATGACGTAATTCATACCCGTCCACGGGAAAAAGACAACAAGTATAACTTTGTATGTAATAATAATTGTGAACAAGTTCGGGGTCACAAAAGCAAGGATGTAATTTCGCACATGTGTCCTGAAGGAAAGTGCAGTAACTCAGATTTATCACATAACGTTCCGTGTACTTGTTGTAACGGTGTAATGCTAAAGTGCAACAAGTCCGATTTTGCATGTAAATGTAGTACATTTTTTATTCGCGATTTCAATGACGCTACGATGACCTGCCCACAGGTAAAGTGTGATAAGTCTGATTTTTCACAAATTCTAGTTGACACCGAAAATAATGTTGTTTCTCAAAATGACGCTAAGGGTAAGCACACATGTATAGGTGCATTGCAAAAGTGTAACAAGTCCGATTTTGCATGTAAATGTAGTACATTTTTTATTCGCGATTTCAATGACGCTACGATGACCTGCCCACAGGCAAAGTGTAATAAGTCAGATTTTTCACAAAAATCTACTGAGGTCAAAAACAGTAATTTTACTGATGATGTTAATTTTCTATATTATTATGACGATAATTATGTACGTATTAAGGATGATGACGACTTGTTGGCATGTAGCGTCGGTGATAGGCCCGTCAAACGGCACGACTTACGTCCCATTTTCAAAATCGAGATTTTGGGAGTAAATGGTACAGCTTTAATTGATACTGCCGCGAAACATTGTATTGCCGGTCACACGCTGTATGCTCTCCTTCTACGTAAAGGCCACACGCTCACGCCTTCGACGAGGCAAATTAAACTCGCCGATGGCCACGCACGCAAGATGAACGTTCTCACTACCACGTTGCAGGTGCGGTTGGAACACGTTATCATCACAATACCATTTCTTATTATCCCCGAGTCCGGCGACAACGAGACATTACTCGGTATAGATTTCCTTAGGGCTATGGGGGTCGTTATTAATCTCTCCAAAGAAATATGGTATTTTGACAAAAATCCTCACGTTAAACATACGCTACTTTTCGAACCAACTTCGCGTGGCACTACTTGTGCCTCCACAGACGTTCTCCGGGATGACGAGGGTACTCAGCTGGAGTCAGCCGAACGAGAGGAACTCGCCCAGATCCTCGTTAGGCACGCGCACATTTTTCGTCCAGGGGGAGCTCCTACGCCTTTCGCAGAGCACCGTATAGATACGGGTGAGCACCCACCGATAGCAGTGCCCCCATATCGTCTGAATCCTGCGAAGAAAGAGGTTATGAAAAAAGAAATCGAGAAAATGTTGCAGGAAGACATAATTGAAGAGTGTGAGTCTGCATGGTGCGCTCCGGCCTTGATGATCCCGAAGGCTCGTGGCGGCGTCAGGTTCTGTGTAGATTACAGGCGCCTGAACGCTGTTACCAGGTCGGACACGTACCCCATGCCGCTAATTGATGAGCTGCTGCAATCCACAAAAAGGAACTGCTTCATGAGCACGCTTGACCTTAGATCAGGTTACTGGCAAGTTAGCGTCCGAGAAGAAGACAGGGATAAGACGGCGTTCATATCTCCTCTCGGCATATATCGCTTCAAGCGCATGCCTTTCGGCCTCAAGAACGCGCCTGCCACGTTCCAGCGGCTCATCGACCGCCTCCGCTCCTGCTCATCATTAAAGGATGTAGTCCTATTGGCCTACTTAGATGACCTTCTGATAATCTCAGAGGGGTTTCAACAGCATCTCAAGGACCTCGAGGCAGTTTTCGAGCGCCTGACTGAATACAACCTCTGTGTCAATAGGGAGAAGTGTGTCTTTGCAAGGGAGAAAGTAAAGTACCTTGGACACATAATCACACAGGAAGGCGTCTCCATCGACAATGATAAAGTCAGTTCTGTACTCGAGATGAAGGAACCGACCAACCTCAAGCACATGAGAACTTTCCTTCAAACGTGCTCGTGGTTTAGGAAATTTATTCCTAACTTTTCTCAAGTAGCTGAACCACTAACACGTTTGACACGAAAGAACCAAGCATGGATTTGGGGCGCAGCTCAATCACAAGCGTTCAATGAACTCAAGCGGTTGCTGACTTCAGCGCCCATTTTGATTCAAGCTGATTTTAGTCGACCTTTTATTTTACGAACGGATGCCAGTAATTACGCATTAGGAGCTGTCCTACTTCAGGGGGAGGAGAAAGAGGAAAGACCAATTGAGTACGCGAGTCGACTCCTTACCCCAGCGGAACAAAACTACTCTACCACCGAGCGTGAAGCTCTGGCGGTGGTATGGGCAGTCGAACGTTTCAGATCCTACCTCGATGGGCAACCCGTTATAATAGGAAGTGATCACCAACCACTCCGCTGGCTGCTGACTTTAAAATCACCAACCGGTCGGCTAGTGCGATGGGCGCTCAAACTCCAGTCGTTTGATATACAATACCAGTATACTCCAGGTAAGGCAAATGTGGTGGCCGACACTTTAAGTAGGCCGATCTGCTCGGGAGAAACCCGCGATCAATGCGGCATTTGCTCTGTAATAATAGACGTACCTGTGAAGAAACCGGATCTGTTGAGGCAGGAGCAGCTGGCAGATCCAGAACTGGAGAAGATTGTCAAAGAACTCGAAGCCAATGACGAAGTCGCAGCCCAGCGTTGGACGGAGCGGGGATATATGATGGATCAAGGAGTGTTGTACCGGTATAACCCCGACTCAGATAGTGAATCACCACAACTCGTAGTTCCAGCTGGTCAACAGGAAGACATCTTGAAGCAATGTCACGACTCTGCAGTAGCAGGGCATCCTGGAATTGACAATACTTACCGAAAAGTATCGCAGCTGTATTACTTCACTGGAATGCGCAGGATAATAGCCGACTACGTGAAAGCCTGCGTTAACTGCCAGAGATATAAGGCCAGCAACAACAAGCCTCCAGGCCTCCTCCAGACACCCGTTATGAACCAACGTAACGAAGTGTTGGCCATAGATCTATTCGGCCCATTACCGGAAGGAGAGGAAGGAGAACGGTGGATATTGCTCGTTGAAGACACGGCCACAAGATGGGTAGAGCTGTATGCAATAAAAGATGCTACAGCTGAAGCCTGCGCACGTGTCCTCATCGAAGAGTTCTTCATGCGGTTTGGGTTGCCTCGCCGGATCATATCGGACAATGGAGTTCAGTTCATTTCGGCAGTCATGCGCCAATGTATGTCAGTCCTTGGTGTGTCACAGAACTTGGTGCCACTGTATCACCCAGAAGCCAACCCAGCAGAAAGAAAAAACCGCGACCTTAAGGCACAATTAGCACGATTGGTTGAGGGAGACCATAGGACCTGGCCCAAGAACTTGCCAGTGATCAGATTTGCCCTGAATAGTGCCGTGTGCCGTACAACAGGAACAACACCAGCTTATCTGACATTCGGAAGGGAGTTGCGGTCACCTTCGGAAGCAACACATGACCAACGTGCCATACTTGGCAAAGATAACTTTGTCCCACAGATTACACCCTACTTACGACGATTCCTCAACTCCTTATCGGCGATCAGAGAACGAGTCGAAAAGCAGCAGGATAAGGCGAAAGAATACGCCGATCAGTCGCGTCGTCAAGTTAACTTTCAGGTGGGTGATAAGGTGCTCTTAAAATCGCACCTCTTGAGCAAAAGTTCAAAGGCACTCACTGCAAAGTTCATGCCGAGACGCGACGGTCCTTACGTCATCGCCAAGAAGGTAAGCCCTACGACGTACAACATTGCGCGTATGGAGCTGCCTCAGGAGATTATTGGAAAATACCACGTTCAGGATTTGACGCGGTTCTTTGGGAATGAGGATACTCCGCCTGAACCGCTTAACCCCGTCAGGAAACGCGGACGGCCGAGGAAGGTTGATGAGCAGCTAGTCCAGGAACGAGGGCGTACACCTGAACTAGAGGGGGAGTATATAGCAAACCGTATTCATACCCATAACCGCGTCTTGCCCAAGAGGGCCTCCCGACGACGCATGCCAGCTAGATATGCTGCGAGTGTGAGTGTGGTGCCTGTATAGGCGCTATAAGCGCGGCACCTCCCCTTTCACCGCCCGCGCCCCTTCTTGGAAAACGGACGGCACGCGCCGCCCGCCATTTTTGTTTTCAGTAGAGTTCGAGCCGTGAGATTGCGTGTATCTTTTCGGTCTCCCGCGCATAAGACACGACGCTCGCACCGCAAGCGACATCCTCTATTTTACTTTGAGTTGTAGTGTAAATGTGTATAATTTGTTTGTTAAACTTGACCACTAAAACTGTTGCTTGGTTTAGTAAAGTTCTGAACACCACCCCCTGAGTTCTCATTATCTGCCTGCTGGCAGTGGCGCATCCCATTTGTAGTTCCCAGTACAATACCGCTCAAATTGATGTGAAATGTCACTTACTTTGAAGCTGATATTGTAATTCGTTTACGTCCACGCCGTGGCCTTGTTTTTGTACCACAATTGATCGTTACAACTTCAGCAGTCCCGTCTTCATCCATTTCGATATAAATTTAACAGTAAAAACTGCACTTCAACACCTAAATAAACAACCGAATACAAGTTCTAACTCGAAAACTTTTGTTAACCTCAGGTGGACGAAATTCCCGAACAAAAAAAAATTTGGTTTCCAAATTTAAACGTAGCAACTGTACCCGATCAGATAATCTGTGCAAGGTCGACTGTGATTGGCTGATAAAAAAGACCATAGAGAATATAAACTACATGAGAAAAAAGACGAAGAAGGAGTTTAAAATTCAAAGTTCGATTTTCATTTTGTGAAAATTATTTTGTAGCAACTCATACAAAAATTGTAAATTAAGTAGATTAATTAATGAAAAACGAAAGGTAAGCCATTGTAAAATGTTAATTTAACCGTAAATTGATAAATTGAAGCAAAACATAACTATGTTTAACCATGTTCTAATACAAAGTATGTCGTAGTATTATTTGCATATTTGTACAATAATTTACAACTTAAACTATATTAATATGAAAAAGATAGATTATTATTTCATAGAAAATATTATAATGTATATCAGTATGCAGTTAATTTGGAAAATGTTAAAATGTATATATTGTTTTATTGTAATAATACATAAGGTTGATAAGTATACTTAATAATTTATGTAAACTGTATGGAAATGTAGTAAATGAAAAATGTTTCATTAATTTCAGATCTTTAGGTCCCTATACTAGTTTGCAACATTTTAGTCTGAAAGCAATAGCTGTTAAGGAGATTTTAGGAGAAGGAAGGTATGGGATTATGAGTGGTACGGCCACCAAGGAAAAATCCTCTGATCAAGACGTAAGGTGGTATGCAGCTGGCCTGAGCCCACGCGATAGATTTCAGCTGTCGTATACAGGGTGTAACAAAACAAAGTAATGATACTTAAGTGTGTATGTATAAAGGTGCGCGTCCACTGGATCGGAATCGGAGCGTAGGTACGCAGCGGACGGATTTGTTGCTTTGTATTTATGGTATTGACTACTGTGAACTGCACTAGAAGTACTGGAACGTCATTCTGCGCCTGACATGACTACGCGACGCGCCGTCCGCACCGTACGTCCCGATTCCGATCTGGTGGACGCGCAGCTTTAATCCCCTCCCTATATAGAGTTTACTGTATAAGCCAATCAAGTAGTTAGTAGAGTAGCATAGACAGCTATTCTATTATATTTATAAATAAAATACATAAAACTGTACTGTAATATTATTAATAGAAATCAACAAAAGCTTGTGGATTAAATCTGTTTTATTGTTTAATTTACCTTATTAGCCTATTTATTTAGCTATGTACAATAATTTTTATTGAAATAAAACACTTATTTGAGCTCATTTTTATTTTTTTTTATTATTTTTTTTTATTTTTGGTATGTTTAGAGTGAAAGGTTTTGCACTTAAAAATTTCTCGTTTAGTTTCAAATTAAAAAAAATAACGGATGTTTATTTTTTTTTCTTCTAAGTCCGACCTCTTGTTACGTAGTATACAGTTTACATCCTCTTTGGTTAACCTTTCTTTTTCTTCTTTTTTGGCAACTTGACACAAAGGATGTGTATGTTGTGCCACAGACAAGGTAAAAAGGTAAGGAATATGGCGGGAAAACCATATTCCTCCTATTATAATTTTCATCATCGTTTTCATGTATCGTCAGGTCTAAAGTCTAATCAAAGTCTAAGTAAAAGTCAATACAGTCAAGGAGTCAAGTCGGTCGATTCAGTAAAGTGGTAGACGCTTTACTGAAACTTTCGATGGAGTTTTGGAGGGAACACAAAATAGCACGTTTCTGGATATTACATCACTTTCCTACACTTGTGCATGAACACGAATATATAATGGTTAATATTCTACCAATATTACACATTAAAAACCCAGCTAACACAATTTTAGGAAAATAATACAAAAACACAACAGCACTCTTTCACATGCCCGCCAAAAACTCCTTGGTTAACCTAATAGTTTTGACAACAATGACAACTTGAAAAGTAAGAGTCAAACGTCAAATAGCTGAAAAAATGTTGCCACACGTATGAAAAATAAAAATTACCGTAAACTATTTAACAAAAAGACCAGACATAGATGTTTAGCACCTTTAATCTAAACTCAATTGTTTTTATGTGGTTTTGATGAAGTTTTAATGATACCGTTAAATTGTACTCCAATAAAGTGAGCTTTTGAAAAGTATCGAGGGAGACTGTTTTTTTTTTTAGTCTAAAGTGTGGTTTTGTTCGAAACTCTATTTGAAATGAATAAATTTTTATAAGAATGTGTTTTAGATAAGGTTTTACTTATTTGCTTTGATCAATTCAACATTTTTTTGCACATAGACTAATAAAAAAATATATTTAAAACAAAAATGGTAAAGTGAGGTTTTGTTCTTCACCTCCTCAACTGACAGTTTAAGTTTATTGATGGCACTACAAAATCCACAATTAAATTTGAAAACCAGCTATATAATATATAAAATAAGGGAGTTGTATTACCTCCTTTGGCCTTATAAATAAAATAAAAAATAATTATGAGGAAAATAAAAGAAGACAAGGCTTCGGCCTGTTAAATAAAAAGGATTTAAGACAATAGTACTACAAAAGACATGGCTGTATGGGCTTTGTTCCCTTTGCCTGTCCTGAATGGGACGAATCAAACCAAAAAAAAAAAAAATATCTATGGACAAAATATGACAACTCTGACGTTTCTTGTTTCCAAATAATTACAATCTGTAATTTTTCTTTTGAAGAAATCACAGCTATTTGAATAACAATTTAAATGTAATTTTAAGTTCTAGTGCCCCGAGGAAAATATAATTCAACTCAGAAATCTAATGTGAAAAATCCAAAATGACGCTCAAGCGGTTGTATTTAGGAAAATGCATCGAAGACTTGGACAAAATGTACACTGAACACGACCTGAAATCGAAAAGAGCCACCGCGTACGTATTTTAAGCTGTAAAGTATGTATGTAAACATAAATTCGCAGGTTGTTAATATAATGTATTTTTTAGGTTATGCAAAACTGCCCAGAAACTTTTGGAGTCGGCAGACGAGGCGCATGATAAAGGTGATGAGGAGTTCTCTTACGTCCAGTACATGAAGTATTTACGTGTCATCACGTATATAACTAAGGACAAGGAGTACCAGAAGGATAAACCATACTTCACCAGCATGATTGGGGCCAAAAATCCAAATAAAGCTATGGATGCAGCTGAGAAGCTGAAAAGCAGCTTGATTGGCAGGTAATTATGATTGCACAGTGTTTGACATCATAAGTAAAGGTAACAAGTTGCAATAAACTAATGTTTTAAATATTATAACTTTGTCAAGATGTAGACTAGCTTACTCTACTTATACTAAACAAAATTTATAGAAGGGCCTGTATTCACTTTGATTAGTGCGAGTGTAAGTGATTAATTCAAGTGATTAGTGATTAGTAGAAATCAAAGGACTTGCACTAATCAGTCGCTGTCCACATGTACTTTTACCTGATTACTAATCACCTGCACTAATCACTTAGACTTATTACAAATTAAATCAAATCATCTTTATTTTGGGCATCAGAGGCCCATATAACAAATACCTTAAATCTAACATACACATTATAATTATAGAATAAATACCTTAAAAACTAACATACAAATTATTTTATATTCTCCATAAAAGTTGACAAGCAACCTCTCGAATAAGTAAAAGATTACATCTACCTTGGACAACTAATCTCCCATGAAAACCAGACCACAAAAGTCAACCGTAGAATTGCAAATGGTTGGAAAAAGTACTGGTCGCTCAAAGAAATATTTAAATCGGACTTGAGTTTAACTGTAAAAAAGAAAGTGTTTAACACCTGTGTCCTACCCGTTATAACATATGGCTGTGAAACCTGGGCCAACAACAACAAAACAACACAGAGAAAAGTTGGAACGATGCCAGAGATCCATGGAGAGAAGCATGCTCGGTATAAAGAGACAAGACAGGATGAGAAACACTACAATAAGAGAAAAAACAAAAGTAATAGACTTACTTACCCAAATAGACCAAAGAAAGTGGAGATGGGCCGGACACATGCTAAGAGACAAACAAAATAAATGGAGCACAGCCATCACTCACTGGTACCTGAGAGATGGCAAACGGAGTAGAAGTCGCCAACAAACCAGATGGGGAGATGATCTAGCATTAACAGCTGGACACCACTGGAGAAGAGTAGCACTAGACAGAACTGAGTGGAAAAGGCTGGATGAGGCCTATGCCGAGAGGCACACTGACCTTCGAGACATCCTTTAGCTATGGGCAGAATAAGAGGCTTAATAATAATAATAATAATATTTTATATTCACTTGTAAACTAACACTGTCACTAATTGTTGCCGGCGACGTGACTCGATGCTTCGTTCCGCAATCTCCCCCGGAACCTCCGGTAGACTACATCCATCGGCCAGAACTCTGGCGCCTCGAAAGTCGACAGAAGATTCGTCGGTACTCTCACCACAAAGGAGCTAAAGTTAACCTTGTGTCGAGACTGCAGACGCTCGACCCTCAGGCGCAGTGTCGTCTTCTTCTGGATGTAGTCCACGACGTCCTCGACCTCCATGGACCAGTGCAGGCGAGATATGTACAGGGGCATCGCAGGGACCTCGCTCCGCAGACGCAGCTCAGGTACATAGGGCGCGGTGCCACAATGGTTGCGGGCGGCGGGCTTCTTCTTCCTCCTCTCCACCAGTATGAAGCCCTCCTCATCACACCCCCTGCTCTCTTCCTTGCCAGGTCGAGAAGACTTGGCCTTGCAACTCTTCATAGCCTTGCGGCTCTCCATAGACTTGCGATTCTCCGAAGCCGTACGGCTCTCATTCACCCCATTTTTAATCGCCCGCGGGGGAGGCGCGGGGCGACCAGCAACAGTCGCGTAGTTTTGCTGAGTGGCCTGTGGACTCCGCGTCGGCGCAACCGGGAGTGGAGCGGGGGCAGGAGCGGCAGCGGCGGTGTTCGTTGACCCATCTGATAATGCTGACGGGCTAAACGTGACCGCCGCCGCGCCTCTACGACAGTTGACGTATGCGGCGTCAGGTGACCTACATAATGAATTATTACTTTTCAATTGTGATAATTTACTACGTAGATCACTGATGATAGATTCCGACGCCTGCAATCTACCTCGAACTCCGGCCAGCTCTTCCTTCAGGAACCTGATGTCCTTCAGTAGGCTGACGACGTCGACGTGGTCCAGCGAGACGGGCGGCAACTTGTGCAGCTGTTTAGCCACAAAAGCCGGTACCTCATCCGGATCCTTCTGCTTCAGCAGGGAGATGATTCCTGCACGTTCCTTTCGGTTCCGTCTCTTCGTCGCGACGGCATGTTCGCGCTCTGGCCGAGCGTCTCGTACAGCAACTGCTTCTCTTGGCAAATCTCCTCGCTGGTGAAGGAGGACTTCTTCAGGAGGAGGAGGAGAAGGAGATCTGCATGATGCTGACTTCGTCCATGATGTCGATGGCGTGCTTGATCAACGCCAGCAACTCGTTGGCCACAAGCGCCATGGTCACGTGCAGCGTCAATGTGCCGCGGGTTTCGCGAAAATATTAATTAATTAATATTTGCTGCGTGTGTAATGTGGAGCACGACCGTTCGCTCTCCGGAGAATGGCCGTTGATTACTAATCAAAGTGAATACGGGGCTGAAGGCATCATGTAAAATATAAGTTACATAGTATTTAGTCAACAGAACCAAACATGTTGCCTAAAATGTAAACAAAAGACAAGAGCCACCTAATGGAGGCACTTCACATGGCTATTGGCTATTTGTTGCATTTGGCAAAATTATTGACGTATACACGAACAAGTAAATAAACACATGGATGTCAAATACCAAACTTTTAAGGATTGCACAAACCTACGCGACCAAAGCGACTGCGAAGCGGTAGCGTCTACCGCGCGGCGGACGCTGCCCATGCAATCTTATGGCGCTGTGCACACCTGCACGACCGCGACGCGGGATGTTCGCGTCGGCAAGCGGAACGTGCGCGTCAAGTTGTCAGACGCGTGTTTTGAAGTGTACATAACTAGACTTCTTTTTAAAACCTTTTTTTATATTATTTTCTACAACTCTTCAGCTTATGATTTTTTGATTTGTATACGTTTTGATAGATTGTGTCATGATATTAACGTTTGACGGTTCGCACCGTAGTCGCGCAGGTGTGCACGGCCAGTTTCGCGTTGCAGACGCTCCCTTATCGCGTACCGCGTCCCCTGTCACTGACGCTTAGGTTTGTTTTAAGCTTTACTTGATTTTCATTACTTGACTATTTGACTCTTTACTTGACTATTAAATTGTCAAATAGGCAAATAAGGCCAATATTTGTCAAACGTATAGTCTATACATGGTGATTGTTTGGCAAATACATCTAAAAAGACGCAAATACAAAATATAGCCATGTGAAGTGCGTCCATAAAAGTAGTGTGTGGCATATAAGGAAGTTTAATTGCATGTTACAGATATGAGATGGAACAGAAAGCTAGACGTCTGAATGACATACAAGAAAATGAGATTGTTAAACAAAAGATTGAAGAGGAAAGAAAAAAGGCAATGGAAGTCACCCCCATTAGTGAACTGCCAGGTATGGAGACCTAATTTCTTACAAAATAATCTGTTTAATCTTATTAAGTTGAATCATAAAGACACTGTTAGTTTCAGTGTTGTTTGTATACCATGCAATAGAGTAAACATATTGCATGGTAAACAAGCAGCAAAGTAATTAAATAATTGTCTTTATGTTGAGATGAATTTGGAGCAATGGAGCTGAACAAAATCCCGATTTGCCTTAGAACCTACCACTTTATCACTAATATTAAGATAGGACTAGAAGAATGTAATGCATAATTATTACATATTTCAGAACTAAAAAAGGTTTAAGGAAAATCGGTTCAACTTTTTTTTTTAAAGAAAGAAAATAAAAAAGCCGATATATTTTAATATTGATTCAGCATAAAGTACAAGTATTCCCGCCATCCCCAAGCGGTCGCATGTGACCACGATAACAATAGAATTCCAAGAATCCGCGATCGAGATATTAAATGTTTATAAATACTCATTTATTGACGTAATAAAAATATGTATTATTATTTCATATCGAAACATTTTCTCCTCTAAAAAGATTGTCAAAAAAGTGTTGCATTCACACAACTTCAATACCACACCCAACTCTTCACAACTAATTTTTATATTTTGGTGGCCTCAGTTGCCAATATCAGTGTAACTTTTTGTAGACTTTGCTCTACAAAAGATTACAATAATATTTGTCTATTTTCAGGACCCGACGAGGTGATGATAACCAGTGAGCAACTGTACTCCATACTGAAGAGTGGAAAGCTTAAGGTTATGATACTTGACGCGAGGCCCTTGAAGGATTACCAGGACTCACACATCAACCATTCCACCTGTATCAGTGTGCCTGAGGAGAGGATTTCTCCAGGGTAGGACCCTTCATAATATTTATTTATTTTGCCTTTTTTTTTACAGTAGTATAAGAGTTTTCTTGTCTAATATATAAAATAGGCTACTTGACCTATTTTTTTTCTTCATGCTAATCGCTTCTTAATCATTAATTTTCACAAAAAAAAACTAATATTTAAATATTTTACATAGTAGAAACCCATAAAAATGTTAATTAAAAACATGCCTTTTAAATGGCGCCGAAAACACTGTCCGCCTTGTGTCCGCCATAGTGTGACGTCATACGTTTTATATTACTCTCTTTATTGAAATATTTTTATGTGGTAAATGTAGAAGTCTGAAAGTGCCCAAAAATTATAAAATAATTAAATAAGAAATTAGAAATCATTTGTAATGTTGAAAACATTTGGAGAAAAGTTTTGGCCATTTCATTTCCCGTCTACAACAAATGGAGATAATATATTTAAACTGATGTTTTATTTGAATTATTTAAGAAAATATATTTTACAAATCTTTCTAGGCTTATTCTTAATATTTATGTACAAATAAACTTACATATAACGAGCGCGATAAATAAAAGATATTAATAACTATGAGAATGACGTCACATCCAAATCGGAAGTACCGCAAAAGCGTTTTCGTCAGTACAAATCCTATTTTCATAAAATCATATTTTCAAATCGACTTTATTTATCAATCATAAGCTTTTATTTGATGAAAAGGGTGAAATACGGTTTCCTAGGCCAAGTTCTACTAAAAATATGCATTTGTTCAATGAAATTAAATATAGGTCAAGTAGCCTATTCTCGTGTCACGGGGTGCGTGGTTGAACTCCTCTGAAACATCTTGACCAATTTTCGTGAATCTTAGCGAGCATATCGGCTAGGGTCACAGAATATATATTAGTTGTACCAACAGAATTCCCACTGGCGAAACCCGTTTAAAGAATTAACGACTCGTGCCACGATACTATAAAGTTCAAATTCCGACCGCGCAGTGCTAGGTGCCTACAATTATATTTGCCTACATCTCCGCTCTCTTTCTATCGCATAACTCGTACCTTTTCTGAAGAAATCAGGGTTGTCTGTTTTTCAAAATAATATTATACTCTTTATATTTAATTAACCACATTTTATTTAACTCGAAATAATCTAAGATATTATGTCTTAGTACTATGTAGATTTAATTATCATAAATTCGCGTGTAACTAGTTACGCGTACTTAGATTCGATAGGTACCGTATCTTAATTATTGAAACCGGTCTTATATTACCTACTTAAAGTGTTTGTATAATTTAGTTATTTTTGTAAACAAATGAGGTTTCGAATAGTACGCATCACGAAATATAATAGCAAAGACGCGACACCAACCTACGATGCTTACTATTAGTAATAATTAATACCTAACCTTATTAATTAATATGTTTTTTAACCGACTTCAAAAAAGGAGGTTATCAATTCGACGCGTATGTATGTAATATTTCCAGAACTGCCCAGTTTTTGTTTACGTTAATCTATAACAGCTTCTGAACAAATGTGCCAAATTCCAAAAGTGTATGTATGTATGTATGTATATTGTATGTATGTAAGTATGTATGTATGTATGTTTTTATGTTTGTGCACGCATATCTCCGGAACTACAAGTCTGATCTGAATTATTCCTTTTTTATTGTACTAGGTATTGTTCAACTTAGAGAATACTGCAAGTTTCATCAAAATCGGTTCAGTAGTTTTTGAGATAGGGAATTTTAATTCTCAATTAAGTACGTACAATTTTGAAGTCGGTTTTATCTTTTTAAAATACAGTTTTTGACAATGAAATACCTTTATTCATTATACGTCTACGAAGGTAACCCAACTAATTTATTCTACTTCAACTAGTATTTAAAACTATTTAAATCATAAGTAATCGTAATTTGACTCTATAATAAATTATACAAAATTTAAATCTATAAGTAATATATAATAATAAATATTAATAGGCATGCAACGATCAACTAACTAAAAACTCGTGCGCGCGCGTCACCGCTCGCCTGTGAGTCCCTACTGAAGTGTCCCCCTAGGGAGGTACTTACAGTTCGATGCCTACAGGCGCGAGTGGGACAGGCCTGCTAGGGTTGAGAATCGGACAACATCAATTTTTTATATTGATAAGTGCATTTGTTGAATAAATAATAGTAAATTACTACAACTCGAGGCTGTCGGCGGACATTGCAGTTTGTGTGACGGGATAGCGATAGACGTTGCCATGATGACATACTTATTAAGTCATTCAATAAAATAATATGGGCGTAAACACGGATTTAAAAAAAATACGGATGTAACCTTGTCTAATCCCGAGTGAAGCATAGTAATGGCCGCCCTTGTAGGATGTGTGCGTGTCATTGGCGCCGTCACTCTATGTACAATGACAGCGGGTTGTAGTACCTAGTTGCGTGTGTGAGTGTCGGTCACGTGTACAATAAACGAAATTGTGACGAAATTGTCGTACCTTGCATGCTTCACCTCTTTATAGTGTAATGCTCCATCCGTATTTTTTTTTAAATCCGTGGGCGTAAATCGAAATACTTTATATGAGGCCGCCAATTTTTGCTGATTTTGCGATTATTTTTCTCCGCCCTTTGTATTTTAAAAAGTATTGTGTTTGTCTTATGCTCGAAAACTGATTCTAACGAAGAAAACAAAGTACTCAAGCATGCATTAGAATTATTTGAGTTCCAATAATAGTCTAAAAATATATTTACAATTAAACATAAAAAAAGGTAAGAAACAATCCGCCGTGGAAGAGGTGCACTTGATGATGCAATGACAGATTTGAAGATAAATCGGATATGTTATGAATACTTATATAAATGGCTATTACCTCATCTAATTCTTATAGTATTATAAGATAATTTTCTCTATAAACTTTTTAAAATCAAATTAATCGTTAGAAACATCAATTCTACCCCACATTTTAAACGTCATCAATAATACCGATTTATTGTTATCGTTGGGTGTTAGGGAAGGTAAAAGAGGTGGCAACGCTCAGTTTTTACGTATTCTATGGAAAATCTCGTAATATCCGTCATTTCTCGACATTTTACATTTGAACCTCAGTCGGAATGTGTACACAGTTTTTTCAGAGGAAGTTTTTTTGTGACACAAATGTAAGTATTACTGTTTCACATAAAACTATCAATGCACCATGTGAGTTATCAAAAGGACCATGCTTGGGGCTATAATAAAAACCAAATTGTGTATTATTTACAGAGATAAGTTTGATTTTCTCAACGCTATGATAGCCTCTACGCTATCATTTTGGTGCTCCAACGTCATATTTCTCAACGCTGTGATAGCGTAGAGGAATAAATTCGCTACAATTTTGGTGCCCCAACGTCACAAGCAGCGTAGATATTCGCCAATTTTCTTTCTTTCGCAAAATTTTTCTGTGTCATATCAGCAAAAATTGGCGGCCTCACCCATATGGCAAAACAATATTTGCCGGGACAGCTAGTTATACATATTATTACTATTATTGCTATTTTTATTTTCCTTTTCTCCCTTGCGGGGTAACTACTGCAGTTGCGGGCTTGTGACCAAGCAACTGCATGTAATTGTTAAATTAAGTTATCGATAAATTATTATTATTATTAGTTATTATTATCAAATAACATTCATACAATTTAGATCCTTCCTAACCCACATACAAATGGTTGCGAAACCTGGGCTCTTACCAAACAACACAGAGAAAAAACGATGCCAGAGAGCTAGGGAGAGAAATGTGCTAGGTATAGAGACAAGACAGGATCAGAAACACTACAATAAGAGAAAAAACTAAAGTAACAGACATACTTACTCAAATAGACCAAAGAATGCGAAAGTGTGTCTGTCTATCTGTCTGTTACGTCTTCACGCCAAAACCACCAAACCGTATTTGCTGAAATTTGGTCCAGAGACACTTTTCATCCCGAAAAAATATATAGTTCCCTCGCGTTTAACGAATTTTGACGTAAGGGACTCGCAGGCGTCATTAATTAGTTGTTAAATGCGTTTTCTATGTTCCAGTCAATCTGCAAATGTGCTGGAACAAAACCTGCCCCCCGAGTCACAGGTGGTGTGGGCTCAGCGTGCTAGCATGGATCTGATAGTGATGCTAGACTGGCATAGCACAGCGCTCATTCCGGGGAAAAAGCTGCACCTACTGAAGACTATACTGCTCAGGGTAATACATTAGGGTGAAGCCAAACGGGCGTAATTTGTGAATTGTGAGTAGCAGAATTTCGGCTGGCAGAAATTCAGCTGCATTCAGTTTCATACAAAAGTCCTGTTTGATTCACAAGAGCGTAATTTTGTGAGTCATGATTTGTATGAAAATATATTTACGCGGCTGAAATTCACTCGCACAAACACACAACTCAGAAATTACGCTTGTTTGACTACACCCTTACAGTTTACAAATATATTGTCATTGGATGCACCTATAATAATTTGTGTAGATATTGCTATACTGCAAGCTATTATGAAAATTAATTGTTATAAAATACTAAGGGCCTGTTTCACCACTTCCTGATAAAGTGCCGAATAGGCTATTCACAACTTTTTTGACAGATTCTCCATACTCGATCTGTCTTATTAATTGGTGGATAGCCTATTCGGCACTTATCAGGAAGTGGTGAAACAGGCCCTAAATGTTCTTGAAATTTCTGTCGCGGAATCCTGGATACACTTTCATAAGATAACAACTATCCTATGTCCTTTCCGGGGACCCAAAGTATCTCCATACCTTTCTCTGTCTGTAACAGAGAGACAGATGAACAGACAGACAGACACATTTTTGTATTGTGGCGGTACCGAGCATCCGAGCCGAGCATCTCGCTCGGTAGGAAGATCTTCCTTATCGGCCGCCATTTATAATGTTAAAGTATCTATAACAGTGTGCATTATGAAACACAAACAACAAATAGTATGCATTACAAAAAACTATGTTTCTTTTCAATTTTGCACGCTATTGTCATAGCAAAACGCCAAAACATGTCGCACTGTAACAATAACTGTAACAACCCATGTAACCATGTTTTTGAGCAAATAAATATGATTATGATTATAATATTATGATTATGGATGTGACATTTTTGTTCCAGTGGGACGTCCGTGTGCGGTACGCGCACGATCCGGTCGGGCTGCTGCGTGGGTACGAGGATTGGCTGCTGAAATATCCGGCGCTCACCACGAATCCCCGCGCGCGACCACCGCAGCACCACGACCTAGACACCCACATGCTTGGTAAGCCCCCCACATGCTGACTGTCTCCCTTGCGCTCAATGAGTTCATGAGTCCCCCCTCATACTCGGTGACTCCCCCCACCTCATGCTACATGAGCCCCGCCCCCGCCGGTTTGTAACAGTCTTACCTGAGATGTGTCCGTGGGAGAGCCATGCTTCGGCACGAATGGGCCGGCTCGACCGGAGAAATACCACGGCCTCACAGAAAACCGGCGTGAAACAGCGCTTGCGCTGTGTTTCGTCGAGTGAGTGAGTTTACCGGAGGCCCAATCCCCTACCCCCCCTAGAAATGCCGCAGTTGAAAAACAATTTGTTACCCCAGGAGGGTACCAACTGCGTTGAGAGAATCCCTCTCTGGACGTCCATGCTCAGGAACCCCTGGAACAGAACGTGGACGTCCAGGCTGCCCCTCGTATTCTGGGGAGGGCAAAACTGCGCTCCAATCTGCTCGGTGCAAGAGCAAACACACAAAGGCGCCCCCCTCGATATTAAACGTGGACTTTTGCAATATCAGGGGATTACACTCCAATTTTAATGCCGTCCATTACCACCTTGAGACGGCAAAGCCGGCTTTGCTCTTTTTAACCGAGACGCAGATATCATCTCCGAGTGACACCTTTCCCACCCAGGGTATTATCTCGAGCACTCCTTTCTACCCAAAGCTGGAGTGTGTGTGTATATCAGAGATGATATCGGCTCTCCCGCCTCTTGAGGTCATGGACCTGTCCATCTTATGGCTCCGCATAGATTGCGACGACCACCCTCGCGTTTATGCATGCCTATATAGGTCCCATAGTGGTGACCCCGAGACGTACCGACTCTTGGAGCACCTGCAAGCTGCTTCAGATTTTGTGCAGCAGCAGATCCCATCCGCAGAGATCATAATACTTGGCGACTTTAATGCCCCCCACGCCGACTGGCTCAATTCCAGTAAAACTGATTATGCGGGGAGATCTGTCTGCAACTTTGCCCTTGCGAACGACTTGACACAACTGGTTACTACGCCTACGCGAATCCCAGATGTGGATGGTCAGAATCCTTCCTTGCTGGACCTCCTGCTGACTTCAAATCCTGACGGCTACCAAATATCCGTAACCGCACCACTTGGTTCATCGGATCATTGCCTTGTCAGGAGTTCTGTGCCACTTACGACGGTGTTAAGACAGCGTGCTGTTAAATACCGTCGTGTGTGGCACTACAAGTCGACAGACTGGGATAGGATGCGGTCGTTTTTTGCATCCTATCCTTGAGGGCACGTGTGCTTCTCGCCGGATGATCCCGACAACACTGCCAACTCTGTTGCCGATGTGGTAATACAGGGGATGGAACTTTTCATTCCGTCCTCTGTAGTGCCAACTGGCGTCAGATTTCGTCCCTGGTTTGGTTCATCCCCCAAAAAAGCTTCTCGCCGGAAGCAGGAGGCTTACCAATCCTGGGCCAACGCGGTGTCTACTCGGGATTTAAATACCAGCACATATAAAAAGGAGTACAACATTGTCTCTAGGTCCCTCAAGAAAGAGATTACTCTAGCAAAGCAACAGCACGTCAATAGAATTGGCAAGATACTTGAGTGCATTCTGGTCTCTGGCCAAAGCTATTGAAGGAAATTTCTGCAAGCCAACCCTACTATCCCTACATGTAGGAAATGGGTCGTTGGCCCAAGACGCAAAAGACGAAGCCGATCTTCTGGGCAAGCTCTTTGCGTCAAACTCGACCCTGGATGACGGGGGGCAAAAACCGCCGACCATACCGCGATGCACGAGCATCATGTCGGATATTCGGTTTCATCAGCGCTCAGTGCGAAAAGCCCTCCGTTCCCTTGATATCCAAAAGTCGAGTGGGCCTGACGGAATCCCGCCTATTGTGTTAAAAAAGTGTGCTCCAGAGTTAGCTCCGGTCTTGACGCGTCTTTTTCGGCTCTCCTATTCTACTGGCATCGTCCCGGCTTCCTGGAAGACAGCCTTGGTGCACCCGATCGCCAAAAAAGGTGATCGCTCAAATCCTTCCAATTACAGACCAATCGCTATAACCTCTCTCTTCTCGAAGATAATGGAATCCATCATCAATAGCCAGCTTCTTCGATACTTGGACGGCCAGGGATTACTAAGCGACAAACAGTACGGGTTCCGTAAGGGTCGCTCGGCTGGTGATCTCTTGGCGTACCTGACTCATCGTTGGGCTCATGCAATTGAGTCGAAGGGAGAGGCATTGGCTATTAGTTTGGACATTACGAAGGCCTTTGATTGGGTTTGGCATAAAGCGCTGCTTTCAAAGCTTCCATCATACGGGCTGCCTGAGAAATTATGTAAGTGGGTCACTGGTTTCTTAGCAGACAGAAGCATAAAGGTCGTAGTTGACGGCGAATGCTTGGAAACTCAGTCTGTTGATGCTGGTGTCCCTCAAGGCTGTGTGCTATCGCCTACTCTATTCTTACTGCATATCAATGACATGTTGCAGACCAGCGGCATTCATTGCTATGCGGATGACAGTGTACAGGTGATGCTGTATACAGGGTGCAATTAAACCTTCCTGCCAAATTTTTTCCAGGGCTTAGGTATCATTAGGAGAATCCATTAAACAAAAAAAAACTGGGTGTTATTTTTTTGTTAATGACATATTTTATCCCATTTAAAATCGTTGCAGAATGCTCACTCGCGGCGGTGGGTATGATCGGGGGTGACGCGGGGCGAGGCGCGCGCGCGGGGGCACGTCACGCGCGGGCGACGCGTAGTGTCCATTAATTGTAGTGTTTTTTAGGATAACTTTCGGAGGCTATTTCTCAACATTTTAGTACTGAGTGATTATAAAAGAAAAAATACGTGTATTTTTATTTTTATCAAGGATCAATATACCAAAATTTGGCAGGAAGGTTTAATTGCACCCTGTATACCGGCTCCCCCAATATTTCTCGGCAAAATGTCACTGAGAGTCGTAACGAACTTCTGTCTAAGGTGGAGAATTCATTGGAGAAGGTCTCTGAATGGGGTAGACGTAACTTGGTCCAATTCAACCCCGCCAAGACACAAGTTTGCGCGTTCACCACTAAAAAGTCAGCAATGGTCGTATGTCCTCGTTTCGAGGGCACATCTTTAACCATCTCCCCTAGCATTGAGATACTTGGCGTCAACATGTCGAGCGAGGTCCAGTTCCGATATCATCTAGAGGGGAAGGCCAAATTAGCCTCGAAGAATCTTGGTGTTCTTAACAGAGCGAGACAGTACTTCAGTCCGGACCAACGCCTACAACTCTACAAGGCGCAGGTTCGGCCTCATATGGAATATTGTTCTCATCTCTGGGCAGGGGCGCCAAAATACCAACTGCTCCCTCTGGATCGTATCCAACGAAGGGCCGATCGAATTGTTGACTGCCATAGTGTTTCAAACAGCTTGGACCTCTTGGAATTACGCCGAGATGTAGCTTCACTCAGCATCCTCTATCGGTTGTATCACGGGGAGTGCTCTGAGGAATTGTTCGGAATCATACCACCTGCAACTTTTCGCCATCGTCCCACGCGAAAAACATACCATCCTCATCACCTTGATGAGTGGCAGTCTTCCACAGTGCGTTTTTCGCGTAACTTTCTACCGCGCACTGTAAAACTCTGGAATGAACTGTCACCAGCAGTTTTTCTGGACCTATACGACCTGCAAACCTTCAAGAAAAGAGCGTATTCCCTCTTAAAAGGCCGGCAACGCATCTGCAGCTCTTCTGATGTTGCAAGTGTCCATGGGCGACGGTAGTTGCTTACCATCAGGTGACCCGTTTGCTCGTTTGCCCCCTTATTTAATAAAAAAAAAAGATGAGCGTTTTTAAATAAAAAAATTTTTAGCTTTGATATTAGTATAGACTAGATTCTAGTCTATACAAATATCAAAGCTGAAAAATTTGTTTATTTAAAAACTCTAGTCTTCTAGTCACTAGAAAATTGTGTGATGGATTAGAAAAATAATGTTAATTAAACAATTTCAGATGACATCGATTACCCAAACTGGGCTGATCTAAATCCCCCGGTGCTACCAACTGTGAAACCTGCCAAGCCTGGCGAGCCCACCGTAGATAGAAGCAGCAAGGTATATTTTTGTTATAAGTACCGCCAAAATACTTTTTTTTTATATGTGTCAAACATATTACCTATACAAGATGTTAGTGTAAACACCGTTATCCTTGAAACCATCAAGTGAGCCTGTCAAAATGAACAACTTTTTCTATGAGAACAATGCTGGGAACTCAAAAAAAAAAAATGCCGTCTTCATACCCATACAAATTGCCGATGCGGGCATCCGTATGACTAGTATGAAGACCGCATTTTTTTTTAGTGCCCAGCATTGTTTTCATAGAAAATGTAGGTTCCCTAGAATTTTTTTTTGACTTGATTAATATCAAGCTAGTTTTTCGTGAGTAGCTTCATTATGATAAGACGAACAACAATTTCCTCTGCGAAAATTCTCAGAAGTGGTAGCTAACAGAGACAGAAAGGATTAAATATTATTGTTCTATTTTTATTCTATTTGTAGGACAACATTACTGTTAAATTATATAACTACTAGCTGTCCCGGCAAACATTGCTTTGCCATAATATAAAGTATTTCGCCCATATTATTTTATTGAAGTGACTAAATAAATATGTCGCCATGGCAACGTCCATCGCTATCCCGACGCACAAACAATGGTCGCCGTCAGTCTCAGGTTGTCATAATTTACTATTATTTATTCAACAAATGCACTTATCAATATATAAAGTACCCAGTAGCCGATTCTCAGACCTACTGAATATGCATATAAAATTTGGTAAAAATCAGTAAAACCGTTTCGGAGGAGTTCGTGGACTAACATTGTGACACGAGAATTTTATATATAAGACTAGATGACGCCCGCAACTCCGTTGCGCCAAAAGACGTTTATCGCGCGGGAACCGTACATTTTCCCGGGACAAAAAGTATCCTATGTCCTTTCCCGGGACTCAAAGTATCTCCATGCCAAATTTCAGCAAAATCGATTCAGCGGTTTGGGCGTGAAGAGGTAACAGACAAACAGACAGACAGACACACTTTCGCATTTATAATATTAATAAGTATGGATATGGATATGGATTAGTATGGATTAATCTATCTAATACAAACATCAGCTGGTTAGGGTTCCGTTTTAGGGTTCTGTAATCAACAAGTCCTCGTTGACTAAAATATTTATAGAAGGTGGTAGGCGCGATGCGTGGCCGTGCCAAAGTGTCGCATCGCTTCCCTGCAGCGTAGTTACGCTTAGTGCGGTCTCACCTTAAAACTTATATAAAAACGAGCTTTTGCCCGCGGCTTTGCTCGCATTAAGAAATATTATTATATACAAATTTTCATCCCCTATTTAAACCCCTTAGGGTTGGAATTTATCAAAATCCTTTCTTAGCGGATGACTACGTCATAACATCTACCTGCTTGCCAAATTTCAGCCCGATCCGTCCAGTGGTTTGGGCTGCGCGTTGGTAGATCACCATGTCAGTCAGTCACCCTTTGAGTTTCATATATATATTCATATATATATATATATATATATATATATATATATATATATATATATATATGGATATTATATTATGTACTAGCTTGTTGCCCGCGACTTCGTCCGCGTCAACATAGTGAAAAAAGTAAATAATAAATATAACCTCCCCCTTCTTGGAAGTCGGTTAAAAAGTAGCCTAAGTTACACCTTACTACATCAGCTATCTACCAAAAAATGTCCCGGCAAAATAGCTCAAGCCGTTCCTTAAATATTACAAACAGACACTCCAATTTTATTTATCTATATAGGTACTTATTATAAAACAAAGTCGCTTTTTTTCCCTCATGTCCCTTTGTTCCTTTTAATCTTTAAAACTACGCAACGGATTTTGATGATTCTTTCAGTGTTAGATAGCCCATTTATCGAGGAAGGCTATAGGCTAAATTTTATCACGCTAAGACTAATAGGAGCGAAGAAATAGAGGAAAATGTGGAAAAAACGGGGAAAATTATTTGAGAGGGCTAACTTGAACACGCTAATCTCAGGAACTACTGGTCCGATTTGAAAAATTATTTCAGTGTTAGATTGCCCATTTATTGAGGAAGGCTATATGCTATATTTTATCACGCGAAGACTAATAGGAGAATGTGGAAAAAAAACGGGGGAAAATATTTGAAAGAGCTTATCTCGCGAACTACTGGAGCAATTTTTATGTTATTTGGCACAGATAAGAAGTAGACCACGTGAAGGATCATAGGCTATCGATTTTAATATTTTTTTTAATGGCTACTTATATATTTTAAATACCCGTGCGACGCCGGGGCGGGTCGCTGGTATATTATAATATATTATATAATGTATTAACAGATGGCAGCGGTGCAGCATTACACCGAGCGGGCAAAGGCTCTAGCCGGCCTGCTGCAAGAGAGACAGCGGGTAGCCGACACCTCACTCAACTTGGAGATACAGAGAATACGGGCCGAACAGGTAAGGCCGGTTTAAATAGTCAGTACTCAAGATGCATCTCGGTCTCAACACACGGTTCAGTAGGCCTACTACAAAACCGTTTTGAGACTCAAACAATCGGACGAGAATGCTGAGTCCTGCTCTAACAACGTCATTTCACGTTTGTTTGAGTAGGACGCAACATTCTCGTACGATTGTTTGAGTCTCAAAACCGTGTCGTGGTACGGGCCCAGGCTCTGTGATTGGTTGGCTGTCGAAATTTGGACCAATCATAGAGCCGAACCGCGTCTTGAGACCGAGATGCATCTTGAGTACTGACTATTTATACCGGCCTAAGAGACAGACTCTTAAGTAAGAGTGGGAGGCACGGATATCTGCCGCTCTGTTTCTGGTTTACAGACTAAATGAATATGTAAAGTCCATACGGCGTATTGAGGCATAGAATTTAAAAAAATATAAAAATGTCTCTCAAAGTATCCCAGTACCAATTTTAATCTAAAGCCGTTTAAGCGTAAAGAGGTAACAGATAAACACACTTTTAATTTTTTTTTTGTAAGAGACAATGCGGCCTACGGACTATTGTAGCATGAAATCTCATCGGACATGAAAAAAATAGGGCTTTTATTCTGTTTTGTAAAGTCACTAGATAAGCAAAAAGAGTAACACAGTTGTCTACGGTTTAAATATTTAGAACCTGTCTCACCACTTTCTGATAAAGTGCCGAATTTCACAACTATTTTGACAGATTCTCCATACTTGATCTGTCAAGTTAATTGGTGGAAAGCCTATTCGTCACTTATCAGGAGTGGTGAAACAGGACCTTAATCACTTAAAATGTCATGACAATGTCCAGGACTGGGAGAAGGTCCGGCGACAGCAGGAGCAGACGCAGCGGGTGGACCTGAGGTCGGAGTACGAGCTGCGCGAGCAGGAGATCATCTCGCAGCTTATGCAGCTCGAGAACAAGCAGTACGACATGGTGAGTTCACTCTCTGTACGTATACGCACGCCGTACACGCTGGCGGTGCGTACACGCACGCACGACGTGCACGTGCGGACGTACACGGTGTGGCGGTACCCACAATTCGCCTAACATTCCTGCATCGCGCTATCGAAGTTTTCTAAGCGCGTCGGTATATATACGACAGCTGAAATGTATCACGTGGGCTTCGGCCTGACCGAGCATACCACCTCTCTCGGTCGGAAGATCTTCCTTTGGCCACCACGCATTATTCCCACATTGGTGACCCTCGACAGAACACGCCTCCTTCATCATCATTACTCCCCGCCCCTCCGCACCGCGCCAGCCAGCATCGCCTCATCGGGTACCTCGCCCACTAGCCGCAATGTACCGCGGCCTGGGCGACTCCGCATCGGCATCATCGGGCTTTCTCACTACACCGACCGGTCAGCAAGCAGAGCACATCTCTCCTGGTCAGCACGTAGCATCGGCCCCGCACGGCAGCTTATCCGACTCACTGGATCCCGTGCAGCAGCTTACAGTTCCGACTCACTGGGACTCACTGCAACAGTTCCGACTCACTGGAACTCACTGGCACTGGCGACTCAAGCGACAAGACTTCAAGATTCGACCTCCGGTCTTCGGGGGGGAGTGATGTGGCGGTACCCACAATTCGCCTAACATTCCTGCATCGCGCTATCGAAGTTTTCTAAGCGCGTCGGTATATATACGACAGCTGAAATGTATCACGTGGGCTTCGGCCTGACCGAGTATACCACCTCTCTCGGTCGGAAGATCTTCCTTTGGCCTCCACGCATTATTCCCACAATGGTATAAACGTTTACGTCGTTCATGCAAATATCATATTCTACAAATGCGACACGTTTCTTAATATGGCGCCGGATTCAGACGTCACAAGCACTGGCTAGCATACTGGGTCATGACTCCAATTTTACAAAAAACTTACGCATATGTGTAGGGACCATGTAGGTGTGAATGTGCAAGTGTCAGAAGTTTTGTATCTGGAAGTCCATGAATCATAATACTGAACGCACCCTAAACCTGGGTTCACAGGAGCAGGAGAACCAGGCCCTCCGCGAGCAGCTGGAGGAGTACCAGCGGCGGGAGCGCGAGGAGGCGGCGCGGCTCGCGGACGCGCTGACGCGGGACCGGGACCCCGGCGGTGAGTATACCAGAACCAGTGTCCATGCGTCCTAAGAAGACATGCGTGACGGTTAATAGACTTCTAACTTACCCTGAGCACGAACTTACCCTATATCCTCACTTACCTTAATAGGCTTGATGACAATTTTTTTTCTGATTGGTAATTGAAAGACCCTTAAAAAATAGAAACATCGCTGAAGAATGACTCTGATAGCTTAAAAATTCACCAAGATATGACAATTCAAACATCTCATAAAATAGGCCTGCCCGAAACGCTCCATACAAAGTGCTACGAAAGACTGACGTCACTCTTTCGTAGTTTGTAAGGATCGGAAGAGAACTTTGTTCGATAGGTATATTAAATATTGCGTTTACGAAAGTGGTTTAATACCAAAAGTTGCTTTTAATTGTATAAGTTATCGAATGGTATACAAATATTAAGAAATTTAATTGAAAAAAAAAATCGACTTGATTATCCAACTTTGAAGGCGCATAGCAAAAAAAATACAAATGCTATCGAGCTGAAATTTTAGGAACACTTATTTTTTACCGTGATTTCTTTATTTTATTAACAAAATTCGCTAATCTTTGACCTTGTCATCATCCCTATTGTAATTTTCCATCTTTTTAGTAAAAGATGGCCCCGTGCGAGTTTCTTATGCCGGAAGTAGTTGTATTTTTATAGTGATTGTGTTTTAAAATGTTATAATGTATACTTAAGTGTCTAAACACACCATGCCGAAGTGCCGCGGCGAAAGTTCGGCGTGATTCCGCCTGCAATGTATTTTAAATTACCGATGACACACCATGCCGAAATTACGTCGCGTTATATTGTATGCGTTTGGATCTAAACACACTAGGCTGAATTACGCCGGCGTAAATTCCGCCACGTTTACGCCGCGCTTAAATTGCATACAAAATACGGGCCGAATACTAGAGGTAACACACTATTACGTCGCATTTTTTATGCGTTTGACATTTGCGGCGAAAATTACGCCGGCGTAATTCTGCCTAGTGTTTGAGATTGCTGACGTAATCATGCCGAACTTCCGCCGCGGAACTTCGGCATGGTGTGTTTAGATCTGATGATACTGCGGACCCCCTGTAACACCCCCCCAACCCCCCTACAATACTTCACACTCTTTCTAATTATGGAATATGCAAGTTGTTACAGAAACAATTTCTGAGCTTCTTATGACATTGGCTGCCTCTATTCATAGAAGTCAAGTCGGGTCACCAAATACATTTTTATAGACCCCCGTTAACGACTTGTGCACCCATTTTTTTTCAACGCAAGCGTAGACCCCTGTCGGGCTCCCGTGGTTTAGACACTAAGTTTGTATATTTTACTCTGAACTTACCCTGTATTTATGTACTCAGCGGCCGCCGCGGAGGCGACCTCGGAGCGGGCGATGGCGGTGGCTCAGGCGCGACTCGACGCGGTGGCGGTGCAGCGGGCGCGGCTTCACCAGGAGCGGGAGGCGCTGGAGGCGGAGCGGAAACGGAAGTTGGCCGATGCGAGGCGGCTGAAACCGGTGCAGCAGAGGGTATGTCACATATTATGTACTAATAGTAATAACTCCCACACCGGTTTCGGTGACGGTGGCCGGTTTCATTGAAACCAGGCCTGTTACGCAGGAGTGATTTTATAGTGCCCAAGTGTGTGCGCAGTACACAAGAGCACTCTCTATTCCTTTACTCTCATAACCCACCGGGATGGTCGACCGACACTGGCGAGAGATAAGGTGCAGGACCGACTTTTTAGCACCTTATAATTTTAGCAGCACGGCGTGGATGCCATTTTGTACACTCGTATTTTGTATACTCCCTAGACGAGTGTACAAAATGGCGTCCACGCGACGCCGCGACGACGCTGCGCTGTCGCGGCGTGCGCGCTGCGCAGTCGCGTCGCTTTCAAATCGCTCGCTAATCGCCAGTGTGATAAGACCCTTACATGCCCATCCGACGCATGGATCTTCTCACTTGTCAGACAATCAGGTGATCAGCCTGCCTTGTCCTAACCAAACTTGGAAATAACATGTTTCCAACGCGGGAATCGAACCCACGACGTCCAACAGCCACGCTCTTGATCACTGGACCACGGAAGCGTTCACATACACACACATACTAATAACTAGGTTATAAAGGGGTAAAGGTCACTGAGAGCATGCCAGATGACGACACTGGTCACTGCGCCGCCGAGGAAGGCATCGAAAAATTAAAACTAACTTTAAGTTTACCTACAAACTGCTAAAATTAATTAAAAGTCACATCACTATACCACTTACCTTTATCTGCAACCTTAGTTTATCTGAAGGATTTTTTCCTTCAATGTGGAAGACAGCAGCTGGGGCCTTGCGATTTCGATTTTCGATTTCAACGGCTTTTGACCAGGGCTTCAAATAACGTTATTTTTTCATAACGTTACTGCTTCAAGGGCATAGATAACGTTATGAAAATTTACCCGATATTAAAAATAACGTTAAAAATTGATATTAATAACGGTTAATGTTATAACGTTGTATAAGATTTATAACGGTAAATATATGTTCTTTGATAACGTCAAGAAAGTCATGAGAGGCGGGAAAATTTTCTAAACGTAATCACGCTTACAAGGTGTATTTTTTCTTTGTATTTTCACACAAATCTCGCAAAAAAAGTGGGCTGCGAGTGAGATTTAGTGCACCGTGCACGATCGCATACCTGATACCAGAAAATAACGTTATATTTGCCGTTATTATTATAACGATATTTGTTCGTTTATACATAACGAAAAAATATCGTTATAATAATAACGGTAAATATAACGTTATTTTACTAAATATCGTTAAAAAATAACGTTATCTGGCTACCATTATGATAATAACGGTACGTAACGATATTTTTTCTGTTATTCGATAACGTTATGAAGCCCTGCTTTTGACACTTTAGACATCTAAAATAGCGCACGATCGTGCTGCGGATCGATTTGAAAATAATTCAACCTCAATGGATTTTGCTATTCCTGACAGCTGACAGCACGATCGAGCTGCGGCTCAATTTGGAACTAATTAGCATCGAAACATTCGTCAAATCGAACAAAATTGTCTGAGAATCGATTTACAGATCGTTTAAAAACGTCAAATTTCACGGTAGCAACAGAGGCATCGACATCGATTGAGATCGATAGTTGCCGAGTTAGGTATTGTAAACGTTTTTTAGGGTCACTAGGGTATCGATTGGTGTGGTGTCGTTTCATTTTTTGTTGATAATGTTAATTATTTCATTATTTTTTTAAAATAATAATATTATGGCTCGTCTGCAAGCAATTTTAATGTGATTGATGGCACCACCAATGAAGTTAAGCTCTATAGTCTATAGCTGTATACGGTCCCATTTAAGTTTGGTATCGTGCTTAGCTTGGCTCGCCCGCACCCTTTTGCGATTACTGGATTTTCTTCCAGGAATCTCAACAACATCTCGAATCTCGATTTGTAGGTGCGTCGGATGGACCATTATTTTCCAAATAAAAACTAATTTTTAATGTCGGCATGCAGGGATACAAATTTTACAAATACTAGAATATGTATGACAAAGTTAAGTGTAACTGGAAAAGAGAATTTACATATTTGTTTATTGTTCCTTAACGAAAATAACTGTTTTAAACCCACTAAAGTAGAAAATGGGCACATCCATCTAAAGTTTCTAAAGATATACATATTGTATTTTTATGGTATGAAGAAAAAACACAAACATTATTTCATATTTTTCGTTATTTTTCGATATAACCTTCTGCTACTTTATAACAATCGACGTTGCTATAACGACGTTGACAAGACGCCATGGCAACATCTCGATTTTGATACGATTTTGTTCCGGAATTCCTACGCATTACAATGACATCAAAAACGAAATCGAAATGAGACTCGTATCAAGTTCGGGAGTAAGGCAGCTGTATTAGTGGTGTTCCTAACGGCTATATTTTCAGAGCGCGCTAAATGCTAGACGCTACATTTTTCAAACGCGCTATTTTTGACGCTACGTTATAACGAATAAAATCTCGATTCGTTCAAGCACGCTAGTTTTGACGCTACGTTATAACGAATTTCAAGCGCGCTAGTTTTGACGCTACGTTATAACGAATTTCAAGCACGCTAGTTTTGACGCTACGTTATAACGAATTTCAAGCGCGCTAGTTTTGACGCTATGTTATAACGAATTTCAAGCGCGCTAGTTTTGACGCTACGTTATAACGAATTTCAAGCGCGCTAGTTTTGACGCTACGTTATAACGAATGATACGTTATAACGATCGATTGGACACGTTGTAAAGTTGCCGACGTTATTGAATTCTTTCGCTAATAATAATTATAACGCGGTGGGTGAGTTAATATAATATAACGTGTTTGTTAGATAACTTAAAATAATATAATCGTTTGAAGGCATTATTATTTATTTGGTTAATTTTATTACGTTTGAAATATTTAAATTAAAATGATACAATATAATTGTATAATAATATTATATTGAAATTGAAAGGAATCGCTTTATATAAGTACTTACAATTCTTTTTTTTTATAAGTTATTTAAATGGTTTTTAATTATTTTTTTTATTTTTTGGTAATATACTTAAATTATTTTTAGATCTTTTTTAACATTTCATTTACTTACATTTAAAAATATAATAACGTATCCAGATTTAGAAAAAATACATTCACATGGAACGGAAGTTACCATTATATTACAGTACAGTGCTCTTCGGAGCAGGGATTATAAAACATTATAATTTACCTATGCACGCAACGCAACACTGAAAAAATTATGACAGCCGAATTCACCCGATTTGGGCCCGAACGATACGGCAACGAACCAACGAAAGTCGCGACTCGCGCGCGATCGGCAGCGCGAGCGGCGCCGCACTAGGTCAGTGTAGTTATAACGTAGCGTCTTGTGCCTAGTTTTATAGCGCGCGCTATTCGTTGCGAAGAAATAGCGCGCTACTTTTTTCAGCTATACGTTATATTAACCACCACTAAGCTGTATACAAGAACGGTAGTAGATCAGACGCTAGTAATTACAGACCGATTTCTCTATTGTGTTCATTTTCAAAAATTTTAGAAAAGATTGTCCAAGAACGTCTAATTAAGGGTACGGGCTACCCTCGAAATTCTCATACATACGTAATACCAAAATCATTTTCTCATACGAAAATATTTAACATGTTTGAGTTATTTTTCAGCTTAAGGGTCCGTATACGAAATTTGCCGATTTCGCTGATTTAACAGACGTGATTTAACAGTATTTCTATAAGTTTTAATGCACAACATGTAAGATCATTTCAATTATAATCTAATGTTGGAGCTAGATTCTTTATTTTTTTAATTATTTTTAAATAATCCAACTCAAACCCGCGACAGTTTTGTGATTTTTGCTGTAAAAGGTTTAGAATATCACCTGTTTATGGATTGTATTGACGTCTTAACGGTATGAAAAAAATACAATGTACTGTTGAGAAAGTCGTCTATAAAATGTTGGAATTACTTTTTACCACTTTAATATGAAATAGTTGAGTAAAAAAATATGTAACTCGGTAAAATTTTAGAGAAAAAGGGCAAAGAATTGCTGTTAATTTCGGCAACTTGGCGCTGTAATTCATAAAAAGAAAACGACAGAAATAATCTATAGATAAAATTCTATCTAATTCGAGAAAAAAGAAAAAAAAACAAATTGTGCCAAAAACACGATTCAAAACAACCTAAATCTCACATTATATTACTCGCCGCAAGGTTCGAGTCGGCTTTCCGCGCTTAAATATATTTTGAATCTAATAATATATATTTTTTAAGTCTAATAAGGGGAAAAAACCTAATAATATTTCTGTAGCGAACCTTTGCAATTTCGTATTCATCGGCAAAATTTCGTATACGGACTCTTAAAATAGTAATTACCTAGGTTCCTGTACAAAAATTAACTTCAAAATATTTAAACACTAGAATTTTTTTTTGTGTATAATTTTTTTTTAATAAATTTACTACTAAATATTTAAACACTAAAAAATAGAGTAAAACACCAAAAAATATAAACACACCGGCAAAATTAGAGGAACATAACAAAATTTTCTTTTTTTTTTTGAAAATTATTCGCTGTTTTTTATATATTTATTTATTAATTTAATAATTGATGATAAAAAATAAAACTTATATAAATATAGGGCATAAAAACGTGTAAAAATAAAAAATCAGCAAAAATTAAGAAAATCTTTTAAGTTTCAGTAGTAAGTTTTTAAGTTAAATTCTCAATTTTTACTTAAGAAATGCCATTTTAAAAGCGTTTAATGCCTTCTATGGATCTCAAGAGGGCCTAGATACGCCATTCCATGCTTGCATTTTGATTGTCAATCATTTCCTGTGGGATATTCTCCTACTCCCCCACTAGCGTCAACTCGAGCTTCTGAACACATTTTGGAGCTGGAGGTTTAACTCGTACCGTTCACCCATTGATGTGACATACGTCCTCAATCGGATCCATATCCGTAGACCGTACTGGCCTCTCCACCTGGGCTACGCCAGCATATTTTAGGTAATAATGCCCGATTTTTTTACTCTATGGATGCGCATAAAATTGAAGCCTAAAACTGTGTAAAAGGCACAACATGCAGTTATAGGACGTCTGTGCTTTAGCCATGCACTGTCAAAGTATCATCATTAACAATCATCAGCTCTGTGCGGGCTCCAAATCATATGCCACCCCAAACCGTTACGAAGCCTGCATGATAGGCCACTGTTTCCGTTAAGTTTGATGGTCTATAGCGTTCCTTACGATTTATCCACATTCTTTATCGCCTGTCAACAAAATTTACACAGAATTTGCTCCCATCACTGTACAGCACACGATTTCACTCACTTGTCAAATTTTGGTGTTCACGCGCAAATCTTAGCCTGGCTCTTTGGTGTCCTGTCTCAAGTTTTGGTGTCCTTGCTGGTACCTTTGAGTTTAATTTAACTTCTTTGAGTCTTCTTCTTACTGTACAATCGCTTACACGTACATCTCGGACCTGTTCCGACCTGTTTCGTGTATGCAAAGCAGTTTGAGGTCGATTTCTTAAGGCTTTTACCCTTACAAAACGGTCATTCTGAACCATTGTCACCCGATATCTGCCTTGTTCTCGTCTCCGAACGTAAGATCCAGTCTCTCTGTAGCGTTGAAAGTTACGATGGACCACGGAAGCCGACACACCTAAGGCCTGACTGACCGAACGGTAGGTGTGACCTTTCTCCATCGTGGTTACAGCTCTAGCTGTCGTAGATGCTGGGAAATCACTATTGTATTGTATCTAAGCAATGCGTTCTTCCAAAAACCAAACAATCAAATGAGCTGGCATATCTTGCACCGCGCTAAAAACGCCATTCTTATCAGAAACACTTAAACGTCAATCATCGAAAAACACTTATTAGGGCATAATTGCAATAAAAATCTGTCAATTTGCCAATTTTCTTCAATATTTTATTTCATAAATAAGCTTAGAAGCTATAAAAAAGGATTTCCACCCGACCCACCCACTTGAGTTCAAGTTGTGGCCCTTTTTACATATGTTCCGTACCATTATTCTCGAAGATCGTCCCGTAAATTCAATCACTTTTGAGGATGGCTCGACAAAATGAGCGCAGGAACACATAATGTTAAAAGGCGCAAAAAAGTAGCTAGCGGGGCCGAAATAATAACATCCGAAGTTGTGTACACAAAACAAAAAGAACTTGAAGAAGAAAAAATTAGAAAATTCAAACAAAAAGTTCTTCACGGGGAGATGAAGCTATTAAAATTCATAAAAAATGTCGATTTGAAAATTAGGAATGACCGGGAGTCAGTGGAGAAGGAGAGGGGTTTAGGAATTAGTTGTAAAAATTAAAACGTTCAAAACTACACTAAATTTACACTGAAATGGTTCGACGAAAAACAAAAAGTGTACGAGCAGAGGAGATTGCAAAGACTGGCCTTGTACCATGAAACTGTTTTGAGACTCAAACAATCGGACGAGAATGCTGCGTCCTACTCTAACAAACGTGAAATGACGCTGTTAGAACAGGACGTGACATTCTCGTCCGATTGTTTGAGTCTCAAAATAGTTTCGTAGTAGGCCTACTGTTTCGTGGTACGGGCCCTGCACTGTATCGTGGTACGGGCCCTGTATCGTACATTTGTGAGTTAATCACTGAGTTAGTAACGAAACGGAGGAGTGAGTAACGGAAAGTCTCACTTTTGTATGAAAATGAATACAAAAGTGAGACTTTCCGTTACTCACTCCTCCGTCTCGTTACTAACTCAATGATTAACTCACAAATGTACGATACAGAATCGGCCAGCTGATATGAAGTTATGAACGTTGCGAGTGGTGGTCGGTGGAAGCTCGTAAGGTTCATTATCGTAATTCTTTGTTTTTCTGTTAGGGACATAAAGGGTTAAGGTATATGAACTTGCACATGACGATTTTTTAGATATGAAATGTTTAGCTGTTGGTAATTTTGTCACATCCGAAGATGGACAAAAGGTAAAATGGTCTGACATAAAAGTAACGAAAGTCCACAGAGAAAACAAACACATTTTTTAGGGTTCCGTACCCAAAGGGTAAAAACGGGACCCTATTACTAAGACTTCGATGTTTGTCTGTCCGTCTGTCTGTCTGTCAGCAGGCTGCACTGTAACTCAAGAACGGTAATAGCTAGAGAGATGCAATTTTCACAGATTATGTATTTCTGTTGCCGCTATAACAACAAATACTAAAAACAATAAATTAAATAAGTATTTAAGGGGGGGCTCCCATACAACAAACTTGATACGGAACCCTTCGTGCGCGAGTCCAACTCTTTATCATCTTAAAAAGCTTAAAACAAACCTAAGCGTCAGTGACAGGGGACGCGGTACGCGATACGGGAGCGTCTGCAACGCGAAACTGGCCGTGCACACCTGCGCGACTACGGTGCGAACCGTCAAACGTTAATATCATGACACAATCTATCAAAACGTATACAGATAAAAAAATCATAAACTAAAGAGTTGTAGAAAAAATATAAAAAAAGGTTTTAAAAAAGAAGTCCAGTTATGTACACTTCAAAACACGCGTCTGACAACTTGACGCGCACGTTCCGCTTGCCGACGCGAACATCCCGCGTCGCGGTCGTGCAGGTGTGCACAGCGCCATAAGATTACATGGGCAGCGTCCGCCGCGCGGTAGACGCTACCGCTTCGCAGTCGCTTTGGTCGTGTAGGTTTGTGCAATCCTTTATTAAGGTGGTTCGTCACGGTCAGCTAGGCACTGCTGCGCCACTAGATGGCGTTAATGTCCTGATAACACGTATCTTATTTTTTTTTCAACAAAATAGAACAAATTTTTAGGAAGTAAAGTGTTTACCGGTAAAAGCGTAATATTTTTGATGTAACTAACAGTACTTAGATTATATTTTAAGTGTTAAAATAGCTATATTTGAACATTTAGCACCGGCGAAGCGGCGCGCTAGTGATTCACACACACATACAAAGATTTCATCGTAAACGGAAGCGTTAGTAAATTTCGCTCGCTCTGCAAAGCATTAGCTGGCCGAATGTGTAAGCGTTTCGACCTGTACACTAAAGGTATCGGGTTCAAATCTCTAAACTGATATACTGTTTTTGGACTTTTTTTAATTTGTTATATTTTTGTAATAATATTTTTATGCAAATATACATGATAAGAGATTTTAGTCGTGAAGCATATTACGTATTTTTGTGCGAGTTCTAATTAATAAAAATCAGGTTTTTACTATTTCAGTTATTATTTATTAATTATTACATTATTAGTTATTACATTTATTACATATTAGAAAAATAACATTTTACAATAAAATTTACATTTTATAAAAGAATAACCACTAAAGTGTAGTGGCGGTTATTCGAGAAGTAATATAATAATAAATGTGCTACCAGTTACCACAATGAAACATCTACGCAGTTTTGATTATTTTTTACTTTTCGAAGTACCACCTCTGGCAAAATAGAATTTTTATAAAATGAAACCAATTTAGGTAACATGTCCAAAATAAAATTTTCGTCACGCTCGATTTCTAATACTGTAATATCATGAGCTGGAGAAATATAGCCCACAAAATAACATTTCTTCATTTGAGAAACCCGTAGTTGCCCCTGAATCTGTAACAACAATAGGTAGGTGTAAAAATATGTTCAAACAGTAAAACAAAGCACAGCAGGTGATCACTGTTTACTGCATGCAACAACACCATGTAATTGGTTCTAACCTGATAGTAATAGTTGTGTTTTTTATTTATTTGTAAACTCCCATTGTTGTCAATATACAATGGGAAGTTTTTTCTATCTTTAGCAGCAGCATTCATGTCTTGATTGTTGCGAGCCAATGATGGGAAACATTTTATTTCCAAAATAGACTTTTCTTCTTCTATAACCCCTGAAATTCATTGATTTCAGTAAATAATAATATTTTCACAAATGATCTGGACTGAAAAACAATAATAATTTGTCAAAAAAATGCCACATGACATGGTAGGGATGTCCATCAAATTGGTTATGTGAGCAGGGCCGTGCCTGACGGGCGTTCATTGCGTGCACCGCACGCAGGCGGCCGAAATTAAGAGGCGGCCAAATCGTTACAAGTTGTTTACTGGGCAAAAATATAATCGGTTTGTTTTCATTATACTCGGCGCGGCGAACCTTGATCCCTATGACACTGACAGCTAATGTCATCATATAACATTGTAGTGGCGTCACCATTAAATTGGGATCATATTGGGGGCGTCTAAAAATGCCATTTAAAAATTTTACGTAGCTTTATACCATTAGTAATGTATTCCGTTGATATTTTTAACAAATCTTAACATTTACGAAAAGTTATCTCAATCTCAATTTATGTTTACGTCCTGCAAAACTTACGTCGTGTGACGTTTATCGACTAGGGCGGCAAGTATCGATAAAAAATGTCGGTAATGGAAACGAGTGCACAACGTTCCTTATATAGTTTACACTTTACAGTGAAAGTACTCAGCGCTGAAAGCGAAAAAAATGTTTTGTGATTTGTATGGGTACGTTTTCAAGTGGCAACAAAGGGCCGCCATTTTGTTGTTCACAAACAAAGTAATCTCGCAAACGCACAACAAACTCCCGCGTTTCACTGTTGAGTACAGTTTTTCGTTGTCTTTTCGGCATTTTTCAATACCAGCAATAACAAAACAGCAACAAAAACAAAAAACAGTAATAACAAGAAAACAGTAATAACAAGTAACACTCCGATAACAAAAACACGTGGCGCATACAAGGCGTTAGGACTCGTACTGAAGAAGCGAGCGCTCGGCGCCCGCGCCGGCCGCCGGGCGCCAGCCGCCGAGCGATCGTCGCATCGTTAGTGACCGACCAAATAGTGTGGCTATATCTAAATATATCCTATAATATTATAACCTACAATAACAATTATTTTTCAGACAAAATTTTGCCGAACGAAATGCACAACATGTGAGATCATTTTAATTATAATCTAAGCTGGAATTGGAGCTAGATTTTTTTTTTTTTAAGTATCTTTGAATAATCCAACTCAAACCCGCGACAGTTTTGTAATTTTTTTCATGTTATTATTTTTGTTTAAATTTTAAATAAAAAAATGTTTATTTTGTGCATTTTTTTTCTTAAATTTCATCCAAACATATAAATCTCATAAAACCGGTTTTTAGCCGGTTTTTCTTTTCAGAAACCGGTTTTCGGAACAAAACCAATATTTTTTTTCGTTCTCGATTTCGGTTAACCAAAAACTGATTTTTTTCCCGGTTTGATGCCCTGTGTATAATAATAAACATTAAAAATTAAAGTAGTTTTTTTTAATGTTATCCTGGGGGCGGCCATACAGACTGGCACGCAGGCGGCCATATACCCTGTACGTGAGCACGGCCCTGTATGTGAGCAGATTGGGAGTAATAACTGCCAGCAGTTAATGTTCCCCAAACAAAGGCTTTGTTGTGTTTGGCTACGATTTCATTGCTGTTCCGGAATTCTTTTAAACAACTGCTGCACTTGAATAAAAATATGCTGTTGAAGCCATCTTTCAATTCATTTATAAATAAAATACTGCTTCCTTTACATTCTGATCGGTGTCTCGCCAGTCTGAAAGCCCACTGAATGACATGCGCTAGGTCCACAATTCTGTTTCCAGAAAGACCAGCCAAATTATCTGGTGAAACATATTCAACAGTCAACTCGTGACTGTTAACAGTGGGATCAATAAGTGGCCAATTTATGTCCAATGGCTTTGCTGCTGTGGTTTCATTTTCAGTTCAACATAGGTACCAAAGAGATGAATTATTCATATCAGTATCTACACTTACGAAAAAAATGACAAAGTCCTCTACTAATAATCTTATATATAAAATTCTCGTGTCACAATGTTAGTCCACGAACTCCTCCGAAACGGCTTTACTGATTATTACCAAATTTTATATGCATATTCAGTAGGTCTGAGAATCGGCTACTCGGTACTTTATATAGGTATTGATAAGTGCATTTGTTGAATAAATAATAGTAAATTATTACAACCTGAGACTGACGGCGACCATTGTTTGTGCGACGGGATAGCGATCGACGTTGCCATGGTGACATACTTATTTAGGCATTTCAATAAATTAATATGGCAAATATATTAGGTAAGTATGGCAAAGCAACGTTTGCCGGGACAGCTAGTAATAATATACATTTTAGTGTCTAAAAAGTTGTACAATAGAGTATCTGAAGTAATTATTTTTTAACAAAAAATTGAACCCGACTTCCAAGGTAAAAACAATATTCTTAAAATGATCCAAAAAGTATGAAATAATTATTATTCTTAATTAGTGCCTTTTTCAAAATTCGACTAAACCTCAACTTATTCTGTACTAAATTTTAATTTTTTTGAAGTTTGTACCGACTAAGTTCTATGTCAAGTATCTCACTTCTAGGTAAGTACGTTTGAATTTTTACAACTAATTCCAAAACCCCTCTCCTTCTCCACTGACTCCCGGTCATTCCTAATTTTCAAATCGACATTTTTTATGAATTTCAATCGCTTCATCTCCCCGTGAAGAACTTTTTGTTTGAATTTTCTAATTTTTTCTTCTTCAAGTTCTTTTTGTTTTGTGTACACAACTTCGGATGTTATTATTTCGGCCCCGCTAGCTAGTTTTTTGCGCCTTTTAACATTATGTGTTCCTGCGCTCATTTTGTCGAGCCATCCTCAAAAGTATTGAATTTACGGGACGATCTTCGAGAATAATAACTTTTGGGGATTTTGAGTTTGTTGCAAAAGAAAACTGCTCGTTATAAACCTGTTCCGGTGCGATACTTGCTGAGGATATAGAGTTCTTTGCAACAAAAGACTGCTCGATATGAACCTGTTCCGATGCGGTACTTGCTAAGTTCTTTACAACAAAAGATTGTGTATGATGAATCTGTTCCTATGCGGTACTTTCTGAGTTCTTTACAACAAGAGATTGCGTATGATGAATCTGTTCCGATGCGGTACTTGCTGAGTTCTTTACATCAAAAGATTGCGTATGATGAATCTGTTCCGATGCGGTACTTGCTGAGTTCTTTACAACAAAAGATTGCGTATGATGAATCTGTTCCGATGCGGTACTTGCTGAGTTCTTTACAACAAAAGATTGCGTATGATGAATCTGTTCCGATGCGGTACTTGCTGAGTTCTTTACAATAAAAAATTGCGTATGATGATTCTGTTCCGATGCGGTACTTGCTGAGTTCTTTACAACAAAAGATTGCGTATAATGAATCTGTTCCGATGCGGTACTTGCTGAGTTCTTTACAACAAAAGATTGCGTATGATGAATCTGTTCCGATGCGGTACTTGCTGAGTTCACAACAAAAGATTGTGTATGATGAATCTATTCCTATGCGGTACTTGCTGAGTTCTTTACAACAAAAGATTGCGTATGATGAATCTGTTCCGATGCGGTGCTTGCTGAGTTCTTTACAACAAAAGATTGCGTATGATGAATCTGATCCGATGCGATATTTGCTTTATTACAACTATTGCAGCGATTCATGCAAAAAGACAACAATGAAGGAACTAAAAATGGTCTTAACACGTTTTCAGCCATCAGATCCATTTCAGATTGTTTTGGAATAAAAAACTGGTCTTTAGTTGATGAAGTACCAGGAAGTGACTGAACTGCAGTATGAAATTGAACCCCGAGATCCGTAGATGACGTGGTTATCTCATTGCATTTGGTGAGCCGTTCTTGTTGCATTTTTCACTCCACAAGTTGGTCCGAGTGAATTTTTTCTTGAGAAGTCTCTCACGTTGCTATTGAAGAGAAAAATTATCACCCTTCCCCTTCATGCCATACAAAACAATCTGTACTATCTGTTCCTAATTTAGTTATTGTAAAATTTTGTAAATTCAATTTAGAAATATAGTAAAAGCTAAAAACTTCTCCTTGTGGACAAGGCATGACCGCTTGCAGATCATAGACGCACACTACAAAATCATCCATATTTTGATTATCGATCTACATCTTCAGTTCTAGCAAGATATTTTTCTGTCAAATGCAGGTCGTATTTTGCTTGCAAAAGCGGTTTATCACTTGCATTTTAAAAGGCTGTGCAGTCTTCACATTGATCCTTTTAAGGTTTCCAAAAAGAATTAATGTTAAAGTCATTAACGAATAAGTTATAATATATTTTATATGAAACATAAGGCTTGTTTTCTTCTTTGCACTTGTCAACATAAAGACGATGCAAAGGAGCAATAGACATGCTGCTATCAATATATTCACGCTTTGAGTGAGCGGCAAAAGTGACTCTCAACTCTGGGAATAGAATTGATATGTCCTCTGATACCACCCTTCAAAGCGGCCTCTAGTTGGTATTGGTTTCCATGTTTGCCTCGATTTTCTTGCATTAATCCCGATCGTTCAAATTTTTTCTTGACCACAGTTTTATCGGAAATAGCAAGTACGTATTCATGAAATATAATTTGCGTATCGTTTTTGGGGAAACAATTTAAATTTATTTATTTATTGTTAATGATCTAGCAGCATTAAGCTGATATGACCATATCACACAGTGTTGTAATTCATACACTCGTTATTAATTTCTTTTGCAGGACTTATTTGTCATCAACCATTTATCAAGTCTATTTTTAAAGCTGTTAACAGTTGGCGCAGATACAATATCATCGGACAACTTATTCCATGTCTGCACAACTCTATTGCTTAAGAAGTTGTGAGCAACAAGTGAGTTTGCTGGTGTACGTTCTAGTCTGAGATGATGACCTCGAGTTGACCTGGATTTCACATCTTTCCTAATATAATATCTTCAAGCTCTGGCACGTTATAACAATGTGTTAATATTTTATATGTAAATTATTATTAAATAATCTAAATTCTAAATGACGTCGCTTGTTCGAAATGTTCATTGTTCAGTCCTTCTGTATCCTGCAAATCATTTAAAACTACCAAATGGTTCCAATCCACAACATATTTTTGCTCATCGAGGAATTGGCTTTTATCTTCCCAGTGATTACGGATAAGCTTAATCATGTGGCATGGATCTAGAAATACCGCCACTCCGTGATCTGATGAAGGGTGCTTTTTTATGAAATAAGGGGGCAAACGAGCAAACGGGTCACCTGATGAAAAGCAACTTCCGTCGTCCATGGACACTCGCAGCATCAAAAGAGCTGCAGGTGCGTTGCCGGCCTTTTAAGAGGGAATAGGGTAATAGGGGAGGGTAGGGATGAGAAGGGAAAGGAATAGGGAAGGGAAGGGAATAGGGGAGGGAAGGGAAGGGAATAGGGTAGGGATTGGGCCTCCGGTAAACTCACTCGGCGAAACACAGCGCAAGCGCTGTTTCACGCCGGTTTTCTATGAGAACGTGGTATTTCTCCGGTCGAGCCGAAGCATGGCTCGCCCACGTATTAAAGGTGGTTTTTATGTTTTTTGGATTTTTAACCCACAACAATTTTAATTAATTAATTTTAATTGGCGGGATGACCATTAAAGGTTAGAGATACAACTTTAACTCCAGCATCATGACATTTAGCTCTGTAAAACCCGGTGATCCATCGATGCCAATTATACAAAGTTTTTAAGTGTGGAAGACACGTATCAAAAGTATTACGAACGTATGTATGTATGTATAATGTATATGCTCGAGGACTATGGGCCAGGCCACAACACTGCGATGCGGCGTCGTATCGCAAAAACAACCATAGAAAAGCAATGTTGCAACGAACAATAAATTAGATACATCATTAGTCATTACTAATGAATCTCTTTTTTTGCAGTTCACATAAAATTCCTTTGAGCGATAATTCGCTCTTTTAGAGACGCCGGGTCTTTTGTTTTAAACTTTTTTTAACTTTTCTATGCTTAAGATTTAGTAGCTCGTGATCAGTGGGCCACTGATCACGAGTTGTACGGGTTTTCATAGATACAATGATTGGTTGCGACTTGAGTTGTACCCTCTTTTTGTAGGTTTCTTGGGAATGTACTGCTTCAATGTACTCCTGCCTTTGAACTTTATCATGGATTCGTCAATACATTTTTTTTCTATGTGACTGTAATTTACTTTATAAGCTTCTCTAATCATCTCTATGAATGGTCTGGTATAATTTGTCGAAATGAGGATCGTTTCGCGTAGGCTGTAGATTATAATTGAACCCGTCATTTCGAAAAGGGTACAAGTCCATAAACAAAAACTTTACAGGATCAACAAAAAATTGTTTCTTGTAAAAAAAGTCTTCAGAGTGAAATAAACTGAACATAGGAATAGATAAACAAAAAGACAGATATTTTTGTAATATTTATTTGAAAAGATACATAAAAAAACACAGTTTTATTTTATTTAAATGTTTGGATTCATGCCCTTTTCGAAATGACTTCTTTGCAGTACATACAAATCTGAAGAACTGTTACTTAATCATCTTGAGTTTCTTGATATTCATTGTTTGCTGAAGTTGTAGGCCATGCAAACACCTCTGCATAGAAAAGTGGGTACTCCGCAGGCATATATTTTTCAAGTTTTCTTAAATCTGACTTTTTTTTTCATTTATTGGAACTTTACAAGTATATGCAGGAGTATTACTGTTGGTAAGGGTGGCTTGGTGCCCATCCTCTGCAAGAGCTGGAAATCATGACTGACTAAATAGTCTATGGACTCACGTGTTGTCACAAGACCTGGTGTGTCCTTGGAAAATGTGAAATGTGATACCTACCTTGGAAATAGAAAATGTCACCTTTTTATCTTTGGGTACTCCTTTGCCATAGGAATCTACAGATAGCACCAGTTTCTTATAATGGTTGGGCCACCATTTTTTGGTGTTTATAATATCTTCAGTTTTGGGCCTTACTATTTCAAACTTTTCATTAGCCTCAGCTATAAGGAATTCATATTCAGCTGGCGTATAAATCCTGTCATTTTTTCTAATGTGCCTCTTTGCTGTCCCAAACATTCTATCATTGGGAAGGAATGAATGACCTCTTTTAGGTATGTAATATTCTATTTTACTTATATTGTTATTTTGATCAGCCACAAGAGATAAAAGAATACGGACCATGGCATGATTCCGATTCTGGCCAGCACATCCATCTGAAAATAGGTACAGTTCATTAGCATCACTACCAATATACTTTTTTATATAATCCAGCACAAACGTACCCACTTCATTGGGACTTTTGTTGGCGACTTCTTCGCAATAAGAATAAAAAACAGATTTACCAGTTTTTAGATCATATATGCAAAACTCATACAGCCAAAGTTGGCGAAGATAAAAAAACCTCCTGAACTGGAATATGCGGAAGGGGCAATTTTTGCATAAAGTCAAATGCAATTCCGTACACCTTTGGATCATTCTTGCACATGTTTTCCACTTGTTGCATTTTTTTGTAAAACTTATTTGCTTTCCTTTTGTGGAGCTCCAAATCCGCTCGATAGACTCTTTTTGCATTATCATTAATATGTGGATTTTTTAGTTTGATTTTTAACTCTTCACACAGTGCACAGACGTCAATTTGCTTTCTACCAAATGATAAGCTAAAGTTTTCATGGAAATATTTTAAGAAAAACTTATATTTTACCGGATGATCTGGATATTTCTGTTCATATAATTGGTGCATAATTTTTACATTAAGTTTTACATCTAAATAATAAGATGATGCATCGTTATTATAGTAGTGCACACATTTAACTGGAAATGACTCCACATGCTCCCGTAGTTTAGTTAATGTCTCACCAGACGATGCATTGCTCCGTGATCCTTCTGATTTGCCTCTATGATCTATGGGCTGCTCATTTGTTTTTAAACAGTCACAGAAACGTCTGACCTGTTTTTGGGAAATTCCATGGATGCTGCAAAATGCTTTTTTGCAAATCCTTTTTTTTACACCTTCTATCTTAATATGATATATGAAAGTAAACTCTCTCTTCTTAGGTTCTTCAGATCGAGGCCGTTTTCTATTTATTTCCTTCTTTTCAATCAATGCCTGTAAGTAGGTGTCATGGGTACTTTTACTATCAAATTTGTTTACAAAATAGATTGTATTTTGCTTGTCTTCTTCAGATTTTGATTGCATACATTTTAAATTACATCTATAATAAAATAATAAATCTTATAGGTAATATAAATAAGCGATATATGATGATCAGAATAAAATGGTACGAAAAACTAACCTGCAATCAGCTCCAGTTTGTCTTGGTGCAACATCTTTGCCTTTGTGGTTTTTATGAGCCTCCTCGGCAAGCTTGGCTTTTTTAATTATATTATATTATGTAATAGTTTTCTTTGTTCCGTACACCAGTCACTCTTTTTCTTGATTTATAAGCAGTTTCCGCAAGCTCACGATTCTCCATTTTCGTAGAACATAAACTATGAGGTTATGTCACAATTGACAGCTACGTTTCGTTTCACTTGAAAGGGGCATAAGTCCAGGACTCGTGCCATTTTCGAACAGACTTTGAATTTTGTTTGCCTTATAAGTTGACTTAGATTATATGAAGATGTGCCCTTTTCGCAGGGTATGTGTGAATTGATTAGGTTAAAAAAATGACGCCAAGAAAAAGAATTTGAAAAAAGTGTGACTCGTGCCCATTTCGAAATGACGGGTTCAATTGTCATTCAGGTGTGAGTTACCGAGGATCCAAGAGAATCGATTGAGTGACATAAAAGATATGTACCCATCACGTAAATCAGGTGAAGATGACCAGTAGTCTCTGTAACTTGAACTTTTTTTAAACCCATCACTAAGTTCAAAGCAATGAACACCGAAATTTCATCCGTAGTAACTGGTTTGTGGATATTTCCTTTTTGTTCAGCATATAAATTCGTGTGAAATGTTATGTGCTGTATGACGACGTCTGTCCAAAGCAATTGAAAAATTCTAAGAGGGCTCAACTGCTGGCGTGCTTCTAAACGAGATATTTCTTCAGGCAAATGGACTGATGGTGTATAGTCGTCAGGAGCTAAAATTGTGTAAGCTCGTTTCTATTTTGGAGGTCTTATGGCAGGGACTGACGGCGAAACAGCTACGGCATCGGGCTGTCTATTCTGTACCAGCTGAGCTAGGGGAATCTCATCTTCAGAATCAAACTCCTTATCAGATGGCAAAAAACTCTCACCTAGTGTAATTTCTCGCGAATCATTTGGCCCTTCTTCAATTTCGAGTAGATCTTCTGTGTCTGAGCCATGAATGAAAGTTTAGTACAGTAGATGACCGTGGCGCTAGTAACAATTAATTGCCTCTGTGCCGTTTGGGGTCCCTTGAGCTTGAACGATCGTAGTACACAGCACTTCGGTAAGATGGCGCCATTCTTAAATACGCGCCAAAATATAGGTGGTAAATGATGACCACCGTGCAGAAAAGAGATAAGTACTAGCTTTGTCTGGTGCTACCAGACTTGAGACTATACGAATCTTATTTACCCCACACCAAATTATTTTTTTATACCTACATATAATACTTTTTACGTATTTTTATTATTTTCAATCTTCCCGTGAGTTCATCCGCGTTAATATAAATAATATACATTTTTTCCAGAATTTTTTTACTTAAGTACTAAGAGCTTAAGAGCAGAGAATGATTCAGTTGTAAATCCAGGGGTTCCTTTCACTGATTGATACCACCGGGCCAGGGTGCGAGTATGTAGAAGGCATTGTATTAAATGAGTTTCTCACAAAATTATAGGGACGTGGACTAATGAAATGCAAAGTTAACGCAAATTTTCGAACTTCTACCCAGCTAGCATCGCCACCAGTAGAAATGCGAAGTATCTAGACAAACTGTGGAGATAAAGTTAAGGTGCCGTTCCGATCTTTTTTCGTTTCGAAAAATTCAATTAAAATGCCACTTTATATACTATAGACTGTAGTCCTAAAAATTCAAATAATATCCTATTTTATGAATTATGACATAGACTATAGTCTGTCATAAAATGGCATTTTAATTGAATTTTTGTTGGTCGCGATTAGCCGCGGTAAAGATCGGAACGGCACCTTAAGTTTATGTCCACTTTTTGTCTATACTTTCGCATTTCTACTGGTGGCCATGCTAGGGCTACAGGTGAAATTTTACTTTTGGTCGATTTTAAAAAGTCTGATTTTGGGTGGACTGCACTTAAGAGCCCGGGTTACCCTTGAAATTCTCATACATACGTAATACCAAAATCATTTTGTCATACGAAAATATTTAACATGTTTGAGTTATTTTTCAGCTTAAAATAGTAATTACCTGGGTTCCTGAACAAAAATTAACTTCAAAATATTTAAACACTAAAAAATAGAGTAAAACACTAAAAAATATATAAATAAATAGTAAATTTACTACAAAATATTTAAATACAAAAAAATATTTTTTAGAGTTGAAATATTTTGTAGTAAATTTAATATTTATGTATATATTTTTTAGTGTTTTACTCTATTTCTCAGTGTTTAAATATTTATTAGTAAATTTAGTAAAAAAATTATACACAAAAAAATTTTTTTAGTCTTTAAATATTTTGAAGTTAATTTTTGTACAGGAACCTAGGTAATTACTATTTTAAGCTGAAAAATAACTCAAACATGTTAAATATTTTCGTATGAGAAAATAATTTTGGTATTACGTATGTATGAGAATTTCGAGGGTAACCCGGGCTCTTAATATTTCTGCTTTGTTCTGATTTATTAACCGTTTTTCCTCATTTCCTCGATAACTTCGGAAAGATCGGCGTTCTTGTTCAAGAGGCGACGGTTTTTTGATCTGAAACTAGCCTGCTTTCTTTTTCGTGTTTGGCCACGTTGCGATGGCGTCCCGGTGAGGTATGGCCATAACAGCTGTTGTTAGACTACCAGGCCCATGTCGAAAATGGATGGGTCATATGAACCACCTGGTGACGTATATAGGACGATATTAGAGCATAAAATAATAAGATTTAGCACTATGCCGTCACTTGTAAGCTGTCCAACTGAGTGCTGGTGAGAATTCAAAAGTGCATGAAGGGTGACTACATTTTGGTCATATGATTCTGTACGGCATTTTTACCATCGATAGATACATGAAAAATCAGGGCCCCCGCTACCATATTATGTGCAATGTATGCAATGCACACGGGCGCCATCTAGGGGCGCCAAATCGATATTTTTTGGGGCGCCAAAACCAAGGACCCAAAAAATTTGCCTAAAGGGGCGCCAAAATCCTTTTTTTGCACACAGGTTCCAGTAGCCCTTACGGGGGCCCTGTGAAAAATAATAAGAAAGCCCGCAGTGCCGTACAAAAATGATGCGCCACTAAGTCGGTATTTTTATTTTACTTTCTGACAATTTCCATGGTAAATTTGGTCATTTGATTCTATACGGCATAAGTTTCATACTGTTTCAATACAGCTTCGAATCAATAATTCCGCAAAGCCGTACAAAAATAATGCAACAATCGAAAAAAATCGAGGGTTATAACCCTCTCTTTTTCAGTGGTCCGGGGGGTGATTTGAATCAGTACGGCTTCGGTTCCAAACATTATTTTAGCACTCAAAAGTACTATTAAAAATAATGCCGTCTAAAAATTTTTGTTCATTTGAATAATTATCTTAATTTCATGGTAGGTATACTTGATTTTTAAGCTGTAAAATTATTTAACTCTGTAGGGCAACTTTATTTTTAATATGATATTGTAAAATACAGGTGCCATTAAATAAGAAGAATATTATTATTTTGTTTTTAGTATTTCTAAGAAAACTTATTTATTTTTCCAGTAATGTTTTTGCAGCAGCTAACAATCAGTTAATACTCTATCTCGAAAGTATTTAAAACTAGTTGCTGGTCGTCACAAACAGGTAAACTTTCAGCTTTTCTAAAATGAGGAAAGTCTGGCCGTCGCAAGCTCTTGGTCCATGAGTAAATCAGTCTAACAATCAGTTAATACGATGAAATATAAAAAAGAAACAATCATAAAATAACAAAAGACGGATTAGATCCATTTCACTCTTGAGCCGATACTTCATCTTCCACGTCTGTTTCAGCCAAACAGTCTTGAGCATTTGGACTATTGTTCATACTTAAATACTCTGTATGATACACAGTTGGTATCACTTTGTTTGAGCACAATTTTGACAGATCAGTGTATTTCTGTTTGTAAATGGGCAGCATCGCTTTGTAACATGGTTTTAGCTGTATGTTTCTCTTCTTCGCTATCTCGATTTGTTCTGTTTGTGCGTCAGGATTCATAGAGTATTTCAAAAAAGCCATATTTGCAACCGATTTTTTAAATGTTACTGTCCTTAATTTGCTAATTTTTCCGGTTAAATTACCTTTAAAATATTTTTCAGCAACATGTCCCATTTGGTAAAATCAGCATAGCTAAGGACTTCTACTTCATATGGTTTTGGTAACTTCCTAGCCATAGTAAAAATTGTGCTTCACTGTGATGGTGCCCACACTATAATGCCTCTTAAGCTTCTTTCTATTACGGAGTGCATGGAGTCTACTGGCATATAAGTATGCCCCGGGAGCAAATAATTAATTTGAATCGATAGCAGATTGTTACAACTTTGAAGTATTTCATTTAAACAAGTTAATACTATTTTATTTTTATTCTGAACAGGGCATGAGTCACAATATAATAACAAATGTTTTACTGAACCCCTTTGATCCACATTGTTGACATACTTCTGTAAAATAGATGATACTTCATTAGCACCCCTTTTTCCATTATTTTCTGACCATGTGTAGCAGTACCCATTTCTAGTGCCTGATTCATAAAATGTTAAATTGTAAACGGCCACTTTGCGAGAGTAATACAGCATCATATTTTCACCATGAGGAGTGTTCAATACCTTCTGAAGGTCAAATGATGCGCATAAAACACTATTATCTTTATTATGAATAATTTGATGTGCTTTAAACCTTTCAGCTGATTCTTCTTTATCAATTAAATGTTTCCGTTTCTCTTCTGCATCAAAATTCTTATCGTTTTCATATTGTATGCACTTCAAACACTTGTCTTTGCGAGGCAAATGAAAACCAATATTAAATTCCGTGGTAAAAATCTTTTTGAAATGCTTTTCTCCAGCGTAGACGTTGCCATCTTTAACCTGAGTCTCTTTATATATTGTATACAAATTTGAAATGTTACGAAATTCTGTTGGCAAATACGATCTTGTGCTGTTTTTTCTGCAGTAATGGGAGGGCAAAGCTGGTAATTCCTTGATGTACGTTCTCACTTTTTCGGTGACTAAGTTGAAGTTTTATTTTGTGGTTCATGTTTACCACGCATCTTTTGCACTTCCAAATGAAGCGTTACTAACTATATTGTACACAGTTTTTTGTTTCATATCTAGTGTACAGGTCAAAAATTGTAGGCACACTTGGATTTGCCCTTCTCCATCATTAATAAAGTAAGTAAAGGTGTTGGCACGCCTACCAGTGTCTGTTCGCTTTTGTTTTATAGCCATCTTTTTAGAATGCCAGTCTTTACGTCTTTCAGAAGACAAACTCCAGAAATGGGTAAATATCATTTTTCTCCTTTCATCGGTTAATTTATAACATATATTAGAACAAGTTTGTAGAGTACAGGGATTCGGTTTCATTTCTTTGGCCGCAATCACTTTTCCTTTAGAAGTTACATACTCATATCCGGCATCTCTCTTTGCTTTAGTTTCTTTTCTTTTGTTTTTCTGCTTCTTTTTTTGTCTTCCACCTACTTCAGAAATTTCATTCTTCTCTACTTGAATCTTAGATTTCCTAGTCTTCGTAGTTGTCTTGTTTTTCTGTTTTAATTTTTTCCTTTTTTTCGTGCCATCTTCAGCATATGATGAATCTTCCCATGACGAAGAACTCCATACAAAGTCTTCATTATCTGACAAGTCGACATACTTTGCTCTCGTTTGTTGTCTCAAACGCTTATTTTTCATTTGTTCATCATGCTTAATTTGTTTAAGGTGTTCATGCCTCTCTTTGATACTATCTTCAGCATCGCCAGTTCCTATTTCTTTGTCGACGTATTTGCTAGCATAAAATTCATTCTGTACTGTTTCATTTATGTCAGGTATTTTCTCAGCGTTATAAATCTCTTTTTTATTATTTTCTTTGTCTTGTATATTTATTTCTGTATTTATATAATTTCTTTCAAATATTATGTCTTCTTTTTCTTGTAAAAACTGGTTACTGTCACATCGATCTAGTATTTTGTTTGGTTCAATCTCAGTTGTTGCAGTATTGTATTCGTCATTTATGATTATGTTGACTGTCTTTTCAGGTTGTTTCGATTCGATCTCATCAAAGTGTTCCTGTCGGATTTGTTGACAAGCCTCCTCAATTTCGTGCAGTCGCTGAATTTCTCTGAAAATTTCAAATTCTTTTTGTATCACGTCATTACTTTTTTTTCTGCAATATTTTTTTCCTGGAATGGATCTTTTGTGTCATCTATCAAGTCGCAAACTGTAAAATACATGGTGGTGCAGTTTCTTTGTTTTTACTGCACATTACAACTGGTAAAGGCATCGATAGTTCCTTGTTTGCGATATTTAAAATTGACTTTTGTCTATAATGTTTTTTTCTAGGTGTTTTAAAAACCAATCTTTTAACTACTGATGGCTTTGAGTCTATCTCCTTCAGTTGTGTTCCTGTTCATCGTTCAGTATTGTTGCGTACTTTTTGTAAAAATGCTGCCTCTTGCTTTCCATTATGACCTGAAAAAATATGATAGTAAGTAAATAAGCAAACTCATCATCATCATCACTACCACCAGTCACCACACCATGAATTATTTAATCATAAACCTATTATTGGTACTTTTAATCGTCTTTAAGATCGAAACCCGAATTTGTCGAACGTTTTAATGTTAACGCCAAGCGTAATATACAGTGGACAGTGGTATATGGTTGGAGTTGCTATAGCAATTCTGAAGTGATCTCAGACAATGAGTTCTCATATCATGAAAGTGCATCCTGATTCCTGGATCCAAAGTCACTAAGCATAATTAACACATTAGTCTGTACAGAAAACCTTATAAGTGACTAAAAATAGTGAAATTATTATTTTTAACAAAAAATTTAAACCGACTTCCAAGTGAAAACAATAACATTACTTATTCTTAAATGAACTTAAAAGTATTAAATAATTCTTACTGTTTAGAAGTGCCTCTTTTAGAATTTGCACTATTTCTGTATATTACAATCTTCATAATTTTGAAGTCGGTACCAGTCCCAAAAATTTAAAATATTTTGTCATAGAATTCACGATTCTGAGCTGGTACCGACTTCAAAATAATGAAGATTGTAATATACAGAAATAGTTGAGGTTTATGCAAATTCTAAAAGAGGCACTACTAAACAGTAAGAATTATTTAATACTTTTTAGTTCATTTAAGAATAAGTAATGTTATTGTTTTCACTTGGAAGTCGGTTTAAATTTTTTGTTAAAAATAATGTTATATACCTACCTATCTAGTTACTTACCTTAAGTGACAGTTATAAGTACTTTCTATATCAATTTTTATAATTTAAATACTAATAAATAGCTTACTTACTGATTTAAGAGTCCGTTATGCATTTCAGAACCAAAATTCCCTTCTTTAACACGCTTTTTCTCGATCTATTTGTGAGCATCGGCAACAAAATACACACGTGTAGTCTCTCTCGAGCAAACTGACTAATACACGGCGTATGTGCGGGTCATGTCAGTTTTTGCAGTATGAAATCAATAAAAACATTATAAAACGCTCCTTATTCTTTTACACAAACGACTTAATGCCTGTATTGAATAGCATTATAGTTTTACTTCTGTAACTTTTGCTAAAATATAACTTCACAGCAAAGTTACTCAAAGTCCACAAATTTGCTCAATAACAGTAAGTCAAAATTACTTAAACGCCACTCGCTACATACAAAGACAGAGACTAATTTTCTTATACGCTTTATTGAATCGAAATGTAGTAAATCAAAATTACTTAAACGCCATTTATTGTATAAAAATGCATAGACTACTTTTCTTACAAGCCTTAGATATTTTAAATGCTACAATTCAAAATTACTTGTGCCTAGTTTTATTTTATTTTAAGAAGACCAAATGTTCTTATAAAACATAAGCTTCTAAATTGCCAAATGCCAAATTTACTTAAAGTTAATTATTAGTTTATTACAGAAAAACAAAATTGCTTAAGTGACAAGCACGAAAAAAACGCCAAAATCGTGTCGCTTCAGGACTCGTGCCGACGGAACTCCCATTTTTTTCAATTTACTGAAGCGCCAAAAAAGTGCTCGTATTGCTATGGGACCTAGACAGATCGACGCAGAAAAAAAGGCTGATTCCGAATATATATATATATATATATATATAACTCAAAATGCCTGTTTTGTCGCTTCGGTAATTTTGCCTTTCCGGTGACGATATGGATTTTAATAAATATTGTTAAGGATAAAGCCATCTTAGTAAAAAAATACGAAAGTATTTATTTGTATTAGCAATAAAAAAAATAATATAATATGGTGGTAGTTGATGAAAAGTTTACGCGTCTTGTGCTAGTGCACAAGACGCGTAATCAGTCGGTGTTGCTACCAACTAAAAATCGGAAGAAATAGGGAGATTGCTTCCTAAATAAAACAAATTAAAACACGTGTCAAAGATATTAATCATTTTTATTTAGTTCATACCAATGCTTATTTCCCATTTTTTGATGAAATTCATTTTTAATTGGGAAATCATAACAATAATTATTATTTTCGATAATATAACGTTTGGTATGTAATAATCCAATTATGGATTCTGTATTTAATCTATTGCGTTGAGATGTTTTCATCAAATTTATCGATGAAATGAGTGTGGCAACGCTAAAACGTTCAATACAAATGAAGTTAATGTTGGAAACATTGACGAGTTATCACCACATTTAAGTGTTGCCACACTCGTCCAGAATTCTTCAATGTTATCAGAAATTTTTTGTATGTCTTTTATATTACGGAGTAAACGCCATTATGTGTCAATTGCTTGGTAATTTGGACTGTTATGTAATTTTGGAAATGTTGCCACTATGTCCACAATTGACGGTCGTTCACCTTTTTTAACACTTTCTGGACAAAACGCACTGAAGTGTTTAATTGGGTTATTTTTTATGGGAAATCTTGCAATAATCTGATCACAAGCTTCTACAAAAAATTGCAAGCATCTCGTCCTGAATAAATGTGTTTGATCAGAAGTCAGATTTTTATCTTTTAAGAGAATGCTCATGGCGTTTGCTCCGAAGTACATATCGTCTAGATTCAAAAACATGTGGGGATTTTTGTATTCAATATTTTCTACTACAGTGTTTTTGACGTAATCTCTTTTTAATAAGCACTCGAACAACGTCTTTAGACAGGCACAGACTTGATCATACAACACATGAATCTTTGCATGTTCTGATTGCATCTCTTTGTTTAATTTATTAAAAATAGGTAATACGAAGTCTAAGAACTGCAGGAATAATAATGTGACTGGATCATTTAATTTTTGTAATATATTGGTAGCTGCCAGTACTTCGTTGTTTAATGAAGCGTCGGTGAAAAACAACTTTAAAGCTTGGTATTGCTTCAAGATCCTTGATACAGCTGCATACACTGACAGCCACCTGGTTTGACAAGGATGAAGTATTTTATGAATTTTAAGATCACAAAATATTAGAAATTCTTTATACATTCCAATCCTCTTAGGACTTGAAGAAAAATAATTATAAATGTCTCTTAGGGTGTCTTCAACAAATCTCGGTATTTTACTACAAGCATAAGAGGCGCATAAATGGAAGGAATGGCAGATACATTTCATTACAAACAATTCCTTCAATTCGTGGGTCAATAATGACATAACCGAATTATTTGAACCCATCATTACATTGGCACCATCGGAAGCAAACCCGATCAGATTTTGTTCATATGGTATATTATGCACCTTAAAGAAATCTGTGATGTTATTGTACAATGTAGACGCATCTGCTGTTACAAGTGGGATTAGTCCTAAAAAACTATCTCTTACATGGTAATTCTTGACGTACCTGACGACTAAGCACAAATGCTTAGTAGTGCTCCTGTCGGTAGATTCATCGATTATTAAAGAAAACTTATTATTTCGTAAGTCTTCGCAAAGAGCCTTAAAACTTTCTTCACTGATAACATTGTTAACGATAGCCTGTACTCTGGGACGCGAGCATTTTAAACTATCCGCTACTTTCGAATCGGGGCAGGCTTTCACTATCAATTTTGTTAGGTGGTCAGTTATTGCGTACGGCAGGTTGTGTTCTGCTACAAATGCTGCTATTCTAATTTCAGCTGAAACCACATGAAAGATTGTTAATAACCATATCCTTCTCTTGTATGAGTGGATTTCTCGCATACGAAATGAAATTTCCATACAAAAAGAGCAGAGAAACAATTGAATAGTTGTAGAAAGCCTATACAAAATACGAAAAAACTCACCTTCTCTAATTTGATTATTGAAAGTAAGAATTTCCTTATTTACAAAACCAGTCATCTTAGGTTGGGATGCCAAGTTTTTTACGCTTTTTTGGTGGATTTGATACGAAGCGTGTTTTTTTTAAAGAGTCGATCCCAGATGAAATGTTTATCTCCTTCTTGTAGCTTAGACAGTAGGCGTAGTTTGCATCTTTATTACTGCTTGCCTGTAACCACCCAGCAAACTTCGGGCGTGTTTCCCACTCTTTTTTATATTTTTGTACATATCTTTTTCTTTTTGTTCCGAACGTACCATTACTAGTGGTTGGAAAATCACTGTCTGGGTCTGAACTAGACATTTCGTTTGCGTTACAATATGGGAAGTTGCGTATCGGAATTCGGACGAATGATTAGAAAATGAAATATTGAATAATGAAAATTCAAAATTGAAACCTGTCGCATTCATATCGACGTATTTCAAAAAAATATTCCCCTACAATAATATTCAACTTTAGTGAGTATGAATTACAGCTTAAATTTGCTTGTTTATTGAAAGGCCAATCTAATGCCTTGCCCCTTGGTGAATAACCATTTATGCACTGTTGTATTGCCATGTTAAATTTGGTGTTACAAACTTCAAAATAAGTATAAATTAAGTTTAATGTTCTAAAATTTAGTAAATCGGGAGATTATACCCTAAAATCGTTTTATCGGTATTTGTTTGCCAAAATCGGGAGATCTACCGATAAATCGGTAACTTTTACAACACTGCGCGTAATGAATGAAAACCGATCATGAAAGCCTCATATTACTTCAAGTAGTGGGGGTAATAAGACAATATTATAAAAAAAATGCTTGCAATACGGATGACTCACACAATAATCCTTCGAGCCCCAAGCGGTCGCATACGACCGCGATAACAATAGAAAGGTTAATATTGTTATCGAGGTCACATGCGACCGCTTGGGGCTCGAAGGATTATCGCGTGAGTCATCCGTATTAGAGGTTCAAAGAAACTGAAAATCTTCTCAGGGATTAATGTAAAGTATTAATCCTACAATCTACTTACAATCTACATTATACCGTAAAACTTATGAAAATTATTTGATTTAAATATGGGTAATAAAGGAATGTTAATAACTTCGTGGTGTATGCTCGACGCATGTGTACTGATTACTTCAAATGGCTCATTATACATATAGTTACTAAAATATTTATGCGCTATATCGGGTCTTATAAATGATCGCGTACTACCCGTATCTATCATGAATTTAGAATTTAATTCCGGTATATAAATGTATGGCAACCTAAGATTTCTATCACATTTTATTTCGATTATTTCATGGGGCCGCTTGAGGCTTTTCCCCGAAAATATTCAATTGGTTGCACTACATAATTTTCTGAATTAAAACTTATATTATCAACTTCCTGGGAAGTTGAAGCTTGAGGATTCTCCTCATTTAATTGTAAATGATTTATAGTTGGTCTAGGGGCTGTCCTCATAGACACATCCGTATTCTGTTGTTGAACCTGAGGTTTGTAACCTAAATTTTGTGGTGGTATATACCCGAATTGAGGTCTATTATCGAATTGAGACTGTGGCTTCTGGCCATGTAATTGGTTAAATGGTTTATTTGAGAAATGGTTCTGATGAAACCTATTTTTTTGACCAAACTGTTGCGGTGTCATTCGCTGGAAATTATTATTAAAATTTGGTCTATAACCGAATTGAGGGTTGTTATTAAAATTAGGCTTATATCCGAACTGTTGATTATTATTATTATTATTATTATTATTGTTGTTAAATTTAAATTTTTGTGACATTGTTTTTTGATAATTAAATTGTGCCTGTTGCGGAATTCCGAACTTAAATGTATTGGGCTTTTGCATAAAATTATTTTTATAATTAAAATTATTAGTTTGAAATTTTTTATTTTGGGAGTATATTATATTTTTCGCGTAATATTGTTCATGAAAATTCACTTCCTCTAATACAATGCTAAGTACCTTTTCCAAATTTTCCGGTACTTTTAGTCTCACTATTCTTACCTTTCTCACTATTCTTATATATGCTCAGGTAAGTTGTATAAGAATACATTTAATGCCATATTATTATAAATTATGATTTTACTTTTCTTAGTCTCCTCGTTGTCTATTCTATTGACTTTAGAAATTAAATTTGATCTGACAGATTGTATCCTATTGCAAAAATCTAAATAGGTTTCGTGAGTTCTAATTTTTAAATTTTCTAACTCAATGGCTATGCACTCTTCGTTACGTTGATCACCAAAATGTTGGATTAACAGATCCTTAAAATCAGTCCAAGATATATACATCCTCTCTTTCACTAATAAGAGCAGCAGCATTGTCTATTAACCTGTTCATTAAACAATGCATAATATAAGTATTTTGGGCTTGGCTACCCTTAAACTTTTCAATTATATATTCACGTTTTCTTAAATATAAGTTTAGTTGTCTTTTATCACACGACCAATAATGTTGGCAAATCCGTGCAATGCCCCACCACCACCATGCAGGTTGAAAACCTCGACGCGCGTTTCGCTCCAATACCGGAGCATCCTCAAGATGTGGACTCTACGAACAACGTCCGTCAAGTGCCGCCGCCGGCCAAAACACCGCCTTTTATATCCTATCGAGCCCCGCTACTATCCCCACTACCCCCACTACCCTCACCAGTACCCCCGAACATATTAATAAGCGGTGACGTAATCAAGCAAGTTTGGTCATTCAACAATGCAAATCTGTTATTTTTCTTTTCTTTTATGATCTCTAATTGTTCCAACACGCTCAGCCGAAAGCCTCTATCGCATTTATGTAAAACTTTACAGGAATGGGCATCGGCCACGGTATGATTTCTATCTAAAAGATGTTTAGTAAAATGTTATTGTTCTTATCAGGATGACCATTCCTATAAGCCGCGATATGTTCTTTATACCGAGTCTCAAAGCTGCGTCCAGTTTGACCCACAACATATTATACACTATCGCATTCAGGACAATCGATCTTATAGACACCGGACTGTGTTTTAAAGTATTATTTGTCCTGAATGCGACATGCATATCGTTGTTTTTCATTATTTTGGATAAGTGTGCAGATACCTCTCCCATGTAGGTCAAACTGGACTTATATCTAACTATCTTCTTATCAATAGGACCTGCGTACAAAAGCTTAACCAGTTCTGTCTTGTTATTATTTTTCAAAATATTATTAATAATTTTTGGACGATATCCGTTGGATATCGCAATTCGGAAAATGATATTAAGCTCATTTTGATAATTATCTTTACTAAGAGGGATCGATAATAATCTATGAATGTAACTATGAAAGGCCGCGAGTTTGTGTTGCCAAGGATGACATGACGAAGCATGAAAGTAGTATTAGTATATGTCGGCTTGCGAAAGATTCCAAAACTGTGTTTATTATAAATTCTAGAAATAGATAAATCGAGAAAATTTAGGGTGTTATTATCTTCACATTCTAATTTGAATTTAATTTTAATATGTTTTTATTTAGTTCTTTAACAAATACGTCTAGTTGCCTCTGTGTACCCGTCCAACAAAGAAAACAATCATCTACGTATCTAAAGTAATATAAAATACTTTTATTAACGACGATATTTCTTTGTTCAAAATCGTCCATAAATATTTCGGCCATCAAAGGACTTAAAGGTGAACCCATAGCTAGACCGTCGTCTTGAACAAAGAATTCGCCGTTAAATCGAAAGTAGTTTTGTTCCATGCAGGTTTTAGTAAGAGTAAGCAATTCATTACTTTCACCAGGAGGTAAACGTTTTTCTAATGCATTCCTTAAAATACCCAATGATTCCTTACGTGGAACATTAGTGAATAAACTATCGACATCAAGTGAAACTAATTTGCAACGAGGTGGCAAAGTCACATCTTTAATTTTGTTGACCAATTGTAGACTATTTTTTATGGCATAAGGTGGCCGAAATGAGAGCTTTTCTTTTATAAATATTATCTCAATATCATCACGTAGCCTAGAACGCAGTTCTTGTATTAATTTTACTATAAAATTTATGCACTGTTGTCGCTGTTCGTGCTCTGCTTGTTCATATTTTATCAAGCGCTTTTCTCTCATTTCCTTTATTTTTGCTTCAAATCCGTAACCAAGTTAAGTTTCTGGGTCCAAATAATTTTTGACATTTATCCATAAAGGATCGACTTGCGGACATGGAATAATTATTTTTGCAACCAGAAATCCAAGCAGTGTCGATAAATCATTAAATAATTTACAGGGATCGGCATTCTGGGCTTGAAAGGCTTTATTTACTCGTTGCAGTTCTTCTAAAATCGGACTTAAAAATGATATAAATTCCAAATTCATGTCGTCTCTATATATACGATAAAGTAACTCAGCAGTATAATTTCGGCTCGATATTTCAAAATGTGTTTTTAATTCAGACCACTGTTTCAGTATTCTTTCTACTGCGAATGAATCGATAACCATCAATTTTTTACGGATCATGACCTTCATTTAATGTTTTGTACAACTCTTTATATTCGGCCTGTCTAGTCGATGACTGGGAAAACCAGTTATATGTTTCGGCGATCAGAAATTCCAAATTTCTCGGTATTGTGCCTTCTGAAGCGTGGGATACAGCAAGCTTGAATGTAGTAACACACACACATCGAATTAGAACGAGTCCGAATTTAATTTTGCATATACACCGTTATTGACGCCAGTCATGACACTTGCATTGTCAGTTCCTATACCGCTCAAATCTTTGTAGTCCAAACCGAATTCGTTTAGAGTATCTTTGAGTGCGTTAACTATTTCATCTGCAGTGCATTCAGTTAGTGGAGCCAATTTTAGAACTGAAGTTGATATTTTTTTTGCTTTTATACTGTAGTATATAATCACCGAGCCAAGATATTTTGTAACGCTTATGTCCGTGGATTTGTCTAAAGTACCCCGCAAACGATCAAATTGTTTGTCAAATTTTACGCGTTTGTCAAACAGTTTGATAGTGTACAGTTTTGTTTAAAGCATTTGTCAAATAAACTACGTGTTTGACCTGTTTGAAGAAAATTTGGATTTGCGTAGCGTTTGACAAACGTGTTTGAACGTGTTCCGCTGTATTTGTCAAACAAGATCTCATGATCTCAAACCGATTCTAGCTAATTGTTTGACAAACTTGTTTGATGCACGTTTGTTCGTTTGCGCTGCTGTTTGATGAAAACGTAAATTACATCAAACAAATTTGATCGTTTGCGGGGCACTTAAGAGTAGACTAAACTTTCCTTGTCCAATGTCTTGTTTCAAATCATATTTTAAGTGTGGACTTAACACGTTTTTTATAATATGGCTACATTTAGTGCGGTGTAAATGCATATCTTTAATTCCATCAGAATCAACGCCCACTTTTTTCATCATCAGACTCAAATGATTCACAGTTTACAATGTTCAGCAATAAAAAGCGTCGTGTACGCTTCACATGATTTTGTTTTCCCTACAGCTTTTTTTGGGAAATCAATTGTGCGTTGCCGAGCTGGTGCTAGTATATTTGAATTAGCAATGTCCTTTTTTGACGTCGTGTGAGCTAACCTTTTTTTTTTTTTGAAGTGAAAACGTCTTTAGCGGCGTTGAGCACTTTTGTGGGATGGGTAAAAACTGTGAAACTCGCGTCAGATTCTCATGCTGATCGAAAAACCAAGGAAAAAACGTAGGACGGTTGGAGTAGTAGAGTAGTGTTGTAACATCGAAATCGATTAATCGAACAATCGATTGTTTTTTTTCGATTGTCGACCGATTTTCATAAAAAATGGGTTAAAAAAAATAATGCACAACGTTATAATAATCAAGTTTTCACTTCTGCCGGCACTCCCGGAGTGCAACTCGTCTTTTTTTGATGCGCAGGGGAAACCCTTTATGGGTGCCCCGGGTTGGGGATGTACCTCAGCTAAGCTGAAGCACCCCGGGGGTATGTGGGACTCCCGACTTCGGGTTTACCCACTAAAACCACCTGCGGTTTGCCTTCAGCCGTATACGGAGGGATATCCTGGACCTGTCTAACACAGGACTCCCTCCACGACCAAACTAACCAAACCTAACCTAAATACAAAAAATATCAAATTTTAAACCTAATAATTTATATAGGTGTATTTTTCTTCTAATTCTTTTTTAGTGAATGTTAGTAATTATATAAATGAAATAAATAATACTATATTTTATTCTTTTGATACATATCTGAAAGAAGAAAATTCAGGTTTTCTTTAAAATTTCAAAGTTTCTATAAAAGCAAACTTTATGAGTTAAAATCATTGTTTCTCTAATTAATTAAGTGTAAGACATCCAAATTGGGTACACAGAACTCGGGCACAAAAATCGTGTTGACTAGTGTTATCTTAGGTTTAGTGGCAAAACGTCTTCTGATTTCAGAACCAAAAAAAATATAAGTAATTTCGGGGTTGCTGCTCGCCTTAAGTGACATTACTTGATTTAGTACACAAACAAACAAAGTGAATTTAGATAAATGACTTTAGATAAATCGTAGGAAGTCGGAATCGTAGGAAGTTAAGTATCCCGTGGATCTGTTCTAAATGGGAATAGCAAGAACACGGTAGGGGTTAGTGGGCGTCGCGTACTGAATACAGCATAGTAACAGCTTGATGTTTGCAGGTCGATGATGATGATATGGGTTCCTCCGACGCGGCCGGCTCGGCGGGACTCAACCGTTCGCAGTCCTCGCCCAACATCGCGAAGGTAATTCAATACAGATTTATTTATTTATTTATTTAGGACCAAAAACAGTTTTGCATTAGTAATAACATTTAGTTTGGACATTTTGAAATACAAGCTACATGCAATAACTAATTATAATTGGTCACGTCAAATTCCCTAGTCACAGCATGCAATTAACATTAAAAGACTATAGAGCAGGGGTCACCAATTAGTTTCGCTCGGGGTCCGTTTTAAGACATGAAATGACCTTCGCGGTCCACACATTTTATAAAAAAAATGAAACAAAGGTACATAATTACGGAAATTACAAAGGTATTTATTTAGATATCAATGAGATGAGATAAGAATGAATCTCTCTGAAGTTTGGAGTGAAATATTGGTGTAAGCTATTATAGATATTGACATTAAATCCTGGAGATGTTGAAGTCCTAAGATGAACGAAGATCATCTTCGAACATGCTTGGTCCGCACACAATGGATCGGTGATCCGGAATCCGGATGCGGACCGCGGTCCGCCATTTGGTGACTCCTGCTATAGAGTAAACACAAAATTGAGATTAAAATAAGTTAAGTATTATATAAAATCAAAGATAAAAACTCTTAAAAACTAAGTTATTATAAGTACAGATTTAAAATACGTTAAAAGTTACACATAATATTATATTAGCTAATAGCTCTGGCAGTCTCGAGAGTTGTTTTCACATGCGATTCCTGATCGTAGAAATTCAAAAGACGCTTATATGGCCCTGTGGAATACGAGTGACGGTCACAAAGAAAGATATTATTCCGACCGAGCGTGGTACTATGCTCGGTCAGGCCGGAGCCGACTGACACCAGACACGTAAAGCTGCAACTGAGATGCAATATTATGCACTGCTGGTTGTAGCGAATCATAATACGAACGAACCTAGTTTGTAATTATTAATTGAGTGGCCACATACGATGGATGACGATTGTGGGTACTGTATATTATGTAGCTAGACAAGCATTGGCGATTTATTAATGCGGCCCTTAATTATTGTGATCAGGTGTCATCGGACGAGGAGGAGGCGACGCCGCAGTTCGACCGCAGCACCAAGCCCAGCAAGGTGGCGCCGTCCAGCGAGCTGCGCCAGCGGGACTTCCAGCCCGTCTGGGGCGCCGTGGTGAGTGACGTCACACATTCCCACTAGTCAACACTCATGTATCTCGTAAGCCAGGATCGACAGCCGTATCTAAACACTTCGATTTTGATAGTACATGACGTCAGGGAGCTCAAGGGACCTGTTAAAACAATCTTGGGACCAAAATAATTAGAAAAAAGATAGGAGTGGGATGTAAGAAGCCACGTTAAGTACTGCTTTAACATGAAACACTTCAGCCTTACATACAATATTTGCTACTATGTCAAGAGATCATTAAGGGACTGGATTAAAATGTTGATTGTTCCCGCAAATCCTTTTCTATTAGGCTGCGTTCCACCAAGTCTGTTTACCGATTTTAATATTCGTTCTACACGGTCGGCGGTTGACTCGACTTGTCAGTTCTTCGCCGTCGACATCAACCAAAAATCTGTCTGGTCAACCGATTTCTACACGGTCTATTTTTCACCCAACTCAACCGAGGTCACGATGATCGGTGGTCGGTCGCGACTCGCGACCGTCTAGAAGGCCTTTTAGTAATTTCGTGAGATGTGACCGTGAAACGTGTGGATACTTATAGTTTGTTCGTTTTATGATGATATGCGTGACACATTATAATTGACAATAGTAGGGAAGTTACCTAAAAAAATTAATCGAATAATTTAAAAATATCGAATCACCTCGTAAAGGAATTGCAATCGAAATTATCGATTTCGTACTGATGTTTCAGAGTGACGCCGGCGATTTAAGATGGCCGCCCTTTTTTATCGATTTGATTTCGATTCAACTGTGTCAATCTCTATTGACATAGGTTCCGTTTCATGCATCTGACATTTTTCAAATATTTTCGTAACAATAATTTTATACTCCTATTTCAAAGCTAGTATTTATAATTTTATATCAATAAGTTAGCATTTAGCAACTTTTCATTTTTATTCATTTACAATTACAGGAAACATTTATTTTTGTAGATGGAATATAATTTATTACATTCTGATTTTTTTTGCTTTCTTGTAAAAAAAATCCGTAGCAAGGAATATGAGAACTGTCACCCATATCATCTTAGAACGAACAAACTATAGTGTCGAATGTCGTCGCGTGTCGACGGCACATGCCTGTTGCCCACACACACGTGGTCCCAAATACGTGGGAGACAGTTTTAAGCACCGACGAAAAAAGCTGTTATTATATATATATATATATATTGACATGCCTGCCTGTGTGTTTTGATATAACGAATGTTAGGTTAGGGGCTAAATTTCGAGGGCTACCCTCGAAATTCTCATACAAACGTAATACCAAAATCATTTTCTCGTACGAAAATATTTAACATGTTTGTGTTATTTTTCAGCTTAAAATAGTAATTACCTAGGTTCCTGTACACAAAAATTAACTTCAAAATATACAAAAAAAAATGTGTATATTTTTTTACTAAATTTACTACTAAGTAAATATTTAAACACTAAAAAATAGAGTAAAACACAAAAAAATATTTTCTAGAGTTGAAATATTTTGTAGTACATTTACTATTTATTTATATATTTTTTTGTGGTTTACTCCATTTTTTAGTGTTTAAATATTTAGTAGTAAATTTACTATTTTAAGCAGAAAAATAACTCAAACATGTTAAATATTTTCGTATGAGAAAATAATTTTTGGTAATACGTATGTATGAAAATTTCGAGGCTACCCCGGCCTCTTAAGTGTCTAAACTCTAAACTCTTAACACACCATGCCGAAGTTCCACGGCGCACTGTGGTCCCAATTTCGACGCTCCATACTCATAGAACTCGATTGTTGAAAATCGTTAATTTTTTTTAGCCAGGAACCTTGTCCCTATCTTAATATATATAAATCTCGTGTCACAATGTTTGTCCTCAATGGACTCCTAAACCACTTAACCGATTATAATAAAATTCGCACACCATGTGCAGTTCGATCCAACTTGAGAGATAGGATAGTTTAAATCTCAAATTATAGTCGCAATTTTATTGTATTGCAAATTATTTGTCTATAAAGAGCGACCATTGTTTATGCGACGCGGGTCACGGGATAGCGATGGACGTTGCCATGGTGATAGACTTATATTTTAGTCACTAATTCAATAAAATAATACGTGTGATATACTTAATATAATATGGCAAAGAAACGTTTGCCGGGACAGCTAGTTATATTATAAATATAAGGATATAAAACTCCTTAGTTAATTTGTTTGCGTAATATAAGCGATTTTTTTGTATGGGAGAAAACACTCATTTCCATTTTATTTCGGACTGACAACGACTGACAACGGGAGATTAACAGGGATTGTTGTCCTACATGAGACGCATCCTAGGAGCTATAACACTTCTGCAGGGCAATCGCGCTAAATGTTTTCTACTGAACCGCAAATGAAACTCGGACGTTGATCGACTTTTGGAGCGATTCGGTATCGCGCTAACGTTTTGACAGCCAGTTGAGACGTTACTGAACCTCAGCCCGAGCGCAAACGCTGTCAAAACAAAAAGTTGATACAAAGCTACTTCTACTCGCACGTTTCTGAAACGTTTCTTATTTTGGTGTGTTAAATTGACGAAAATCGATGGAAAAATATAACATAAGCTATAATCAAATTATAATATAAGCTTATGTTTTACTTTAAAGCTCTTCAAAGGACTATTTGAGTTTGTTAAAAAGTGAATTGAACTTTGATATTACTTACATACTTCTTTACATAAATGTTTTCTATGCCACAAAAAACTTTTGTCACAACTTCACAAGTCACTTCTCAACACGGCTTTTGTAAATTAAAGTAAAACAATATGAATTTAACTACGTAAATTATAAACTCCAAGTAATAATCATCCACAAATCACAATAACTACTTGAAACAACTTCACTCGTGTCATATTCATTCGTAAATAAACAATTTGTCAATTGACCTATTAACGCATCGGAAAAAATGAGTTCATATTTAAACCAATCAAGATTAAATCAGAAGGGCGCTGATTGGTCCGCTGCAATGTCTGTCTAAATGTCAAACGTTGCGCTCCGTTCGAGTTCCATCCACGTTCCATCTAAGGTTGAGTTACGGTTGGAACGTTAGCACGATACTGAAATTTGTTCAGACGCAGCGAAACCGAACCGTAACTGAACCACAACCAAAGCAGATGTGAACCTGAATTGAAACGTTTAAAAATAACGCGATTGCCCTGCTGCCCGTTCTTGCTCGTTTGAAAATAATTTACAGAAATGTAAATTTTTCTATGGCCGAAATCATTCAAATCCATTTTATTCCGGACTGACAGCAACTGATAATTTGGGTTTCACAGCAATTGTTGTCCTACCTGAGACGATTCTTACAAGCTATAACGGTTTTGCCCGTATTCGCCCAGTTTGGGCAAAATTTACATATTATGTGTATATATTTTTCTACAGCCGAAATCATTCAAATTCACTTTATTCAAAAGTGACCACAACTGACACATTGAGATTCACAGGGATTGTTGTACTACCTGAGACGATTCCTACAAACTATAACACTTGTAACCATACTTGCCCGTTTGGACGTGAGTAAGTACATAAATTTATATTTATTTTTTATGAAACAAACTATTCGAATATATTTTGTTCGAAACTGATTACAACTGAGACCTTGGTATCCCGAGACGATTCCTACAAACTATAATACTTGTACCCGTACTGGCACCCGTACTGGAGAACAGAAATAGTTGAGGTTGAGGTCAATCGCAGACATTTTTATAAAATAGTTTTAAGTTAAATAAATTTTAAGATAATTTTTGGGTTTTTTTTTTGGGAGTCAGGGCTGCTAAAAATATAATTCAGTTCATACATTAAAACCTTGACAAACACAATAAATAATAGTAATTTGTACCGATGCATGTACCTTAACAGGCGCCACAGCATTCGCGATTATAGCTCTACAAAATATACAATATAAAAAATTGATTTCATAACAAAACATGATTAAATTGATTAAAAAATTAAATAAAATTAAGATATCATGCATTTTTTAAATTTATTTATATGTTTAGCAGCACGAGGTGTGGCCACGTTTGTCCCCACGCGCGGTCAATAACGTATTATAATTCATTTTAGTATTGATACTTACTAATATTATTAATGAGAAAGTTTGTTTGTTTGAAAACGTTTAGATGAACGTGTGGAAATAGGGGATGAGAAAAGACCGTAGATATATTCCCAGCAACTTCGCTGCGATATTCGTTTGTTTTACGCACAGGTTTTACGTTATTATTACCCGCGGAAAATAAACTAGTATACTTAATACTTATGTCCATTTCGAGGCTGAAAGTGTCCTACCAACTTTTATCAAAATTGGTTTAATAGTTTAGACGTGAAGAGGTAACAAAAATAAAAGTAATACATAATATTATATCAATATCGGCTTGTCCCTTTTGTCCACATAAAACACTAAACGCACGGAAAATTCTGCTTGAGACAAAAGACTCCTGTTTGCGTCGCGTCGAGAATTAAAATAAATATTTTTCTCTGTTAGCTACCACTTCTGAGAATTTTCGCAGAGGAAATTGTTGTTCGTCTTATCAAAATGAAACTACTCACGAAAAATTAGCTTGAATCTTGATAGTAATAAAAAAATTGTTCTACTCTTTTTATTATTACGTTTTACTATTTATGCAATAAAAGCGACGGTTTTCTAATTGTTAGTTCCCACTTCAACCACTCATATCTTCAATAATTTAGAACTAGCTAGAACAAATTATCGCGAAGCGACAACCCTAGTAATCCTCCCTTTTGCGTAAAGTATAAACAACCACCAGTCTGTTTTTCACCTCGACCGCAGTACGACGAGCGAAATATACGTTTAAAAAAACTTTAAAACAAATTAACACATATAATTAAGACCATAAAAACTAAATTAACCTGCAATAATAAGTGCGAGCAACAATTTTTTAATTTCATCTTTAAAAGAAAACTGAACTGAATATTTCTCTGACTAAAGTTCATTTTTGAGTGGTGTTTGAAGGTATGCTGTATGTAGCAGTTCCTTCGTTTTTGGCTACGTTCTTCGTATTGTATCTCCTAGTGATATTAGTGTTGTGTTTCTCCCTTTCCAAGTATAAGACATGAATAAAAGGAAAGAAAAAAAGCTAGGAAATTCAAGTAATTTCCACTAGTCGAGCTTAGAGATTTGTCAAGAGGACGCTTCTGTGCAACAAACCTCAAAACATCGCTTTTGGGATATAAAATTTTGGGTCTGTAAAATCTGTAGTGCATCGTGAATATAAGCGCAGACTTTTAAATAATTTGGGCTAAATACACCTGGACATCTTTGGGATAATTTGATATTGCTGTACTTATAAAAAGTCCTTGGACTAAAATTCCGGAATCTCTAGATAGCATAATATCAAGTCCGGAATAGAAGTCTCGTACAATCTTGGTAGAAGTTCGAAACATCTATTTTGAAAATTTCGAGATTGCGAAATCGCTCCATAAACTTCCCAGTGCCTTGGGTTACAACTTAGAAGTCCGTAATATGAAGAATTAGTGAGTCAGACATAAAGCTGCATAAATCTCCAAAACCTTACCAAATCGCTCCGATAATGTTCAGAGCTTAATTTACGAGTTCTGAATCACGAGATAGTGATAATTCCGTAATATCGAGATAGCGAAATAGCGAGAAAATCTCAATATAGTGTCAAGTCCGGAAAGTCGAGATATCACTAAGGAATCACAAGATAGGGTAAAGTCCGGAATAACGAGATAGTGTAAATTCCGAAATATCGAGATAGCGCAAAGTCCAGAAACTCGAGATAGCGCAAATTCCGGAAACTCGAGAGTCGATCGAGACGTAAGAGGCAACCATTGTGCGCCACGAGCAGAAATGTATACCGCTGGCGGTGATGGTGCTGATGGTGAAGGTGCGACTGAAACCCACACACCCGCTGTGCTGGTTCAAACGTGTGAGTATACAGATTTACCTCTACCTCGTCAGCGGCATTTGAAAAAAATACATATTATAGCAAATAGCAGCCCATTTAACGACTTCACTATAAAGTAGAATATTATGACTTTTAGTGTCTGAACACACTAGGCTGAATTACGCCGACGTAAATTCCGCCGCGTTTACGCTGCGTATCAAACGCATACAAAATACGGACGGAACGCGACAGACGACACACTATGCCGAAATTCCATCGCGAGCCGAAATTCCGTCGAGCCGAGTCGATCGTAAAGTTCGGCAGCGATTCGGCGGTAATGTTTTGTATAGCAACACACTATACGCGACGGAATTATCAAAACCGAACATAGCAAATCCAACCTTAACTCCAAAGCGTTAACGCACACATTACATCTGAGAATTTTAAATACTTACGCGCGCGTTCCGCAACGGAAATTACGCCGCGAAATTTCGGCTCTTCGCGTAATTTATAGTGTGTCGCATCGAATCGCAGTTAAACCAGATGACTGCGACATACATTATCACGAAACCATTATACCAATTAATAATTATTGACCGCACGGTATACAGAATCCGTACATAATCCTTACTAATTATTATTATAAATGCGAAAGTGTGTTTGTCTGTCTGTCACCTCTTTACGCCCAAACCGCTATACCGATTTTGCTGTCGGTATAGAGATACAGTCCTGGGAAAAAACATAGGATGCTTTTTATTCCGGGATGTACGGTTCTCGCGGCCGCGCGATAAACGGAGTTGCGGGCGTCATCTAGTGTAAGATAAATGAATGATCATAGAGTGTGTATTGCGTCTGTATTCCCTGTCAGCAGTCAGCACTCAGCTCAGACAGAACTGAACGCAGCTAAAATTCTCGGAATGTCCCCAAAGATTTTTATTAAATAAAGTTCAATTTATGGCTATAATAAAAATTAAAAATGCAGCGTCGCTCTTCATTTCGGTGTCAATAGAACCTTTTTTTAATGTTGGCTAAGAACAAAGTGTACACGGGAACATCATTTATTCAGCACATGAATATTTACAGTACACGCACGGAGGTCAAGACCAAAGGGAATTAAAAATTAAAGGGATTATAGTATCCTTGACATTTTAATTGTAAAACATAGGTCACAGACAGCTTAACTACCCCAGTAGAGTTAGATTTTTTTTTAATTAATTATAGTCAGAATTTTTTTTACACCAGTGTTTAGAGGAGGTCACAAACTCGACCAACCACGACGTGTGCGTTAGCCGCCATATTGGTTTGAAGGTCCAATCTTTTTTAGCTATATCTTTTTTATTTTTTTACGAAAATGATAAGAATTAAATTAAATAAAAACTTAAAAATTAGAAAGAAAAGAAATAAAACTAAAGTCTGCACCCCTTGAAAATTATTTCTGCCGGCGCGCGCCCATGATTATCAGTCAAACTCTTCATTATTATATTGAAGTTAAATCATCACCCTGAGTGGGGCCGTTACATTTACACTTACCATTAAGTGCGTGTTACGCTCGTTACTAATCACATAAACTGATGTGTCCCTTACACTAATTACATCACTATAACAGGATTACATCGTACGCGGTATGCCTCGGTCGTTTTAAACATGCATCGTAATTCGTACGTACTACGTAGCTGTATTATGTAAGAGCCTGAGAGATATGGATAGCTGGGAACAAATTAACTATCGGATGAACGTCCGCGGACGTTTTCATCGGATGCGGCTTGTTTCTATCTGATTATTAATACAAAATACACTAAACTGTGCACATTGTCTGACATAAGTCGCGGACGCGACATTGAGCGTGCGGACGTCCGCAGAATCTGGCTGACCGGATGTTTTTGCATCCGCGGACGTCTGCCATTGACATATTATATAGGTTAGGTCTTTTACGTCCGCGGATGAACCGTGCACATTGTTAAGGGCGTTCCTTACGGAGATACCGTAATTTACCGTATTTCAAGCCTTATAAACTCATAATTTGAAAGCTACAAAGTTATAATAAAAATACAGCAACAATCTTCAGTATATCAACATTCTTTTCCCCGTTTTAAATGTTCTATATTTGTTTATTATACTAATGATATCAGCTTCCAAAGTAAAACCAATTTATTAAAATTCAAGCATACATTCAGCATCTCCTTAGTATTTACAAATTACTTTTATTTGAAATACACGAAAATAGATCGACAATATCATAAACTATATACCTATTCCCCTTTTAAAAATTTTTTAGGACACTTTTGAACAAAGATAAGTAAAAAATAGGGTTTTCGTGCGATCTCGGCAACGCGGCAAATGTATGGCCAAGGTCGTTTGCTCGGGGGACGGCCTTAAGCCGCATGACGTATCCATCAGCCGCGACTTACGGATGCGTCCTATAATTTGTTTCTAGCTTTAGGTTCGCCCGGATTATAAAGACACATTACTCAAAAGTCAAAATGTATGGTTTCTCAGGTCCAAGACTGATCTAAGTCGTTTTTTCTCCCAAAACTAGAGAGGCTACATCCGAAATGTAGCCTAATATAAAAAGAGCTAATGGCGCAATATCCATATTATGGATTGCTCGTGAAAACCTAACTTAAAAGTCAATTCAGACTGCAACGGGACGCGTAGCTATGCATTTCTAAATTTGCACTGAATTGACAGATTTCAATTGCGTGTCTTGCAAATCTGTCAAACCCATACTTTAGAAATGCATTTTCAGGTCGCATTGCGGTCTGAATTGAACCTTAGCCTAGGGTGCAGATTGATGAAAATGAGTATCAGCGTGTTGCAATAAAAACAGTTTAGGAACTGCTCCATGCTCTCAAGTCCCAAGCACATCAAAAAAAATTGTTTGTTATATTATGTCAGTTTTATTCAAATCTATCCAAAACCCATGCCAAAGTATGCCATATGCTTTGGCTTCAGGGTCTAGGAATGTCTGATGATATAAGAAAGTTTTAGGGTGTCTGGCAGTGTGTAGCGATTGTTAAAATGTCCGGCAGTCGAAGACGAGATTCCTATAGTTACCTCGAAGAATATAAGCTAAAAAAGTATACTCTTTATCGAAGGTCAGGTGGAACTGGATACCTCCTAAAATAACCGCGGCCGAAACTCCATAGTTGCCGGTTCTTATCTCTATAGGGGCCATAAACTGTCACTGTAAACTGTCAGCTTTTATAAAATGAAGGAAGTTGGGCTGTCGCTGGCTCTTGGGCTGTTATTTTTGTGTTTCTTAGGGCCTGTTTCACCACTTTCTGACATAAAATGCCGAATAGGCTAATTCACAACTTTTTTGACAGATTCTCTATACTTGATCTGTCAAGTTAATTGGTGGATAGCATATTCGTCACTTATCAGGAAGTGGTGAAACAGGCCCTTAGTCTCATCTTCATTGTCGCAGGGTTGCCTGGAAGAGATCGCTTAATAGCGATAAAGCTGCCCATTTTATATTTATATTTCACTGCAAACTAGAGTACCAATTTGTGAGCAATAAAGAGTTATAGATCTACTAGCTGTCCCGGCAAACGTTGTTGTTGCCATTTAAAGTATTTAATATTTATACTTCATCAGTTGATACAAAATCTTACCCCCTCTTTTGTCCCCTAAGAGGGATGGGGGGAAAAATTTTATACATCAGATGTTAAGTTGGAAGAAGACAAATATATCTGCGAAAGCCGCATTCAAATCGGATCAGTAGTTTTCGTGTGATAGTGGAACAAACATACAGACAGACAGACAAAAAACTAACCACATTTTTGACTTCTATAGCGATGTAGTGACACCCCCTCGCTTATTATTTTTTAAATATCTTTAATGTACAGAATTCTTATTTCTACAGTTTTATTATATTATGTATAGATTATAATATCTATCTATCTCATTTTCCAGGGCCGCGGGCTGACGGGTCTGAAGAACCTGGGCAACACGTGCTATATGAACTCGATAATACAGTGCCTGAACAACACGAATATACTCGTCTCCTACTTCTGTAACGGGAAGTACCTCGAGTATATTAATAGGTGAGTGGACGTGGCTTGAAATTTGAGGGGGGGGGATACGAATACACTTAACGTAACCTAGGGTGAGTCTATTCACGATTGGAAGACAACCAACACGAAAACATAGAGGGGGGTCTTAAGCGGGGAATTGACTACCGGGCTGCCCGCGGGCCGCCTGGTCTGGCACAAGTCTGCCGCTTGCCCCTACTGAACACACACAGAACGGGCAAGTCAGTCGAATAGATAGCTGCAGCTCGGTCCTGGACTCATGGACTCAATCATGAATCTTTGTAATAAATGATAGATCAGCATCGGCATTGATTTCTTTGGATTTTTCAATAAGTTCGCTGTATTAGCGACATTACGTAGATCGGTGTTCATGTAATCCTTGCTTTTAACTTTCTACAAACAAGGATACGACCGGTAAATTTAAATAAACGAATGTCAAAATTGTTTTTATTCCTTCATTCCTAAGTTTAGTGTTCGTATTGTTTACAATAATAAATGTTTAAAATAATATTTTAAGTGTACTCCGGTCGCTCTCCAAGGCGCGAATGACGACGGGCCGCCCGTCGCGACCATTCATGTACAGACTTGCCCGTGCCCACGCGGGAAAAATGCGATCTCGCGGGCAGGCTGCGGGCACGGGCCAACGGGCATGTCTGTGCCCGTACCTAGGAATTGACGAGCAGACATGCAACAGACCTGCCCGTGACGGGCGGCCCGTAGCGGGCGTCCCGGTAGTCAATTCCCCGCTTTAGAATGCTAAAAATATCATATAATTATGGGTCTCGTGTGATTAAGATGAGGAGCTATTGTATTTGAGCAGTCCTAAGTATATGTGTTTTTGAAGTTTTAGAGATCAACTACGATAACATGGCGCGCCACTCCAAAATTCAAAACGTTTGAAGTGCGTTGTCAAAACGTTTGAAATGCGTTGTCTTGCGCGGTAGGCTAGTTATGGTTTGTTGACCAACAAATCTTGGTAATAAGTGACATTAACTGAAATATTACGTGTACTGTGATTGGTTGAATACTTACTACATACAAACTCTTTCATAAAAAGGATGTGACTACACACATTGAAACAGTCATTTGGAGGGGCGCGCCATGTTATCGTAGTCGATCTCTATGATAACTTAACTTGACAGATAGAGTATGGAGAATCTGTCAAAAAAGTTGTGGATAGCCTATCCGGCACTTCATCAGGAAGTGGTGAAACAGGCCCTAAATGGTGTAAGTATGTTCTCGTGATATATCAACGGTTGTAATATTGTCGTCAGATCGCACAGCACGCGCGGTGCTATAGCCGAGGAGCTGGCGGCGGTGGTGCGCGCGCTGTGGTCCGGACAGTACAGGTTCATCGCCGCCAAGGACCTTAGGGTGAGTGACACCGATGTGGAGACACACTGACAGTGACACATACACACAAACACAACTTTACGGTTGCATAGCTATAGATACGGTAGACAGTAGACACTTGGACTGACACAAACGAGACGCACACTCATAGTGTCTAAACACACTAGGCTGAATTACGTCGGCGTAATTTACGTGGCCGAAATTACGTTCAGCCGCTTACGTCTGATGCGACACACTATAAATTACACGAAGAGCCAAAATTTCGCGGCGTAATTTCCGTTGCCGAACGCGCGCGTAAGTGAGTATTTAAAATTCTCTGATGTAATGTGTGCGTTAACGCTTTGGAGTTAAGGTTGGATTTGCCATGTTCGGTTTTGATAATTCCGTCGCGTATAGTGTGTTGCTATACAAAACATTACCGCCGAATCGCTGCCGAACACGATCTACTCGGCTCGACGGAAATTTGGCTCACGACGGAATTTCGGCATAGCGTGTCGTCTGTCGCGTTCCGCCCATATTTTGTATGGAATTGAAACGCGGCGGAATTTACGTCGGCGTAATTCAGCCTAGTATGTTTAGACCCATAGACACAAGGACACCTTTAAGGATGGCCGAGGACCTCCGAACAAGGGCTGCGACGAATAAAGTCTATCTTCCCAGAATAAAGCTGCCAATTTCCAATCATAAATCACTCACAGTAACGTTCAAATTCGCAGAACGAAGTGGGCAAACACCAGCGCGCGTTCCGGGGCAGCGAGCAGCAGGACTCGCACGAGTTCCTCACCATCCTCATGGACTGGCTGCACCTGGACCTGCAGTTCACCATCAAACCACCCAACAAGGTAGCCACCACTGTTGAGCAAAGGCGGGAGGCCTTCCATTGTGCTCGCTCCTGCGCCACCTCTGGCCGGCCTGGTTGGTGTGCTTCCATCGTCTGAGCCAGCCTTACTGATTAGAAAAGACTAATTATAGTCAGGGAGCCCTAGAACATATTTTTTTATTACTAACAACCTTTATCCAATGATATTCAACATATACAGATCTGTTACGTTCATACTATTTTCCGGCTTAAGGGCCCTATCTCCCTAAATTAGCAGGTCGATTGTCTGTCCGTGCGAATATCGACGTAAATGACATTAAAATAATAATTCATAACAGCGCGCCTTGTACGGTGGCGGTTACGACGCTCGCCGCGTCCATGATTCTTCGCCTGAGAATCAATGCTCTCATCCATACATCCATACTAATATTATAAATGTGAAAGTGAGTCTGTCTATCTGTCTGTCTGTCTGTTACCTCTTCACGCCCAAACCGCTGAACTGATTTTGCTGAAATTTGGCATGGAGATACTTTGAGTCCCGGGAAAGGACATAGGATACTTTTTGTTCCGAAAAAATGTACGGTCCCCGCGCGATAAACGAGTTTTGGCGCAACGGAGTTGCGGGCATCATCTAGTACACTATATAGTATAAGGACGGATACAACATATCCCAAGTGAGGAATTAAATATGAAAAAGTTTCCGGCCTGTTAAGTGTCGCAATTGCTTGCGCACGGTCAAAAAAGAATTAAAGAAAATCAAATGAATTAAAGTATGATTTGCTGCCCCACCCACTTTATTTGTCTGATCTAGCGCCATCAGACTTCTATTTATTCTCTAAGCTCAAAACTTTTTTGAGCAGACAGAAATTTGCCACATATGATGAAGTCATAGGCGCTGTAGAGGAGTATTTTGTTGATTTTGAAGGCCTCGTAAAAATCATTTTATAGAAGGCATTACTGCTTTAGAATTAAGACTGTAAGTGCATAGAGGTTCACAGAGACTATATCGAATAATAAAATTAATTTTATCACGGAAAGTTAAGTGTAGAAGTAGGCTAGTTACTTATCATCCCGCCCCTGTATTATTCCAAACACGAATACTATTGTTATTCTATTGTGTCTCGCTCACCGGTGAGCTTATGGGGCTTGATGGGTGAATTAAATTTTTAAATAGAGAACTAAATCATCTAAAAATAAAGTTTCACGCAAATATCTGGCAGTACGACATATGTAATATATAACACGCTGATCAAACAGATTATAATATGATACCATCATAAGCACAATATTTTATTTTAATTTTATTTCCCGTTTCGTGGCAACCCTGGCATATCTGCTCGATACCTACACCGGTGGCGGCATCGTGCGACATCAAGGGCGTTTCGTTACTGTAGGGATATTCAATATTGCTAAACCGTGACCAGACTCGTCGGGTGAACCAACTTCAGTTTCTTCAAAATGACACAATTGTCTGTTTTGATTATCTTCGTATGACCTTTCTAGATTTTAAGTCTTAAAAACCCAAAAAACCCATAAAGTAACAAAAATAACATAAAATGCGTTTGATCTAATTCGTTACAAGTAGCGTAAGGCGGGTGTCACGCACCCGCTGACAACTTCAAACTCTTCCACGCCATACACCGGGCGGCGGTCACCAGAAACAGTGCCAAGGAACGCTTCCGTATCTACTCCCGCGCAGCTACTCCAGCGCACGAAGCGTAACAACAATTCGTTATTAAAATATTAATCGATTTTTCTAGGTCTGGGTGTGTCACACCCAACCTTACGCTCGCCGGGTTAACAAGGATCAATGTATCAAATTTTGGCAGGAAGGTTTAATTGCACCCTGTATGTAACAGTGCTTTATTATATATGTATGTGTTTTAAATAAAGAAAAAAAAATATTTTTTTTCAGGAGTCGCTGAGCCCTGCGGAGCGCGCGTGGGTGGAATATACGCGGGCGCGCGAGAGCCTCGTGCTACGGCTCTTCTACGGGCAGATGCGTTCCACCGTCCGCTGCACGGTCTGCGCCGCCGCTTCCGTTACCTACGACTCCTTCTCCAACCTGTCGCTGGAGCTGCCGCCGCGCGCGCCTCGTTGCACGCTCGCGGTACGTATACGCACACTGTAACGTGCACGCTCGCGGGCTACGGGCAGATGCCGTCCACCGTCCGCTGCACGATCTGCGCCGCCGCCTCCTCCGTCACCTACGACTCCTTCTGCAACCTGTTTGCAGAAGAAGTCGTTGTTTAGCTCGCTCGCGGTACGTGTATGCTCGCTCGCAGTACGTACACGCACGACTTACACGCCACGGGCGTATATGCATACTCGCGTTATGTAAATGCACGCTACAACGTATATGCATGCTCGCAGTTCGTATACACACGTTAGCTGTACGTATACGCACTACGTACACGCATGACTTACGGCGTGTACGTACACTGGCGTACGCGTGGACTTGGTTATAAAACTTATATGAAAAATACGCCCCGCCCCGCTGCTGACATACGTGAAGCTTCAAGAGATTCAATCGGTGCTCTGTAAGCAGTATAGATTTTTTTATTACAAGCCAACCCTTGTAGGCTTGTATCTTTTGTTCTAGTATTTTATTACTGCACTATAGTCCATATACTATATTGTACCACACTAAATACTATATTTCCTTAGTCTTTGATTGTACTAATCTGTATCTAACATTATCTGTCACTATTTCAGGATTGTCTCAATCTCTACTTGGACGGCGAGACGATACCCGGTTGGAATTGCCCGAACTGCAAAGAGAAGCGCGATGCGGTGAAAAAGCTCGACATATCCCGTCTTCCGCCGGTGCTAGTCATCCATTTCAAGAGATTCTACGTCGATCCCAAGGAGTATATGTGTAATACATACAGAAAAAAGCAGACATACATCGATTTTCCACTAGAAGACCTAGACATGAGGCAGTTCTCGCTGCAGTCGTCTGATAACCCGTCTTTTTACAATTTATATGCGGTTTCAAACCATTACGGTTCGATGGAAGGGGGCCATTATACCGCATACTGCAAAAGCAGTGAATTTGGAAAGTGAGTACATTTTGGCATATTTGAGATTATCTCAGTCAAAAATCAGGCATTATTAGTAACTACCTAAAATATCTATATTGAATTATTATTTAAAGATCACGTAAAGCTAGTAGTGAAACATTTTTTTTTATTACTATCAAGCAAATTTTTTGTGAGTAGCTTCATTTTGATAACACAAACAACTTTTTATCTGCGAAAAATCTTGAAATTGGTAGCTAACAGAGATAGAAAGGATTTAATATTTTGATTTGATGGTTCTAAAATATGGATTTTTCGATTTGTAGGACAATGTTACTCTTAAATTATAAAACTATTAACCTACCAATTTACCAAAAAATTTGCTGGTTAGGGTTCCGTTTTAGGGTTTTGTAATCAAAAAAACTTGGTTGACTACGGTACCCTAAAACGGAACCCTAACTAGCTGATTTTTAGTATATTGGTAGGTCAATAGACAATAGTTATGTAATTTAAGAGTAAAATTGTCCTACAAATAGAACAATCCATATTTTAGGACCATCAAATCAAAGTATGAAATCCTTTCTATCTCTGTTAGCTTTTTCTCACTTTCAAGATTTTTCTCCCTGACTATAGTAGAGAATATTACAGGAAGGTCGTAGCAGAGGACGCTACTAGCACATAAAGTAAACAATCCGACCAAAATCCAACATGTTTCATACTCATATCGTCGTTGCGCCTGCCAGATCCTCTATGTGTTTTTTGTAATTTCAGAGGTAAACCAATAAACTATTTTATTTAATGATGGTTGGACTTATCAATAAATTAAAGGTCTTGGCTCATACATAATAAGATTTGCCACCAAACTGCGTTTTTAATTTATTGAATCCAACCATCATGAACCCATCAAGCCCCATAAGGACACCGGTGACCGCGACAACAATAGAATAACAATAGATTTCGAAGAATCCGCGATCGAAGGATTAAATAAAATAGTTTATAGTTTACCCCTGAAATGTTTACTAAAAACACATAGAGGATTTGGCAGGCGCAACGACGATATCAGAATATTGACAGAAACGTTGTCAAACGTCGAACGAAACTTTTTGTTTACTGTATGTGCTTGTGCTGCCTCTAGCGTCAAAACACCGCAGTAATATTAATCCTTTTGATAATTACTGTGTTCGCGTTTTAACAAACAATTTACATATTACTAGTGGATTTTGGCAACTGCGTTGCGCTGAAGTTTGTTTACAGCGCGGGGACCGTACATTTTTACGCCATAAAAACGTTCTATATTGGGACTCAACGTATCAAGCAAAATCGGCTTAACGGTTTGGATATAAAAAGGTAGCAGACAGACAGACACAATTTTGAATCTATAATATTAAGTACTAGCGACCCGCCCCGGCGTCGCACGGGTATAAAATATATAGCCACTGAAAAAATGATGAAAATGAGCCTATGATCCTTCACATGTTCTACTTCTTATCTGTGCCAAATAACATAAAAATTGCTCTAGTAGTTCGCGAGATAAGCCCTTTCAAATAATTTCCCCCGTTTTTTTCACATTCTTCTATTAGTCTTGGCGTGATAAAATATTGCCTATAGACCTCCTCAATAAATAGGCTATCTAACACTGAAAGAATTTTTTAAATCGGACCAGTAGTTCCTGAGATTAGCGCGTTCAAGTTAGCCCTTTCAAATAATTTTCCCCGTTTTTTCCCCATTTTCCTCTATTTCTTCGCTCCGATTTGACTTAGCGTGATAAAATATAGCCTATAACCTTCCTCTATAAATGGGCTATCTAACACTGAAAGAATCATCAAAATCCGTTGCGTAGTTTTAAAGATTAAAGGGAACAAAGGGACATGAGGGAAAGAAAAGCGACTTTGTTTTATAATAAGTAATAGACGATGCACTGACCTCTATATTACACTGGACTGGCTATGCCGTACAAAATGACAGCAATTTTTTGTGCCGATTTGAAGAGCCACTGGTGAGCGTACTGTGAACTAATTACATAGAAAATTGCAACCGCCATTTGCAAAATAATAGTTCCAAGTACACTCACTACTGCTTTCACATAGCAATCAGCGCCACTGTGGCGACTTTCAAATAGGAACATTTTATTGATAGCGATCGCCGTTCCAGTGTATTATAGAGGTCAGTGGTACTCTGTATTATGTATGTATACCGTTAGAATGCAGAATACGTTAACGTGCATATTACCTAGGTAATTTGACAACATCCGTTAAAGTGTGAAATTTTTAAATAAACAAAGCTTATTTTTATACTTTACCTAATTAGTTTGCATTTTCTTCCTTCGTAAAAGTACTAAAAACTTTGACGTAAGCTTGTCAACCTAAGAATATTGTTGTTTTGATTGGTTTTATTCTAGGTAATACGATATGTTATATTTTATTAGTGGAGTAACATTTTACTTACAATTTAATGATTTATTCCTTTGTTTATGTCCAAAAATTATTTTTAATAATTCTCTACAACTAAATAACATGATTTCCTCAAAGAAGAACATGTTTTATGTAATTTAATGAGAATAGAATAAACTTTTTGCACTTTAACTGACTCACCCAGATAATCTGCAGAATACCTTGTTAATCTGCAGTTTGACTGGTTTACGCACATTAGCGGTAACATGTATATTGTATAGTCCTTACATCCATATGTACCATGAACCATCGAAGAAATTGATTCTTAAAGGTGAACGCAGATTTGGCCGCACCGCACACACCGCAGTCGCCGCATTCGCAATTCTTCATATTATTGTGAAGTTGCGAAGACTGCGGCGCGGGTAGGTAGGTATTCGAGCGTGCCTATAACTTCATATAAAGAATTGCGAATGCGGCGACTGCGGTGCGTGCGGTGCGGCCAAATCTGCGTTCACCTTAAGACAGACCAACGCACAGTGTACGGAGGAGACGAAAAATCGGAAATTTTCTTTTTTCTTCAATTTTGAATGGGCATTAGTATCGTGAATGCAAGAGTAGGACACCTGCGTGTCAATTCGCAATAGTTTTTATTTTACGAGCTACCAAAGTTTAGCGATTTTTTGCGGCCCGGAAGCGAAAAATCCATTTATCTCCAAATTGTTTACGTAATAAATAAAATTTTGTATTCCACCTGAAATCCTATTAAATAAGGTATATTTCAAGCTTTTTTCCTAATCCGCCGTGCCGATATTTTACCTACAATAAAATAGTTTTCATTTTTAGGTTTTTATTTTTTTAATCCAAAACCAAACAAAAGATGCAATCGAAAATATCGACAAATTAAAGGTATACAAGCATTCTATACGCACAAAAAAGATCCGTTTACAACTGGAGATATTTGATCGTGAAATCCTAAGCTAGGGCTGCCACCATGCGTCTTTCAATGGATGGCTGTCAATAATGCAATAGAAATAGTCATATAATATATTAACATTTATAGTATGAAAGTTATATACGCTTTTAATGAGTATATTTAAAATTATCAAAAATAAGTCTTAGAAAAAATATAAAACCTCCTCTTTTTTTGAAAGTCGGTAAAAAAATCTGATGTCAGTTCGTAATACTTCAAACAATTAATATTGTTTCTAGTATTTATTTTAAAAAATCAAGGTAAGTGATGGTCACGCGAAAACGAAAAGACTACAAATAATACAGCGTTGCGTCGTTTGATAACCCTGTTGACAATTAAGTTTGTAAATTAAATAAATTGGTGGTTGTAAACGGATCTCACGGGTGATTTTTTTTTTTGTGCGTATAGAATGCTTGTATACCTTTAATTTGTCGATATTTTCGATTGCATATTTTGTTTAGTTTTGGATTAAAAAAAATTAAAACCTAAATATGAAAATTATTTTATTGTATGTAAAATATTGATACGACGAATCAGGAAAAAAGCTTGAAATATACCTTATTTAATAGGCTTTCAGGTGGAATACAAAATTTTATTTATTACGTAAAAATTTTGGAGAAATATGAATTTTTCCCTTCCGGGCCGCAAAAAAACGCTAAACTTTGGTAGCTCGTAGCATCAAAACTATTTCGAATTGACACGCGGGTGTTCTACTCCTGCATTCATAATTGAAGAAAAAAGAAAATTTCTGATTTTTCGTCTCCTCCGTACACTGTGCAACGTCATTTGGTCAGACTAAGTCAATTTAATCCTTCGATCACGGATTCTTGGAAATCTGTTGTTGTTCTCGCGGCTGCATGTGGCCACTTGGCAGTGTAAGTATTAATGTTAGTTTTGATCAGGCTGGGTTTGCCATAACGTGACCAATCCACGTAGGTCCGCCATTCGCCTAGGATTTAGGAATCAACTTCCTTGATAGAACATACAAAATTTCATTAAAATCGGTTGAGCCGTTTTGGAGGAGCTCGTGCACAGACACTGTGACACGAGTATTTTATATATTAGTAAAATATATTGAATAAAGTGAAATCATTACAATGCGCCTTTTCTATACTAATAGTATAAAGCGAAAGAGTTTGTTTAAACGCGCTAATCTCAGGAACTACTGGTCCGATTTGAAAAATTCTTTCAGTGTTAGATAGCTCATTTATCGATGAGTGACAGGAGCAAAAAGCAGAAGAAAATGTGGAAAAACGAAGAAAATTATATGAAATTGTTTATTATCTTTTGAAATACTGGAGCAATTTTTATGCTTTTTGGCACACATAAAGAATAGACCACGTGAAGGGACATAGGATATTTTTTGCGGAAAAATGTATGGTTTCCGTGAAACTCCTAAATTGCGCGGGCGAAGCCGCGCTGAAATCTAGTACAATATAATATTATGTTCTTTTTACTTCTAAAATAATCATATCAACATTAGTTTTTTTAGGATACTAATTAAACAAGCTTCTTTTTAATAGCATTATTCGCTTCAGAAAATATAAGTTACCTTCTAAATTACTAAGTGGCCCACAACCAACGCGCGTCTGAATAATTGTATCTCAGCCACTAGTTACCTTCTATGTAGGCCACAGTAAATATAACTTAGCATGGTGATTATTTTTTAGCATCTAAATTTATGGGATGCATTCAAATAGTTAACATCTAAAATATTAATATATGGCACCAAAATAGTAATACTATTAGCTTCTAATAGTATAATTTAGTATGTTTAAAATATAAGTTAACCTACATTAATCGATTGTTAAATTTACCTAAAATTATCATCAAATAGTATACTAAAGCCACTATTATTACATTATGAACTATTGAGGACAGACAAATAAAACACTTTATTTATAATAATCAATTTGTGTATTGAAATACAAACATTTATAGTATTAATTAAAAAAAGTTAAACTTAGCGCGCATAATTTCGAAATTAAAAGAAAAAGAAACATTACTGGATTATTAATGCCGCTCGCGCTTTAGTTGGCCTTCCACGCTTTCTTTTTAGTCCAATCGGCTGTGCTTTTGCCTCTAATGGTGGCATTATGAATTTCAGTCTGATTGCTAGGCCTATCAGATGCTTGCAGAGGTATTTGCGATAAAAATCAGGACAATCACAGCAACCAGTAATCCAGTCAGTCTGATTGTTTGGTAGCGTTACTTTCCAAAATGAAAAAAACGATTTTTTATATTCATCAAAATGCCTGAATTTTTTCTCAGTTTGATTATTTTTGGGCGAGTCTTTGCCAGGAATGAAATATGTGTTGCTGTCTGGCGTTGATTGTACAACTCTAATTTTGGTATCAGTTTTAGCCCATTGATATCCGGTTGTCCAATCACATAACTGCAATTCAGGTTGTGTCGCAAAGGTGTCTTCTGTCGCTTGTTGTGACCAGCTAGTAATCATTTCCTCTGCCACCATTAAGAAACGGGCCAACGGTATACGCTCGCGGAGGGTGTTGTGGTCTTTTATAACTCTGTTAAAGGACTCGAGTGCGTTGTTGGTCGCTGGTGATACTGGTGCTGCACCCAGATACCAGTTTGGATTTTTTAACAGCCATTCTTTTTTAAAATAAGTGACAAATGTTTTTTGATCTTTCCATTTCTCCAAAAATAACTCCGAAGCAGCAGAAAACACTTCAAGAGATGTAGCTGATTGAAGTGCATCAATATCTTCCAATATATGTTTTCGAATATTCTTTTTTGTCGTTTGGTCCAATTTAGTGACCATTTTCTTCTTAGCGTGAGCCCAGCACATTTTCACAATCGTTTCTTCTCCAAACACTTCACGAAATGCGTTTTGTATACTTTTCGCAGCGTCGCAAATTAGGATTTTCGGTTCAAAAATATAAGAAAAAATGGACAAAAGATTGCTCTTTAATCCTTGAAACATCGTTTTAAAATCAGCCTTACGTTCATTTGTAGATATTGTCAGGCAAATCGGGTGAAATTTTCTGTTTTTATCAGTAGTTCCCACTATCAATACCGGGAACCCCTGCCAAATCAACTTATATGTTGCATCTGCATGCAAAATATCAGCGACAATACATTGTTTCAACAAGTTCTTTGTAGATAATACGATGCGAAAACTAGGCGGATCACTATCGAAAATATAATAGGCTATTACAAAAACTTCGTCCACGTTATCTGGCACATCAGTGTGTTTAATTATCCATTTTTCCAATTCTCCTAAAGAAATAGTGGAGGGTCCATATTTGATACGCCGGCGATCTGCTAAATAGTTATAAAGCTGCCTTTTTGTAGGTATTTTAAGTTTAGAGTTTTTTTTCAAACACTAAGATTGATTTCGGCTTTAGGTGTAGGTCATACAGTTTGTTGATTTCAGATTTCGTTTCGTCACAAATACCATAACTGTAGTTACTCTTAATAGAATCGTGATCATGTGCGCAATCTGTGCGATAAAGTAACACTGCTTCTGTATCCGCCTCAAATAGCAAATATATTTCTGCGGCACACTGTACTCCTTTACGTGGTACTTTGTTGCATCTATAAAATCGTTTTTTCCCGTCCATGGAGTCGTGTGTAGTGCGTACTGCCCACGTATTCTCTGCACTCACGGCTTCATTGGCGGTACTCACACTCGAAAATTTACTTTTAAATATCCAATTCCTAGATTCACCTCGCTTTTTTTTCGACGGTTGACCTTCTCCTTCCGATTCCTCATCAGAACAGTACAGAGGTACTTCGTTTTCACTATTAGATGTCATAACTATTTAAAACTTTTCGAAAACTTTAATTAATTAATGACAGATGAAACAATTGCAATACGAACGCACGAACGACAATAAACAAACATGGTGAATGAATGAACAAGAAACGAATGGCGCTCTCTGATTGGTGCAATCGGCCGGTTGCTGTCATGTCGCGCATTCGCGCCGGTGGCTATTTTCACGATAAAAGAATATGAAGTATTATTTTACATGTTAAGTTATATTATATGTTGTTATCTATTGAAGCTCGAATATAATTTTTTTGAGGAGTTTGTATTGAAGCTGTAAAACGTAAATTGGTGACGAGTCAGAAATTTCGTGGCCGAGTTAGTAAATTAGTTGGTAATGTATAAATCAGTAGGACAAGTAAAAATAATTGTTGATTTTGCCTTGACGCTTTCTTTAAGATTTTTAGTTGGCGTTGTAAAGAAGATGAATTACTTCATTAGAGGCTATCTCATTTTCCCGATGCTTAGTTATTTAATGAGAAGTTTGACCAAGTGGCCAAAAAATAATTCTGCGGCCGTATTTATTATTTCTCGTTTTTTTATATTTACAGATGGCACAAGTTCGACGACCATGTCGTGACAGAGATACCCCCGAGCGAAGTGAAATCCAGCGCCGCGTACATACTCTTTTACACCGAGTCGTGATACACACACAGCGGCAGTATACGGATATATTTTTGTACGGTACAGCTGTGGAGAATGATTTCATTTTATGTGTGTAAAAAAGTTACACACGATTATGACATTTGTATTGCTAACTCAAACTAAACTCACAGAATGTAAGTTTTATGCGGCCTTTTCACGCTGGCAAATGTGCCATGACAAACGTGTAGAGGCATATTTGCCTATGCCTATGAGTTATGACTCATGTACAGTTTGTCAAAAAAAGAGTCGACGCCGAACCTACCAATAATAAAAACTAAGGAAGAGTAACTGTATGTCAAAGGGGTGACAGACGTACGAACTTAAAGTATGTGGGTTTTAAGTTCGCAAACTTACTCGGCTCGCGTCGGTGACACACGAGAATCGCTCACACGCGCCGCGAGCCGCGAGCCTGGGGGCATGGTAACCCCCACGCTCGCGGCTCCCGGCTCTTTGCTGACACACAGGCGATTAAGATCGTCGAGCCATAAGTCCGCGTACTTACTCGCGTGTCTGTCACCCCCTTCAAAGAATTTGTTCCGCGAACTACAAAATGTGACACTTGACTTGACTTTAAATACATGTATTCGGTACACATTTTTGTGTATATTTTATAGAAGTGACAATTATTGTCAACGGCTTTATTTCGTACGAGCTGTTGCCCGCGTCTTCGTTCGCGTTAAGAAGTATCATTATATACAAACTTTCATCCCCTATTTTAACCCCTTGGGGGTAGAATTGATCAAAATCCTTTCTTAGCGGATGCCAGCGTCATAACATCATGCTAAATTTCAGCCCGATCCGTTTGGGCTGTGCGTTTATAGATCACCATGTCAGTCAGTCACCTTTGAGTTTTATATATTTAGATATTTGAGTGTTAGTGTTTCGTTGCTATTCTCATATTTTAGTGTGCGAAAAGGAACCAAATTCAAAACGGTTGAAGTATGGGAGTTTCCTTAGTTTTTATTATTCGTAGCGCCGAACATAATTTTTAAATTACATAATAAGTACAAAAACCTTACTATTGAACATAAAAATGTGTCAAAGTGTTTATATTTAAGTTGTGCAAACGTTCTCTGTGAAAATACAAGGCGTAAAAACTACCGTTTGATCGTGATTATGTTTGGACAATTTATTTCAGCGTCTACTCTTTCTTGACAGACTACATGCTATAGACCAGCGGTTCTGAAAATGTTTGGTGGCGGAATCATTCTAAGTGTCTAAACACGCCATGCCGAAGTTCCGCGGCGGAAGTTCGGCATGATTACGTCATAATATAACGCGACGGAATTTTGGCATGGTGTGTCATCGGTAATTTAAAATACATTGCTGACGTAATCATGCCGAACTTCCGCCGCGGAACTTCGGCATGGTGTGTTTAGACACTTAGAAGTGACTTTTTTGACGGAACCTCCAAAAAGAATGTTTTGACTATTAAAGAGTTATCTCATTGCTGGTGTGTGATGAATTTTTAAATTGAAAGATTCGGAAAACAATTTGTGAATTGCTCGCGGTGAAGCACACTTTGAGAAAAGCTGCTATAGACTCAATCATGGGCTTACATGGAAAGGAGTCAGAATACTGTGTAACTTATAGAGTGAAATTGACAACCTATGTCGTCGTCAACGACGTCTACCAGGATCTGATGGCAAAAAATGAGAAAAGAAATTGACTCTAGCATTACCGGGGTAATTGGAATAAAACATTTTGATACTATTTTCTTATAGCGGCTGATGCTGTGTGTTAAACATGCAAATATAAAAATTTATCCAATGATCAAGGATATTTTTTGATAATCTGCCATCAAAATTTGCCATCAGATCCTGGTAGACCTATATTAACCAAGATTTTTCGACGACACGTCGTTTATAAAGAGACTCCTGCTGCACTCAGAGGCAAAAATTATTAACTGAACTGTAATTAAATGAAGATTTTAACATAAGCCCTTTAACATTATCTGTCAAACTCCTTTTTTTCTCTTTTTTCATTGAAGTTTAATCATCATAATGGTGTCTACAGACGGACGAACCCGGTACGAAGTGAAGATAGGCGTAGGCGAGTTTGACAGCTGTCCTGTCAAACTCGTATGCAGCTACTTCACTTCGTGTACACTACACATTTGACACGTGGGCTTAGTGCTGCCAATTTAACAAATATCTGCCTATATATAAGAAAAAATATTTATTGTATAAAATTTAACGCAAAACTTAACATTACTTACGGCTCATGTCTTTACTTTTAAAATAATTGGGGTTAATTCTTCTTGAATACTTAATTAATATTTTCGATCCAGCTCTAATGCGACCAAAATTTTAATTGCAAACTAAGGATATTTTCCACGATAATAATTAAAACCATGTCTAGATACAAGTTACAACCGTGTTACAAGCTACAACCGATATATTCTCAAAAATAAAATTTAAATAATTAATGAACAGCATCAAAATCCTTTCTACTTCTCACAAAAACATTTTTGTCCCTAATCTGTGATTTTTATATCACGCCAGCGGCCGGAGTTATACAAATACAGTACGGGGAAAATTTTTCTTTCAGAATTGGTAACACTTTACGAAAATGAAGCTTTTGGGCATTTGGAACTCTATTGCAATGTATTAGAGTTTAAAATCCGAAAACAATTTTACAAATGTCATTCCGGTTTGACGGACGAGGTTCGTGTAGTGTGTAGCGGGACGAAGAACCGTCAAAACTGTCAAATTTGTCTCTCACGGACGGACGGCGTCCCTCACGGACGCGGTCTGCAGACCGGGTTCGCGCAATCTGTAGAAGCCATATAATGTGTGAATGCGGCAGTTAGACTAGTCTACGTTGAATATTTCTCCATTGCACCAAAATGTGATTTTAATACTTGACGGACACATTTTATTCAGGACTATTAAAAGTATTAAGTATAATTTTTTCGGTTAGACTAATTTGGCTTTTCTGTTATTTAATCTTTTAACTGATTTGCAAAAGAGGTTATTTTTATCGAAATTCGAATTTAAAACTTATTATTAGCAGCCAATCCAAAGGACTACTCGAAATAACTGCTATATTATTGTTATTCAAGGACCAGTGATTTAATATTTAGTTTATATTTTAGATTCGTACTTATTGTATTAAGAGTTACTTCGTCATTCAGCCGTGATTGATGTTATTTATTTTGTTAAATTACAGAACCGTCATACATATACCTTGTCTGATGAAAAGGTTTTGACCAAAAAGTTAATATACCTAGCGGAATAGAGAAACAAAGACCAGAGCAAGCGAGGTGTCACTATCAGCAACAATGCATGGTAGAAAGAGACGTGTGATACATGACAACAAAACTCTTTTTTTGACGTCCAGTCGGCACTTATCGGCACGTTAATCCTTCAGGCCCCGCGCGAGCACCGGTGATCGCGTCAACAATAGAATACAATAGCAATTCCTGGAAATTCCGACTGAAGTATTAACAATTTAATCTCATAGAAAGATGCTTGTGTAAGTGTATACGTAGGTACACATGTTTTTACACAGATGTAAATTACTTTCGGTTTCGTTTAACAGCTCGAGATTGTTGGTCTATTCCGCTAACGGCTTTGGCACCAGACCAGAGAAATTAATTTATTGGCAGACTAAGATGGTGCCAGCAACTTTATTGCGTCAAAATTAGTTTATCGCGCGGGAACCGTACATTTTTCCGCAACAAAAACTATCCTATGTCCTTTCCCGGGGGCCAGGACTTACCCGGAAAGTATCTAAATGGGCTCGCGAGAGATCAGGCGCAGGACCGACATTTTACATGCCCATCCGACGCATGGATCATCTTACTTGTCAGACAATCAGGTGATCAGCCTGCATTGTCCTAATCAAACTTGGAAATAACATGTTTCCAACGCGGGAATCGAACCCACGAGACCTCCGAGTCTAGAGCCGAGCTCTGAACCACTAGACCATGGAGGCGTTAACGCAGCGTCATGAGTTATTTCTAATTTATAATATTAGTAGGTACTAGGCGTATGCGATGTAGGCCTGCATATTCGGTTCGGCTAAGTCAAACCAATGTTAGACTAGGCGTAACTAGACCAAATTACCGCCATCTATCTGTAGACTGTAAAACAATTTCTCTGATAGTACCTTTTTAAGCTTAACATAAGGAGCCGTCAATAAGGTGTCACTTTTGCAAACATTCACACTTCTTCATGTTTATACCGCTGAACCGATTTTGATGAAATTCAGTATTGAGATACTTTAATTTTAACTTTAATTAATTGGATAGGACATGGGATACTTTTCGTAGCGGAAAAATGTACGGCTCTGCTGTACGAGTTGCGGGCATCAACTAGGGACTCTTCCATTTTAGGCGAAAGATCTTTAAGTGCGCGGTCTTTATAAATTATCCGCTTTGTAAATATTACTTTATAAGAGGGTTATAATGTGATTCGCTATTTATTAAAATAGCTTTTTCTGTTTCGTTAATGCGAGCAATAGGGAGCATCAAACATGCATATTGTTTTTGCGCGTGAAATGATCTGTTAAAATTTAAAAACTACAACGGTATTTTAAGTAGTCAATAAGACAGACAAATCCGATGTTATACACGCATTGCATAAAAATTAAATACCTTTTTATTTTTCCATCTTTCTAGACTAGAATCTAGATTGTAGACAGTGTGAAAATTTTATTTGAAAGAGATTCTAATGCTGCTGTTATTTTGTTACTGTTTTTATCTCAGTTAATATCTTAAGTATTTCTGTTTTATGCATAGTCTCCATTTATTTTTTGAGAAATATAATACAAAATTCTTTTAGTGAAATCATCCTACTCTTGGAAGTAGCTGATGAGTATAGAATGTGGACACTTACCATTATTGTATGTATGAATTTATTTAAAGCTATAAATACATAATATTTAAAAATTTATAGTAAGTATAGAAAAAAAAAATCTCAACAAAAAATCACAAAATATCTTTTCTAAAACTTGAGTACTCAACAATAATCGTCTGAAGTGCCATTATTTGGTTTGGAAATATATTTTTGTTGGTGTATATTAGTATTGTAAATAGCATATATTTATATTAATAGATTAATGTGTAAGATTGTATATAATACTTTATTAAAATTCTTTGTTATTATAACATCTTTTATTTCACATCTTTATACAATATGACAACTTTGAAGTCCTCATTTTTGTCCTGTTTATCTGGGGTCAGACTTAGTCCGCCCCGGATCATGTTTTCCAAACAGAGTGGGCTATCCAATGTTAATTGGAGATTTGAACTACGCCCCACGATTTCCATCTTCAATACCATTCATTAACATATTGATGTCTATAGCGACATTGTCGTCATCATCGCTATCCTCCTCTTCAGTAAATAAATCCATATTGGTTGGTCTTTCTGCAAAAAAACTGCCTTGTTAGAAATCTGGTAAGAACATAATATTGCTATTCTGGTGGTGGAGTGTTGGGTCAAAATCTTTAGATTTGAATTCTTTTGGTTTTGTTTAAACATATTTATAACCACTTAATAAATAATTTCATCACCTGAAAGCCATCAAGTATTATCACATGTTTACTAAACAAATATTAATCATGGAAAAACAAGACACAACAGCCTTTCTTTTGTTATCGCGGTCCCATGTGACCGCTTGGGGCTCGAAGTTTTAATCAAGGAAACCGACACAATGGTACTGAAATGATAAGTAGGTACAGCAGCTACATGCATAGAAATATTTTTAATGTTAAGCAGTTATATAGCAAATACTTACTGAAATCTGGAGTAGATACTATTAAATCTAATTCTTCCATATTACAATCCATTTCGTAGTTATGATTTTGTTCTATCTCTTCGGTAGATTTTCCCGAGTCCAATTTGGGTCTCTTGCTTTGCATTAAGTCTAAAGTGGAGCTTTGCACATTTGCAGACGTTGCACTCGTTTCATTGATATTATTTGGTTGGGTCTTTGCTTCACCCGGAGCACTGTTTATTTCCACCTTTAAACTTTCAAGTTGCAATCTTTCTATCTGTTTTGAGAAAAGGAAAAGGAGAAAAATAAAATGTGTAAATAAAATTTTTGTATTTGTATTAATTTTATATAACAATTTTTGTTTAGTATTATAACTTTACTTACTTGGAGGCAGTTGCGCTGCTTTTTTATCTTATTAAGAGCGTCTAAAATCCATTTCTCCTCGGCAAGAAGTTGCATTTCTTCAGCTAATTTATTCCCTATCTTTCTTTGCACACTTCTATATGCCATGGCTCAAGCTTGTGAGGGCGTATTCTTATTTCTTATATATTGATAAAATAATAACTTAAGTTATAAGTTATATCTTATAAAACATATCGATAGAAATCTGATTTATAGGAATAAGATTAATCTTTGTTTTGTTTTGATTTTTGGGAATTTTTTCAGCCATTTGAGTTTTTGAGGTATTTTTTTTTTTTTTTTCTTCTTTTTTGGCAACTTGACACAAAGGATGTGTATGTTGTGCCACAGACAAGGTAAAAAGGTAAGGAATATGGCGGGAAAACCATATTCCTCCTATTATAATTTTCATCATCGTTTTCATGTATCGTCAGGTCTAAAGTCTAGTCAAAGTCCAAGTAAAAGTCAATACAGTCAAGGAGTCAAGTCGGTCGATTCAGTAAAGTGGTAGACGCTTTACTGAAACTTTCGATGGAGTTTTGGAGGGAATACAAAATAGCACGTTTCTGGATATTACATCACTTTCCTACACTTGTGCATGAACACGAATATATAATGGTTAATATTCTACCAATATTACACATTAAAAACCCAGCTAACACAATTTTAGGAAAATAATACAAAAACACAACAGCACTCTTTCACATGCCCGCCAAAACTCCGTTTTTGAGGTAATATTGACATTTACTCTATTGTCAATTGTGTCTTCTTCTTTTATAAAAATGTACCAAAGTAATTTGCCGCAGCCAGTGAGCTCATTCGTGAATCGTGAATCTTGAAAATCGAAGATTTTCGAGCAAGCAAGCAGGCCCGCTTTAGAATCAAAGAATAGTTTCGTTCATGAATATTTAGCATACGTTAAGCAAACGCGATATTAAACAAAATAATTATAATTCATGAAGGCCATTTTAAATCTTTTTTTACTGTTGACTACATTTACAATTTATTTTTAATACTTGAAAGAATTGAGGGTACATAGAAAACATTATAGTAACGACCGCTGCGAACACGTAAGCTTGGATACTGCCGAAGTTACAACAAAGAGAAAGATTTTTAACTTAGATAGGACATAATTAACAAAGAAATTGAACAATAACTATGGATTCAGATTACGAGGACTCTGATATTGAAGAAGGATGCGATTCAGACTTGTGTGAGGGATTCGAGGTGTGTTGTAGAAGAGGATCCGTGCCGTCGGTGCTGCCTTTCGATATCAATTCGCTGGAAGGAATCATATTGAAGCTCATAGACCAATTTGACTTTCGAGTCGTTCTACAGGATAATAAAATAAAGAGCGCCATACTCGTGACCTCCGGACTGACTTTGGCAGGATCCTTGATTGGCAAACATTTTGGCGGCAAAATTGGTGCGGCGGTTGGCGGGGCTGTCGGAGGCATATGCGGCATTGGATTAGTTGGTATGTATTCAAATAGTAATCATAAAGAGCTATTTACTCCCAAACTACATAATATAATTACAACATACAAGTAGTCTTTGAGCAATTGCTAGGGCCTTAGGACCTAGGTGTCATCCACGGAATATATTCCGTGGAGTCATCAGTCCTAGAAAGTAATATAAGTATCTACTTCTACCGTATTAATATAATCAATAATGTCATGACCATATAAGGAATAACTGTATGGATAACGTTTCTAAAGGCCTTACTCCACCTTACTAAATTTAGTCGTCCTAATTAGTGTCCTAAAAATAAGACTATTTAGAAGAGTTCTGATTCCACCAATCATAAGCCAATCTTGATCCAATTTAGTACGCTAATAATTAGGATCCTAACTTTCTACATGCTATTTCACAGAACTAAATTTAGTTACTGAATCAATTTGGACGTTTAAATTTAATAAGGTGGATTATGTTCTTAACTTACCTTTTAACTTACAAAATACATAAAATTGTGTTCTGTGGCGGTAATATAAGAAACTATATAATTTGAAAAGCAATTTTCACTTTGAAATGTTTGACCCTTTTATGCTTCTAAAGGAATTTTAATATTTTTTTCTTTCTTTTTTTCAGTTGTATCAATGAGAGACATATGGAAAGATATAAGGGAGAAACTCGGCGCAGTTTTCGACATCGTCTACGATTATTTAGCTGGCCTAGGTATCGACGACTACAAAATGGCTGCAAAGTTCCTTATGTCGAATAGCGCGGACAGTTCCCAGCTAGCTCTAGTTATAATGCAAGTTACCTCTGAAATTCTAGGCAAAAAAGTACTTTCAAGCCTAGCAACAGCATAAAAATTGATCGAAACTAAATTAAAAACGACTATGATGAGGATTGTCTAGTTTTAAACTTATTCATTTCGACTTTTTTTTAATCTTTAATAATACAATTTTAGTTATGATTTCAATGCTTGTTTGTTTTAAACCCATTAAAGATGATTATTCAAGGTAGTAGATGACGCCCGCAACTCCGTTGCGCCAAAATTAGTTTATCGCGCGGGAACCGTGCATATTTCCGGGATAAAAAGTATCCTATGTCCTTTCCCGGGACTCAAAGACAAAAGTATCTCCATACCAAATTTCAGCAAAATCGGTTCAGCGGTTTAGGCGTGAGAGGTAACAGACAGACAGACAGACACACTTGCGCATTTATAATATTTCTTCTCTTCTCTATTTATCAAAGAGGGCATTTAGGCCTTTCAATGTTCTGTCTAAAGAAAACAAATTATTAGGGTACTAAAATATTATGTGCTCGCAACTTCGTTTGCCCGTATATTAGTAGGCGGTAACCCTACATTTTTAAAAACCTTTGCTATACCTACCTATGGATTCCAGTTTAATAGGTACTTTGGCCTTTGGGCTTTGAATAGAGACTTCCATGGTTCCAAGTCCCAACTCCCACCATTTGAACAGATTAAAGGTTTAGGCGTCAAAAAGTAACAAAATACAAAGAGTTAAAACAAATTTATATTATGGGAAAAGCACTAATGGTAGACACTACCAGGGCCCCCGCTACCATATGTGCAATGTGTGCAATGCACACGGGCGCCATTCTCTAGGGGCGCCAAATCGCCAACTTTAGGGGCGCCAAAACCAAGGACCCAAAAAATTTGACAAAAGGGGCGACAAAATCCTTTTTTTGCACACAGGCGCCAGTAGCCCTTACGGGGGCCCTGGACACTACAAGGAAAAATAAAACATTTGAATATAATAAAATTTATATTTATGAAAATATAAGATTGGTAACTTATTTTATGTCTTCTGTAACTTTAACAAATTAAAACTATTATAGTTATCTATACTAATATTATAAATGCGAAAGTATCTCTGTCTGTCTGTCTCGCTTTCACGCCAAAACTACTGAATCGATTATAATGAAATTTTGTACACAGATAGTCTAAAGTCTGAAAAAGGACATAGGTTACTTTTTAACTGGAAAAAGGGGGTTTTAAGGGGGTGCAAATGCGTAAATTTGTTCAAAATAAGTTAGTTCCAAAAATTCATAACAGATAGCGCCAAGAGTCTCCTACATCGCGCTATCGCTTGCTCATACGTCTTTTTATAAGAGGTGGTACCATATTAAATTAATTTTTCCGAGTTTTTCGATTGTTATACACGTTATTAAATAATTTACTATTCAGTAGGTACTTTATCTATGCAGTGACGTAACCTTAAACCTACCAAATACCAATGATAAATAGTTTATGGATACCTAAAGATAAAGTTGTGTAATGGGGGGCTAAATAAGCTTTAAATTTGGTATAAGTAAATAAAGTTTAAATTAAAAATGAAATATTATGTGCACACTGCACAGCTGTTTTTGGGTAGGTATTTTGATTTAAGGGGTACCAGGGTTTTAATTTAACACCAATTTCGTTGACACCGCGCGCTATAAACTGAAGACCACGCGGACGAAGTCGCGGGCAACAGCTAGTTCTCTGATAAATCAATAAAAAAATCTATTATTGGTCTTTTTGTAAACTTAGTCATAAGCCCTAATGGATGACATCACAAGAAACGAACGTCACTAATAGTAGACACCAATATGAACTAATAGTTGACATAGAATATTACATTACATTTTACATTTTTCCTGTCTTTATTTGCCGTTTTTCAAAATATTTCATTTACTTCATCATAGTAACTACTTACTACATGCATCAGAAATATTATCGACGTTGTCTCCAGATTCTATCCATTCTTCTTCCATGCTGAAACTATCTTTCCTCTTATTTTTATTTCTCATATTTTTTTCCTAGCAAATTTATTTTCAGTTTTTAGTCTCCATGCTTCTCTTGCCTCTTCTTTTTTCTTCTTTCTTTTCTCAGCTCTCCTTTTTCTTCTTTTTACTACTGAAAAACTAAAGCAATTGATTTTTAGATCAGTACAAGGTCTAATATTTGACACCATGTCCATTTTTCGGTACAGTAGTTCTAAGTTGTTAGTTTGTTATTAGAATTATATTTTCAGAGAATAGTGATGATATTTACAGTAGAATAAACTACAAAATAACTTTAGTATGTATTGCAATACTAAAAGATGAGATCCATGTAGATGACATTTGAGATTAGGTTTTTTTACATTTTCAAGAACTAATAGTAGACACCCTTTATATTGTTAGGGAAACTGGATAAAAAATCATAAATAAACATTAATTAGTGTTTACAACATGACAATTAATCCAATGAAATCAATAGAAATCACAAAAAATTAAATAAATGTATTCAAAACTTACGTGCAAAATTTCACCTTCCACCTATTTGCTAAGAAATTGCCGAGCACGTGTCGACGCGGTCACATTGTTTACGAAAAGATCCCATTTTAAAATTTTGTTCCCGAAGGCGTCCCTAATATATTTTGCCACATCAACAGATAGCTTAAGAAGCTTATAAAATTTACAGTGTTGAGATTTGAGAAATAAGTAGAGTAATTCTTATTTTTGTGGTATTTTTTTCGTGTCATCTATTAGTTTCGTGTCTAGCATTAGGTCTTTTCCCTTATGTGGTTTCAATCCTGATTATAACTGGTTATTTACTAAAAAATCGATAAGCAATAATTTTATTTCGTAGCACTGCTCTTGGCAACATTGTATTTTAAACTAAAAGTTGGAGAAGACGAAGATATATTTTTAGGCGGCATCTGAAATTTGGCACAGTGTTGCCATATATACAGATTTCTCCGTATTTATACAGATTTTTGGCGAGTAATAGAGATAAATACTAGATACAGATATTTATACAGAATTACAGAATTTTGTAAATATGATTAATTTTGTAAAAATTCAACAACGCAACAAGCTAAATACAGACACCATTGAAGGTATTTTGCATAGAAAGTAACTGATTGGTGCAAAACCATGCTATAATCTAGATTCTAGGGGTTGATGAGCAGTTGCTGTCGAAATTTAACAAAAAAATTACAAATGAAAATAATATTTCGATCTTATTGCTATGTTTTTTATTTTATTTTATTATGTTAAGAGCCTGTTTTAGCACTTCCTGATAAGTGTCGGATATTCTATCCACAACTTAACTTGACACCTGACAAAGTATGGAGAATCTGTCAAAAAAGTAGTGGTAAGCCTATCAGACACTTTATCAGGAAGTGGTGAAACAGTGGTGTGTTTAATTTTTTTATTATATTTTAAATTTTTAGTTTAATATAAAAAGTTCCCATTTCAGTATAGGGTACGGGCACCATTAGTAAGTCTTTTAGTGGAAAGCGCAAGTTTAAATGTGGATAGAAAATTATAAAAACCTTTTGTACTCATTCACTTAATCATTTATTAAACTTCGCTATGAAATTAACATATAAGATATTTTTTCTTAATCCTCCAGGCCCCGCGCGAGCACCGGTGATCGCGACAACAATATAATACAAAAGCAATTCCTGGAAATTCCGACTGAAGTATTAATAAGTATTGAAAATAAAGTATTTTTCAAAATAAGGCACATTTCCCCAGTACTCAGCCATCACAACCCAGTTCTCGGCCAAATAGCTACCAGTAGTCAGCCTCTCCTTAGATGGGCCTCAAAAGAGACCTATGGAACTGAAACAAATAAACAATGCCAAAAAACAAATTACTTGGATGAAATGACTTTGTAGGTAGGTGCTTCATAAACTGTGTTCATGAACAAATAAAGCAGCGTAAGTTACTGATTGCTGAACACTGGGTATACCTCACCAGTACTCAGCCGTGGTTCGACCGTATCTAGTTAGGCGGCCGACCACTGGTTTTTATAAAAAAAAGCATAAAATCCAGTACTCAGCCGGAGGTGGCCGAACACTGGATAATGTACAAGAAATTCATACCCAGTAGTCAGCCACCTCATTATTTAAATAACTATAAAGAAACTGTTCTATAACTCATTTGATTTTGACGTGAAAAATGTTATAACAATATATTTTAATAAATAATTATGACACAAAAATTAATAAGAAATCACAATAACTCACCTTTTTGTCGGGCACTTCCCACTAAGAAAATTTTGGCGCGCACTCGACTTCGCTCGACTAGTGACAATGTGGAATTGGAATCAGATTGCCATTTCTTGCAGCCACATAGCGTCATTGTGACGTTCTAAATTGACCAATAAGAAGGCCAAGCTTTTTTTAAAAGTATTTTGATTGGTTAATTTGCAATAGAACGCTATTTCTATAGGTTTTTAGCTGGAAAAGGCTGACTACTAGTGTGGGGCTGACTACTGGCGGCCGTACCCTATTTCTATTTATTATACGATTATCACCTTATCACAGCCATACGTATTCCTTTTTTTTCATAAAAAAGCTGTAGATAATGATTAATAGGTTATTTTTTATGACTTTAATACAGATTTTATACAGAATATTGAGACATTCTGACATACAGATTTTATACATATTTTAGCAGTTCCACATACAGATAAAAGGTTGAAACCATCTGGCAACACTGATTTGGCATATGTCTCACGTCTGGCATCAGCTGATTTTATGTTTGATGTTTTTGTTTGTTTCGATGTTTTTATTTTAAATATTGATATAAGACAAAACTTTCTTGACCACTTGGCGTCTTGCCCTATTATGTTGTTACGAAAATAGTTGCTAATTGACGCACATTTTCCGTTTTTTATTTCACAAAAAAATGGCACTATCCAGATTTAACGTAAATAACGAGGTTTTTGATCGATATTGGATCGAACAAATCATTTTGGAACTTGGTAAGTGGTAACTATAATAATTATAACATCCATGAGTATTACTTACTTATTCAAAAGTTTCACTTTTTCAATCTAATTCGGTGACCTATCTATATCGATAGGAAGCCTCAGAGAAACCCGCTGTTTACCTTTATTTATTACTAGCTGTTGCCCATGACTTCGTCCGCGTGGACTTCAGTTTATAGCGCGCAGTGTCAACAAAATTGGTGTCAAATTCAAAAGCTTTTTAAAACCCTGGTACCCCTTAAATCAAAATACCCAAAAACAGCTGTGCAGTGGGCCGTGTGCACATAATTAAACTTTATTTATACCAAATTTAAAGCTTATTTTAGCCCCCCATTACACAACTTTAGCTTTACCCATAAACTATAGTTTATCATTAGTAAGTATAAGGTTACGTGATAAGTCACTGGCCACTGCATAGATAAAGTAAAAACTAAAAGTCGACTGCTCCTAGGTAGACTATCGTAAGCCACAAAATGGCAAATTTCGTTTTATTGCGAAAATGCATATAATTATGTTAGATCTTTTAGGATCTTCAAGAAAAAATATTAAATTCAAAGTATAAGTGCCTTTTTTGAAACGTAAACTGTAGTATGTTTCAAACACCTCCGACGTTATTTATTGTGAGTCCCTTAGCAATAGTCTATGTAGAGTAATAGGGGAGCAGATGCCCGAATTCACACATCGTATGTATCAGTTGCGATTGTCTACGTCGGATAAAGATTAACGTAAACTATAGTTTGTACTACTTACAATAGTTTACATTGAAACTTCTTTTGAAAAATATATTGCAAGTGTAACTTACGATTTTGTTCGTTGGATTTTAAGTTATGATAAATATTGTATGTTAATTATACAATATTCTACTACGGAAACTATTATTTTTTAATTATTGTATCTATATCTTACTACGTTCTACGTCATACTATTCATTAACATATGATACTTTACCGATCTATTTCTTTTATTACAACTATTATTTATGAAATTAGGGGGCAAAAGAGCACCTGATGGGAAACAAGTGGACAACACATGGACGCTCACAACATCAGAAGAGTTGAAATACATTGCCAGCCTTTTTCAGAAGGTCGCTCTCTTCCTCAGGTTTTCAGGTCGTATTGGTCCGGAAATACTGCTGGCGGCAATTTGATTCAAATTTGCTGTAAAGGACTCATCAAGATGGCAAATTTTCCCGTGGAACTATGTTGAAATGTTGCAAGAGGTGTGATTACTAAGCACCTCCCCTTGATACAGCAGATAGAAGATGCAGAGCGAAGCCACATCTGAGCATAATTCCAAGGAGTCTGGCTTGTTTGAAACACTATGTCTGGCTACAATCTAAGCGGCCCTTTGTTGGTTACTATCCAGAGGGAATAGTTGGTATTTTGTCGCCCTTTCCCAGAGATGAGAACAGTATTCGACGTGAGGCTGAATCTTCGCCTTGTAGAGTTATAGGCGTTGCATCGCACTGAAATACTATCTCGCTCTGTTGAGAATACTAAGCTTATTCAAGGTCAACTTGTATTTACCTGTTTGTCGCCCAGGAACGGAACCTTTTTCCGGGATATAAGTATCCCCATACAGTATATCAGAAAAAAACGGTTAAGCGGTTTAGGCGTGAGGAGGCAATATGTTCAATGCCCATGGACAAATAAACGAACACACTTTTGAATTTATGCAAAAGTATGAATATAAATTGTACTTAATTTATAATATTTCATGATCTCTTTTTCTTCCTGAAAGTTTTTCAAGAACTAGTACTATTCCAAGCGATCCTCTTCCTGTAGTCGTACTCCTTATGTCAGAGGGTCGTGACCTCCCCTTTATATAACCTTCCTTTTAATAATGTATAGCCAGCTTTTCCTATCTTCAGCCACTTGAAGAGCGTCGTAGACGATGGACTCAATAATTGAGGTGCGTATTTGATCGGAATGGGACGCATGGGACTACGGCCTCGCAGTCTTTCTACCTTGGCCAATGACTATTTTAATATTGTCTCCTTTCTTTCTGGATATATTGTGTCCATAGTATTCTTAAATACATTTAAGGCATATTGTGGTAAAGAGCCTTGCAAAAATAAATTTTAGCTTAGCCAGGATGGACGCGTTGATTCCGAAAGCTGTCAAATTAAAATTTGGAGCATTTTCCTTCATTATCACATCTCGAAGGCGTCGATATATATGAGGTCTGTTGCAGTTGGTGTATTGTATACTAAAGTGTAGGCAAGTTTTGTTTTAATTGTTTAAAGAAAAAATTTTGTCACGCAAGGCTTTACGCATTTGATACATAGCACTCTTAGCCATCCTAATTCTTCAACGTGCATCTGGTTCACAGGAGCCATTGTTCGTAATAGTGGACCCATGTGATAGCGATAAAGCAAAAAATAATAATTGATTGCAGGCCTTAACAAAAATCAGCGACATGAAATTAATATACCTAGCAGTGTTGAGGATTTTCTAGTCGATGCCCACAACTCCGTAGAGTCAAAAATTCGTTTGTCTCGCGGGGACCGTATAGTAAAGGACGTAGGATTCTTCCTATCCCAGTATAAAATTAATGTCCTTTTCCAGGACTCCCAAGTATCTTCATACCAAATGTCAGGAAAATTGTTTGGGTGTAAACAGGTAACGAACAAAGATACATTTTCGCATTTATAATAATATTGTATAAGTACAAGTGGAATATAGATTGTGATAAATACTCTTAAGTTATAAAGCTTATCATAATATTATGAATTTTTTAAGAAGGTTACAAAATATTATTAATATGCTACTGATGATGCTTTGAAAGCCAATTAAATTGATTACTTACTATATTTTAGCACTTTTTTGCACATTAACAGTATAAATCATGTCAACGACCTACTTCTAAAATTTATAAAACAATTTTTAAAGGTATTTCACACTTTTTTCAGAAAAGATAATTTATTAATAATTTATTTTCTCAAACATACTATAAATTCGAATAACGCAATTCCCCTGTAAATTATGACATGTCTTACATACCATTAAAAAACGTTAAAGAAGTCCCCCATATAATATAGTAAGTAAACGTTACAATATTTTAAAAAGGAGAAATTTCAACGTAAACTGTGGTTAGTATTAGTTGCAATAATTTTCGTTATAGATTTTCCAAAGAATAATATCGCAACAACAATTTGAGCTAAACCAAGCTAATAATATAGTATTTTATTGCATAAGTTAATACCTAACTCTATTGTTGTTGCTCATGCCAAATTTTATAACAATCGGTTAAAAAATGAAGTTGTGTTTCAAATTTGCAACTTCAAACGCTCCTTCTGTAAAGTTGTGTTTTTGATGTTACGATAGTCTACCTAGGAGCAGTCGAAGCAGTGAGTTATTTAATAACGTGTATAACAATCGAAAGAATCGAAAACGCTATTCAATATGGTACCACCTCTAGACTTATGAGCAAGCGATAGCGCGATGTAGGTGACTCTTAGCGCCATCTGTTATGAATTTTTGGAACTAACTTATTTTTAACACGCATTTTCACCCCCTTACAACCCCTTTTTCCAGTTAAAAAGTAGCCTTAGTATGTCCTTTCTCAGGCTTTAGAGTTTAGACTAATCTGTGTACAAAATTTCATTACAATCGGTTCAATAGTTTTGGCGTGAAAGCGAGACAGACAGACAGACAGAGATACTTTCGCATTTATAATATTAGTATAGATTTTAACAAATAATAGAGTGCATCATGCATGTATAAAATTTCAGGTGATGAATATCAAATAAGAGTGCAGTGGGATGGAACTACTGCCATTTTAACGGGAACCTTTGCGTTGGCTGGTGGCTTAGTCGGTGGCTATGCTGGTGGCCGGCTAGGGGCTGCTATCGGCGCAGGGATGGGTGGTGTTGCTGGATTTGGTAAAGGTTTTAAGTAATTTTTAGGTAGGAATGTTTGGGTATATTCAAAGAAAAATCATTAAAAACGCCCGTATGCACACATAATTCGTTTTTTAAATACATTAAAATATACTAATAATAAAATTGTTAAATTTTTCAGCATTGGCATCACTTCGTGAAATATGGTCCCAGGTCCGAGAAAAATTGGAGGAGTTGATTTACATAGTGTTCAATTATTTGAGAAGGATTGATCCAGTAGACTATGTTCGAGCGTTGGACATTCTGATGGCCTGCACGGCCAGCAGAAGGGAACTAGTATTTACTATCCTCGACTTTCTAGCAGAGAAACTCGGTAGACAAGTTGTGTCTAGTATAACAGTGGCTTGATAAAAGCAATGTTTATTTTAAGATGATGCTTAAGGCTACACACAGCTCTTTAATTGTCATCATCAGATATCAGAGATCTAAAGCAATAGTATGTAACAATTTATTTCAATAGTGTATTTAAAAATGCTTGTTCGTACGGGACGTATACAGGGTGCAATTAAACCTTCCTGCCAAATTTTTTCTAGGGCTTAGGTACAGATAAACTATGATAACTTGGCGCGCCCCTCTAAAAATCAAACCGTTTGAAGTGCGTTGTCAAAACGTTTGAAGTGTGTTGTCTTGCGCGGTCGGCTAGTTATGATTAGTTGACCAACAAATCTTGGTAATAAGTGACATTAAGTGAAATATTACAAGTACTGGTTGATTGGATGAATACTTACTACATACAAACTCTTTCATAAGGATGTGACTACACACATTGAAACAGTAATGGTCGATTTACACGGGTGACTAAAGCCGCACGATTTACGCCGCACGGCGAAAATCTACTCGTACGGCAATTCGACTACCGTTTCGTGCGGCCAATGGCCGCATGCGGCTGGTGTCTAAAATCGACCGTGTAAACGCTCAGTCGCAAGTGATCGCTTGTTGCAAATACATAGTTTGTCGGCACTAGTCACAGGCGATTTTTGTAGAATGTGTAAATGGGGTGGCGATTCGACTTGGACAGGCGATTCGACTAGTGACTTGCCGGGCGACTAAAATCGACTCGTTAGTCACCCGTGTAAATGACCATAATTTGGAGTAGTATTATGTAGTTTATCATTAAGAGAGTCCGCAAAACAAATTGGGTGTTATTTTTTTTATGACATATCCCATTTAAAATCGTTGCAGAATGGTCACTCGCGGCGCGGGGGAATGAGCGGGGGTGACGCGGAGGGAGGCGCGCGCGCGGGGGCACGTCACGCGCGGCCGACGCATCCTGTATTCGGGTCCATGGGCGTACCCAGGATTTCAGCTAGGGGGGGGGGGGGCATGTGTCTAAACACACTAGGCTGGATTACGCCGGCGTAAATTCCGCCGCGTTTACGCCGTGCTTCAAACTCATACAAAATACGGGCGGAATGCGACAGACGACCCCCCCCCCCCCCAATCAATCTGCCGACTTAAGGCAAGGCTGTTCTTAAAATTAGCAGGTCGATGTCTGTCTGTCTGTCTGTCAGTGCAAATATCGACGTAAAACATTCAAATAACATTCATATCAGCGCGCCTTGTATTGCAGTGGCGGTTACGACGCTCGCCGCGTCCTTGATAGGGCGAAATAGGAGAAAATTATACATTTTATTTTACTATAAATGACCGAAGTTCAAGAAAGCTATCCTTTTTGTAAAAAACATCATATAATATCATTGTCATTGAAAATTACTAGATGTTCGAATTTGAAGTGTATTTTTATTTGATTTTTTACGGTGATATTCAAGATCTTTTTACAGAATTAGCATACCATTTTTCAATATTAAGTTCGGTTATTTTTTTTACTTTGTTACTTTTTGAGTCTACATTAATTTTGGCGTAAGAGAATTTCACATTATTTCATCAGACTGGAAGCTTACTATTTCTCAACATTTTAGTACTGAGTGATTATAAAAGAAAAAAATGCGTGTATTATTTTTAACAAGGATCAATAATATATAAAAATTTGGCAGGAAGGTTTAAACTTTAATTGCACCCTGTATAAATCGATCCTAAAAATCAAACACTGAAGCATTCATTATTGCCAATGACGTAAGAAAAAGAGTGTTTCTTTAATCATTAATCATTGATTATTGCCAAGTGATTGTTAAGTTGTGTGTGGCCTAAGGCCTAAGGACTAAGCCATGAAAGAAAATCCCATATGAAAGAAATACCTATTTTTACCAATTAGGCATGCGCACTAGGGTTTTTTCCTGCAGCACCAATGGTTTGAATTTTTGACAAAAGAGTATTAGAAAGTTAATGATATTTGTAATAACGTCTATTATAATTAGTAAAAGATCTCTCTAGTTGTTTGATTTAATCGTTTTTAAATATTTAATTATTGTTATTTTTGATATTTGTGTCCTTACATTTTGTGTAACTTTAAAATAATTTTAATTATGAAATTCGAGTGACTTATAACTTATATAAGGTTTAGCTAAATCAATTGAGGATTTTTAACTATAAGAATCTCTAATATTTTGCTCATTTAGAATAACAAAATGTTTAAAAAAATGAAATTATTATTATTATGAGGTAGAGTTAGCTAGTGAATTTTTCAACAAACCATGTTGATATTATGGCAACCACTGACCGTCCAATGTTTTTAGTATTAGAATTGTACCATAGATATTTACAGTACTCCAAAAGTGATAATGCGCATAGAAGTTTTCGAAATTTGTCGGTAACGGTCGTATTTCCCGAGCGACGGTAGACGATATTGCATTTTCTATTAGCATTGCGTTTAAGATACATGTATCAGTCAAAGTTCGTCGTGATATTCCTGTAGCTTTTGTAACACGGTCATTATTCACGGTCACTCATGCGCATTATTAATTTTGGAGTACTGTACTGTAATTTTATGATCCTGGAGCTATTCTCTGTTGATCTGTTTTCTTGCTGTGAACTTAATAAAATAAATCAAACTTTACTTTTTTATTTTAATCCTTCAAGCCCCAATAAGAGCACCGATGATCGACAACAATAGAATACAATAGCATTTCCAAGAATCCGCGATCGAAGGATTAATAATTAAATTTACATATGCAGAAAAAGTTTTCCTTGCATATTATAGGTATTAGGTACACGTATGACGTAAAAAAATAGTTTAAAGGTCATCAACATCATCACACACATCAACTGGGAAAGGGATCGTCACCGTATCGCCTTTCGCCTCGCCGTCAACCTAACGTACGCACGTAACCAACGCGTATCAGTAGCGCCTGTACGTCAACTCGGCTAGGGCCAGGCGACGCCTCGCTTACGGCTCGGGGAAGTTGAAAGAGTTGCAGGGTGGACGAAGAAACGTAAGCTTGAGTACGGACAGACGTAAGCACGGGGACGACGAGCCGTAAGCGGGTAGACGACGAGCAGTAAGCGGGTGGACGACGAGCAGTAAGCGGGTGGACGACGAGCCGTAAGCGGGTTGACTGCTAGTTGACCACGCGTCGCATCCCGGTTCGGAGCCTGTCCGAGGCGAGGCGGTTACGTTACGGTTCCGCTTAGAGCCGTGTGCGTTGCAGTAGGGAGTTTCATACAAACAATATTGAACGGCTCGGGGCGATACGGTGCCGATCCCTTTACGAGTTGATGAGTGCTGTGACCTTTATTTTGCTTAGAATTTAAAATTCGGCGTGAAGAGGTACAAACAGATAGGTACCTATAGGTACACCTTTTTACATCTTTAATATTATAACATAGTATGGGTGTATCGCAATTCCTCTTAATTTTTCGTAGAGCACACCAAGTGAATTAAAACAAGATTATTTTCAGTAATATTACTTTTAATTAAAATTTACCATATCATGTCTAACATGTAACAATGATAAAACGTATGACTTACTTTTAAACACTATACAGTATACTGTAACAAACCCAATCTACAGAATGTAACAAAACTATGTGATAATACTTTAGGGGCTGTCCATACTCCATACACCCCTATTATATAGATTATAGAGTATTAATAGACTTCGCTGATGAGGGACCGTGCAGAGCGATGACACTGCCACTAGTAACGAATAGCCGAAACTTATGCGAAAATTTTATTGTCAAGCCCAAGTCAAGCTACGGAAAATTATAAGATTTCTTGAGAAATTTGAGTAATTTCAAGAATTGAAATGCATTGTTGTATTCCCGGATGTTCAAGAAAAATAAAGGAAAATCGAACGATGTAAAATTTTACTATTTTCCTGGCAAAAGTATTCAAATGCTATGGCTTATTGAAAAACGAAAGAAATGGATAAAACAATAAAACATACGCAAGTATTCAAAGAGTTTCATGAATGATAAGTGTAGACTCGTAAAAACACTAAATTTTGTAGATTATAACCGTAAATTCATTTTTGATGAACCCAATATGAACCTAACCTATAACCGTTGCTTCTTTCAGTAAACATCCAAACTGGCTTCCATCTAAATTGATATGCCAATTACACATAAATTTGCATCAAAAGTAAGGATAATTTGGAGAAGTCCTGCCAGAAATTCAACACTGAGGATAGTATTGAACTTTAACCATCTTGTCAAAGTGTTGGTTCTCAAAAGGATGATTCTTCAAGTAAAAAAAGATTAATAGTGCAGTCTTTGTGTGTTATTTAAATAATACTTATATGGTGTTTGCAGTGAATATGAGGTCCAGACTGAAATTAGTTAAAATTAATAGTGACAGACAAAAGTTGTGAAGATGATATCGAGCGAATCGCAGGAGGTTGATGAAATAAAAGCATTTATTTTAGTGAACTTGTTTTATTTTATTAATCCACAAGCATGTTCAGTAATTATTATAAGTATTTTTGCATCTTCGTTATTTTATTGCAATATTTACCCACCTATCAAGTTTTTACTTTCTATGCTGATGGCTCAGACCAATAAAAAAAGAAAGACGGAGTATTTACAGTTAATAGCGTGAAGTCGCTGTCGATCAATGTGTGCGTCACGCCTAGCATAAACACGCTAGGCGTGCGCTTGTGTGCAAAAAAATAATGTTGCCAACTCAGGGTTTCAGATTGTCAAACTCCCATCCTGTTGCAGTCTTATTAAACTACTAAGTAATGACTACAAAAGTTGCTATCAAACTAGATTGTTAATCATCATTCATTAGTAATTGCTGGAAAAAGTAAATACTTAAATATCTATATCTAATAAATTATGTGTTTCAACTAAGAACAGACATACATACAGACAAAAATTGTGAAGAATGTTGTTTGGTGTATGCAGTATGTATCGTATACAGATTAATATGCAAATAGTAAAAAAATCTTTCAATACTACAATCAGACACTCCAATTTTATTTATATTAATAGATTTTAAATGAATAACGAATTTTAGGTTAAAAATAAACATTTGTCGGGATAATACAGCACGTAATAATATTTTTCCCCTATTATGGGGAAAAATATCTTGCGACCAGCATGCAGCACTGGTTGAGGTTCTGTGTTCCGAGACTCCTGAGACAATTTTTAAAACTAATAAATTAAATTCGTTATTTCGGTGGTAATACATAAATATTCAACTAATTACTTGTGAAACGTAATTTCACAAGGTTTCTTTTGAGCACAAGAATTGTTTTTGCACCATTTAACGATGCAGGACGGCATATTTTGATATTTCTTGACACAGATGAAAACGACATGCGCCGTCACTCGTTGAAACCGGAATGGCGGGCGGCCGGCTTCCTATGGCCGTATCGGCTTCCTATTGCCTGCCTCACCGCGTAGCATGGATGGCTCTGTCTATATTTTTTTATTGGTCTGAGGCTGATGGATGCTACTAATTACTTTTTCAGATGTTTTCTTAGATAACTAGATAAGCTTCATACATTTTTATTCACGCTTTCGTTCTTTGTTTACTGTTAGAAACTCATCCATACTCAATATTATACATGCGAAAGTGTGTCTGTCTGTTAGCACTTCACGCCCAAACCGCTGAACCAATTTTGATGAAATTTGGTTTAAATTTACTTTGAACCCCGGGAATGGACATAGGATACTTTTTATCCCGGGAAAATGTACGGTTCTCGCGCGATAAATGATTTTTGGCGCAACGGAGTTGCGGGCGTCATCTAGTTTTTTACTTTAATCATTCGATCGCGGATTCTTGGAAATCTGTTGTTGTTCTCGCGGCCGCATGTGGCCACTTGGGAATGTAAGTATTAAATCATTTTATAGTCTAATTACATAAAAAAATCACTTATAAACTAGCCGGGGTCAAAGAATGCGAAGCCAAAGTCACTCACAAGTTACTTCTTTTACTCGCATCGTGTCGCTGCTGTCGAATTACGACGCCCTCTATAGTTTCTGCACGGTCCCTATAGCTAATTATTTCTTTTATAACAACCTTTTTATACTATTTTGTACGACTCTTTAATTTATGATTTTTTTGACTTGTTTACTTTTTGATAGATTTTGTCATTACATAAATAGCCCGGTCTAATTAGACGCAAAAAAATCGTAACCTCGGAATAATTCGCATAAAGCCAATGCATAGAGCTGAAAATTAGTAGAGACGTTAAATACACAATTATAAATAAAACCTCAAAAGTCCCCGGCGATCCTCCTTGTGCTAAAAATTTTATTCAAGGTCAAAGGTATGAAAATGAGGTTTTTCCCGATTTTTTTTCCAAACTGTACATTTTATCACAAAAAATAGGAAGGACAAGAGTGTAGACTGTAGGTCATAGAATTCTCTACAAAAAATATTCAGACACTTTTTTCATACGACTTACCACTCCTTATAAATGGCGGGCTTAAAGTTTGGGAAAATCATATTTATACTAATATTATAAAGCTAAAGAATTTGTGGAACTACTGCTTTGAATTGAACAATTCGTTTTTTATTGGATAGTCTTATTTATCGAGGAAGACTTGAGCTATATAACTTCAGCTCTATGCGAATTATTTCGAGGACGAATGTTTGATTTTCCTGGAGTAAAAAAGAATTCAATTTGAACATCGAGTGCATTATTTTATTAATTTCTCCTTTGCACCTTCAAAGCTAAAAGTTGGGCAAGCGTTCACCCTCGCAATCCCGCGAGGGCCTTGCTCACTTCAGTAGCAACGCTGAAAGAGTAACTTTTTCTACTTGAATGGTGAAAATGACGCATGACGCTACAAATCACAATCTTTCCGCGTTGCTACTTTCACAGTGAGCTCTATACAAGGGACATATTATACACACCCTAAAGTTACGGATTTAAAAAAAATACGGATAGAGCATTACACTATAAAGAGGTGAAGCATGCGAGGTACGACAATTTCGTCACAATTTCGTTTATTGTACACGTGACCGACACTAACACACGCAACTAGGTACTACAACCCGCTGTCATTGTACATAGAGTGACGGCGCCAATGACACGCACACATCCTACACGGGCGGCCATTACTATGCTTCACTCGGGATTAGACAAGGTTACATCCGTATTTTTTTAAAATCCGTGCCTAAAGTATTATCACTTTGTGTCGTTACCCTTTGTATAGTCGACATTTTTTTCAATAAAAATGACAGACGTATGATATTCGAAAATATTGTTGCACTATTACATGTATTAAATGATTCACAATCATTTCAATTTTATTACACAACTTGTAATATCACACTTATTAAAACTAAAAAAAAAAAAATAGTTTTGTCAGCGTGCATCACAGTTCACAGATAATACAACTCGACGTTGTAAGTATGTATAATGTAATATATTGTATAGATATGGCGTGCATAGTTTGACATGATTTCCTTATGCGGGCTCCACACTCGCGGCGTGATTGCGGCCGCGATTCATGGTTGCAACGCGCTGTAAACACGACGCGAACAAATACGGCCCTCTACACTCGCAATCTTCGCATTTACGTTCACGCACTCGAGTAAAATGGACGTTGAAGTCACTGTTGCTGCTGCTCTGACGTTGTGTGCGACTGCGAATAAAAACAACTGTCGAAAATGTTCGCGCTTCGCAAACCCTTTGTCGCGGGTCAAAAAACCGACGCCGGACGGGGAAAGCCGCGAACGGCTTTCGCGCCGCGAGTGTGGAGCCCGCTTTATATACGTCCGTGATATTAATTATGTATTATGTAATAAAAAATAAATTTGACGACATATTTTGTGGTTCAGCGGTTCGCAAAATAGAGCTCGACAAGGCTTTAATGAACGAGGCAAAAAAGGAACTAACGCAGACATCATACAAAAACGCCATTTTTAAAAAGTTCTTTACCAGCTGCGCCCCCACAGCCCACTCACGTTCATTTAAAGGCCGTGTTCGTCGCCATATTTTTGCACATGCGCCACAATTAAACCTTTTATTGCTCATGTCCAAATCATGTCATGCCATGGCAACGCCACCAACACGTTGCTTATGTAATTTAATATTTCTGATAATTAATATAAACCTGTATCTACACTGGTGCCGAATTAATATTAAGGCATTAGGGCGTGGTCACGTGAAGTCCTATTTACCTACTAACCTTAAAATATATGACAGTACTAAACGCTTCTGAAATTAACGAAAAAAAACCGACTACGCCGCGCAGGCAAGTTAATAAGAAAATAACCCTTTCGGTACAGCCGGGTGATAAAAAGTCAAATTCACAGAATATGTGATTCGCGAAATAAAATGACTTGTGTGCGCGTTAGCATTCGGCCATAATTTATTTACAATAAGTTACAACCGGTATCACACCACACTGTATTCAGGGACTCAAGGACAATGCCTTCTGCCGGGCCCTGATAAAGTGTGGCATAATATCGGCCCTACCTAAGCTACACTTTTGTACTTTTACAGTTTGTATTCAATATTCATCATGCATGAAATTATAACACAGGACTTATTAAACTTGGAATCGCGCAAATGGGCCTTACTGCCGCACTCACAGACGAATATTAATTATTTTACTGTAATTAAATGAAGATTTGGACATAAACCCCATACATTATCTGTCAAAGTCTTCATTAAGTTTAAGTTAAATAATCATTAAATATCTCAAAGTGCGGCAGTTAGGCTGCCTTCACACTAGCGTTTGTCCAGCGTAGGCGTTCAACGTATGCGCAGCGCAGACGCCGCTACAACGCGGCGCGTTCATCGCGTTGTCGTAACGTTTCATCTGCAGAATTAATTAAACGCTGCGCTAGCGCGGCACAAACGTTGCACAATTTGTTCAGGAACAATCAGTACGCGGCGCTAGCGCCAGTGTTCCAGGAGAGAAGCGGCGACAACGCGACGTACGCGCCGCGTTGCAGTGGCGCGGCGTTTGTGCTGCGCATACGTTCATCGAACGCCTGCGCTGGACAAACTCTAGTGTGAAGGCAACCTTAATGTGCTATGCTAAAGGCCTTAATAAATAATTGCCATGTTTGATGTCATTCGAGATTGTCTATCTAGTGATAATTAGTGATTTTTAAGCATAAAACAGTCTATAGCTAGTGTGAAGCCGTTAATACACTAACGCCACGAATCGCAATTTTATTTTATTACGAAAACTCAAAACATTTTGTTGTTAAATTTTGAATGCTGGCTTGTTCTAAGAGCTGATACACATTAGGACGCGCGCTTCAAAACGCCCAATGATGTACCAGCTCTAAATCAAAGAACATAACCGCATTAATAAATCAATACCTACGTAATTTTTGTGGGTTGGTACACGAATGCTTAACAGAGCGTTCATATAGTGAATAAGAATTTTAGTTTTTAATAGGCTTTTATTAGCTTGGGCTGTATGTATGTAACTGAATATTTGAGCACGATTTTTATCTATCTCCAGTAGTCTAAATAATTCGAAACTTTGTATCGTATGAAGAGCCAATGACAATACAATAAATATTTTTTTATGGAATAAGGCGGCAAACGAGCAAACGGGTCACCTGATGGAAAGCAACTTCCGTCGCCCATGGACACTCGCAGCATCAGAAGAGCTGCAGGTGCGGCCTTTAAAGAGGGAATAGGGTTATAGGGGAGGGTAGGGATGGGAAGGGAAGGGAATAGGGGAGGGTAGGGAAGGGAATAGGGTAGGGGATTGGGCCTCCGGTAAACTCACTCACTCGGCGAAACACAGCGCAAGCGCTGTTTCACGCCGGTTTTCTGTGAGAACGTGGTATTTCTCCGGTCGAGCCGGCCCATTCGTGCCGAAGCATGGCTCTCCCACGTTGTTTGTTAAAATTTTAGAAAAAAAAAGCGCGTTTTTTTAACTATTATTGATATAAATGTAAGAATATCTGTCGGTTCGTCGCGGTTCGCGGCGCTAGTGTGCTAAGGGCGATATAAGAACCTAAGCTCCTTTTCCACCAGAGATGTGCGAGGATGCGTAGCGAGGGATGTGTTTGTAAAGAACCAATAGAATCGCTTCATTTACAGTACTCCCAAATTAATAATGCGCATACAAATCTTCGCTAATTGTCGTAATCACGAAAACACCCGAATCTATGAAACGTAAGAGCCCCAAACAATCCACTTGCATTTTGCACCTTGTTCAAACGAAATAGGGCTGGTTTACACGTATTAAGTAGATAAGTAATTAACTAAATTTTAACTTAATTTTATGTTGTTAATTGCGTGTAAACATAAAATTCAGTAGTAAGTTAAAATTTAGTAAGTCCTAAGCTAGATGACAATTAGAATTTAGTTACTACTTATCTACTTAATACGTGTAAACCAGCCAATAAGCCCCGTATTCACTTTGATTAGTAATAAGTGCAAGTGATTAGTGCAGGTGATTAGTAATCAGGTAAAAGTACGTGTGGACAGCGACTGATTAGTGCAAGTCTTGCACTCGCACTAATCAAAGTGAATACAGGCCCATAGTTCAAGTAAACATCATAATTATAACCGGTGGCGGTCCGCTTTCGCCGCGCCGGTCCGTCAGTAAATGCTATAACTCACCGGAGAGCCATCGCGGCGTTACCATGGTAACGTCCAAGCAACGTCAGGCGCCTCTACGTCGCTGCAAAACGCTATTTTGCTTAAAGTTAAGTTTAAAACGACGCTTGCAGCGACGTCTTCCGACGCTCGGGAAATAAGACCGTTGCCGAAAAATTACGAAAATTTCTATGCGCATTTAATCACTTGTACTTCGCCTCAGTCAGCACAGCTCTGGTGGAAACGCAGCCTAATCGGTGAAATGTATCTTAAACGCCGTACTCAGATACATATAATTATGATTAAACTTCAATTTAATGAAGAGTTTGACAGATAATATATGGGGTTTATGTCAAAATCTTCATTTAATTGCAGTTAAGTATTTAATATTTTGCGTGCTGCAAAACTATAATATTATATTTTGTAGCTAAAGATATTTTTTGAATTAGGGACATTTAATAGGAACTATGGTATACTGAGATTGTTTTAACAACTAACCGTGTTGGAATGTACCGCTAAAATAAATAAAATAGACTAGTAAGATCGCAATAGAGAACTTAAGTACGAAATAAATATTATTATATGTAATGACTAGTGTCCGACCGAAGACCTATAAAGTTAATTTACATTTAACGATCTTTAAGATCTTTTAGATCTTTTAGAGATGGCTACTATAAACTATAAAAACGATATATTTTCTAGTTTTGTTCTTTAATATTAATCAGATGATCCTAGGATTCGAAAATTTAAAATTTCATCTTATTCGCTATAATGTAAACATTAAAATGAAAAAAAAATCTGTTTTCATTTTGATTTTTTCTGTCTGTCTGATGTCAAAATCTGTTGATTTTTTTTTTCATTTTTTTTCAAACGTGGCCGAGGCTGTGGCCGAAAATAGTAATTTTAATCGAAGGTGGCTTCAGTCGGACACTAGCAAATATGGTAAAAGGGTACGGTACCTATTCTGATGAATCGAATGTCGTTTTCGAGCGCATTCTATCATACTCACATGCTGCTGCTTTGTGTGACAGCTTGTGATCGAAGCGACATTCGAGGCGTTAGAATAGGTCCCCTCCCAAATTTCATAACTTGGATGAATATGAACCAATAGCTATGTCCACATTATGCACTTTCGTCTTCAATTTTCGTCATCTTCTTTCATTCAACTTTCGTTTTGGCGCATTCACTAATTGAATACGTCAAAGAACGCAACTCCAACTGTCATTTTTAATAACAAAGCGAAAGTTTTGGACGGTCAGAGGGCATGCGTCGCGGGCATGCCTCACGTTCGCTGTTGACTGCGCTATAACGCACGGCCTTGACGAACAGAAAAATGAACAGTGTGGACAAAGCTTATCATTGCTGCCGGTCACTATTTTGACGATTGAATTTTGAAACACAAATAAAAAATGTTATGTCAATATTTTGACGTTTAAACTTTTTAAATTGACATAAAAAGTTCAAACGTCAAAATTGCGACCAAAAGCAATGAAATTCGTTTCATGAAAGTTATATTGGGAATGGTCGATCAGATCTACTGGTTGTCTTTCATGGCCTTCTTCAGCTCCATGGCCAGTTTGTACCCCAGCTCCGGCCGCCGGTCGCGACCTTCCACCATGGCCAATACCTGGAAAATTTATTCAATAATTATTATAGACTACTAGACGTTCCGCGCGGCTTCGCCCGCGTCAATTAGATATTTTACAGACATATTAGTCCACAAAAAATAGCCTCCTCCATCCTTCACGTGGTCTACTTCTTATCTGACCCAAATAACAGAAAAATTGCTCGAGTAGTTCGTGAGATAAGCCCTTTCAAATAATTTCCCCCGTTTTTTCCACATTTTCTTCTATTTCTTCGCTCCTATTAGTCTTAGCGTGATAAAATATAGCCTATAGCCTTTCTCGATAAATGGGCTATCTAACACTGAAACAATTATTCAAATCGGACCAAAATTTCCTGAGATTAGCGCGTTCAAATAAGCCCTTTCAAATAATTTCCCACCGTTTTTTCACATTTTCCTCTATTTCTTCGCTCTTATTAGTCTTAGCGTGATAAAATATACCCTGGGCGAAGTTTCTTCGGCGCCCAGAGTGCCGGTTGTTCTAAAAACGATGATGTTTGCCTTTGTCGCCCTCTTTATACGGCGCCCTGGGAGGTCGCCCCCTCCCCCTAACGCCGCTACTGATTGTAGGCGAGACTGCACTAATGCTAAATACTCATCGGTTATGCTCGATCGAGCAATAACGTCGAGCAAAACCAGCGGCTCTGGCTTTTGTCCATACATTCATCATTGTACGATAGTTTTACTCTAAATCGATATATTTAATTCTATCACAGTGATTATTACTCGATTTGGAGTAAAACTATCGAGCAAAACCGTTTGTGAGTACTATTAGCATTAGGCTCGCTTTATAGCCTCTAATCCTTCGATCGGGGATTCTTGGAAATACTATTGTATTCTGTTGTTGTCGCGATCACCGGTGCTTGTACGGGGCTTGATGGGTTAATACGTCCGCCCGAATTCCGAAAGCGCGGTTTGGCCGTTACACTTGAGATCACAAGCAAATATATTATGTTAACCCATCAAGCCCCGTACAAGCACCGATGATCGCGACAACAATAGAATAATTACAATGGCATTTCCGAGAATCTCTGATCGAAGGATTGGCGCCGCTATATAATCCGTGATCTCGCGGTGTAGCGGCCAAGCCGCTCGTTCGCGCGGACGCATACATATCGAACCGCGACACTTTACTGCAGCGGCGCGACGCGACACTTAGAGCCAGTCCACACGGCGCGTTGCGTCAGCGTTACGTCGACGCAGCGCTGCCGTTTGACGCTTAGCCGGCCACACGGGCGCTGCGCCGTCACAGCGTTATTACGAAGCAGTCCGTCAACACCCCCTCCCGCTTCGTCTCGCGGGCTGCTGTCCGTCATGTGTGCAGCGTTGCGACGACGCAGCGCGCCGTGTGAACACCTTGGTTTTCTTATCTTATCTTCTTATCTTATTATATATAAAATTCTCGTGTCACAATGTTAGTCCACGAACTCCTTCGAACTGGCTTTACTGATTTTTACCAAATTTTATATGCATATTCAGTAGGTCTGAGAATCGGCTACTGGGTACTTTATATCTCGATAAGTGCATTTGTTGAATAAATAATAGTAAATTATTACAACCTGAAACTGACGGCGACCATTGTTTGTGCGACGGGATAGCGATCGACGTTGCCATGGCGACATACTTATTTAGTCACTTCAATAAAATAATACGGGCGATATACTTTACAATATGGCAAAGAAACGTTTGCCTGGACAGCTAGTTTGAATATAAAACAACTCAACGGCAGCGCTGCGTCCACGCAACGCACCGTGTGGAATGACTCTTACGTTCCATTACACTGAACAACGTGTCGCGTAGCGCCGCCAATGACTTTTTGTTTACTGTGGGCAATATGAAATGCAGCCGGAGGTCGGCACCATAGTTCCAACGTTCAGAAAAGATTTTGTAAAAAATTAACTGTGAATAAAAATTATTTGATTTTAACAAAAAGTAACTTGACAATTATTATTATAAGTAATTATTAACAGTTTTATGACGTAACTATTAATGCGTACGTATAAAATGCTACTTTATGTCATAAGCCTCATATTTATTTTCTCATATCCATTTTCTATCGACCCATGACGCCGCATGATTTGTAGTGGCGTAGAGAAGCTGTTCTGAAACTGTTTTGGTGGCGGAATAGTTTGAGAACCTTTTAGGAAGTGTCATTTTTGACGGACTCTAAAAACTTACTAGATAGCATTTCCAAAAAAAATAATGCACTATCGCTCGCGGAGCCTCTAGCCCCAAGGTTCCGCGGAGCACATTTTGAGAATCACTGGCGTAGAGCAAAATAAAACGTATAGCCCTAAGCCCTAGCCCCTAGGTCATTAAGTGGCATTTTGTTAGAATTATTGTTGGTCGCGTGCCGCGATGTTCGGAAAGCTACCTTTAGGGTGAAGCCAAACGAGCGTGATTTGTGAGTGACTCACATCACAGAATTTCGGCTGGCAGAAATTCTGCTGTTTTCAGTTTCATACGAAAGTCCTGTTTGATTCACACGAGCGTCATTTTGTGAGTCATGATTTGTATGTAAAAATATTTACGCGACCAAAATTCTGCGACTCATGACTCACAAAATTACTATTTTTGTATCTGGGGTTCTATGTTCCAATTTATATAAGGTCTGTTCGTACCTCGTGCGACTCCACAATTACGCCGTGGTCGGCGAGCACCGCGTCCTTGGTCGCCTGTATGTCGGGTACGCTCACACCGCGACTCGCGTCGTCGATCAGCACCGCGCGGTAGCCGATAGCCAGCGCGTCCGATATCGTCGCACCTGGAACATCAAAAATAATATAAGTTTGTGGCGTTTTTCTTCATAATAATTAATATAACTTGAGTGTTTTTGTGTGCAATGAACTTTTAAATAAAATAAGATGACACCACCAACTCCGTTGCGTAAAATTAGATTATCGCGCAGGAATCGTACATTTTTCCGGGATAAAAAGTATCCTGAGTCCTTCCGCGGGCCTTCGTATCTCCATACCTCAGCAGAATTGTTTCAGCGGTTTAGGCTTGAAGAGGCAACATACGTCTGTCAGACAGACAGACACATGCATGCTAATATTATAAATGCGAAAGTGTGTCTGTCTGTCTGTTAGCTTGTTCGCGCCGCTGAACCGATATTGCTGTGGTATGGATATACTTTAAATCCAGGTAAAGGACATAGGATAAACGAGTTTTTGTGCAACGTAGTTGTGGGCGTTACAGGTCAGTTAACAAGAGCTGGCACGATGTTGACATTTAAACATTGCGCTTGTGTAGTGTCTGTGAATAAGCGCGTGGCGTGACGTCATACTGCATACGCATCATAAAAACTCTGCCCGTCTCTCTCGCGCGCGGTCTATCTTATGAGCGTGAAGGGGACAGTTATTGTTTTTCTTATGCTACTGTTTATAAATACAGCGTGATGTTACAAGTTGGTAACGTGTGATCGGCGCGCGGCCAGCGTTCGGAACCATACGATAATTATCGTGCACATACGATAATTTCGTGCGTACGTACGATGTACGATAGCATATGTGGGAGAGCCATGCTTCGGCACGAATGGGCCGGCTCGACCGGAGAAATACCACGGCCTCACAGAAAACCGGCGTGAAACAGCGCTTGCGCTGTGTTTCGCCGAGTGAGTGAGTTTACCGGAGGCCCAATCCCCTACCCCCCTAGAAATGCCGCAGTTGAAAAACAATTTGTTACCCCAGGATGGTAACAACTGCGTTGGAGAATCCCTCTCTGAACGTCCATGCTCAGGAACCTCTGGAACTGAACGTGGACGTCCAGGCTGCCCCTCGTATTTTGGGGAGGGCAAAACTGCGCTCCAATCTGCTCGGTGCAAGAGCAAACACACAAAGGCGCCCCCCTCGATATTAAACGTGGACTTTTGCAATATCAGGGGATTACACTCCAATCTTAATGCCGTCCATTACCACCTTGAGACGGCAAAGCCGGCTTTGCTCTTTTTAACCGAGACGCAGATATCATCTCCGAGTGACACATCATACCTTTCCCACCCAGGGTGTTATCTCGAGCACTCCTTTCTACCCAAAGCGTGTGTGTGTGTGTGTATATCAGAGATGATATCGGCTCTCGCCGCCTCAGCAATCTTGAGGTCATGGACCTGTCCATCTTATGGCTCCGCATAAATTGCGACGACCACCCTCGCGTCTATGCATGCCTATATAGGTCCCATAGTAGTGACCCCGAGACGGACCGACTCTTGGAGCACCTGCAAGCTGCTTCAGATTTTGTGCAGCAGCAGATCCCATCCGCAGAGATCATAATACTTGGCGACTTTAATGCCCACCACGCCGACTGGCTCAATTCCAGTAAAACTGATCATGCGGGGAGATCTGTCTGCAACTTTGCCCTTGCGAACGACTTGACAGAACTGGTTACTACGCCTACGCGATTCCCAGATGTGGATGGTCAGAATCCTTCCTTGCTGGACCTCCTGCTGACTTCAAATCCTGACGGCTACCAAATATCCGTAACCGCACCACTTGGTTCATCGGATCATTGCCTTGTCAGGAGTTGTGTACCACTTACGACGGTGTTAAGACAGCGTGCTGTTAAATACCGTCGTGTGTGGCACTACAAGTCGGCAGACTGGGATGGGATGCGGTCGTTTTTTGCATCCTATCCTTGGGGGCACGTGAGCTTCTCGCCGGATGATCCCGACAACACTGCCAACTCTGTTGCCGATGTGGTGATACAGGGGATGGAACTTTTCATTCCGTCCTCTGTAGTGCCAACTGGCGGCAGATTTCGTCCCTGGTTTGGTTCATCCCCCAAAGCTTCTCGCCGGAAGCAGGAGGCTTACCAATCCTGGGCCAACGCGGTGTCGGTCGCGGCTCGGGATTTAAATACCAGCACATATAAAAAGGAGTACAACCTTGCCTCTAGGTCCCTCAAGAAAGAGATTACTCGAGCAAAGCAACAGCACGTCAATAGAATTGGCAAGAGACTTGAGCGCCTCCCCTCGGGAACCCGTGCATTCTGGTCTCTGGCCAAAGCTATTGAAGGAAATTTCTGCAAGCCAACCCTACCATCTCTACACGTAGGAAATGGGTCGTTGGCCCAAGACGCAAAAGACAAAGCCGATCTTCTGGGCAAGCTCTTTGCGTCAAACTCGACCCTGGATGACGGGGGGCAAAAACCGCCGACCATACCGGGATGCACGAGCATCATGTCGGATATTCGGTTTCATCAGCGCTCAGTGCGAAAAGCCCTCCGTTCCCTTGATATCCAAAAGTCGAGTGGGCCTGACGGAATCCCGCCTATTGTGTTAAAAAAGTGTGCTCCAGAGTTGGCTCCGGTCTTGACGCGTCGTTTTCGGCTCTCCTATTCTACTGGCATTGTCCCGGCTTCATGGAAGACAGCCTTGGTGCACCCGATCCCCAAAAAAGGTGATCGCTCAAATCCTTCCAACTACAGACCAATCGCTATAACCTCTCTCTTCTCGAAGATAATGGAATCCATCATCAATAGCCAGCTTCTTCGATACTTGGACGGCCAGGGATTACTAAGCGACAAACAGTACGGGTTCCGTAAGGGTCGCTCGGCTGGTGATCTCTTGGCGTACCTGACTCATCGTTGGGCTCAGACAATTGAGTCGAAGGGAGAGGCATTGGCTGTTAGTTTGGACATTGCGAAGGCCTTTGATTGGGTTTGGCATAAAGCGCTGCTTTCAAAGCTTCCATCATACGGGCTGCCTGAGAAATTATGTAAGTGGGTCACTGGTTTCTTAGCAGACAGAAGCATAAAGGTCGTAGTTGACGGCGAATGCTCGGAAACTCAGTCTGTTGATGCTGGTGTCCCTCAGGGCTGTGTGCTATCGCCTACTCTATTCTTACTGCATATCAATGACATGTTGCAGACCAGCGGCATTCATTGCTATGCGGATGACAGTACAGGTGATGCTGTATATACCGGCTCCCCCAATATTTCTCGGCAAAATGTCACTGAGAGTCGTAACGAACTTGTGTCTAAGGTGGAGAATTCATTGGAGAAGGTCTCTGAATGGGGTAGACGTAACTTGGTCCAATTCAGCCCCGCCAAGACACAAGTCTGCGCGTTCACCACTAAAAAGTCAGCAATGGTCGTATGTCCTCGTTTTGAGGGCACATCTTTAACCATTGAGATACTTGGCGTCAACATATCGAGCGAAGTCCAGTTCCGATATCATCTAGAGTACTTCAGTCCGGACCAACGCCTACAACTCTACAAGGCGCAGGTTCGGCCTCATATGGAATATTGTTCTCATCTCTGGGCAGGGGCGCCAAAATACCAACTGCTCCCTCTGGATCGTATCCAACGAAGGGCCGCTCGAATTGTTGACTGCCATAGTGTTTCAAACAGCTTGGACCCCTTGGAATTACGCCGAGATGTAGCTTCACTCTGCATCCTCTATCGGTTGTATCACGGGGAGTGCTCTGAGGAATTGTTCGGAATCATACCACCTGCAACTTTTCGCCATCGTCCCACGCGAAAAACATACCATCCTCATCACCTTGATGAGTGGCAGTCTTCCACAGTGCGTTTTTCGCGTAACTTTCTACCGCGCACTGTAAAACTCTGGAATGAACTGTCACCAGCAGTTTTTCCGGACCTATACGACCTGCAAACCTTCAAGAAAAGAGCGTATTCCCTCTTAAAAGGCCGGCAAGGCACCTGCAGCTCTTCTGATGTTGCGAGTGTCTATGGGCGACGGTAGTTGCTTACCATCAGGTGACCCGTTTGCTCGTTTGCAGTGGCGAGGGGTGAATATTTTGAGAAGGGAAGCCGGAGTAAAAAATCTACTTACCGATTTTGGTAATTTATAATTGAATGACATGCTTTTAATTTTCAAAACTAAGTTTGGAAAACAAAGTTTCCTTCGACAGCAAAATATAATCTGTCAGACAACAGTCTTTCTGAATTAATGCCATATTTTCCGAACTACACGATTACGTCGTACGACTCACAATTCACAAGTCACAATATAAATTAATTTAATTCACGACACTCTTCTAAGTTCTAACGCTAAAACAAAATTTAAATTCGACAAAACAAAACAAACGACATGTTGTTTACAAACACACTATCCGCCATATTAATATGTCAATCTAAAAACCAGCAAAATAAAAATGTATTACGCGCCTGTCATATTTAGTACCGCTAAAGGCATTCTTAATAAAGTCGTATTACAAAAAATCCTACCAAAATAAAATGTATTACGCGCCAGCAAAAGTATAATGTCGCTACATTCATTCTTAAATTTGAATCATAACAATTTTACTTCATGACTCATCTATCTCGCTTGCACTTGTGCGTTGCTAATTAACCTTTCTCCGTAATAACTCGTCGGGCATCGAGTTATTTCCAAGTATATATCGCGCGTGCTAGAACGAGACAGAACATGACGACCAGTTCACAGGAATGAAAAGGACAGATGCTTACTATGAACTGTCGTTGTATGGAGAAATAAGCCGCTAATCCTGCGGCTTATTTGATTCTCTGCGCCCGCACATTGCATTGCCTTTTAAAATTTGTAGGCGATAGTTATTAATTAAAACTATGTATTTCAAGTGAGAGAAAAATTTATTGCATATACACACACACATTCACAATGTGTGAATTCAAAGTTTTTTAAGTAGGTATGTAAAATATTTATTAGATAAATATGTCGTTGGCCCATATATTCGATTTTTCTAAGCCCTAAGGGAAGCCGATGGGAATCGGGTTATATGGACGCTTCGCCACTGCTCGTTTGCCCCCTTATTTAATAAAAAAAATATCGTACGCAGATTATACGATAATTTTATCATGATGCAAACATATTATATTTTTAAGCATACTGTATAGTGAAATTGCATAAGTGTGAGCACTGTGGACGTGCCAGCTTTAGTTAACCGATCTATATCTAGTTTATAATATTTGTATGGACGTGGTGCAGTCAGTCCTCTGTCTCACTCACCGACGCAGACGTCGTACGCGATGCCGCAGATGTATATGTCGGTGACGTGGCGCGCGCGCAGCTGGTGCGACAGGCTCGTGTCGCTCAGCCGCTTGTTGTCCCAGAACACCGAGTACGAGTCCACCTCTGGGTTCGTCCCCTTGTACACCTTGACGCCTTGCTCCACGACCTGAAACGATGCAATTAAGTGTCTAAACAAACTATGCCGAATTTTCGCGGCGGAAGTTCGGCTTGATGCCGCCTGCAATGTATTTTAAATGACACACCATGCCGAAATTCCGTCGCGTTATATTGTATGCGTTTGACATTGCTGACGTAATCATGCGGAATTTCCGCCGCGGAACTTCAGCATGGTGTGTTTAACTAATAAACACAACAACAATTACAAAGCTATTAATTATTAATAGCCTACGAATAATAAAAACAAAGGAAGAGTAACTGTGTAAAAATATGTCCACGAATCTACAAAATGTAATATAAAGCGTCGACAGGTCGGTATCGTACGCAACGGACGTCTCGCATCTAATGGATATTTTTTTTACAGTACGTCCACTGTATCGGCAGCGTACAGATTACCGACTGTCCAGTATCTTCAAATTAGTCCAAACAAAGTTCCTAAGTCAAAATTTCTGCTTTCGACTTTTCCATCCACACCCCGCTTTTGAGCATTAATTTACTAGGCCAATCGGTAATCCGTACGCTCCTGATTCAGCTGACGTACTATGAAAAATCTATCCGTTTGATGCGAGACGTCCGTTGCGCACGATACCGACCTTTAGGCGGTACGTTACAACTGGGGGCCTACCACCAACTCTACTAAGCAATACCGTTTGACAGATAAGAATTTATTACTTTAACGTCAAGCTAGCGATCTTAAAAAAGTTGATATTTCACAGCGGATTTAACATTGTCTTGCATTTTTTACTGTTTTTTAGTAAAATTATGTTTAAAAAGTGAGTACGGTAATGTTATTGTAATCTTACAACAAAGTGTTCTGGAAAAATGATAGTTTTAGGAAAGTTCGTGGTAGGCCCCCTGCAAGCGTCATAAACTGTCAACGGCTGCCGTCGACTGCCGCCGACACGTGCCGTTCGTCTGTAAGAAGCTTTAGTGTTTCGTTGCTATTGCCATATTTTAGTGTGCGAAAAGATACCAAAAAACGGTTGAAGTGTGAAAGTTACGTTTCCTTATCAATTAATTATTTATAGCTTTGAAAACTAATAATATACTTAGAACGTCATTCCATCTCAAACACCAGACCACCAAAGTACACCGGATATATAAACAGTCCGCTACCTATCTAATCTAGTCCCCTGCCTGCAAAATAAGTCCCCCGTCCAAAAAAATAATCTTTGTCCACCTAAACAGCTCCCTCATTAAACAGTCCCCTGCCCCCTGACCTTGAGATCCTTATGCAGCTCAGCGCCCCAGGTGTCCTGCACACAATGTCGCGGCCACAACCGCTGCTTCATGGGCGGCGGGCCGGCGAACACCACGGTGTCGTGCGCCTGCGCCTTGTCCGCTGACACCTGACAAGTGAATTAAAGTCACAAAAAGTTTCTTAATTTTTTAACATTTCTTTTATTAAAATGCTTGAGTCAGTTTGTTACCTTTTCCGGCGTAAACGTCTGACATCAATTATGCATTAGTGCACAAAATTTGTGCATAATATATGTACACAGTACAACATGAATATCTTCTATACATATTATATTAAGAAATTTAAAAAGACCACCGCCAAACAACTTTAAAAAGTAATGAAATAATATTTACTGACTTTAAGTTTAAATAATTCCTGAGTGTAAAGCATGTGTAAAGTGATATATTTTTTTAATTATTTGAAAGGGCTTATTTCGCGAACTACTGGAGCAATTTTTATGTTATTTGAAACAGATAAGAAATAGACCACGTGAAGGATCATAGGCTATCGATTTTAATCATTTTTTCAGTGGCTATATATTTTATACCCCTGCGACGCCGGTTCGGGTCGCTAGTTCAAAATAAATTACAGCACATTTGATATCATAATTACTCGAATTTTATTATTATAAATTAAAATAAAACATACTGCATAAATACATAATATGACGTGTTAGTTTTATACTAAGTACTGACATACGGTTTTACTCGATAGTTTTACTCCAAATCAAGCAATAACCACCGTGTGGACCGCAAAACAGACAGCTCGAAGGCTCGCTTCGAGCCGGCTCGATGGAATTAAATATGCCAAAATATACATATGTCATTTCCTTCGATTCGGAGTAAAACTATCGAGCAAAACCGTATGTGAGTACCTACTTAGCATAATGCTATTTAAGTTTTTAATATATTAGTACATGCTATAGATTTTTCTGTATTGACAACAATTATTTACCAACTAGGTTTTTTGTGTAGTCTGTTGTTAAATATAAACCAAATCGTTTTTCATTATTTGTTGACCTTCGACACAGAGTCATGCATAAGGCAGGGCACACAATATTTTGTGCTAAGTCATTGAAGCGTATAATATGCGAGACGCACACAATGTCACTCTAATTTATTATCACAAAATTAACTTGATATGCTTACATCAAGTTAATTATGTAAGCGATCGCCGATCACTATGCAACATGTTGTACAAATTATCAGATATTTTAGAAAAGAGTTTATAAGGATTGTTAATTTAAAAAAACCGTTACGTGGACATTTTGTTAAGATTAAAAGAAGTTTTTGTCACGGAAAAATAGTACGGTCCCCAAAGGAGACAGGCATTTCGGCGCAAATACTTAACGGGCAATATCTAAAATAATATTGTAGCTTATAGTTACTTTACTTCATTTTATTAAAATTATAACCACTAGCTTTAAAGCAAATAACGATTTATTTTAACAAAAAATTAAATTAAGACATGCATGTTGACCAGACAACTAACTATTATACTCTGATTGGTGTAAATGCATCGTCTGTCCCCTTTTTTTTCTTGAGGGGGGGGGGGGGGGGGGAATACGTTACGTATCCCCCGCCGCGCACGGGGGTGGACGACGGGGGTATGTCAGACTCCCTCCGGCTTGGTGCGCCGGAGGTTTACCGACTAAAAGCCCCCCATGCCCTTCTTCCAGCCGTGGGATACGGGAACTATGTTACTTACTCCGCATTCCTCACGGCGCTTGCCGCGTCCGGCACATCTCCGTTGCGGCGGCTGGTGTACTGCCGCCGACTTTCTTCACCGAGAGCTCCCCGGGCATCTAGGGAGCTTTCTTCTCGGGGCCCTTCGTGCGGGCGGTGATCCCCCGATCAACCGCCCACGGGCCTATGGCTCCACCTCCATGGCGGGCGGGGACTGACTAGCCCCCGCACCGCCGGCTCCAGGCTCTTTCGGCCGAGCCTTATCGGAGGGAGCTCCACTTCTCATCGTCTGTCCCCTGGTATACTTTATAATCCTTATTATCCATTTATATTCTGTATGGCGCGTTCAGACATACCCGTTTTCTGCGCGGTGTCAGTCACGCACGAGAACGGAAGAGTGTCGAGCAGACCGTTGACGTTATTAGTACCCTGGCGCCAGTCCCCTGTCACTCACCGGGCTGGAGGGATGCAGCTCCCGCATGTGCACGTTGTCTATGAAGGACACGTGGTCCGGGGGGTGCCAGTCCAGGGAGTAGAACACGCACGAGAACGGCACAGTGTCGAGCAGACGGTTGATAGGTTCCACCACCTGCGAATTGAAATAGATTCGTCATCGTCTAAACTCTAATAGCACAGAATAATATAATTAGTACCTTCCAATAGTAACGTTTTTAGCACGAAGCACTACGCATAAGAAACACATACACACCAACTATTTGCACTGTTTTGTTACATAGGTACTAAAGTATATAATAGACCAGCTAGTGTGGTAAACAAAGATGTAAGGTTAAGTAAAATAACCACAGCCTTGATAACACTGTATTATCTTTTTTAACCGACTTCCAAAAAACGAGAAGGTTATATGTTCGGCTGTGGATATTTTTTTTATTATTATTATTATTATTTTTTTTTGTATGTTCAACGATTACTCCGTCGTTTGTGAACCGATTTTCGAAATTTTTATTTTGTTGTATTAGGTTTCACTCCAATTTGGTACCATGTTCACAAAAGTGGTGACCTGAATATGATGGGATCCAGGAGTAATCGAAAGGACTCCGCGAAATTTATATGGAAACATATGGTGACTTTGGTTTTATGTGAAGTGTACTAAGAATATGCTACCAAAAAGTCAAATATTGGGTCAAGGTATACCATGGTTTCGAAGATGCTGAGAGAACCCCTGACTCTTTATAGATACACATTTGTGAGTTTCGGCGTTGTTTTAAGAACAGAAAGCATATGCTACCATGCAATTCAAATTCATCATCATCATCATCGTCATCATAATCATTACCACGTCGTGTTAAGGTCACCAATGTCTCATGGCACAAAATAGATAACAGTACAAGGCATAGGTATGGATACAATAATAATAATTATATACATAACAACACCAATTATAGGCTGTTTAATATACACGGCGGTCGGCGCCGCAGAGGCAACGGCGTCGCCGCGCGCCGCTTTGCGCGAGCGTAAACATCGTATTCAAGTTATAAAAGTTATAGTTTATAAAAAACCACGTTTTGTAATTTTCTAAAATGTTTTTGAAAATAATGAAACAAGCTTTAATAAATTTGAAATAATTTTTTATAAAAAAAACACGTTTTGTAATTTTCTAAAAGGTTTTTGAAAATAACGAAACAAGCTTTAATAAATTTGAAATATATTAAATTCAAAAAAACACGTTTTATAATTTTCTAAAAAGTTTTTGAAAATAATGAAAAAAGCTTTAATAAATTTGAAATATATTATATTCAAATTTTGATTGAAACTCATATGAGTAATTTAAAACTTTGTTTAAGAAAATCTTGATTAAATATTATATAAATTACAATGTTGTAATACAATGAAACTTAAAAAATTAAACATTCAGTACAATATTATACATATAAAAGTATGGCTACTCGAAACAAAGTATTAAAATCTAGTTTACAAAAGAAATAAAATCATTAGTATAAAATTATCTCATAACAAAGTACGTTTACAATTATTACTAACAAGAAAACAAATTAATCATATCGACTAAGCTTAAAAATACAGTTTCACGTTACAATGACAAATCACATACGAACACAAGATTTTTAGAAGGTTTTATTCCACATAACTTTTCTCAATTTGTAATGATGTATCATTAGACAACATAAATCTTTTAAGTTTTAGTATCTTTGTATGATAAATATTTTATTTACTTTTTGAGTGAAAATTCTATGTTCGGTTAATTTGAATCTCAACATTGAGCATAATTGAATATTTTTATATAAAAGAAAAGTTTAATAATTTTCTCAAAGGTTTTTGAAAATAATGAAATATCTTATAGCTATAATAATTAATTTGAAATATATTCAAATTTTGATTGAAACTCATTTATGTAACATAATTTAAAACTTGAAAAAACTTTTGTATTATATTTTACTAGCGACCCGCCCCCGCTACGCACACAGGTATAAAATATATAGCCACTGAAAAAAAATATGATTAAAATCGATTCAGCTGTTTTGATTTATATTTTATATTCATTATTACTACCCGTGGCCCGCATTGGTCAGTACCGCCGTAAAAGCTACGTTCCGCAATTTTTTAAATCTGTAATATCTTCGAAACTAATCATTTAAATCATAATGTGCTGTAGAGGGCCATATAGATCTAAATTAAATCAACAATATATTTAAAATATTTAATTGGATAAGGATTAATGTTATATTTATTACAATTGCTTCGAAAATTAGCCATTATTTGTCGTAAAAAGTAAATGACAAAAATTGTTATTGTGGGATATCCATAAGAGATAGATATGAACCGTCGCGGAGTTTTCTGTAGACCATTTAGTTGTGTACAATACTTGGTACATAATTTTGATAAGTCTCGTAGAGTTTAGCCTGCGTTTGCAATATGTACTTATTTACGACGAATGTTATTACTTATTACACTTTATAACCTTCCTCTTGAATCACTCTATCTATTATAGAAAACCGCATCAAAATCCGTTGTGTAGTTTTAAAGATTAAAGGCAACAATTCAAAGGAACATGAGGGGAAAAAAGCGACTTTGTTTTATAATATTATGTATAGACTATAGACAATGTTGTAATACAATGAAACTTTAAAAATTAAACATTCAGTACAATATTATACATATTATAAAAGTATAATATAAAGTATAGCTACTCGAAACAAAGTATTACAAACTAGTTAACAAAAGAAAAAAATATTAGTATAAAAATATTATCTCATAACAAAGTACAATACTTATGGGTGTATACGGAATATGCTATAGGATTAAGAATATAATTAGTTTATAGAATTATCGTATGTTTTTTGTTATAGGAAAACATAATTATTTTACTTTTTTAAATTTCAAAATGATATGAGGTTTTGCAATCTTATCTAAACCAACCATTAAGTTATCCTGTTCTTTTAGCGACTCACAGGAATAATTATTAGTAAAGAATGTGAAAGTGTATCTATTGTATGCTTTATCATTAAATGGATGCTAAGGATGACTCAATAATCGTGAATAACATTTATGATATTACGACTTTCCACTGATGAGAAAAAAAACGCTTGATAATATTCCGGTGCAAGTACTCAAAAGATTTATCATAGGATTTGTAAATAACGCAGCATTTAATCTTTAGTAAGAATCCTTTCAATTTTGAAAATTATGGTATGAATTCATATTGTTTATACATAGATGGACAACACGTGCCTTCAAAAACTCTACAACCATCCTTCAATGGTATCTAATATGTTCACTTCAGTCTCTCATACATTATTTTCCGGCACTGGTATACATTTCCTTAATGAAGGAAATGGGATATCAATTGATTCTAGTCTCTCTCAAACGATTAACTGTATTGTATTTGCAGAGTTTGATAATATTATAGAAAACTAGATAAAAACCGCAATGTAACTGTAGACTATAGAAGCTATGAAAAGTCACAATATGTATGATAATAATATATTTGAGTTATAATGTGTAACGTGTGTATGTGTGAGTGTTTATCTAATAGTGTGTAGACTGTAGATACTATGAAATAAAATATTGTACCAAAGTTGTTTCTTTTATTTATTCATTCATTATTTCATATGTAATACCACTTTTAGTAAATACATAAAGCATACATTATACGGATATGTGACATATTATTATTTACAAGATTCATATACCAGATTGGTTCTGTGATAATACAGTATGAACACAATAGAGATCCGTAATTACTTGAGAAGAATTTGTGAAGGTTTAGACTTTAGAAGATAATATTGTATACGCTGCGAATCGTCTGCCTATATAATATAATAATATGTTCAACCCCCTACGTATGTAGGGGGTTGAACATATTTGAACATACATTTATTAGCGACTTGGATCCTGATAATATATTGTTACACCTGGACCCACTGGATGGCCATGCACATCAATGAAAATGACATTTGTCAATACTTTGATTCCTGCAGGCGCACTCCTATGCAATATCACAAGGCTTTTATGGGGTGAAACTGTAGGAGATTGGATTTTAACATATTGTGGAGATTACAAAATGATTTCACATCAGTTTGTGATGAGTATAGTTTAATGTATGTCCTTGTATTATAAGTTCAATAGGGAAAGTTTAGTAGAGATTCAAAAGTTATTTAGTAGCAACACTTTGTGTAATGATAATATAATATCGTACAGTATGTTCAATACATGTTTTAATAAAATAAATGTAATTAAAAATGTATCTAGTTTTATTATACAAATTACAAATTATACAAAATCTATCTTGTAATACATGATTTACACTCGCGCGCGCAATAAATGTTTTAATGAAATAAAATACATGTAATGAAAAAATTATCAAGTTTTATTTATTTAAAATCTTGTAATACATGATTTACTCTCGCGCGCGAGCCGCGAGCCGAGCCGCGAGACGCGCTACGAGCCGAGAGTGTAAACTTGAGCTTGCGACCAGTTTCGCGGCGCGGCTCGCGACTCGCAGGGCACGCTTGTGTGTTGCGAGCTTTGTGAGCTTTGAGCTTTTACACTTGCGCTTCGACGCGAGCCGCGAGATGCGGGTGGCAGCCGCGGCGATCGTGGCGGCGGCGGTCGTTGACTCGTCGGATTTCGCTGACGAGCAAAACATGTCAGTTTGCACACCGCGTCGTCGTGTATTTCCGAAGTCCATCGAATGATCGGGTGACCTACATAATTAATTATGACTTTTAATTTGCAATAATTCATTAGTTAGTTAATTATCATTTATATTTATTTAAAATCTTGTAAGAAAGCAAGGTGACGTAAGCGATAAGCCAGGTAGTCATTACGAACAATAGAACACTGAGGCGAGCATAACAATGCAATAAGTAGCGATTGTAATTATGAAGGAACAATGGAGCGTGGAGATAGTAGATAATGAGGGGTAAAGACAAAAGCTAACTTTGGAAATAGTGCAAATACGTAAAAACGGATCGCATATATCGAACGAGGATGGCCGAAAGCCCCTATTTTGACACCAAACTCTTTTTTTTTTTTTAGACGATATCGCCTCTCGAACCGACAAAAAGTGATTGAGACAGTTTGCGAGCTGCGAGCGGGGGGAGGGGTGGACCTCAGATCACCACTTTTGTGAACATGGTACCAAATTCGAGTTAAACCCTATACAACACAAAAATAATTTTGAAAATCGGACCACAAACGGCTGAGTAATAATGAACATTAAAAAAAAAAAAGATATATACAGCCGAACATATTACCTCCTCCTTTTTGGAAGTCGCTCAAAAATTGGAAACCCTCCAAAGTTTCCATCCAATCCGCCGTGCCGGGGCGTACCAAGCACGGCTACCTAATTGCCCGAGGTGTGAAAACGATTTCCCGCCTTTTGACATGTTTTGATTAACCGCACCGATAGAATGGCGGCTATTTTCGAATACGGTTGCTGATTTGGATCGATTAGTCACGTGACTTGCAGTTCTCATTGTTGCAAATTGGTGTATTGCAGGTGGATTGCAGATATAACGAGAATTTGTGAGACCCAATTAGGATTAAATAGTTGGCTAAATGACTTATTTGGTAACTGATGACGCCCGCAACTCCGTTTATCGCGCGGAACCGTACATTTTTCGGGATAAAAAGCGTGTAGAAATTAAAGACAGACATACACACTTTAGCATTTATAATATGAGCATGGATTTACTACTAGATGACCCGGAACCGTAGTTTTGCCATAAACCTTAACTACTTTAACGCCTCATGGTCCAGTGGTTTAGAGCGTGGCTCTTGACTCGGACTCGGAGGGTCGACTTTATCTTAAGTACAACTAAACTATTCATTAAAGTTAAGTAATTATTAAACATCTCTTAGTGTGGTCGGCGTTTCAACTATAACAACGATGAGTGGTGATTTTCTGTACATCATTGCGTTAGTCATAACTCATAAGTCACAAATCATTAATGATAATAGTAAAAGTTATGGTACTTATTGCACAACAAATACCTACAAAGTACAAGGTAAAACATAAAATACTTATGTAAAACAATGTTATTTTCATCCTTGCATTTCAGTTAAAACATGATATGAATATGATTCGTATGACGTAGGGTATAATAATATTCTTATTATAATTCTTATGAGTTATGGTTACAAGAATTAAGAAGGTATGTATTATATTACCGGGCCCCGATGTAAAGGGGGGGCGAGTCGTATCTCAATCTTAATTCTTAAGGGCATTCCCTACGGAGATTCCGTAATTTACCGTATTTAGAGCCTTATAATCTCATAATCTGAAAGCTACAAAGTTATAATAAAAATACGTCAATAATCTTCAGTATATCAACATTCCTTTCCCAGTTTTAAATTTTCTATTTTTGTTTATTATAGACTACAGGCCCACGCGACGTCGAAAACCGATGGGTCATATGAACCACCTGGGAACGTATATAGGACGATATTAGAGCATAAAATAATAAGATTTAGCACTATGCCGTCACTTGTAACAGTTGTAAGCTGTCCAACTGAGTGCTGGTGAGAATTCAAAAGTGCATGTAGGGTGAGTACATTTTGGTCATATGATCCTGTACGCCATTTTTACCATCGATAGACACATGAAAAATAATAAGAAAGCCCGCAGTGCCGTACAAAAATGATGCGCCAACAAGTCGGTACTTTTATTTTATTTTCAGCCAATTTCCATGGTAAATTTGGTCATTTGATTCTATACGGCATACGTTTCATACTGTTTGGATACAGCTTCGAATCAATTATTCCGCTACGCCGTACAAAAATAATGCGACAATAGAAAAAAATCGAGGGTTACAAACCCCTGTTTTTCAGGGGTCCGGGGGGTCATCTGAAACAGTACGGCTTCAGTTCCAAACATTATTTTAGCACTCAAAAGCTTACCTAAAGTACTATTAAAAATAATGCCGTCAAAAATTTTTTGTCCATTTTAATAATAATCTTAATTACATGGTATACTTGACTTTTTAAGCTGTAAAATTATTTGATTCTGTACGGCGACTTTATTTTTAATATGATATTGTAAAATACAATTGTTATAGAGTATTGCCGTTCAAAAGAAACTACTTATTCTAAAAAAAATAAACAGAAATACAAAATCTGAAATTTTAAATATTCATAGATTTATAAAATAAAGCAATTTTCTACATTTTTCCTTCGTCTTAAATAGAATTAAGATAAATAAATTAGGAAAAAATTATGCCGTATATTTTAATGCAGAGTAAGTTCCGTACCATTATAGAGCAAAATTGTTTTTTGAAAAATTGAAAAAAAATCACGTTTGTTGTATGGGAGCCCCCTTAAATATCTATTTTATTTTTAGTATTTGTTGTTATAGCGGCAACAGAAATACATAATCTCTGAAAATTTCAAATCTCTAGCTATAACCGTTGTTGAGTTACAGCCTGAAGACAGACAGACATCGAAGTCTTAGTAAAAGGTATCCGTTTTCACACTTTGGGTACGGAACCCTAATAAAACAACTAGTTTTTAGAAAAAAATCGATAGACATACAATATATATTATATATTTCGTTGTATGGACTTTTCTTACATTTCGTTCTATGGATATTTGCTTGAGTTTTTTTTTTCTCCTACAAACCTTTGGACAAACGAAAATGTACGGCATGTAAAAAATATTATCTACGCATAAGATACTTCCAAAATTAATTAATTTTATGTTGATTCAAATCACCCCCCGGACCACTGGAAAAGAGGGGGTTGTAACCCTCGATTTTTTTCATTGTGGCATTATTTTTCTACGGCGTTGTGGAATAATTGATTCGAAGCTGTATTTAAACAGTATAAAACTTATGCCGTATTGAATCAAAATACCAAATTTACCATGGAAATTGTCAGAAAATAAAATAAAAATACCGACTTAGTGGCGCATTATTTTTGTACGGCACTGCGGGCTTTCTTATTATTTTTCATGTGTCTATCGATGGTAAAAATGGCGTACAGGATCATATGACCAAAATGTAGTCACCCTTCATGCACTTTTGAATTCTCACCAGCACTCAGTTGGACAGCTTACAACTGTTACAAGTGACGGCATAGTGCTAAATCTTATTATTTTATGCTCTAATATCGTCCTATATACGTTCCTAGGTGGTTCATATGACCCATCGGTTTTCGACGTCGCGTGGGCCTGTAGTCTATAATAAACAAAAATAGAAAATTTAAAACGGGGAAAGGAATGTTGATATACTGAAGATTATTGCTGTATTTTTATTATAACTTTGTAGCTTTCAGATTATGAGATTATAAGGCTCTAATAAGTATTAACTAGTTTAATAATTTTGTTTCTTAATATTTATTTCCTGAAAATTTCAAATATTTAAATAAATCATGAAAAATAGAGAAGATCCGCCCCTAGTAACTACAGTTTTATGCTAAGCTAAAATGAATCTTATTGAGATGCGTATACGCTTGGTCTTTTTTAGTGTGCAAGGTCATCGTTTTGGATTAAGATTAATCCCCGCCTTACGGGATCCTGATACAATGAAACAGGATTTGAAAGCGCGACGTTGCTGGCCTTTTTTTCATACAAAGTAGTTTGAGAGCAGTTAGCGAGGGACTTTTTTACTATCGTTGTATTCTCAGGATTACGTCAGTTGTCACCGATTACGTACACGGTTACACAGTGATAGTCAACCTTTGGGCATAGAAGGCACTCTGCGGGCCGCACTTTAATATTCAACCTTGATACACAATATACTTGTTATTATCAAACAATGCGTCTAAAATAGTGAATAGTTATATACCTACGACACACAGGCCGGACAGCCCACATTTCACGGGCCCCAAGCGACCCGCGGGCCGAAGTTTGTCCACCGCTGACTACTTTACGATGCATTTTCTAGGAAGTATTATCCGATACTTAAGCAATTTCCCGTACTAATATAGTTGCTAGTCCTCCTCTCATTATACTTTGGAATCGACTGACAACTGTATGATGTACTTAGTCCATCCATATTAAAATGCCATATAAATGCAAAAGTATGTCGGTCTGTTACACTTCACCCGATTTTGCTGGGTATGGAGATACTTTGAGTCCCGGGAAAGGACACAGGATACTTTTTATCCTGACAAAAATGTACGGTTACCGCGCGATGAACGTATTTTGGCCCAACTGAGCTGCGAGCGTCGTTATAAAATATTTTCATTACCAAGGGGGTGTATTTATTAATCTCTACAGTCGGGGCATTTTAATAGGCCACATTTGACATCTGTCAGATTAATCTCCATAGTGAGGTGAGCTGCGTAAAAACATCGACCAAAACGAATAAATCGATACGGACTTGAAATAAAATATATGAATTTCATACGCTTGAAACAAACTCCTGTCCCATTATTACTTTTTCTTTTGCAAATTCAAGGAGCAAAATAAGACAAGTACATAATTTACAAAAAAAATGCATTTATTCGCTTGAATTATAAAAACTGTTAAATTTAGTATTATCATTATTCATTTCACATAAATATGTGTTACTTTTCACAACGTGGTTATTAATTTATGGGGATATTTCGTTACGAGTAATCAATGCATCGATACTATTTATTCGCTTTCGATTTTTAGGGTAACTTCCCTAGAGTTTAGAAAGAAAAAAGGTCAGCTGACGTAACATTGTAACGACTGCAATTATTAAGATCAGAATTTGTTTATTACGTTTAGACTTGTTTATCAGTAAAAGCAAATCGTTAAATAATTCGTATCGGTCATATTTACAATAAATATGTAATCGTAATTGAAAAAAGTTAATCAATTGTGCAGTTATAACAAAACGAAAATATTTATTTTTTATGTACGTCGCTACAAGGTTACCTGGTACAATTTTGATGAACTGTCAAATGTGGCCTATTAAAATGTCCCGACTATAATGCCGTATATCGACGACCTCTGTGGCTCAGCGGGTGGGCTGTCGGTAGCTCAAGCCGGGGGTCGCGGGTTCGAATCCCGCCGACGGAACAAAAAGTTTTCAAAGTTCCTGGGTCATGGATGTATATTAAATATGTGTATCATATAATAAAAATCTTAAATATATGTATAGTATAAATACAAAAGTATTAAATATATTTCCGTTGTCTGGTACCCGTAACACAAGTCCTTCAGGTACTTGGTACTTGGCCATGGGGCCAGACTGACGTGGTGTGAAGCGTCCATAGATATTATTATTATTATTATATGAGCCTTTATAATATGACACCGTGGTACTTCCGGCAGACGCGGTAACCGCTTGCCAAGTTACAAGTTTTCGGTAAGGACAAGGGTCATAGATAAGTGGGGTTTGATAAGAGATATCCGTATCGATCAAACGGCACTGCCCTTGTCGACTGACGTAATAGCGTGCATACGGGATATATAGGGCCCTAACACGGCGATTTGTAGCGATGCAATCGCGCGTTCCTGAAACGCGATTGCATCGTTAGTCGCATTTGCAACTGTAGCGATGCAAACGCACGATTGTAGAGAAGCGAACGCGCGAGGCCAAAGCGTTACTGTAGCGTTGCAAACGTGCGACTGTAGCGAGGCCAAAGCGTTACTGTAGCGTTGCAAACGTGCGACTGCAGCGAGGCCAAAGCGTTACTGTAGCGTTGCAAACGTGCGACTGTAGCGAGGCCACAGCGTTACTGTAGCGTTGCAAACGTGCGACTGTACCGAGGCCAAAGCGTTACTGTAGCGTTGCAAACGTGCGACTATAGTGTAGCGACGTTGGATGCAAACGTGCGACTGTAGTGTAGCGATCCTGGATGAAAACGCGCGACCGTGTCGGGTGACAACGCGGAGTAAAACGGAGCGAGAGTTTATACTTTGACGTTACTGAAGCCCGTTTGTATTGCGATTGCATCGTGTTTGCACCGCGAATGAGCGTCCCGTGTGCTAGAGCACACAGATAGCGACCGATCCGCGATTGTATCTACAAGAAGTCGCCGTCTGCTAGAGCCGCTAGGATGTTAGCTAACCGACGATGCAAAACGCTAAGAAGGAAGATGCAAACGCAGTGGCGTAACAATAGAAGTGCTAGATTTCTATTTTTTGAGTTTTGGTATACATTATTTCTTCGACCCATGTACGGCCGCCTCCTAGGATGTGTACATGTATAGTACGTACAGATGTTTTACTTAATTGCCCTCAACTGAAGCGTTAGGAAAGTGAATTGACAGATAAGGACAAAACATTTTACAACTGTTACATCTGTATAAAGTTATTAAGTCAACAAATAGGCCGTGTTCTAACCTAACCGACTGTGAGCCGCCGAATGTGAGCGAACGTTACGCAGTTTATTGTATTTCCATACATATTAACTTTTTCGTTCACACCTAACCGACAATACGTTATTAGTTATTACGCTAGGCGTAGGCGCGGACATTCGCTACCGTTTATTTCTACGATCACACTGGGGCTCACAGTGAGCCTGCTCACATTCGGCGGCTCACAGTCGGTTTGGTTTGAAGTTTGAGCACGGCCTATGGATATCCAGAAAATTATCGCATGTAGTACCAATTACCCGTAAAATAGTAACCCGGGCTCTTAATATTAATATTTAGTCAGTTGAAATAACTTTTTAGTTCACGTGGCAGATTGGGGCCATGCACGCGAAAGTTACGCGTTTTTACCATTATTTTCGCCGCTCAATTAAAATTATAAGGGTTGTTGGTCCGGGAGGTAGGATTTTTCATGAAGAGTATAAATCTAAAACGAATAATTATGGCATTATAAAAAGAAATTATTTTTACAAGTTTTTTTGTTTACGATAAAGGGGACAGATGAGGAAACGGATCCCCTGACAGTAAGTGAACTACCGTCACCCTTGGACACCTGTAACAGCACAAGTGCGCTGCCCACTTTTTAAAAAGGAGTACGCTCTTTTCGTGCAGTAAAATTTGGGCAATGATCTTGCAGTCCTATTTTTTAATGCAAATTAACAATTATAAATACATGTAGGTCTGAAAAGGTTGACAATATCTGATTCGAGGCAAGACCGGCATATGACGGCCTTTCCTTATGCAAACTAGACGGACTTCCCAATTATTGCAATTTTAGGTTAGACATATGTTGCAGGTGATAATAACGAAATTAAAGCGATATTAACGAATTGAACATCAGTAATAAGTAAAAAAATAAAAAGATCACTAAATTACTTACGTAATCCAAGAAACTCCAAAAACTCCTTCGTATTCCCACTTTTTTCATTTTTTTGGCAGAGACTTACACTCCGACTGAGAGTTCAAAGAGGAAAAAAATGGCAGATCGTTTTTTCGTAACAGGTAGTTAGTAGCGACATGTTTGTTTCTTAGGTCAAACTAACTCTGCAATATTGTTTTACCCACTGAGCCATATGAAAGTAGTCGTTCAAATATGGAAGTTATTGCCGATAGACGGACTTCGACACATTGACCTTACCTGTTTCTGTCATTTCTTAGTTGAAATGTAACGTTGTGTGATTAATTATTATTATAGTGTTAAGTAGTAGTGTTAATATTAGTGTAATGTGAAAAATGGTCTGAGCATTGACAATATTGTAAACCAAATTGCCAATCACTCCAAAACCATGTTATAATGTTAGTATGGGTGCACATTTGGAAGGAACAGAAAGGTTATAATTCTATGGGAACAGACAGACATACATTATAACATAACATGATTTTGGAGTGTCGAATGGCAATCTGGTTTAGAAATATTGTCAGTGCTCAAACAATTTATTACATTACACTTTATGTGGGGGACGCCTTAGTTATCTGTGGTATAAAACATACCTCTGTGCCGTCTTGCTGAGCATTGCACTTGCTGATGTTGAGGGTACCGGAAATGAAGTCATTCTGTACGTCCACGACCAGAAACGCACTCACGGGACGCACAATCTGCAAGATAAATTGTAAATAAACTTCAGTAGAAAAAAAAAAAAAAACAGACAATCCATACTAATATTATAAATGTAAAAGTGTGTCAGTCTGTTAATTCTTCACTCCCAAACTGCTGAACCAATTTTGTTGAAATTTGGTATAGGGATACTTATTTTTGCCAGTATTTTTGGTCAGTACTCAAGATGCATCGCGGTTTCAAGACACAGTTCAGGCTCTGTGATTGGTTGGCTGTGTGATTGGTCCAAATTTTGACAGCCAACCAATCACAGAGCCTGAACCGTGTCTTGAGACCGGGTCGCATCTTAAGTACTGACCAAAAATACGGACCTTAGAGTCCCAGGAAACGTCATAGGATACTATTAAGCAAACACTTTGATTCCCGCGTTTATCATTTTCTAATAAAATATATAAATATATTTACCACTTTTATCCAATGATTCCAGCAAAATGTAAATTCTTCCTTGTCGATAAATCCATCACCGTTCTGATCAAATACTTGAAACATGTGCCGGGCCTTCTCCTCCGACAGTTGGTAGATGTGGCCCTTGTCATTGCGAAACAGAGCTTTGCAGATCAAACGGAAATCATCCAAGTTTAGCTTTCCATCCCTGAAAATCCATTTCCTGTATATTATATAACATATTACATACACTAACCGGCGCTTAGTATTGTGATTGCCCCATGTGAGTTTTTTAAGCCTGTTCTTCTTGCCGGGTTAGTTCCTGAGCAACAGTGGTAAAAGTTCAGAGTTCCTGCACAAAAATGAATTTCTACAATAAATGAAGTTGTGGGTAATGTTTATAATGAATAACTTGGAAATTGGAATGCATAGTATTATTCTTTAGTAAAAAGGATAGCCAACACTTTTAACGCTTCATCTCCCAAGAGATAAGATAAGATCTCCTTTGGCCGCAAGAATAATAGATTTCCAAGATTCTATGATCGAAGGATTAAAGTATTAAATATCTAAACTTAATTTTGTGATGGATATTAAGTTATTTTGTTGAAAAAAATAGTACATATTTAAAAACATTTTTTTTTTAAAATAATGTAATATGCCAAATTGACTTATGTTCTATGTGAAACAATTATTCTGATTCAAATTCTTTATTAACGATACAATAATATACAATAGTATAAAAGCTAGGTAGCATACATCACGTCGTCTAATCCCATGCTAAGTAAAAACTTGTGTTATGGCAATCGACATAATAAATAATCGAGATAGTACTTCAGTCCGGACCAACGCCTACAACTCTACAAGGCGCAGGTTCGGCCTCATTTGGAATATTGTTCTCATCTCTGGGCAGGGGCGTCTAAATACCAACTGCTCCCTCCGGATCGTATCCAACGAAGGGCCGCTCAAATTGTTGACTGCCATAGTGTTTCAAACTGCTTGGACCCCTTGGAATTACGCCGAGATGTAGCTTCACTCTGCATCCTCTATCGGTTGTATCGAAAAACATACCATATGTTTTTCGCGTGGGACGATGACAAAAAGTTGCAGGTGGTATGATTCCGAACAATTCCTCAGAGCACTCCCCGTGATACAACCGATAGAGGATACAGAGTGAAGCTACATCTCGGCGTAATTCCAAGGGGTCCAAGCAGTAAAAGGCCGGCAACGCACCTGCAGCTCTTCTGATGTTGCGAGTGTCCATGGGTGACGGTAGTTGCTTACCATCAGGTGACCCGTTTGCTTGTAAGCTGTAATATAATAAAAAAAAAAAAGACAATGGATGCACGCCGAACAATTTTATCCTAATGAATGATGACTGAAGGTTGTATGTTTGGTGATGAAAATAATAATCATGTTCAATGATGTCTTTTAAACAGCAAAAATGTACCAAACCAGTACAAATCTCATTGATTTTATGAGGCTTGAACAATAATAATTATATTTATTATAAAATACTCTATGAGCAGCAATGTTCCATTGTTTTCATTCTCACTAATGAAATACACTTTAGGTCATGTATTGCATAAAGTGTTGAAAATTTCTGAATAAGACTTAAGTTTACTTGAAATTCCCTGCAATATCATAGCATAATAGTGACTAAATAAAGTAATTTTAATTGAAAATTTCCTGATGCTGTTGACATACCCATCCTTGTCGAACGTTTCGTAGCAAGCGTCCATATCGAGGAAACAGGTTTGTTCGACTGGTGCGTCGTTAGCAACCTCCTCCATCATTAGTTGGATCGAACTGAAACCTACCTGAAAGCGCGCTGGCTTATAAACAACGGACCGTACCACTGCGTGATAGTCTTTCGCAGAGAGCGGCAAAGGTTGCTCGACTATTACATACTAATTATTACTGCATCACTACCGCATCTTGAACTTTACCGTTGTTGTTTCATTTTTCCTTCCCACGAGCATTCTCTCTGATAATTACTTAAATGTACTGTGTAACGCTGGAAAGTGGAAAAATAAAAATATTTTGAAAATAAAACACATGCTTTTGACATTGAATTTTGTTTTTTTTTATAATCACAATTCACAACGATGCATTGTACCACTGTACTGTATATCTTTTTAATCCTTCAGGCCCCGCGCGAGCACCGGTGATCGCGACAACAATAGAATACAATAGCAATTCCTGGAAATTCCGACTGAAGTATTAATCTTTAATCGCTCTTATGAATCAAACAGGACTTTTGTATGAAACTGATTTAAGCACAATTTCTGCCAATATTCAGCGACTCACAAGTCACAACTCACAAATAAGTAATAACGCTCATTTGGCTTCCTTTTTGGCTTCACCTTATTAAAGCGCTTATTCCATTTCACTAAATAGAAATTCTTAATGATTTAGTGACTAAATTTAGTCAAGTGGAATAGCATTTAGAAAGTTACTACTACTACTACTAAAGTTAGTTACTTATAAAGAGTGGTGAAAGAATGATGGTGCTAAAGGGCCCCCGAGACGATCAAACGGTTTGACTCAAACACGTAAATTTTGGTTTGACTCAAATCATTTTGATCGTTTACAAAGCTAGTTTGAACGGTTTGTCAAACATTTACGTGTTTGAAGCTCGTTTGATGAAATTTCATATTTTCGTTGTGTTTGACGCGCCGTTTGATCGTGTTCCGATGCGTTTGAACAAACTTTGTACCACTCGCTCTTTGGAATATATTATTTTTATCCGACTAAAAAAGAGGAGGTTATCAATTCGACGCATATACAGTATGTAATATTTCCAGAACTGCCCAGTTTTCGTATATTGTGCTAGTCTAAATCAGCATCTGAACAAATGTGCAAAATTTCAAAAGTGTATGTATGTTTTATGTTTGTGTTCACATATCTCCGGAACTACAAGTCCGATTTAAATATTTTTTCTTGTACTATATACGTAGATATTGTTTAACTTGGAAGACTTCTGCAAGTATCATCAAAATAGGTTTAGTAGTTTTTGAGATAGGCAATTTAATTCTCAATTTCGTACAAGTTTTATAAAAGTCGGTTTTATTTTCAAAAAATAATATTTATTCGTCACAAGACGTGTGCTCCACATTGTTGAACTGACGTTTGACGTTATTGAACCAAACTGCGCAATGCCGTTTGACAAACCGTTCAAACTGACATCAAACGGTTGCATCAAACACGTAAGGTTTGAATCAAACCGTTTGATCGTCTCGGGGGCCCTTAAGAGTGAAAGAGTTTTGTGAACGTGAAAAACGTAACTAGGCCCCAATAATTCCATTAAGTTCGGGTTGTTGCTCGGGTTGCAATTAACAGTTGCTCGGCGATTTATTTGTCTCTTTCGAAAAATAAATAAAAAACCGAAAAAAGTGTTGAAAAATAGAATATTGGGTGCATCCATTATGGAGCGATCGGCTGATTCTCGGGAAATTTCATACTATGTATATGAAATTTAGTGCATACCCAAAGACTTGATCGAGAGACAAATAAATCACCGAGCAACTAAGTTGCCCGTGCGCGCATACACTAACAGTACTTGTACTGCAACTGTTATTGATACTCTTTAAAGGCTACGGTATGGAGTGTAGATAGAGGAGAACGACAGAACTGCCCAGTTTTCGTATATTATGCTAGTCTAAATCAGCATCTGAACAAATGTGCAAAATTTCAAAAGTGTATGTATGTTTTATGTTTGTGTTCACATATCTCCGGAACTACAAGTCCGATTTAAATATTTTTTCTTATTTAATAAAAAGAAAATAAAAATAAAAATACTGGGAACGGCCGTAAGTTGCCCGTGCGCGCATAACCTTATTGATACTCTTTGGATACCATAGATGAAAAACTCAAATTGGATAGAGATCAACTACGATAACTTGGCGCGCCCCTCCAAAATGGGTTGTTTTCTTTTTTTAATATCCACCAGATGGCGCGACGGTAGACACTTCTAGATTTTCTTTTGGTTCCCACTTCCCCACTGATCTGAAATTATCTGCAGGTTGGCTTAACTGAACTGACACATATTGGTTGTGTTTCTAAAAAATATCAGTGTACTGTCAAGTGTGACATAAGTCAAAATATCTTAAATCTAAGCGATCATTGGCCTAAGGCCAAAGCGATTAGGCCAGTATACTGGTAATAGTTTAGGAGCACGCTGAGATGAAAAACTTGTCAAACTGAAAACTGACAAGTGACAACAGTTACAGTTTTGGCGGCCATGTTACTTTCAAACTTCTTCTACTTTTTATTGTGGGTGTGGTTTTTATTATTTTTTCCCAAATTGTGTTATTTGGATTTTTGATTTTCATTATTGGTAATATATTGGCCATTAAATATCCGTTATCGTGCACAACTCACAAGTGCAGGTAAGATGGTGTCAAAACCAAAATATATAATTCCTGTGACATTTGGTGTGAATAACGATAAATAGGGCTATTTCTTCAGTGAGTTTTAACTAAAACATAGTTATAATAACTTTATTATCATATTCATTGGAATATCATTGTCTTTTTCAAATTAAAATGTATCAAGTTTAACATTCTTTTGCCCAGTTTTGTAGCAATTATTGATGGTATTACATGGTATTAAGCGATTATTCCATTTCACTAAATTTAGAAATTCTAAATGATTTAGTGACTAACTTTAGTCAAGTGGAATAATGTTTAGAAAGTTACTAAATGTTATTCCACTTGACTTCAACAATCATGAATCTAAATTTAGTGAAATGGAATAAGCGCTTTATCGATACTTGTCTACCCATACGCCATCTAGTTACTAAAATGGAAACTGTTTGACAATCAAAATAAAAATATAAGAAAATGTATTATATTATCGTAGTTGATCTCTACTCTAAAAGGGTAACGTACGAACTTAAAGTACGCAGGTTTTTAGTTCGCAAACTTACTCGGCTCGTGTCGGTGACACACGAGAATCGCTCACGCGCGCCGCGAGCCACGAGCCTGGGGGCATGGTAACCCCCAGGCTCGCGGCTCGCGGCGTGCGGCTCGCGGCTCTTTGCTGACACACAGGCGATCAAGATCGTCGAGCCATAAAGCGCTTATTCCACTTATCCTAGCTAGGACCCTAGCTAGGATAAGTGAAATAAGCGCTTAAGAGCCCGGGTTACCCTCGAAATTCTCATACATACGTAATACCAAAATCATTTTGTCATACGAAAATATTTAACATGTTTGAGTTATTTTTCAGCTTAAAATAGTAATTACCTTACTCTAAAAAATATTTTTTAGTATTTAAATATTTTGTAGTAAATTTACTATTTATTCATATATTTTTTAGTATTTTACTCTATATTTTAGTGTTTAAATATTTAGTAGTAAATTTAGTAAAAAAAATTTATACACAAAAAATTTTTTTTAGTGTTTAAATATTTGAAGTTAACTTTTGTTCAGGAACCTAGGTAATTACTATTTTATATTTAAATTTTATATTTAAATATTTTCGTATTCGTTATTATATCGTTCGTTCGACAAAATGATTTTGGTATTACGTATGTATGAGAATTTCGAGGGTAACCCGGGCTCTTAAGTCCGCGTACTTACTCGCGTGTCTGTCACCCCCTTAAGCCCGTAGCCGAAGTGCCATTATAAGAAAAAAAAGAAGGAAAAGATTTTAAAAAATATAATGTTCATCCGTTTCCGAAAGCGGCTTTCGTTTTACATTTGCATTTTGCAATTTAGCAGTTTGTTATTAAAATAAGCATCAGTTCTCAAAAGTGAATAATTTTTTAGTAGCATATTCATGTAATTGGACTATATCATTGTTATTCTATCAAATATCCTTGTTATATTTCGAGTATGCTTATTGAGAGAGTACACGGTCTTCAGGCCACGAGCATTAGTCTCAATGATCGTTTCACTATTTTGGCGGCTACGGCACCGATTGCTCGAGTTACAAGACCCCGACGCGGGGGATTTCACAACGTGATTAACAGAAATGTAGTCGACCAACTAGCGTACCGGATAGGACAACAAAACAAGCGGGTGAGTCCCATGTTTGACAACAAAATTGTCGTTTATGTGTATTTTTCTGTGCTATAGACATAAAATACGGCACCAGAGTTTGTAGTGCTTACACGATCACCAGCTATTTAGTCTTACCATTGATATACTTTGTAGCTAACTGCTTGGCAATCATGGTAACTACATAACCTATAAGTACTGTACATGATAATTGATAACAAACATGCAGAAAAGGACTAGGCACCTCTTTCTTGAGAGACTATGGTGGTAGTTGTGTAATAAAATTCTTTGTGCATAGTTAAATTACTAAAATACTAATACTGGTTTTGTATTTCAGTGCATTAGGCTTGAAACATGTTTTTTTTGTTGCAGAGGGCAATGCAGCAAAGGATGGGAACACCTGGGCTGAGACGTTACGGTAGCACTGGCAGTCTGCCTGGTCTTCGCCGCTCAAACAGCTTGGGAAACTTGAGCCAAAGAAGCGTAAAACAAGGTTGGAGGCAGTCAAATAGTAACCTAAGGTAAGTCTAGAATCTAGATCCACAGTCTTATTTTTACAGAAAATTCCATACAGCACTGAGATATAAGTAGTACATACTGGAGTTGACACCGCTATGCGATGCTTTGTCACATTTAACTGAAACTATATAGCCGCACCGCACTTAGTCGCACACGAGCTCTTCAGCATGCCAGACGTACAATAATAAAAAACAAAAACTAAAAGTTACAAAAATGCCTAGTTATGGGTTAAGATATTGCGAAAATTATTCCAGTAACACTTCCAAATGCAACAAAATAACATTTCATTGGTATTAGCATTAGTATTAGCATTGATATTAGCATTTATTTAATTATTTTCGATTAAAATACGAACATTCTATTACTAGGCAAAGATGCGCGCCATTTTGCATTGTCATAGACTATAGAGTAGTAGATTCAGAGTGGAATGTAGGCAGAATACAGGTCTATGAAGTACTCATGTAGACGAGTTTGTATTTTGGTAATATTTAAAATATTATATACATTATACAATATGCATACATTATAATAATTTTATTATTGTATTTGAAAATATTTAAGTAATTTAAATAAGGTAATTGGCTATAGAGGACTATGGATCCATACTTAAGGGTCCGTATACAAAATTTGCCGATTTTGCTGATTTTACAGATGTGATTTTAACAGTTAAAATACAGTATTTCTATAAGTTTTAATGCACAACATGTAAGATCATTTCAATTATAATCTAATGTTGGAGCTAGATTTTTTATTTTTTTAAGTATTTTTAAATAATCCAACTCAAACCCGCGACAGTTTTGTGATTTTTGCTGTAAAAGGTTTAGAATATCACCTGTTTATGGATTGTATTGACGTCTTAACGGTATGAAAAAAATACAATGTACTGTTGAGAAAGTCGTCTATAAAATGTTTGAATTACTTTTTACCACTTTAATATGAAATAGTTGAGTAAAAAAAATATATGCACTCTGCAAAATTTTAGAGAAAATGGGCAAAGAATTGCTGTTAATTTCGGCAACTTGGAGCTGTAATTCATAAAAAGAAAACGACAGAAATAATCTATAGATAAAGTTCTATCCAATTCGATAAAAAAAAAAAAACAAATTGTGCCAAAAAAACACGATTCAAAACAACCTAAATCTCACATTATATTTCTCGCCGCAAGTTCGAGACGGCTTTCCGTGCTTAAATATATTTTAAATCTAATAATTAATATATATATTTTTTAGTCTAATAAGGGGAAAAAACCTAATAATATTTCTGTAGCGAACCTTTGCAATTTCGGCAAAATCGCCAAAATTACCTATACGGACTCTTAATTGTGAATTTTATAATGAAGTAATTTTAAATCCACTTACTCAAATAGATTCTGCATTTATTCGAGTGTAGGCATGTCAAAACTGTGTCACTTCTGTGGTACTGATCTATTATATAGCAATCACCTCCTGGCCTCCCACCCCGCTCAAGCCTCAAGAGCGACATGTTTTTTGTTTGCAATAGCGGCTCCAGTACATAGTACACATCTTATACCTCAGTGCATACAGCTTTTTTCCGAAAGGGTCTAAGCTACTGGTCTGGTTAAGACCATGGTAGTTTAATCGTGGCTATAACTAGTCTGTTGCTAGTTGGTTTGGAGATAAACAATGAGGGGAAAATCCCCTAAAGTCACACGTGTGACATTCTAATCGGTCAATATTGGGGAGAGCTACGAAAATAAGCTATTTTCATCTGACGTGGGGACATGGATCACCCCTGCTCTTAAGGGGTCCGACCCCTTACTCACTTACTCTCTGACGAGTGAGGCTGCTCGCGCGCGATAGCACAAACTAGCTGCGTACGAGTTATCGCGGTAGATGAGCTCAAGTTATTAATGTTATTGCATAAAAGAGGGCCGTCCCTCTCCCCTTCCGAGTCCGGTTGGGGTGACATACGCGTGTATGTTCTAATGTCAAAGTAATTGGTAGAGCTCTCTACGACAATGTCGCGGTCGCGGTCATGATTTAGGTGTGTTCCTATGCTATCCGCATGCGAACTCGAACCCGGGATCGAGTTCGGCACCGCATTTCGGTCGGTCTGTCTGTTTGTCGTTCGGGTCGTGTTAAGTCCTCGGGGAAGGCGCCGGCGTCGTCCCCGGTGCAGTACTAACCACGTGGGTGAGTGTGATTTGTGTTTACGTAACTGTACACAGTACGTTACGTATTCTGTGATGGGGTCTACAGGGTCGGCTAAGATATGCATAGGCCGCCTGAAGGGGTATCGGAATGTCCGTGCGTCATGTTCATAGTCCAAGGCTTTGGCTTTGGACTATGAACATGAATGAGCGGATTGGGATGTACTTTGCCTTTCTCAAAGAATCTTTCTGAGAGTTCTTTGATATAGGCTTTGATAGTGATAAGCTCGCAGTCTCTATGCAAGTCGATGTTTCGCATGTAACGGGGGGCACCTGTTGCCATGCGCAAAAAACGGTTTTGAACTCGTTGCAATTGGTTCATCTGATTGTCACTTATGTGTGCGAAAGAGACGCACGCATAAGTGAGTATCGTTTTTATACATGTTTTGTATAAGGTGAGCTAATGTCTTAAGGACATTTTGCTACTCGCGTTGAGTAAAGGATATAGTTTGTATAACACAAATTTCGCTTTACGTACGGTATTCGTTATATGGTTCGTGAATGACATCGACTTGTTTAGTACTACTCCTAAGTATTTGACAGCCGTGACTTCGGGAATTAATTTTTCGTGCAGACTAATAGGTTGCATTTTCTTACGTTTTAGTCCGTTAAATAATATAGCGTGACTTTTGTCGGGGTTTAGTTCAATTCTCCATTTAGCGAACCATTTACCGAGTTCGGTAACTGCTTCTTGGAGTTTTTTGGACGCGAAAGCTATTTGGCGATGAGAAAAGAAAAGGGCCGTGTCATACGCGAATAGCGCTTTTTGTACTCGAGGGTGGGTGGGCAAATCGGACGTGTAGAGATTGTAGAGGGTCGGGGAGAGAACCGAGCCCTGCGGTACTCCAGCCTCTAGATCTCTAAGTGAAGACAGAATGCCTTCAACTCTAAAACGAAATTTACGGTTTTTGAGGTAGTTACTTATTATTATAACAAGACTATCGGGTATGCCGAATTTAAAAAGTTTATAAATTAGCCCATTGTGCCAAATTTAGTCGAATGCTTTTGCGACATCAAAGAAAACAGCGCAAGTCGGTTTCCTATTATTCTTTTGTTCTAATATGTACTCCGTCAGGCGGTGTAACTGAGCGGGACAGCGAATTGTTCATCGGGTAAGAGTTTTTTATCAACTATGACGTCTTTTAGGCGTCGTAGTATAACTCTTTCGTAAATTTTACCGAGGCAACTAATTAAACTAATTGGTCTGTAACTACTTGGTTCCGTCCGGAGTTTACCCGGTTTGTGGATACCTATTATTATAGCTACTTTCCAAATATCTGGGAATGAACATCCTAGTAAAAGGGCGTTAACCCTAGATTCATAACCTTATGTAAGAGTAGCATTATTCATAAACATTCATCCCATGGTCGACTAAATTTAAGTGGCTGGTTTTGAGGTACTTGTAAATAAAATAAATAAATTAAGTATGACTGTCTTTAATATGTTTAACTAGGAAGGTAACAAAAAAATTTGAGCCAAAATTAAATTTTATCGGCACATTCCACACACATGAGGCCACGATGATCCATACACATATACTTTTTGCATTGCTTGCATTGAAACCTTGTCATACGCCGTTTTTTATAATCACAATAGCCACAAACCTTTTTTTGAGTACGACTTGGACCAGGTGTGTCAATGTTAGGCGTTTCACTTAAAATTTCGGCGATTTTTCTTTTTAGGCATCTCTTCAAAATTGGCATTTCGTGTCTTTTACGTAACCATGGTTCGGTCAACTTCTCTGAAACATCCTTCACAAAACATCGTCTGCTTATTGGTTTTCGCCCCAGTTTCACATTACGTAGTCCATGCACGTATATTACGTATGAGTTTATTAGTGACATGTTGAGTATGCCATAGAAGTAGCATAAAGGCCATCTTTGCGTTTTTCTACTACAAGACATACTTCCACACATTTGGTCGAACGTATCCACAGCACCCTTCGTGGAATTATAGAACTCGATAATTTCCGGTTTACCAGAAGCTCCAATAGTACCGTTACTATGTGTGGTAGAAAGCAAGAGCACGTTCTTGTTGTTTTTAGGTTTGTAAGATACTAACGTACACTGCCTGTCATAACAAAATACGGATGAACCTTTTGGTCCTTCTTTTATCTGAAGCAACTCAGGCGGTATTTCGCGTTTATTTGCCCGAAGGGTTCCAACTATTGTACATTTATATGGTGACTGTAGTAACTGTAGGGCCAAAGGGACTGAAGTAAACCAGTTATCCATGGTGATGTTGCGGTTGCTCGCCCACAAATTTTCAGTCAGTCTTGACATAGTAAGATCCGAGTGAGTCACCATTGGTTTCAGTTCTTCCAACATATGGCATAACGTTTAGCATGTAATTGGTTTTAGAGTCACACAGCATTAAAATTTTTAGACCATACTTATTAGGTTTTGACGGAATATACATCCTTAATGGACATCGGCCTCTGAAGCCCAAGAGTTGTTCATCTATAGTAAGATAACTTCCCGCTTTGTAATTGTCCCTGCATATCTGAATGAACACTTCCCAGCATTCTCTGATAGGCGCGAATTTATCTTGAGCTTTACGTTAATCTCTGGTTGATTTATCATCAAATCTCAAGCAGTTTAGTAAAAAGTCAATCTTTCCCTTGACATAACTGATATTCCACTGAAAGTAGGGTCAAACAGCTCTAAGCTCGTGAGATGATTGTCTTTTTTTGCAGCTGATAATAAAAGCAACCCAAGCAAAGCTGTCAATTCTTTGTCGCATGTAGGAGCAATAGTGGCAGTTTTATCTTTGTATTTCGCACTTCTTATTTCAATTTCATCATTTGTATATATGAGTATCTTACGAATCATATCAGCATTTATAAAATTAGTAAAGCAATCGACTGGTTCCGTAATATCCTTCGCGTTATTAGCTGGACCCTGAATTACATGCACGATATTCCTAGCTGGGGTTCTTGTATTTAAAGATTCAAAAGGCATTGAAGACCATTTATGACCATTTTTTCCTCATAGGTTACGAGCTGATGGAATAATTATACGTCGCGAATGTGTAGAAACGCCAGAAGTACCTGGTATTTCTTCAGTTTCAGAATCAGAAGACAAAATGACGCCGCTTCGGCGTTCCTGCTGTCGTGATCTGATTGGTTGGACGTCGTTTTCACTGTCGGAATCTGTCGGGACCATTTCATCCAATTCCACATGATCTTCGACATCACTCTCTTCATAATTTTTCTGACTGGTAGAATCATCATCACCAGAATCAGATAAACGATTCAAATAGTCCTCTGATGGCGGGGCCATGAGTCGGCTTTCTACCTCGGTATTGACTAGATTAACATGATCGGGGTCAGTCGGGAGAGTACTAGGTCGGCATTGATTTTCTATGGTGTCGGCCAAGTATTCGGCTTTGTCAACATCTTCCAGTGCAGGAGGACGATTTCGTCTGTTTAGTGGAGGCATGTCGCTCTCCGTATCTTTTTTGAGGGACTTCGCCAGCGGCCAGTAGGCCATGTGAGACGGTTCGAGTTCGCTAAGAAGTCGATCCTACCTCTCGGCTTTGTGTTGTTTGATTTTATATTTAACTTCCCTCTCGTAGTGACGGAGGGCCCTCCTCCAGTCTTCCGATGGGTAGCGATCGTACGTGCGTTTAGCGGCGTTACGGAGTCTGATGGACTCTTTAATATCATCTAGGAGAGGCCAGCGATTCTCATGGATCGCTGGCATTTCCCTAGAAGATTTTTCGATGTTCTCTACCAGATAAGTCAAGTGGAGAGAGGCCTCAAGCGCTACTTTAGAGTTTTCTATGAAATCGGGAATGAGATCGAGGTGACTCGATTGAAGGTTTTCTAGGTTATCTGCTAGTAATTTATAATCAATTATCTTTTTAGTACTAGCAGCGAGTTGGTTAGAATTGCCAAGCGCAATTTTAACTGGTCTGTGGTCCGAGTTAAGCTCGTGGATTGTTTCCAAAGATAAGTTGAGATTAATGTTTTTAACTAACGCAATATCAATAACACTGGGGTTATGAATAAAGTTGTTACTACGGCTAGCAGTATCGTAGCGAGTGTGTCGTTAGGGGCTAAAATTGCAAAATTTAAGGAGTCGCTTAGGGCGGTTAATCTAATGCCATTCGTATTAGAGATGACATTGTGTGTTTGCAGTTTAGGTCGCCGGCGTTGCCTAAGTTAACACTACGGTGCACGCGCCTCAAAAAGGTTCAAGAGTGCTCGCGTGAGCCCAATTAAAATTGAAATATAAATTAAGATATCAGTGTTATTTCAAAATAAAACTCATTTATTGTTATTAATGACATTTATTAAGTAAACTAAAATAAAAATAAAAATTATCTTTCTTAAACTAAATAATATCAACAAAACTTCAGACTTCTCAAAAAATCAAATATTTTTACTTCTTTGAGATCAATCAACTTTTGGTTTAATTTTTAAGTTTGTTTTATAATATATTTTTTTAATTTTCATTACAAGGACAAATTAAAATTTGGTGATCACTACAAATACGCCTGTAGCATTTTGAGCATGTTCTTCTTGTGCTGCGATCGCGAATTCTGCTACAAAATGCACAGCGTGCAACTCCGCCACGAATTGGCATACTTCCTTGTTGAGGAGCTTCTGATATGTTCAACAACAGTTTGGCTTTTGTTTTGATGCTCCTTGGCACATTATCCTTATAAATACGTTCTAGAATTACTGGTTTCACAAGCTCAAACCCCAAAGACTGAAGGAAAAGGCGTCTGATGATTTTTTCATTTGAATTATTCATCTGATGAATAACTAGGCTATTTATAGCTGTAATATTCAAAAAATTAAAAAATAATGTAAGAGGCCAGCGCCTACTATTTCTAGATACGTCATATTGACGACACATCCTATCTACAATATCCAACCCACACTTTGTGTGGTTATAAAAAGTTATAATTTCAGATTTTTGTGCGTCGCCGGTAGTAGCATCTATTGCTTCATCGTAGGGTCTGTATTCACTTTGATTAGTGCGAGTGCAAGTGATTAGTTCAAGAGATTAGTGATTAGTAGAAATCAAAGGAATTGCACTAATCAGTCGCTGTCCACACGTACTTTTACCTGATTACTAATCACCTGCACTAATCACTTGCACTTATTACTAATCAAAGTGAATACGGGGCTGTAGTGCATTTGCTTTTTAAGTTTAAGACAAGTGTACAGTCTTTCTGAAACCTAAATAAAGAGTTATTTATTTGTCGGCCCTGACTAGTCTTAAAATTTGTGGGTATTTCTGGTTTGTTACTCTTGAGAGTGCCGACAACAGTAATTCTTTTTACCAAAAGCTGCAATGCCACTGGATAACTGGTGAACCAATTATCCATCGTAACATTGCATCCCATATTTGTAAGTGGCTCTAGTAATCTGTTGGTGACGTCTGCAACTTTGTTGGATACACGAAATGGCCCTTCTGGTTGTTCACCACAATAAACTTCAAAGTTGTAAATATACGGGTATTTTGTGTCCACTACCATAAATATTTTTATTCCAAATTTTGCTGGTTTGTTGGGTAGGTACATTATAAATGCACATCGACCTCTAAATGCTACGAGTTGCTCATCCAACGTCATGTGTTCACTTGGAGTATAATATTCTAAGCAATGCTTTCTCATACCCTCAATAAAGTGCCGTATGGCTGCAAGTTTATCGATTTCTTGTCTTTGAGGGCGATCGCGGATGTCATCAAATCGCAAAGATCGTAATAGGAAACGAAATCTATTTATCGACATTGTGAGATATACTAGCTCAAAGCCTGTCCCAATGGAGTTGTCCCAAAAGTCTTTAAGATTTTGACGTCCAGATCTATTGGCTCCGATTACTTTAAGTAACCCAACAAACGGTCTCATTTCAGTGAGAGTCGTAGGTTTCGCATCGCGTTCTCTTTGGTATTTAGTCTTTATATATATATTTGTGCAATTCACCAAGGATTCAAAAACATCAGTGTCAAAAAATAACTCAAAACATTGAAGGGGTGTGCTGGCATTACAGGCAGTACCTTTTGGTCTATGTATAATATTGTGAGAACGTACCCTTGTGGCAGGAAATGGACGTTTTCTCCATTCTGTTTCATTTCGTGACTTATAAGTGGCTAAATCTGCAAACGGTACACTGTCATCCGAATCGCTGTTGTTTTGTTCAGCAATCTCATCATTTTCATCATCTTCTTGCTCGGTGTCAGTTTCATGCGGAGAATTAATTATATTTTCCTCTTCTCTCAAATCCTCTTCCTGTTCACTTTCAATCAAATCATCCTGATCTAACTCCTCTTCTAGCCATCTCGACACGTTTTCTTCCAATCTGCGTTCCATATTTCCGATCTGTTTCTAAAATATTAACAAAAAGTAAGTTCACATTTCACAAATATAAAATACGAAACCAAAATTATTAAGAAAACATAATATTGATGTCAATTAAAAAAAAAAAAATTCGTACCTCAAAAGTTCCGCCAGTGCACACAAGGGCTACATATGTAGCCCAACAACTTGAAATCGTTATTACTTGCACGTGCGCCAGCGTCAGGTACTCACGCCACACTAAACGCGTCCAGCAACAACCAATCGGAGCTTAGCTAGCGGCTCAAAGTTAAATCACACCATTTTGTGAAGTTATGAACAAAAACAATACCCTGGGCTACATGTGTAGCCCGCGCGTGTACTCGCGTATTAAATAATGATCCTAGTTCGCTAGAAGTTATGGGCATTTTGCTGGCTAAATAGGCAGATACAATTATGATGGGTTGATGGTCTGTCATGCTAATGTGACAAATAGAAGTTTCTAAATTAGTTAGGGATAGGGGTTCTAGGGGAACACAGTGCAATGATTTTTTGTAATAAATCATTGTGCCTCCGAGTTGGGATCGGGTTCTGTCATTTCTTACTATTTTATAGTTAGAAATGAACAGAGCCATTTGAAGTTTGAAATCAGTTTTAAAAAAATAATTATGTAACAAATTAAAAAATATACATGTACCTACATCGTTTTTACATTAAAATTTATTTGTTTGAAGACTGATTCATAATTTTTACTCATTTTCAATGATATTCTACTTAACAGATCTGTTATTTTCATACTATTTTCCGGCTTAAATCTCTTCGAACAACATTGACAAATTTGACAGATAAGTGAAACAAAAGATACAAAATGCCATTTACATAAAAGAGACAGACTAAATAAAAGACAACCCAATTGGGTCGTATTTGAAGCTTCATAACACGAGCGATATTAACATATCTGCTTTGAGTTTTTTATATAATATCATTGACTACGACACTAAAAAAGACAGCTGTATCGAATGTGGCAATTTTGATTGTTTTCTAGGTCCATAAGAATTTACTAAGTGGCAGATTCCATGGTTCTCTATGCCATTTTCAATAAATAATGCTACTTTCGATTAGGGATTGCAATCCGGCGCTATTTTCAATCCGGACCGGATTTGACCGGATTCCCATCAATCCGGCCGGATTGACGAAACTGGACTAAGAAGCTAAAATAATTCTTTTTTTGCTTTTTAATTCCATTACAAGGCCTATGCATCCCTTGTAGCTGATTTGTACAGTATTTTCAAAGTGATATTTAAACCACTTTTTAGATACTGTAATGCCTGGAATAAGATTTTAAATATCCGTATGGTTGCTAAAGCACATACTTAAAAGTAACTTATGGGTCACACCTCCAAAGCAATTGACCTCTAATAGAGCTGCTTAATAGAGCTGCTTAGTTGGGGGCGTAACCCCCAAGTAGTTAAGATTATTTATACAGAGATCATAGAACCAACTATTTTGTATGAATCGGCAGCGTGAACCGTGAAAAAGATGGGGGTCCAAAAAAGGCTCAACTCAATGGGGTTTTGCCCTGGAGATCTGCAAAGCATAATACGTCTCCCTGAACTCTGCGCTGCCGTTGGCTGGTCCTCTTGATCTCAGAATAATCGAAGCATCGAGGCTTTATGAGATCCAAAAGGTAGTGTCGTAGGGGTTTTCGCAACAATCGTGAGGGTAGTTATTAGTTAATAAGCGAAACTGTAGTACTTTATGTGTTATTAATTAGATTTGCTGTGATATTAGTTTAGTTATTTTGTACCTGTGAAGTTGTTTTACCACTCTCGACATATTTTATTGATTAAACCAATTATAAAAACAAGCCCTGATACTTATGGCCGAAAGGCCTGTTCAGCTTCTAATGAAAGGCTAGTACTACTAGTACTAATCGGCCTTATTGTCAGCAAAATTGAATCATAAAAAAGCGAGAAAAAGTTTTTTTTCTCGCTTTTTTATTAATTTAAAGTAAGTTATTCATGCCACAACCATATCTCAAGTACTTCCTTACTTGAGATATGGTGAATTATTATTCCTAAAAAGTCGTGTTCTTCGCAAAGAAAAATAAATAAATATGGACACAAAGAAGCCTAGAATTGAATTATTATTTTAAACAAAAAAGTCGGTTTTAATTTTTTGTTAAAAATAATAATTTCACTCTTTTTAGTTACCTAGTAAGCCACCGCGTACATTATTCTACGTTGCATCTTTATTACAATTTGTTTAGAGTCACGCTCACAAAATATATCGGGTAGATACGAGGGGAGGTACAAAAGTTCGCGGAATGAAAGGGTTGTTAATAAAATATAACAATAAATTTATTTTTCCTTTTCAATATAATCACCCTTAAGTGTAATACATTTATTTGATCTATGGATTAATTTTTCTAAACCATCGAAAAAATATTTTTTGTCTTTGGCCTCAAAATGCGCCGAAATTGCCTCCTTCACTTCGTTATCGTCGGAAAATTTCCTTCCCCTTAGCTCTTTTTTTAAATTTGGAAACAAATAAAAATCGCTAGGGGCCAGGTCTGGACTATAGGGTGGGTGAACAAGTGGTTCGAATCCATGCGTGTGAAGAGCAGCCATGGCAACTCGGTTCTTGTGAACCGGCGCGTTGTCTTGCAAAAGCAACACACCCTTGGCCAATTTTCCACGACGTTTTTCTTTAATTGCCTCCTTTAACTTTTCCAATATTGATGCGTAGTATTCTCCGGTTATAGTGGTACCTTTTTCTTTATAATCAATCAGTAATATTCCCTCACAATCCCAAAAAACAGTGGCCATCAACTTTCCAGCCGATTCTGACACTTTGAATTTCTTGGGAGGTGGTGTACCCTTTTTGTGCCATTGCATAGACTCCTGTTTTGATTCAGGTTCAAAGTGATGAACCCATGTTTCATCTCCAGTAACAATCCGCTCCAAAATCTGCACAGGGTTGTTTCCACACACCTCCAAAAAGTGCTTAGACGCGTCGATGCGCTGCTGTTTTTGAAGCGGCGTGAGCATTCTCGGCTCACGCCGCACCATCTTGCACTGACTTTTGTCATGCCCAAGTGGTCGTGCAGGATCCGCAAAATGGATGTATCTGATACTCCAACAAATGCAGATAATTGTTTTTTCTTTAAACGTGTGTCTTCCAGTACAAGTTTTTCGACTTTTTCGACGATGTCTGATGTGGTGGCCTCAACTGGCCGCCCAGAGCGAGGGTCGTCTTCAATTGAATCTCGACCATGTTTGAAAAGTCCATGCCACTTATAAACCATTGTTTTACCAGGGCACTGATCTCCATAAACGGCTTCCATTTCATTTAAAATGGTTTGAACGTTTTTTCCTTGCTTGGTAAGGAATTTTATCACAGCGCGATGTTCAATTTTCTCCATAGTTGCAGTTTGCTTCCGGATTGACTTGTTTAGCAGGCGAGTACTCGTAAACGAATGGCGCTATAGGGTTGAGATTTTATATATATGTTAATTATGAGTGCTCAATTAGTATGATACTAAGCGAGCTACCCTATCCCCACTCCATCCCCTCCATTCCGCGAACTTTTGGACCTCCCCTCGTAATTTAAAACAATACATTTAAAAATATCGAAGTGAACAGTTAACACGTGCTTAACAGGCACGTCGAAAGGGTCGAAATGGTCTCGAATACGTCGATTTGCTATTCGCTAACCTTCTCGCAGTCATAAAACGAAAAAAGTTTGATTAAGTCATGCTTATGATTAAACAAGAAATATCTCAATTTTATTCATATTTCATACGCATACCGTTGCCGTTCCTCATTGTATCTTCTTTCAATGATAGCCCAGCCATAAGGTACCTAACATTTCACAATTTTCTAAAGTAACTTCGCTTACGTATGGACTTAACAAGTGTGAACTTATAAAACAAATCTTTTAGTTCATTTTATCGCCGACGAACTGTCAAACTGACAGAATCAAAATAGCTAAAACATGCTTTTGAACTTATTTATGTCCGAGGTGGACATAAATAGTGTCGTGGACATAATCAATCCACAAACGCAATAGCTTAAATATTAGTACGAATTTTAGACTAATTTAAGTCTATTAATCGGCCTTATTTAAGTGCACCGAAGAAACGCAATCGGACCCATTAAATCATATAATCATGTATCAGTTTGCCACCAATTGCTAACACCGGATCCGGTATATTGGGACCGGATCCGGTGCCCGTAAAATGACGCCGGATCACTGAGATTACCGGACCCGGTTTTCCGGATTGCAATCCCTACTTTCGATTAAAGAAAATAACATTTTTTTCAACTAATGCCCACCATTAGCGGCTGTAACATAGTTATAACTTCTGCAGCCCCCGCCGTGCATATTATATTTTTTTGTATTCTATGTTTTTATTGAAATAAATATTTTTTATCATTATTTTCTATACGTCTTATTCAAATATAGAAGGTGTAACAAAACTAAGTGATAATACTTTAGTGGATGTAGGTATGTCTTCCTGTCGTAAAGTTCACTGTAAAAATAGCAGAGCTGAAAGCAACCTATGTGAAGTTAGCAACCGAGTTCAAGGAAAATGATTTTTATGTATGTCATTCGATTGTACCCGGAGTGTACCCGATTGTACCGCAATTAAAATCGTTTGTACCTCAATAGGGTAGAAATGGGGGGGTGGTAAAATTTGCTTAGCAACCGACATAAAGATACCGGAATTTCAATGATGCCATCTGAAAGAGTATCGTTTGTACCGGATTGTACCCGTTTTTAAAGTTTTTTTTTATTTTTTATTTTACAAAAAAAAAAACAAAAAAAAATTTTTTCTCTAAAAATAAGTCTTTGTATGTAGTAGAAGGAAATAAAATATATAAAGCAGTACAAATGAGTAAAATTAGTTATTTTTTTAAAATTACTCCACACTAATTAAGCACAAACGATATTGGATGAAGAAATAATGATCGAGAACCGATTCGGTCTTGATGAAACTTCCTACACTTTGCTATAAAACTCGGAGTTAAATTTTGCAACTTTTATCGTTTGCACCTCTCCAAAACAGAAAGATTATCAAAGAAGATACCATTTATTTTAAATTTACTCAAAATTTTTCGAGGAACAAACGATTTTTCATATACTAACAACGTCGGAGATTCGATCTGTCTTGACGAACTTTCCTATATCTTACTATAAAACTTGGAGTTTAATTTTGCAACTTTTATCGTTTGTACCTCTCCAAACCAGAAAGATTATTAAAGAAGAAACTATTGACTTTATACTCACACAAAATTTTTCGAGGTACAAACGATTTTTCATAAAGTAACAACGTCGGAGATTCGATCTGTATTGACGAATTTTCCTATATCCTACTATAAAACTCGGAGTTAAATTTTGCAACTTTTATCGTTTGTACCTCGCCAAAACAGGAAGATTATTAAAGAAGATACTATTCATTTTATATTGATATATGAAATTTCAGAGGCTACGTTGGAAACTTCTAAGAATCAAGAAATTTTGATAGAGGATAATATTATTATACTTCAAAACCGTGACAAAGAAATATTTGCAAATGAATTAAAACAAAATAATTTCGGATTAGAAGCACCGGACTTAAACAAAACATATTTAAATGAAACGGAGACTTGGAAGGATACATTATACAAAAATTGAAAAAGGAGTCCTTGATTGCTCTACTAATGTGTCAAGCCTTTTAAAATATTTGCTAAGTGAAACACCGTCATACAAAGAAAATATATTATATTGTAAAGCTTGTACACAACACGATACAAAACAGTTTATTGTCGCTGAATTACCAGTTAATAATTTTTATAATTTCGGTATAAAAATATTAGAAAGGGTTATAGACAGCCACATAAAACAAAATAGGAACTGTGCACATTGCAAATCCCCCGATACGGTTACTTCAATTACGACTGAAGACCATTTTATCGTAGACATTGAAAGTCTTCAGTGAACTCGACTGGCTGAAAACCTTGGCCATCCGCATTGGCCAGGAACCCTCCAATCAAAAATAATGTACTCAATGATATTTTGATAAATCGGGAAAATTTCAAATTACAGGCAGCAATAGAATTCCAAGACATTGATGTACAATCTATAGGTCATTACGTAGCACATGTGCGTCGCATCACTGGTCGTTGGGAAATGTATAATGACCTTCAAAGTAGTGGCAAACCCATGAATGCGACATTGCCAAATTTACGACAGGAAAGAAAATTAATATTAGTCCTTATTTTTATTTTAAAACTGCTTTTTAAAACTTATTTTTTCTTATATGAATATTTATAATTGACAAAGTGCTAGTCGCACTTGCTCTAAGGTTTCCGTCCTGTTAGGCTGCCTTTCTACCAGAGATGTACTGTTGAGAGGTAAGTGTTTTTGACAACCAATAGAATCCCAAGTAACAAAGTTATCCTATAGTGCACAGTTTATAGGCTTGCAGCACTAGTAACTCTCTTAGTGGTTCCAGGTTTTACTACCAAGCTTATAACAGGTTACACGGAGTTCGTTTGGGTTTGTAGTAGACCTGTTCTTATAAGTTGAATTATAGTCGTGTATAGAACGATATTATAGGCGCATTAAAGGCTAAGATGGCCTATACAAGTGTTTCAAAGGTGTAAATATACTTGAAAAAATATTTCTCCAGTAAGTTACACTTGTAATAGACTACAAGAAGTAATTATAAATCCGCTATGAGGTCATACGCTAGTAATAGTAATTTATAGAACGAAATGCACTTAGAACCATTTGACCTTGTTACTTGACCTTATAGTGGTGTATAAGTCATTTTTATGTGCCAATTATAAGTGAATTAGTTATTCAGTGGTTTCTTCCACGAGTAAGTGTACTTGGTGATATTGTGGGCTCTCGAATGCTGTTATAGTCTTAATTTATTTATAAAGTTTTATTGAAAACAATAAGTATCCAAAATATTCTTCGTGAAGTCCATTCAAGTGCGACTAGCACTTTGTCAATTATTAATATTCATATAAGAAAAAATAAGTTTTAAACAGCTTTTATAAAAATAAGGATTGATATTTTTCTTTCCTGTCGTAAATTTCGCAATATCGCATTGATGGGTTTGCCACTACTTTGAAGGTCATTATACAATTCCCAACGACCAGTGACGCGACGCACATGTGCTACGTAATGACCTATAGATTGTACATCAATGTCTTGGAATTCTATTGCTGCCTGTAATTTGAAATTTTCCTGATTTATCAAAATATCATTGAGTACATCATTTAATTGGAGGGTTCCTGGCCAATGCGGATGGCCAAGGTTTTCAGCTAGTCGAGTCCACTGAAGACTTTCAATGTCTACGATAAAATGGTCTCCAGTCGTAATTGAAGTAACCGTGTCGGGGGATTTGCAATGTGCACAGTTCCTCTTTTGTTTTATGTGGCTGTCTATAACCTTTTCTAATATTTTTATACCGAAATTATAAAAATTATTAACTGGTAATTCAGCGACAGTAAACTGTTTTGTATCGTGTTGTGTACAAGCTTTACAATATATATTTTCTTCGTACGACGGTGTTTCACTTAGCAAATATTTTAAAAGGCTAGACACATTAGTAGAGCAGTCAAGGACTCCTTTTTCAATTTTTGCATAATGAGACATAATTTCTGCCCTTTTTTTGTAGCTTTTGACTATTCATCCTGCATTGTTTAATAATTTTATAAAATCAAAAAAGAAATTATTTTTTGAATCTATAAAATTTTGATAATGCACCCAGTCCCTATAGGCAGCTAATAAGGACTGGGTTACAGAATCAATAGGGCAAGTGTTTGTGACCAATATGTTTTTCCCTTCTATTTTGACAGGCCCAAGAAGCAACCCATTTTTTAATAACGGCATATTATTGTTTACCCTTTTCGGCCGCATATGACGATATTGGACGTCCGGACATGGGCTTAAAAATTTGCCCCTTTTCTTTTGGTCACGGCTTTTACCCTTCCAAGTCTCCGTTTCATTTAAATATGTTTTGTTTAAGTCCGGTTCTTGTAATTCCAAATTGTTTTGTTTTAATTTTTCTTGCTTCATAGGATTTTCCAACGTAGCCTCTGAAATTTCAATTAGTTTCAAATCATTATCCTCATTAGTTTTACTTAATTTATTAACTATGGGAGTGTCTACAGTACTCTGCCGTTTTAGATGTGTTTTTGTCCGAGATACATCATCTTGATGCAAAGCATGTAGTATTCTCGTCGTGCCTGCAATAGAACGCATATGTCTGATTAAAAATTTGTCAACTCGCAATGATGTTACCCCTTTTAGGACTAGTTGTTTTAGTTCTCGAAAATACTCCTCGCTGTACGAAGATGTGGCAACTGAGCAAGCATCTCCGATCATACATGCCGTCCATAGAGGAAAACGTTTAGATAACCTTATAAAATGTATTCCGAATTCAGTACAATAATAGGGATTCGGTCGATCACCTTCAACTATGAAAGATTTACATTTGACCACAAGATTGTTTATAAATTCTGTTGCAGTAGAACAATTACTATAAGATTCATCCTCATAAATATCTGCACCCTCGTATTTCATGTCATTTTCTTCAATCTGATAGCAAAGAGCGTCATTTTTTATAGCTTTCATAAGGCGCGATTGTGCGGCAAAACAGCTATTCGGTTCATCACTATTTACAAACTCCGTCTCTGATAAAGCGACTAATAATACGTCGCAAAATACCACCTGAAAATCACTGATGTTTTCACATTTCGTCAGAAGACCAACCATCTGATAAAAAAATCCTTAATTTTATTCTGCTTTCCTTGGAAGCATTTCCAGCGGCATACAAATTTTATGAGATGTGCAATGTCAATACGGGCAATGCACGGTGGTCGTGTGTTTTGGCTAGGTAACTGAAGCCATTTTATACAAGCATTGACGTAATTGCTCAAACAGCCATCGTTAAATGCTACACATACTGCATTCAACAATGCCAACGAATAATCCGTAACTACATTTGAAGGATACGGTACATCGTAACGCAACCATTCCTTTAACCAATAGGATATCATATTAGCATCATGTTTTTCCGATCGTTATATCGTTTGTACCTCGAAAAATTTTATGTAAGTATGAAGTGAATAGTATCTTCTTTAATAATCTTTGTGATTTGGAGAGGTACAAACGATAAAAGCAAAATTTAACTCCGAATATCATAGTAAATATAGGAATATTCGTCAAGACCGATCGAATCTCTGACGTTGTTACTTTATGAAAAATCGTTTGTACCTCGAAAAATTTTGTGTGAGTATAAAGTCAATAGTATCTTCTTTAATAATCTTTCTGATTTGGAGAGGTACAAACGATAAAAGTTGCAAAATTTAACTCCGAATATCATAGTAAGATATAGGAAAATTCGTCAAGACAGATCGAATCTCCGACGTTGTTACTATATGAAATATCGTTTGTACCTCGAAAAATTTTATGTAAGTATAAAGTGAATAGTATCTTCTTTAATAATCTTTGTGATTTGGAGAGGTACAAACGATAAAAGTTGCAAAATTTAACTCCGAGTTTTATAGTAAGATATAGGAAAATTCGTCAAGACAGATCGAATCTCCGACGTTGTTACTATATGAAAAAACGTTTGTACCTCATGAATTTTTAAGTTAATATGAAGTGAATAGTATCTTCTTTAATAATCTTCCTGTTTAGGCGAGGTTCAAACGATAAAAGATGCAAAATTTAACTCCGAGTTTTATAGTAGGATATAGGAAAATTCGTCAATACAGATCGAATCTCCGACGTTGTTACTTTATGAAAAATCGTTTGTACCTCGAAAATTTTGTGTGAGTATAAAGTCAATAGTATCTTCTTTAATAATCTTTCTGATTTGGAGAGGTACAAACGATAAAAGTTGCAAAATTAAACTCCAAGTTTTATAGTAAGATATAGGAAAGTTCGTCAAGACAGATCGAATCTCCGACGTTGTTAGTATATGAAATATCGTTTGTACCTCGAAAAATTTCATGTAAGTATAAAGTGAATAGTATCTTCTTTGATAATCTTTCTGTTTTGTAGAGGTACAAACGATAAAAGTTGCAAAATTTAACTCCGAATTTCATAGTAAAATATAGAAATATTCGTCAAGACCGATCGAATCTCCGACGTTGTTACTATGTGAAAAATCGTTTGTACCTCGTAAAATTTTGTGTGAATATAAAGTGAATAGTATATTCTTTAATAATCTTTGTGATTTGGTGAGGTACAAACGATAAAAGTTGCAAAATTAAACTCCAAGTTTTATAGTAAGATATAGGAAAGTTCGTCAAGACAGATCGAATCTCCGACGTTGTTAGTATATGAAAAATCGTTTGTTCCTCGAAAAATTTTGAGTAAATTTAAAGTAAATGGTATCTTCTTTGATAATCTTTCTGTTTTGGAGAGGTGCAAACGATAAAAGTTGCAAAATTTAACTCCGAGTTTTATAGCAAAGTGTAGGAAGTTTCATCAAGACCGAATCGGTTCTCGATCATTATTTCTTCATCCAATATCGTTTATGCTTAATTATTGTGGAGTAATTTTAAAAAAATAACTAATTTTACTCATTTGTACTGCTTTATATATTTTATTTCCTTCTACTACATACAAAGACTTATTTTTAGAGAAAAATTTTTTTTTTGGTTTTTTTTTGTAAAATAAAAAATAAAAAAATAAAAAACTTTAAAAACGGGTACAATCCGGTACAAATGATACTCTTTCAGATGGCATCATTGAAATTCCGGTATCTTTATGTCGGTTGCTAAGCAAATTTTACCACCCCCCCATTACCATACCCTATTGAGGTACAAACGATTTTAATTGCGGTACAATCGGGTACACTCCGGGTACAATCGAATGACATACATAAAAATAATTTTCCTTGAACTCGGTTGCTAACTTCACATAGGTCTGAAAGCACCGCTGTTTTTTACTTATAAAATAAGGGAGAAAACGAGCAAACGGGTCACCTGACGGAAAGCAACTTTCGTCGACCATGGACGCCCGCAACATCAAAAGAGCTGCCGGTGCGTTGTTACTCTTTTAAGAGGTAATAGGATAATAGAGTAGGGGAGGGTAGAGAAAGGAATAGAGTAGGAGATTGGGCTTCCGGGCTCCGGTAAACTGTGAGTAGTAGTTTGTGTCGGCGAAACACAGCGCAAGCGCTGTTACACGCCGTTTTTCTGTGAGCCCGTGGTATTTCTCCGGCCGAGCCGGCTCATTCGTGCCGAAGCATGGCTCTCTCACGGTGCTGTCCACTAATGAATACATAAATGAGCATGTATTTTGGAATTAGTCGTCAATAAGTACGTTAACGAAATATTTGTTTAAACGTAAGATACCATGAGAAACCCATGCATTTGGGCAAAGTCACCATAGTATAAAAATATCATCTTGCCAAGATCTATCAATTGCTACCTTTCATTTGTGTTGATGGGTGGGGACGATTCCGCCCAATACCCTTTTAATTGAAAAAAAAAATCGACTTGAATATCCAACTTTGAATGCGCATAACAAAAAAAAAAAATATAAATGCTATCAAGCAAATTTTGGGAACACTTATTTTTTACCGTGATTTCTTTGTTTTATTAACAAAATTAGCTAATCTTTGACCTTGTCATCATCCCTATTTCGATTTATTATGACTGATAAGTGATAAGAGTACAATTAATAATTTAAAAGAATGGTCTATTCAAGACCTTCGATCTTATAGGTTTGAGTAAATATATTATTTATTATGAAAATTTTGTTAATTGATAGTTTAAGGTGTCCTGGGGTATGGTCCTGTCCCTACACCTAATTTGGAGATAAATTAAAGAAAGAGTACTTGCACTTAATATATTCTGGTAATAATTAAGACCGTGTTCCCTACTGCCCGACTCGCACGCAACTGCGGGCCGTAGCCCCACGCCACATCGCCTTACATTCGCGTCAGCATTCTGCTTACTGCAACTATGTCATCGCCACAATACTCCTCCTAATTTACAATTTACAAAACATTTCTAACTACTTGCTAGTCGCTATAAGAACGGGCTGACGTTGCGTCTGGGCGAGTGAGGAACGATACATCATATAATACAATGTTACCTTATCTAGTTATAACAATAACATTTGTCCTTATCTACTTATAACAATAACCGTAACTGGATTCAATCTCACAGATCATTTTTTAATAAACAACAGAACATCCTGTCACAGTATTTTGCGAATTAACATGTTCCTTTATTACACCAGCACGACCTTCTTCAACTTTATTTAGAATGCCCTTGACTACTTGGCTTTTCACACGTTTACTGCACTTTTTGATACAGAGAAATAGACACACACTGAACACTATGGCTGTAATTACACAAATAAGTATACCATAAACTTCTACTTTTTTTTCAAGTGCGGCTCTAGCTGAATTTTTCGAGCCTGACTGGGCAATAACAACTTGTTCATTTTTGGCTTGGTAGTTACCCATGTTCACAAAAATAGCCATACACTAAGTATGACACAATACTACTTATTGATATCTGGTAATGTATATTCTAAACAATGTAATATAATGTGCATATTATATATCTATATTTTACTGAAAACGCAGAGGCAGCTTTACGTGCCTACCGCTGCGCGTGGTACGAGTCACAGGCTTTCCGCAACTATGTGCGTCGGAGAATTTTTCACTACTCTCCATATCGGTACTTTCCGCAACTGTACTCTGCGAAGTGTCCTCATTGTGTCCATTGGGCTCTCTTAAAATATATCCCGGCTTAAGCCGATCTACTGAAATATTAATCTGCCTATTATTTACTTGCACCTTAAAAACCTTGCCTGACCTGCTTATAACGCGATAGGGGCCATCATAATTAGGAGTTAAAGGCTTTTTTACTGCATCATTTCTAATAAACACGTAGGAACACGTTTGCAGATCCTTATACATAAATAACTTACGCGAATCACTATCCGCTCGTGCCTTGGGTCGTAGACTATGAATAATTTCACGTAATTTTTCTACGTACGTGTAATAATTAAAATTAGCTGTTCCACTTACCTCGTTGTAGAAATCGCCAGGTAAGCGTAAAGGTTGCCCCAACGCCAGCTCTGCCGCGCTAAGGCCGGTGTCACACCGAGCCGCAGCGCGGAGTCCGAATAAAACGGTGGGCAACTCGTCATCCCACGACGATCTATCTGTCAGCCTACACTTGAGAGCTACTTTAAAAGAACGATGCCACCGCTCTATTTTCCCATTACTTTGGGGATGATAGGGGGTGGTCCTTATTTTCTGGACTCCTAACATTTTTAATAAGTTACTAAATAATTCGCTTTCGGTCGGCAGACAGTTCTGCCTTGATCACTCGTTAACCGGGCTGGGCATCCAAATCTACAAACCCAATTTTCATAAATCGCTCTGGCGACCGTTTCAGCAGTTATGTCGCCAGTGGCTACCGCCTCAGGCCAAGATGTGAACCTATCTATAATAGTAACGCAATATCTATTTCCTTTTTGCGTCGTCTGTAACGGGCCTACTATGTCCACATGAATATGTTCGAAACGATCGCTCGGTACAAACGAGCCTAAATCCGAAATGACATGACGATTGACTTTACTTTTTTGACATGGAATACAGCTTTTAGTCCAATCTCTAACATCTTTATTCATTCCTGGCCAGAAAAAACGAGGCGTGACCATTTTCAGCGTTGTTCTAATACCTGGGTGACTAATGTTATGCACTGAAAGAAAATATTTTTTCTAAATTCTTTTGGTATGTATGGCCTAAGATTACCCGTTGATATGTCACAATATATACTTTTATTTACATTTGGTAGACTAACCTTTTTTAATTGAATTTCTGTCGTATTATTAGATCCTTAAATTTTTTTAATCTGTTCATTATTTTCCTGTTGCCATGCTAATTCCTCGTAGTCGACTAGTCGGACATACGATTGTCTCTATGCGCGATAAGGGGTCCGCTACTGGATTTTCGCTACCGCCTACGTATAGAATGCTGTTTGTATACTCGCTTATATACATTAACTGTCGAATACGTCTAGGTGTCTCTTTTTCTGAATTAATCTTAGTAGGCGCGTGAGTCAAAGGCTTGTGATCTGTAAATACTGTTAAGTTACGACCTTCAATCATGTTTCTAAAATGCATAATAGACATATATATAGCCAGTAACTCTCTATCATACGTACTGAAATTTTCCTGCGCATGCGAAAGTTTTTTTGAGAAATAACCTAAAGGTTGCCATGCACTGTCGACATACTGCTGTAAAACGGCACCGACACACGTATTAGAAGCGTCTGCCATAATTGATAAAGGGGCATCCGAAACCGGCTGAGCGAGTGTCGCGGCGCTTTTAAGGCTCTCCTTACACTGCTCGAAGGCTAACTCCGATTCCTGATCCCATGCTATCCTACTTTTATCTTTTTTCTTAGCATTGTGCAAAAACTTGTTTAAATGCGCATGACTTTCGGCGGCCTTAGGTAAATGTGACCTATAAAAATTTACCATGCCTAAAAATCTTCTCAAACTTTCCACAGTTTCTGGCTTTGGGTAGTCCGTGATGGCCTTGACTTTTTCCTCTAGTGGACGTATACCTTCCTTTGTAACTTTATATCCTAGAAATTCGATTTCACTTTTGCCAAATGCACATTTAGATGTATTAATTGTAATTCCTACTTTACTAAATCTTTGAAAGACTTGTTTTACATGCTCCTTGTGAATGACGTCGTCCTCAGAAGCTATGATGACGTCATCAATATAACAGAATAATGAACTATGCTGTTCTTTTCCCGTGCTAGAATCTACAATAGAAATATTCTCTAAACCCTTTAGTACCGTGTTGTCCATAAATCTCTGGAAAGTTTGAGCGGCATTCTTCAGTCCGAAAGTCATGCGAGTAAACTCAAAGACCGAAAGGTGTAATTATTGCGGTCTTCTCTACATCCTCTGGAACTATTCTAATAATATGATAGGCACGATTTATATCTAACTTAGTGAATATCTTTGCACCTGTCAAAAGTGTAAGTAAAATCATGCAATCTAGGAACTGGGTATCTGTCCGGTACAGTTATGGCATTTAATCTACGGTAGTCTCCACAAGGCCGAATTTGTCCATCCTTTTTAGGGACGACGTGTAATGGACTAGCCCACTGACTGCTAGATGGTTGACAAATACCCATTTCCTGCATTAAGCGAAATTCATCTCTTACCTTCTTGTACTTCTCAGGAGGGAGTGGTCGTGCGCGCGCATGGACTGGTGGACCTGATGTCTCTATGTGGTGGTAAACAGCATGATCAGGCACATCCTTGAAAAATGCGGGTCTAGTAATCTCTGAAAATTGCTCTAATAAGTCGCGGTACGGGTTATCAGCCTTAATTGTCGTAATCGAATGCATTTTGTGACTTATGATGGTCCCTACCGTACATACAGTTGTAACCTGGTCAATTAATTTTTTGTTATATAAATCTACCACTAACCTTTGTGTTTTTAGGAAATCGGCGCCTATAATTGGCTTACCGATGTCACAAATTACAAAAGGCCATTTATAGCTACGTCTTAATCCTAAATTTAATTCTAATGTTACAACACCGTATGTGTTAATTAAAGTGCCGTTCGCTGCATACAATGTATATGCACTTTTATCATATTTCTTAAAATTACTGAACTTAGAAACAGGGACGATAGATATGTCGGCTCCTGTATCAATTAAAAAAATCATACCGCTCCTAGAGTCTGTTACACATAAACGATGGCTTTCCTCAAAACTGGCACAATCCTCCATCGCCGCAGACTGCACCGCATCTAGTTTCCCGACGCCGGTGACGTTCTCCAGTTGCACGGGGACTCACACTGCTTGGCTGCTGCCCGATAGCGAAAGTGGTACTTGCATAACCAATCTGCACTCTGTGGTGTGCGCCTGGGACCTCTGGAACGTGAACGAGATCTGGTTCTACGACCGTAGAACCCGAAACTCCGCCGCTGTTCTCTTCCTCTTATTTCATTGACCTCGCCTCTCAGCCTCTTTATTTTTAGAGACATGTTCCGCATTTCTGTGAGCAGCTCGGTTTTCACCGTCGTATCGTTATGTGAAGTCGACGGCTTATTAACCTCCACTATCTCTCCGCTCCGCAGGTTGTCCATGATCTTGTCCGCCATGCCAGCAAGCTCGTCTAGCTTGGTATCGGCCTTACAGCTTGCGAGAATTGTACGCACCCATCCTGGTAACCGGGACATCCACAGGTTCTTCAAGGTATCTCCCGCCGTGGAAGTATTTCTTGCCAACTCCTTCATCTTAGCCAGAAGCTGTGAAGGGCGCTGCTGACCCAGATCCATCTCCTTTACCAGCTTATGAAATTGGGTCTCCGCACTCTCCTGGTATATTTTCAGCAATCTATTCTTCAGGGCTGTATAGCGCTGTTGCGCCGGAGGTTCATCTATTAAATCAGCGATTTGGCTTAACTCCTCTTTGCCGAGTTTCGCTAACACCAAGTCATATTTCACATTTTCTGACTGGTGTTGTGGTCCTACGACCGCTTCAAATTGGGCGAACCACATGCGTGGCATATCGGTCCAAAACGATGTTATCCTCGTGGATAAACTTATGGCAGCCAGGTCGTGGTTGGGCTGGGTAGTAACTATCTGCTGCTGGGCCGGGTTTGCCATGTTACACGCGCGAAATTGTCTTTAACTCGAAACTGTCCTTAACTCGATATTGTCCGGTACACCACTAACTGGTACACGTGTACTTGATAAGTTCGTATGACGCAATCAATTTTGTAACACGCGGCGCGACGCGGTGAGTTGCGTGGGCAGTAGGGAGCAAAATCCCGAACAGATCACGGAAATATCACGAAAATCACGTCGGGTGTAACCACTTTAAGGTGTCCTGGGGTATGGTCCTGTCCCTACACCTAATTTGGAGATAAATTAAAGAAAAAGTACTTGCACTTGATATATTCTGGTAATAATTAAGACCGTGTTCCCTACTGCCAAACTCGCACGCAACTGCGGGCCGTAGCCCCACGCCACATCGCCTTACATTCGCGTCAGCATTCTGCTTACTGCAACTATGTCATCGCCACAATAGATTTGAGTTTTAAAAATATTTAAAAGAAACCAAAATCTGTGTTATGTATAATACGAATGAATAAAACAAATTGAATCTTTTATTTACTGTGTTTATAATTATTTATTCACCACTTCCGGCACATCTTTCCAAAAAATTTCGAGGTTTTCTTCTAGAATCTGATTGAGCAGATATCTAAATGTGACTGCTTTCACATTTTGTGGGCACGAGCTTAATAATAAAGTTATTAATTATTCCTACCTATACATTAAACAGCAACTAGCAAGACGATTACGTATTTATTTTATATAATATGCAGATATTGTGCAATATCTGCATTCAGCTGCCGTTACACCTGTTGCTTTCATGTCGCAAAATACGGGTGGTAAAAATCATCCTGCGTGACATAGATAGGGTCGGGCGCGCCTTTTTAAATTCTCAGAAGTGTGATCTCATAATCTCATAATCATCTTTGATTAATGTGTGCGTTAAGGTTGAATTTGTTATGTTCAGTTTTGGTAATTCGTTCGATGCGCTTCGTCTCTGCGCTGGTATAAATCGACCCATAGAGAAAACCATACCTGAGGGGTCTAATCTAAATGCATAACCTAACACTATCCACTTTTGTAAACTTTTCACTAGAGACCAAAAACTGATGTAGATGAACAAAGTATCATAAAGTAAAAACCTAAATGGAAAGTTCTACTTCTTCTAGGTACTCATTTTTGTAATAGGCAAGAAGCCCATTACCATGGTCATTTATCCAAGCGTCCCCGAAATGTTTGCATAGTAATTTGTTGACGTCCTCCAGTTTTAGTCTACTGATTTAACGTTATTCGGTGGTATATCACTGACACCAAAATCATTCATAGAGGTAACGCCAGTCTTCATTATACTCTTTGAAATTCCAGTATCTACTTTATAATTAATTTCACCCCGAATCAAAAATCTTTGGGGCTTATTTTTTACTCTCTTCGGATAATATCTCTTGCAGGCCGAAAATTTAAAATGATACTGTGCTGGTTTTTGCTATGTTAATAGCATAAGATTTCCAATCTTTTACTGGGCAATCATAACCCAATTTTATTACTTTTTCATGGTCTTCATCTTCTTATATATAAAATTCTCGTGTCACAATGTCCACGAACTCCTCCGAAACGGCTTTACTGATGTTTACCTTATATGCATATTCAGTAGGTCTGAGAATCGGCTACTCGGTACTTTATATATTGATGGGTCAATCAACTTTTTAGCCGACACTGAAAATAGATTTTCATATATTTTTTTGTATTTTTTCTTAATGGAATATTTCAATTATTTCGGTGATTTTCGTTAACAAAATAAATGAAAATGTATTTTCCTAAAAAAGCAGCGAACTTTATCGGATATTTTTCTAAAAATAGACTAAAATGTCTACCCAAGTCATTATTTTTGTCACTTGCGTTACTAAAATGTGATCATAGTTTATTAATAAAAACAAAATCATTTTTATATATTTTTCAAAAGTATTTATTTTCTCATGCAAAATCACATCATTTGGCATCTATGCTATGGTAATCATTTTACCGGTTTTACCTTAAATTATAAACAACGTGTATGCTGCGTTACCAATGTTACATAAAATATGCTTATTTTCTCCATTATATCTTTCCATGATACCGTAACATTCTTAAATTTTCTGATATCAAAGGAATTATCCTACTATTATGATTGAAATAAAATAACAATTCTTAGATAATCAACAACAACATAATTTTTCATTACAACTGTTTGTAAATTACGGGACAAAACGTAACTCCAGAGACAAATTAAAATAATTACTGTGTTCATGTGTTGAACCATAAAGAATAATCCTTTAAAATAATGACTTACGTATTATATAACAAAATATTTAATCTATCTTTGACAATTTTTAATATTCTTTGTGATCAAATAGGACCCTATTATTTTTCAAAAATATCTATTGCTGCCTTAAACTCATAGTATGTCCTGTGACAATCAATCATGATGATCAATCAAGTACCGACAAGACGTGGAATAAATTTTGGAAGTGTGCTCTCAATTTGTGTGATTTTCTGAGTATCAATCAAGTACAAGTTTATTTTGCTTATGGTTCTCATTGTCTCGAAAAACTGATTTGCATCTGAAATATCTTTTCCACTTGCTACGATACTATCAGCAGTACGCTTTAAAAAACCACCAATACCGTCTGCTGGACCTTTCCCGTGCCCCGCTTCAAAGAAGGACCAAGTTGTCGCGGAAAAGCCAAAGTCAAAAAATCGAGTACAAAGCAAATAAAAATTTTGCTTTTGACGGTATTGGGTGGCTGGTCCATCCGAGAAAAAGTGAACAGTATCAACAGACGTATATTCTTCTTTAATCCACTCCAAAATTGGCTCTAAATGAGCCCAAATTGCAGCAGGTTGGTGACAGTTTGAAGGAGAAACTGTGCAAAAAGAATGTGCTTTATATTTGTTGTCTGCGTCGTAAGTATAAACCATGACAGTATGCAGAGATATTTGATTTCTGGAGTTAAAGTGATGTGCCTGAATCTCCTCACAATATTTGCAGTCGTAATTTTCACTGAAATCCACGACAATCAAGCATTCATTTTCTTGAAGTTCATTCAAACATCGATGAAAGTTGTGACAATGTGTTTTAATATTGTATATGTGCCTCTTAAAATCTTTCAAAGCTGTCTCAAACGTCTGTATAAAATGTGCTGTCTCATCTTGTTTCGTCTCTTTGACATTCTTTATTGAGGTGCGTTCTTTGCCATCTTTATCATTATACTCTACCTTCTTCCTAATCCATTCACTGTATTCAATAGTTCCAGTTATGTTCTGCTCGTTATAATTTACTTTTTTGTTCCGACATTCTGCACATTCACCATACATACAGTTTTTAGAAAGCTCGTCGCACACAGTTTCACGAATTATTGTGCTTGAATCGTCATCTTCAATAACTTTCTTGTTTTTCAGAGCTTCTGATTTGTAAGCGAAATTTGAATGTCTTTTACACAGACACATTTCTCGTGCATCAACAGACGGTTTTACGACGTAAAAAGGACGATTTTTTGTAAAATAGTAGTAAGAGCAAAGGAGCCCCGGATTTTCCGTCCTGAAAATTTTGTATACGTTTTTCTGCGTTTCAAGCAAGTACCTCTTTTGGACTTTCTCTCCATTTCTTGTTACCGTCTCCTTTTTGCCGGCTGTTGCTCTGGAAATATCATCGCGCATAAAAAAGCTCTGAATTTTTTCTTTCAACAAATGAGTTTCCAGAACTTCTTCCTTCAAAATTTCCGTTTTTTTTCCAGACTCTACTTGTTCAGTGTTTAAAATACTTTTAAAAATGTTTTTAGAACTTTGTTTCTTCATCTCTTTATATCTTTTCTTGATACTGTTAGCCAAAAACAAATGTCATATTTTTCACAGGATTTCTTTGGTTCGTTTATATCTTTTGAATCTTCCGAATGTGTCTTTAGTATTCTACTTGCCCTTTTCTTATATTTTTCAACCTTTCTTTTTAAATCTGAAATTTCTTTCTTCAAATGCTCATTTTCCCTATAAACTTTACTTCGGTCTTTCCTTACTTTTTTGCGCCCATAGGGGGCTTTTTTTATCTATTTAGCTGAATCTACTACCGGTGATGTTGGTGGTGTTTGTTGATGCTGCTCTACTAAAATGTCATGTAAACTGGAAACTGGTGAACTGGGAGGTGTGGTGGCCATAAGATTTTCTAAAGCTTTTTTGTTTTTGCGGTATTGCCGCTGTCGTAATTTCCAAATAATATTAGCATTACGCTTTTCTTTCGTAGTCAAGTCTTTAACCAGTCTTTTAGTTTTATGATACAGTTCTCTGTGCTTTCTTTTAGCCTCTTCATATTTTGCCGGATTCTTTTTAAGCTTCTCTCTATATCTTTTCTGCTTTTCTGCCGCCGTTAAAGCCATACTTAGTTGATGTAATCTGAAAGTAATTACGTAACTTAATACCTCACCATAAACATAAAACACATCACACTTTCATTTAATGTCTCAAGAGTTACCAAAATTATCTTTAGAGTTACCATTTCAGTAACGCAGCATACAAGTAACTCAGTAGACATTTTTTAAGGAACACCCTATAAAATAAAATTGTCCCATCACATGGTACATTTATCCCGACAATTTAAAAGTAAAACTCAACGACCTTCGAAATAAATTTGATTAATATACTTAATAATATTTACCTCTTTATCGAAATAATCCGGTCACTCCGTTGACACCGAATAAACACACGCGCACTCCGCGAAGAGACGGCCGGCAACTGGCGGCGTTCGGCTCACGTCAAAGACACGCCGCCGCGCCGAAAAAGACTAGGGCGATACGGGATTCTATTCGCGACAGCTAGCGATATCTACCGTACCTTTTCTACTATTTTTGGCAAGTAGAGTTTGGCAAGCGAGTCGTGGCACAAGAAAACGGCGGCAAATTTGAAAAATCTTAAGCAGACAACACTCAATATACCAGGATAAAACGGTTTTGATAATTGGTTATTTATGGACCTTGTCTAAAATTATAAGAACTGCTTTTGTTCTTTTGTGGGTGCGTGCTGTCAGACGACCTGAGTGGTTCAGTAGTCAACATGCAAGAGGTCCCAGGTTCAATTCCCGGCCGGGACAGAAATTGAAATGAAATGAGTTTAAATTTCTGCAAAAACCACTGACATGACAAAAAGCTAACAAAATATTAAATGATAATGACATTTATTCATAGCCTTGCCTGCTCACAACCTCGCCATTGGTTTCCATAGAAAGAGAACACACATTGGAGCACTATTCAACTTCCATTGAAATATAAAGTTTAAAAAAAAACAAAGTACTAAAAATAATAACATTTTATTCATCATAGTCAAAATCAGATTCGAGAAACTCAATACCAGAGAGGGAATTGTCACTGTCACTATCGTCTTCACGAACATTTATAATAAATGGTTCCAGTTCAGTCTCTGTAATTCTGTCTCTAGTTTTATATTCATTTTCCACATTATGTGGTCAGTGATTTTCTTCCAGTCGCTTGCGGTGATGGTTGAGAAACATTCTTGAATTAATTCTTCGGTTTGAGTGCCATGCACGCACAAATTTTTGCTTGCAATCTTTCGTTTGACCAAGCTCCATATAAGTTCTATCGCATTGAGATCGCAGTGATACGGAGGCAGCTTTAAAACTTCATGCCCATGCTGTTTCAGTAACTCTTCTGCTTCATATGGAGGAGTTGGTTTATTTTCTTGCACTAGACAGAAGAGCTCAGCCTTTGTAAAGCATTCATTCAGCATTGTCAAACGAAATATTATTATCAGATAGCCACTTTTGAATGTCAGCTTTCAATTTGTGCATTGTAGGTGGCTTGTTAATTTGAGTTAACTAATGCTAAGTACATTAAAAACAAATCTTTATTCATTGTGAAATTACACAGTTCAACAGATTACTTTAAGAACGTACCTCAAACTGGGCGAAAGCCTGTATTTTGATTAGTCAGATTTTTTTACAGAGATAGTATCAAGAAATTGGATATTATCAAAGGTATATTTTTCAGTTTACTACCTGTCATGGTGCTGATTTGTGTTATATATCGTGACTTTGAATTCAACATCTCATTTTCTTGACTTTTTTATAACTCCAGAACTAGACCTTGAATTGAATTTCTAACTTCATCATCCACACGAGCTGAAAGAATAAAAGAACAAATGCTGATTTCTAGCTAAGTAAAAGAAAAAATAGAAACATAAAAATATATACCGTCAAGTTTCAATAATGTTTGGTCAAAGTACCTGACGCGGACAGGATTTCATCCAAAAGGCGTTGTTTTTGCATCGCAGCTTCACTGAATTCACTTTTTACTTGTTCGTAATTATTTATCATAGTATACAACATACTTCTCACGCCACTTTTTATCGGTTTCGACATAATTTCTGAATATTTTGATAAAAATACACAAGACGATAGGTTACAAAACAGATTTGTGACGTTTGACATGACAGTTTGAAAATGTTGCCACATAAAGAATTTGTAAAAATGCTTAGTGCCACGACTCGCTAGCCAAACTCTTACGGTCTTATTCATAAAAACTTATAGAACACCTAAAGTGTCCTCTATGATCGCTATAAGAAGATTCGCAAAAAATTGTATTCATAATAGCAATTTAACATCAAAGAGTTCTATAAACCTATCATAAAGTTATAGAGGCCAGGACCCTACTTTAACAGTACTATAAGATACAAGATGGCCGAACTCATAACAGCTGATAACTCATTATTATTTTTAACAAAAAATCCGCAAATGTGGAGGTGATGCAGCCCAATATTATATAAATAGAAAAGGATTTTACTCATTAAATGTTCAGGTACTTATCTTCTTTATCCTATTACATTTTTAAAGAATTATATAATACTTTTCTAGTTTTTCTACCAAATTAAAATGTTCTTTCGATTAATACAGGTCACTTGTGATGCACATCTCCGCATCAGAGATATTGTTGCCAGGTGGAGAGGTAGCACCCATGATGCCCGTATCTTTAATGAGTCATTACTCAAAGAGCGTTTTGAGACAGGGTCATTTAGAGGACGACTTTTAGGTGACTCTGGATACAAATTGGAAACATATCTTTTCACTCCCATTCTAAGACCTCGGACCCGAAGTGAGGAAAAATATAATGAAGCGCATATTGCTACAAGAAATACTGTAGAACGTTGCTTTAGAGTATGGAAGCAACGCTTTCAATGCCTTCTATTTGGCATGACCTGCAACTTACAAAATGTGAAGACCACAATAGTTGCATTAGCTGTGCTTCACAATATTGCAGTTGACCATGGAGACATGCAAGTAGAAAGCAGCATCGAAAGTAACAGAGAAGTGCCTGGAGAAGTTCCAAGAAGTAGTATCAATGCTAATGCGGTTTTACAAATGTTTATTACGAGACATTTTAGTGAGTAGTAAAATATAATAATGATAACGAGATAATACTTTTTGGTGATGACACTTCACTTATTTTTAAAGTGAAGCGACAACAGTCAAATTACGACGAGGTAAATAGTGCTCTCTTAAAAATAGTACATTGGTTTAACATTAAAATAACTTACTTCTAAATTCTAAAGAAAACTATGTTTAAAATTTACTTTGACCAACATTGGGCAAATTAAAACCAATATACTATTAAATGATGAGATGGGTTTGGTGGACACCACTGTATTCTTTGGCATTACACTAGATACTGCATACGCAGTCAGAAAAATACGGGAAATTTCTGATGAAGACACAGCAAGGCTAGTTTATTAGAATATTTGCTAAAATTTATTCTGAATAAAAAAATTGGAGTTTGAGTTTTGTGAATAAAAAATGCTGTACAATGCAATCAATTTATTCTTTTTTTGTAATATTCCAATTTACTTTTTAAAACCTCTTCTTTTAATAATAAATTCTTTAGCTTTTGCCTTTCATTGGCCATCTGCGCCTCGTGGAGTTCTTTTCTGCAAGCAATTTCTGTATCAGCTATTTGCTGCGTGGCACTTGTACTGACATTGTAGATCTGAAATAAGATGTTGTTATTATATCCAAACAACAATTATATTTTATGTGTCATAAACATTGATACTAGTTTCATCCACATCAGTTTAATAAATTAATTTTGATTAAATTGTAAATTGTACTAATTGATTGTTGAGAATACAATATGTCTCGACATAATATCTCGTTTGAAGTTCCAAAAACTCAGGATAAAAAATAATTATTAAATTAGATAAAAAAAAAATAACACACCTTTTTATTTTTTAATTTATAACTTGTATTCTTTTGTTTTTTCTGTGATGTGGTGGTGATTTGTTGTGTGTCTGTTGCCTGTGACATCTGAAAGAATAAAATTTTAATTATTTCTGGACATTATTTAAGTACAATACCAGTTTGACGCATGCAATAGGATGCTAATGAAGTTTGAACACATGTCATATTTACCAATGAGTTATTTGGTGTGTTGTGTTCTGGATTTGTGGATGTTCCTGGTTGTGGCATCTAAAATAATGTAATAATTATTATTATAAACAAAAAATTAAACCAACTTCCAAAGAAAATATACAAAAAGGTATGAAATAAAACTTAAAGGACGCTAATGAAGTTTGAACACATGTCATATTTACCAATGAGTTATTAATTGTTGGTGTGTTGTGTTCCGGATTTGTGAATGTTCCTGGTTGTGACATCTAAAATGATGTAATTATTATTACATATAAAAAATTAAACTGACTGAAAGTAAAAATACACAAAAAAGTATGGAATAAATCTTATTTTCTTAATAATTTCCCATTTTTTCACAAAAATTTCTCAATCTTAATTTTTCTTAAATTTGAAGTTGGTACCAGCCCCAACAATGGGAATCGGGTTATATTCCCATCTTCGCCACTGTGTCTTACATTAAAAATAGCAATAAGTTCAATATACATAATTGACATGTTAGCAGTAACTGACCATTTAAAAGATTTATCAGCTTGAGGATCATATACAGCAGCTCCCATACGGTATGTATTATTATGAATTCGATCTTTTGAACCATCTGTAAAAATTTGGAATGGAATGAAAATTTATCATCAACATAGATAGAACAGATATTTTTTAGATTAGAAGTATTGTAAGTAATTTCTTTTTGCTTTATGTATACCAATAATTGTATGATTTATCACGTCCTTTAAATCGTACCAACTCGTCCAGTATTCTAATCCGTACATATCTTATACAAATCTACAAATATTTTAACCCATCAATCCCCAAGTCGCACCCGGCTGTCGCATAACAATTGAAAATCTATTGTGTCTGCTATTTCCACAACCGAGGTATTAAATTATTGAGAAACCTACTCGTTTTTGAAGTCGGTTTAAAATTACATATGCATACATTACTATTAACATAATAAATAATATAATTAGTGATAGCATTTGGCTATTAATACTTATTTACAGCTGTATATCACACATACCATTTGTATTTCTGGTTGAGTTGCATTCTCACAGAGACTAATAAATATTGGTGTTTCTTGTTTGTTGAGCTTATTGTCAGTTAATGTCTGAAACAAGAATTAATATTGTAATGTTATAATGAACATAGATGTTTCTTTACTGCAAATGAATTTATTTATTTACCAGTGTATCTGAATCAAACTCATTTGAGTCTACAGTGAACTCATGAGGAAGCCACACTGAAATGTCATCACCAGTTGGTGTGTCAGTAACAGGTGGTGGACCACCACCTGTTTGGAGAATTCTTTTCCGTTCCAGGCACTTCTTCTTTTTTTCTGACATTTTTATAATGCCCCACTGCGCTTTAATTTGTTGCAGTGTCCTCGGAGTGCGGACCATATTATTAAAACTGAAACACGAAATGGTGAGTTATAAGCTACTCACATAAAATACTTCATTAAATTATTCAAAATATATCGAATTTGGTACCTGATACGTAAATTATTCCAAGCCGCCACCTTTTTCGCGTTCGTGTTGGCGTCTGTGTTTTTATTTTCTATTATTGATACCGCCTCCCTTACCAATTCCTTCAACATCATCTAATAAATAGAAGCATAAGCAAGCGTTAGTTCAAGTGTAAGAATGTTCCTTATTATGGTCCGATTTTAGGTGTATCAGTATTCAGTACTAACCTTATCTTCCTCCAACCAGTTTTCACTTCTCAGCCTTTTAACAACCGAGGTCGATTGCGATGCCATACTTTTATAATAAAGCTAGGTAATTAGGTTTCTTTCTTTATATAATATTTCCCGACCCAAAAAAAAAAAAAAAGGTAATTAGGTTTAATACAAAAATAATCAAAAATACGATAATCACCTGACGCTACTTGACGTTTCGTAATTCGTATGGCGTAGAGTCGTAGACAACAAATTATAGTTTTAAGCCGTCATCTTGTCTATGATCAGACGTATTTTGACAATCGATACATGATGTTCGTCAAACTTGTTTGCCAACTTCCTAATAATGGCAACGTTTTTGCTTATAGACAATTTTTAGTTATAGAAGGTTTATAGAACTGTTATGAATAGACAATTTTATCGAACGTTTTTTAAGCCTATAGATCATTTTAACTATTATACATTATAAACGTTTTATAAGCTTTTTTTATGAATAAGACCGTTAATCTTTATTCTACAATTGTATGTTTTCTATGTCAAGATCTTTTCTAATGTATTTCCTTGTTGGTGTGTCAAATATATAAATAAATATTATTGCTTGTCCACGTCGGCGATCGCATTATACTCCCTCTCTATCAAGTTAATATAGCATCAGCATTAAATTCCTTTATTGGGTCAACGTTCACGAACCCAGTCTCCCCGTCCAAGATGAACGAGTCTTTCCACAATGGGTCATTAGTTAATGTAGTTGAAGTTTAGGTTATGGGAGCTCGTTCTTATTTAGGTTTGTTTTATCAAACTTGAGTCTCGGGAAAGGTTTCCTTGGTCTTCGTGCTTGAGCCTGTTGAGGTTTGTTGACTTTAGCGATATCTGCATTGGCATCCATCTCGATAAAGCGGGTTGTCTTACGACTTGACTCCTGTTTTGACTCCGGATCGTACTGTCGAATTCAGGTTTCATCGACAGTAATAAGGGTAGAAAAAACATCACGACATATATCCAAAAACTTCTGTGAAGTTGTGAGTCGACGTTGCTTGTCCAGCGGCGTAAGCATTTTCGGCACCCATCCCGCGCAGACCTTTTTCATGTGCAGGTGATCATGCAAAATATTTCCGATTCGTACCTTGCTACTGCCTATGGCTTCAGCTACCTGCCAGAATTTAATTCGCCGATCTTCCAGACCAATTTTTTTTTTACTTTTTCAATGCTTTCTTCGGGGGTCATCTTTGAGTGACTCCCTGCCAAGTTTAAACTGTCGTTCCAACGTTTGACAGTCGCAAATGAAGGTGCAGACTCCCCATAAAAGCTGTCATCTCTTCAAATATTACCGTCGACGTTTTGTTCTTCTTTCTTAACGCACAGAATACATTTTTATCGATAAAATGTTAGTGATGGGAGTAAAAACTATCGATATTTTAAATAGATGATACTCGTATTTATTTATTCATAATAATTATAAGAATGACTTTAGGGAACATTCTATGGGGGGTGAGATGTGTATGTATAGGCAAGGTCAATAACTGGACGCGATTCACTAATACTTTAGTTTATTCGTCATTACAATTTACACAGTTATTATGCATATACAGTTCACTAAACCGCACACCATATAATATTAAGAAGGAGAAATATATAAGGATTAAAGTCTATTGATAAATAACTAACGCGGACCAAAAATACAAAGATCGCGTAAGAAATAAATGTCGCGGCGAGGCAGCAAGCGACACGGGTTCAACGTACGAAGGTGAATTTTCGACTGGCGTGGCAAGGTGACCGTACGCGGTGGTCTGCGCTCGCACATCTAGCGATAAGAACTCGCTAGGTACTTAAGGGTGCCCGCAGCGCGGCGCGGCGGTCCCGTGACGTAACGTGTTTACTATGCAAAATTATATAATAGTTAATTTTAATGAATGTGTATTGATATTGTGTTTTAATTAGTTTTATTTTATTATTTCAATCTTATTTTAATTAACAAATGAAATTTAAAACTTTTGTAAATATATTTTATCTTTAATTTAGTGTGTATAGATTTAAATTAATTTATTATATAAATAAGGATAGGTGTGTACTGTATATAGGGCATACACATGCCACAATTCCAAACAAACATATTTTTATATAAAAAATAAATCTTAGAATTACTTAACACTTCGTTAATGCGAATAACCGATAGTATAGAAAAAAACTTTACTGAATTCTAATGTTTCATATTATAACACTGCAAACAATATGCTTTATTACACTGACGACAAAGTGTTTTAACTTTCTTTACTTTGTTATCTGCTTCCCGACTGCTCATAGATTTTCTTAGCTCCTCATAACAACCTGAACATTTTTTTTCTTTTCACCAATTTCAAATTTATGTTTAGATTCAGAAGACTCCAAATCATCAGATTTAACGTTGATCAAATTTGTGAAAGAATGAATGATGTGTTCAACAAAACCTTTTTTGGAAATTTTTGTGTTTTTCACAATATTGTAAACAATCCAAGCATTGGTTATAGCAGTTCCAAATATCAACTCCATAACTACTTTACGAAACCACTTCAATCCTCGTTTTAAAGTAGAATAATAAGCGGACATCTGGTCACTAAAATCTATTCCTTTCTTGTTTTTGTTATAAGTGAGAACACATTCTGTTTTTTTTATTTCTTGCATGACACCTCTTCTTTTTCTGTGAATTACCTTTAAATCCTCGTTGTGGTTATTGCATGTACTTATCATTAACACTGGGCGTTTATCCATCCATTTGATCACTCTCACTCCCATCCTATTCATTTTTCCAATAATTTGACCTTTCTTTAGCTTTTTATTTACAACCTCTTTTGGAGTTCCCTTCCTATTCGATCTTAAAGTGCCACAAATAAACGTTTTTTTTCTTTATCAACTCTTCAGCAAGTTCAACCGAATTGTAGAAATTATCTGTAATTAAGATTCTTCCCTTATTTTCTAAATCAACAATTAGTCTTTCTACTGTTTTTTGTCCATGCTTGAGTTCACGTCCATTGTCGCTTTTTCCTGTATAAATAACCACATTATGTGTGTATCCCTCTGACGTGCACAGTTTATACAACTTAACGCCGTATTTGTGGCCCTTGTTTTTTATATATTGACGAAATTTAAGTCGTCCTCGCCAAGGAATCATCGACTCATCTATAACCATTACTTTTCCCGGTATAAGGACTTTTTTAAACTGCTTTACAATCATTTCATATATATCTCGAAATTTGTGTAGCTTATCTGTCTGATCATTATTGTTTTGGCTAAAATGCCAACATCTTAAAAGTAAAAGAAATCGGTCTCGTGCCATTATTGAAACGATTTGTTCGTTTCTGTAAATTTTCTTTTTTGACCAATAGTCATTAACATGTGGTACTTTTACCATACCCATAATTAACAAAACGGCAAAAAATCTACATAATTATTCTCTGTTAGTTGGAGTCCAAGCCTTCAAACGAGATTTTACTTTCAATTCCGAGCTATCCAAAATTCTTCTTGCATAGTTGTTAGTTTCCAAGACCATTTTGTCAATAATTTCGTCAGTCAAGAACAGTTTGTAAAAGTCCATCGGATTAGTAGCATTTTCAGGCACAGTCAGTTGGCAACTTATATCAGGGTCCTCAATATTTGGTTTGCTATCATGAATATCTATCCATTCGCTATCACTCGAAAAATCTTCAGAATTACTCCCATCTACTTTTATTTCATCATCATTAGCTGCCATATCATCAGAGTCACACTCACTTGAAGAATCTGAGGTATTATCTGTCGAAGAGCAAGAAGGGCTATAATCTTTATCAGAGAAATCTTTGACATCACACATATGTACACTTTGATCCTCATTGATACCATTATAGTTACAATTAGGTTGAGTTGGTGGCTCATTTACATACTTTGATGTTGGCAGTAATTTTATAGACTTTGATCCACTAGCGTTTGAGCGTCTTTTTCGACTTGGTGTAATTAAGAGATCATTGATTTGTTCTTCGCTTAAAGGTTCATCAAGTAAGACCATATTACTCACAGATATATCACTCAAAGATCCACAGTTACTCATACTCATGTCTAATAGCTTCAAAAATGTGTCGTTTGATTTAGATAAATAACCAATATCTGAAGTTTTCGATTGCCTTTCTTGGCTTGGAGTCAGTGAAATGTTTTTCGTCTGGTTCTTAGAAATATCATTTAAAGATTGGATATTACTTGTACTTACGGAGGAAAAGTCGATAGGTTCGGGTGTATTCTGTTGAACATCAGCTGGCTTCACGACGATATCCTGCAATATTTTTATTTTGGAAGTTTTCGTACTGCTTGATGAATCGTCTTGTTTAGGGTTTCCTGAATTTAATACAACATTTTGCAATTGGTTATAGGTTTGACCAGTGCTAGGGCTGGTGATCACATCGTATCTTGGACTTAGGTTTCGCTGAAGGACCTTGCGGAATAATGGTGATGATGGTGGTCGTCGGGATAATCGTGAAGATGTTGATACATCATGCTCATCGGCTTCTTCATTATTTTTACCATGAGATAATTCCAAAATACGCCGCGAACGCTTCATTTTGAAAAATAGTCGATAAACACTTTGCTTCTTAGGACGCGCCTACGCAAATGAGCTCATCACCCCGTACGGGGTAAGCAATAATCTGTACGGGGTGATATAGACCCCGTAGACGCACTTAATTACAATTTTTACTCGCTGGTCGCAACGGGGCTCAAGAAGCCCCGTAGATTATTATACCGATTCTTGATTCAATTTCAAGCCAGGAACATAAATATCTATTCATCTCATTCATACAACAAAAATCCTCAAAAATACAATCCCCGCAAGAACAAGTAGACACTACTTTTTCAGCACCGCACTGACTGATGTCAACGTACGGGGCGCGAAAGTACCCGTAACGCAGTGAACGTGTTAAAATAATTGTCAAAATCGTTACCTGAAAAATAATGCATGTGCATTTTTAATAAAGTTGAAAAAATATGTGTGAAATGTACCCAGTACCAAAGAAGAATGTTTAAAAATGCGAAGTAAAAATTTACACATTAAGGTTTCAGCATTTAGACCGGTAATTTTTTTTATAGTAAGCACGTTTTATTAAGTATTGAATTACATTTTGTATAAATCCGCGGTGTTGGTAATTGTGCAGTTACCGTAAAAAACCGTAATAAGGTGTAATATTTATATTTATTTATACTTTATAATAAATATGTGTTTTAGGACAAGAAAGTCAATAATATATTTTAGTCATGTTATATTGAAATGTTCAAACAATTTTTTTTTATTAATTAAAAAATATATATTTTTACATACGTTATTTTTTTTCTAACATTAATTAAGATTTATTGAAGCATTTAGCTATTAAAAAGTTGCATAATCAAAGTTCCGGTAAATTTACCGGTAAAAAAATTTTTAGTCGTAAAGAAGTCTCCGATTTCCGTCTCTGTTCGTTAAACTGTAGGTAAATATACTCACCCTATTCCGATCACTGGTAATAACAAATAATTTAAAATCGACACGTTCAGTAGCCTTCTAAAAATTTCTTGTACCAAACCGGCGTTCGTTTTCGTTCGATAGGAAACATCGACAAAAGTTGGTCTTTTTTGTCGACGCCCCCCATCATTATGTTGTAGTCGAGAACTAGGCAGGGTTAATTTTGCCCTCCGAGATGTTTGTCTGGTTGCCGTGGTACGTAGAGATTAATGCAACTCGATTTTCATCGCGCCACATTAAAACATCCACGTCACCCGACGTATACCCATTACCCAGCTATATCGCCTTTTTTCATGTTATTTTTTGTTAGGGCTGTTAGCTCTTGGGGCACAAGTTGACGGTTGGTGCGAAGCGTCCCCACCACATCGAACCCAAAACCTTTGAGTTGGCGAGACAGGGCCGGGGAATTATAGAAGTTGTCCATCCACACCGTATAGCCATATCCTTCGAGACCACGGAGCAGATCCAGCACGATGCTTGGCGTGGACGCATCCAGGGGATTATTCTGGTCTCGAGAGTATGTTTTTTGGCGTGGACGTCAAACCCCCATAGGTATCCAGTCTGCGACTGGCACAACTCATAGGTTTTTCCACCGACTTTGGCTGCTTTGTTCGATATAAACTGGGAGATGTTAAGCCAGCCTTTCCATTGCATTAGACTCTCGTCTAATGCAGTATTTTGGTCTATTGTGTACATAGCCTGAAATTTTTTATTTAAATGTAGTAAGATGGGTTCAATCTTGAAGAGCTTGGCTTCAGCAGGGCTGAGCTCCGGTACACACATGTCCGAATTGTTATTAAAATGTAAGCATGAGTTAAGAAGTTGGAATCTATGTCAGGACATGTGTGCACGAAAACCAGGTGTAATAAAAATATCGTTGCCGGTGGTCCAGTATTCCTCAATTTTCGACTTAATAACCATGCCCATTGCTAAAATTATAGCAAAATATGAGTACATTTTATTAATGTTGGTGTCGTACCAATTAGAAATACGACTCTGAGGCCCCAACGTATTATTGCGCATTCTGTGGGATACGACGTCCTGTGCTTATTTGTTCGTTTTTTTTGACGATACGTTTCATTATGTCGGCATCCCAAATGGAAGTGAAGATGAAATAGGGGTCTTGAGACGTCTCAGTGGGGCCGACACCAACTTAAGTGAATGGTTCCCTACGGTCATTTGGAGGTATTGGATCATCAGGGAAATGGCTCCAATCAAAACTAAACAAGTTGTTGGCCCTCCCCCCGCGGCCTCCGTACGGTTAACATCGTCTGACGTGCGCTCCGGGAATAAAAATTATTTTCAGTGGTTTAAAATCGATAAATTCGCGCTGAGTGTGTGTAAATAGCTAGGTAACGGTGTAATCTACGTGTACTGTAAGTTTTTTAAACACATTTGCCCGTATTTTATTGGATTTAACTCGGTAAGTAATTTCTTTGTTCACTTTTATCAGTAGGGAATTGTAGGTAGGTAAAATATTGTGTGTGTCGGTACCGCTCGCGCGGCGCCGGCCGGCCTTGCGATCAGCTGACTGTGACTTTCAGTTTAACTTTTATTATATTAGGTATCTAATTTCAATTACGTATAGTGTTATTTGCGGCACCTGATTTTATAATTAAGTCACAATGTCGAGTCATAATAATATACCGCCGGATAAAGATACAAACCCGTTTACTAGAAGCGACAAAACTCCTCGTTCTCCAACATTCTCGTCCGGTAAACGTTTGTTGTCGGAATTATCTCCTTCCTCCTTGTCACCTGTGGAGAAGCGTCACCAACCCACTAGGGAAGAGTCGCAGCTGTCCCCCGTAACCTCGTTATTAGATACAAGCCGCGCATCCGACGATGCTTGCAATTATTACGAGCTTGTCCGCGAAGCCAGCTCATACTTAGCAAAGATTAATGAGTTCGCTAACGATACCGTATCTCGTCGCAATAATTTTGCCAATAAGTCAGAAATTATGAGTATGACACAAAAAATAACTACAATCGTCTCACTCCTCGCTATTAAGAACTCGTCCTTGGAAACCAAGGTAGCCAATATGGAACGCGAATTGCTGGCCGCTAAAACTAATCCTGTCGCACATCCAGTCTCCGCCGCGCCTTCTGCCTCATACTCGGACGCGCTTAAACTTAAACTAGCGAAGTCAGTGCCGCCAGTCGAGACGCGAAAACCACTACCTTGCGTTATTGCATATCCGACACAGGAAAAATCGGCGGAATTAAAATCGTCATCGGAGACTAAACAAGCTCTGATGAAAGTTATCAACCCGGCCGACGGTTTCCAATTTCACGGCGTCAAAAAAACCGCCAATTCGGGTGTAATACTGCGACTAACTAGCGAGTCGCAAGTCAATAAACTAAAATCGGTGGAAGCGCTCAAATCGGCCGGTCTGCGACTCGAGTCTCCTAAAGGACGTAATCCGCGTATTCTAGTAAAAGATGTACCGCAACATATGACGGACGATAATTTCTTACTCGCACTATACAACCAAAATATAAACGGCGAAATTAATATGTCACAAGAACAATTTTTGCGCACAACAAAAATAGTAAGGCGTCGTATCTTAAATAAAGATTATAACAATAGGAAATGGATAGGCATTGAATTAGACCCTGTAGTGCGTTAACACCTGATCGATTCAAAAGAAAAACTGTTCATCGATTGGGCGATGTGCCGCTTCGTGGATGACATTGAGCTCGTCCGCTGCGGCAACTGCCAACAGTACGGGCACGTCGCTAAATTCTGTCGCGATCCTAATCCGTGCTGCTATCACTGTGCCGGAAACCATAGTTCGTTATCGTGCCCCAATAAAGATAAAGGCAATTTTAAATCGGTTTGTGGTAGTTGCCAACGTTACAAAAAACCCTCCGACCACTCCACGGGCTCCCCAGACTGTCCAACATATAAAAGCAAAATGGAGCAACTTATTTTAACTACTAGGTATGGATAGTTTAAGCATAGGACAGTTAAACCTCCATAATAACAAGCACGCGACTTTAGAATTAGAAAAGTTAGTTTCTGATTACAATTTAGACTTAGTACTTGTTCAAGAACAATATCAACTCGCGTCGTTGCGGTCGAAAATGATACAAATTAATAACTTAGCTCGCGCGGGTATATACACACCTCAGTCTAGATTTTCAGTCACGGCCTTAACTAACCTTTCGACGTCGCACTGTGCAGTAGCCGAGGTATCGTGTCCTCAGTTTAGACTATACGTTGTAAGCTGCTACTTTCAGTACGCGGATCCAGTAGGACCCCATTTACATCAACTTCGCCGCGTATTACAATCTCTCGCGGGTAATAAAATTATTATTGGCGCCGACGTTAATGCATCCTCGCCCTTATGGCACGGCCAGCTAAGGTACACAGATCGCGACCGACGTTGCGCCGTTGAAGACTTTATTGCGGAGTTTAACCTCCAAATTCACAACACCCCCGATGCACCACCTACCTATAGTAGCCCAACGGGCGAATCGTCAATTGACGTCACGCTATCTAGCGCGTACGTCCAGATTAGGCATTGGCGTGTCCTTCCCGATGCGTCATGTAGTGATCACCGCTTACTGGCGTACGAGTTTTCTCGTGCGGTCCCGAGTGATTCCGTAATTAATTCTAACGACTATAAATACAATATTAAAAGTGGTGATTGGAAATTATTCCGTTCCCTTATGACCGCTCATGCCGGAGATTTCACTCGCCCGGAACTGAACGCCAACGAGTGCGCCGAAATTATGACAAACACCTTTATTTACTGTGCCGATGTTGCCTTGGGTCGTAGGCCCCTGAAAAAAGATCAAAATTGTAAATGGTGGAACAACAATCTTTTAAACCTTCGGCGAGAGTTTAGAAAAGCTAGACGTAAAATTAATAACCTTCGTAAATCGGGAATCGACCGTTCGGATGACACTTATATATTAAGTTTAATTAACCTTCGTATTTCAAGGTCACGATACCGCGCCGCCGTTACTCTAGCGAAAAATAATATGTTAAAAATGCCGCGAATAGACTGGATAAGGAGGGCCCCTGGTCCTCTTTGTACCACGAACTTAAACCCAATAATAGCTCTGCGTCTAATTTTATTTCAAACATTAAAATAAACAACACTTACACTTGTAGCCTAGAGGATACGGTTAAATCATATCTGAACATCTTGATTCCAGACGACGAGCCCACTTTAGACGACGAATACCATCGCGCCATTAGAAGTACAATTTTAGACCCCATCAATACACCGCCTTCCGACTTGCCTTCATCCGATGAGTTTATTAAAATAGTAAATCTTTTGCCTATTAAAAAATCTGCAGGCGAGGATAAAATTTCAAACCTAATGATAAAACAAGCCTGTATAGCGGCGAACTCTTCAATTTTACTCGTTTATAATAAATGTATCGCGGAAGGTATTTTTCCAAAGGTCTGGCGTATCGGTAGTATAAAATTGATTCCCAAAGCCGGTAATAAACCTTCAGACGATCCAAAATCCTACCGTCCGATCACGCTTTTACCGTGTTTAGGTAAACTGTTAGAACGCCTTATCGTACCGCGCCTGCTTCCCGGTGGCCCTAAATTTCATAGTCAGCAGTATGGTTTCACCGCCGGGAAATCGACTATAGATGCGGCCCTAGAAGTCAGAAAAATAGTTAATCTATCAGAAACAAAATACGTTGTTGCCATCTCATTAGATATATCGGGTGCTTTTGATAATGCGTGGTGGCCCATGCTGCTATTAAAATTAAAAAATAGAGGGTGCTACTCAAACATTTACTACTTGATACGTTCTTACTTTTATAACAGTTTAACTAAGCTTCAACTTGGTCACTGCATTCACGCTAAAACCCTGACGTGCAGCTGTCCACAGGGTTCCGTACTCTCGCCTAAATTGTGGAACGTAGGCTTCGACGATCTGCTATGCCTCCCCCTCCCACCACTTTGCATACTAGTTGGCTATGCCGATGATGGTTTTCTCATTATTCAGGCTAACTCACGTTCCGAAATTGAAACAAAAGCAAACCAAAGTTTAAACTTAATTTCGGACTGGGGCCACCGCAACCGCTTAAATTTTGCCGCGCATAAAACCTACCAAATACTTTTGAAGGGATCCCTCTTGTCGACACCCAGCATTAAACTTAATAATGTTAACGTTAAACGCAAGCAGTCGCTCTGTTATCTCGGGCTTTACTTAGAAAATAAATTTTCGTTTTTAGATCATATAATTCAGACCGGTGAAAAAGCTAAACGTAACTTTTATTCATTTACCAAAATTTCCACTTCAACATGGGGTCTCTCATTTAAAACTCTCCAACTAATTTACTCAGCGACATTCCTAGGTACTTTATGCTACGGGGCTCCCGTGTGGGCCGACCGAGCAACTATTGGTGCGGCTCGTCGCAAATTATTACAAAGCCAACGTCTTGCTCTCATTTTCCTGTGTAAAGCTTACAGAACCACAAGTACCGAAGCTTTACCCGTACTAGCCGGAGTTTTACCCGTAGACCTTGAAATACAGCGTCATGCGACTATGTACTACCACAACAAAAACATTACTAGCCCGGACTTTTTAAACGCTCGCGATAAACCAAAAATAGCTAGATTGTTTGAACCCTTAGATGATTCAGTACGTTACCTAATGTCCGAATGGCAAACTCGTTGGGATAACTCCACAAAAGGTCGCCACCTTTATAACTTTTTTCCAGATATACGTCAACGGCTATCCAAACACTGGATGGATATTGATCATTGCGTATCTCAATTCCTGACCGGTCATGGTAATTTTAAAGCCAAACTCTATGGATTTAAACTAGTAGAATCACCCATGTGCGAGTGCTCGACCGAAGGCAACATATTCGAACAAACCGCCCATCATGTTCTCTGGGAGTGTAACCTCTGGCAAAACGAAAGATCTATAATGCTTAACAACATACTTTGCAAATCTGGAGTCCCATATTACGATGATCTCGTGGACAACGCAAGGAACTTCCGTGCCTTTAAGCGTTTTTGTCATAATTATTACTGGAAACAGTGTAACACAACAAATCCCAACATTAACTTAGATCTAGCTTAGTAGTCATAATTAATATTAATTATTCCCGTGGTGCTATCCCTTTAGTTCTTTGACTTTCGGTCATTGCAACTTTGTGCTGTCTCCCGCTATTTATGGGGAGGGAAACTGTACACTTCCTACTCCTCCTATCTTCTTCTGATTAAATTCGTTGCGGGTCCCAAGACAGCTTTAGCATGTCCCTCGGGCTCCCTGAGATCATATCAAAGGGTTTTCGTGGTTGGATACCGCTGTCGATCCTGGCGACACAGGAGATACAGTGGTGGGAATGTGTGGTGGGCCAAAGCCCGTTTTAAAAAAAGTTGTTGGGCTTCAGAGCACCATCACGTTCCTCCGCTAGTGGTACAGAAGGTGCTTCCTCCCGTTCTTCGTCCAAGGGTGTTTCCATGTACCCCTAGTACACCCTCGGCACAAAGATAGGTACAGAGTCTTCGTCATCGTCAGAACCTCCAGATTCGCTTCCTACAAAATAATGGCGTGTCAAACAATACCACTTAACTATAATTATCACAATAGTCAATGCCAAAAATATACTGTGCCAAAAAAATATGTACCATAATTTATTAGATCCGCAATTTCGACGTCACGAAGAACTCTTCGCGAACGTTGGTTATGCAAGCGATTGGGTCCAGTAACCAGAGACCGCACTGGAGTGTTCTCAAGACTGCCACATTCCAAGAACCTGAATAAAAATAATTCCAAAATAATTTTCTGTCTGTATTTCTGAGTAAGAAAATTGGTAATTTACTCACAATGCGGGCGATGATGAAATTGCTGGAGATAATGCTGGTGTCGGTGCAGAAGACGGTCCTGGTTCCGGTGTCGGTGCTGGTGTCGGTACTAATGGTGGTGCTGGTGCTGGTGTTGGTATAAGTACTGGTAGAGGTGCTGGTTGGCCTCCATTAGGAATAAGAACAGCTGGTGCAAGGCCAGGATTAATTCTGCAAATAATAAATGTAATACAGCAAATACACTTACGGGTCCCAGATGCGTCTTTTTTTTGGGTGTAGTGGCGTTTCCAGTGGCTCGCCTCTTGGAAGTACTTCTACACTCAAAATTCGAAGCCTAAAAATTACGTGATTATTAGCTTAATGAATTATAAGTTAAATACAAAAACCGCGAGATAAATACATGTTTAGAAGAACAAAAACCCACACAATAAGCAAGCAAAAAGTAAACATTACCCATCTATGGCTGTTGGGCTGCCCACTGATAGTTCCCTACTACTTCCTCTAGCCCCACGTTCCCCCCCTTCCTCCTCGGGTCCGCCCACCTCTTCCCCGTCCACGTGCCGGCACTTCCACTTCAACAGGCAACATCATCCGCACACCCGTCGTGCTTCCTCCTCGAGTCCGCACTCCCCCTCGGGTTCGCACACCTCTTACGTTAACATGCTCACTACCACCAAAGAAAAAATGCAATTGAACTAGAGTTGCTGCGGCAGTGATAAGACTATCGATAGTATCGTGATACTATCGTGGTTGGAGTGTAGCAAAGGGTGTGCAAGGAGAGAAAAAAATTATAAGTATAAAAACAGTTTATTTTAGGCCCCCTTTTATGATAAAAAATCAAATTTTAGAGTTTCAATACATTTCATGTTTTTTTTTGCGAAAATGTTTCTAAGTCCCAGATGCCTCGATTTTGGGTAACATTTTCCCGCTAAACTATGAGTCAGAATGAAAAAAACACAAGTATAAAACCGGCCAAGTGCGAGTTGGACTCGCCCATGAAGGGTTCCGCAGCAGTATTAAGGTTTATTTCTATAAAATTAAAAGGTTTTAGATTTATTTTTATATTTAAATTGATTTAATGAAAGTTAAATTAAGATTTACCATTTATGACGTATAAAAAAAACTACTTGTGTAGAGTAGTTGTGATAATAAATGAAACAGCCGGCCACAGTTTATACATGTATTGTGTCACAATATAAATAAGCATACACAATTACTATTGTAAGGGACAGTTTACATACTCAATGAGCTTGTCGAATCGGTGTTAGCTGGTCGGCTGCTGCTAGCTAAGTGAAGTAACAAGGCACGGGTCGCGCTTTATATAGGCGGCCCGGTGATGGTGTTATGTAACTTGAAGCGTAAGTGCGAGCGGGAAAGCATTCGAGTCCACTCGCTGTGCTTTGTTGTATTAATGTTTCCGTTACAGTCTCCCTCTCTGGTGCTCGCAGACGTCCCGTAAGAGCACCAGGATTATGAAGAAGGTAGCTTCCTTGGACGTCCACGTCGTTTTATTGGTAGGACTGGAACTGGAGTTTCATCATCTCTCTTTCCAAATTTGGTTATTGCAGAAGAATGGTATTTCCCAATTAGCTTCTCAGGTTCACTAGGATTGGCAACCTCGTAAATAGAATGACCGTATTTTTTCATTATAACATATGGTCCGTCACGTCGAGGAGCGAGTTTTGCTGAGAATTGTTTTTCACGACGGCTGATTGGATGTGTTTCCACTAAGACCAAGTCTCCGATTATATAACCAGGATCTGGTTTTCTTTTGTTATTTGCTCTTTCTCTGTTGTTATCTTGCATATTTTCAACATTTTCTTTAGCAATAGTCAAGTCCGTGGCTATTTGTTTCAAATATAGCGTGATTGCAGGTACAAAATTTTCAGTGTTGACAATTTCAGTGAAATTATGAGTGACATCGTATGGTGTTCGCAATTCTCTTCCGAACGTGAGGTGTGCTGCTGTATATCCTGTGCTTTGATTATGTGCTGTGTTCATAGAGAAACGTATAGCAGGTAACATTTCTGGCCATTTGTTATGTTTATGTTGAACCAGGATTGCTAATTGACATTTTAGATCTCTATTTTTTCGTTCAACAATATTAGGTTCCGGATGATAAACAGGACTCAGGATTTGTTGTATGTCCAAGCAGAACGTTAATTGTTGCATCACTGCAGATATAAATTGAGTGCCATTGTCACTTAAAATTCTTCTAGGTAAGCCATAGCGTAACAATACTTCGTTCAACAAGGTTAAAGCACATTGTTCTGCAGTTGCTTCTGTTAATGCAAACAGTTCAATCCAACGGGAAGCAGTATCCTCTATTATATATATCCATTTTTCCCCTTTAGGTCCTTCGGGTAAAGGTCCAAATAAATCGATTGAAAGTACCTCGAATCTTTGGTTGTTTGCTGTAGATTGGTATAATCCCACTGGTTTTTGATTCGTAGGTTTATATCGTTGGCAATCTATACATGTTTTAACATATTTTATAACATCCTTTCGTAAACCTTTCCAATAAAAGTTTTGTTCAATTCGTTTGTGTTTTATCCACGCCTAGATGACCTGCGGTGGGTGCATCGTGATGTGATACCTGTAAATTATTTATTTCATGTTTTGGCACTACCAACTTGGCATTTTCTTCTTCTTGATCTGGGGTGAATCTATAAAGTACACCTTTGTTTAAAAAGTAACCTCTTTTGGACCATTGTGCTAAGTCTTCCTGTGAAGTTTGATCTTCCAGAGCTCTAATGATTAACTGTAGCTCATCATCTTGTTCTTCACGAATGTTGATTTCATTTCTTTTTGGAAAGTCAAATTCCAAACTACATACTAAGCATAATTCATTGGAGTGTTCTACTTCACACGGAGGTCTTGATAGTGTATCTGCTAAGAAATTCGACTTGCCCGAGTTGTATTTGATCTCTAAGTCATATGGTTGTAGCTGTAACGCCCATCTGGCGAGACGACCCGTTGGTGTCTTCAAACTTAATAACCATCTTAAAGGTTGATGGTCTGTAATTGTCAAAAATTTTGTTCCTTCAATATATCCCCTGAAATGTTTTACTGCCCATACAATGGCTAGTGCTTCTTTTTCAGTGACTGAATAATTTCTTTCCGCAGGAAAACTTCTTTGCCCTCCCCCTGCAATAAGGCTGCTCCTATGGCGTAATTACTTGCATCTGTTTTGATTATAAAAGGTTGTTCAAAATTTGCTTGAGTATTGGAGTAGATGTTAAGGCTTCTTTTAATATATGATAAGAATGTTTTTGTTCTTCATTTTTAGGTTCTGCTCTTTGAGTAATGGCTGTTATCTTCCCAGGATCAGTTTTTATTCCTTCTGGAACTATCAAATGTCCTAAGTACTTTCTTTTTGAACATCCGAACTTGCATTTTTTTCTATTAGCTGTGAGTTTAAAATCTTGTAGTTTTTTTGAATACTTCTCTTAGGTCCATCAAATCAAAGTATGAAATCCTTTCTATCTCTGTTAGCTACCATTTTCAAGATATTTTGCAAATAAAATTGTTGTTCGTCTTATCAAAATGAAGCTACTCACAAAAAATTAGCTTGATGGTAATAAAAAAAAAATGTTCTGAGGAAACCCGGGCTATGTATACTTTAAATATTAACGCTCTGACGCATTTTATATTTGAAATAATAAGTTTTTGTACTTTGATTTAAAAATTGCATCCGACGTCTACTCTTTTTTGACAAGCTATATGTACATATTGTATCGATATTTTTGAAATTTCACTACTAGTTACTACTACTAGTACTAGTAAAAACTGAAATGTTTTTTTTTTTCTTACAGCCGTTCAGCATCTTTCAGCAGTCTCTCGCAAGGTTTTTGGCGTGGTAGAGGTTTCCGTCGTCGCGGTGGCCGCATGGGACTAATGAGAGGACGAATGAGGTAAGAAAATGTAATGATGTAAATGGTTTTCTCTGTGATCCATTTCTAAATACATTTTGTTTCTAACTTGGCAAAAAATAGTTGAATACATTATAGTTGGGGAGGGGAAGAGGGGATTTCGGGATATGCTCGAGCGTGTCAGATTAAGCTTGTATCTAAGGCTTCCGACATGTCTAGTTATCATAGTATAGAAATCAGATTTCTCACGTGGTGGGTTTTTTTTTTTAAATATTATGTCATAGGATCTGTCAGATTAAGATAGGGGATGTTTGGTATACTGTATACCCCAAAGAAGCTTCCATATGAAGCACTCACGATTCAAAGGTCAGGTAAGCCTTGTCCCTACAGGCCCTTTTAAAATATAAAAAAATAAAGCTTCATATTTTCTGAACTAAGCTTCGCAAATATTTTAATTTGCAGTAAACTAATTGATTTAGTCCTTGTTGTCTTAAATATATTTATAATTTACCTAAATAAGCAATTTTGTGAATATATTTTCTTTTTAAAAACTTTAAAATGGCTTAGATTAGGAGGTCATGACATTTTTGGTAACGATATCCAAAATGACTTATTTTAGATTGACAAGATAAAGAGCAACTCTCTGATGCCAAATATGTCGGTCTGCCTGCATAAAGTAGTTGCGTTCTCTGTATAGAGCGCCTGAAAACCCAGTTATCATGACCAAAAAAAAAATGATGAGGTAAATGGCTGAGTAAGTTATAGTTGGCTAGTTGTTCTCATATCAGTAGCGTAAAAACTTAAAAAGTTAATGGAATCAGGCGTTACTTTGCGGAAATCCATAGCTTAAAATTTAGTTTGTTATTATTTTTAGCAATATTCCGCGAAATAAACTTCCACCTTTAAGTAAATGAGGTACTCATTGCTTCATCATATTGCTAAAAATAATAACAAACTAAATTTTAAGCGTAAACACTGACCAAATATTCGGTTGCGCTATGAAGCAACGAGCGTTTATACGTGATTTATCATGAGCAAAAAAAAAAAAAAAACGATCAGTTAAATGGCTGAAAACAACATAGTGTAAAGTATCAGTATGTGCTAGCTTAGTGACACCAAAACTGACCAAATATTTTGTTGCAATTCATGGGTATAAGGTTGTTTAGGTTACAGTTATTTTTTATCACCATCACTGCATAGTATGCAGTGCATACCTACCTAATTTGAAAATTTTATTGAAGTTACTGATGAAAACATTTTGAAACATGATATCGTTATCATATTACTAAAAATTTTCCCCTCCCGCTAATCGGCACAAAGTGCCGCTCGCGCAACTCAAGATGATTATGCAATATAAAATATTTCATTAAAAAAACTCCCAATTACTTACCAGAGTTTTCTTTTTCTACTACCGTTTCGTAGTCTAACAAATAAGAACAAGCTAAGTTTGAAAACGCAGACAAGATTACGTGTCCATTGTAAAGAATCTAATGGCGTCAGAGGGGGAGCTGCAAAGTTGCGCGTACTGGTGCCTATTTTATTTAGTAGGTAACTAGCGATATCAAAATTTACGGTTCAGCCTTTTTACGCCTTAATGCTGGGATGACCTACTCTGATAAAGTTGATATATGCAGGTTTTCGTCACGGTGCTTCCCTCCACCGTAAGAGCGTCGGTTACTATGACAAGAATGAATATAACTTCTGAAAAACTTATTGGTACAAGGTCCTGGTTGGAATTCGAACCCACGACCCTACGATCACGATTATTGGGATCATGATAAGTACATAATATGTAAATCGAAGAATCTCACATGTGTGGGTATCTTAACACGCTTTTTTATTAGCTTCACCTGTAACTGAGTCACAATGTAAGAAAATCTTGGAATTCAATATCAGCCTACTTCTAATTATCGTATCGATTTGAAACTTTGTAAGTTTATAACACATGTCACGACTGGATGAGGAGGGCACAAGATCGCCGTAAAGGATAGAAATGGAAGAGGCCTATGTCCAGGAATGGACTCATAGTGGCTGACGATGATGATGATGATGAAGTTTATAACAGTCCGTTGATAATTGCAATTGTTACCATCGAGCTGATCGATGATGGTGTCGTGGTGGGCGATATAACTCTTCCATTGCTGTTGCGAAACCCCTTGAGCTTGGGCTCATTTGTTTTCTACTGATGACCTAATTCGCTACACTTGGTTGGTGGTGAGAGTCTGATGAGCAGGGTGAAATTTCAGATTTTTTAGCGATTAGATATTTTAATCATCTATGAAAAGTTTCCTCACCGGTCATAAAAGCGTGTGTTTTTCGTTTTTAAACAAGCACTTTACTAGTAAAATACTTAAAGAATATACGTTCAGACATAGGTCGCCGATAACTATAATTTCAACCAAATATTTGGTCAGTTTTGGTGCCAATAAGCTAGTACGTACTGACAGTTTACGATTTGTAATTTTCAGCCATTTACCTGATCATTTTTTTTTTTTTGGTCACAATAAGTCACGTTTGAACGCACGTTGCTTCATAACGCAACCGAATATTTGGTCAGTTTTTACGCTACTGATATGAGAACAACTAGTACTTACCTAATATAACTTACTCAGCCATTTACCTTATCATTTTTTTTGGTCATGATAAATGGGTTTTCAGGAGAGCCCTATACAGAGAACGCAACTACTTTACGCAGGCGGACCAACATATTTGGCATCAAAGAGTTGCTCTTTATCTTGTCAATGCAATGTAAGTCATTTTGGATATCGTTACCAAAAATGTCGTGACCCCGTAATAGCTGCAGTTTCTGAACCCACTGCTAAAATAAAAAACGCTCTTATTATTTTTTTATTAGCTTTTCCTGATGTAACAAACCTACTAGGTCTCCATGACGCTCGAGTGACTACAAAAATAGCACCCTCCCCTCCCCTACTACTAAGCATTAATTAATGCCACGCATACTTACCTGCGTTAAACTCTACTCGGATATTTTTTTTATATATTCAATTGAATGAAAAATTATCCTAATCGTTTTAATTTGGTGTACCTTAATCTTCAGCAAGTAATTTATTGGTCTATAATTGAATAGTTAATTTACTTACCATGCGCATGGTGATGATGGATGTAAGGGGAGATTATGTTTCCCCACGTGGGCTCTTAACTCAAGTCCTGTCACTGAAGGCTCCGGGGTGGACGTCAGCAGTTCGTCCCTCGAATGTGGCAACGCAGAGGCGCCCTGCGGGGTGCAGGAGGTACTGGGCCCAGGGCCAGAGGAGGACAAATAGGAGGTCGAGGTAGAGGCGCTGTGAGAGGACGAGGTAATGGATTTGCCTGTACTTTAACGAATTCTTACTCAAGCTGAACTTCATGAACAGCTTTTCACACACAGCATTTTCAGCAAAACGCGCAATTACAAATGTGGACCTAACGGGTCATGTTTTATGCGTTGGGTATTAATTAAAACATTTCTATATGAAAAAACATCCTTTCAGTTTTTTGCTTAGATCATATGGGGCTGCAATTTTGTATTTTGTACACATTTAGTATACTTTATTTAAAACGTATTTTTTTATAACATGAAAGAAGTTAATTTTTTTGTTTTATCCAGGAAGAGTTTATTAACTGGTTACTTTCGGGCATTCCTTGGGCACGATATTTATTAAGGTGCTTGACACTAATAGACTATTGACAATCGGGACACCTAATGTGGTGCTGTTATAGTATCTGAGTGTCTGCATACCACAAACGGTACGAAAGTTGACGTCGGTAACTCGGTATATTGAAGGATTAAGACTGCTTTTAACCTGTAAAGATTGCTGTTCAAAATTTCGCGTTTTCTGCGCACGCGGATTCAGCTCGCGTGTTTTTCGACAGACTTATGTCCTCCCCTGTCTCAAGTAGATAGGAGATTGCCTTCGCGGAGTGAATTGTCAATTTGAATTTCTCACTTATGGTTATCTCATCTCTATCATGAAACTGCCTGATGGGGCTGTGATGTAGAATAATGTATACTATAGGTCATAGGAGTTCTAGTGCTCGTGCCGGGCTGCTGAGAGGCTTTCGGGCGGGGATGTGTGAGGTATGGTACCGGCTGCAGAAATTTTAAAACCTAGAAATGTAACCTCACTAGCGCTGAAAACACATTTCGATGTATTAATGAGGATAATCTATGTATATAAAACTCAAGGGTGACTGACTGACATGGTGATCTATCAACGCACAGCCCAAACCACTGGACGGATCGAGCTAAAATTTGGCATGCAGATAGATGTTATGACGTAGGCATCCGCTAAGAAAGGATTTTGATAAATTCGAACTCCAAGGGGTTAAAGTAGGGGATGAAAGTTGGTAAATAAAATACTTCTTAACGCGATCGAAGCCGCGGGAAAAAGCTCGTAATTAATATAATTAGAAAGCAATTCATCTATATTTATTGAATCATTCTTAATGTTATAGTTAGGGAGGCGAGGTAGCTAAATTGCGTAATTCAACGGCTCCGTCGAGATCTATCAAAATCGAAAGATAAAATAATTTCGAAAAGAAAAGCTGGTGGAAAAATGGTAAAAACCATTTTAGCGGTGGGTTTGGCGTGTACGGTTTTTTTAAAAAATGTTAAAAAAAAACAGTTACTTGGGCATTCTCGAGCGCGTCAGATATTCATACTACGTATGCCCCAAGTGCCTAACATCGGTATACTAATCTGCCGGTTTGCGTGGTGGGGGTAGGCATATAAAGTAGTCAAAAATGCAAAAAAAATTACTCGAGTGCGTCAGATTTTCGGAAGGGGTGTTAAGTAGGCCCCAAGAAAGCTCCCTTTAAAAAAAACTGACGATTTTGGCGTGACGATAAGTTACGATGAATTTTTGAAAATACAAAAAAAAAAGTTTTTTTGAAATGCTCGAGCGCGTCAGATTTTCATAGGGGAGGTTTATTTCGGTATCCTGAAAGCATAATATTTTCTTAATTCTCATAATCTGACCGGAAAGGTTATTGGTTTCTTTTTTTCCTTTCTTTCTCCTTGATAAAACGGGGAATTTAAGAATGACAATAAAGCGATAGATACAACCAACGTAAATGTATATGAAATGTAGTATGAATTGTATTATTTATTGTATAAAAAAAAATAGAATGATATAAAAATTGTATTATAATTGTATTTTTATATATGATCTTTACATTTTTGCTCAATACAATTCATCTTCTTCTTCTTCACTGGAACTTTCATATTGTGGCTCCTCATCCATAATTCTTTCCTGCTGATTGCCTGCAACATCCGTAACAATTATTTCTATTCAGTAATTTTGTTGAGAGAATATTATAGAAGTACAAAAATTTACCTGAATCAAGCGTCTCGTCATTGCTGTCCTCAGTGTCATTCTCGTTGCCCAGAATATCCGGCGATACCACAACATTTTCATACGCATCGGGCAATTGACGTATAAATTGACGTAATAAACCACGTGAACTCGAATTTATTATTATTTTCATTCCACCCATGATCGGTTGGTGCAAGGTCAGTGATGTCGGATTTGTAAGCATTCCTCCACAAATTGGCGATGTACCGAGTTCTGAGGCAATGTTGGTATAGCTCTGACTGGCATGGGGGTAAATTGCAAGCGTCGTAGTTGCGTACGTCCAACGAGAACGGCTTCGATGTGTCGTGCACCTTGTATGTTTTATTAAAAATGTCGAATCGAGCTTCGTTGACATCAGCGAGTTTCTTCAGTCCGTACATGTGACATATAAAAGATTGAAGCGTGGGGAAAATTGTTTGGATATCACAATGATCGGACCCTACATCAGCGAGCGCTTTTTGAAAGATCTCAGATTTTCTCAAAATATCACAAGGTCTCTTTTTGCCTCGTTCATACAATGCTGGATTAAAATCGCATCCTGTTAAAGCGTGGAAAGCAGGCAGTGCGCGTGAAAGCATTGAGCCTAACTGAACTGACAGTGCCGAAACATCTTTATAGCGACCTGCATTACCGACTCCGAGATCCATCCACACTCTAACCGATTCGTTCAAATGCTCCACATTGGCCAACATAATGACCAGAATATCTGTGTCTGATGTACGAAAGATTGTTGTAGAACCTTGTGGCAACTGACATGCAAGGAAAACTGTTTTCGTGTCGGCTTCTTCGTGACTTGAGCATGAGAGCTTATCATCGATTGTTCTCTGCACTGTTCCATCGACGACTTTGAAGACGTAGCACAAATCGTGGTTCAAATAGATTGTTTTGTTGCGAATAATGACTACAGCTTCTTTGAACTTTTTCAAGTCCTTCGCAAAGTCTACTAATCGGATTTGCTGAGGACCGCTGATGTGGTAGTCCTTATCGTCATTCACACTGTTGCGGAGAGTATGCTCATAGTCTTTAATGGAAGGTGTAAAGTACCGATCAAAAACTATGGCAATTTCATTTCCTTGATTTTTTACTAAAACTGCCAAGAGTTTTTTCGATACATCTCCAAACGTTCGAGGCATGTCTGTCATGGTATTTAACAAGAAGCCATCGATGATTACCATGTCCACGTTAGAGGGCGGTTGTTCCATGTCTTCACTTTGCTGTTCCAACACTTTCACCAGCACTGATTTAACAGTTTTGTTTATAGAATTTAATGGTACGATGAAGGAGGGATTCTTTTGAAACTGAACAAAATAACAGCCGATCGCCCAATTTTTACTATCATTATCTGTTTTATATTGCAAGGGAAGGGGTCGCGTGCATCAAACACCGTAGCTAGTTCCACACTAATTTATTAAATGGCCGACAGGGCGCGCTCGCAGGTGCGCCTCCTGTCCTATGCAACTATACATACATCACATCCCTCCCCGAATACATAACTCTCAATTCACTAGGTGAAATTTACTAACGTAATTAACTTCTATGAGTCCCTGGGACTCACATATTTTGAATGCGTTTTTTTATCAAATACAACAAATTTTAGTCACATTTTTTAATAACTTCTGAGATCATCTTCAAGATTAAATAAATGCACTTATTAGTCTTTAAATACCGTGATATTTTTGAAGCTTTCCTAAACATAAAAATATTCTAAAAATAAAAATAAAAATTACGTTTTTAAACTAACAAAAGTACACAAAATAAAATTATAAAAACTTAAATGTATGCTTCTATAGCGAAAAAAAAAAGTGCAGTGGGTTTCTACCACTCTATAAACAACGTCGGCATACCTTTTTTAAAGAGATATCGATATCGATTTTCGATTTCAATGGTTTTTGACACTTTAGTTAGACATGCGTTTGACATCTAAAATAGCGCACGATCGTGCTGCGGATCGGTTTGAAACTAATTCAACCTCAATGGATTTTGCTATTCCTGACGGCTATGCTAGCGCACGATCGGGCTGCGGCTCAATTTGGAACTAATCAGCATCGAAACATTCGCCAAATCGAAATCTTAGGTGCTCGCGACAAACAAAATTTTCTGAGAATCGACTTACAGATCGTTTACAAACGTCAAATTTCACGGTAGCAACAGAGCCATCGACATCGATTGAGATCGATTGTTGCCGAGTTAGGTATTGTAAACGTTTTTTAGGGTCACTAGGGTATCCATTGGTGTGGTGTCGGTCGTTTCATTTTTTGTTGATAATATTTATTAATTCATTATTATTTTAACATAATAATCTAACGTGGGAGAGCCATGCTTCGGCACGAATGGGCCGGCTCGACCGGAGAAATACCACGTTCTCACAGAAAACCGGCGTGAAACAGCGCTTGCGCTGTGTTTCGCCGAGTGAGTGAGTTTACCGGAGGCCCAATCCCCTACCCTATTCCCTTCCCTACCCTACCCTATTCCCCTCCCTTGCCATCCCTACCCTCCCCTATCACCCTATTCCCTCTTAAAAGGCCGGCAACGCACCTGCAGCTCTTTTGATGCTGCGAGTGTCCATGGGCGACGGAAGTTGCTTTCCATCAGGTGACTGTTTGCTTGTTTGCCCCCTTATTTCATAAAAAAATGACCCGTCTGCAATCATTTTTAATGTGATTTATGGCACCTCCAATTGAGTTAAGCACTACAGCTATACGGTCCCATTTAAATTTGGTATCGTGCTTAGCTTGGCTCGCCCGCATGTACACTTTTGCGATTCCTGGATTTTCTTCAAGGAATCTCAACAACATTGCAATTTGTAGGTGCGTCGGACGGACCATTACTTTCCAAATAAAAACTAACTTTTAATGTCGGCATGCAGGGATACAAATTTTATAAATACTAGAATATGTATATGACAATGTTAAGTATAACTATTGTGTAACTACAAAAGATAATTTACATATTTATTTAATGTCAAGATGTTCTTTAACGAAAATAACCATTTTAAACCCACTAAAGTAGAAAATGGGCACATCCATCTAAAGTTTCTAAAGAAATGTATTTTTATAGTATGACGAAAAAACACAAACATTATTTCATATTTTTCGTAACCTTCTACTACTTTATAACAAGGACGTTGCTATAACGACGTTGATAAGACACCATGGCAACATCTCGATTTTGATACGATTTTGTTCTGGAATTCCTACGCATTACAATAACATCAAAAACGAAATCGAAATCAGACTCGTATCAAGTTGATATCAGTTACGGGAGTAAGGCACCTGCTGCCTTACTCCCGAAACTGTCCTCTAAATTCTATGAGCATTTCATCCACCGTCGTATTAGTACCCATCGAATTATTATTTTGACTGTTTTCTACAAACATTTGCAATATCTCTGTAATAAGACATGCGGGATCAACTTCTCTTCGCATTTGACGGTCAGAAGCATCATCAAACCGAAGCGCTAAGAGCAATGCGAGAAATCTGTTTTTGGACATCGAAGCTCTGAATATATCACGTCCAGTTCCATCGGTTGCTAATAATGATAAAATGCTTTCTGTTGGATTTGAAAATAGCGGAATAAATGAGCAAGGACAGAAAGCCTTTCAATTTGATAACATTAGCCTGTCTAAAAGCTGAATCATTCGGATATTTTTCTTGAAACTTCTCGAGTTTTTTGTTTGTCCAAGTCAAAACGACATTCATCATTCTTTGGTCAAACATTAAGTGAAATGCGTCAATCGGAGAAAGAGGTCCGTCAGCTGATGGTATGACTCTAGGAACTTGCACAACATAATGTGCCGCAGTGCGAATGTTTCGAACTGGAGGTAAACGTGACCATATGGATCTATCTTTTCCACAGTAATAGTTTTGGTTTTGTGATTGCGTAGACATAGACTGTTCATCGTCACTTAAATTATCAGGTATATTTCCCGGAGCTGGTGTATCATTGCGTAAACTGCACTCAGTCAAACTCAGACAGTAGTAAGTTGCTCTCACTTTATGAATCTGATTCGTCGGTCGAGTCGGAGTCCGACAAATCGGAATTCGTGTTGTGATCACTAACAATGTAATCACCATCTTCATTGTCCGAGTTATGTAATTCCTCGTTTATACGTATAGCAGTGCTCGACTGGCCAGTGTCTTCTTCAGTGTTACTATCATCTTCTTGGAGCCAGGCTTGAATAATGGAACCTGCCCCATCTTCGTTCACATTAATAAAATCATGATTTCTTGCCATTTTACAATTCTGCAACAATAATAAATAAAACATATATAATTTAAACCATAATAATGGCAAATAAATCAACAATTGAAAACTTGGATAAATAAAAAAAAAAAAAACGTAATTCACTAGTATGAATCCCTGGGACTCACTCGGCATAATAACTCACCAAATATATAACGCACGCGCACGTCCTCTCGGCACTGCGTCGCCCGCGCAACTACATGAAGGTACCGAGACGGGGGGGGAAACTAGCTGCTAAAACTTTTGAATTACGGCCGTTTAAAATTTTGATGTGAGTCCCAGGGACTCAGGAAGTGAATTAAGGGTTAAGAACTAAATTAATGAATGACAAAAAAAAAATATGGCTTATAAAAATTAACGGGTTTTCGTTGGCGTCTAGACCTAGTGTTCGAACTGATTGGGGCGTGAACGCTTCGTCCTTGCTCCTCTCCACTTTATACGGAGGGGGTGTCATTATTTGCTGCTGCTGGTAGTGAACGCTCAAATACAGCCGGCTCTGAAGAAGGACTCACTTCAGTCTCATTTTCTCTCTCTCCGACGTCTCCAATGCCAGGAGACGGTTCATCTACTGCAGCTGACGAAAAGCTCGAGTTGGACGTACTGTCGTTAGTTAATGATGGTGAATGAACTAAGAACGATGATCTGAAGGTATCAGAAACGTTGTCAGGTTGCCGGTCTACATTTTCAGAAAATGCGGAAATTCCTGATTCACTATCAAGACGTCTTATCTGATCGACGTGCCTTTTAACTTCTAAATTAAGTTTTGGTAGGAATACTGAGTACATAACTCTCCCCAGCTTGCCGGTGATAACGCCCTCAATCCAATCAAACTTGTGATTAATCTGGTACTTTTTAATCCACACTCGATCGTTTACCTCAAAATTTGGTCTAGACTTTCCTTTATAATTTTTAACCTGTGAGGACTGGTTACGCTCCACAATATCAGCGAGGCTCGTGGATGACGGAGTGACTTCAGACGGGTTCAACAAATCTAATCTAGACCGCAAGGAACGACCGAATAACAACTCAGATTTTCCGGTTGTGCTGTTTTTGGAGTTTCGTTAATCAAATAAAAATTTTGCGATTTTTTCTTGGGAAATTTTACTAACTGAGCTGCTAAGAATAATACTTTTCAATCCTTTTTAAAATAATTTTAACGAATCACTTGGCTTGGCCGTTGAAAAGAAGAAAAATGTGAGTAATACCATTCAATTTACAAAAATTCGCGAATTCTAATGACGTAAACGATGTACCATTATCAGAGACCAAGATATGGGGAATCTGTAAGTTTCTCGATAACGGCCCTGGATCCATAAGAACTCACATTGTAACATTCGACCCATTTAGAATACGCATCGACAATAATTAAATACATCTGATTACTGAATGACCCTAGAAAGTCTAAATGTATCCTATGGACGGGCGCGGCGGGTAAGGCCACGGTGAGAGCGGCGCGTGCGGCGGGGAGGGCCGCAGGCGTGCGTACACCGCGCACTCCGCGGCCAGCTGCTCCAGCCGCTTATCAATGCCTGGGAACCACAGCCGCTGACGCGCTTCCGCTTTCATTTTTACTATTCCGAAATGGGAGCTATGAAGATCATTACGTACTTGATCTTGTAAGACTGACGGAATTACAACCTTGTGACCGCGCATTAGGCAACTATTTTCGACGGATAAATCCAAATGGCATTGAAAATACGGTTTCAACGTAACCTCCGAAACCTTTCGTGGCCAGGCGGTCATTAAGAAATGTGCGACTTTACTTAATATCGGGTCCTTAGCCGTTTCCTCACGCAGACGCTGCAATGTGACGGGCAAGCTGCCTTCCACTAGAAAGTTAACATACGCCGCTCGCTCTTCGGTAGTCGCTTGGCTTCGACTCCTCTGCGTCGCGCGTCGTGCCGGGCGGCGTCGCCACCACCGGCGCCCGCGAAAAATAGCCGGCGTTGTTATCAGCGCTCATACACATATTTAATACACATCCACATCTCATCTCACATACACATCTCGCTCTGTTCAGAACACCAAGCTTCTTCGAGGCTAATTTGGCCTTAGCCTCTAGATGATATCGGAACTGGACTTCACTCGATACTCCAATGAATTCTCCACCTTAGACACAAGTTCGTTTCGACTCTCGGTGACATTTTGCCGAGAAATATTGGGGGAGCCTGTATATACAGCATCACCTGTACTGTCATCCGCATAGCAATTAATGCCGCTGGTCTGCAACATGTCATTGATATGCAGTAAGAATAGAGTAGGCGATAGCACACAGCCCTGAGGGACACCAGCGTCAACAGACTGAGTTTCCGAGCATTCGCCGTCAACTACGACCTTTATGCTTCTGTCTGCTAAGAAACCAGTGACCCACTTACACAATTATTGTCTTTTACTGTTAAATGTGGTTGAATGGCGTTGTTCAGTCAAAGGGCTAGCTGTTTGATTGAACGGCTATTTAATTGTGTTTTGTATTTTAGCTTTATAATTTTCAATCGATTTGGCTCCCTCGAGCCTGATGTTTCTCGATTGCCATAGCAGCAACTATGAGGTCAGGGTAATTACTAATTACCTGATGTAAAACATTGTCTCGTCGGGAATATTAAGTGAATATAAATTATGTCTTCCGGTGGATAGCCGTGTCTCTCTAATTCTTCCCGAATCTCTCGCCTTTCCCTGACGTATGATATCAATTGTTCAGGTAACGGTTTCAATGCGATAACAGCTCTTCCCATATTTATGACTCTGTTAATGAGAGAGTATGTGGTCATCTCTGATAAAGCTGTCAACATTTTTGTGTGGGTTCTGAGGGCAAGAGCTTTAGACTCGTCAAAACTGGTCATTAGATCGTATATTACTTTCTTGATAGATGGGCGAACCGATACAATCCTATAAATTACTGCGTTCCCTCCTTTCTGGAGCTAGAAATTCTCTCTAACGTCAGATGTCTGTTGCATGGACGCCACAAGAGATGAATATCTCTTTTTAATCCACTCGGGGAAATCAAGCTTAGTCGCTACGGGCCTACAAAGCAACGCAAGCTCCGAAGAGGGCATGTAGGCATATTATGTGTAACTCTCGCCGAGTTTGCCTCTCGCTTCCTTTGAAATCACTGTATCTGATTCTCTCTGAGAGAGGTAACAAGGTGGTCTCATCAACTATAGCCTGAAATCCGTCGGTCTCTGAAAGGATTGTCTCCATTTTTATATCCGTCAAATATTTTATGCAACTTAAGTAGTACAGTACTAGTAAAGTTTCTTCATCGGACTTGTAAATATTATTGGACAGCCCAATTTTGTCAAGGGGATCTGATTGCCCATTATAAAAGGCCATAATTATCCTAGCAGCTGTTGATTTGGTTAATGGATAGAAAAGTTCTTTAGATTCCTCCAAAGTAAATGACAGTTTTTGTGGCGGAATATTAAAGATCGCAGTTCTTATAGTTAAATCAATGTTTGATATCAATTCATGAGAAAGAGATCCGGTTTGAGTTTCTGAGAACCCAATTACATTTGTTCTCCCTATATGGACAGTCCCATCCTTGTTGAAACCGACTAATTAAATTAAAACTAAACCGTATTGATCGTGTTATCCCATCCTCAAAGTGTTTGACTAATAACTTCATTGGCCAGTAGCCTGACTCTTTTTCGGAACTCGCGTACAGATTTTCTATTTGGTGATATTCTTCGTCCGGTGTTATTAATATACGTAATCGGATAGTGCCTTGATCCATTCTGAATATATGAAAAATTACAATTTGCAAAATTGATGCTGAGCTTTTAAGTCTTTTGTCGAACGTTTATGTACTTAAACCTATTGGCTGCGACATATAAATCAACATAGTCCCTCCACCTAGAAATTTTTCCTTTGCTTATTTTCACTGTTATCTGAAAAAAATGAAAATAATATTAAACCATACATTAAGTTGTCAAATAAAGTTAAAGTGTTTAGGTTAGGTTAGGTTAGGTTAACGTACCTAATAGCCTCATTCAACAATATTTGACTTCTTCTGGTTTCTTTTAATTTATTGATGGCAGATTGAAATGCTGTCCCCTGATCACATACTATTGCCACGGGAAGTAACCGGTGTTTGTAACTGCATTAACTACCTCCTTTAATATATTTTTTAAAATATTAGAGGAAGTAGCACCTTCACAAAACTAAAATCCTATAGGTTGCTGTCATTTGTGTAAAGCACCTCGCACCATAAATGCTAAAGCGTGGTCCGCATAATCATTTGTTATGGTGTTCAATTCCACAAAGCCACTTATTTTATCCTTGCGTTTGTCATAAGAAAGACCAGGCTTTAAGGCCACTTAATCAAAAATTATATTACAGTACTTTTTTTGATTCTGGCCAGTTTTGCACCTAAGAATAAAAAGGTTACTTGTTGTACTTATGATCACTCTGTTCACTTTTTAAACAAAACATCACAATATTAAATATAAATACTTCAGATTTTATAGCATCAAATATAACAATGTTGATGCCAGAGTCAACTTTTAATTTTTGAATCGTTTTGTTTATACTTAGTCCTCACTTAAGGTAAAATAAAAATTCTTCTTAAAAATTTATACATCTTGGGACCTTGCTTCATAATCCCGGAGCCCCTTAATTTTTTAACATTCTACTTTAATTTATTATTTGTTTAATTCTTAATGATGGACAGACGCACAGATTTTACCCTTTTTACCCTTCACGTAAGGAACTCTAAAAAATTATTTTATTTATAAGACAGTCCAAATTCTATCAGACTAAAATACAGTATTATATAATATGGGCGACTTTTACCAAGCGGTTAAACATGTTTAAAATTTTATTTAATCACAAAATTCTGTTTAACTACACAATTTGTCTTGCACCACAAGTTAAACATGATTATTGATCTATCAAATTTAAACAGCCGCTGTTTAAGCTGCTAAACGTATAAATTAACAGTTGAATTTGAGGTTAATTTTTTTTTGGTTGAGAATAGTTTGCGAATGATTTGAGTGTGAAAAGAGTATTAAGAGTCCGTATACGAAATTTTGCCGATGAATACGAAATTGCAAAGGTTCGCTACAGAAATATTATTAGGTTTTTTCTCCTTATTAGACTTAAAAATATATATATTGATTATTAGATTTAAAATAAATTTAAGCGCGGTAAGCCGACTCGAACCTTGCGGCGAGTAATATAATGTGAGATTTAGGTTGTTTTGAATCGTGTTTTTTTTTTCTTTTTTCTCGAATTGGATAGAATTTTAAATTCTATAGATTATTTCTGTCGTTTTCTTTTTATGAAGTTTTTTTTACAGCTCCAAGTTGCCGAAATTAACAGCAATTATTTGCCCATTTTCTCTAAAATTTTGCCGAGTTTCATATTTTTTTACTCGACTATTTCATATTAAAGTGGTAAAAAGTAATTCCTACATTTTATAGACGACTTTCTCCACAGTTTGACGACCTCTGTGGCTCAGTGGTGAGCGCGTCGGTCGGTTGGTTAGCCGGGGGTCGCGGGTTTAAATCCCGCCGACGGAACAAAAAGTTTTTCAATCTTCCCGGGTCTGGATGTGTATTAAATATGTGTATGATATAATAAAAATCTTAAATATATGTATAGTATAAAAGTATTAAATATATATTTCCGTTATCTGGTACCTGTAACACAAGTCCTTTAGGTACTTAGCACGGGGCCAGACTGACGTGGTGTGAAGCGTCCATAGATATTATTATTATTATAGTTCATTGTATTTTTTTCATACCGTTAAGACGTCAATACAATCCATAAACAGGTGATATTCTATAGAACCTTCTACAGCAAAAATCACAAAACTGTCGCGGGTTTGAGTTGGATTATTTAAAAATACTTTAAAAAAAACTAGCTCCAACATTAGATTATAATTGAAATGATCTTACATGTTATGCATTAAAACTTATAGAAATACTGTATTTTAACTGTTAAATCACGTCTGTTAAATCAACGAAATCGGCAAATTTCGTATACGTACCCTTAATAAATTTGTTTGAGTTTCTTTTTGATGAGATTGATGACGACGACGAAGATATTGTCAACTATATGAACAGGCCTCGAGATGTCAATGTCATTGAGGCAAGATCAAATTTGTTTGAAACCCTTACGGAGAAAAAGTTCTTTCGAAGATTTCGCCTATCCAAGAAGACGACGATGATTTTGCTACAAATAATTGAATCTAGATTATTGTTTAAAACGGTTAAGTTACGGGGTCCACTTTTTACCTATATCACTCATAATTATTTGTCAATTACTCTATTACTCTACTAACAGAAGTCTGTACAACAACCTAAAGTATGTGAGACAAAACAACATGTGTACAACAATACAAACATCTCAAATCTCAAACAAACCCTTGCGCGGGCGGCTGCCGGCCACAGACTAAAGGAAAGAGGTACTACCTGCGGCCAGCGGGCCGTGTCTGACCCATTGATAGAAAACTCGTTTTACGCAAAAAAATAAACCGAATTTCGTCAAACAACCGTGAAATACCGTTATTTGTAACGATACTGCTCAAATCGTGAAATGGAACGCACAAGACAATGCGGCCGGACAACACCACGCAACACTCCAAAATGCGTTTAGTTAATTTCAAGCTTCAACATCGTGGTGCAAGACAAACTTAATAATAATAGAGCCTTTTATTTCAGAATTACAGTAACGTTTATAAATACTAGTTTCTCTAATCTAAGTATATCGATTTCTGATTGCCATTTGGCAAAGGCCTCCTCTAGCCTCTTCCATTCTCTTGTGTCTCTTGCCACTCTACTCCAGGTAACGCCAGCAATTGGTTTATAATTGTAGGGGCCCTAATGAGGCTAAATAAAAACGACGTGGACTGTATAAATAGGTATATTCGTAATTACAATATCTAACAAAATAATGCCCATGTGCGACGCGTACAAGCTCAGAAGGTGAAGTGGCCAGCGCGGAGCGGCGGGGCCGCGGGGGTGCGGGGCCGCGGGGTCGCGGGCGGGCGGCGGCGGTGTCCGCGATGCGCGCGCGCAGGCGACGACATCCTCCCCGGGTCGAAGCATCCAGGTCTTCAATCTATTGGGAGCGGACAGATAGAGTTGAAGGCGCGACGGATGGTGCCCTTCCTGGTCTTCAATTCGGCCACCCTCGTGACTCCGTCAACGCCGGGGTAGGTCTTGATGACCCGGCCCAGGGACCAGAGTAGAGGTGGCGCCGTCTTGTCCTTGATGAGGACCAAGGACCCTGGTTTCAGTTCGCCTCTGGAAGCAAACCATTTTGTTTTCACCTGCAGCAGAGAAGTATATTCGTTGTGAAATCGACCCCAGAAATGTGTTCTGATGTGCTGGACTCTCCTCCAGCGGTCCAATCTTGAGATGTTGGCGTCAGTCACCTGGGAGCAAGGCACACATAAGAATGGTCTACCAATTAGGAAGTGGGCAGGTGTTAATACGGAAAAATCGTTAGGGTCTGAGGAAAGCGGTGTAAGAGGGCGAGAGTTTAAGATTGCTTCAATATAAGTGAGACACGTTGCCATCTCAAAGCACAGAATACATTTACTCCTGGCGGAGAAGAAGATCAACTTTATATAAAAAAAATAGGAACGATATTTAGTTTGGAGGTGCTGCCATCTTAAGTTAGCCCAAGGTAAACTATGTACGGCGGGAAATTTAAACCACCTTTATCATTTTTATGCTTTATAATCTTATTAGGCACAACCAAACCAGGAGAGCAGCCTCGAGATTTGTTCATCTCGAGACCACTCCCCGGTCTGAATGTCAGAAAAGGAAAATAGAATAAATCTAGCATTTTATGGCCGCATTATGAGAAAAAATGTAGTAGAAAATAAATCTATTGGACATCATATTATGAAAAGTGTATCAAGACCACACTACATTAGATTTAAAATGTCATAACCATGCTAGATTCAGTTCCAGTCCCTTTATTATATATGGGAATAAAGGGATTGAAAATAAAAACATTGCTTAGCCAATTATTGATATTATATTTAATTTAAATTTTAATAAACATAACAGTTTCTGATATTATAATCAGTGAAAGTACCATTGAGGAAGTTGATTCCTATGCAATTGACAGACCAACGTTATTTGGTCGAATATGTCAATTCAATGTAAAGGTAAGACCGCACTAGGCGTAACTGAACTGCAGCGGAACTGCGCGACACGACGCGTCAAAATATTCTTTGTATGAAATTATATGAGACAACACGCACTACGCGGCAACTGAACTGCACTACAACTGAACTGCGCGGCAAATTTGATCAACTGACCAAAAGTGTCGCGACGTGTAGTTCCGTTGCCGCGCACTGCGGTTTGACAAACTTCATTTTCATTGTCAGTCAGCTGGTTGGAAGCGCTCAGAGCAGAGGTTGCCTAGATACTGAACATATTTTTGTAGCGCCGCTGCAGTTCAAGTGCGGTATACCCAAAAATGACGCGTCGTGTCGCGCAGTTCCGCTGCAGTTCAGTTACGCCTAGTGCGGTCTTACTCTTAATTGTGATCTGTCGGTTGGGTTTGACGTAACGCAATCAAACTACTTAGGTCCCCGATTTGCATAGGAATCAACTTCTCTGATAGTACATATATTTTCTTACTTCATTTTTATTAGAAGTACCATAATATAAATTAGATATATATTAAAAATAGTAGAAATAAAACCATTGCGGATAAAAAGCGTTTTATTCCGCGAGTGTTTTATTACAATGAATATACATGTGAAAATCTGAAAAGCCAATAAAGAAATGTTTTTAAAAACGTGAAAAGAAATACTCCACTAAATTGGATTACATAATAGTTATTTTTTTCTTCGCTTGGCTTTTAACACATAATTTATTAAATTTTAAATAATATGTGTGACAGCTCAAAAACATTTCCTGTGTTAGGCTGCGTTTCCATCAGAGCTGAGCGGAACTGTGTTACGACTTACGAGGAATGTATTTTAGAGAACCAATAGCATCGCCGCGCTGCAGGCAAGGTCATATCAATGATTATATTGGTTTTTAAAAATACATTCCTCGCAACTCAGCTCTGTTGGAAAGGCAGCCTTATGCCTGGACTTGGGAGACAGCTGCAGCCCTGTCATGAACTTCATATTATCTCGCGATATGATAATATGGTATGTCATACTTGTATGGTATGCAATATGCTTAGTAGGGTACTAAGGTTTAGCAAGACACTATGACATGCCATGCATCTCATATCGCGTTATATAATTGAAGACTTGAGTGAAAGAACATGATAAGTAACCGTAAAAAATGTCGGTTTTTCGCATAAATGGATGCTATAGGGCCGGAAAAACGGGGCAGGTGTACTTTTGAATCAATATGTCTAAATTTTAGATAGGGTGGCGGTAATTGTTACAATAACTATCGAAATTGTACCAAGAACTACCTGTAATTGAATTACTAATAATTACTAATTCAGCAAAGAATTTTCTGACGAGTCTTATTTATGTAAAATTATGTTCATTTTTCGCTTGAGAGCAATTGCAGAGGATTCTTCGCTGAATTTTCTATTTTCTAGTATACAAAACCTTTTGACACATATGATAAAAACACTTAAAGCTATTTTATCGACATTTTCTTGCTTATGTATGTCACATTGAAGGAAATCAAAATTAACATTTTCCTTTATATTTTGAATAATCACTTGTCTTAATTCTGGTATGTGTGCTTTTTCCTTTAAAAATATGTTTATGATATGTGCACAGTACTCCACACAAGCAATAAAATCGCGGCTTGCATAATGCAAACTTGTTTTAAATTCTCTATATTCCTTGCATTCCACAAACATGTGACACTTTTCAGCAACTTCCGAAAGCAATGTGGTTCTGCATTTTTCACACTGTAGTTGAATTTTTTTTATAAGGAAACCGCACACATATGCACATGCTTGAATTTCTTCTGTTGCTTCATTCAATGCCTCGTCTATTTCTATTGGAAGCAATTCATTAATTGTAGTGTTTCCTATTTCATGGGCATCTACCCTCGTAAGGGGGACATTTGGACTGGACAAAAAGGTGGTAAAATTATTTATTAGTGTATTACTGTCATTTTCACAATTACCACCTTTGCCTAAATGGGAATGGTTTTAAGCCCAGCCACAAATTGGCCACATGTAGGGTTAGTATTTGAGCCACAATTGCCCCTTATGCAGCCAAACAAATTTTCGAGTGGATCCTGCTGTAGCCTTCTTGTAGCCAGGTTTTTAATTTTGTGCTTCTGCACTAAATTTCTGAACAGCCGTTCAACCCCATTTATAGTCCAAATCCACCCTTCTTGGGATGGCGGTTTTCGAGGGCTACCAATATATTTCATTCTTTCGAAAAAAGTCTTCATTTCTCTAAAAATTTTGAAATGTGGGCTGGTAGCTGTCATATTGGTGGCTTCTGACTTTCCACCTTTCAAATTTGATGAGTCGCTATTTAGTGAGTCAAATAACTGATCCATCTTGGATACAACATTTGCAGTCACAATAGCATCTGGTGTAAGGCTTCCTGAAAATTCAAAGGAATAAAGCATTTATTTCTTATTACTAGTTATTTAATAAGTGAGGTAAGCATGAGGAAGAATGTAGTATGAATACTAAATACATGGATTTTATTGTCCTGACATTATGTAGGACTTATGCCTGTTTTCACCAACATCACATCAACGGTTATCCCTTAACAGTTAACTTAAAGGACCCTTCAAATCATCCCCTATCTTGCATTCTGTTTCACAAACCTAAGGGCTACCTAAGTAAGAATCCCCTAGTTAAGGGGCTTATGCCCGTTTTCACCAAAGACTCTTAAATTTAGGTGTCCCTTAGCGTAAACTTAAGGGCCACCTAGCGACGTTTTTGTTTTCACCATTGTTTAAGGCACCCCTAGCGAGCTAGGTGACCCTTTAAATTTAGGGGCTCATGCCCGTTTTCACCAACAGCACCTAAGCCATATCTTTACTAAGTATCCCTTAGCATAAGGGCTACCTAAAATCATCCCCTATCCCAAATTTCGTTTCACGGTCGTAAGGGTCACCCAGGTAGGTGTCCCTTTATTAGGTGACGTTTAGTGCGAGGCCATTTATCGAGCAGTTATCGATAACTTATTAGTATTTATGTTTTTGTAAGGTATTTAGCAGAAATAAAATACATTTACATTGTTTTTTAGGTTATTATAAAAAACTTTAATGTCTGTAATAAGTTTCATGAGATTTTTTAACAAAAATGCTAAAAAAATAATTGTGTTTGGCTGAATGATGAGTATGTCATTGCATAAAAAAAAACAAATGTCATTTTTGACCGGCAGTCAGGACATTTCGCGCGCTATTCCGCATTTATTCCGTATTCGTTTGAGGTTACATTTTCGTTTACTGTATAATTTCGGTATTTTGTTGGTAGTAAATTTGTTTATTTAGTCGACCATGGCTGAAAAGAGAAAACGTGGACAAAATTTTTCACTAGAAGACAAAGACAAACTAATAAAGTTATTGTTGTTACACAAAGAAACTATTTTGAATAAGAAGACTGACGGTACAACTAATGAGTCAAAAAACGATGCTTGGAATGCTATCACACACTCGTTCAACTCCTCATCAAGCACATATAGGTAAGAACAAACATTCTAAAATTATTTAGCAAGATTATGCTACAATATTATGTATAACTGTAGATGCATAAATTTGATTATTACTTATTAATAATTAGGTAGGTATCACTGAAGAAAAACATCTTTAAATTAATTTTTTACTGTTTCAGGAATAAAGAATCACTAGTTAAACTGTGGGAGAAATTAAAAAGTGAGAGTAAGCTGTATTTTTCTAAAATAAGAAACAGTAACACTCAAACTGGAGGCGGACCCTTGGTAGTAAAATATGACCCTCTGCTAGAACAAGTTTGTTCTATCCTTGGCCGTGGCTGCTCAGGAATACTAGGAGTGCCTGACAGTGATGCAGAGATCGCAGTCGTAGCAGATTATCTTCCTAGAGTAGCACAAATATTGCCAAACAGCATCAACGGAGATGGAAACTCTATGGGACAAGGTGAAGAAATTGAGGTAAGTTGTTGTTTTTCACATTAATTATACATTTTTATGGAAGCTCATTCAATAATTAAAATATATTTTTTATTATAGGTATTGGCTGATCTTCAGGCTCCAATAAAACTAATTGAAACCCCACTACGGGCTCCGAGCCAGGTGGACTTATCAAAAATAAATGATGAGTCAATAAAAATCATCCCATTTATGGATGAATCACATATTGAAGTAACTGTTTATTTAAAGAATTATATAACATACTTTTAATTATTGCTGTGTAAATTAATAGTTTATTTATCTTTTTCAGAGCACTCAAGAATCTCCAAAAATAATAAAAAATAAAACCCCATTTTGGTCTCGCAGACGACCATATATTTCGACATTAAACGAGCGGACTGAAGCTTCAGCTTCAGTTTCATCAAGTATAAATAAAGTATACAAGAAAAAGGAGACTATAGAAGACTTGAAAGAACAACTTCTACGTGAAGAGTTGGACTTTAAAAGAAAGTTATATGATTTACAGCTGCAAGCAGCAGCTAAGGAAGTTGAGATTAAAACTGCAGTTTTAAATCAGATTAAGAGTAAGTATTTATTTATATAATAATATATGCAAATAAACAAAATTGTATTTAATTTATATATACATATTTTATAGGCTATCAAAATATTGAGTGATTTGATTTCTTTGGAACCCATAGGTTGGATCCCTAGTAGTAATTAGTATCCTGGGAATTTGTCCATTGTTAATCAGCTCCTCTAAATTTGGAATTGAGCCATCATTTATGGGTTCATCTTCTTTTCTCAATATACATATATTGTGTAAAACAGAACATGCTATCATTACATTGATGGCAGTTTCTAGTTGCAACCTTATTCCTACAGCCATGACAGGAAACCGTCTTTTTAGGACTCCATATTGCCTTTCTACAACATTTCTGGTTTTTATATGAGCCTCGTTGTATTTCTGTTGTCCTCGAGTTACAGGATTTAAGTAGGGTGTCAGAAGATGGCCCTGTAAGAAGTAAATTAATTTAAAACATTTTATTTTGTTCCAGGTGAAGGCTTCTCTTTGAGAAATTTGTATGAAGGTCAAGGAAAGAAAGATGATGAAAATGTATAATTAAATGAAATGTTTGTAAATTATAAAATATTATAAAAATTATGAAATGTTAGTATAGTCAATTAAACATAATATTTGAAGTATATTATTGGTTTTATTTTACCTTTAGAGGATATCCACTGTCTCCCAATAAATAATTTCCTCTGTATTCACCGGCTTCAAACTTTGCATATCTTTGGCTATTTTGGTAAATTGAAGAATCATGAGTTGATCCTGGCCATCGTGTTACAACATCGGTTATTAATAAATTTGCAGTACTTATGGTTTGCATATTAATAGACATGTAACCTTTTCTATTCCTGAAAAGTTCTGCATCATCTCCTCCTGAAATAACATAAATAAATAGGTGTAGGTACTAGGTAGTTAGGTGCATGATACTAGAGATGTATATATTTGTTGTAAATATCAATTCCGTAGGAATAAGTAGAAAGAAAGAATGGGCGGATGAAATTACATACTTAAATATTATTTTATATTATATACCTGGTGATTGAATTTTTATATGTGTACAGTCTATACACCCTAAAACATTAGGAAACCGGGCTATCCTGTAAAATTCCTCCTTAACAATTTGTTGCTCTTCTTCACTATCCGGAAATCGTATAAATTCGCATCGTAAACCTACAATTGCTTGAGAGACCTTCCTTATAATTCTGCTGCAAGTTGCAATACTGATCCCATTCAAGTCTGCAACAGACAATAATTGATTGCCCGTTGCATAATATCTTAGAGCACACAATAATTGGTTAATGGGCGGCACGGGTTTATTTCTGTAAAGGAAAAGCAGTGGGTTAATAGATACCTAGGTTAGATGTTAAGTATAAAAAGATAATTTATTCAAAGTAAGTGCTTACATGCCTTATATTTTATAACATTGAATTAACTTACCTATCATTGTGGAATTCTAAAAGATGTTCTATTTTCCGCAAAATAAATAACACACTTTCTTTTGATAATCGGTATCTTTTGAAAAAGTCAATATTATCGTATTTTGTAAAATCTCTCGATCTTTCCCGATATATACGATTACGCCTAAATAAACTTCGATTATTTACTAATTCTATATCTTCGATCGCGTCTAAAGCTTCAAAAAAATCATTATCACTATCCATTTTAACGTCTTTGTAGTTTGCTCGTAAATAGAATACTAACCTAAAATGGCCACCTAACGTTTACGGGATGGACAATTGAGCCCCTAAATTTAAAGGGTCACCTAGCTCGCTAGGGGTCCCTTAAACAATGGTGAAAACAAAAACGTCGCTAGGTGGCCCTTAAGTTTACGCTAAGGGACACCTAAATTTAAGAGTCTTTGGTGAAAACGGGCATCAATTGTCCATCCCGTAAACGTTAGGTGGCCATTTTAGGTTAGTATTCTATTTACGAGCAAACTACAAAGACGTTAAAATGGATAGTGATAATGATTTTTTTGAAGCTTTAGACGCGATCGAAGATATAGAATTAGTAAATAATCGAAGTTTATTTAGGCGTGTTAGATTTTACAAAATACGATAATATTGACTTTTTCAAAAGATACCGATTATCAAAAGAAAATGTGTTATTTATTTTGCGGAAAATAGAACATCTTTTAGAATTCCACAATGATAGGTAAGTTAATTCAATGTTATAAAATATAAGGCATGTAAGCACATACTTTGAATAAATTATCTTTTTATACTTAACATCTAACCTAGATATCTATTAACCCACTGCTTTTCCTTTGCAGAAATAAACCCGTGCCGCCCATTAACCAATTATTGTGTGCTCTAAGATATTATGCAACGGGCAATCAATTATTATCTGTTGCAGACTTGAATGGGATCAGTATTGCAACTTGCAGCAGAATTATAAGGAAGGTCTCTCAAGCAATTGTAGGTTTACGATGCGAATTTATACGATTTCCGGATAGTGAAGAAGAGCAACAAATTGTTAAGGAGGAATTTTACAGGATAGCCCGGTTTCCTAATGTTTTAGGGAGTATAGACTGTACACATATAAAAATTCAATCACCAGGTATATAATATAAAATAATATTTAAGTATATAATTTCATCCGCCCATTCTTTCTTTCTACTTATTCCTACGGAATTGATATTTACAACAAATATATACATCTCTAGTATCATGTACCTAACTACCTAGTACCTACACCTATTTATTTATGTTATTTCAGGAGGAGATGATGCAGAACTTTTCAGGAATAGAAAAGGTTACATGTCTATTAATATGCAAACCATAAGTACTGCAAATTTATTAATAACCGATGTTGTAACATGATGGCCAGGATCAACTCATGATTCTTCAATTTACCAAAATAGCCAAAGATATGCAAAGTTTGAAGCCGGTGAATACAGAGGAAATTATTTATTGGGAGACAGTGGATATCCTCTAAAGGTAAAATAAAACCAATAATATACTTCAAATATTATGTTTAATTAACTATACTAACATTTCATAATTTTTATAATATTTTATAATTTACAAACATTTTATTTAATTATACATTTTCATCATCTTTCTTTCCTTGACCTTCATACAAATTTCTCAAAGAGAAGCCTTCACCTGGAACAAAATAAAATGTTTTAAATTTATTTACTTCTTACAGGGCCATTTTCTGACACCCTACTTAAATCCTGTTACTCGAGGACAACAGAAATACAACGAGGCTCATATAAAAACCAGAAATGTTGTAGAAAGGCAATATGGAGTCCTAAAAAGACGGTTTCCTGTCATGGCTGTAGGAATAAGGTTGCAACTAGAAACTGCCATCAATGTAATGATAGCCTGTTCTGTTTTACACAATATATGTATATTGAGAAAAGAAGATGAACCCGTAAATGATGGCTCAATTCCAAATTTAGAGGAGCTGATTAACAATGGACAAATTCCCAGGATACTAATTACTACTAGGGATCCAACCTATGGGTTCCAAAGAAATCAAATCACTCAATATTTTGATAGCCTATAAAATATGTATATATAAATTAAATACAATTTTGTTTATTTGCATATATTATTAAATAAATAAATACTTACTCTTAATCTGATTTAAAACTGCAGTTTTAATCTCAACTTCCTTAGCTGCTGCTTGCAGCTGTAAATCATATTATAACTTTCTTTTAAGTCCAACTCTTTACGTAGAAGTTGTTCTTTCAAGTCTTCTATAGTCTCCTTTAGTATACTTTATTTATACTTGATGAAACTGAAGCTGAAGCTTCACTCCGCTGGTTTAATGTCGAAATATGTGGTCGTCTGCGAGACCAAAATGGGGTATTATTTTTGGAGATTCTTGAGTGCTCTGAAAAAGATAAATAAACTATTAATTTACACAGCAATAATTAAAAGTATGTTATATAATTCTTTAAATAAACAGTTACTTCAATATGTGATTCATCCATAAATGGGATGATTTTTATTGACTCATCATTTATTTTTGATAAGTCCACCTGGCTCGGAGCCCGTAGTGGGGTTTCAATTAGTTTCATTGGAGCCTGAAGATCAGCCAATACCTATAATAAAAAATATATTTTAATTATTGAATGAGCTTCCATAAAAATGTATAATTAATGTGAAAAATAACAACTTACCTCAATTTCTTCACCTTGTCCCATAGAGTTTCCATCTCCGTTGGTGCTGTTTGGCAACATTTGTGCTACTCTAGGAAGATAATCTGCTACGACTGTGATCTCTGCATCACTGTCAGGCACTCCTAGTATTCCTGAGAGCCACGGCCAAGGATAGAACAAACTTGTTCTAGCAGAGGGTCATATTTTACTACCAAGGGTCCGCCTCCAGTTTGAGTTTTACTGTTTCTTATTTTAGAAAAATACAGCTTACTCTCACTTTTTAATTTCTCCCACAGTTTAACTAGTGATTCTTTATTCCTGAAACAGTAAAAAATTAATTTAAAGATGTTTTTCTTCAGTGACACCTACCTAATTACTGATAAGTAATAATTCAATTTATGCATCTACAGTTATACATAATATTGTAACATAAATCTTGCTAAATAATTTTAGAATGTTTGTTCTTACCTATATGTGCTTGATGAGGAGTTGAACGAGTGTGTGATAGCATTCCAAGCATCGTTTTTTGACTCATTAGTTGTACCGTCAGTCTTCTTATTCAAAATAGTTTATTTGTATAACAACAATAACTTTATTAGTTTGTCGTCTAGTGAAAAATTTTGTCCACGTTTTCTCTTTTCAGCCATGGTCGACTAAATAAACAAATTTACTACCAACAAAATTCCGAAATTATACAGTAAACGAAAATGTAACCTCAAACGAATACGGAATAAATGCGGAATAGCGCGCGAAATGTCCCGAGTCCTGAGTCCTGACTGCCGATCGACTGTCGTTCAAAAATGACATTTGTTTTTTTTTTATACAATGACATACTCATCATTCAGCCAAACACAATTATTTTTTAACATTTTTGATAAAAAGTCTCATGAAACTTATTACAGACATTAAAGTTTTTTATAATAACCTAAAAAACAATGTAAATGTATTTTATTTCTGCTAAATACCTTACAAAAACATAAATACTAATAAGTTATCGATAACTGCTCGATAAATGGCCTCACACTAAACGTCACCTAACAAAGGGACACCTACCTGGGTGACCCTTACGACCGTGAAACGAAATTTGGGATAGGGGATGATTTTAGGTAGCCCTTACGCTAAGGGATACTTAGTAAAGATATCGCTTAGGTGCTGTTGGTGAAAACGGGCATTAGAACAGCTAATCGATCTTGAGCGACGCTTGCACACATGCTTAAAATATATTAACGACATCTAGCGGTAAAAGCAATTAAGCGCGTTACCCCACGGCATGCTCAAATGCAAATGCTGGATGAGATTTTGACACTTTGTTTCCGAGAGATGGCGCTTTTTTAATAAATAAACTTTTTTAATAACATATATGAATGATGAAGACATATTTCAAGCTAAGAGACACAAATAAACTAAATACGTTTATTAATTCTGTTTCGTAGCTTGAAAAATGATAGTTTTTTATATATTATACAAAATCATTGTTTTGAAGCTACGAATAATTAGTTTTTATTATTCGTTGTTTTGAAGTGACTGTTTTGTAAAACATTGCATAGGTAGTAGGTACGGTTTTGAATAAATAATAAATTCAATGTATTTTGTACAAATATATTTATAATTATTACATATTTTATAATATTTACATTAAAATATAAACATACAAACATATCCAATACAAACAATTAAAAATCTTGTACGCTCATGAAGTACAAATTAAAATAATATGCAATATGTAATGCAACCCATATTTCCATAGACCAACATATGAAATAGACAAGACATAGATTAGGATTTTTAAACGTGATATTTTTTATTACAAGCTTTAATTTTTTTATCCTATACAATTTTATTGTATAATATATATTATATAAAACGGGAATCGTAGAAAAGATAAAAGAATTTTATTTGAGTACTTTGTGGCAAAAAATATGCCTCTTAATACAAGGCATTGCTTGCCACGCACGAAGTCTTCTTCACGATGTTGACAGCAACATCGTGGAGAATTATCACAGCATAATAGCAAAATATGTCGGAGGGAAAAGAATAAACTTTTCTTTCCAAAATTCTTACCAAACACGATGCATGGCATCAGCGGTGTCTTTTAACGTGGAAAACGCTTCATCTAAATTCTAAATTATACAAGAAAATTACTCACAAAAACCCCAGAGGCAAATTGAAAATGTTAGAAGACAGACGATCAAAAATGAAAAAGCTAAGCAAAAGATATACAAGAAAAAAGACTCGACAAACATTTTTAGGAAAGAGAACAAAAGATGACAAGCATTACGGTGACAAGTGCGAAAAACCCGATGTCCCAGAAGATGTGCTAGAAAAAATTAAACAAGACTTCTTGAGCAGTTTAAAATAAAACAGATAGTGAGCGGGCAGTGATTGAACGAAAAACTATTCTTCAGAGTGCTATCGGAGAATGGCTTGAAATTTGAAAAGCTCAGCTCGCACAGTTGGCTGTCCACTATTTAAATGCTTTAAACATTTTTATTTACATATACACATATCATAAACATTACAATTACGTTATATTTACATATTTACAATTAGTTATGCGTTATATTCTACTTTAAAACTATAATATCTACATTAAAACTATACATATTTTGCATTATTTTACAGTACAATACTTTTTTACAGTTTTATTTAAAAATAACTGAAATCTAAGCATCGTCTGGAAGTTTCCGCTTCAAGAAAATTATTTTCTTGGTCTTTGTCTTCTATTCTGTTTTGTCTGTAAGAATATTCATGATCTGCGGTAGGCTCAGTAACGTCACTATCTTTATCTCTGTCATTGTTTCCATATCTGGTTTCATTATTGATGTCTGGTTGTGAACATTCTGGAGTTCTGTAAGGCTCCCGAATTTTCATGTTTCTGGAAATGCGTGGATCTAGAATCTCGGGCAACAAGCAATCCATGTAAAATTTAATTAATTTATCCTTCATTTGTTTATTCCAGAATTCATCGTCGCGCTGTATTACTTCGGTTTTCAGTTTTTCTGTTTCATTTACCCATACAGCAAACAAGCACATTTTTCTTTGTGTAATGTGTAACTGCCCTTGGATTTGGTAAAACCACGGATGTTTCTTATTAACGGTTTCACCGGATTTTGTTATTGTCCAAAAGGTTAATTTTTTGTTTCGTATCGCTGCGTCTAAACCTAATTTATTTACTGTCAAAGGACATTTTATTTCGACAATTTTGTCGTCCCCAATCAGACCATCTGGTGAAACCCCCAAGAAACACAAATCTTTATCAATGAATAAACCACAAGGTTTAATAACAATTTTTTCTTGGACAGCCAACTGTGCGAGGGCAGCTTTTTCACACTTTTGTCCATGGTTAATTGATTCTACATGATCCAAGTTCTTTTTGTAGAGAATGTCTTTTACTAAATTGGCACGAAGTGTATTAGGCCGCCGTTTTATTACTCTGCTGAAAGGGGCATGCCAAGTCTCCATACTAATTTTGGCCCACAGTGCACACCTGTACAGTGTACTGATAATTATAGTAGGCAATGGCAACAACTAATTCCTAAAAGAAGTAGTTTAAAAAAACCTTGGCATTTTTGAGTTATACATTCTTTTGTATGTCATAAACACAAGTTAATGATATATATTGTGCAATGTCATTTTATAAATTATTTTAATTTATCTGGGAGTACAATGTAATAAAACAATATTATATTTTAGTTTTATGCATTTATTCATCAATCATCATCATTATATACTACCAATACTTCATCTAAAAATTGAGCCGGTGGAAAAATATTGTTTTGATGCCGTGCCCATCCTAAATACCACAACACAGTCATTACGTGGGCACAGCACCCTACCGTTCGACGGCCTGCAATACAATTACAGTAATACTGATTTATTGCTTTACGGCCTGTAATAATTGTACTGTATAAAATATACACAAAGTATACTTTGCGACTAACATGCAGACTAGCAATTCTTGCCCTTAACAGAAAAGAATTAGGTCCAAATATATTACCCTCCATTATCCTGTTTCTAACATTTGTGCATATTTCAATATGATAGCACCCATTAAACCTCCTATGCTCGCCATAGTAGGAGCGAGCTTGTTTTAATTGGTAAGTCCCGCATGCAATCAACGTTAATTCATTTATATTTAATCTAGGAAATTCATTAATATTTTCATTGCTCACAGTAATATTTCGAAAATCTGCTCTTACTCTATTCAGATGTTGGTCTCTTACATAATCACCCAGATCATTATTTCTACTCATGTTTCGGTTCACTATATCTAATATTTCAGCAGCATCCTCTCTATCTTGGACTCTTAAACTATATTTATTAATAAGAGCAGCAGCCACGGAAAAATCAATCATAACGTGCTTAGAAGCCCTGTTGAAATATATTTGTCTGAATATTTTGAATTTTGTTTTAAAGATGCCATTTACAACCTCCACTACCCAGCGACATAACGTTACAGCCCTTGTCTCGTTAGCATCCCGAGTTGAAAGCTGGGTTTCACCTTCTTCAAGAGACAAAGGGACATGTACATTATAGCCACAACTACGTAATAATGGTAATGAGTCCCTAAAGCCTCTATCCAATATAAAGACATCCCCTGGTTGGAAAAGGCGTCGACAAGGGCTATTTTCGTTTGTGAATTCTTGTTTAAAGATTTCTGCATCAGTTGTTGTCGCAGGGTAGGGGCCAAAGACATCGATGATATAACCATCACTACATACTAGCAAAAATGGTTTTACTAAATATCGTACAAGTATCGTTACTTGTGAAGTGAGTAAGTCCTTTTTTGATAGAGATAATTTGAGCTTTTCTCTATATAAAGATAAGTTCCATCAGCAATTATAATAGGTTTTCTGTCTTCATCCCCAAAAAGGCCATTCGGAATTAAAAGATTTCTTTGAGAGATATCTTCTCTCGAGATATGGTTTAAGCCAAGATTCCTCGGGACAAAGTCCTGGTCCAATATTTCACGAGCTGTATTCATTAAATATTCTAATGTGCTTCTAGGCACTCGTAACAAAGATGCAATGCGCTCATCACTATCTCCTGTTCGCAACTTCATTAAATAGGCTGCAAGAGCAAAAGCTCCTCTGTGTTTTTCTGATAATCTTGGGACTTCTAAAAGGATTTGTTGAAATTGCTGCTTTGAAAAACCTAGATAATAGTGAACAATATGATCTGGCATGATATGTATGTTTTCAAAATCCAAATGCAAAAGCATATTTTCTTTTAATAGAGAAAATACTTCTTCAATTTGTATTGAACTAAATGTTTTAATAGGATTATATATAGATTCTATAAGTAATTCCCATGAGTTACTGCTCAAGTGATAAGAACAGATCCTACAATCTGAAGGCACATAATAATTGTAGTCGCAAAGTAAACTTACACGTAGCGATGACGGTATTAAACATCTTTCAGTTCCATTGCACCCAGGATAAAAACACTGGCGTTGTGTGCTTGGTGCTCTGATATAGTTTGGCAAGAATATATCGTTACTACCACCCAAACTCCCATCTTCTTGTGAGGTATTAACTGTTGATACTTCCTGAGGACTGTTTGCTGCTTCTGGGTCCTGTTCGACAGTAGTTTGTTCGGCTGCTCTGTCAGTCCTTCTCCAACAAGTATGACAGAGATATGTTGTTCTTGGCATCTAAAAAACAAAGAAAATATTATGCATTACAAATAAATTACTTGTTTTGAATTACTTATGATACTTTAGTATTACTTTATGATAATATAAATATTTCTAAAACTAAATATAATAGTACTAGAATATTAATACCATATAACATATAATACATATTACTAAAATTATTATACAATATTACAAACCTGACGGGGTGCTATCTGCTGTGCAATCATATTTCTAATAGCAGCTTCACGCAATGAATTTGTATTTAGTGTGTGAGAACGTCTCCTTAATAGTGACATTCCACAGCTGATACATATATGGACATGGCCAACAATAGGTCCACGGTTTGTTGGATGTCGTATCTCGTCCCAGGCGTTGCTCCAACATGCATGGCACACCAAACTATCACTGGAAACTTGTACCTAAAATGAAAGGAATTGCATATTACATTATCATATTTTATTATAAACTCAGTAGTATAAAATAATGGACATTTTGTGTGTTTTATTATTTACATGGATATAAGATTTATTTAATTTACCTGTTGCGATCCAAGCCATCGTTGTATAAGACCTCGAACTTCAGCTATTTCTAAAGTGTGTCTTCGCATCCTAGACACATTCACACAACAGTTTATACACCGAAGATCTCCACTCACAACAGTAGACGAAGACTGTTCAGAAACGCTAGATCCAGAAGGAATGCCAGGGTCGTCTGTCGAAGCATCTATCACCAAATCCAAGTTCTCGCCAATGTCGTCGTGAGTAGCGGAAGCGGAATCCATTATCAGGCCGTAGTCATCGGGTGTAGAAGAATCGCCAAAGTCAGTATCCATAGTACTAGTCGTAAAACAGAGATCAAATACAAAATCACAGAATACGTCTTTCTCAACAGCACAAAATATGAAAACAATTAATTAAACAAGAAAACGTTTTCCGGCGTCTGACACTTAGAACTGGTGTTGCCAGAACACAAAAAATAAGTTATGAGAAGGCAGACGATATTAGAAAGAAAACAATTATATATTAAAAAATATATAGGTCATTATTTTTATTTTATTTATTTGAAATCAGTGCAAAAAGTAACAATAAGTATAAATATCATATTATAGCAATATATAAATTATATTATTTCAATAAATATGATCTGACAAAATAATATTTTTAGTAAGGGCAACATTTTTATGTTAATGTACATAGAGAAAGACGTCATTTTTGACAGTTCTTCTTTACGAGCAGCGCCACATTCATTTAAAGCCTTGTCGCACTTTTATCTAGGTTCATATTCGTTTACTTGTATAGCCGCAGTACAAATGGCGCGGTCAGATCCGGCCGGTTGTGTGTTGAGTGACTAATATTTTTTATATAAAGTTGCCAAGTTGTACAGATTAATGAATACAAGGTAGAACTACTATAAATATATATATATAGCCTACTATATATATATATATATATATATATATATATATATATATATATATATATATATATATATATATATATATATATGCACTTGTGCACTTATGGGCCTAATATTGGCATTCCCCTTTATGTAGTAATAGTATGAAATTAGCTAATTAATGTCGGTTGTTTTTTTGTATGGGAAACGAACCACCTTAACTTATTTTAAATGAGGTTTGGTAAAAGCCGCCCTAAATGTAATAGTATTGTAATAGCCACAAGATGCTGGCAGAGTAATGTAGCTTCTATTCTGAATCATTCAATATCGATAATTATTATATAAATGAATAAATTAAGAAATTTTAAAAAAAACCCCGCCAAACAACTTTAAAAAGTAATGAAATAATATTTACTGCCTTTAAGTTCAAATAATTCCTAACTTGTGTAAAGTAATATTTTAGTCCATAATTATTGTTGTCACGGTGTGTCGGGGACCGCCAAGTAAACTATAACCTACAACCGTCAAGTCGCTGATTATCTCGATTCAGTTCATTTATAGCGGTCCCCCGACACACCTTGACAACAATAATTATTATGGACTAAAATATTACTTATATTATTTCATTACTTTTTAAAGTTGTTTGGCGGTTTTTTTTTTAATTTCTTAATTTAATTTTATTTCATACTTTTTAAACTTGTGTTGGTTATAGTGCAGAATAATTCCTATCAACAGAAACATATTTTCCTGATTACCATCTCTCAATGTCCTTTTCGATGAGGCCATTAATATAAGCCCAAACATGAAACCTCCACTTTGGGTTCATACGAAGCTCGGTTCCTATAGAATCCAAGTAATGCTACAGCAGCAGCATGTAAATATTTACTGTTTATATTCTGGCTGTCGCAATTAAAATGTGTCCAAACACGAAACCTCTGCTCTAAGTTGGCGAGGAGTTGGATATCCTATTGATTACCAGGTGATACTGCAGCACCAGGTCAACTTTCCATTATTATGTGTATACGTATATTGTATATTCACAAATATCACGAACTAGAATGAAATATAAAACCCATTAAACAACTGCAAGTTGCTAACGGCCTTTCGTGAACCGGATTGTCCAGCACTGAGCAGGCTGATGATGATGAATTATAGCTAAGAACACTCTCGATCGTGTCAGCTTTGAAACAAAAAAAAACTAGATCAAAATCGGTCCACCCGTTTGGATGCTACGATGCCACAGACAGATACACACACAGACAAACAGACAGACACACGCACACACACACACACATCAAACTTATAACACCCCTCTTTTTTGTCGGGGGTTAAAAATGCCTACCTACCACTGTCAATTTCTTCAGCAATAATAGGTATTTTCGTATTGATTTCTAAATACAAAACACATTATATTTGACTCAATAAATCTGCAGTGTAGCATCTATTTTTAGTAACTGAAAAATGTAACTTTAGCTCTTCCCATAGTGTTAAAATTCTTACAACAGTCGGTTCTATCGACAGCCAGCGAGTAGCACAAACTTAGAGATTTTTAAGAGGTTCGTCGCCGCAGTTACTGAGGCCGTATATCTCCTTATACTCATGCTGGCTTTTTGATGAGATTGAAAACGACTTGTAGGTCTCTCGACTCTCTTATCATAAATTCAACATGTTGTGGAATAGAGTTCTGTGACGCGTGACTGACGGCTAATTGTATGGAATGACGGATACATCTTATTAGGATTAAATGGGGTAGATTGTATTGCCTCTCGAGTATTTCGTATACACTATTGTGACACCCCGTCATCACTGCAGCGTTATCAGTCCCGACCCCTACTAAATTTTGGAGAGATAAATTGTGCGATTGTACACACTTTACTAATGATGGTACAAGACCATTGGCATCAGCTCGTTCTATAGGCTCCAGTGACAGAAAAGCAGATACAATTTTGAGCCATACTGAAATATCTTACGATTACGCCCATGAATTTTGTCACACTAACGTCTGTAGATTCATCCAAAATAAGGCTATATTTTTGGCTGCCAATATCTTTGACAAGGTTTTCTCTAAAATGGGGTGCTAGAACCTGGGTGATAATCTGAGTGCACTTTGTTCTGTGTATTTTATGGCAGCAGATTTTGAATCTGCGAACACATCTTTACACACTTCTGTCAGATGGTCTATTTGTAAAAAAAAAAACATATATCTTTGGAACTCCTTTTTTCATATATTGTTTCTGAATGGTTTTTAGTTGCACTAAAACTCGTTTCAATGTTACCCAATAATTCCTGGACACCGTATATTCTGTCACGTGAAGTGACATAATGTTGAGGGTGTCCAGAAAGTGACTCACTTCTAAGTAATTCTAGGATACGTTAAAACAATTAAATTACAAATAACGTTATACTGTTTGGATCGTTCTACTAGTAATGGCTGTTTTAATTTTGTTACTTAATGAATCACGTAAGACTTTATTAAAATGTCGTCTCCGCCTCATTTTCAGGAGCAGTGACTAGGCAACAGACGAAACCTGTACCCACTAAAGAGGAGCTTGACCTTCAGCTCGACCAGTACATGGCCAGCACTAAATCCGCTCTCGACAAGGAGCTAGAGGCGTACATGAATAACGCCATGGAAATGGAATAGTATTCTCACGTTATGTACACTTGACATGACACTTCCTCAATCATCGGTCATATTACATATACTAAACTGACTGACCTTCTAATAAATATCATCGTTGAATCTACTTCAGCAAATACTGTTCGAGTGGTGGCTTACATTTTACAAACTTTCATCATAATATGATAGTAATATTATGTCGGTGCATTTGATTGTTGCACTGGAAGATTTCAGCAGTACAATATGTTGTGAGAATTATACAATGATACGACACAGTTATACGGTCTGACTGTTACTTGTGTATGTATTAAAGCTACAATAAGAAAAAATGGTAATATCAGTATCATGTTGATGACCAAAATTATTTCGAAAAACGAGATGTCAGTCAATTTCAGTAAATGATGAAAAATATGTCAGATCAATTTTTTTTTCAGCACCAAACAAAAGTAAACATCCTAATAGTTAAATCAGAACTTTGTTATTGTAAATACGTATTTTTGTAATTATATCGAAAATGATTTTTACGTCTTGTACCACCTTTCTTTCACTATTATTGAGATATAAGGAGTGTGCAACTTTATGCGGGAAGGTGATTTATTCCCGTCCAAAACGTTATTACTACATATATTTTAGTTTAAGATTACAATTGAATAAGTTTATCATTCGTCATTGATTATTTTGTTTGAGATATTTTGTTAAAATACTGACGCTATAAAAAGGTCAGACCTTAATAATTTCTTTTGCCATGTATATGCATTTTTGTCTAATAACTACGATTTAATATTTGACCAAAATGACATCCACTCGTCAAATAAAATATAGTGTTAAGATTAATAAGGCTTGTGCATCGAAAAATTTATCTTTAAAATTGTAACGAAATAAAGTTGTTATTTTTTTTAAGTGTCGTCTAGGTTATGTTGCATGCTTCTTACACTTTTTTGACAATAATTCTATATTGCGTTTGTAAACAGCGGACGATTTAAGTTCCTAGACAATAACTACTTTTTTGCCATAAACTAAATTCTGTTACCTCATAGTTGTTTAAATGTTCTAAGTTGTATTTGCCGTGATTAGCTTTAGCGCAGCTCAAACTTTTTTTTGTAAACTGGGCCATTATAATTAATTATAACGTAAATAGTACAACTCTTTTACGTATTTTAATATAAAAGACCAACACAGGGTATGAATACTAAGATCACTTCGTAATACGCAAGCAGCGTATAAAGGTGATCACTGATCACTGATCACACAATTATTTATCAGCACGAACGCGTCGCATTTTAGAATTCGATTAAAATGATGTGACATCTCTCACATTCGTCCGCACCGTACGCGCCACATTTCGTGTACCTACTATGCGGTGCTGCCGCGTACGGTCCTGACAAATGTGCGATCAGCTTTATGAGGTGGTCTTAGTATAAGCAACCTATGCTACTTTGCATTATTTTTCGTCGTTTCGCCTTTTGACAGTTTAGTTGATTCATAAGTTTATAAACCGATATCTTTGATGTTCGTATTACTGTATCCAAACTTTTTATTACGTCTGTGACTTTATGATCAACAGTCTTTATAAAAAAAAAAACAAGTGTGTTACTTGTTCGTGGATTCGTATTTAGGTATTTCGTTTAAGCAGCCACATTCAAACGTGGTAAACTGAGGTAAAAATATAGAAATTCATTAGTTGAGTACTTTTATATCTTATTGCTGGACCATTTCTCATGTATGTATTTTTACTAAAGCAAAACAGGCCATTATGTGACTAATTTAAGTAGTTTCTTTTTTTATTTTTAAGATTTCTTCTACCTAGAAGTAATTTCGTTTATTTCTGTTTCCTAAATTGTAAATAAAATACCTATGTTAAGTTTAACATGTTTGTTCACAATAAAAGTCAATATTTTGGATAAATTTTATTGTTTTATTTTGAGCGATTATATATACCCGGGTACTGTACGAATAATTTTTAATTATTTGGTACCGTCCGAACTATTTTATTTAATTAGTCCAGCAATAAACAAAAATCTGTGTAAGCAAATGCTGTTTTTTTATATTGATTAATAAGGAACTCAAGTCAATTTCATACAGGTTTCCAAGCATCCGAGTGGGTTTTTTTTTCATACTTATAAGTAATTTTGACTTTTTGTCTAAAACTGCCGGTACGATATATTTCTTGGCATTGTTTCCACTTCTGATTCTTTGATAAGGTACTTTGATTTTAAGGATTTTCCGCTGTTTTATCGTCTTCAAACTAATCGTTCATCTGTCACGAACTGTCAAAGCATTTTCGTCCAATTTCCGATCATTTTCCAATTACTCTCATTAAACTGAATATATTATCTAAAGAAATTACCATGAAAGCTATATATAATATAATATAATTAGATTTTTTAATAAATAAGCTATTAGTGGCGCAAATACACATAATTTTATATTTGAAACAAAATACTAAATCGGTGGTCAAAGTAGAAATAGCTACTTTTGAAAAGTTTTAGAGTAAGACGCCCATTTTGGGCGCTTGACAGACGCGAGGCTAATTTAAATAAATTATTAATTTATCATTAAACGATTTGTTTTTGAATCGCTTGATAGGTTTCTTTCTGGAAGGTGAACCGATAGTTTGTTGTTGTTCCTTTTGGTCATCCTTCTTGTTTCATCGCTGGTTGAAGGATAATTATTTCTATTTATGCTCGTATATTTTTACCGACGTTGTGCGTGTGTGAAGGGGTAGCGAAGTACGTCGAGGGACCCGAATTGGCAATTTATCACAAATGCATTACTTTCCTTATTATCCTAATTCTTCCTGAACCAGCATTGCACTTTAAAATGTCCAGTCTTACCGCAGTAAAACCTGTTGTTTTGTCCTTCACCTTTTACCCGACTGCCGGGAGGGTTATGTTTTTATTGTTGTTATTATTTTCACACTCACCAAAATGTAAAAATAATAATCCAGTCCAAATCTGTTGCACTTATGGCACTTTATATTCATTTTATTCTTCACTACAAATGCAGATAAGCCTGCGAGTCGTTTTTCTCTTTTACTCGCTCTTCTTCCACGATTAGTCTTTCAACTAAATTGTCCTAAATTGTCATCAGGCAATGACATTAATATTTGTGTAATTAGTAATTACAAACTTATTTGAGACCTCTTCGCCTCTATGTTTGAGTTAATTTTGAAGTTCCTGAATCTTGGATACGAATGTAGATATTTCAGTGCCTGCTTTATATTTATATTGAGAGAAACGCTGTTGTATTATGTAATGTTTGTCTCGGTTTTCTGCTCATAAACACTTTGTAACTTTTTCCATATTTCTGCCCATTTTGAGCGTGAAATAATATGTAACATTACATTCTCTGTCATCCTTGGAACTAGTAGTGTTTAAGCTTTCGTTCTCCCAGGCGATACGTGCAGAACCTTCTTCGAGATTTTCAGTTTTTCTCTACAATATCTAACCAGCCTTGGCCCCGTAGCTATGTACTACAGTCTTATAGTCTGGAACTTCCAGATGTTCCAGTTACTTACTACTAAAGAACAATAATTAAGAAAAATTACCGGACTAATAAATGCAGACCAAAATACCAGCCTCTGCTTGGTACAACTAATATATATCCTGTGCCTCTGCTCTAATTGTCCCGCCATTCTTCTTTTTTTCATTAAAACAAGAAAATAATATACCCGGACGAATAAATAAATAAGAAGTACAGTACAGTACAGCCACGGAAATTTTAACAGTCAGACATATAATAATTAACTTGACTAGTTTGTGCGATTCTACAAAGGAAAGCGCTTCAAAATTGCTAAAGATTCTGCATAAAAAACAATGAAAACGAAGGTAATTTATTATTAACACATACATAGAACTTATAGAACAACATTAAATTTTGGAATCCAAACGGCAGGTACTAACCATCAAGAAGTTTTCAAGTCTGCGCCCCGGACACATTCCGTCAGTATACAAACAATATCATCTTGGGTATTACAAATCTCACATAACGGATTGGGAGCTTTTCCCATAAGAAAAGCAAACTTCTTTGACGGAATGTGCCAGGCACGCAGCTGTAATGCGTAAAAAGTTAGGTCCTTTCTGTTTAACCCGCATTAACCGATCCATGTCCTGTACGTGCTTAGTAATAATAGCGTACCAAATGCCCTTTTCTTAGCACCTTTGATTAAAATACTCCTGTCAATCTTTGAAACATTTCTTTTTAATAATTTATATGAAAAGAAGTCGCTATGGTTCCACGTCCAATGGTTCCACGTCAATCGGTGTAGGTACAGGTAAATTTTTATGCGTCCAATAATTACTAGATGAGGGTTATAAGAGAGAGGACAGCTTACTAAGAAAGTGACAACCACTGATAGACTTTAAATAAATAAATATAAATAAATAAATAATAATAAACTTTAATATGAATCTGTCTGCTGCTGCGTAGGGTAACTCAATGAAACACCCACACTGCTGTTGTAACTCGGTTTATTCGAAACTAACTCGGGCTTATATAGGCTCACATTACGTTTTCGATAGCGTGATGTAGCGGATTACAATATTTGTATAGTGCCATCTGTTATCACATGCTATAACTAAAATAACATCTATCGAACTAACACTTCTAATATAGGCAGCCTAGATAATATGAACCTTTACTGGGTGGTATCTTTATAATGTCAACGTTCTCAATCGTTAATATTACTTTCTGTTCTTATGTCACACGTCACACCTCTAAATCGATTAAACATCCCGCCCACCAAAGGACTCGTTCCTTTTCAAACTTATAAAAAAGAACATAGTTAACTTACGTCTTGTTGCTATTACAAACTTGTTGAAAATGTTCACTTCGACAAACTAACACGTACATGAATAGTTATAGCGATACCTACCTTATCATGGAAATAACGACAATATTACTTACAACACACTAAATGTAATATAAGGTAAATTATCTGCTATCAATCTAACTCACAATAAAGTACAGACACACAAGATATAAGTTTGTTTAATAACTCAAATTAAACAAACTTATTAGGCTTTTCGCAACGAACACAACTTATTACATGGACGTTCACAGATAGCATTTTTGGTTTTAATACTAAGTACTCTGGTAAGGTTGTCTTTACCTGCATGGTTTTAACTACTCTTATACAGTCTATAACTGGTGAAAATATATTTTGATCTCAAATACTACTGTGGGAATAATGCGGCTAGTGGACGAGGTAGCCGATAAGGCGATGCTGGCTGGGGCGGTGCGGAGGGGCGGGGAGTGATGATGATGAAGGAGGCGTGTTCTGTCGAGGGTCACCAATGTGGGAATAATGGAGTGGTGGCCAAAGGAAAATCTTCCGACCGAGCGAGGTGTTATGATCGGTCAGGCCGAAGCCCACGTGATACATTTCAGCTGTCGTATATATACCGACGCGCTTAGAAAACTTCGATAGCGCGATGCAGGAATGTTAGGCGAATTGTGGGTACCGCCACACTACAAAATCAACAACTTGTGGTACAACCTACAACCTACAGCCAAAAAAATTTTGAGTATAAATTTTTTTTACTAAATTTACTACTAAATATTTAAACACTAAAAAATATATAAATAAATAGTAAATTTACTACAAAATATTTTAATCCTAAAAAATAATTTTTAGAGTTTAAATATTTTGTAGTAAATTTAATATTTATTTATATATTTTTTAGTGCTTTACTCTATTTTTTAGTGTTTAAATATTTAGTAGTGAATTTAGTAAAAAAAAAATTTTACACAAAAAAATTTTTTTAGTGTTCAAATATTTTGAAGTTAATTTTTGTACAGGAACCTAGGTAATTACTATTTTAAGCTGAAAAATAACTCAAAAATGTTAAATATTTTCATATGAGAAAATGATTTCGGTATTACGTATGTATGAGAATTTCGAGGGTAACCCGGGCTCTTAAGGCCTGGAGGCCTACCACGGAACCGTTTTGAGACTCAAACAATCGGACGAGAATCCCGCGTCCTGCTCTAACAACGTCATTTTACGTTTGTTAGAGTAGGACGCAACATTTTCGTACGATTGTTTGAGTCTCAAAACCGTTTCGTGGTACGGGCCCTGATTACATTTGCCGAGTGAGCGAGACTGCCCTGGGCCGAGCACTTGATGCTCTCGGCCAATTTAATGGGCCTAGAGAGAACTATTATTAACTTTATACTTATAACCAGAACACTGAGACGCCAATGCAATGTAGGTACTATCAGAGAAGTTGATTCTAAGGCTGATGGCGGATCAACGTGATTTTGTCTGTTTATGTCAAACCCAGCCGACAGAAAATTCATCTGCGCAGGCCGCAGGCATACCTGCATAGGTGACCTCTCCGGTAGACCGTAGCACGCATGGCTTACATAACATTGTGTTGACACAACCCGACCAAAAGATGTAGGTCCGCCATCTGCCTATGAATCAATTTCTTCAATGGTACTGTATGACGTGTAATCAAGGCGGATAGCACAATAGACATAACTACCAGTACTTCGATTGCTAAGAGACGGACGAGTAATAATATCTGTCATTTATTTCGGGTTTCGCCAGGATAAGTTAAGGTGACGCCGCGTTAAAGTAAGAAACCGTGTTGGATATGTCTTAGATTGCTTGTTTTCTATGAGAGGCCGGGCCGGCCTCTCATAGAAAACAAGCAATGGAACAGCAAAAAATGGAAAGGGCGTAAGCGACAAAATGGTTTTTGTCGCGTAATTTAAAAACCATAAATACATTTCATATAAGCTATGCACATATTAAAGTGTATGCTTCAACCAATTTATGTACAAATTTTGGAACCTTAAATCACTCTCCTCTGTTGGAAAAATAGGAATCCCTTTTTTTACAGAGGTATTTTCGATTGATAATTCTGTGTTATAAAAGTTGTCCAATCGTGTTATGCTACGGGCAATTCAAAGACAAAGACATGATGAATACTGACAATGAACTTTAGTTTCTTAGCTTTAGTCATTGCTGAGAAAAATCGGCATCGCTACAGCCAAATTATCAAGGCGTCGCCTTAAAGGCTGGCACGCTGGCTGGTATAATTTATTTTTAAAAATAAGATTTTGAAATTGAATTCTGACAGTTTTCTTTGCATGTGCCAAAATATAAACAACAACTAAATTTGTAGGTAACGACCCTAGCGACGACTTTTGTCATAATACGTCAAATTAAAAAAAAATTACATCAGTTCTAAGTCGGCATACTCTATCATTCTGTCTACTCTGCGGATAGTGCGGATGCCCGGTTCAGAGTTATTCTATCTCCAACAGGGCTTCACGCTGATGACACAAGGTTCATCTTCGTACAAACTATACAATGTATAATAACTCTTCTGTATGAAGCGCCTCTCGGTGCTCACATACACGATTGAATATTGATGGTGGTGTTCGGGCGAAACTCGTTGGTCCGGTAACAGCGGCAAAGAGTGGCACGCAGAGGAGTCAGGAGACAGTCTTGCCAGGCATTGCTGGAAGATTTCGATGCGGTTGTTTCTCAGTAATTCGTGGTAAGTACTTATTAAAAAAATTCCTATGCAAATCGCAAAAATAGCGGCAGTTTTCATTTATTTATTGGTTTAGTATAAAGAAGTACCTAAGCCATATTATTTTAGACATATTTTTTACATTAACACTCTAGATAACGCCCGCAGCTCCGTTACGCCGAAATTTCGTGTCACCAAACAAAATTGTACCCATATTTTTTTCACAAGACAAAACTATTATACGTCCTTTCCCGTCTTTACTTACAATTGTTTGTATATTACTTATTTTGCAAATAAAGTCTTTGAATCTCTCATACTATCTGCATACAAAACTTTCATGTAATCGGTTTAATCACTTTTAAGCGAGAAGAGATTACAGACAGACAGTCACATTTATAATGTAAGTAAGGAGAAGAATCCTTATTTCTATCCTTATCTACTTGTTAATAAACTTTTCTTGTTTAGGTTAAACCAGGGTATAATCGGCCTCACCGGTGAAACGAGCGCGTAGGCACAATCACTTCGCGGTCGCTCGGCGCGCTTAATCTATGCTGTAGAATGCCTTTCTTCTTTCGCCAGTCCGTTTCTCCGCTCGCGCGCGACCAGACGCGCCATGTTAAGATGGCCACGATGACCAGTGCCCTACTTGTGTTGCTCCTGCCCATCGTCCGGGCCCAGGACGAGTCCTTCGCCAGCTCCTTCTTATCAGGTGAGTTTCGGGGTCAGAGTAGCTCTCATGTATAGCCTATAGATGGCAGCGTTCTATGGCGTCCTAGGGGCGGCAGCGTCCTAGGATGGCGGCAGAGTTCGTACTAGAAGGCGGACATAACTAATTTGGTCGCGTTAAGTCAAACCCATCGACCGATCACGGCTAACATAAGCCCACCAACTAACGTAGGCCCGTCAACTGCCTAGGAATCAATTTCCTCGATGGTACATAGGGGCGGCAAAATTAAAGTGGCCTCATAAAAAATATAAATGCGGCCCGGTCAGACGGTCAGGGAGCCAATTCTCAGGATGTGAGAAAAGTTCATCTTCGGAAAAATTACCCAATTATGAGATTTTTACGAACGTAACACAGTTTGTGTATTCTCAAAACTTCACATTCGAAATATTTCGTGCAAATATCGCTCGAGTCGAACGAGTGGGACCGGTTATAGATGTTCGGATTCGTACACCACATGTGGCCGCTTGGGAGTTGAAGCGGTCGAAACCGGTTTCTTGCACGATACAATTTGTTGCTAATAGTTTGTGTATTCTCAAAACTTCACACTCGAAATATTACGTGTAAAGATCGCTCGAGTCATACAAGTGCTAGGGACCGGTAGATGTCCGAATTCGTACACAAATTCACCCTATAATTCCTATAATTGGTGGATATGTAGCAAAGTAGTTGTCTAGTAAATAAAATATGATGAACAAATATTCGTGCTTGTGTTTCTTTTACGATATAATTACATACTTATGAGTTAAGTACTTATAAGTTTAATTTAGGTATAATTTCGTTAAATTAGAGTAGCTTGTACTAATGAGTATTCTGTGGAGTAGCTGAATTAGACTAATTTTATCAGAATTTTTATTCTATTATATAGTATAATTTTTTGGATAATTACGTTTATCATAATATTAATTCATACTAATATAATAAATGCGAAAGTGTGTCTGTCTGTCTGTCTGTCTGTCTGTCTGTCTGTTACCTCTTGACGCCCAAACCGCTGAACCGATTTTGCTGAAATTTGGCATGGAGATACCTTGAGTCCCGGGAAAGGACATAGGAATTAACAGGATACTTTTTATTCCGATAAAAGGTACGGTTCCCGCGCGATAAACGAGTTTTGGCGCAACGGAGTTGCGGGCGTAATCTAGTATTTAATATAACAAATAAGTACTTACTAATCTTCTTATCGTCATAAAATTCTTGGAAATCTATTGTTAGCGTTAGAGTAAGCAGTGGGTCGCGGTCTCACTCGCGTCGCGGTCGCCTCGCACTTGCACCGACAAGTCCCGAGTGGTCCCGAAAAATCCCGACGGAACGGCGTATGCGCGCCTAGCGAGTCGCGGCGACTCGGGCAGTCTCGCGCCCGCTTCCGATTATGAAAGTTGCGAATTTTGATATTACTTAATACTATAGTGAATAGTGATATTATAAAATCAATTATTTTGTATGCTTTTACTAGAATACACATATAATATATTATCAGTCACACGTTGCAAAATTTGTCCAAGCGTTTTTTTGCCGAATCGGAATACAAAATAATGTCTATGGCCGGAACACCTCGATAGTTCGATTGGTAATTATTGTTCTATTGGTCCCCAGAATACGGGTTTTATGGATCATTCGAACTTGTCAGTAGAAATGAATAGTTCATGAAATAATTCTGCGAGGATTTAGTTGTTAACTACAAATTATTATATTATATTATGCATTGAGATATGAGTACTACGTAAATATATGGCAAAATAACCGCAAAACAACTTGCCGGGATAGCTAGTAATATTATAAAACCAATTATTTAGTAAGCTATATTTACTACAATGTACGTAAATATCTTCGCACGTTGCAAAATGTGTCCCAGCGTTTTTTTAACGCCGAAACAGAACGCAAAATAATGTCAATGGCAGGAACACTTCGATAGCTATCGGTCCCCAGAATACGAGTTTTAGGGATCATTCGAACTTGCCAGTAGAAGTGAATAGTTCATGAAATAATTTTACGAGCGAAAAAGTTCCCATCCTGAGAATTGGCTTCCAGATCGGAATACCGGACCGCTAAGCACGTAACGGATTTCTATGCATAATGTTTTTGCCGATTTCGTTGAGGCACACAGCACACTTATGCTAACGAATGGATCTGAACATGAATGAAATCCAATTTAGCCACAGATTACTAAATGGTTACTAGGATTTAGCTAAAAAAGTTTTTAAGAAAACCAGATTATGCACTCAACCCCGTTGCGCCAAATTACCGCGCGGGTATTTTTTTTTTATTAAAAATATCCTATGTCCTTTCCCGGGTCTCGAAGTATCTCTATACCGTACAGGAAAATTCGTTCAGCAGTTCGGGCGTGATGAACAAACAGATAGACGTACACACAATACACATACGCATTTATAATATTAGTATGGATATATTTTTAAGAGCCTATGCTGTCCCACTGCTGGGCAAAGGCCTCCCCCAAAGTCTTCCAGTTCTCTCGATCCAACGCAGCCGTAGGCCAACCTGGCTCGTATTTGTCTAACTCATCGCGCCATCTTTTTCGAGGCCGGCCACGGCGGCGTCGTCCATCATCTGGTGCCCATCCTTTGGTGATGGATATTTGTTTAACAAAAATCTGATGCCAATAAATGACTGCCAACGATCGAGTTTTGCCCTCGCAATGTATAAAGTATGTTTTTAAAAAAAATTAACTTTCTTCAAGGAAATGTTCATGGATGGATAATAATCTTGTCCAATTATACATAACGCCTTTAACAATAAATAGATCCACCTACCTACTGCAGATGTTATAGTTTAATAACTTCAAATGTTATGTCGTCGTCTCTGATACACTGTAGTCTTAGTTCTGTCTACTCTGCTATAGACTAGGGCAAACCATTGTACAACTTTAAAGCCTATATAATATTATACAAAATAAGGACTATTTAATTAACAAAAGAGCTATTACTTATTTCATTATTTTTATTGCTTACTTATTTTAATAATAATATAATAATATCTATGGACGCTTCACACCACGTCAGTCTGGCCCTGTGCTAAGTACCTAAAGGACTTATGTTACGGGTACCAGACAACGGAAACATTTTTAATACTTTTATACTTTACATATATTTAAGATTTTTATTATATAATACACATATTTAATACACATCCATGACCTTGAAAAATGTTTGTTCCGTCAGCGGGATTCAAACCCTCGACCCCCGGCTTGAGTTACCAACAACAGCCCACAACTGAGCCACAGAGGTCGTCAGTTATTCAATATTATACTTAGGGCCTGTTTCACCGCTTCGTGATAAGTGCTGGATAGGCTATCCACCGCTTAACTTGACAGATAGAGTATGGAGAATCTGTCAAAAAAGTTGTGGATAGCCTATCGGCGCTTTGTCAGGAAGTGGTGAAACAGGCCCTTAATCATAATAATATAGTATTTTACTGGGCAGACAAAATCTAACTGTGATTTTGCCATAAATTACTGCTTGGAGACTGCATTTCTGATCTGTGATCTCCCATATTGTCTTGTTAGATTTTAACGACTTTAATGGAATATAACACTGCGATCCTCGTTTTAAGTTAATTTTAACATTCATTAGTGTTTCTGTGAGACCCATGAATCATCTACTCGTTACAATAAAAGTGAATTTTTTTGTTAGTCTTTCTTAATTCGAGAACGGCCGGACTGTTGTGAGTTCTGGCCAATTTTAGGCCGTGTTTCCACCTGCAAGTAAACTCGCGGAAGTCTTGCGTGAGTTGCTTGCAATATTGTTTACATTTTATACTAATTCCTGCAAGTCGTGCGAGAAGCTCGCGGATAAATGCTATACGAAACTAGACCGTATATCTGCGGTGACCTGCAGCGAGAGCTGTCGCGAGTCCTCGCAGACATGTTTAGACATGCTGTCGCAACTACTCGCAGGAAGCGCTTGACGAATTGTCGCGACAGCACTTGCTACTGGGCTTACACTTGCAAGCTGCTGTCAGACAGACTGTCAGACACTTCTCGCGACAGTTGTCTTGCAGGTGGAAACACGGCCTTAGTCTTGAAATATTTGTGGAAGCCCGGGAAAGGTTTATAATAGGAGGAAGTGATACCTGCGAAGTTCATCGAAAGTCTAGTATTTTTTTAAAATAAAACAATTAACCATTAGCCTGTATACAATTACGAAAGATAAGGCCAAATATATAATTTACTAGCTGTTGCCCGCGACTTCGTCCGCGTGGACTTCAGTTTATAGTTGTTCCCGTACATCGATTGAATAGTTAACGCGCAAATCATAAAGATACATTTTGTGGGAACCGTACATTTTTCCGCGACAAAATATATCCCTTGTCCTTCCCGAGACTCAAAGTATCTCCATAGTCATACCAAAATTCATCAAAATCGATTGAATAGTTAACGCGCAAATCATAAAAGTATATTGTGCGGTAACCGTACATTTTTCCGGGACAAAATCTATCCTATGTCCTTTTCTTAGACTCAAAGTATATCTACTTATACCAAATTTCAGCAAAACCGGTCCAGCTGTTTACGCATGATGTCGTAACCAAGGGAAATATGGATGCATTTTTATTATTTATAGACGTTCCGCGCGGCTTCGCCCGCGTAAATTAGATATTTCACAGACAAATTAGTCCACAAAAAATAGCCTATGATCCTTCACGTGCTCTACTTCCTATCTGACCCAAATAACAGAAAAATTGCTCTAGTAGTTCGTGAGATAAGCCCTTTCAAATAATTTCCCCCGTTTTTTCACATTTTCCTCTATTTTTTGCTCCATTAGGCTTAGCGTGATAAATTAATATAGCCTTTAGCCTTCCTAGATAAATGGGCTATCTAAAACTGAAAGAATTTTTCAAATCGGACCAGTTGTTCCTGAGGTTAGCACGTTCAAATAAGCCCTTTCAAATAATTTTCCCGCGTTTTCTCCACATTTTCCTCTATTTCTTCGCTTCTATAAGTCTTAGCGTGATAAAATATAGCCTATAGCCTTCCTTGATAAATGGACTATCTAACACTGAATGAATTTTTCAAATCGGACCAGTAGTTCCTGAGATTAGCGCGTTCAAACAAACAAACAAACTCTTCCGCTTTATAATATTAGTATAGATAGTGCTGTTAGAATTGTTTTTAATTGACCCGAGGCTGATGATGATGAACGAAAACATACACTTTCTAATAATTATTAAAATTCTACTACATGTATGAAATAAACCCGTTTTAACGCGTAAAAGTTAAAATATTAACTCATGTTTCTGTCGAACCGTTACTTTTCTTTTTTACTAACGTTTACGAAACTTGAATGCTAATTCGATATTTACATAAATCACAGGCATGCCCGAAATAATTGTACTATCAGAGAAGTCGATTCGTAAGCAGATGGCGGTTCTACTTATTTTGGTCGCGTTATGTCAAACGCATCCGACAGATCACAGCTATAAGCTAGAAACGAATTATCGGACGCATCCATAAATGGCGGCCGATGGATGCGGCTTAAAAATGTGCGCGGTTCATCCGCGGACGTCAAAGACCTAACCTATAGGTATGTCAATGGCAGACGTCCGCGGATGCAAAAACATCCGGCCAGCCAGATTCTGTTCGGACGTCCGAACGCTCAAGGTCGCGTCCGTGACTTATGTCAGACAATGTGCACAGTTTAGCGTATTTTGTATTGATCAGATAGAAACAAGCCGCATCCGATGAAAACGTCCGCGGACGTTCGTCCGATAGTATGTTCCCAGCTTTAAATTGATATTATCCGACCAATGACGTAGGTCCGTCAACTGCCTATAGATCAGTTAACTAAAGCTGGCACGTTCACAGTGCTGTCACTTATGCAATTTCACTATACAGTATGTTTAAAAATATAATATGTTTGCATCATGATAAAAAATGTTAAACAAGTATTTTTAAATAATCCAACTCAAACCCGCGACAGTTTTGTGATTTTTGCTGTAAAAGGTTTATAAATTGGAATTACTTTTTACCACTTTAATATGAAATAGTTGAGTAAAAAAATATGTAACTCGGCAAAATTTTAGAGAAAATGGGCAAACAATTGCTGTTAATTTCGGCAACTTGGAGCTGTAATTCATAAAAAGAAAACGACAGAAATAATCTATAGATAAAATTCTATCCAATTCGAGAAAAAAGAAAAAAAAAGCAAATTGTGCCAAATACACGATTCAAAACAACCAAAATCTCACATTATATTACTCGCCGCAAGGTTCGAGTCGGCTTTCCGCGCTTAAATATATTTTAAATCTAATAATATATTTTTTGTAAGTCTAATAAGGGAAAAAAAACTACGATCGAATGTCAAACAAAAACTCACACTCGGGCATCTGGATTGCCTAAAAGATAAGCGCATTATACTTGGTTTTAGTGCCTGTCCACATTCTCTATGATAATATTCTGCTATAATAATAATTTATCACACTTAACGCAGACATGGTAAGATAATATCTACGTATGTCAGTAAGATAAGAAGACGTGAGTGGAAGAATCGTACAAGTAACATTTCGTAACATACGGACAATAACTCATTTTTCCCTAATTACTTTAATAAAACTTGTAACTTATCTACTTCATAAGCTAGTTAATATATCTGGCTACACATATAATCCATAGTTTTTCTATTTCAAATAGTTTTTCCGGCCCTAAAGCCTCCATTTAAGGGTGAGGCCGCCAATTTTTGCTGATATGACGCAGAAAAATTTTGCGAGAGAAAGAAAATCTACGCTGCTTGTGACGTTGGAGCACCTAAATTATAGGGAATTTATTTCTACGCTATCATAGCGTTGAGAAATATGCCGTTGGAGCACCAAAATGATAGCGTAGAGGCTACCATAGCGTAGAGAAAATCAAAATTATCTCTGTAAATAATACACAATGCCGTTTGTATTATAGCCCCAAACATGGCCGTTTTGACTACTCACATGATGCATTAATCGTTTTAAGTGAAACAGTAATACTTACATTTGTATCACAAAAAAACTTCCTTTGAAAAAACTGTGTACACAGCCCGACTGAGGTTCAAATGTGAACTGTCGAGAAATGGCGAATATTACGAGATTTTCCATAGAATACGTAAAAACTCAGCGTTGCCACTTCCCGATTTTACCTTCCCTAACACCCAGCGATAACTATAAATCGGTATTATTGATGACGTTTAAAATGTGGGGTAGAATTGATGTTTCCAACGATTTATTTGATTTGAAAATGTTTATAAAGAAAGTTATCTTAAAATACTATAAGAATTAGATGAGGTAATAGCCATTTATTTAAGTATTCATAACATATCCGATTTATCTTCAAATCTGTCATACTTACTGCTACAGCGACAGTTAAAGTGCACCTCTTCCACGGCGGATTGTTTCTTACCTTTTTTATGTTTAATTGTAAATATATTTTTAGACTATTATTGGAACTCAAATAATTCTAATGCATGCGTGAGCACTTTGTTTTCTTCGTAAGAATCAGTTTTCGAGCATAAGATAAACACAATACTTTTTAAAATACAAAGGGCGGAGAAAAATAATTGCAAAATCAGCATGTTACTTACCTTATTCTTCCACTCACGTTTTCAATTATGTACTTACATATTGACTGACTGACTAACGAATGACTTTCCAAAACTATCAGCAAAAATAATCAACCACAGAGCATTTATGTTTACTAAACTTGAGTGTATTTCCTTATTATAAATAGTAGTCGTTATATAATAGTAAATAGTACATTGCAGCATTATTATACTTATAATAATTGTTGTTATTACTTATTTCCCACGATCTGCTACACTTGACCCCGTGTGAAAAGCCTACGGGGACGTAAATAATAGTAGTTATTACAGACAATTTACGTTAAGCGTAAAAACACTCAGGGTGGGTAATCAACTCCGCTGCTAGTTACTGCGCAGGAGAGGGCAAGTCATTACTCATAAAGTATAGTTTTCACAGAGCCAGTACTGGCTGCCAATAAGACTGGCAGCCAATATTGGCTTGGTATATGCCACGTGTGAACAGTTTTTCAAGCTAGGCCAAACTGTTCACACGCGGCATACTGGTGTATGAACCAAGCCAATACTGGCTGCCAGTCTTATTGGCAGCCAGTACTGGCTCTGTGAAAACTATACTTAGTCACTGTTATAATATTTGAGTTATCATAATTCAAGACGTAGTGGAAGAATAAGTAACATGAAAAAACTTCCCGTTTTTTTTGCTTAAATGGAGGCTTTAAGGCCGGAAAAAATATTTGAAATAGAAAAACTCGGGATTATATGTGTAGCTAGATAAATTAGCTATATTATGAAGTAGATATAAGTTACAACTTTTAGTAAAATAATTAGGGAAAAAATTAGTTATTGTCCGTATGTTACGAAATGTTACTTGTTCTATTATTATTATGTTCATCAAAATGACCGTGGCGACATGAGTAGCAGCCGCAAAGGAAGATCTTCCGACCGAGGTAGCAGGTATGCTCGGTCAGGCCGAAGCCCGTGTTAGCATCATACATAGTTCCGACTCACTGGGACTTCACTGCAACAGTTCCGATTCACTGCAACTCCCTGGCACTGTCAATTCGAGTGCCAACATTTCAAATGCTAGCGAAAATCTAGTGGGCTTTGTCTTGACCGAGCATAGACCAGTTGACAGAAGATCTTGATGGCCGCCACGCATATTCTCACAGATCGATAACTATATACATACTTTTCTTGGGAATGCCTTAACCATTTAACCAAGTCAAATGTGGCAACGAGAGAACTGAGAGCCAAGTTATCGATAAAATATGCCATACTGACATATTTTATCGATAAGCCATCATAACATTAATAAGTAATGTATTGTGTTTAACTAACAGGACCGACATGTACTTGCTATAAAGGTCCTATAAATAAAATAGAAAAAAACATTAAAGGCTCGGACGCTGGTGTTGGGACACATGTATAGTAGCAGCCTTTAAAGACATACAAACAGCCTTTGCCTGATAGGGACCTTAATGGTCCATGACGATGCGCTGATCAGATGAACGTATGTGACGTTTGGTCACGGCCAAGCAGTCCGACTCCTCGGCCGTTCACCCTCGAGAAAACAGCAATCAGCCACGTGGTGATCTACACTCTATTACAGTACATTTTGATCTGAGTGCTAAGAATGGTAGTAGTATGAATGCTACTATGAATGTAAACAAATCGTCCAAAAAATAGATAAATAACACTTTATTCGCATATTAAGCCAACATACACTGAAACAAAAAAAAACTAATAAAATAAACAAAGAAACACAAAAAATATATGTAAATAACCAAAACATAAAAATAAAAAATGGCATTGGTATCGCGAAATGTCGAAAAGGATTCCCACTCAGGTGTCTGGTGTGGTAAATATAAAACAATAAAGAAAATCATGGCATTAAGGTTCCTACATTTTACTATTTAAGTGCCAGAGTTATTTGATGAAAGATGTGATACTTACATTAGAAAAGAAACAAATAGCGCATCTTTGCAACCGAACTTTACTAAATTGGTGGTTACTGAGCATGTGTTTTGAACTAGTTCGCGACGCTGATTTTCAGTAAGCGCCATTAAAAATCAAATTGATAAAACTCGTCAGATCATTCACTAGATATTATCCTTTTGTTTGCTTCTAGCAAAAGAGAATAGAAAATACTAAATAGCTATTTTGCAACTTGTTATAATATATTTATTCCTAATATCTAATATCTATTGATACAGTACAGGAGCCAACCATTGGCATTTGGATGAGCACTGTAAGCATGTTCAGCATCAAGTACTTACCATTAATTTGTATGTTGTAGCATCGTGTAAGCAAGCACTGATTAGTTTTCTCTTCTCTTCTTTATCCGGTAATAATTGCAGGATCGATTTTTTAATAAGTATACTATCAGAGAAGTTGATTCCTAGGCAGATGGGGAACCTACGTAGTTTGGTCGCGTAACGCGTTACGTCAAACCCAGCCGATATATCACAATTAACATTGAATTGTCATGATCCGACCAAAATATGACGTTGGCCTGTCAAGTGTCAACTGCCTAGGAATCAATTTCCTAGATGGCACATTAAGCCACTTTATTTCCGCCGCCCCATGTACGAAATCTGCTGCTCCCCTAAGCCATTAGCCACGGCCTATACAGCCTATTTATAAAGCCAGGATTTCTTTATTGGTACTTATTAAGTCTAAGACCTGAATAGTTACTAGTAATAAGGCCTTACCTAGTAATAAGGCCGCCATTGTGACAACTGACACCTATGTACAATACCCGCAATAAATATTGCACATCGACCTTTGGAAAGAGACAATCGGCTAATTTCGGTTTCATAGAGCGTTATCTCTTACGCACGAAATTATGCAATATTTATCGCCGGGTACAGTAATATTTTTTTGTTTCTATTTGTTTGGATTTTCTGTATTGTGTGCACAATAAAGAATAATTGAATTTGAATTGAATATTTGAATAGTTACATAAATAATGTTTAATGTTAGTATAGTATCATTACGCTATTATCTCTTAAACGGGATCTAAGCAATAAATCATTTCATGTAAATATAATAATTTGCGTGCCTGTACGTACGTGCGCCTGTGGTATTTCACTTTCAGTTTAATTCTGTAGCTCGTCGTTTCTTTTATCCAAGAATTTAAATTCCTAATTCTCATAATCTCTACGAGAAATATAAAAACAGAGATTATCAGACGATACTGTTTTGCTGATAAGTCAGAAGATTCTTGGTTTTGAAAATGCCTTTTGTAATAAGATATGCACATGGGTATTTCTTATCAATTTTCGAAATTTTAGTCCCGAGTCATTGGTTCTGAGTCATATGCATTAACTATGTAAGTCTTTTTTTATTTCAATGTACGCGGTCTATACTAATGTTGTTGAAAAATAAAACATATTATCTCTAAAGAAAAAAAGATATGGATACTTTGTTACCGTTAAAGTCATTCCCTCACATTGTCCCTCAGTACAAAAACATTACTAAAATGCTATTCATCCCAAATATTCCTTATAATAAATATTCCTTATAATAAAATTGTTGTTATTGTCTATAAAAACTTCCATCTAACTACGAAAAACTTATAAAAGCAATGATTTGATTTTAAATATGTTCCGACAAATAAAATCATTCCCTCGCCCTATTACGAATATTTGATTTCTGAACGTATCGAACGATATTCAGGAACGCATCCTTAAGTTTTTATTACTTGGCAACACTCTTAAATGATTCAAAATGGCGAATTCTCCTCAACGGTAGGTAAGTTTGGGAAACAACACATTAAGTAAAAAAATATTAAGAGTTACATTTATGGCGATCATTACCTTACGTCACATGTATTAAGCATTTTAGTATACAGGGTGTAACAAAAATAAGTGATAATACTTGAGGATGTGTACGTGTTCCTTGTAGAGAGTTCACTGTGAAAGTAGCAGCGCTGAAAGACCAAATTTTTTTCCACTTTTGTATGGGCAAGGGCCCGAGCGTCACGAGTTTCCCCATACAAAAGTGAAAAAAAATTTTGTCTTTCAGCACTGTTACTTTCACAGTGACCTCTCTACAAGGAACACGTACACATCCTAAAGTATTATCACTTATTTTTGTTACACACTGTATATGTTGATAATTTGTCTTTTTAATGCGTTTTTGGGAGTAAAATGTATATCCGAAATGGAAGTAGTGTTTTTGTAGTTTTAGTTAAAATTCGTCATTCCCTCACCATCATTCCCTCATCAAAGTTAATGGTGGATCGTATAGATAAATTCAATAAAGCTATAATAATGGGGGACCAACACGTGAAATTATTTCAATAATTTTTGTAAATTTAAGATCATCGAATTTCGAAATTTCTTGATAATTACCCACATAATGAATTTATCGGTGACCGTGTTAAATAGTAAATACGTCTTCTCCTTAAATACGTCTTTTCCTTGTTTTCTACGAGAGGCCGGGCCGGCCTCTCATAGAAAACAAGCAATGGAACAACAAAAAATGGAAAGGGCTTAAGCGACAAAATGGTTTTTGTCGCGTAATTTAAAAACCATAAATACATTTCTTAAAAGCTATGCACAAATTAAAGTGTATGCTTGAACCAATTTATGTACAAATTTTGGAACCTTAAATCACTCTCCTCTGTTGGAAAAATAGGAATCCCTTTTTTTAGAGAGGTCTTTTCGATTGATTATTCTGTGTTATAAAAGTTGTCCAATCGTGTTATGCTATGGGCAATTTAAAGACAAAGACATGATGAATACTGACAATGAACTTTAATTTCTTAGCTTTAGTCATTGCTGAGAGAAATCGGCATCGCTACAGCCAAATTATCAAGGCGTCGCCTTAAGACGCTGACAACTGCCAATGACCTTGATCTCGCATCACTCTCGTACCGTGTCGATTTTCATGCCAGAGAGACAGAGATGTGAAGTGTTCACTCGGTAGCGTGGATACATTTTTCGTTTGTTAGAGGAAAAATATAAATATTATGGGAAATCTAGATGTCAGAACCGAAAATTAAATCCGGGAATCTTTGAATTTTTGTAAAAGGTATCAAATAAACAAATATTTAAAGCATAGCTTAGTACCTATTTATTTTAGTTAGAACTGTTTAAAGTTCCTGAAAGATGTGTCTTTGGTATTTTTTTCATCCAGTAGGAGAACATTATTTATTATTTAAATTCGACAAGCTTTTCCAAATATAATAAAAAAATCACATATTTCTTTTTGTGCCAGTCAATGAAATACATACGTCTAGAAAACTGCACAAAGATGTCGAATTGGCAGCTGTATTCCCCTTAAGCCGCTTATTATTTTTTTGAGTTTAGAGAAGGAGCAAAGGTGCGTTTTTCGGCTTCTGTAATGTCACATCTTAAATTTTTCTATAGCTGTAATCGTAGTATTTAATACAATACTTAATTGTTTCTAATTTATAATTTAATTCAAATTTATCATTTTAGACCGACTTTGAGAACTTTTCACTTGTCGCCACATGTATACGTAATTAATTCAACTTTCAAGCGTTTTAGGATAATATTATTTTTAATTAATCCGATTGAATAGGATTCGACGTAAAATTTAATTATGGTGCAGATGATCATTTGCTTTGTCTGTTTTACTAAACATTTAAAGCCAAAAATATTGAGGCCCCGTGCGTATTGCATCATGCCATTGATGGTGGTTATTGGAAAGAGGTGACGTCACTCACGTCTGACTTTCACCTTGTCCCCCTCTGGCCCCCTCCCCCCGCGACCGCGTGTGATTCAAGTTAGGTAATTTCGTGTTTGAGTAGACCCAGACATTTGATAACGGTACTTACCTAATTATGAATAGCTTTGGTGACGATGACTCCTTGGACTTAGCGCATACAGTATTACATTAGCCTAGAGTCTAGACTTTTATTTAAACGGGCGTTGGCCCACCACGCATTCCCACCACTGTATCTCCTGTGTCGCCAACATCGACAGCGGTATCCAACCACGAAAACCCTTTAATATGATCTCAGGAAGCCCGAAGGGTTAAAGTGTCTTGGGACCCGCAACGAAATTAATCAGAATAAAAAAGGGGGAGTAGGATGAATTCCAATTTCCCTCATCATACACAGCGGGAGACAAAGTTGCAATGACCGAAAGTCAAAGAACTTAGGGGGGAGCAGTGAGCACCACGGAAATAAGGTTAATAATTGTGACTCCTAAGCTAAAGCTAAGTTAATATTGGAGTTTATTGTGTTTGACTGTTGCCAATAATAATTGTGACAAAACGCTTGAAGGCACGGAAGTTCCTAGCGCTCTAGACTCCATATTGATTAGAATTGCTTTCATAACTTACCACGAGGTAGGACTGACCTGGTGTTTTTTACTTGATGACGCTCCGCAACGAACCAAAATTCGTTTATCGCGCGGGGACCGTACATTTTTCGGGGATTTAAGTATCCAATATGTTATCCCGGGTCTAAGGTATCTCCATATCAAATGTCAGCGATATCGGGTCAGCAATTTAAGCGTAAAGAGATAAACGACCGACAAACAAGACAGACAGACATACTTTCGGATTTTTAATATTAGTATGGATATGGATTGTTATAGTAGTTCGAATCTCATAAGTCTAATAACAAGGTTTAAAAGATCAAAACGAATTGTAACGAATAGATCCTTTCGTATTGGCCGGCTAACTTTCTAGTATTGCAGTAAACAAGTGTTCCACACGGCAGGTAGACTGTACTTTCTCAGTCACTTATAAACAAGGCCTTTGCATCCGTTGTGGATGATTTATACAGTACATATTTCAGCAAAATCGGTTTAGCGGTTTGGGCGTGAAGAGGTGACGGACACACCGGCGCATTTATAATATTAGTATGGGTTAGATGACGTCGCCCAAATTCGTTTGACGCCGGGAACCGCTCATTTTCCGGGATGGAAATTATTCCATGCCCTTTCCCGGGAACTATAAATCGGTTTAGGAGTCGGACGTGAAGAGGTTGCTACCTCGTCTAACCTACCTGACAGACAGCACACAGCAAAAGATAGACAGGCAGGCATATGGACAGACAGACGCTGTCACATTTTTAATATTAGTATGGATTTTTAGAGCGAAGTAGTTGTAACCATTCATCAAATATTGTAGTGTCTGGGACAAGATTTTAAACGGCATTGTCGCAAATCGCAACATAATTGGCCTAGTCCAGGTATGAACAGGTCAATACGTCTGGGATTAAGCGTGCGGGTTTCCGCATGATGTTTTCCTTCCCCGTACGAGCGTCCGTATCTCGGTCCTAAGCCTCTATTTATGCAAATACAACAGTTTTCAAATTAGTTACCTTCTTCATCCACTCATGTCTTCAATTATCATAATGATAGTAAAATGAGGTACTTATTATAATTACTAACGATTAACCTAGTGTGGGAAATGTGCTCATTGTGCTCTGATTGACGAGAATAAATTAAGATTTTAAATACGTTTTACTTTCTTAATGCAATGAAAAATTTGGCATTGTGGCCGAATTCTATGATAAAGGTACTTAACAAGTAGAGCGTTGAAACAGTATGAAGAAAACTGATTTAATTGTCTAGTGGTATATGCAATGAAGACTTCATAAAGCACAATTACAAGTTAGCAATAATAATTAAAGACGTGAGTGGAAGAATAAGGTAAGTAACATGAAAAAACTTCCCGTTTTGTTGCTTAAATGGAGGCTTTAGGGCCGGAAAAATTATTTGAAATGAAAAAAACTATAGATTATATGTGTAGCTAGACATATTAGCTAGGTTATGAAGAAGATAAGTTATACTAAAATAATTAGGGAAAAAATGAGTTATTGTCCGTAATCCGTATGTTACGAAATGTTTCATGTTGTTGTTGTTGATATGCCTAATAAATAAATAAACGTTACTTGTTCGATTCTTCCACTCACGTCTTCAATTATAGTCAACAAAAAATAGACTTATTTTTTCTCACAAATTACGTCATTATAAGATAATGTATAAAAGGTTGGAGCTACTAGCTAGTAATTAGTATTGTGCCTTGTGGCATTCTACATTTTAATGAGTTTGGACGGGCAGCGGCCTCGTTGAAGTCTTTCGTATGAACCATTCATGATAGATTAATCAATAACAACCATCTGATTCTGTCAAATTCAAGGAAGACCAAGGACAGCGGCAACGCTGCTGTCAAAACCTGAGCGCGCGCGACCTCCTTTTTCTTTTTTTCGTGGCAAAGCACTACCATGCCGTATTTTTGTCCTTTTTTTCATAACGCATGTTTTGTTTGTTTTAGAATGTTTTATTTTTATTTCCTGCTTTTTTTTCTTTATTTTATAATGGTAGTGTTTTCTGTCACTTAAAATGAATAAAATCATTCTTATTCTTAAATTAAAAATTTACCAATCGACAAAGCATAATTGTGGAATGTTAAAACTTAAAAGTACCATAAGTATTAAGTAATTCATTTTGTAAATTAAAGACTTCGAGTGGATGCAATACCTAACATTTTTAATTCGTTATTTGCTCGTTCCCGCAGACGTACCTACCTATACATATAAACGTCCACAACTCTGTTGCGCTAAAGTCCATTTATCGCGCGGGAACCGTACATTTTTCGGTAAAAGAAATAGGATACTTCTTTTCCCAGAACTCAAACTATCTCCATACCAAATTCAAGCGTGAAGAGGTAACAGACAGACACGCTTTCGCATTTATAATATTAGTAAGGATCGCATCGCGTCGTATTTATAAAATATAAATATAAAATATTATATAAAACTCAAAGGTGACTGACTGACATGTTGATCTATCAACGCACAGCCCAAACCACTGGACGGATCGGGCTGAAATTTGGCATACAGGTAGATGTTATGACGTAGGCATCCGCTAAGAAAGGATTTTAATCAATTCTACCTCCAAGGGGTTAAAATAGGGGATGAAAATTTCTATATAATAGTACTTCTTAACGCGAGCGAAGCCGCGGACAATAGCTCGTATAATATAATTAGTATGGATATCAGTCACAAAGCTGTAGTTAAAACAATAGTGTCATGTATTGGTCGGTCGGGGTGAGTGTACTTTCGTTTTCGGCGGTCGATTTCACCGGCGCGGCGGGCGACGGGGTCACCAACGGTACACTCTTCGCAGGTGGACCAATACGACAATAGTCCTGCGCCTGCGCATGCTGTTATCTATGCTCAGATTCTGAGGTTATAGATTTTGACGTCAGCCAATCAAAAGGCTGAGTGGATAAATAAAATCGGGCAAGCCACATCCATCTCTACAATGCTTCACTTAGAGTCCAATTTGTTCTTTAAGGCTGGATTAAAGTATAATATATAGTATCACAAAACTAAGTGATAATACTTTAGGGTGTGTATGTGTCCCTTGTATAGAGTTCACTGTGAAAGTAGCAGCGCTGAAAGAGCAAACGATTTTTTTTCGTGTTTTGTATTAGAAATAGGCAAGCGTCAGGAATTGTCTCATACAAAAGTGGAAAAAAAAAGGATTATCTTTTAACGCTGCTACTTTAACATTGAACTGAATATAGGGGGCTCCTACACACATCCCAAAGTGTTATCACTTATCACTTAGTTTTGTTACACCTTACAGTATACATATAGAAAGGAAATATGTAGATGAAAGGACATGCACTAATCAGTCGCTATCCTTACTTATTACTTTGGTACTTTCTCCTGATTACTAATCACTTGCACTCATCACTAATCAAAGTGAATACAGGCCTTAAAATCAGGCACACTACACTGCTTTAGGGTCTAATATCGTCAAGTTAAGCTTAAATAACGCTTGATTTACTGTATATTATTGCAAGGTCAATGACATTCAAACAAATACCATGTTATGTTGCATATAAATCAAGCCTTAATCCTTCGATCGCGGATTCTTGGAAATCTATTGTTATTCTGTTGTTGTCGCGGTGGCCGGTGTCCTTATGGGTTTTGATAGATAATAGTTACATACAATTGCTTGTGATCACGCGATGTAGCCGTCAAATCGCGGGTACGGGCGGACACATATAAATCCAGTATAGTCGCAGCAGATAATAATAACATCTTTAGATATTATTCTCTAGCTGTATAATCGGTGTGCGTGGCCTATATTTTTTCCTTTCGTTTTTATCGGAGGACGTAACGGGACGGTATGTCGGACGAACGTGTTTTTGGGTTAGAAGCACAGTTAAATAACCGGCCGGCTCGACTCTATCATACATACGTGTCCGTTATTGATGGCGATCATGGCGGGTGACGCGTCGCCATGATAATGTGGCGAAAATCCATACTAATAACTATTATAAATACGAAAGTGTGTGTTTGTCTACTACCTCTTCACGCCGTAGCCGCTGAAACGATTTTGATGAAATTTGGTTGGAGAAACTTAAGAGCCCGGGAAAGGACATAGGGAACTTTTTATCCTGTAAAAATGTACAGTTTCCGCGCGATAAACGAATTTTGGCACAACGGAGTTGCGGGCGTTATCTCGTAGAATATATAACTGCAATGTTTTGACGCTAAAGGCAGTACCAGCATAGGCAGTCCGCAGTAAACAAGCTTTGCTCGACGTTTGACAACGTTTCTACCAATATTCTGATACGACGTGTGCAACATGTCGGATAACGGATTGTTGTGGGATTATAATATTTTACTGTATCGTGCTAGTAACGCCCTTTGCGTAATATTTGTTGTACGTCCAAAATTACGTCAGTACTCAGTAGTCTTCAACCTGACCGAGTATAAACATCGCTCGGTCGGCGATCTTCCTTTGCGTCTATCATCTACTTTACACGCTGACACGAAAACTAATAGGCGTATTCACCGTTTCAGAGACATTATTCACTGTAATTAATTAAAGATTTTGACATAAGCGGTAAGCCCCATATTATTAAATTTATCAAACCCAAACATGAAACATTTAAGTTATTCTGTATGTTTCTGATTGCGGCCGATAGGTCCATGCCATACATAGTCACTTTTTTCATCGTCTTTGTCATCATCATTAAGTTCCGAAAAAGTGTCACATCAACTTTTTTTACATGGGGAAATGCTTTACGCATCCACCGGCGCATTGAGGCATTGGCCTTGGACGGGGGTGTGTGGGACTCCCCATGGGGTCTACCGTCTACCCACTAAAGCCCCATGGTGCTCCCCGCTGAAGGCTGAGTTGCGGGCACGATGGAACCTACCGCAACTGCCAGCAGGTCATATCAAGCTAGCAGCTAATTAGCTAGTCCCTGGGGAAAGCTGAGAACGTTCGCGGCGCCGGCGAGCCCGCCACTCGCGTATGCGAGCCGCGTGTGCTAAGTAGCGACAGCACAGGCCATGTTATACGGTATACCTTCCCAGTAGAGTACTAGAGTGGCGAGCAGCTCTGGATTTATGTATAGGCAGTTTAGGCCATGGCCTATGGGCGGCAGCATCCTAGGATGGCGGCAAGGTTCCTACATGGGGCGGCAAAATAAAAATGGCTTACATAATACTCATAAAAATCAGTCACAGTGCTCTCGGCCAATCAAATTGGCTAATAGCACTGTCTCGCCTCTGTACTCGTACCAAGGTGACTGTCCAATCCTCGCAAGCGACCGTAACCAATAAAAATTCAAATAAAATCATAATAAAATGCCACTTCATGACATCTAAGGGCATGGACTTGTAATATTTTTGGAAGTTCAGAAAAAATTCGTATCCGGTATCAGGATTCAGGAGTGTGAATTGTGATACAAAGTTCGCCGGGTCATCTTTAATAGTATAGTCACATTAACTTGACGCATCGCTGGAATGCAATAACATGCCCGTTCCATAATGACGTCATCAAACCATGCATCTAGTTAATTGTGACCGTGTTATAATAATAAAAATCTGCGTTAAGATTGTCGTCAGAGAGTCATCATGTGGATCCAAGAGACGGCCTAAGGACAAGAGGTTGACCTGCCATAAGATGGGAAGACTAAAATATTAAACTAACTGCTGGACCCTACTGGACAAGAGAAGTACATGATAGAAAACACTAAGAGCTGGAGGAGGCCTTTGCCAACAGGCACACCGAATTAAGAGACTATATATAACAAGAAAATTCTTGTAACACTGCAAAACAGACAATTCGGAAAAAAAGGCTAAATAATAATTAAGATTGTTGTCAGTGATCGTTGTTCTCTATTCTGCTGACCATAATTTTGCGAATTCGTACAATAGTGCATGTGACGTGCGAGTCGACGAAAGTAATGAGTCACTAGCGCCAAGAGTCCTCAATAATTGATTTCACGAAACCTTTTGTAACTTCTTACTCCTATTCTATTCTGATTTATTTATTTGCGAGTGCACAGCATGTTCCTTTGACTCCCTGAGATCATAAAAAAATAACAAAGGGTATTGCCGTTAGGGCCGCGCCGCGCGTTATGGCAGCAGCGAGGCGAGCACTTTCAGTGTCATGATTTTAAACTTTATCTTTATCGCTTGAGAAGTCTACGGCCTCCCGTATCCGCTCGTGGACGCTGGCGTCGGCGATTTCTCAAGCGATACTATATTGTATTACAATAATGAAGGTAAAGTTTAAAATCATACGACACTGAAAGTGCCCGCCTCGCCGCTGCCATTCTGGTGTATCGCGGCCGTTATCGTCGTCGCTACCGCTGTCGATCCTGGCGACCGATTTGGCTAATAAGTATTATTTTGAAAAACATTTTTAACTGCAGAGAAGGTGTGTACGGTGCGAAAATAAATACGTTATATACGAAGAGTTAAGTTATATACGAAGTTCACAGGTCATCTAATTTTAAATAAAATTTAAAACAAACAACATATTAACGCATCTTTATGAAACACACAAGGTACATACGCAATACACATTACACAGTCATATTAAAAAGGTAAACGAACAGATAAACATTTCTTCGATCCGACTTCGGAATTTCCAAGAATTGCTATTGTACCTATTCTATTGTTGTCGCGATCACCGGTGCTCGCGCGGGGCTTGATGGGTTATGCACTACATTTACGGCCGTTCAATTTATCTCTGGTTTGACAAACGACCGATCGCAACTAACATTGAATTGACATAAAATATATGTATCTAATGTCTAATGAGAGCTATTCCTATCTCTAGTAGGGCAAAACCAGAAATAGATCAAATATTGGGAGCAGCCGTTAAAGGGTGTAACAAAACTAAGTGATAATACTTTAAGGTGTGTACGTGTTCCTTGTAAACACTTCACAGTAAAAGTAACAGCGCTGAAAGACCAATTTTTTCACTTTTTTATGAGCAAGCGCCCCAGCGTCGTCACGAATTTTCCCATACAAATGTAAAAAAAAATATTGGTCTTTCAGCGCTGCTACTTTCACAGCCAACTCTCTACAAGGAACACGTACACACCCTGAAGTATTATTACATAGTTTTGTTACACCTCGTATAACAACATTCTTCTACCAATATGTATAACAATTTTTTTTTATTTGCAGGTCTGCTGGACACGTTGGACACGCAGGTGGACGCGAAGAACTGCCCCGGGGTGTGCATGCACGCGCTCGCCTCGCTCATCTGCTCCAACGTACTGGAGGAGGTCGAGTGCCCCAACCCCTCCATGAAATGCTGCGTCGACGAGCCCATAGGTGAGCCATCACCACTACTATATTGCTGGTATTTGGCTGGTACCAGCCCCTTATTATGTAATTTTGATGTACCTACCACACTGACCTCCATTATACAAAAACGCGTACTTGTATAATAGAGATCAGTGACCTACCATCTAAGAAATGGATTCATAGGCATTTGACAGATCAACGTCATTTGGTCGTATCCATTGAGATAATATAGAATAGGAGAGAGCCTTATATCGGTGTATAAGCGTCAAAAACGTGTAGTGTTATGTCCTACTTACTAGGACATGACAAAGGAGTCGGTCTGCATATTTCATGTAATAAAAGTGTTAATAAAGGTTTTTAGTGAACATTTTATCCTAGATATTGTTAAGTTTTGTGGTTCCGCTAAATAATAAACCCTAAGAATGGCCAAAGAATGCCTCAAACACGTGGATTAAACATTAAATACGTAAGTTTTGAACAACGTTTTTTGGACTTTTCAATCGGTATTTTTGTAAGCTAAAAAGAGTATTTATAAGTTTAATAATCCTTTACTCGTGCTATATAAGGCGTTAGTGCTAAAAATGTCACATCAATTAATAATTTGTCTACAAAAATGGCATAGCTTTTTACGTGTGTTTACGGATTCTCATTACTTGAACTATAGTTTATCGATATCATGAACTAAATGACTTTCTTTTCTGTATTATAATGTGCTTCGAAATGATCGACAAATAGAAATATTCAAGAAAATAAACACCCACTACCATATGAAAATAAGCACAAAATGGCCACGCGATGACGGGTTAAGATTACATCTTACTTTATTACTTTATCTATGGTCGTATCAAGTCAATTCAATGTTAGCTGTAATCTGCCGATTGGATTTGACATAACACGGCTAAATTATGTAGCTGTCCACCATCTGCCTATGAATTCACTTCTCTGATAGTCTATGAATTTCTTGCCTATGGTCACAATTTTGACGTTTCATCTTTTTGAAAGTGAATTTAAAAAGTATAAACGTCAAAATATTGGCACCGCAACTTTTTAGATTGTGCTTTAAGTAGGTATACATAGAAAAATACTTTATGTAATTTTCAGAATTTTGTGTAAAGTGCTACAAGGCTTTAAATGTATACGTGGACGGGGCGGTGCTGGTAAGGGAGAACTGTCAAAAACATGTCAAAACTGACGTTTTTGCTGCGAGCGTTAGTTCCTTTTTTCGCCACGTTCATTTAAAGCCATGCCCTGTCGAGCTCTATTCACATGTAATAAGGACTTATTATTATTTTACAGGCAACGACACGACGACGACGACTCGTCGGCCGTTCACGACGCGCTACACGACGACAGAAGCGGACGACGATGACGAAGACGACTATACGACCCGGCCGCCCGACAAATACAAAGACAGTGGTAATTATTAGGTACACGATATAGGACATCACTTGTGATATAGGGCAGTAGTTGTATCATGTATCAATTATCATCTATCTATAAAATATCTTCTAAATCTCTGAGAGATAAATTTAAAGAAATTGGTAGTCTAACTGTTGCTCCTCAATACATTTTGGATAGTCTAATATACAGTGTGTTTGTGTAAACACCGTTATCCTTGAAACCATCAAATAATCCCGTCAAAATGAACAACTTTTTCTATGACAACAATGCTGGGAACTCAAAAAAAAAATGCCGTCTTTATACCCATACGGATGCCCGGATCGGCAATTTGTATGAGTTTGAAGACAATTTTTTTGAGTTCCCAGCATTGTTCTCATAGATAAGTTGTTCATTTTAACGGGCTCATTTGATGGTTTCAAGGACAATGGTGTTTACAGTAACATCTTGTATTATGTTAGATAAAATCATAAACGTATGATGCTCAGTATATAAGTCTATGGATAAAATATAAGTAAATTTAAATCTGAAAGTGACATTCATTGTAGGAACACAAGAAACAAGCATAAGCTAGATTTGCCGGTGATCAGACTTAGTAAAGTTAGTTAGTTAGTTAGTCTTTTAAAGGTCAATGTATACGCCTTGACAATAAAATCCCAGAAAACGTTCAAAATCTTTCCGTTAATAAATTTAAAAAAGTAGTCAAAGAGCGTTTGTGTGCAAAGCCAATTACAAGGTTACAATTTCATAAACGACGGCACATCTTGGGAGTAGGATGGCTGCTTGCAAGGCTACTTCTACATTATTATATGACTTACAATTATTATGTATGCTGATATTGTATATTTTACAATAATTATGTTGTTGATATTAAGTAACAAAATTGTAAACTTCATTTTAAAAAGAATAATTTTTCTCTCACTTTTTTGGTAAAAAGTGGGACCCGTGCGAGTTTCTTACGCCGTTTCTCCTCACCGGGTTAGTTCCGGAACCGGTGGTAGGCACCGTGTAGACTCTCTGACAACATTTGTTTCAAATTTATTCAGAAATAAATCAATTTTGAAAGAATAGTAAAAGCTTATAGCAGATATTGACACCAGAGAAACAATCCCGAGCTGTCAAACAAAACCAAAATCGAATTACATCTGTGTGTCCAAATCTGTGTGTGCGTGAAAATGATGTTCCTACATACATTTTTCTAAGAGCTCAAATTGTCAACGTGCCGATAAGTGCAGACTGAATGTCAAAACTGATTAAAAAAGTAGGTAGTCAGTAAAGTCAACGAGTCAAGTCAGTTGTTTTAGTAAAGTAGTAGAACCAACCTTTACTTATTAACTTTCGATGGATTTGTATCACTTGCCCACACTTGTGCACGACATCGAATATTTAATGGTTAATATTCTACCAACATTACACATTAAAATCGGTTGTCTGTAAAGTCGGTTTACTGACGATCAACTATCCTTAACCCCTTAACCCTCGCTTCCGAATCTCTATAAATAGAAACAAACTTTTTCGAGTGTAACCTAAAGTTATTTCGATGTATTTCTTTCAAATGATTGTCTAAAAATATTTATAATGAGTAAAATAAACTATTCGCAATACAAAACGCTACTGTATACATTCGTGAAATCCAGTAAAATCTTCGAACAAATCACAAGTCATACCTTGACACGTAGGAAATAGAGCACAATTTTGAATAGCCGAAATAATACTAATAGCTTGTTTATTTATTTTTCATTCAGAGTGTGGTAAAGGCATAACTAACCAAACTTCTTCGTACAAAAGTATTATCTAAGTCATCGGAATACGTAATATAATCGAAACAAAGAGCGCGGCCTAGGTGGGCCTTAGTCTTACGGTTGTTGAGAGACAACGTGCCTCTTTGTCGCTCGTTCCGCGCTCTCGCTTGCACTTCAAGCCTTAAATGGAACGCCTCAGAGCGAGGTAACGCCGCATGAACTGTCATGTTTTTCGTGCGCGCACCCCATATCGAATTATAAGACGTTAACACGTCAAAAAGGTTTTGCCACTTCAAATCACGCATCTCTTTCTACCACGAAATGTTGCTGATAGTGGCATCTCGCTTGTTCAGCTCTTTGTTTCACTATTCCGTTATTTATGACTATAACGCGCATAAACTAACTAGATACACCCGCAACTCCGTTGCGCCAAAATTAGTTTATCGAGCGGGAACCATAGATTTTACCGAGGTAAAACGTATCCTATGTCCTTTCCCGTAACTCAAAAATATCTCCATACATTTTTGTCCTATGTTCCGTGTTCGATATCAATAATGGCAACATGTAGGCATTTCTGTGTTCAAAAAATACTTATTTGTATTTTTACTTTATTTATGACTAATAATATTAAAATAAAATAATTCATTAAAGGAAGGCCAAAACAACTCCCTTTTATGCATTGAGATGTCTTTTATGCTAAGTATTTTTATTCTATATCAATACATGGCAAGAAACCCTTCGTGCGCGAGTCCAAGTCGCACTTGGCCATTTCTTAACCCTATATACCATTTTCCAGGTAACCTGGGCTGTCCGGGCGTATGCGTGGAGTCCCACCTGACGTTATACTGCGAGGCGTACCTGACGACGGGCGAGTTGTGTGTGTCGGGCCGTCAGTGCTGCGTGTCCAAGGACACCTACGGCGACCGACGACCGCCGGGCCTCGTGGTGCCGAATGAGAAGAAGCATGTCACGAAACGGCCTACTACTGCGGTGAGAGTGTAGACTAGATTTAAATTATGCATTGCTACGCCCCAAAGGACATTGTAATCTACTTATAGATTATAAGGGCGAGGCCGCCAACTTTTGCTGATTTTGCAATTATTTTTCTCCGCCCTTTGTATTTTAAAAAGTATTGTGTTTATCTTATGCTTGAAAACTGATTCTAACGAAGAAAACAAAGTACTCAAGCATGCATTAGAATTATTTGAGTTCCAATAATAGTCTAAAAATATATTTACAATTAAACATAGAAAAAGGTAAGAAAATAACTTAAAATATACAATCCGCCGTGGAAGAGGTGCACTTTAACTGTCGCTGTAGCAGTAAGTATGACAGATTTGAAGATAAATCGGATATGTTATGAATACTTATATAAATGGCTACTACCTCATCTAATTCTTATAGTATTTTAAGATAACTTTCTTTATAAACTTTTTAAAATCAAATGAATCGTTAGAAACATCAGTTCTACCCCACATTTTAAACGTCATCAATAATACCGATTTATTGTTATCGTTGGGTGTTAGGGAAGATAAAATCGGGAAGTGGCAACGCTCAGTTTTTACGTATTCTATGGAAAATCTCGTAATATCCGCTATTTCTCGACAGTTCACATTTGAACCTCAGTCGGAATGTATACACAGTTTTTTCAAAGGAAGTTTTTTTGTGACATAAATGTAAGTATTACTGTTTCACATAAAACTATCAATGCATCATGTGAGTAGTCAAAAGGGCCATGTTTGGGGCTATAATAAAAACCACATTGTGTATTATTTACAGAGATAAGTTTGATTTTCTCAACGCTATGATAGCCTCTACGCTATCATTTTGGTGCTTCAACGTCATATTTCTCAACGCTATGATAGCGTAGAGGAATAAATTCGCTACAATTTTGGTGCCCCAACGTCACAAGCAGCGTAAATATTCGCCAATTTTCTTTCTCTCGCAAAATTTTTCTGCGTCATATCAGCAAAAATTGGCGGCCTCACCCATAACGCCTTTTATATTATGTTATGCATGTTACGCTCAAAGACCGAAATCGCTCGTGAGCGAAAAAATAGCTCACAACGCGTTGTGGTCACAGTCAAACAGCCACGACGCGTTCTGGCAATCACAAAAAGGCCATAAGTGTCGTGGCTGATATGGTATTCGTTTTTCTTGATTTGATCTGGATTGATTAATCGTCCATAGGTTTGGAAGATTAAAGAGTAATTCTCTAATCTCGCGTACTACAAAATATTTTTTCTTTTACTAAATCACTGCATAAAGTGCTTATCATTATATTATTTATAAATAATAAAATATCCATAGTTCCATACTATCCGTACTAATATTATTTGTCTGTCTATCTGGCCCAACGTGTTGTTGTTTTTTTTTAATATAAAGTAATATGATCTCAATAAATAATAAAAATATAGGTTTATTTTAATTGATATAACTAGCTATTTGACCGAGCTTTGCTCGGTTTTCGATAAATCACGAATAAAATAACATTTAAAAAAAATGATTCCTAGCTAGATCGATTTATCGCCCCCGAAAACCCCTATATACTAAATTTCATGAAAATTGTTGGAGCCGATTCCGAGATTACAATTATATACATATAATATATATACAAGAATTGCTCGTTTAAAGATATACTAGCTTTATGACCGAGCTTCGCTCGATATTCAAAAAATTAAAAAAACACACATAAAATGACATTTTATGAAAATGATTCCTAGCTAGATCGATTTATCGCCCCCGAAAACCTCTACATACTAAATTTCATGACAATCGTTGGAGCCGATTCGGAGATTCCAATTATATATTTATATATATACAAGAATTGCTCGCTTAAAGATATTATAAGATATAAGATTCAAATATAATACTACTAGTTGATGTCCGCTACTACGTTGCGCTAGACAGACAGAGAGACAGACAGTAATAATATTAGTATGGATAGTATAAAACTATGGATATTTTATAAATATTAATGATAAACACGTTATGCAATGATAATTATAATAAAAGAAATAAATGCTTTGTAATATGCGTGGTAATTCAATTATAGTCTTCCATACCTATGGATGATTAATCAATCAAGAAAAACGAATAGCATATCAGCCACGACACGAATTTCGCGTTATGGTCTTTTTGTATGGACTTTTAGATTCTCGACAGTTGACGATAGTGACATACTAAAAATACTAAAATTCTTAAGATCTAATGCGGTTGGTGCTGACGGTATCAGCTTGGATATGCTTGTACTAGTATCTCGTCTTCCAGCATGTTTAAGTGTTATAACCAAAATAGTAAATACATCTCTTACTACTAGCACTTTTCCTTAGTCGTGGAAGTCGGCTATAGTCAAGCCGTTACCTAAAAGGGATTCATGGGAATATTGCCATCAAAAATACTTGAGAAAGTTGTGTGTGGCCAAATCAATAAATATTTAGAAGAAAATAGTATATTGCCTACTTTGCAGTCTGGTTTCCGTAGACACCACAGCACAACCACAGCTTTAATTGATGTAATAGACAATATTTTGACGGCACGAGATTCAGGGGAGGTTACTATTTTAGTTCTATTCGCGAGCGTTCGACACAATAAGTATACCTTTGCTTTTATCCAAATTAAAATATTACGGATTTGATGACAGTGTTATAGAATGGTTTTCAAGCTTTTTCCTAAATCGTACGTAAACAAACAGTTGAAATAACTGACAATAAAGAAGAGCCTTTACGTTCAGTTCCACGTCGGTTAGATAGAGGGGTCCCACAGGGATCGGTAGCTGGGCCTCAAATGTTTTCTATTTATGGTGCCGATATCGCCCGCCACATGCAAAATAGTAAACATCACCTATTTGCGGATGACCTGCAAGTGTATATATCTTTTAAGCCCTGTGATGCTCGTGCGGCCATAGCCAAGCTCAATGAAGACCTAGAGCGGATAAATGAGTGGTCAGAGTCAAATGCTCCGGTACTGAACCCTGACAAAACTAAATTCATAGTACTGGGAACCAAAAATCAAATTAAAAAGGTCACTGCCCTCTCTCTTGTAGTGCATATTAAAAACAAAAACATTGAGAGAGTCTATGAAGCTCGTAATTTAGGACTATTACTAGAGGAGCTTAAATTTGAAAAGCACATAATAAAAACTTCAAGTCGATGCTTTTACCGCCTAAAAGTTTTATATAACATCAGAAGCCTCATTTCTGAAAATCTGCGTAGCACTCTGTGCGAATCCTTGGTACTTTCCAACTTAAATTGTCTCCTGTCGAGATCTAAACGGGTTGTGCAGAAGGTACAGAATGCATGCGCTAGGTTCTGTTGTGACATACCACCCCGTGCACACGTCACTCCCTATGTTAATAAATTACGTTGGCTTAAGATGGATGGCCGCAGGCAGGTACATTTCGCCACTCTTTTATTCGCGGTAATTAAATTTAGAATACCGACCTACGGCCTACCTCTTTGACAAGTTACAATGGGCTAGTGATAATAAGCTGACTGTCACTACCAGAGGTTCGTCTTATTTGCTAAACACGCCGTCACATCACTCTTCCGGTTTCAGAGGCAGTTTCAGATATCTTGCCAGCAAAATCTGGAACAATCTCTCACCACCCCTTCGTGCTCTGAAAACAATAAATAACTTTAAGTTAAAACTGAAGGCACAGTTGTTGAGAGAACAAAATGAAATGTAGATAACTATGATAAAGTACAATAAAATGAATATTATTACAATAAAAATGTATGTGTTAATAATGAATATTTATTTATTTAGCTTATCTTAATAAAAATCTATTATAATTGTAGCTCAGTAATTTACTAGTTCTAATAATAATCTTATTCTTATAAAATCTAATGAAATGAATTTCCTATTTTAGTATTATTATTTTAAAGTTACTCAGTACCAACTTTTGCTACAGCTGTAATGAATTATGAAAACACAATATCTACTTAAAAAAACCTTGACTGATGATAGCTACCACTTTCGAGATTTTTCGCAAATAAAAATGTTTGTTTGTCTTATCAAAATGAAGCTACTCACAAAAAATTAGCTTGTTGGTACTTAAATAAAAATTGTTCAAGGGCTCCCGGACTATATCATTTCCACGCCTTGTTTAAACTTCTAAATAAATTTAGACTAGACTTCTAAATTTAAACAAGGCGTGGAATTTTTTCTTTCTTTCTCGTTAAAGTTTTGCCCCCCTGAAGAAATGAATGAAAGGGGGGAGCGCGGGCGGCGTGTCGTTGCATCGACGCAACGTTGTGGTTGCGACGTGGTTGCGATGTGGTCGGTATTTTACAAGTGGTCGACAACGACTGCAAAATGTGGTACGTGTGAATGGTCCACTTCATTTACAATACGAAATATATGCCCGACCACTTCGTGTGGTTGTGGTACGTGTGGGTTGGCCCTAAAGGTTTTTTTTCTTAATTTATAGCTGTTGTTGACATATTTTGTGTCAATTCTAGATGACGACGACCCATGCTCCGAAGCACAAGGGCCACAAGTGTCGCGGCGACTGCATCAGCGGCATGTTCGCGCTGCTGTGCGACCGCGTGGACGAGGACGCGACCTGCCCCGACGAGGGCACCTGCTGCCTCATAGAGGAGACCACGCGCCGGCCGACCACCACGCGCCCTACCACCCCGGTGAGTGTCGCGGCGACCGGCCACATTGTCGCGCCGACCGGCCACAGTGTCGTGACCACCGGCCACAGTGTAGCGGCCACCGGCCACAGTGTCGGCCCCATCAGCCTTTGGGGATGTGCGTGGCGGCCGAAAAGGAAGATCTTCCGACCGAGCGAGATAGTATTGGTTAGGCCGACGAAGTCCTGATGTCATGTCAGACGCTGATTGTCTTGCCCATCTCAGAAACATCTGTAGCCCTAGCCGCTTAACCGCGAGTAATGGCGAACGCATATAAGTGTCTAAACACACCAGCCACCATGTCGAAGTTCGGCGGGTAGAAGTTCGGCATGCCTACTTCAGCAATGACAAACGCATACAATAATATAACGCGGCGGAATTTCGGCATGGTGTGTCATCGGTAATTTAAAATTCATTACAGGCGGAATCAAGCCGAGCTTCCGGCGTGGAAATTCGGCATAGTGTGTTCTAAATCGTGCCGATAAAGTTTGTTTTAGTTGTATTTTAACTAGAATTTATGTAATTTCCAGGTGCCTCTCCCGCAGTGCCCGGGCTACTGCCTGCCGAGCATCGTGGCCGGGTTCTGCGAGCGGCCCGCCGTCCTCATCGGCAACACTCACTGCAAGCTCAGCAACTTTGTGTGCTGCGACAACACCAGGTATATCAGCCGCCATTAAAGTATTTCCCCTTAGGGCTGGCTATCCACAACTTGTGTGGCAGATAGAGTATGGAGTATCTGTCAAATTAATTGTGGATTTCCTGGAATGAAATTGTGGGACTTATCAGGATGTGGTGAAATAGGCCCTTAGGCCGCCTTAGGGTCAATTTATACTAGTGCAGAGTCGAAGCGCATCGAAGCGAATTACCAAAACTGAACAACAAATTCAACCGTAACTCCAGCGCGTAACGTAAATGAAGGTAAGACGCTTCAAAGACAGCTAATTTTGAGTAGAAACAAATAACATTTAGCTACGCTTGATTATTGTTTTTGTTAATAAACGTAAATTAAGACTGATGTAAATTGTATTACCATTGTATGATACACAATCAAGAGCAGAATGTTTACCAGAGTATATATGAAATATCTTTTGTAAACGACATTCTTTGCAAATAAATAATTAATAAAAAAATACAATTACGATGCATTTGTCGCAGAATCCCGCCACGCACGACGACAACGACGACCACCACGACGACGACGACGCCGGCGCCCACAGACCCGCGCCCCGACTGCCCCGGCTCCTGCATCGTGTCCCTGCTGTCCTTCACCTGCTTCCGTGAGTACTGACTGTACAGTCACGATGTACGATCACGATGCACGTGAGTATTGACTATACAGTCACGGTCCACATGAGCATTGAATGTACAGTCACGACGCATATGAGTACTGACTGTACAGTCACCATAGTAAACAGAACTATCGAGTAGGCCGATTCAGAAGAGATCTCAAAGCTTAATACGTTTGTTTAATTAAATTTTAAGTTATTAGTCGATCGCCGATATGACATATCGGCCGGCGCGCGCCGTACTAATGCGTTACTCGGCATTGTGAAACATGTTGAAAGTGTCACTTGCGTCCAACTCGCGTATATTCGCCCGTTTGCTTGAAGTCAAGGTACTCCTTAGTTCTGTCTACTCTGCAGTCACGACTCACGATGTATGATCACGATGCACGTGAGTATTTACTTGGCGTGGTGTTTTCGTTATACAGGGTGCAATTAAACCTTCCTGCCAAATTTTGGTATATTGATCCTTGATAAAAATAAAAATACACTTATTTTTTCTTTTATAATCACTCAGTACTAAAATGTTGAGAAATAGCCTCCGAAAGTTATTCTAAAAAACACTACAATTAATGGACACTACGCATCGCCCGCGCGTGACGTGCCCCCGCGCGCGCGCCTCACCCCGCGTCACCCCCGATCATACCCACCGCCGCGAGTGAGCATTCTGCAACGATTTTAAATGGGATAAAATATGTCATTAACAAAAAAATGACACCCAATTTTTTTTGGTAGAATGGATTCTCCTAATGATACCTAAGCCCTGGAAAAAATTTGGCAGGAAGGTTTAATTGCACCCTGTATAGGGTAGGTATTGAGGAGAAATAATATGACTATAATGTACGGTCCTTTTCCTATCATATGTGTTGTCACCGGCGCGCGGATCTGATCCGCATGTATGTGACAACATAGGATTACATGATAGGATACCTACGGGTAATTTTCAATCGGACCACATCCGCGCAGGTGATGACAGGAAAAGAGCCCTAAATAAACAGAAAATAACAATGTGTCAGGGTGATAACTGATAATATTTAAACAAACGTTATTTGTACAAACGTTAAAAGACGCTGAACTATATTTCCTAATGTAGCTCAGCGCCCTTTCGCATTTCATTGACTCTTTCTTGACGGACTGAAAGTTGGGGCATTTCTCATAGGAACATAAAACTCAAAAGTGATACTTTCACAGTGAACTCTATTCAAAAGACACACACTCTGAAGTATAATAATAATAATAGCTTACACACTGGTTTCGGTGACGGTGGCCGGTTTCATTGAAACCAGGCCAGCTACGCAGGAGTAATTTATAGTGCCCAAGTGTGTGCGCAGTACACAAGAGCACTCTCTATTCCTTTACTCTCATAACCCAGTGGGACGGCAGACCGATACGACCGGTGAGAGATCAGGAGTAGTTAAGTATTATGCCTTTGTTTTATTACACTTTTTAAAAAGTTTTTATACAAATTTCAGGTAACGCCGAAATGACGGACGTGTTCAAATGCAAGAAGGCGGGTACTCAGTGCTGCGCGCCGAAGTCCAAAGTGTTGGAGGCGATGGGCGTGAGCCGCAACGACACGTACCCGCTGACGACGCCGCACCCGCCGTACAACACGCCGTATAACACGCCGTACACGCCGTATACGCCGTACACGTACACGCCGTACACGTATACGCCGGACCCGCATGTAGTGGCGCACACACTGCCGCACACCACGCCGATGCGTACGTATTTTTTCGCTGCAATATCTCATCTGCTGTTTTAAATTCACCTCGTAAAGAACGAATATGTGGAAGGCTTTTCGCTGTTCAGTGCTACGTTGTACAAAACGAAGACTATTTTTTCACTGGCTAAGACTGCGTTGCCACCAGAGATGTGTTGCGAGGAATGTGTTTTTAAGATCCAATTGAATCTGAGCTTGCCGTGACAAGTTCACATCAATGAAGCGAATCTATTCTCAAAATCACATTCCTCGCAACACATCTCTGGTGGAAACGCAGCCTTAAAGTAGTTCTGAATAGCCTCATATAAAAGTACATAGTTATGTTTTGCTCTATTTTATCTGCATAATATTGTATTTATTGAAATTTTAAATTGAATATATATTAAGTATTATCTATGAACAATAATAGAAAATGTCTCGTTTCAGCGCAATACGAGCCAAACTACGTGACTACGCGGTCGCCGGAGAAATATAACAAGTACGTGTGTGGAGTCAAAGGTAAGTTTATCGTCATACAAAACTTTTGGTACCTATATTAAATCAAGCTGTTAGCAGCTCAGGCGTCCCCAGATTAGTTAAGTGCAATCTAGCGGCATCAGATTAAGTGCCATCTAGCGGCCACTGGTGGTTCTGGTCACTAGGGGTCGCTAGAACTGGCTTGTAAATGTCATGAGTAGACGTAAGACGCCATTACATTACCATTACTTTTACCTTTGGAATATCAGATTGTACAAGGAAGACTTTCGGCGTTTTATTTGTGTCACCATGCAGTAACTCCCAGCTACGCGTTAACACATGCCCACAACACAAACATCTTGTGTATGATTTATATCATACTAGATGATGCCCGCAACTCCGTTGCGCCAAAATTTGTTTATCGCGCGGGAACCGTACATTTTTCCGGGATAAAAACTATCCTTTGTCTTTCCCGGGACTCAAAGTATTTCCATGCCAAATTTCAGCAAAATCAGTTCAGCGGTTAGAGCGTGAAGAGGTAACAGACAGACAGACAGACACACTTTCGCATTTATAATATTAGTATGGATTTTACGAGTATTAGTTATCACAACGTCACTTTGTAAATAAAATATAGCATTTCAATACATAACATGTTGTAAGTCGTATTATTTATACACTTCTGTAATTCAAATAGGTTGGTACCTAGCATTATATAGGTCGGTATAAAACCACAAATTGGTAACTAAAAACAAGTCGATATTTTATCAAGTTCCTCACCTTTAACAGGTCGGTACCGAACCTTTAACAAGTCGGTACCAAACCCTTAACACGTCGGTACCTAACCCTTAACACGTCGGTACCTAACCCTTAACACGTCGGTACCTAACTCTTAACACGTCGGTACCGATTTCCCCAGGTTCGTCGGGCCGCAGCGGCCGCGTGATGGGCGGGTCGGACGGCGCGCGCGGCGAGTGGTGCTGGCACGTCGCCCTCATCAACTCGCTAAACCAGTACCTCTGCGGCGCCGCTCTCGTCGGCACGCAGTGGGTGTTGACTGCCGCGCACTGTGTTACCAAGTTAGTACACATATTATCGCAATTCGCACCCTTAGGCTGGTATAAATAGACAGCACTCAAGATGCATCTCGGTCTCAAGACACCAGACTCTGTGATTGGTCCAAATTTTGACAGCCAACTAATAAAGCAAACTGACGTACGTACTGACTAAAAATACGGGCCTTAGTATATGTTACGTCAATGAAAGGCCGAGATCCCGAGCAGACTGATTTATTAATTGTTCACAATTACCCACAATATCACAACTACCCACATTATACATAACAGTATAGAAGGGCACAATTCAAAAAATTCAACTTTCGGGACAACAAGTTTTAAAAACTTTTTTGCAATTATTTACAGGTATTTTTTATTTAAAAACGTTTAATTCTTATGTAGCTTTATTGTTCAAACGTTGTGTTTTTTTTAGTTTTTAGAGTTGTGCCCTTTCTAATACTAAGTCATAACAATAATTCAACTGGTTTTGGTGACGGTAGTTTCAGTCTACGTTGAAACTAAGCTAGATACTCGAAAGCGATTTTTCTTACGTTACGAGTGTCAACAAAGGGCGTCGCTAAGGAGTTGCTCCCTACCCTAGAGATCAAAATATGTAGTATATAGGTCTACCAGAATGATGGCAATTTTTGACAACAGATTTTCAAAAAATATCCTTGATCATTGGATACATTTTTATATTTGCATGCTTAAGGGTCCGTATACGAAATTTGTCAGACGTGATCTAACAGTTGAAATACAGTATTTCTATAAGTTTTAATGCACAACATGTAAGATCATTTCAATTATAATATAGTGTTGGAGCTAGATTTTTTATTTTTTTTAAGTATCTTTAAATAATCCAACTCAAACCCGCGACAGTTTTGTGATTTTTGCTGTAAAAGGTTTAGAATATCACCTTTTTATGGATTGTATTGACGTCTTAACGGTATGAAAAAAATACAATGCACTGTTGAGAAAGTCGTCTATAAAATGTAGGAATTACTTTTTACCACTGTAATATAAAAAACCCTTTAAAAAACAGAAAACCTCTATCTGCCCGCTAACTTGGCGATCATCCTTTTTCACCTGGCATATGAAAGACGGGCGCGAGTGTGAAGAGAGCAGTAGAAAAGAGAATACGGGCTCTTAACACACATAATCAGCCTCTATAAGAAAAAAAAAAGGATGAAAATGTTTTATTCCAATTACCCCGGTATTGCTAGAGTCAATTTATTTTCTCACTTTTTGCCATCAGATTCTAGTAGACCTATAGTTTCTCGGGACTCAAAGTATCTCCATACCAAACATAACTCCTCCGTGGTCCAGTGGTCTAGAATCTAGAGCTTCGCTCTTGACAAGTCGGTCCTGATCTCCCGCCAGTCGTGTCGGCCTTCCGTCCCACTAGGTGATAAGAGTAAAGGAATAGAGAGTGCTCTTGTGTACTGAGGTCTGAGCACACACTTGGGCATTATAAAATTACTCCTGCGTACCTGGCCTGGTTTCAATGAAACCGGTCACCGTCACGGAAACCGGTGTGGGGAGTATTATATTATATTATTATATACCAAACAGCGGTTTGGGCATGAAGAGGCACAGACATACAGGCTTTCGCATTTATAATATTAGTGTTGATTAATTAATTTTGAATGTCCTTAGCATCGTCCGTTCCGGCGACGCGATATACGTGCGCGTCGGCGACCACGACCTCACGCGCAAGTGGGGCTCGCCCGGCGCGCAGACGTTACGGGTCGCCACCACCTACATACACCACAACCACAACAGCCAGACCCTGGATAACGATATCGCACTGCTCAAGCTACACGGGAAAGCCGAGCTTAAAGAAGGTAAGTATCAGGAGTCAGGACAACTGGAAATTGGAAAACATTTTTGAATCTTTTGCTTACCTTAAGCTGTTGATAAAAAGGTTCCAAAAAATGCCGCATTATTGAAGTAAAACTACGCACGTTTAAGGCGACGCCTTGATAATTTAGCTGTAGCGATATCGATTTTTCTCAGCAATGACTAAGTCTGAGAAATTGAAGTTCATTGTCAGTATTCATCATATCTTTGTCTTTAACGCGGCTTGGGGAGTAAGCTGGTAAATGCATGACGAGAGCGTTACGAAAAGTGTGATCGGGTGAGGCGAACGAAGAGATCCGCGCGCACATTTTCTTTCTTTCTCTCATAGCCCATGCATGCTCAAGAAGTTTTGCTTCAGCTGTGTGGTCTAAGTCACACTCGTTTTTATCTAGGCTATTAGTTTAATTTTGCTCTACGCCACTACAAAGCAGATGAGATTTTGGTCGCTTGTCCAATGTCGGTAGATACACCATATAGCAAAATTATTAAAGTGGCAAGACGCGTCGCCACCACATACATACACACCACAGTCCACAACCACAACAGCAAGACGCTGGACAACGACGAAAATCAAATGTGTTGTCAAAGTGTGAAAGAAGTGTCTTCGAATAACATTAAAAGTTGAAAATATTTAAAATATGATTAGTATATGCCACGTTTCAGTTAAGGGACGCTCGGTGAAACTGGAGAAGTCGATTGATTGCAGGCACGTATACAAAGTTATCCACCAATAACGACCAGTGTGATCACTATCAGTGATCACTGATTGACCAATGGCGTGTCCCCTGCACTCATCAGCCCCGCTTACATATTTTCGCCTTATTGATTTTTTTATAGATTTATGACTTGTTTGCTGCCTATAAAATAATTGAAAGAACCGTGATTGTTTCATCATAATAATTATTGTTACTGTCAATTCCAGGAGTATGTCTGGTGTGCCTGCCGGCGCGCGGTGTGAGCCACGCCGCCGGACACCGCTGCACCGTCACCGGATACGGATACATGGGCGAGAGTGAGTACTTAACTTGGTTTAAACTGTATGGCAGGCGGCAGCCCAGGACAAATAAATAATGCCGTATAGGCCGCAGCCTAGGGGTGGCAGCGTCCTTATAGGGGGAGCTTCCTAGGGGCGGCAAATTTCGTAAATGGGGCGGCGAGAATTAAGTAGCCTACACTCATAAGTCATAACAAATATTTTAAATCCAGCACTGCTTTATGAAGTTGGTAGACTACAGAGTTAGTATACTTCGTAGTTTACCTTGTAGTCTTGTCTGTAGTACATGCATGCTAAACGCCTCCGTGGTCTAGTGGTATAGAGAGCGGCTCTTGGCTCGGAGGTCGTGGGTTCGATTCCCGCGTTGGAAACATGTTATTTCCAAGTTTGGTTAGGACAATGCAGGCTGATCACCTGATTGTCTGACAAGTGAGATGATCCATGCGTCGGATGGGCATGTAAAAAGTCGGTCCTGCGCCTGATCTCTCGCCAGTCGTGTCGGTCGTCCGTCCCACTGGGTTATGAGAGTAAAGGAATAGAGAGTGCTCTTGTGTACTGCGCACACATTTGGGCACTATAAAATTACTCCTGTGTAGCTGGCCTGGTTTCAATGAAACCGGCCACCGTCACCGAAACCGGTGTGGGAGCTATTATTATATTATTATTATTATAGGTACATGCTAAAATCTTGATGGCATAGAGGGCGTGGAATTTAAGTTGCAGTACGATTCTACTATTGCCGCAGATGCACTATCTTGATTCTTGATTCTAAGGCTGGATTTGTATGCGTGGGCGCGAACGAGCGGTTTGCCCGCTACACCGCGAGATTACAATCGGTTGTATGTAACGAATTATTTATAAAATAACATTCATACAATTGCTTGTGATCTTGTGGTGTAGCGACCAAACCACTCGTCCGAAAGTCCAGCTTAAGACGGTGAGAGCGTACGCTGACTTTAGCTGAATAGCTAAGGGCTCTCACACAAAACTGCAAATTCGCATCGCATCGAAATGCCATTTTTAGTATGAATTTTGTCGCAGATATTTGCGATGCTATGCGAATTCGCCGTTTTGTATGGGAGGCGGGATCCCTAAAAGTGTACCGACTCTCTAATATATTTCATTTGGGATAACTCTTGGGATTTCGTCTTTTTTGTGATTTTTTATAAGATGAGATAATTACGTAGGTCTTTGGCCACAACATTCTTCCTTATTTTTAGGTGTAAGTGATGTATTTCTTATTAATATATTCCAGCGGGCCCGATCCCCCTGCGCGTGCGCGAGGCGGAGTTACCTATAGTGAGCGACGCGGAGTGCATCCGCAAGGTGAACGCCGTCACGGAGAAGATATTCATACTGCCCGCTTCGTCATTCTGCGCCGGCGGGGAGGAGGGGAACGACGCCTGTCAGGTATACATAATATTATGTTTTGGAACGAATTTTCTTATCGCGCGTTGCGAAAGGGGGCTAGACGGAAAAAGTTGTAACGACACTTTTTGACCGACACTTATTTTAGTACCTGCGAAGTAGGGGCAGAGGGCGATGATGTGGCGATGACGTCAACTGGCGGGAAATTTAAAACTTCGTTCCATCTGGGTGTTCCTTGAGTCTTGACATATCTCAAGTTTTTTTCTTGCACTTATTCCACTTTATTTTACAGGGTAGTAACAAACCTAAGGCTAGTTCTATTGTTAAGCGTTTCGGCGGCGCCGTTGGAGCGCGCGCGTTTGAATATGTATGGGGGTAAGCCGTAATAGTATCGTTTTATAGTCGAGCGCGCTATTCGGTGCTTGAGCAGCGCGCTCGACTATAAAACTATACTATTACCCCCATACATATTCGAACGCGCGGCGCTCCAACGGCGCTGCCAAAACGCTTAACGATAAAACCAGCCTTAGGGATATTACTTTAGGTGTTAGGATATGTACGCATCCCTTATATCTCGGATAGCTGTTTTTCCTGCTGCGGGCGACACGCTCTGCCAGGAGCGTGTCGCCACCCGCATGCGGACTAGATCCGCACGCGGCTGACAACTAACAACACGCGTGATAGGAAAAGGGTCCGCCATCTGCCTATCGATTAACTTCTCTGATACCTAGTATACAGGGTGTAACAAAACTAAGTGAAATACTTTAGGGTGTGTATGTGTTCCTTGTAGAGACTAGAGAGTATACTGCGAAAAAAGCAGCGTTAAAAGACCAAGATTTTTTTCACTTTTGTATCGGCAAACGCTCCAGCGCCACTAGTTTCACCATATAAAAGTGAAAAAAATGGTCTTTCAGCGCTGCTACTTTCAGAGCGAACTCTCTACAAGGAAGATGCATACACACCTTAAAGTAATTATCACTTGGTTTAGTTTCACTCTGTATAGTTTATAACTTTATGGTAAACTGTTTACTAGATGACTAGCTGGCCGATTCTGTATCGTACATTTGTGAGTTAATCACTGAGTCAGTAACTAAAACGGAGGAGTGAGTAACGGAAAGTCTCACTTTTGTATGCAAGTGAATACAAAAGTGGCACTTTCCGTTACTCACTCTTCCGTTTCGTTACTAACTCAGTGATTAACTCACAAATGTACTATACAGGATCGGTCTGCCGGACTTCGTTTATCTTTTTTTCTAATACAAATCTTCCCTAGACTTCCACGAACATTTCAAGACTATAATTAGCCAAATCGGTTCAGCCGTTCTCGAGTTTTAGCGAGACTAACATAATATTTTTTATATTATGATGTGTAGATAATCATATTCAAATGAACATAATTTCATGCCTTATGAAACGACATGGTCGCTTCTGTTTCTGAACCAATTTTTTATAATAGAGGGCGCCCGCATCTCCGTTGTGCCAAAATTTGTTTATCGCGCGGGAACCGTACATTTTTCCGGGATAGAAACTATCCTATGTCCTTACCCGGGACTCAAGGTATCTTCATGCCAAATTTCAGCAACATCGGTTCAGCGGTTTAAGCGTGAAGAGGCAACAGACAGACAGACACAGTTTCGCATTTATAATATTAGTATGGATTTGATGACCGGTGTATTATTTCGTTTCAGGGTGACGGCGGCGGGCCGCTAGTGTGTCAAGACGACGGGTTCTACGAGCTTGCGGGCCTCGTGTCGTGGGGGTTCGGCTGCGGCCGCAAGGACGTGCCCGGCGTCTACGTCAAGGTCTCCGCGTTCATCGGCTGGATCAACCAGATCATATCCGTCAATAATCTCTGATGATGGCAAAACACCTGATAGATAACACGTGATGTTATAGGTGTTAAGCATTTGTGTATCATCTATAATAAAAACTAAGGAAGAGTAAAGCTAGAAACAAATTATCGGACGCATCCATAAGTCGCGGCTGATGGATGCGGCTTAACAATATGCACGGTTCATCCGCGGACGTCAAAGACCTAACCTTAAGGCCGGCAATACACGTCAGATTTTTTCATCCGATAGTCTGGCCCGATTGTCTGATCAGACTGTCTGAAGGCACTCGTGCCATACATTTATATGAATACCTAATACACGTCCGATCCGATGTGTATTAGGTATTCAAAATATGTATGGCATGAGTGCCTTCGGACAGTCTGATCAGACAATCGGGCCAGACTATCGGATGAAAAAATCTGACGTGTATTGCCGGCCTTATGTCAATGTTAGACGTCCGCGGATGCCAAAACATCCGGCCAGCCAGATTCTGTTCGGACGTCCGAACGCTCAAGGTCGCGTCCGCGACTTATGTCAGACAATGTGCACAGTTTAGTGTATTTTGTATTGATGAGATAGAAACAAGCCGCATCCGATGAAAACGTCCGCGGACGTTCGTCCGATAATTTGTTGCCAGCTTAACTGTATCAAAAAATTTGTCCACGAGTCTACAAAATGTGACCCGAATACATGCATACTTTATACATAGTGTATTCGGTACACAATAAGTAAATTTTGTGTCGTAATATACAAATGCTTAACATCGTCCAGATAACGCTTGATATAATGTAGGGAGCTAACACCCGCAAAATATACCACCCTCATCACCTTGATGAGTGGCAGTCTTCCACCGTGCGTTTCTCGCGTAATTTTCTGCCGCGCACTGTAAAACTCTGGAACGAACTGTCACCAGTAGTATTTCCAGACCTATACGACCTGCAAACCTTCAAGAAGAGAGCGTACTCCCTCTTAAAAGGCCGGCAACCCACCTGCAGCTCTTCTGATATTGCGAGTATCCATGGGCGACGGTAGTTGCTTTCCATCAGGCGACCCGACTGCTCGTTTGCCCCTTATTTCATAAAAAAACACGTTTTCTTTATCTCTTCTTCATAGAGTAGTCGATCAAAATGTGTGGAATACGGAATATTACGCAAAGATCGTAGCAGAGGGCGCTACTAGCACATACGATAAATAATCCGACCAAAATCCGACATTGCCACGTCATATCAGAATATTGACAAACGTTGTCAAACGTCGAACAAAACTTTTTGTTTACTGTCTGTGCTGGTTCTGCCTCTAGCGTGAAAACCACTGACCTCTATATTACACTGGACTGGCTATGCCGTACAAAATGACAGCTATTTTTTGTGCCGATTTGAAGCGCCACTGGTGAGCGTACTGTGAACTAATTACATAGAAAATTGCAACCGCCATTTGCAAAATAATAGTTCCAAGTACACTCACTACTGCTTTCATATAGCAATCGGCGCCACTGTGGCGACTTTCAAATAGGAACATTTTATTGATAGCGATCGCCGCGCCGGTCCAGTGTTTATAGAGATCAGTGGTGAAAACACTGCACTTTTAACGTATGAGTCAAATATGTCGAGTTTTGATCGGCGATTCTATAAGAAGAGATAAAGAAAACGTGTTAGCTAAACCCCTGTTATACAATCTATAACAAATAATATAGAGAAGACAGATCATCGGTCTAAACTTTGAACTGTAACACATCTGTAAAGTACCCCGCAAACGATCAAATTTGTTTGACAAACATGTTTGATGTAATTTAAATTTTCATCAAACATCAAATCAAACAATTAGCTAGAATCGGTTTGAGATCATGAGATCTTGTTTGACAAATACAGCGGAACACGTTCAAACACGTTTATCAAACGCTACGCTAATCCAAATTTTCTTCAAACAGGTCAAACACGTTGTTTGTTTGATAAACGCTTCAAACAAAGCTGTACACTATCAAACTGTTTGACTAACACGTAAAATTTGACAAACAATTTGATCGTTTGCGGGCTATTTTAGATATGGACAAGAGGGGAATTTAAACAATGTTGAGAGCTTAGCAGTTAGCATACTAACAACTACGTATTTTTATAAGATTATTTTAGCTTGTTCATTTTAATACGATTCTTTCTATGTAAGAAATACGTAGCCAATCGTTTCTGCCAAGCCCCAGCGTGTTTAACATGACTTCAGTTGAAATATAAATATTAAGTTTTGAAACACGATAGTTTTCAGACAGACTATTGCAATGGAAATTATATTTTGTTCTTTGTGTGTCATCCTCATGTGATTTGTATTGCAATAATGTCTTGAGACTGTCGTGTCTCAAATGAGCGAGATTTTTGGGACAGAATGACAGATTTCTTATGTCTATCTGTCGCTGTCTTTTGCTAAGAATGCTGGTATACAGTAAAGTATTTTCTGACGTACGGAACTATAAATTAATAAATAAGAATGTCGTAAAGTCCGATATTCGTTACACCACACATATTTGACTACTACAAACATAGCTAAAAGTAGACTTTCGGGACAAATTTACCAAAATAAATGGAAATACTACTATAGAGTTAAGATGTACGCTTCGGAAATCAAAGGGTAGATGAGCAAGACTTACTTGGCTGAATAAATAGAAAAAAAACTAATATAATAACACATGGGCGCCGGCAGAAATAATTTCCAAGGGGTGCAGATTTTAATTTTCTTTTTTTCTTTTCTTTTTACATTTTATGAACAACAGTGACTGTCTATTTACGTCAACAGAATACATTTAGTGCCAAAACATTACGAACTATCTTTGTACGGCATAGGGTTACAGACGGCTTTTTATTTCAATAATTCCTGTTGATCCCGATATTCCCAAGGGGTTCAAGTTCACCACCTGGCACCCCTCTGCCGGCGCCCATGTAATAACATTCCGCGGCCAGTGAGTTTACCCGTCCATAACAAAAACTTAAAGATACATATTAGTACTTACATATTTTATATGAGCAAAAAATGTTTTATCAGAAACTTAAGAGAGATATACGAGCTAATTTTTTTTTCTAGCAAACATATTATTAAAGGTGCATTATAAATTAAAATAATTCAAAGTGCCTTATAACTAATAAATTGAATCACTTCAAATGTACCGTACTTAATTAACTACTTACATATTTATTTTTATTGTAAAGAGAGAACTAACGCATGTTTGCTCAAAATACATTGATTTTAAAGTATTAGATGTTATTGTACTTTACACATAGGTATTCTATTGAATATTAATAAGCGTAGATATTTATTTATTTTAGGTACTTCAGAGTTTTGAAAAGTCTTCTATTTCATTTTATGTATTTGGCAATTAGGCAATGTGGATATTAATATTTATTTTATACCTACTTATATGCTGGGTTCTGATTTGTTAATTATGTAATTATTGTAATAATTAAGATGAATATCTGCATTTATTTTTATAAATATTGACCAAACATACGTATACGTCTACATAAATAAGACATAAATAAATATAATTTATATTTTTGGTCAATCGCATTTACAGTTTTTAAGTCAGTAATAGATTTATCTTTGTTTTTATGAATTAAATACGATAGTTTAAAATGAATTACATATTTATTTATCCTTTTTATTGTCAACTTTATAATTCGCTAATTTAAAAGAGGTATTGAAGATTTGATTAAGTAATATTTTTAGTTCTATTTGAAAATGTAAATACATTATTATTGTTCTTAGTTAAGTAATTTATTAATAGATTAAGTTAGATTCTATAACATTCATAAGTCTGTCCCACCACTGAAGTTTTTCCTTCTTTCTTTTCTTTTACAGTCTTGAAATTAATACAATATTTCTTTATTCCGCACTGTTACTTCAAATGTATAGATAAAAAAGGGTTAAATAAAAACAATATTTGATAAAAATGACAGAATTCTCATTTGTTTTATCACCTAAAACTTTTTGGTGCCAGTAAGTAACATAAAATAAACAAGATTTTGGAATAAATCAACAAATCGGTTTTAATTAGACTGAAAAGGTTCATTTTATCGAAAAAATAAAACACATTGTATACTTAAATAACTTTATACAACTTACTAAATACTAATCATTTATTCTATAATACAACTGTATCATTATTTACAATGTCAATATAAATTATAATGATATATTTACAACGTCGTCATACGTGATAGCATAAATTATAATACAAGTTCGAATATTGGAGTGTCCGTTTACAAAAGTATTGATGAAAATGTACACGCAAATTGATAATTTAAATTATTATCATCACACAAAAAGGGAGAATAATTTTAGAGAAAAGCCAATTAAAGTTCAATTAATACTTATATACGTCCGCGCGAACGGCCAGTTACATTACTTATATCAAATATCATTTGACGCATTTCGCGCGGACGCATAGATCCTGCAGTAAAATAATTTCAGTATTCTTTAAATATAAATATACTAAAAGGCAAACACGGTATTATACATGTATATTAATTTATTTACAGTTTTATTCCGAAATTTTAAGGATGAGATAAAAAATTAATGACAAGATTTCGTACCTAATTAATATTTTTTGCTTTAACGCCTCTAGTCCATCGTCGCTGCGAACTGCGAAGCAGCGGCGAACCGATTTACTGTTTCATCTGCCACACGACAATGCGTTATATTGCATCTTGCTCTATTCCTGTTTCGCATTGGTTTCGCAGATATTTCGCAGTTCGCAGCGTCAGTGGAATATATCGCGTCGTGTCGTGTCATAACTCATATAGTGCCACTATGCGACACGACACGACTCGAACCGATTCGTTGCCACCTTCATTTTCACGAATTCTTACCACAGGCCAAGCAGTTTGTTCGATGACGTGCCATAAGCGTCATCGGCCCTGCTAAACGATGACGCCCCACGTGCGGCATTGGCCACTGGTTGTGTTTTATGTACATTTAGACTAAGGAATTGTAATTACAGTGTAATAAATTAGTTTTAACGTGTTTTTTAACAATCCTTGTATGCCGCGCCTGGCGCGTCATCGGCCTCACTGAATCTTTTTAAATGACGCGCTGGGCGCGGCAGTGGCCACGAATCAGTTCTTTCCGTAGAACTGACGTTTTACAAAAAGTGTCGCGTCGTGTTTCAACGCTTCAATGCGATCTCGCCTTAATTCAAGAGCGAGAAATTAAAAAGTAGCACCATTCAGGTACCATAAAGTGCGACAAGGCTTTAAATGAACGTGGGCCGTGGTGCTGCTCGTAAAGGAGAACTGTCAAAAATGTTGTTTTTGTAGGTATGTGGCAGCGTCAGTTCCTTTTTTCGCCACATTCATTTAAAGCCTTGTCGAGAAAGATCTATTAGTACAAAATATGTTACAATAGATGTTAATTTTGACATACGAAATAAATGATTTTCGTCATAAAAACTAGACGAACACGACTAGTTCGATTGGGATCTGACAACTTCTTCCGACACAAAAGTAACGCTAGCCGCGTTGTGATGTCACCGACAAAAATTTAAATCAAATGCTTCTTTATGACTATGGAGTGTAGATGGAGGAGAACTATCTTAAATGGGGGATATTTTAAAAAATCCTCCGAGAGTGGCGCTAGCTACAGCAAACGGTATGGAATGAATTATGGAGTGTATTAAAAAATGTAGCCGTTGGTGACAAAATATAAATTATTACTGGAATATAAATTATTACTACAATTACTGGGTTAATACCAATATATTTTGAAAAATATAACCTAAAATAGCTGAAATAAAAGTTGCTAAATGATTTAAAATTTACCTTGTTGCTACTGTAGCGCCACCTTAGGGTGAATTAGTTTCACTCTAATTTAACACATTTCAGCGGACACTTTTTACATACAGAGATAGTTATCTATCTACACTTCATATTTATGACCTAGGATGCAGGTTACATTTTCCACCGACATTAATCTAGCGACCCATGCCGCCTCTGCTTCATACCGCTAGTTAGTAGTGGCGTAGAGCGAGGTTAACAAACGGCCCACATAGCGTGGAATTTGGAACGTTTTCGATTCCGAATCGAACAGAAATTGTGAAACAGCCCACTGGATCAAACATCAGTTTATTAAAACGCATAAGCAGATGTCGCTACTTGGTGTCGACAGTTTACTAGCTACGTCAACAGGTGTCGCTAGTTGGTTCAACAGTTTAGGGCTCCCACACGTAACTGCCCACAATGCCACAAATTCGCATCACATCCTAGTAATCTGCGACAAAACTCATAATAAATATGACATTCCGATGCGATGCATATATGGCTGCTGTTTAGCATTGGTGATCCATTCCACATAAAATTGGGTTTTGAGTTAATAATGCAGTTTTATTCTTTAGAACATAAGGTTTACGACAGTGAAATCCATTTTTTTGAAAACCCACTGTAGCATATTCTAGAGTACAAAAATGGTTAATGCTTATTCCTCTAAGTAAGGTTTTGTATATAGCATTTATGTACTATGTTTCTAAAGTGATTTGCGCTTAAACCGCTGAACCGATTTTGATATAATTTTGTATGCAGATACTTTGAATCAATTAAAATGACATTAGATACTTTTTGTCCCGGAAAATGTACGGTTTCCGCGCAGTCAACAAAAATGAATTTGGCTTATGATATCGATATTGAGTACCTATATGTAGATATTACGTAAGGTTTTGGAGAAGGACATAGTATGTTTTTTATCATGGGAAATGTTCGGTTTTCACGCAATAAACATTATTAATTTGCGTTTAAGCTGCTGAACCTATTTTGATTAAATTTAGTTAATGTAGAAATAATTAGTTTATCACGTGCAGAATTGGGCAAAAAGTAATTAGTAATTTTAATCAGATTACAAATTAATCAGATTGATGAAGTAATTGTGCATCTTCAAATTACCCGTAAGTTGATTAATAATTATATGTATAAAATGTATTCTAATATTTTAGTTTGCAATTGGATTAATAATTTAATTGGACTAACAAGTATTTCAATAACTATGCCCAATGTCCAATGCTGGTAATTATAATCCATACTAATATTATAAATGCGAAAGTGTGTATGTCTGTCTGTCTGTCTATCTGTCTGTATGTCTGTTATGTCTTCACGCTCAAAGCGCTGAACCGATTTTGCTAAAATTTGGTATGGAGATACTTTGAGTCCCGAGAAAGGACATAGAATACTTTTTATCCCGGAAAAATGTACAGTTCCCGCGCGATAAACAAATTTTGGCGCAACGGAGTTGCGGGCGTCATCATCAGGCGGTTCAGTGGTGTAGGCGCAAAACATTTTTGTTTATCGTACGGGTACTGTACACCTTTTTCCTGGATGTAAAGTATCCTATGTCCTTCCCGAGATATAACGTATATCTGCATTCTGCATACCAAATATTATTAAAATCCATGTAGCGGTATAAGCAGAAATCATTTTATTTAATGCCTGGGAACCATACATTTTTCCGTGATAAAAACGGTCCTATGGCCTTTTCCGAGACTCAAAGTATCTCCATACCAAGTTTCATAAAAATCGAATCAGCGGATTAGGCGCAAAATAATAAACTTTATAATGAGGTAACCGTACATTTTTCAAGATAATAATAATTGTCTTATGTCCTTCCACGAGAGTCAAAGTATCTGCACACCGATTTTCATCAAAATCGGTTCAGCGGTTTAGGCGCAAATCATTTTTGTTTATTACACTGGTACCGTACCTTTTTCCCGGATGTAAAGTATCCTATGTCCTTTTCCGAGACATAACGTATCTGTATACCAAATATCATCGAAATCCACGTAGCGCTATAAGCAGAAATAATTTTTATTTAATGCCTGGGAACCGTACATTTTTTCGGAATAAAAAGGACCTTATGTCCTTTCCCGGGACTCAAAATATCTCCATACCAAATTTCAGAAGAATCGGTTCAGCGGTTTGGGCGTGACGAGGTAATTTTATAACATTTTGTTAAAATAAGCACTTAAATTAATTGTATTGAAAGAACAAATCAGAATATTTCATTTATGTGAAATATCACAAAGGACATTAATGATATGTAAAAAGCCCCATAGCAATATTGCATTAACCATTTTTATACGTTTTCTCTTAAAACTGAATGTAAAATTAAAATGTTTTTTCATAATCATAATCTAGGCATTTCAACAAAAAAAAGGTACCGCACAATAACATATTTTTTGCTTAAAATAAGCAGAAAATAAAGATTATTCCAAAAAAACTTAAAACGCCGATTACTCAAAACTAGTCCGATGTGGGATGGTACACGAACTTTTAACAGCATCCATATATGTATATGTAGCAGAAACAATTTTATTAACATATAATAAGATAAGTAGGTATTTAGATATCTAAACATTTAAAGATACTGTAACTTGCAGTCAAACTGCGTAAGCAGTTTTGAAGGAAGTGTATAACTGTTATGTTTACTTTAAGATTAAAGGAAATAAATAAATAAATAATACGATGCGAATTCGCAGTTTTGTGCACGAGCCCTAAGGCTGAGTCATATAATTTTAAGTGTGATTTTAAGCTTTATCTTCATTAGTGTAATACATAGTAACGCTTGAGAAACTTGGAAAGTCTCACGGCCGCCCGCGGCCGCGATTTCTCAAGCGATACTGCGTATTACAATAATAAAGATAATTGATAAAGATTTAAAATCATCATATTATGACACTGAAAATGCTCGCCGCTGCGCTGCCATTCCGGTGCGTGTCGGCCCTTACTATGTACGCGTCAACAGTTGTCGCTACTTAATATCAACAGTTTACTATACGTGTCACTAGGTGTCGCCACATCGTTGACAGTTCACTAGATACGTTAACAGATGTCGCTACTTGTCTTAGACAGTTTAGGTTGACAGGTGTCGCTAGTTGGAGTGGTTACGGGCGGGGTGCGGTGGGGGGTGCGGGGGGTGCAGGGCGGGGTTCGCCACGGCGATGATGCTGTCGCCACGCGCTGCCACCACCTGCGGCCGAGACTCCTCCGCATCCTGTAGTATTTAACAATTTTATTTTAAGAACTCCATCGTGGGTGTTTCAGACATAATAGATTTTCAATTGTTAAGCGGTAGCCGGCTGCCACTTGGGGATTGATGGGCTAAGGGCCAATGAACTACATTATAGAGTATTCAGTTAAAAAGTAGTAATAAAACATACGAGCGGACTTTGGGCTAATACCATAAGCCATAAACATCTTTTTTCTCTACGTAATTTTTTTATTAGTTAGGTATTAGACCTTAGGGGGTAAATTTGCGTTTTTATAATCCTGGACGTCACGATACGAAATGTAGACGCCGACTTTCACGATAAAACGCTGGACTTGGGCACGTAACACGTTAGATGCCGTAGGCGTGGACGTGTTGTGTGGTTCAGAAGAGTGTAGACGTCGTCATGGCCTATAACGTGCACGTCATAACGTTATCGTCGACGGGAATTCCCGGTCCCTGTGTTATCGTTTTGCCGTGGACATCCACGATATTACTGTCGCGTCCAAAATTATAAAATCGAACAATGTATATTACCCAAAGTTTGCGAGGAATGTGTTTTTGAGAACCAATACATTCGCTTCATTGGCGTGAGCTTGCCATGACATCGCTCAGCGCGGCGATGCTATTGGATTTTAAAAACACGGTGCTCGACATCTCTGGTGGAAGCGCAGCCTAACAAGCAACAGCTATGGAGTTTCGGTCAGGGTTACTTTAGGAGTCCCAGTTTTGAAAGTCTACCTAACCTTTCCTCCCTCACAAACTACATTAGGTACATAATACTTTTCGTATTACTTTAGTAAATAAACGCTTAGTTCGCTAAATGTGACGTTATCAGCGTGAAGGGACCTTATTGTCGGTATTGAGTTATTAGTATCCCCATAATCTACATTTAATAGGCTATCGAACCATGTAAATAACATGCGTGTAAGTCTGGAAAATATTTTTTTAAAAAATGTTTAAACTCGAAAGTCGTAAAAGGAATATTGAGAAAATTGCATTCAAACTTCGACACCCAAAAAAAGTATATTATTGTAGGAAGTTACATAGATATCATATTTTTTGAAAAGTACGTTATATGGTCTTTTAGAATTTAACTTCAATTATATAATTTTATAACTCTATTCCTGTTGTTTACCACTCCAAAGTTCATGATGTAATGAAAATGCCGAAGATGGTTTTTATTAAATATTTCATTTATAGTATGTTTTCTACTGGATTTTATAAAAGAATAATATAAAACTGATCAGTTTTTAGTAAATAGAGACGTCTTCGATATTAAACAACATTGTTTATTGTATTAAATTTTTTTTTGAACGAATAAACATTGTGCTTCTACTAATCTTATTAATCACATATATAAAACAAAATATATGTTTACTACAGTTAAACATAGTCAAATGAGATCAAATATATAAACTTCTATTTGAAAAGTAACTTTTTTCTGTCTTAAAATTCAAGGTAAACTTTAGTAAAAAGCTGGTACAAACACTTAACACTTTTCAAAAGAGACCTTAACGTCGATGATTAAAAGTTTAGTAATATCACATAAAAATAAATATACATTTTTATTAACATTGATGTTCTATTTTTTTAAATATCTTTAATTATCCCTTAGTAACAAGACGTGTACCAAAAACATGTAATTTCTCATAGTTACCATAGAAGTATTCGTAAATATTAAAAGGGATCTTAATGTCGGTCGATACATTTTTAGTAATAAAGATAAAAGAAGATACAAAAATACTATTAATTTCGTAGTTGTAACATTACTTTTCATTTTTATTTTATTTATTAAAAGGGGTAATACATCAAATACGTTAAAAAAAACATTAACTACTTTATAAATAAGTAAGTAAATAATTTTTATATTAATTATTATAGGGAATAATAAAATAATAATAATAATAATAATAATAATAAAAAGAAAGACTATATATAAAAAACTAAATCTAAGTCGGAGGCTGCGGGCAATGCACCCAAGAGGCTGGCAGCATTACCTCGCTGTATCGCAAGACTGATACGTTGGCCGAGGTAAGCGCCAGCTCTGGGATCGTTAGTTTTCTCAACCAGTCTTTGGGATAACTCCTTGAATAGTAGTTTGGCACCAGGGCCCCACGGGCCCAGGGTCTCAACCCCGAAAGGTACAAAAAAGTAATCACTCCCCAGTGCTTCATACTTTCTTCTTTTGTTTGTCTCCGCTTGTGCTGCAGCAGCTCCCGCCTCTCTCGTTGTGGCCGTCACGTGCGACGCCGCCAGCGTATCCACGCAGGTGGCGTCCCATACGAGAGGCCTCCCACGGCTCCACGGAACGAGCGTCATTCCGTCGGGCCTTTTGCCGTCGTCACGTGCGATACCGTTCGGCTCAAGAGTGGCGTTCGGCACGTTGACGGAGACAAGGGCCCTGCGGATCACGTCGTTCAAGGAAGCATGGCGGGACTGGCGGCCGGCACTGCGTCGACAAGACAGGCCGTGATGACCCTGGCGGTCTACTGCGGCGCCGCAGTGGCAGCGATGGGGTTCGCTGATATTGGCTCCTAATCGCAAACTGAGTGATAGATTGAATGTATGATTATCTAATAGTGTTCCGGTATTGGATGATGGGTTTGCCTAGAGCCAGTAGCCTGATTCCGGCTCGGCGGACGCTAGAGGACGCGCGCGTTAGCTGGAACGTCACTGGGACAAACACGCTTCCAAGCGTTGATCGCCTCAGCTAGTGACTGAATGCCTATGTTTCCAAAAGAATTGGTGATGATTTTGATGAAAAGAGGATGAATGCTGTGAGCTGAAGAAAGGAAGGCGGGAAGAGACACGCTGGACACACTTCGGAGACCCAAGCCGCCGAAACGAATGGGAAGAGTGGCTTGGGCCCAGGAGGTGTCAGAGATTTGACAGTTAAAAATATTAATTACTGTGTCTTTTAAAATAGAGTCTAAATGGGAAAGAAGGTTGGGACACTCCCACAGAGGGCAGCACCTCAAGACATATGTAAATTGGGGCACAAACAAACAAAAACGAATTATTTGGTAAGCCATATGGGATTTTATTGCGACGAGTTTGCCAGAAGATTCTACGAATTTTTGTTTTTGTTCCGAAACGTAAGGCTCAGGCGTTTTTTTTTTAATATTTATTTAATTATATTTTTCATTATTTAATTATATTTCTGAGATTTCTTTATAAAAATAAAGGAACCTCAGACTTGGTATTTTTGTTGCCGCTATAGCAACAAAAATAGTTAAAATAAAATAAATATTTAAAGTGGGCCTAATTTTTTTTTGGCCTTTCTTGCTTGATATCGATAATGGCAACATGTAGGCACTTGAAATTTTCACAAAATCCTCAATTATATTATGTTTACGTTAATTGTAAACTAAACTGAAATTAAAATTTAGGGCTCAAAATTAGGTTTTTTGTATGGGAGCCCCCTTTAAATATTTATTTTATTTTATTTTAACTATTTTTGTTGCTATAGCGGCAACAAAAATACACAATCTATGAAAATTTCAGAAGTCTAGCTAAAGCGATTCTTGAGATACAGCCTGGAGAGAGATAGACAGACGGAGAGAACAGAGACCCTCCCATACAAAAAACCTAATTTTGAGTCCTACTCGCACTTGGCAAATTTTTATGGTTTTCCCTTTATGTGGCCATTAAACCCTAAACTCTGTGCCAAATTTCAGCTCACTGAGTTTATGGGAAGTACTAGTTCTATTTTATTGATCTTTAATGAGTGAGCGAGTGTCATAAATGAGAAACTTTGCTTTAGCTTAACTTCGGAACTTAATGACCTCTAGAGGTTCTCAAATAGGGGCCTAAAATGCGGTGAAATGGTTCCCGTAAACGATGGTACGGCAGTGTTTGCTTCGCGCTCTACTTGGCGGGAGCACTGCCGTGTCCCCAGATATTCTAATCAATGTTACCGATTTTCAGCTTGGTACAAATTACTAGTAGTATAACAGTAGATACCGTGCCGACAGAAAGCCGCAATCGACTCTCGACAGCAGCACCGACAATAAGGTCCCTTTTGTACTAAACTTTAAGATATATTTTAACCTATAAAAAATCGTTTTTAAAACCTGTGTCTTTGTCATATCAAAATTTAGAGTCTGTTTATTAATATGGAGCAAAAAAAGAAAAAATGATTTTTTTCGACACTTTACTTTAAATGCGATTATCTTGGAAACTAAAACCCTCCATAAGGTCCCTTTTCCCAGATAACGTCACAAATAATAACCAGTTATTTGACCGAGCTTTGCTCGGTTTTCGATAAAACACGAATAAAATGACATTTTCTGAAAATGATTCCTAGCTAGATCGATTTATCAACCCCGAAACCCATAGGGGGTTTCGGGGTTGATAAATCTACTACTACTTTTTTTCTTTCGGTTATTAAATTTCGGTTACTAAATTTCATGAGAATCGTTGGAACCGATTCCGAGATTCCAATTTATATATATAATATAATATACAAAAATTGCTCGTTTAAAAATATAAGATATAATGTGAGTATTTACCGGCGGCGGCGTGCTGGTGCTGGAGTATGAGCAGCGCGAGTCCGCGTCGTCGCTCTCAGTCTTCATGCCCCACCAACTGGAATTATACAACAATTTATTGTACCATCGAAGAAACTGATTCTGACTTCAGTTGACGCCTGACGGTAATTATTCAATAATTTAAAGTATTGAGAGAAGTTACTATACTTAATTCAAAAGAGAATTAGAGAAATAAGTAGTACCTAAGAGTGTGATTGAAATTAATTATTCTTACCTATGACTAGAACTTCTTGCATTCTCCGGACTGGTCCGTACGCTACCGTCGTCGTCCTGTAAAAACATTTGTAGGTACTTCTTTATTAATTGGTATTAACATTATTATAATTTATAAATATAGCATAGACGGCTTGCAAGTTGCAACCTTGGATTACTTCACGGATAGTTTATAATATGACCAGTTTTTGTTCCAGCGGTACTCTAAAAATTAATGTTTTTTTATAAATTATATGAGGTGGATTAATTTATTACGCATTGTTTATATTCAGCCACTGCCGCTGCTCCTCACGCTGCCGGCAATATTGCTCTGAGTGCCGTATGGACTATGGATTGTAGATAGAGGAGAACTATTTTATGTAGGGACCGTGCAGAAACTATAGAGGGCGTCGTAATTCGACAGCAGCGACACGATGCGAGTAAAAGAAGTAACTTGTGAGTGACTTTGGCTTCGCATTCTTTGACCCCAGCTAGTTTATAAGTGATTTTTTTTTATGTTTTAGACTATAAAATGATTTAATACTCTCAAGTGGCCACATGCGGCCGCGAGAACAACAACAGATTTCCAAGAATCTGCGATCGAAGGATTAAAGTAAAAAAACTAGATGACGCCCGCAACTCCGTTGCGTCAAAAATCATTTATCGCGCGAGAACCGTACATTTTCCCGGGATAAAAAGTATCCTATGTCCATTCCCGGGGTTCAAAGTAAATACATACCAAATTTCAGCGAAATTGGTTCAGCGGTTTGGGCGTGAAGTGCTAACAGACAGACACACTTTCGCATTTATAATATTGAGTATGGATGAGTTTCTAACAGTAAACAAAGAACGAAAGCGTGAATAAAAATGTATAAATCTTATCTAGTTATCTAAGAAAACATCTGAAAAAGTAATTAGTAGCATCTATCAGCATAGAAAGTAAAAACTTGATAGGTGGGTAAATATTGCAATAAAATAATGAAGATGCGAAAATACTTATAATAATTACTGAACATGCTTGTGGATTAATAAAATAAAATAAGTTCACTAGAATAAATGCTTTTATTTCATCAACCTTCTGCGATTCGCTCTATACCTACCATCTTCACAACTTTTGTCTGTCGCTATTAATTTTAACTAATTTCAGTCTGGACCTCATATTCAGTGCAAACACCATATAAGTATTCTTTAAATAGCACACAAAGACTGCACTATTGAGTTTTTTATATAATATATCATTGACTATTAATCTTTTTTTACTTGAAGAATCATCCTTTTGAGAACCAACGCATTGACAAGATGGTTAAAGTTCAATACTATCCTCAGTGTTGAATTCCTGGCAGGACTTCTCCAAATTATCCTTACTTTTGATGCAAATTTATGTGTAATTGGCATATCAATTTAGATGGAAGCCAGTTTGGATGTTTACTGAAAGAAGCAACGGTTATAGGTTAGGTTCATATTGGGTTCATCAAAAATGAATTTACGGTTATAATCTACAAAATTTAGTGTTTTTACGAGTCTACACTCATCATTCATGAAACTCTTTGAATACTTACGTATGCTTTATTGGTTTAACCGGCCTTTATCCATTTCTTTCGTTTTTCAATAAGCCATAGCATTTGAATACTTTTGCCAGGAAAATAGCAAAATTTTACATCGTTCGATTTGCCTTTATTTTTCTTGAACATCCGGGAATACAACAATGCATTTCAATTCTTGAAAATACTCAAATTACTCAAGAAATCTTATAATTTTCCGTAGCTTCACTTGGGCTTGACAATAAAATTTTCGCATAAGTTTCGGCTATTCGTCACTAGTGGCAGTGTCATCGCTCTGCACGGTCCCTATGGGAGATATTTGAAAAAGTATCCAGCTGTACTCAGTAAATAACAGTTGAAAAATCCTCCGAGAGTGGAGCTAGCTGCAGCAAAGGGTATGGAATGAATTATGGAGTGTAGGAATGAATGTAGCCCATTGTAGCCGTTGGTGACAAAATATAAATTATTACTGGAATATAAATTATTACTACAATTACTGGGTTAAGAGTCCGTATACGAAATTTGCCGATTTCGCTCATTTAACAGACGTGATTTAACAGTTAAAATACAGTATTTCTATAAGTTTTAATGCACAACATGTAAGATCATTTCAATTATAATATAGTGTTGGAGCTAGATTTTTTATTTTTTTTTAAGTATCTTTAAATAATCCAACTCAAACCCGCGACAGTTTTGTGATTTTTGCTGTAAAAGGTTTAGAATATCACCTTTTTATGGATTGTATTGACGTCTTAACGGTATGAAAAAAATATAATGTACTGTTGAGAAAGTCGTCTATAAAGTGTTGGAATTACTTTTTATCACTTCAATATAAAAAACCCTTTAAAAACAGAAAACCTCTATCTGCCCGCTAACTTGGCGATTCGTTCTTTTTCACCTGGCATATGAAAGACGGGCGTGAGTGTGAAGAGAGCAGTAGAAAAGAGAGGACGGGCTCTTAATACCAATATATTTTAAAAAATATAACCTAAAATAGCTAAAATAAAAGTTGCTAAATGATTTAAAATTTACCTTGTTGCTACAGTAGCGCCACCTAGGGTGAATTAGTTTCAACCTAATTTAACGCATTTCAGCGGACACTTTTTACATACAGAGATACCTAGTTCTCCTCTATCTACACTCCATAGAGTGCCGAAAGTGAGTTTTTTGTTTGACATTCGATCGTGAACGCGTTTGGCGTTTACTAAGATTTTGTATGTAATTTTTACAGCGCCACCTAGCGATGCTCACGGGAGTGAGCCCAGCTCCCATAAAAAATCTTAGTAAACGACAAACGCGTTCACGATCGAATTTTAAACAAAAAACTCACACTAGGCACCCTGAATACTTGCGAGTGAGCGCGTACACTCAGCCCTCTATAATCTAAACTCGCCGCGTCGGGCAGCGGCAGCGGATGGCAGCCGCGGAGCATGACGAGTGGCAGCTTGAGAGACTATTTACATTCCCGCGCTGCCCAGATCTACCCAACAGAGCTGAGTATAAACGACGCATTAGACTAGTATTGCAGGTATCGCTTTAATATTATTAATTTAAAATACATAAATTTTATATTTACAACAATTTTAGCGCCATCTATTAAACCCTGTGGGTAATCTTTACATACCAATTACTACCAAAAGAGTTCAACAGATGGCGCTGATTACAGATGAATAAAGCTGTAAAATGCAATTTTAGAAGCAAAAGAAAAATAATTTGCAACAAAAGGTTAATAAAGGTATCCGTACTTACCGCATCAGTCATGAAAAGCGCTAATAAAAGGCAAAGAAATATTAGAAAAGCTGATACTAACATGCTCACTGAAGACCTTTGCTACTTCTTAATTATTTTATTTATTATTTTTAGTATAAGATAGTATCGAATGGGTATGTTTTGACTATGCTATGAGTACCTAATGGATATGTAAATATAGTTTGAAAAACTAATTAGAATCCTTCAATTTTAAATCTTATTGGAAAAGTCTTGCTGACAAAAAGATTTATAATTTTCAGAGCTTAAGATATTTTTAAGGTTTTACACACAAGATTCTACACACATTAATATCATATCTCATTCTTAAACTATTAAGTCATTTTAAGCAAATGACGTTATAAGAAATATGGGTTTAATATAAAGTTTTATATCAACTTATTTTTATTAAATATACTCTCTTAAACTACCGTCCTTTCGACTTTTCAGGTACGTTTTGTATGTTAACTCCACCATCGCTTAGCGGACTATAGCAGTCTACCCACTATGGTAGACCACTAGGTTAGTCCACCAATTGTTGGTTTATAGTAGTCTACTCGAATGATACTAGTGGTTAACTCCACTAACAACAGTCAGTGGACTGTGGCAGTCTGCTATAATAGTGCTCAACCAATGATAAGTCTACTCCAGTGGTTAACACCAATAGTTAGTGGGTAACTCCACCAATAGTTAGTGGGTTACTCGTGGTTAGTGGTCGTTAGTGGTTAGTGTTAGTCGGTGAGGTCTATGGGAGTGACCTGGCGCGGTCGCTTGCTGGGGGTCTCATCGTCGTCGCCCCTCTCGTCGGTAGATGGCGTTGGTGGTAACCTGAAGAAACAATTAACAACACTATAATAATTGCAAGCCTCCTTAAATAATAATTTTATAATTATGCTATATATATCCTAAAATCCGAGCTTTGTGATCGCGTCGTCGACCTTGACTGACTGATGATAACATATAAATAAAAATTACTATGTTGAAGCACAAATCAATAGGCATGATAGTTTTTCCGTAAAGTGTACCACAAAATGTAGAGTGTAGACGTTGTGGATATACTTATAGGTGATGATAATTTGTTGTTACAGCGGCAACAGAAATGCACAAACTGTAAAAGTTTCAGAAGACAGATAGACAGATGGACAGACAGTAGAGTAATACGGTCCCGTTTTTACCTTTGAGTATGAAAACCTAATAAAGTAACTATGTCAGCACTGCTTCACAGTACCTAAACTCTATACTTGGGCACGTGTCCTACCGCTACTGATGTACTTATTGTAATTTTCAGGGCCCCCGCTACCATATGTGATATGTGCAATGTGTGCAATACACACGGGCGCCATCCTCTAGGGGCGCCATATAGCCATCTTTAGGGGCGCCGAAACCAAGAACCCAAAAAATTTGCCTAAGGGGCGCCAAAATCCTTTTTTTGCACACGGGCGCCCTGGTAATTTATAACAGTGGTTTAGAGCGTGGCTCTTGACTCGGAGGTCTGGGTTCGGTTCCCGCGTTGGAAACGTGATGTGTATTTCCAAGTTTGGTTAGGACGATGCAGGCTGATCACTTGATTGTCTGACAAGTGAGATGATCCATGCATGATCTTTCGCCAGTTGTGTGAGTCGTCCGCGATCCGTCCCACTGGGTTATGACTTATGATAGCAAAGAAATAGAGAGTGCTCTTGTTTATTGCACACACTTAGGCACTATAAAATAACTGCTGCGTAACTGGCCTGGTTTCAATGAAGCCGGCCACCGTCACCGTAACCGGTGTGGGAATTATACGGACCCGTGTTTGGAGTAGTGCAGGCCGGCGCGGCGGACGAGCTGCCTGGCGAGCGGGAACAGCTCGTCGCGCCGCGTCAGCAAAGCCGGCACGCAGCGGCAGATCTGAGCCGCCGCCTCGTTCACCATCACCTGTAACATAAAGTTATTACTTATTGAAGAGCCTTGGTATATAATATATGACTGCATTGTCTCCACGCTAGATGGCAGCACCTGCACAAACTGTAAACAAAATGTTTTCTTCGACATTCTGTCAATATACAGTGTGTATCAAAAATAAGTGATAATATTTTAGGGTGTGTACGTGTTCCATTTAGAGAGTTCACTGTGAAAGTAGCAGCGCTGAAAGACGATTTTTTCGACGATTTCACTTTTGTATAGGCAAGGGCTCGAGCGTCACGAGTTTTCCCATACAAAAGCACAGAATACATAATTAGTACCTTACGGTAACAAAAGTGAAAAAAAATCGGTCTTTCAGCACTGCTACTTTCACAGTGAACTCTCTACAAGGAACACGTACACACCATAAAGTATTGTCGGTCTTTTTTGTTACACCCAGTATACCTAGTCAATGTATAGACAAAATACTCAGCGATAAGTTGTACAGCCCCCTCCTGAAGGCTAAAGCACTGGGTCCATGTATGCATCCGGCGCTAGAGGGTGGCAAATATTTAAATTACTTAATTATTTCCTTCTAGAGGCTTGATAACTATTTTTTTATTATTATTGGTAATTGAAAGACCCTTAAAAATGAAAACATCGCTGAAAGAATGACTCTGATATTTTAAAAAATCACCAAGATAATTATGATAATTCAAACATCTCATAAAATAGACCTGCCCGATATGCCATACAAAGTGCTACGAAAGACTGCCGTCACTCTTTCGTAGTTTGTACGGATCGGGAGAGAACTTTGTTCGATAGGTATATTAAATATTGCGTTTATGAAAGTGGTTTCATAACTAAAGTTGCTTTTAATTGCATAAGTTATCGAATGGTATACAAATATTAAGAAATTTAATTGAAAAAAAATTCGACTAGATCATCCAACTTTGAAGGCGCATAACAAAAAAAAAATACAAATGATATCGAGCTGAAATTTTGGGAATACTTATTTTTTACCGTGATTACTTTATTTCATTAACAAAATTCGCTAATCTTTGACCTTGTCTTCATCCCTATTCTTTTTTATGGGCTATTTACAATGATATTATATAAAAAAAACTCAAAGCAGATATGTTACTACCGCGCGCGTTGTGAAGCCTTAAATACGGGCCAATTGGCCCGTCTTTTATTTAGTCTGTCTCTTTTATGTAAATGGCATTTCGTATCTTTTGTTTCATTATCTGTCAAATTTGATAATTGAATTTGAAAATTAGTTCGGAAGCAATTTAAACCGGAAAATAGTATGAAAGTAACAGATCTGTATTTAGTAGAATATCATTGGTAGTTGCGTGTGTACGGTAAATTATACGGCTATTGCTGAACCAAAGATTTCCTTTGGTAGGATTGGTCCTTATGGCCCAAGGATGGATTTAAGATGTGGAGCCACCGCGATTTTTGATGTAATTTTTTTTAAATTTTAGCAGCTTTTGCTCTGGAGGAAAATAGAGTTTCAATCTGTATAGAGGCATTAATTATGGTACTATTCCAAGTTCGGTACCATATTCGGATGACTTAAGAATGCTGAATTCATTTTAGGACTCATATTTGCACGATAAAGATGTTAAACAACGTAAAAAAAGAAGAAGAAGAAGCATTATTTAAACGCGCTAATCTTAGTATGAGTTAGTAATTACTGGTCCGATTTGAAAAATTCTTTCAGTGTTAGATAGCCTATTTATCAAGGAAGGCTATAGGCTATATTTTATTACGCTAAAACTAATATAAGCGAAGAAATAGAGGAAAATGTGGAAAAAACGGGGGAAATTATTTGAAAGGGCTTATTTCACGAACTACTGGAGTAATTTTTTTGTTATTTGGCACACATAAAAAGTTGAAACGTGAAGGATCATAGGCTATTTATTGTGGACTAATTTGTCTGTGAAATATCTAATTTACGCGGGCGAAGCAGCGCGGAACGTCTAGTAATATTATAAAGCGAGTTTGTTTGAACGCGCTAATCTCAGGAACTACTCATCCGATTTGAAAGAATATTTCAGTGTTTGATAGCCTAATTATCGAGGAAGGCTATAGCCTATATTTTATCACGCTAAAACCAATAGGAGCAAAGATGCAGAGGTAAATGTGAAAATAAAGCTGAATAGTTTGTTGGTTAGTTCGTTTGTTTGAACGCACTAATCTCAAGAACTACTGGCCCGATTTAAAAAAAGTCTTTCAGTGTTTGATAGCCTATTTATCGAAAAAGGCTATAAGGTATATTTTATCACGCTAAGACCAATATGAGCAAAGGTACAGAGGAAAATGTAAAAAAACGGGGAAAATTATTTGAAAGGGCTAATATCTCACAGACTACTGGAGAAATTTTTATGTAATTTGACACGAATATACGTGAGATATGGGTTATTTATTTGTGAAAAGTATACGGTTTCCGTGAAATTTCAGATTTACGCGGACGAAGCCGCGCGGAACGTCTAGTATTATTAATAATATGTTTATTGCTCCATTCATCACCATGTCTTTGGCATGCTGAATAATGTAGCTATTAGCCTCCTTATATTAATTAAGCCCTGTCAACAGCGTTTTCGTTGGTTGAAAATCATATATTCTGATTTTTTTATTTTATTTTATTTTTACTATCTTTTATCTAAATATTACATTCGATTCAATCGAAAATGATACTAAACTCGACTATATACCTAAATCCCACGCAGTTATTGGCCTCATACCTTGTTAAAGCACCCCCCCACCTGCATGAGATATTCAGGTGGCTCCACATCGTAAACCCATCTTAGGTATATAAATATCAATCTTACAAAGGAAATCTTTGGTTCAGCAAAAGCCGTATTCCTCGTTTTTTGTCTTGTACGCACACGATTATGGCTATTTACCTGAATTAAACGTATTTTATTTTTATTTAATATTCTGATGCAACGTGTACAACAGCTAGCTCTGCAGGGCTAAAATGGTCGCTTTGAAGAATCATGATATGAATCATAATATGATTCATTTTTCTAAAATTGCAAAATGCAACTGCTTGCAATTCATTTCTGTATTTTTGTACTGATTTGACATTTGTCAGTTTGACAGTTTTGACAGTTCATTTGCTGAATTGATTGAGAGGAATTGCTAAATGTCACCATTTTGGCCCCGCAGCGTCCTCTTCATAATGTTCCGTCCTGGTTTCAGACGAATAGACGAATGGCTCACCTCATGCAACGTCAGCGGTTTCTCCGGTTTCCGCTTGCAGTCAAACCTGCCGTAGATGGCCGCATATTTCCTGATCTCCTCCATCCTCCGCGGATCGGACTCTGGCATCATCATCACCAGCTCCAGGTCTTTGCACATCTTCTTCTTGGTATTCTGGGGCTTCGGCTCCAATTGGGGCAGATGCTTGCTCAGCTTCTCTGCTGCTGAGGCCAGCTTTTGAACGTGGACGTCCAGGAGGATGGGGGTGAGTTGGGGGGAAGTGACGGAGCTCGGACTCGACCCTGATGACGCGGGGGGACACGCGCTTTGTGGGGAGAAGGCTCGAGCCGTGGTGGTGACGGGCGCAGCCGGAGACGGCGGTAGGACGATCTTGGTGAAGGTCTGGACGGGACTGACCGACTGCCTGACTTCCCTGGACGCGTTCGATCCGCAGCTGTTCTCCGGCGCGCCGGGGGAAGGACTATACATGGGGCGGTTATTATCCGGAGACGCGACGGATCTTGGCAGACTGGGCATCGAGGGGGGGATATTCAGGAGTCTTTGGTTGCATTGCATGAAGGGGTTTTCGGTGGGGCAGAGGTTTGGGACGATGGGGATTTGGAAGAGGGCTGGGTTGTTCACCCACTCCTGGAGGGCTTTCTGGAGTCTTCTGACGTGGAGGGGCTTGGAGGCCATGCCGACGAGGGCCATGATCTCCAGAAACTCCTCTTCGCCGGCGTCGCAAAGCTGCTGGACGTCGTCGCCACCTGAAATTTGAGGTTAATTGTAATTTAAACTTGGAAGTCTCGAGACGTGCCTTTTAAGTATTTTCGATTGTTGAGTAAAAACGAAGTTTGGAACAATTAACTATCTACAGGGTACTCAGGATAACTAAGTGATAATACTTTAGGGTGTGTACTGTGTAGTGTGTACCCATGTGTTCCTTATAGAGTGTTCACTTGTAACGATTTTGTGTTGCCTGTAAAAACATACCAATGAGGTTTTATACTTGATATTGCCAATACTGGCTGGAGACGCCAACACGGATTTTGTTTTTTTTTTTCACTTTTTGACCTCAGACCAAATATAAAGCTGGGAACAAATTATCGGACGAACGTCCGCGGACGTTTTCATCGGATGCGGCTTGTTTCTATCTGATCAATACAAAATACACTAAAGTCTAAACTGTGCACATTGTCTGACATATTAAGTCGCGGACGCGACCTTGAGCGTCCGGACGTCCGAACAGAATCTGGCTGGCCGGATGTTTTTGCATCCGCGGACGTCTGCCATTGACATATAGGTTAAGTCTTCGACGTCCGCGGATGAACCGTGCACATTGTTCAGCCGCGACTTATGGATGCGTCCGATAATTTGTTTCTAGCTTTATTTGGTCTGGGTTTTTGACATAATATTTCTTCTGACAGCGGATTGCATCGTGTAGAGTCTAGCAAAGTTCTCTACACTGTAGACGAATTACTAAAAATTAATTATATAATTTGTATTTAATAAAAATTATATTATAATATTCCCACTTGGGGGTCACCACGACGGTCGACGGGTACAGTGTACACTTCTACAAGCTCACCTCTCCGGGCTCTGCGGCCACTGCGGCTACCTACCTGCCTGCAATCTACCTGCCTACAACCTACTTGGCTACCTGAACCCTACCTGCCTGCCCTGCATCCAGTCTACTTGTAACATACACATGTACCACCCACCTACCGGCTACCGGAGCCTTCAGGCAAGTAAAGTACACTTAGGCACAACAGGATCACACTTTGCGAACGACGAACCACGACCCCTATTCCCTATAATCTATATTCTTTTAATCTATATTTTAAGTAATATATTTTAAGTTTATTTCTAATAATTTTATTTAACACACCTAAAAGTGTTACACACTGTGAGAGTAGCAGCGCTGAAAGATCAAAACTTTTTTTCACTTTTGTATGGGCAAGCGCCCCGGCGCGGCGTCACGAGTTTTCCCATACAAAAGTGAAAAAAATTGGTCTTTCAGCGCTGCTACTTTCACAGTAAACTCTCTACAAGGAACACATACACACCCCAAAGTGTAACTTAGTTTTTTACACCCTGTATACTTAATCATAAAAAGGAAAAGTTTTTTTGCATGGAATAAGCTTGAAATTACTGGGCCGATATCGGGCATAGTAATTATTGAGTAAGCAACGGAAAAGGACATCTAAGGATACATTTTATCGCTAAAAAAGTACGATTACCGCGGAATAGGTACCTACTGTTTTTACGCGGAGCCGATAAACTGGCGCAATGGAGCTGAGGGCGTGATCTAGTCTATAATATTTTTTGTTATCGAACTTTTTACAGCTTCTGATTTAAGGCTGTCCCCGATCAAACGACCTTTACCATACATTTGCCGCGTTGCCGAGATCGCACCAAAACCCTATTTTTTTACTTAAATCTTAGTTCAAATTTGACCAAAAAAAATTAAAACGGGGAACATGTAGTTTTAAATGATATTGTCGATCTATTGGAACTTACTTACTTTGGAAGCTGATATCATGAGTTTAATAAACAAAAATAGAAAATTTAAAACGTGGAAAGGAATGTTGATATGCTGAAGATTATTTCTGTATTTTTATTATAACTCTGTAGCTTTCAAATTATGAGTTTATAAGGCTCTAAATACGGTAATTTACGGATTCTCCGTAGGGAAGGGCCCTTAAGTTTTGACTTAATAGGAATTAAGTTTCTTGTTAAAACATAGTACCAGATGGTTAAAACTATTTGTATTCTTGGTTTTTGGGTCCCACATTCATCTTTGCAGTATCTACCTATTCAAAATTCTTATAAAAGTAATAAAATGAAATGAGACATTCGAGTTTTTTTTTTAAGTGTCCTTTAACCCTTGCATTTACACTAAAAAAAACTCTTCTAGAAAGGCAAGTTCATTTGCGTCTTGCCAAAAAACGTGAGATACTTAAAAAAAAGGATCGCTCACAGTTTTAATTTAGTCAAATATGCTAATATCTTACGTGACCATTTTGCAAAGGGGCCGCGCAAAAAAAAAACAAAAGAACGGCCGAAAGCCGAACCCTTGCATTCGTCTGGCGAATTAAGAAATTAAAAAAAACTACACATTAGTCTTTTTACACTTATGCAAAATTAGTTTTTTAGTGACTTGAGTTTCTGACGATGAGAAAATGTTTTTTCACGTCGTTCCTTCGAATCTATGATGAATTTTTTAGTCGAATGCTTTGAGTTTTTTATATAATATATCATTGGTCGAATGCATCATCACTCTCATTATAAACATTGTTTTGATATATTAGTTTTGTCTTTCGATCATTAGAAACGTCAAACGAAACAGCGAACTTGTTTCTTGCGCTGTGCGTTGAAGCTGGCTGGCATCATAAAATATTTGACATTTTGCGCTGTAGTTAGGTATAGTTTAGGTTAAAGTTACAGTTGTAGTTAAAGTACCTAAGTTGGTGCAACCCAGCCTAAAATAATTTGGGCGAAATACTTTATATGGCAAAACAACGTTTACCGGGTCAGCTTGTAGGTAACATAATATAGATTTAAGTAGGTACCTAGTAATCTAGTGGTACACCAAGTTATTGCATCATGATTACGACTCCTGAGTCCTGATACTTTTTAATACTGATATTTGTGGTTGACATACCTACTGTGTCGTCACTTACCCATTTCTAGTAAGGTATCGTAGTAGGCCAAGAGGCTCGCCCTCTGCATGACTCTGTATAGCTGAAGCTCTGCTTCGTTGGCGGGGGCTGACGTCACCACGACTAAAAAAAAATAATTGTAAATTAAAAAAAAAACATATTATCATATTATCATTCAAAGAAAAAAACTTAGAAAATTATAATAAATTTTAGGTTTCCTTAAATGAAAAAAAACTCATTAAAAATAATATTTTAAGGTTAAAATATTTTGGCAATTGGCATCGTTGTAAACCTATGGTCTAGTTGGGTTTACCCTATTTCCCAGTTCTCAACCTTTAAACAACTTTAAACTGTTCTAAGCCTGGGCATTAAAACTTAAAAAAACTCCCAGCGTTCGCGTTATTGCGAAACTCAGACAAGTTATAATTTAAAAATCGAACACTAAATCGATATTTTAATAAAGGCTGTGCGTGATGTAAGCAATTTACCGCCTAAAATCGCGTGAGGACTGAGGAGACGCGCGGCAAAAAACTAACCCCTTTTAATAACAACCCCTCGCAATTACCAAAAGAATCGGCTTAACCGTTAGCGAACGAAAAAATTTATGAATAAAGACCTATATAAAGGGCTCCCTTTATAATCGAAACGGGTTTACATCCAATACGAGTCGAGCGCGGGAAAAATATCGACCTGGGTTGTCGGTCGTAAAAAAAGTTCCCACCCCAAACAGTTTGGATGCACACTATTGGGTTGGTGACGTTGAAAAAAATCGTGGGGTGGCATCATGTACTACGCAGGTAAAAAAAGGGTCGCCTAGAAAAAAAATCATAATAGATTTGTACATAAGGAATTTTATATAAAATATTATTAAGTTACTTTTAAGATAATCGTCATTGTGTAATAATTTAATAGATAAGTATGCTAATAATTTTTTGCTAATTATTATTAATTTGAAATTTCATATATACAATAGGTATATTAATAAAAAATCGGCCAAGTGCGAGTCGGACTCGCGCATGAAGGGTTCCGTACCGTTATAGAGCAAAAATAGGCCAAAAATTGTGTTTTTTAGCCCTTAATTTTTTATTTTATTCAAATATTATTATTAATTATTAAAGTACAATTATATTTAAGGCCTTCGTGAAAGTTTCAAGTGCCTACCTCTTATCATTATTGATTACGAGCAAAAAAGGCCAAAAAAATCACGTTTGTTGTATGGGAGCCCACCTTAAATATTAATTTTATTTTTATTTTAGTATTTGTTGTTATAGCGGCACCGGAAATACAAAATCTGTGAAAATTTCAGAACTCTAGCAATAGCGGTTCTTGAGATACAGCCTGGAGACAGACAGACGGACAGACATCGAAGTCATCATGAATAGGGTTCCGTTTTTACCCCTTGAGTACGGAACCCTTAAAAAAACTTACTTATAATAAAAAATACAATATATAAAAAAAGGAAAACCGAATGAGGAAAATTTACAAAAATATAATATCTTGTTTCTAGTAATTATCTATTTTATATGCCGTTGTAATATTACCTTTAAGAAATTGCTCAAATATAATAAAATCTTCTACTGTAGTGAAACGAAACATCATTCGCAACTATTACATTAATTTTAATTATCAAAAATATAAAACACACATCAGTTGAAATTCTACGTAGGTACGTTGCTTTTGTCTATCTTTTGTTATTTATCGCATGTGATTTTGATAGCGTAGGTCGTACACTATCAAAATCACATGCGATAAATAACAAAAGATAGACAAAAGCAATTTTTTAAATAAGTACTTTAAGATTAAGGCAGAAAAAAAGTTGATTGTTCAACATTTTTTCTACGCAACTCTATCTCACAACACTTTCTCAGACACGTAAAAAAACTTCACGCGATGTCCAAAAAATTAATTTGCATAATCTCCGAGTAAAAAATCGCCACAACCAAGCTTGTATGCAAATTTTGCACTGACGGAGGGGTAGTTGGCCACATGTCTTATCCTTTTGCTTTTTTTTTACTTTTTTTATTTTACAAAAATCTGTGACGTAGCCTTGTATGATTTAATCACCAATTGTGTATTACTCTCACGCTTGACTTTTTATAGTGTTTTTTAATCTTGAGAACGTTTTCCGTGTGCAAGCGGCGCAGTTGTATGCAAATTCGACTAATGAAAAATTTGATGTATGATTAAGCAACAACTAAAAATAATACAATAATAATCAGTTAATTTATTAAAATTATGAAATGATATTATGAAGTTTAAAAAATAGGGTTCCTTATTTTTCAGGCTATTAAGGCGATATATTGAAAAAACTGTCCTTTTTGACGTAATACTTTAGGACCCTCAGAAATGTTACAAATCTGGTAATGAGATATACATATCTTCATAGCCTTATCTAGGTTTGAGAAGAACCAGAAACACGATTAATGTATTTTGCCTCGATACATTTCTCGATCGAAATGACCTCTTAAAAATACGAAATTTGAAGATTATTTTTAAACGAAAATATATGTATTGTAGGAAATTAGTCTAATTGATAGACACCTTTGCAACTCAAAATCGTATAGAAGCATTTTGCTTAAATGCTCCTAGTTATTTTTGAAATAATTAAAATGCGTTTTTCGCATGTTTTCCGAGCGAGCCGATAGCTTCTGGCCGCAGCGTATTCACGACTTTATAGTAATACAAATTAAGTATAAAATTGCCCTTGCGGTAAAATTACATTCAATATAGCGCCTTAAGTATACTTATCTGGGGGCACGTGAGTGCCCCCGCCAAGATGAGCCAAACGACCTGGCCAGGCCACCGATTTTGACTAATGTGTAGAGTTTTTAGATTCTTCTCGTGCAGCGGCTGACACATTATATCAAGTATTTTGCCGCGATTTATGTCTAAAATTAAGGTTTTTTACATTTAGGGCTGAGTGTGTAAGGATTGAATTGAAACTTGGCTCTACATGAGATCTCACTACTTTTTGACACCACGAACTATTATCTTCTCATCTTGGCAGCATTTTTACATGAAAATGTTTTTAGTGGGATCATATTTTTATTAATTAGGAATCCATTTGCTAGCTTTTATCAAAGGTTTTTATTAGGTACTTATAAGAGACAAAAAGACAATAATTATAAAATGCGTTTACTCTACGTTAAAATATAATAAAAAATACCCCAAAATTAAATTAACACATAATTATTATGGTATAACTTTTAAACTCAAAATAATAATAAACAAGTAATTGTATGCAAGTGACAAGTACCTAATAATTATTGCAAGCCTAAAATCGTAAAATCTGCTAATGTTTTCGGTAAGTAGGTAAATTATAATTATTAAGTAAGTATTTTGAATCAGATTTTATTAGACTATGGTATGCAGGGTATGCTATCACGTTGTTTTGGGTGTGAAAAAAATGTTGAGCGAAAACGCCAAGATAAGAGAATTTGTCTCTTTACTCTTGTATATAAGGGAAAAGCACTAATGGAACACTATAAGGAAAAATAAAACATTTGAATGTAATAAAATGTATATTTATGAAAATAAAAGATTGATAACTTATTTTCTGTAACTCTTACAAAATAAAACTATTATAGTTATTATCTGATAAATCAATAGAAAAAAATATTATTGGTCTTTTTGTAAACTTAGTCATAAGACCTAATGGATGACATCACAAAAAACGAACATCACTAATAGTAGACACCAATATGAACTAATAGTTGACATAGAACATTACATTACATTTTACATTTTTCCTATTATTTAGGTCTTAATTTGCCGTTTTTCAAAAGATTTCATTTACTTCTTCATAGTAACTGCATGCATCAGAAATATTATCCACGTTGTCTCCAGATTCTATCCATTCTTCTTCCATGCTGAAACTATCTTTCCTCTTATTTTTATTTTTCATATTTTTTTCCTAGCAAATTTATTTTCAGTCTTTAGTGTTCATGCTTCTCTTGCCTCTTCTTTTTTCTTCTTTCTTTTCTCAGCTCTCCTTTTTCTTATCTGTGCTGCTAAAAAACTAAAGCAATAGATTGTAGATCAGTACAAGGTCTAATATTAGAATTTGGACACCATGTCCATTTTTAGGTACTGTAGTTCTAAGTTGTTGATGGTTTGTAAACAGAATTATATTTTCAGGGAATAGTGATGATATTTGCAGTAGAAAAAACTACAAAATAAATTTAGTATGTATTGCAAAACTAAACAATGAGAACCATGTCATCTATTAGGTTTTTTACATTTTCAAGAACCAATAGTAGACACCCTTTATATTGTTCGGTAAAATGGATAAAAAAATCATAAATAAACATTAATTAGTGTATAGAACATGATCATTAATCCAATGAAATCAATACAAATTAAAAAAAAAAAAAACAAATAAATGTATTTCAGAACTAACGTGCAAAATTTCGCCTTCCTTAACTTAAGTATGTGCTAAAAAATTGCCGAGCGCGTGTTGACTCGGTCACATTGTTTACGAAAACTGATCCCATTTTAAAATTTTCTTCCTAAAGGCGTCCCTAATATTTTTTTCACATCAACAGATAGCTTGATAATCTTATGAAATTTACAGTGTTAAGAAATAATTTATATAATTCTTATTTTATGATATTTTTACCGTAAGTGTAATCTATTAGTTCAGTGTCGAGCATTAGGTCTTTTCCCTTAGTACTGTAAAAGTAACAGCGCTGAAATGCTAATTTTTTTGTACCTATGTGGGTAAATTCGTTGGGGAATTTTTTCATTTAAAACATTTAAAATGTTGAAAATATTTCCTTTAGCGCACCTACCTTCACAGCGATCTTTTTACAAGAATTAAATTATTATGTAGGTACTATCCTATCCGTATTGCAGGACTCTGAAAGGCCAAAGATTCTGTTCATTTGTTTTTTCATTATTCTCTTACTCAGTTGAGTATTCCACGTAGGTAGTAGGTACTTACCTATTTAAAATATTTTGTTTCATGGTGAAATAAATTGCGCATAATTGCGAATCATTTAATTCATTAAATTCCTGTTCATTTCTTTTTGCTTCCTCTGTTAATAAAGCTTTTTCATATTCGCATACCTAACTTTTCATTAATCATACGCTAAAATAACTTTTACCCCTTTCTAAATTAACCTACTAACCCGGTATGAAATTCCACAGCACGAATTTCGCATGAAACTTTAAAAGGATTAAAAAGGAAAAAAAAACAGTAAAAAGAATATAATTTATTCATCCTTGAAGACACTATTAAGCATATCAATCACATTGCAAGTGCTAAAAAATACCTAATCGGATGCGCAGTCACATCCCGAATTCACTGTCATTAGCGCTTTTTTTAACAAGGGAACACCGTTCCTTTTTCAAATTCAAATTCGGCGCGACAAAAGCGTGTTTTTGTTTATCCGCCACAGACAATATTGTCTTCAGATAAGATTATTCAAACTTTTTGAGGTGACGTTTTGTTGCGTCTATAATTACTGTGGAATTGCATTGATATGAGAACGAGGCGGTATTTTCGCACGAAAATCCACGATGTGGTAACAAGATAGCTAATTATAGACTTGTTGTCATGGGGTGAATACTGAATAATAAAATATAGTCATTTAAGTTTAGTTAACTCATCATAATGCCAATCATAAAAATTTTGTTTGCTATACTTATACATATTTTGTTTCCATTTTTAAAGCAAACAACCAACTTTTTAACTTACTTACCATTTCTTTGATCTTAAAAGGAAATTATAAATTGTCTGTGGTTTTTGTTCTAAACTTAAAAAAAAACTAGTGTTGTCCTCAGCTGGTCAACTTCCGTCGATTTTTTACGATGACTAGACCATTTACATACGTGATAAAAAACACGGGATTTAAAATCGAGAGTGAGATCCGAAGCAGGTGCTCACTTTTTATAATTAATCAAAGCATCTTTTTTGTAATTACCCATATTTTGAGGGGTTAATCAAATATAATAAAGAAATTTTCGAATGTTTAATTACGTTGTAAATTAAACAGGTGATAGTCGGCATCTTTCACTTGCAATACAGCTACTATCTAATATCTATTAATCTAATACATATTGCCTATTGATAATATATTTTTTGAAATAGTTGCGTGTGTACGGTAAATTATACGGCTATTGCTGAACCAAAGATTTCCTTTGGTAGAATTGGTCCTTATGGCCCAAGGATGGATTTAAGATGTGGAGCCACCGCGATTTTTGATGTAATTTTTTTTTAATTTTAGCAGCTTCTGCTCTGGAGGAAAATAGAGTCTCAATCTGTATAGAGGCATTAATTATGGTAATATTCCAAGTTTAGTACCATATTCGGATGACTTAAGAATGCTTAATTCATTTTAGGACTCATTTTTGCACGATAAAGATGTTAAACAACGTAAAAAGAAGAAGAAGAAGAATCATTATTTAAACGCGCTAGTCTTAGTATGAGTCACTAATTACTGGTCCAATTTGAAAAACTCTTTCAGTGTTTGATAGCCTCAAGGCTCATTTATCGAGGAAGGCTATAGGCTATATTTTATTACGCTAAAACTAATATAAGCGAAGAAATAGAGGAAAATGTGGAAAAAACGGGTAAAATTATTTGAAAGGGCTTATTTCACGAACTACTGGAGTAATTTTTCTATTATTTGGCACAGAAAAAAAGGAGAAACGTGAAGGATCATAGGCTATTTATTGTGGACTAATTTGTTTGTGAAATATCTAATTTACGCGGATGAAGCAGCGCGGAACGTCTAGTAATATTATAAAGCTGAAGAGTTTGTTTGTTTGAACGCGCTAATCTCAGGAGCTACTCATCCGATTTGAAAGAATCTTTCAGTGTTTGATAGCCTTATTATCGAGGAAGGCTTGTAGCCTATATTTTATCACGCTAAAACCAATAGGAGCAAAGATGCAGAGGAAAATGTGAAAATAAAGCTGAAGAGTTTGTTGGTTAGTTCGTTTGTTTGAACGCACTAATCTCAAGAACTACCGGTCCGATTTGAAAAATCTTTCAGTGTTTGATAGCTTATTTATCGAGGAAGGCTATAAGCTATATTTTATCACGCTAAGACCTATGATAGCAAAGATACAGAGGAAAATGTAAAAAAACGGGGAAAATTATTTGAAAGGGCTAATATCTCACAGACTACTGGAGAAGTTTTTATGTTATTTGACACGAATATATAGTAGACTACGTGAGACATGGGTTATTAATTTGTGAAAAATATACGGTTTCCGTGAAATTTCAGATTTACGCGGACGAAGCCGCGCGGAACGTCTAGTATTATTAATATGTTTATTGCTCCATTCATCACCATGTCTTTGGCATGCAGAATAATGCGGTTATCAGCCTCCTTATATTAATTAAGCCCTGTCAACAGCGTTTTCGTGGGTTAAAAATCATATATTCTGAATTTTTTACTTTATTTTATTTTTACTATCTTTTATCTAAATATTATTCCAAAATTGGCATTTAAACATTCGATTCAATCGAAAATGATACCAAACTCGACTATATACCTAAATCCCACGCAGTTATTGACCTCATACCTTGTTAAAGCTAAAAAACCACCCCCCCTCCCCCACCTACATGAGATATTCAGGTGGCTCCACATCGTAAACCTATCTTAGGGATATAAAGATCAATCCTACCAAAGGCAATCTTTGGTTCAGCAAAAGTTAGTTTTTTTTGTCTTGTACGCACACGACTAAAAGCAATACATTTTATTATAATTATTTATTTTTAGGTGACAAATAAAACGTTAATTTTCCGTGATTATATATATCTCCATGGCATCTCGCATGATATTATGGCAAGCGTGGTTTTGGGGATGTTGAACCCACGACTTAGGGCACATGAGTTCACATGAGCTTATCGAAAATTCGTAAGACACAAGGAGATTTGACCGCGCCCACCAGTGATAAATAGACATTTTTCTGTCAAAATATATTAGGTAGTGCTGTTCACTGCTGGTCGTTTGCCGCTCTTTTTCCATAAAAAGGTAAAAAGGTCTGTTGTACCCTGGGGCGCCATTTACGTTGTAACACATGTCCTACAGCTTCTAATTGGTACCCCAGTTAGCACCTTCAATACATTCGATACAGGAAATTGTTTCTACCGCTTGGTCAGTTAATGTTAGTGCTGGGATCAGAGGATATCGATTAAATCGTGACTTTTCTAATTTTCTAAATTTCATCGATCAGTTTTCAATTTTATCGATTATTAATTTTTTAATTAATTCAATTTTTTCAATTTTTTAATTAATTCAATTTTAGCGTTATTAACATTGGTTATCTAATATTTTAGTTTTTAATGTAAAAATAAAATAAGTTTGAATAAAAAAGTGTTTGTAAAATAGCGAGTCATACACTAATTGATACTTTTCTATTATTGTGTAGGTGTTATATTATGAGTTTAACAGTTAACACTATTTTATTTACTTAATAACTTTAACAAGCATAGTTAAAACTTACGATATCCTATTATTCATATTCTATTTCAAAAATTAGTCATAAGTTAATTATCTAGTTTGTAATTTAGATAAAAATAACTAATTATTTTTATTAAAGTACAAATAATTAGGGCGCTAATTACAACATAAAAATTATCGACGTGGGCGCAGCACTAGCGCGATAGCAAGGCCATCTGTCAGAAAGGGTTAGGGGTCCCTCCGACCCTGTTTACATTGTGTCGACACACTGACACCGTTTGCGGGTTGACGGGAACTTGCTGTGAGGGGTTAAAAAAAGGTATTGAAACCAGCTTAAACGTAGACTAACAAGGTCAAAATATACTTTTTTTATTAATTTCGTCAAATTGGGCCAATATGGAACTTATAAAATATTTTTGTCAAAATTTTAAAAAAAGTCTAAGATTTTTTATTATTCCATAAAAAATCCAACCAACTGCAAGCTATTAAAAATAATTATTGTATTTTTATTGTTTATGTTATAATACGGGGAGTGGGGACATATTTTATTCGGTAGCATATTAATAATTTATTATAGTTTGTGCGTTATAAGATGATATGGGTGACAGTTCTCATATTCCTTGTTACGGATTTTTTTACAAGAAAACAAAATATCAAAAATATGTAATAAATTATATTCCATCTACAAAAACAAATGTTTCTTAGAACTGTAAATGAATAAAAATGAAAAGTTGCTAAATGCTAACTTATTAATATAAAATTATAAATATTAGTAGTGAAATAGGAGTATGCAATTATTGATACGAAAATATTTGAAAAATGTCAAATGCATGAAACGGAACTTATGCCAATAGAGATTGACACTGTTGAATCGAAATCAAATCGATAAAAAGGGCGGCCATCTTAAATCGCTAGCGCCACTCTGAAACGTCAGTACGAAACCGATAATTTCGATTGCAATTCCTTTACGAAGTGATTCGATATTTTTAAATTATCGATTAAAATTTTTAGGTAACTTCCCTACTGTTGTCAATTTTAATGTGTCACCCATATCATCTTAAAACGCACAAACTATAATAAGTTTTGTTTACCATTGATGAACTCATTATGAATTACAATTTACATAATATTATTATCACTTCAAGCTTATAAATAGTTGGAGATTATCATACGAAGAGGTAACCAAGACGTTTTCAGACGGAACTATAATAAGGATTAGTTAGTCCGTTTCTTTACAAGAATTCAATTTTAACAGAATGAAGTGCGAGTATTTTTCATATAACTCCTAGACTAGAAAGGTCAATGACTGCATGCTGCATGGTGTCACCTTAAATTGTCCTGACTATAGAAGAAAATTCATTTATTCAAATTCATTTGTTATTATATTAGTAAACTTAACAATTTTCCTTTCGGAATCGCGTAGTCAAGTATTTCCACCGTGTACAAATTTCTATGGATTGACCCCTCGAATAAATGAAATCGATATTCTGACACAACCAACTCGATAGAATTCGAACAAAAAGTAAGTCCTCCTTTGAGGACATGAAAAGAAAACATTCTTTGAAATAATCAAAGAAGAACACAGCCACCTTTACGATCCCAATCTAACCCTTTATCGGCTATTTATTATTCATTCAAAAGCAATAACTCTTTTTATAAAGACAAATGTCCAGTCGCGCCCTCTTTCGGAGTTTTTTGCCTCTTTTTGTCTATGGTCATATTTGACGTTCTCACGGAAGAGGATGAATGGTCTAAAAAAATAAGGAAGGGTTGAAATTATTAGTTTTATCTGTAAGGTGCAATGTGTGGGAATAAATGACCCCATGTGTATTTTTTCAATTTCCCGGAAGAATAAGATTTGGACTGGATGGACCAGTGCGGCCATCGAGGGGTTGAATTAGACAAACTGGTTAAAATAACACTTGTTAAAGAAGTTACTTACTAAGAAGTAACTAACTTAGAAGTTTGTTGAATCTAATAAAAAAGTTTTAATGCGAATTCTTTTAAATTGCGGAATAATAGTACATAGTAACGCCGAAATAGGCTTCAATTTGATATACTACCTAAACCTGAAGAACGTTTTGCGGCTGCATTTTTTTTTAATAAAAAGATAAGATTAAAAATAACAATAATAATGGAATTACACAATTTGGAATCGTTAATATCCTAGAAAAATAAGCGAATTCCGTGCAAAAAACGAATTTCGGTGAACATGTTGTTTTACTATAGGTACTTAATTGTTGAAAATTAATATCTATGAACGCTTCACACCACGTCAATCTGGCCCCCTTGCTAAGTACTCGAAGGACTTGTGTTACCGGTACCAGACAATGGAAATATATTTAATACTTTTATACTATACATAATATATTTAAGATTTTTGTTATATCATACACATATTTAGGTAATACACATCCACGATCCAGGAACATTGAAAACTTTTTTGTTCCGTCGGCGGGATTCGAACCCGCGACCCCCGGCTTGAGTGCTGACCACGCACTCTGACCACTAAGCCATAGAGGTCGTTAAAAATATAACAAATCTCGACTCTTTTCATTCAGATTTTATTGACCCACCTACTGAGGCGAAAAAACGTTTAAAACAAGAGGCCAACCACAATAAAACGTATAAAAAACCATTTAAAGACGTACAAAAAAGGCTTGGGGAGATTTTTTCACCTGCAGGAGGCAGAGGGACTGAGTGACCGTGAGAACTGATAGCAGCTGAGGGCTTATTATCTTCAATTTAATAAAAATAAATTACAAAGAGGATCATCAACGAGGTTTTTTTTAAATATAAATTTGGGGGAAACGAGTGAACGGGTCACCTAATGGAAAGCAACTACCGTCGCCCATGGACACTCGATATTAGAAGAGCTGTATACACAGAAGAGGATTTCGTCTTCAGAGTCCGTATCAGGCGCGGTCGCAGCCTGAAATTTGAAGGGGGGGTCACTCATTAGTCACTGCTAATATTATGTATATTTTTTTATCTGCGCCCTCGGACGGTTCTGGGTTGACAGTCACAGCTGTCTAAGGTCGGACATACTGGTGGTTATTGGATAGGTAGATAGAAATTTCCTTTTATTATTTGGCAAGATTTTGAAATTTTTCTATTTGACCTTTGCCAGAAGTTTGTTCATTCTTTAGCGCATATTTTCATTAGCAAGTCGCAAGTACCTACCCAACGGCCAACAGAAATATGTTTGCTAGAAAAAAATCAAATATCAAATATGTAATTAAAATAAGTTTTGTTCGACAGTTCGTTTAAAATGTGTTCAAAAAAACTAAAGCTCGTAATTCAAGATACATCTGTCTAATGTCGCCTAATGGTCATCTTTGGGCGGAACATAAAAACTAAATCAAACAAAATTCATAGCGTAATAAAATTATAACGTATAAATTGAAAAGACACATGCTATTTCCGATTCACTACTCAAGGGTTAACCGGATAAAAAATGATCACCCACAGCCACAAGCCGCAAACGAAAACGACAATTAAAAAGAAATAAAACAAATCTCTGGCTGTCACTGTCAAAAAAGGCGGGAAAACAACTGACGTTACTTTTTTTAATCTAACAGGTGGCAAAGGGTTAATGTCTAATGCTCATTGCGGTGAAAGCGTGACAAATAAACAATATAAACATGTGTTATGAACGTTAATTAATTATAAGAAATCGTAAGCGATACATTTTTTTCTTCTAAAAAGTATCGAAAAGAAAGTTGTTTAAAATATACTAAATAAAGGCAAAAGTTATTGCTAGATTGCCATATTTAAATAATCCTTTTTGAAAAATAGTTTGAAAACAATACAATTTTAAAAGAAAGAAAGGCGTATTTCACCGCGAAAAAAATCGCTAAAACCGATTTGACACTTGTAAAAAAAAGCCGAGGTCTTTGACCTTTGATGTGGAAGCAAACAAATCTAAACCCTATCTTAAAAGTTTAAAACATACTTTCGAATGCATCATAATGTAGGTAACAAAAGTATTGTTTTTTACGATCCAGTGTCGTTGCATTTTAACTTCTACTGCGTTAATATAATAGGGTGAATATTGGAATACGGTACCGCTGTCCATCTGCCAGACAGCTGGTAGATTATATCGAACTTGTCAGTCCAAATCAAAGTAGACGCGGTAGGGTTAGGTAATTGTTTATAACTAAGATAATATGAGGGAATTTGTACGAAGATAACATTAAAATTAGTAATGAACGTGAAAAATCTTTCAGACAGGAATTGTGACGTCATAATATTATATGTAATTATTAAAACTCACTCCGTATCTCTAATCTCTACTCTAGGTAAATATATTAATCTCTACAGTCTACATGTATGTAAAAATCAATGCCACTTTTCGTTGTAACATTTTTAACTCAAGAACGGACTCACCTATCCGAACTAATAATATACTTTTTACCTAGTTACTAGTAGATGGTTGATGTGAAGTTTGCACAAAATCGGTGGAGCGGTTGTTCATTTGTTACATTTTTTGTAACAAATGAATTCAATAAATGGAGGATCATTTTTTAAATAAGGATTTTCCTGTCAAAATGAAACTTTTTTCAGTGCTGTACAAGCAAGTTCCATTTTTTTTTATTTCACTTTATACGTAGCGAAGAACGTACCGGGATACTAGTACCTAATAAATAAATCATAAAAATGTGTGAAACTTTGTGATGTGTGGTCGAGGGTCGTGAGGTTTTCAATAAAACGTAGTTTACAATTTAAAATTAAGTACTTTTAATTTCACTAAATCTAACAGGTTATGGGCCCAGTCCTTCCTGCTTGTTCGACATAAAAATATTTTTACTAAATGTAACAAAATTTTATTTATACTTAAATAATGATAATAATATAGAAAAAGTTACATCATTTAACTCTTTAATTGTATACTATTTATAGTATTCGTTAGTATGTAGGTCACAGTGGGTCATAATTTATAGGCAGGTGTAAAGATTGTCAACCCCAAAGGAAAAACGTACAAAATACCATAAAAACGTAGGCCAACAATTTAATATTATGAAAGCTTTTATGTTCGAACTTCCAATCTTTACTTTATATTATAGAGGTTTATAAATGCAATAGTGTGTCTATCTGTCTGTCTGTCTGTCTGTCTGAGTGTTACAGTCTGTTACCTCTTCACGCTCAAACCGCTGAACCGATTTAACCGCAATTTGGTATGGAGATACTTAGAGTTACGGGAAAGGACATTATAATATTAAATGATACTTACTTTTTATACCCGAAAAATGTACGGTTTCCACTTTCCGCGCAAAAACCGAGGGCGTCATCTAGTGCATAAATAGCAAATAGATACCTACATATTTTATAAGTAGGTAGTTAGCATTTAATATGGCAAAACAACGTCTGCCGGATCGGCGAAAAATAATAATCCTTATCTCCACTGCCCACTGTCCCACATACTCTTGCCCCTACGGCTGGCAAAAAATATGCCCATAATATAAACTTGAAGTGGGACAAACGTACTGGTTTTTATTGTCAACTCATTATATGCGGTCGTTTATTAAGTTTTTATTATTATAATTATGGAATTTCGATGTTAATGATTATTATTATGGGGTCAAATATAGTCGGCACTTTAGTTTTTATACTTTGAATTAAGTATTCAATTACATATTAATACTGTTAAATAACTTTAAGCTGAGGAAATTTGGCACCTTGTGTAAACTTCTGGTACCCTATCATAATTCATAAGTCATAACCCTCTTTTCACCGTCGAGAAATAATCCATGCTTATGTCAAAACATTGACCAAAAAGAAACGCAAACCAATAAATAAATTTAGAACCAATGTTGCTTCATTAAAATAGCCTGATATATGTCCTAGAATCACAGCAGGCTTAGCATGACTATAGAAAAAAAGCGAAAGAATAGAAACGCTGACAGGTTTTAGAGAAAATGACAGATTTTCCCTCCTCCTCAGTCAAAAGTGACTGCACTTTGCTAGGCTTCCGTAGCAAGATAACTTTTCTATGCTACTTACCTCCAGCCGGGCTAGCACGGCCACCAGTAGAAATGCGAAAGTATAGACAAACTGTGGAAATAAACTTAAGGTGAAGTTCCGATCTTTTTTCGTTCCGAAAAATTCAATTAAAATGCCACTTTATGACAGACTATAGTCCTAAAAATTCAAATAATATCCTACTTTATGACATATATTATAGTCTGTCATAAAGTGGCATTTTAATTGAATTTTTGTCGGTCGCGATTAGCCGCGGTAAAGATCGGAACTTCACCTTAAGTTTATGTCCACAGTTTGTCCATACTTTCGCATTTCTACTGGTGGCCTTGCTATGAGTTGCTAGCCCAGCTGAAGGCAAAAGAATAGGAAGCATTAATAATAATAATATGATAATAATATCCGTACCTATATTCTGTAGCCTGTAACACTTTCAAGTATTGCTAAGACTTTAAAAAATTCCATGTCCAATGCTTAAGTTTTAACATCCTAAAAACATAAAATTCGTCGCGAAATTGCAAATGTGTTTTGGCGCTAGCCGCCTATTATAAATAATTAATGAATCCCGCTCTTATGCACGATAAAATGCCATTACGGACATTCGGATTTGCAAAAACCCACCGGCGAACCCGTCCCCACAAAAAATTCGCTTAAAAGACTTCGCGGCCATCGCTGAAATTCCACCACTTCTTGTCCCTCCATCATTTGACTTCCACCATTATCTGTTTAACGATTAAAAAAACACAGATTCGATGAAGGCATTCGTCGGCGAAGGTTTTTGTCATAAGCCGAGAATATGGAGGCGAAAAACAGACGTAATTGCGCCATATAAATATTGGCCCTCATGAAAATTCAACGCACATTACCGAGCCTAAAAACAATTGCACACTGCACAGGGCCGCGATAAAAAGCCCTCGATTCTTAGCTCATAAAAAGCCTCTCGAATGTTGTTTAATATCTAAAATGACAGATGCGTGGAGTACAGACGGACATTATAAAAAATAAAGGAGTCTCGCCAAACACGATTTGCATATTAACAATCATTGTTGTAAGCAGACAAAGCGGTAGGTTCTTTAATTTTTTAGAACGCCTTTGAATGTTTTTTCGCGGTTCCTCTGTTTGAATTTCGAACGCATCTTTTTTAAAATTTGTGCGTGCAATGTATTTGTGTGTTATCCGAAAATTATTATCTTGACAATCAAAATCTCATTTTGGTAGTCATAGAAAACATGTTGGATTACAAAGATAAATAAACGGGTTCAAGTAAGGAGAAATGTGTAGAGACTATAGAAATATATGTAGATTGTAGATATGTATTACAAAAAAAAATATATTATTTTTATTATAAAGTAAAACAAAACTAGACTAGAACTTAGAAGACATATATTTAGTATTGGCATAAATGTTACTCTTTCTAATTATGTATTTTCAATTTTGATTGTTCTAGACAGGCTCTACAAGATTTTGTTATAAAAATAATTAAAAATTATAGTTATTACTTTTCATTTAATATCATAAGCAAGCTTATGTCATCAAGAGTCTTGATGACAATATAAGCTTGATTCAAGACTAATAAAGACATTCATGTCTTGATTCAATACTATAATAAAGACATTTCACAAGAAATTACGACAATTCAAAACTACAAGGTGCACCAAAAGCACTAAACTTAAATGATGTCAACCATAGACAACGATATATACTTTATATTTTTTAATAACCTCCTACATTTAAATATGGAACGCTGAACTCTGAAGGCGCCATAACGCGGGCTCCAGTCGGTCTGCGAAAAAACTACGCATAAGTATGGCACCAGCAGAGATCCTTGGGCCACGATTACTTGGAATATTTTTGAAAGAAAACTTAGGTACTAATAAAGATATTATTATGCAGCATGTAACTCTTCTAGCTCAGGGGTTCCCAAACTTATTTTGTCCACCGCCCACTTTGAGAATAACTTATATTTTAGCGCCCCCATTGTTTCAATTTAAAATGCATCCAGATTCCAGATGAAATAAATCAACCCCTAAGCCTCTACACAACGTCCCCATTTTTTTCCGGCTCCCACACCGTGACCGTGACCGTGACTGGAACCTTCAGCGCCCACAAGGGGGCGTTATCGCCCACTTTGGGAAAGACTGTTCTAGCTGCTTTCTTTCCATACTGATAATATTATAATTAATATTTAATACTAAAGTATGTCTGTGTGTCTGTCTGCTACCTCTTCACGCCCAAACCACTGAACTGATTTTGCTAAAACTTGGCATAGAGATACCTTGGGTCCCGGGAAAGGACATAGGATACTTTTTGTCCCGGAAAAATGTACGGTTCCCGCACGTTAAACAAGTTTTGGCGCAACGAGTTGCGGGCAAGCTTGTGAAGACCTTGTATATATTGCTGACTACTTTGCTGTGTAAATATTTTATTTCTGAGTGTCTAAACACACTAGGCTGAAATACGCAGGCGCAAATTCCGCCGCAAATGTCAAACGCATACAAAATACGGACGGAACGCGACGGAATAGTGTGTATGTCGTCACTCGTCCCCCGCGTTCCGTCCGTATTTTGTATGAGTTTGAAACGCGGCGAACGCTGCGGAATATACGCCGGCGTAATAATCAGCCTAGTGTGTGTCGACACTGAGGGAGAACATTTTGGTGCCACTTATTTAAAAGACGCCTTTGTTAAAGTGGAAGCTGTTCCACTGTTTGTTACAAAAGTTATGATAAATATCTGTTTATATGAATCATGATCCGTTCTACATTTTAAGAGCCCCAGTACCCAAAATTAAGTATTTTGTTACGTGACAACGATCTTCCTAACTATAGGTCTACCAAAATCTGATGGCAATTTTTGACAGCAAATTTAAAAAAAATATCCTAAATCATTGGATAATTTTTTATATTTGCACGTTTAATACACAGATTAGCTGCTAAAAGAAGAGGATCAAAATGTTTTATTTCAATTACCCCGGTATTGCTAGAGACTAGAGTCAATTTATTTTCTCACTTTTTGCCATTAGATTCTGGTACACCTATAGTTCAGATACAACACCCCTCTTTTTGTCGGGGGTTAAAAAGAGACACTGACACGCAATCTAGACAATAAGATTTCCCCAAAAAAGGCATAGATAGAAAAAAAGACAGCACTAAACCCCGAATGTTTAATTTATTTGCAACTTAATCATACTTAAAATTTATTAATTTAAAACCAAGTTTGTCGTTGTCGTTTTAATCGAGAACCCACTGCTACATCCAGCTCATGCTTGGCCGCTTTTTTAATCCACCTTTTGTTCCATCGGGGCTGTTTTTCCCCGGACATAGTTATAGTATATTATACAGCTTTGTTTTTGTCCCGCATTTAATATACATACATTAACATAGCGAGGTTTTTACTGGCCTATGCATTTTTAAATTCGTCGAGTTATATTATAAAATATTTCAACCACACAATCTGTTTGGTTATCAATAATTTAACCTCCATTTAAATTTGACTGTATGAAAGTACCATAAACACACGATAGTTTTAGTAGGCGCTATACTAAATTACTTACTTAGCTAATAATTATTACTCAATTTAAAAAAATATCCACAGACGAACATAATATAACCTTCCTTTTTGGATAGTCGGTTAACAAAATGAAAATCATTGCTACTTCGCTGCAGTCGATTACGTAGAAAAATGTTTAAATATCATTAATCAGATTTTAAAAAATATTAATTTATAACACCACAGACAAAAGGGAGAAAACTCTGAACTCTCAAAAAACTCTCAAAAAAAGGAGGTTATCAATTCGACGCGTACCCTTGTATGTAATATTTCCAGAACTATCCAGTTTGTTATCTATAGCAGCTTCATATGTTAATCTATAGCAGCTTCTGAACAAATGTGCCAAATTTCAAAAGTGTATGTATGTATGTACCTATATTAAACATATTATGTATGTATGTATGTTTTTATGTTTGTGCACGCATATCTCCGGAACTACAAGTCCGATTTCAGTGATTTTTTTGTTGTACTAGGTATTGTTCAACTCAGGGAATACTGCAAGTTTCATCAAAACGGGTTCAGTAGTTTTTGAGATAGGGAATTCTAATGCTTAATTGCGCACATTTTGAAGTTGGTTTTATCTTTTTAAATAAAATACTATTTAAAGCCAGAAAACAGTTATTAAGAGAGATGAAAAAGTAATAATATAATCTTTTATATTGTTTGGCATACATTGTAGATTGCATTGTAAAGAACATAAGAAATAAGTACAGTTGGATTGATATTACAAGTAACTTTTAACGTCCACACAATACAGAAATGCACTACGTAATATTAAAAACCGGCCAAGCACGAGTCGGACACGCGCAATAATATTATAATTCCGTACATTGAGCAATAATATTATAATGAAATATGGCGTTTTTAAAATTGGTGCATGCGGGCCAGATTCGCGGGTAAAAACACGCATGATAGTAAAATAGTTTTGTCCACACTGTGCCTTTTTCTGTTCGTCAATGGCATGCGTTATAGCGCAGTCAACAGCGAACGTGAGGCATGCCCGCGACGCATGCCCTCTGACCGTCCAAAAGTTTCGCTTTGTTATTAAAAATGACAGTTGGCGTCGCGTTCTTTGACGCATACAATTATTGAATGCGCCAAAACGAAAGTTTGATGAAAGAAGATGACGAAAATTGAAGACGAAAGCGCATTTTGAATGTACGGTGTATCATCGACGAAATTGATTCATAGGCAGTTGCAATGTCATATTTCGGTCAAATTATGTCAATTTAATGTAATTCGTGATTTCTTGACTGGGTTTCACGAAACGCGACCAATTTATCCGCCATCAGCCTAATCAACTTCCTGATAGTACAAATGCGGCCCGATCCGCTGGGCCTCGTCAAAATGTGCACGACTCTCAGCGCATTGCGCGTTCGCAGCGCAGTGTACGTGTTTTTGCGCGTGCCGCATGTGAGTGCAGTTTTTCCGACCTTTCCACGGTTTTTCCGCCGCATACGCCGGAGCCCCGCAAAAACTGCGCGCCGACCGAGCGCACTTGATACTTGATTATTTAACGTCAAAAAATTAAATTCATTAAATTTAAATTACTAACTTTTGTGATGTTTAGTAAAAAATGGAGATTCATTCATTTAATAATAAGCACATAATGGAGACTGATCAAACTAAGATTGGTATAATATGTAATTCAAGTAAGAACTAAAATAAAATATACAAACATATACAAACTTAGAATATAAAATTATAAAAAGAAAAACTTCGAAGAAGAAAATCCAACGTACATAATGTAGGTATATTATCGATAGCTAAATAAAATCTGGGTTCATTTTTATAAGAACAATTTATTGTTAACTAATAACTATAGACCATACTTTTATGAAAAATTACAACCGTGAATCGTATAAACACTATAAACATATTATTAAAAATGCGAATCAGCTATAGGTGTGGAATATAATATATTATGTACTATACCTACCTATATGTAATTTTTTTTTAAATATGGTTAATAACAAAATTTTTCCTCATATTATAAGCCAAGCCACTGAAAGTATCTAAAATTAAATATTCTTTAATTACTTAATAGGTACTTGATCTAGGCCATTCTAGGCTATAACTTGTTAAAACAAAAAAACTTTTTTTAAAATAATAACGCTTCAACTCCCGTAACGTAATTTATTTCACTTCGGTCATTATATTTAAAATACATTTAATGTATTTTAAATATAATGACCGAAGAAGTGAAATAAATTACGTTTAAATTACACTATGGAATGTGTAATAAATATAAAAGTAATAAAAATAAATATCAGATTCTGTATGAAATTAGCAAAATAAAAAATACATACCTACCCAAAGTTAAAAATTAATGACCGAAAATTATGATTATTATTAACTATGATGATAATTTACAAACGTATTTAATATTTATAAATAATTAACTAGAACAACCTAAGCAAGTTTAAAAAATACACTCCTTTTTATTTCTTAATTAATATAACTTTAATTATAATATTAAACTAAATTTTCGTAAAATAAAAACATAATTAGGATAATTTTGACGATAGATGTACGATTTAAATTATAGTCAATTTATGTAGATTTTAGACCCTTTACTAATAAAATTATTTACGTGATGAATACAATTTCTTTGTGTGACATTTTAGACCGTCACATAACAAACAACAGCAGACCTTGAAAATATTATACGATGCGTAAATGTATTTAATACTAAAACTAAAGTGCATAGTATATCGACGGGACCAACACTATTTTACTTTAGAAGGTACCTGTACGCGAGTATCAAGACTATTCGAGCGCAGTAGGGGCATTAAGAAACTAGGTACAAAAACGGCCCCGAGACAAAGCGACCCAGCGCGCCGCGGCCGCAGAAAAACGCAAATTACGCCAACCGCTGCCGCGCGATGTGAATTTTCTTTGTAGCGCATGCTTTTTGTGGGAATGGAATTTCAAAATTATAGAGAATTTCATCAAAATATATTTTCAACTTCACTGCATTTTTCTAATATTACCTACCAGATGATGCCCGCAACTCCGTTGCGCAAAAATTAGTTTATCGCGCGGGGACCGCACATTTTTACGGGATGAAAAGTATCCTATGTCCTTCCCCGGGACTCCAGGTATCTCCATGCCGAATTTCAGCAAAATCGGTTCGACGGGTTGGGCGTGAAGAGGTAACAGACAGACAGACACACTTTCGCATTTATAATATTAGTATGGATATGCGAAAGTGTCTTTCTGTTACCTCTTCATGCCCAAACTACTGAACCGATTTTGTTGAAAGGTATGGAGATACTTTTGAGTCCCAGGTTTTCCGGGTTTGACAAAGAATACTTTTTATCCGGGAAATGCACGACTCTCGTACGATAAACGCTCAGGTAGGTACTGCCGCTTACTGCCCCTTTGTATTGCTTTAAGGAATAATCTTTTGCATAGGTATGCAAATGATTCTGTTGCGCTCTTTTATTAGACTGAGTGATTCAAGAGGATGCCGAAACCGAAATAAGAAATGTTCTATAATCTATATTACTAGCTGTCCCGGCAAACGTTGTTTTGCCAGGTAAAGTAGGCATTTCGCCCATTTATTATTTTATTGAAGTGACAATAATTAGTATGTCACTATGGCAGCGTCCATCGCTATCCCGTCGCACAAACTATATTCAACAAATACACTTACGAGTATCAATATAATATAAAGTACCCAGTAGCCGGTTTTCAGACATAATGAAAATACATATAAAATTTGGTAAAAATCAGTAAAGCCGTTTCGGAGGAGTACGGTAACTAACGTTGTGACACGAGTCGAGAATGTTATAAGTATATAAGATATACTTCCGAAATTGCCTGAATTGAAATGAAGAATTTCACGGGCAAATTAATAATAGGGTTTGCACAGATAGTCTATGTTTAGCATAATATAGGAACTGTCACAATTCAGACAAAAATAACGGAGCGTAAATATGTATAATATGGTGTAACGCATATTTTTTTTACGCGACAAATTAATAAATTATTTATTGCTACCAGACATTATCTAACTAATAACTTGAAGTATTCTAACTTAATTTAACTCGAAATAAACATTTGAAACCGTTATCATGATTAATTGCAACGTTAAAAAGTTGCTTTTAAAAAAGTGAAAACACTTTAAAAATTGTTATTCAGCACATTTATTTTTCGTAACCAGGTGGAACAGCTCAAAAAAGCGTCCATAAATTCTCCGAAATAACGAAAATTTACGACATCACCCGTGGCCGAACTAAAAAAGCAATTAAATATAATAAAGTATTAAAATTTATTGCACCTACTATACTTTAATTTTCAATTAATGCCAAAGGTGTTATACCTCGGTGTAAAATGGTTCGAGTGTTTGTATTTATTTTTCACATAATGAATGGAGACAGCTTAAATTGAATTTTATTACGAATTAAAATTTAATATCACTTTCTTTTGTTTTTATATTTTAATAAAGTCGTTATCGATTTTTTGTCAACTATTAGGGTGAACTACTATGGCAATTAGCAAAAACTAATAATAAAAATTATGCTAGTGAACATCTTGAAAAGGTTAGCCAGGTTTTGGGGAAAAGTTACTCCGTAGTTTGACTAAGCGCAAAAAAAGCGAAAAAAGATGGTCAAAAGAAACGACGCCATTACCTAGGTTTTAGACCGGTCATATCTTTTAGGACCATATTGTATTAGTTGTTTCACATTACATTCTATTAATCTAAAAAAATAAAAATAAAAAGTAAAAATTTCAATTTTGTTAGTATCGCTATAACTTGAAAACGGCTAAACCGATTTGGCTAGTTATAGTCTCAGGGCTACCATATTATGTGCAATGTGTCGCAATGCACACGGGCGCCATCCTCTAGGGGCGCCAAAATCCTTTTTTTTGCACACAGGCGCCAGTAGCCCTTACGGGGGCCCTGTATAGTCTTTTAATATCCGTGGAAGTCTAGGAAAGGTTTATATTTGGTGGGTTAAGTGATACAAAGTTCACCAGGTCATCTAGTTCTTATCTAATTAATACAAAATAATTGCGTTCAAAAATATATGGAATGTAAAAATGTTTCAGTTTATCGTCAAATAGATTAAAACAGGGGTTCCCAATCTTTTTCAGCCTGCGGCGCAGTTACACGTATAATATTTTGTCACGGCGCCCTACTCTACCTAGAGCTATTAGAATAGGTTAGCCAAAGGATACATAAATAAATACCTTTAATGGTTAAGAAGGTAAATACTAAATAGTAATAAGCAAATATATTTTAATCGTCTACTTGCTTTACATAATTAATATTATAATTTAATTTATAATATTTGTTATTTCGGATAAGGATGGAGGATCGACTCACGGCGCCCCTCTTGCCTTTCCACGGCGCATCAGGGCGCCGCGGCGCACAATTTGGGAACCCCTGGATTAAAAGTTACATGGACAACATGACAAAATTACCTAACAGCTAGTTTTCCTCGATATTCGCCACCTTGCACATTTTTATCTCGAACTAATAGAGTTCTCATATTTTTTATTTCATTAAAAAAATTTCGCGCGCGTCGTTACTTTCTTGACAGACTATAATATTATGGTCAATATTCCTGAGGATTACACGCCTGTGCTATATTTTGGTAGATTTTTTGTTGACGGCCTAATAATACCTAACATTTAAAAAAACGTTTCTGTCAATATATTCCTTCCACACTAATATATAAACGCAAAAGTGTGAAAAACTAATTTTGGCGTGACAGAGTTGCGGTCGTTATCTAGTGATGATATGCGGCTGGATCGATTTGCCTTATTTTAGTCTTGAAATATTCATTCAAGTTCAGGAAAGTCTTGTGAGCTGACAAAATAATAATATAATAAACTGCAATTTTTTTGAAGTGATTTCATATCGCTCACCGGGTCAGCTAGTAATTAAATATTAAAAAAGCCTTGATCGTTTTTTTTTTAAGCATATTTATTTTTACTGCACTTTAAATTTGATCAGGTGTTAGGTAATAATATTTTTTTATAATGATGATGACATTTCTGATTAAGTATTAATAAATAATAATATAAACTATATTTTGACTTATTTACATCTAACGACAATGGCATTAGACTCATTACCTTTGCTTCGTCAAAGGCAATGTGTATTAAGAGTACGATGTTTCCTCACAAAAATATTTATAAGGGTACCTGGAGATCGCCCGATGGTCGCACAGTGAATCAAATTGACCATGTGGTTATCGATGACCGACACAAAAACACTGTTCAAGATGTAAGAACATACAGAGGAGCCGATTGCGATAGCGATCATTACATGGTAGGCGTAAAAATTAAACTTAGGATAAGTGTTTCCAATAGGAAAGCACAGAAAAGAGAGGATTGCATTAATGTAGAAAATTTAAAAGATAGAGTAATAAGAAATAAATTTGTGGTATAATTAAGCAACGCTTTCGAAGATTTAGAAATAGACGACAACATAGATGATGTTTGGGAAAAGATGAAAACAACCGCAAAAGAAGTTGGACTCAAAGTGGCTGGCAGAAAGAAAAAGAGCAGAAGGAAGAAGTGGTGGACGGAAAAGTGTAATATGATAGTAGAGGAAAGACGAAAGTACAAAATATTATCAGAGCAAGATAGAAAATGGAAACCTAAGTATGATGAATTACGGACCACAGCAAGAAACGTCATAAGAACAGCAAAGAGGCAGCATTTGGATGCAATAGTGGGAAATATGGAGACAATTCTAAGAGCTAACGAGACACGTAAATTTTATCAGGAGTAAAAAGGGTAAAAAGGGTACCAACGAACTGCCCAATCTCTCCTTGATAAAGATGGCAACTTAATAAATGACGCAGAAGAAATAAATAAAATCCACGTGGCAAGAGTATTTCATGCAACTGCTGAACTGCCCCCCTTCAGAAGAACCTATCATTTGTGATACCTCAGAAGAGAGTCCTGATACAACAGAAGCCCTATCTTTTAAGGAAGTGCAGGAGGCCATCATGAGACTAAAAACAACAAATCTCCTGGAATCGATGGCATACTTGGAGAGATATGGAAATATAGTGGAGGGGTGGTACAGTCGAAGTTGTATGAACTGATTGTTAAGATATGTCTTATGTGCTTCTTAAAAGGCTGGAACCTTACGCGGAAAAAGTCCTTAGTGATAATCAGTGTGGATTCCGCCGAAACCGAAGTACAATTGACCAAATCTTCTTACTGAAGCAGGTGATGGAAAAGAGATGGGAGTACGCCCAAGGGGTCCACGCATTGTTTGTGGACTTCACCAAAGCCTATGACAGTATGGACAGAGATGCCCTGTATTCCATTTTGAGATATTTCAATATCCCGGACAAAATAGTCACGATGATTAGAGTTGCAACATCGAAGTGTAGCCTACGCGTAAAGGTTGGAGGTGAGCTGACGGACGACTTCACAGTCGCAACTGGTCTAAAACAGGGGGATGCCTTGTCACCTATGCTCTTTAATCTGGTGCTAGAATACGTTCTGAGAAGGGTTTTACTCCTAGAACTTGGCGTGGATCTAGATGGAAGGCACAAAGTGATAGGGTATGCAGACGACTTAGCCCTGTTAGGTGAAACTCGCGGAGAAGTCATAGAGGCCATCACAACTTTGGAGACTGGAGCGAAGAAGGTAGGGCTCAGGATCAGCCACGATAAAACGGAGTATCTCCACATGAGACGCTACAAGAATACGCGAACACCTTGCGAAGACCTACATGTCGGAGATACAACGTATAGGGGTGTACACAAATTTAAGTACCTCGGGTGTACTGTGACTGATACCAACAGTCGAGAGGACGAAATTGATATTCGCGTTAAAAACGCCCTGCGATGCAGCGCAGCTCTTCACAAGGTACTCGTGTCCAAGCTTCTCAGCAAAAATACAAAAATCCGAATCTAATATAACACGATTATTCGGCCTATACTAATGTATGGCTGTGAGGCTTGGACGCTGACACAAAAGGAGGAGAACAAACTTCTAGTCGCTGAAAGGAAAGTCCTCAGAAAAATCCTGGGCCCAGCCAAAACGAATGACGGCTGTTGGCGAATCCGGAAGAATGCTGAAATTGAAGAACTGGTGGCCCAACCCAATATAATCGGAGAAACAAAGGCTCACCGACTCCGTTGGCTGGGACACGTGGAGAGAATGGGAGAGGATCGCGGGGTAAAAAGAGCGTACAAGGGCCCCAGGTATCGCTGGAGAGATGCCGTTGAGGCTGACCTGCGTGACCTTCAAGTCAGTAACTGGCAGGAGGTAGCGCAGGACAGGGCTCAATGGCGGAAGTTCATTTCGGAGGCCAAGATCCACTTTGGGTCGCTGAGGCAGCGGAGTTAGTTAGTTAGTTTTGACTTATTGAAATTTTATGTTTTTTCATCTTCAAAAAATTTATTTAACTGTCGTGGTTCATAATTATTATTTTAAAACAACTAAGTATAGCATTATTATTGAGACTTAAAAAAAATACTTACAACCTGCACAGAGTATTACTCAAGATCATTTTTTGCCATAAGTTTTTTTATAACTCGTTCTGGATGAATTAATGATATATTTTTTCTTGTTTAATATTTATTAAGGAAAGGTGTAAAATTCTTTGAATACTTCATTCCGCTTTGAATAAAAATACTGTTATGTATTGTTTCCAAATATAGATTTACCTACATTATGTGTATGTAGCTTAAGTTGCTAATGATTTAGGGTTAATATATTACATCATTACAGTGGTAGTAGGTAGGTACTGGTACAAAAATATAACAATAGTACTTTTTATGGGCATACTTCTGAAAACTTTTTATTCAGGAGCTACGAATAATAAGTGTTTATTATTCGTAGTTCAGGAGGCATTTTTTGCATTTTGACAATGAGAACATAATTTCGAATATGGCTGTATATCGTACTACAAGAGGTTACAATATGATATTATTGTATTGTTATGCAGTATAGAAATATTAATAAAGGTAGATCTGAAGTTTGAAGTTTGAACCCTTGTAGGATTCAAACTTACTTAGTAGGTAATACATATTAATACATAATATATTTACATTATAATAATATTATGTATTATAACTTTATCTAATGATACGACATGATGGATATTTTTTGAGCTATTTAATGAATAACCAAAAAATTTCTTTACTTACTCATTCAATTTCATTAAATAATGTTTTTAGGCCTAGTAAAAAAACCCAGAAAGTATTATCTGGTAACTCGTTATTTCACCACAGTATGAAAATATAAAAAGGTGAAATCATTAAGCTATAGAATTTTTTTAATTGGTCCCTCGACCGGCGCAAAAATAATTAAAAAACTTTTTGCAATTATTGAAATATTTTGACCGGTCGTCGGCACTTTGTATCAACTCTCAAGACGTATCAGGCGCGCTACATTTTTGGCGCTAATTATTGTTGATATTTACGGCTTCATTTTTTTGCTTTTTAATTTATGACGTGGCAAAAGCTCGTTAAAATAATTGTGACTTACTGGTGCCATTCACGTTGCGTCCGATTATCTTATTGGAGCCGTTGGGCTGAGCGGGGGTGTGGGGAACGCTCCGTCCCGTTTCCTCGCTCGTTTCCATATTCTTCTCACTCGCACACATTAATCCAACCACAATCTCATTACAATTAAAACACACGTAAAAAAATAATTAAAAAAGTATACGCGATTTGGCGCGAAATTCGAATTTAGAACGCGACGCTAGCTGTCAAAGCGCGCGCCGCGACTGAACGCATTCGGTGCCCCACGGGCCACGGCCCACGCTGCAGCTTGCACGCCCCGCCCTATCTACCCCGAATTCGGACCCCACGCTTCTGTACACATAAAAAAGGATATAGGGGCACCGAAATTCGTGTCACTATGTGAATGAAGTGACATTGGAAAACTTTGTCACGATGAAGATGGGCGAAATTATTATGAACTGCAACTTGTGAGTTGTGAGCAAGAGCAAGCTTAGTAATTGTGACTTGTGACTTGCTTTCCGGGATAAAAGTATCCTATGGCTTTTCCCGAGACTCAAAGCACCTCCAATCTCCATACGAAATTTCATCGGTTAATTAATGTGTTTTGTGGTTTTAAGTACTTATAACCCTTAATCAAACGGAAAACTTTTTTTCAGATAAATGAAATCTAAGACTGGTTTTTAGGTAAGATGGGTCCGTAGATTACAAAAAAATAATTAAAAATTGGATAGGGGGTGGGGAAGGGGGGTTTTTGCGGTGGGAAATAAATAATAATTTCCCGTTATTCATTAAATGCGTAAACTTGCGCAAAATTTAATGGAAGTGGGAAAATTGTCCAGTACGGTTACAAACTTTTATTTTACTTGAACTAGTAGTTCCCCCTGCTTTTTTTTAAAAATATTTTTTAGTAAGTAACTCAAAATATGTAACATACAATCCAAAATATAAGTTGATTGTTATTTATTATATGTATATCATGATAATTGTATGTATAATTGTATGTCTGATACAGTCACAAATTATATTTTTACATGAACATAGAAAATTATAAGTACAGACACAAACAATGGGAAATAATTAGCCACTTACTAAAACCTAAAAAAGTCTAGTAAATCTTACTGTTTTTACTGTTCTTTTTAAGCCAAACACACAGAAAATAAGTCTAGTTTATGACTGTATTCAGTATATCCACTTATCAAATTTTTTCACTTCAACTTAAAAAAAACTAACGAAAACTGTTTTTTTGACAAAAAAATCGTGATCTCTGACTTTGACTTTGACATTTGGTGACATATGGTGGCCATTAAAAATATGTTGCCATTATTCAAATTAAAAATGTTTCTAAGATTTTAAATCTCCGTAAATGACATTCCTGGGTGCTGCCATTAAAAAAATAAAAAATATTTTGTGACTTAGGAGGAATTGGGAAATAATTTCCCGATATTTTAGTAAGGGTTAACTTTTAGCCGCTAAAAGGTCTTTGTCAAAAAAGAGTAAAACCATAATATTATACTTACCTAATTGGCTAATCATTAAAATATTAATATTAAATAATTATTTTTATTAAATTATGTTTATTAAAGTTTATGAATAACAAATACCTATATTGTGACTTGTTTTATTTTTCAAAACGTGATAATAATTATGGTAGTTATTAGAATTAGTGTGCAAACGTTTTCGATGGAAATTTTAGAAAATTTGGCTCAGCGTCTACAACTATTCTTGACAGACAGACCCGGACATCTTTAGCATTTTATTTTATGTAGACGTATATTGTGTTGACACGAATTTCGCGTTATGGTATTTTTGTGATTGCCAGAACGCGTCGTGGCCGTTTTCAGCATTGAGATACTATATACTAGGATAGAGAGATTATTATTATTATATTATATTATATTATATTATATTATATTATATTATATTATATTATATTATATTATATTATATTATATTATATTATATTATATTATATTATATTATATTATATTATATTATATTATATTATATTATATTATATTATATTATATTATATTATATTATATTATATTATATTATATTATATTATATTATATTATATTATATTATATTATATTATATTATATTATATTATATTATATTATATTATATTATATTATATTATATTATATTATATTATATTATATTATATTATATTATATTATATTATATTATATTATATTATATTATATTATATTATATTATATTAAGTATATTATATTATATTATAAAAAATTACTGAACATTTTATGCTAGATATTGTTGAGTTTTGTGGTTCCGCTAAATAATAAACCATAAAAATGGCCAAAGAATGCCTCAAACACGTGTATTTAACATTTAATACGTAAGTTTTGAACAACGTTTTTTGGGCTTTTCAATCAGTATTTTTGGAAGCTAAAAAGATATTTTATAAATTTAATAATCCCCTATTCGTGCTATATAAGGCGTTAGTGCTAAAAGTGTCACATCAATTAAAATTTATCTACAAAAATTGCATAGCTTTTTACGTGTGTTTGCGGATTCTCATTACTTGAACTATAGTTTATCGATTTCATAAACTAAATGACTTTCTTTTCTGTATTTTAATATATTTCGAAATGATCGACAAATAGAAATATTCAAGAAAATAAACGCACACTACTTGTATGAAAATAAGCACAAAATGGCCACGCGATGACGGGCTCTATACTATAATCCTTTATGTATGGTTTTCAGAGCCACAACGCGAATTTCGCGTCGTGCCTGTTTCACTGTGACCACAGTCCACACCGCGTTGTGAGCTTTTTTTTTCCCTCACTGAGCGTTTTCTGAGCGTTACAATATTGTTAACGCTCACAACTCGTCGTGGTCACAGTGAAACAGCCACGAAGCGAAATTCGCGTTGTGGTCCTAATGAATGTGGCCACGACGCGTTCCGGCAATCACAAAAAGACCAAAAAACAAAATTTGTGTCGTGGCTGATATGATTTTCGTTTTTCTTGGTTGTAAGTCTATTTTGAAGTTTTTTTTTTAAATAAGAGGACAAACGAGCAAACGGGTCACCTGATGGAAAGCAACTTCCGTCGCCCGTGGACACTCGCAGCATCAGAAGAGCTGCAGGTGCGTTGCCGGCCTTTTAAGAGGGAATAGTCAATAGGGTAAGGATGGGAAGGGAAGGGAGTAGGGGAAGGTAGGGAAGGGAATAGGGTACTAGGGGCTTAATGGGCCTCCGGTAAACTCACTCACTCGACGAAACACAGCGCAAGCGCTGTTTCACGCCGGTTTTCTGTGAGAACGTGGTATTTCTCCAGCCGAGCCGGCCCATTCGTGCCGAAGCATGGCTTTCCCACTTTTAGTCCATAGTTCGCGTTCGCTCATTGAGCGTTTCCGATCTTTGAGCCTAATGCCTAACATAATATCTAAGATAACTGTGTATGGTTCTCTTATTGTATAGGTTCACTGCAAAAGTAGCAGCGCCGAAACAGTAACTATTTCATTACTTTTGTATCCAGGGAAAAATGCTGGGGAGTGGGACGCTTGCCCATACCCATACAAATCACAAAACAAATTTTTCTTTCAGCGCTGCTTTTTTAAATAAATAAATAAACTGTTTATTCCAATTTTTAACATGACACAACCACAAAAAATAGTTACAAAAGAATAAATATAAAGAGGAAAGAAACAAAACATTAGCTATCCTAAAATAAAAATAACAAAAAATTGCATATTTTAACAACATAAAACTATAATAAGTAAGTATTACGGCAGTGCAATGCTACAATGCCAAAAAGTAAAGAAAATCCGCTCGTTTTGACAGCGACAGTTGCCACTCGCCACTCGCCGCTGTCCCTGGTCGATGGACTTCCGCGAACCCCTACCCCCACAAATCAACTTTTCTGAGTGAACTCATTACATATTAAGAGTTGAAGAATAGAGAACTAGATGTAAGATGACGACCTCTGTGGCTCAGTGGGTGGGCTGTCGGTAGCTCAAGCCGGGGGTCGCAGGTTTGAATCCCGCCGGCGGAACAAAAAGTTTATAAAGTTCCTTTTTTAATTTATTAATAAAGTTTATTAAGTAAAGTTCATGGGTGAGTATTAAATACTTATGTGTATCATATATAATAAAAATCTTAAATATATGTATGTATAGTATAAAAGTATTAAATATAATATGTATTTCCGTTGTCTGGTACCTGTAACACAAGTCCTTCAGGTACTTAACACGGAGCTAGACCGACGTGGTGTGAAGCGTCCATAGATATTATATTAAATAATATATTATACATATTATAATATTATAAGATGACGCCTGCAAGTTGCAGTCTACGTTTTGACAAAATTGGTTTATGCGCGAGAACCGTACATTTTTCCGAGATAAAATAAGTAAGTATCCTACAACAATAATTAAGTATTAATTAGGTATGTCGTTTTCCGTGACTCAACATATTATCTTCATACCAAATTTTAGCAAAATCGGTTCAGCGGTTTGGGCGTGAAGAGGTAACAAATAGACAGACAGACAGAATAGATAGATAGAAATATTTTCTTATAATAAAAACACACACAATATTACCTTTAACTGCCTAAAACGCGGTAGTGCAGTGGTCCCCAACCTTTTTTTCATGCGGGCCACAAACACGTTTTGGTCTTGGTGTCGCGGGCCGCAACAAAAATTTTTTAGGGTTAAAAAATAACATTCTTAAAAATTAACGATTTAAAAGTGGAAAAAATTTAACGACAATCACGTAGACGTTACGTTATTTTGCCGGTGGGCGTGAATTTCAAAATTATTTAACATTACGCGGGCCACAAATAAAGTCGCGGCGGGGCGGTAGCGTGTCAAATCAAGTTTATATTTACTTTTACAGAATAACCCAATAATTATAACAGCAGATAGTTAAATAGAAAGCACTAGATGACGCCCGCAACTTCGTTGCGCCAAAACTCGTTTATCGCGCGGGCACCGTACATTTTTCCGGGATAAAAACTATCCTATGTCCATTCTCGGGACTCAAAGTATGTCCATGTCAAATTTCAGCAAAATCGGTTCAGTGGTTCGAGCGTGAAGTGGTAACAGACAGACAGACACACTTCCGCATTTATAATCTTATATATAAAAATGGATTTTCAAATGTGTTAGTCGCGCTAAAACACAAAAACGGCTGAATTGATTGGGCTGATTTTAGTCTTAAAATATTTGTAGAAGTCCAGGGAAGGTTTTAAAGTGACACGAAGTTTACCGGGACAGTTAGTATTAGTATAGAAGTATAGATAGTATAGTCTATAGAAGTATAGAATATAGATGTTAACAAACAACCAAACTTTTCCACTAGCGTCAACGTGCAGAGCTTTTCTTTTGGATTTTCACACGGGTCCAGTTGTAGTTTTTCCCGTAAGAAAAACTCGTTGTGAGTTCCCACGGTGCGACAGTTATTCTATCATCATACATACTTCCAGCTAACCATGCACAACCTTTCACTAGGAGGAAAAACCGATTCTGCCTTAACTGTCCGCACTATATTATTGACAGAAAAACTCTGGCCACGAAACCAGCGTTCGGCAGCAAGCGTTTGCGTTAAAATGTAAAAGGTGTAACAAAACTATGATAAAAATTTAGGGTGTGCATGCGTTACTTTAGAGAGTTCATTTTGAAAGTAATAGCGCTGTGAGACCATTTTTTTTACTTTACAAAAGTAACATTACAAAATAAACTATAGGTGTACCAGAATCGGATGGCAAAAAGTGAGAAAATAAATTGACTCTAGTCTCTAGCAATACCGGGGTAATTGAAATATAACATTTTGACCCTTTTCTTTTAGCAGCTAATCTGTGTATTAAACATGCAAATATAAAAATTTATCCAATGACTTAGGATATTTTTTGAAAATTTGCTGTCAAAAATTGCCATCAGATTCTGGTAGACCTATACTTTCACAAAAGTAAAAAAAATTGGTCTTTCAGCCACGCCGCAGCGTGACGAGTTTCCTCATACAAAAATGCACATACATACATACACTATTTAGTATTATCACTAGGGATTGCAAAAAATTTTTACGGATTTTTTCATCCTCAAAACCGGATTATCCGGATAATCCGGATTTTTTGTAATTTTTTAAATATTTTTGATAAACAGCTTTAAATGTGAGTTATTTTGCTTATTATTTCTTTATTTAACAATAATTTCAAAAGGGCAAAATAAAACGTCTTAAAAATTAAGTCAGTCAGTCGCACATCATCAAATTATGCTCCAAGATCTGTAAACCTAGAGGTGGAACTCACCACTGAAGCAGCAATAAGGTTTATTTTTATAAAATTAAAAGGTTTTTGATTTATTTTTATATTTTAGTTGATTTAATGAAAGTTAAATTAAGGTTTACCATTTATGACGTATAAAAAAAAACTACTGGATAGATCTCGTTCAAACCAATTTTCATTGGTAGTTTTTATAGAAATGTATATCATATATATTTTTTTGAATTATCATGCCCCTACTTTAGAAGTTAGAGGGGGGGGGGGGGGGTAACACACATTTTACCACTTTGGAAGAGTCTCTCTCGCAAACTATTTAGATTAGAAAAAAATGATATTAGAAACCTCAATATGATTTTTTAAGACCTATCCATAGATACCCTACACGCATAGGTTAGACGAAAAAAATTGATTTGTTTCAGTTATACCTATGTGGACCCCTAAAATTTTTGATAATTTTTCCATTTTTGTATCAAAATCTTAATGCGGTTCACAGACTACATCTACTTACCAAGTTTCAATAGTATAGCTCTTATAGTTTCGGAGAAAAGTGGCTGTGACATACGGACGGACAGACAGACAGACAGACAGACAGACATGACGAATCTATAAGGGTTCCATTTTTGCCATTTTGGCTACGGAACCCTAAAAATAGGTCAAGGACAAGAACAATTATCAACAGTACGAGACGTAGGGTTGAAGTAGACAAGCAAGGAATTCACTATGTCAACAAGTAGCTGTACTTGGACCAATTAGCTTCTTATGACAACAGAAAGGCAGAAAAACTGGTCCAAGAAGAATGGTGACTTACCTATCTCACTGAAGCGCAGACTCGCTATGTATTTCGCTCGTCATAACCAACGATGCGCAAACTGATTAACCGATTTACGGTTTACAAAAGTTCCAACTCAGAGTCTGCCAGAGAGCAATAGAGCTCAAATCTCAACAAATCAAAAAAACATAATGTGCTCCAAACTAGAATCACAGACGTAGGAATCAAGACGGCCAAGCTAAAGTGGCATTGAGCTGGTGACGCTATCCGCATACATGCTGGATATCGACTCAGTAGGTATCAAGGCCTAAGAAAAGATAGCGCTATGCTCTGGAGGTGTTTTTTCCTGCAGATCACTGTAATCCTGACGTTAAGATGGTCTTTGAGGATCTATTGTGACTCTTTCGTATTACAGTACCGTCCCCAACCTAGTGCTGCTCATAAATTTAACTATGTGATTAGGATTGGTGCCACACATTTCCTCTTTAGTAAATTAGGAGAGTTTTTGCTCTGTAGTAGAGCAGTAGAATCAGTTAGAAGGTGAATAGATGTATCACAGAATCTGCAGCGGGGCTAAAATGGTCGCTTTGTTGAATCATGATATGAATCATAATATGATTCAATTCTTTAAAATCGCAAAACGCAACTCTGCTTGCAATTCATTTCTGTATTTTTGTACTGATTTGACATTTGTCAGTTTGACAGTTTTGACAATTCATTTGCTTAATTGATTGAAAGGAATTGCTAAATGTCCGCATAAAGGGTCCCGAGGTGAAAGCCCCCCTATAGCCCGGGGGGCTCTTGGTGAGGTACGCGGCTCAAGCCGCTGGAAGAAGGTGCCGGTTGCGGCAGCTGCGCGCGGGAAGGGGCGGAGTTGAAGTCGCTCTGCGGTTCCCGTCCCTCCCGCACTAGGCGCATGACGGAGGGCTGGGGGGGTTTTAGTGGGTAGACCTGGTGTAGGGAGTCCCACATACCCCTGCCCCTTCCCTCGAAGGGGTGGGGGATACGTAATGTATTTCCCCTCCTCAAAAAAAAAGGGTTTAAGAAATTAAAATATGTCATTATTTCTTTTAAATAAAATGATAAAATGCAAAGAAATGTAATTACAACCACCAAATAACTACACAATGCAATGTTAGACATACCAAATTCTGACTTTGTTACGTGTAGACCACGCAAAGTTGTGATAGCGCCTTTAATCAAATGTGAATTTGTATGTCGGATATTACACGATACATTTAAATTAATTTTATATTACGTAAAAGCTTCTTTTTCATAATTTTTTCTACTATTCGAAAAAACTGAAAATCCGGATTTTGAGAATTAAAAAACCGGATTTTTCAAAGGCCCAAAAAATCCGGATTATCCGGATTTTTCGGATTTCGAAGTATCCGGATTGCAATCCCTAATTATCACCTACTTATTACACCAACTTACTTTAACTACTGTAACTTTAACTATGACAGCTACAGTGCAAAATGTCAAATCTTGGGCTAAGGAGTAGGACGCCATATTTAGGGGAAAGTTGGGCAAAGCGAATACCCCGGGCAAAGCGAATACTCCCCACTACTCCTACGTTTTTAGCATTTCAATCAACGCGCCACCACTGTTGCATTCGGCCATCTTGGTTTAGTACGCAGAAAGCGTCGCGTCCCGTCCGCGGAGTGGAGATTTGTGTTTTCGTAAATAAAAGATTGATTTTACGCGGTAAGTAAATTGATCAATTCTTCAGTATTTCTAGTTCTTCATTTTTACTAATGTATTTATTCGATAGCGTATCAAAATAGGTTTTTATAGTTTATTTAACATAAAGTCAAAATTATTAGTTTTTGTATAAAATGTGTTAACCTCAAAACTTACCTAGTCGGGCAAAGTGAATAGGGCAAAGTGGATATGGTATCCACTTTGCCCGCCATTTTTTATTAGTGACTTATTATCTCAGAATGTATTTTATACGTTTCAGATGGTGAATAAATATATAAAAAAACTAAGCAAGGTACGTGGGATGAAAATACTATGCAAACAGCTATTAATCCTTCAGGCCCCGCGCGAGCACCGGTGATCGCGACAACAATAGAATACAATAGCAATTCCTGGAAATTCCGACTGAAGTATTAATTTGTGCAATGCTGGGGAATCAATAAAAAGCACAGCTATAAAATATGGTTTGGCTTATGAAACCTTGTACAGGCATGTAAAAACCGGTAGTTCAGCTCCAAAACTTGGTTCCTAACAAGACTAATACAAAGACTGGCAAAGACAAAAAAACTGCTAAAAAGATTAAAAAGCCAAAGGAAATAAAAGAATTTAAGGATATTTTATGTTTTTTTTTGCGGTGAAATATATATTGAACAAGACGGTAAACCAATTGAAAATTGGATTCAATGTGACATTTGTCAGCAATGGTGTCACGAAGATTGTTCTGCTTTTGATGGTACTCAAGGGTATACGGTCTGTGACAATTGCCAATCTTAATTTTCAAATTTTATGGTCAAGCTATTTTTTTTTCTTAGTTTATTCAAGTTATTCCTTTATTTTCAGAGATTAAATATTGGTATTCACTTTGCCCAAGTACTGTATTCGCTTTACCCTGGGTACCGGGCAAAGCGGATAATTTCTCCCTTTTTTTATTTTTAGTCGCAGTTGAGTGTTGTTATAACAAATATTTTTCCTGTCGATTTTACGGATACCCAATGATATTCTACTAAATACAGATCTGTTACGTTCATACTATTTTCAGGCTTAAATTGCTTCCGAACAATTTTCAAATTCAATATCAAATTTGACAGATAAGTGAAACCAAAGATACGAAATGCCATTTACATAAAAGAGACAGACTTAATAAAAGATTAAATAGATAAAAGATTTTATGGCTTCACAACGCGCGCGGTAGTAACATATCTGCTTTGAGTTTTTTTATATATATCTAATAATAATATAATATCATTGCGGATACCTAATTAATTTTTTATACTGTAACTTTAGCTTAAAACAAAAAAATAAACGCTACAGATATGTGTCAAATTCTGTGGTCAAAGACCAAAGTTAAGGTTAAATTTAAGTTAGCCTTAACTATGACCATAACTTTGACCATAACTGTTACTATAACCATGCTTCTGGTGCAACCTGTAGGAGTCAAGAGTAACTCTTTGAATGCTGCTACTTTTGGACTCTACTAAGTACTCCTACGTACACAAGTAGGTTCCTAACTCTAGAAAAAAATTAAATATGTAACCAAGCAGTTACTTTTACAGTTACAGTTAACTCAAAGGTGACTGACTGACATGTTGATCTATCAACGCACAGCCAACCAGCCTATCCGTCCAGGATCCCGGGATCCCGGGATTGAATCCTCTACATTTATGCCAATTCTATAAATCTAAAGCGAAAAAAAAAATTGTTATTTGTGCCAATTTTCAAACTTTTGCGCTTAGTGTCTTCTAGTCTAGTTTTGTTTAACTTTGTAATAAAAAATAATATGTATCATACTTAATATTTTTTTGTAATATCTACCTACATTCTACCTACACATTATAATTTATTATTTATATATTATAAGTTAAAACTCTATGACATATTTTCTCTTACTTCCATTACTTTAACCCGTTTATTTATCTTTGTAATCCAACATCTTTTCTAGTTCTACCAAAATGAGATTTTGATTGTCAAGATAATATTTTACGGGTAACACACAAATACATTGCGCGTACAAACATTAAAAAAGATGCGTTCGAAATTCAAACAGAGGAACCGCGTAAAAACATTCGAAGGCGTTATAAAAAAATAAATAACTTACCGCTTTGTCTGGTTACAACAATGATTGTTAATATGCAAATCGTGTTTGGCGAGACTCCTTTATTTTTGATATAATGTCCGTCTGTACTCCACGCATCTGTCATTTTAGATATTATACAACATTCGAGAGGCTTTTTTATGAGCTAAGAATCGAGGGCTTTTTATCACGGTTCTGTGCAGTGTGCAATTGTTTTTAGGCTCGGTAATGTGCGTTGAATTTTCATGAGGGCCAATATTTATATGGCGCAATTACGTCTGTTTTTCGCCTCCACATTCTCGGCTTATGACAAAAACCTTCGCCGACGAATGCCTTCATCGAATCTGTGTTTTTTTAATAACTGAAAGAATTTTTCAAATCGGACCAGTAGTTCCTGAGATTAGCGCGTTCAAACAAACTAACTAACTAACTCTACCGCTTTATAATTTTGATGTATAATATTGGTACTTATAGATATATTATTATTATTTATCAGTCATTAAGAGTCCGTATACGAAATTTTGCCGATTTCGCTCATTTAACAGACGTGATTTAACAGTTAAAGTACAGTATTTCTATAAGTTTTAATGCACAACACGTAAGATCATTTCAATTATAATATTATAGTGTTGGAGCTAGTTTTTTTTTTTTAAGTATATTTAAATAATCCAACTCAAACCCGCGACAGTTTTGTGATTTTTGCTGTAAAGGGTTTAGAATATCACCTTTTTATGGATTGTATTGACGTCTTAACGGTATGAAAAAAATACAATGTACTGTTGAGAAAGTCGTCTATAAAGTGTTGGAATTACTTTTTACCACTTCAATATAAAAAACCCTTTAAAAACAGAAAACCTCTATCTGCCCGCTAACTTGGCGATCGTCCTTTTTCACCTGGCATATGAAAGACGGGCGTGAGTGTGAAGAGAGCAGTAGAAAATAGAGGATGGGCTCTTAAGTCATCTTTGAGTTTTATATAATATTATTAGCGCGTTCAAACAAACAAACTAACAAAATCTTCCGCTTTATAATATTAGTGTAGAGTATAGACTATAAGATATAAGACTCAAAGGTGACTGACTGACTGATTGACATGGTGATTTATCAACGCACAGCCCAAACCACTGGACGTATCGGGCTGAAATTTGACATGCAGATTGCAGGTAGATGTTATGACGTAGGCACAGTATTACAATATTTCTAGGCATCCGCTAAGAAAGGATTTTGATATATTCCAACCCCAAGGGGCTAAAATAGGGGATGAAAGTTTGTATATTATAATACTTCTTAACGCGAGCGAAGCCGCGGGCAAAAGCTCGTACATAAAATTAGCGCGTTTGCTTTAACATTTAAATCTTAGGCATATTTTTACTATGGAAAATTACTAAATTTAAAAAAATTACAGTTTCATGTCAAATTGTATATTCAGACAATCGAAATAAGTCAATATAATATGTCCGACGCCATCTTGTGGTGACTAGAAAAAACAGAGTATAATAAGAATAAAAATGTGCACGTTACAATTTACCAATAAAGCTTCGAAACGTGATAAATATAAGTACTTATTATTTATCTCAACTCATTCATCATTTTTTAATTTTCCAAAAAAATGCCCAATTTTCTCAATATTTGTAATTATTGTTATTATTTTTATTCTGTATTTACTGATTTGACTGCCTCACCAATGAAATTACTAGCTTGCAATAAGTAATAACTGTGCTTTACAATCTTGCTTAACTAGTTATAGCTGATAGATTTAATTTAGCAGTCAAAGTGTGAATCCGACCATTTAAGAAAATGTCTGGTTGATAAATTAAGGGTGGGTTGCACCAGAGGCGTGGTTAAAGTTAAAGTTATGGTTATAGTTAAATATCCTTTAACTTTAACTTTAACCTTAACTTTGACTGGAGAAATTCACAGATGTCTGTTGCGCTTATTTTCTTATTCAAGCTACAGGTAACGGGATTGACCGTATAAAAAAAAATATTATCCGTAAAAATCGTCAGGAAAAATATGACACTGTAAAACATAGTAAATTTTCACGAATTAGATACCTATACGTATGAGCGGTTAACTTTAACCAAAGATTTGACAGTTTGCAATATAGTTATAGTTAAAGTAAGTTGGTGCAACCCACCCTAAGGTTCAGTCCTACGAGTCACTCCTACGGATTCACTCCCACGGGCTCTCCCACGGACTCTCCACTACGGGTTTTAGGCAGATAAACTTAATATCATTTATATATAGACAGCATATGCATGAAGTGGTCTAGTAAACACTAGATTACTCTGCCACTTCATGCATATAATAATTATGCTGTCTTTAAAATGAAATCAAAGTAAAAAAAACTCTAAAGTGACTATTTCTTTACTTTATTGTCTTTCTTGTGTAAGTGATTTAGTAAAATTCTTATGAATAATGCCTCTAGTCCACCGACGCTGCGAACTGCGAAATATCTGCGAAGCCAATGCGAAACAGGAATAGAGCGAGATGCAATATAACGCATTGTCGTGTGGCGGGTGAGACAGTAAATCGGTTCGCCGCTGCTTCGCAGTTCGCAGCGACGGTGGACTAGATGTGTAAGGGCCTCGCCACACCGGAATGGCAGCGCGCGGCGCGGCGAGCACTTTTACTGTCAACTGTCATATGACAGTAACGAAGATAAAGTTTAAAATCATATGATTTTAAATTTTATCTTCGTTATTGTAATGCATAGTATCGCTTGCAAAGTCTAGCGGCTGCCCGTGGCCGCCGGCAGCCGCGATGTCTCAAGCGATACTAATTAGTAATTACTAAGTATTACAATTTAAAATAATAATAAATTTTCACACACACACATACACACACACACACACACACACACACACACACACACACACACATACGCACACATAATCATTATAAAAAGCTAAGTTAATACAATCTAGTGTTAAATGTAGTACAATGTTTGATATTTATAACTTTTAAGTATTGCAAACTTACTGTTAATAATAATTAAGTTATTAGTTAGCTAAGAGTACTAGAGAGGGGGAGCCAGGAGTGCCAATGCACAGGGTAGCCTAGTTTGGGCTCCTGTCTCCCACACTGCAAGTATTTAATTAATGTGCATGTCATATATATTTTTTTAATTTTGTTTTACTTACTCAATGTACTTGTTGTGGGAGAAATAAACTTAGTTTATTATTATTATTATTATAATGAAGATAAAGTTTAAAATCACATGACACTGAAAGTGCTCGTCGCGCCGCGCCGCGCACTGCCATTCCGGTGAGGCGCGGCCCTAAATGTCTTAAAACCTATAGAGCAGGGGTCGGCAAGTCATTTTAGGTGGGGTCCGGATACTGTGGGGAAATTTTAACGAGGTCCAGAAAAAAACACACTTGTCCTAAATGTAGCCTAAAATATAATTTTAATTAATAATGTATACGTATACCTTATCTATGTATTGATACTTGGTATAAAATACATTACAATACTTTCGCGGTCCGAGATTCGACCTTTCGCTGCCGCCTGTTGCCTACCGCTGCTATAGAGTAAGTTCGCTAGTTTGATGGCCCGCCTCGCTCAAGCGCTCTCGCGTGGTTTTCTCACGCTGAGTCTGGACAGCACATCGTATTTTCTTCTAAATGTCGTTTAGGGCGTGTCCCTGACACCACTCAAGCCCTTTCACCTCAAATACTTTGCGTTATTCAGAGACTTTCAGCGCCACAATTATTTTTACTAGCTTTCACATGTAACTTGTAAGCGGTTTGCTTTATTTTTAACCGACTTCAAAAAAAGGAGGTTATCAATTCGACGCGTATGTATGTAATATTTCCAGAACTGCCCAGTTTTTTTTAAACGACTTCAAAAAAAGGAGGTTATCAATTCGACGCGTATGTGTGTAATATTTCCAGAACTGCCCATTTTTTGTATTATATGTAATCTATGAGAGCTTCTGAATAAATGTGCCAAATTTCAAAAGTGTATGTATGTATGTATGTACGTATGTATGTTTTTATGTTTGTGCATGCATATCTCCGGAACCACAAGTCCTATTTTAGTGATTCTTTTTTATTGTACTAGGTATTGCTCAACTTAGGGAATACTTCAAGTTTCATCAAAATCGGTTCAGTAGTTTTTGAGATAGGGAATTTTAATTCTTAATTACGTACAAAAATTTGAAGTCGGTCTTATCTTTTTAAAATTCAATAATGTACATAGATGACGCCCGCAACTCCGTCGCGTCAAAGTCGCGTCGAAAAGTTTTTCGGGCGGAAACCGCTAATATTTCGAGAAAAAATTGCTTTATCCTTTCTCTCGAAGTATCTTCACACCAGTTTATAACTTCCTAAATTCTTTCAAAAATAGGACTTTAGATATTTTTTCTCTCATTTTGTACTTACTAAGTACATAAATATTGATGTTACTAGCAAAACCAGTGTTTCACAGGTAGAGATTTTGAGTTTTGGCATGTCACATATTTCGTATAGGTAAACAATTAAGTAGGTAGATAAAATATGTACATTTTCGACGAACGACCGTATATTTTTTCGTTCGAGAATACCGAACTTTTTCGCGGCAGTTTCAAGAAACATGGCCGCCGTCGGTCGATGCAAATCACTGAAAAGTAAAAACTGAATAACTCATAACCGACGCTGGGAGTTATTGTGTTGTGTTTTTATTCAGATTCTCCAGACAACGGCTCCAATGTTTTTACCCTGGGTCCGAGAACTGGACGCTCCTCACGCAAAAACGAAGCTATAACGCCAAAGGTAAAAACGCGGCGTACGTATTAAATGCGTCTCTTTAATTTTCTTGAAGAAAGCGCGGGAGGAAACGGCGTAATGAGTGTTGCCAGACGCAAAAACTATGTGTATAACGACAACGTCGCCCATTTATTGAGTTCTTGTTGATGTAAAAAGTGCATGATGTTTTAAATGTACGTAGCGGCATATCGGGCGTATGGAATGATTAATTTTTTTTTATAATGTTGATATTAAAATGCTAAATTACCACTTAAGGCGGGCATAAACCCCAATTTGTTATTCCGTGACTCCCGGTTTACCTAGTTCCAATATAATAACGAAATGTAAAAAATATGACATATAAAGCACAATATTTAAAAGACTTTCAACCATAAACATTTTTATAAAACGTAATACTTTGGCTGTAATTAATTTACAAACTCACCTCCGACAAAAATCTAATTCATCGAAATATAAGTATTAACTAGGATAATTATACATTTTATTTGAATAAATTGTTAGTAAATCTATATTTAAATATCTTTAACCGAACAATTTTGTTTCTTAATATTTGTTTCCAAAGACATTAAAAAAAAAACATGAAAAATAGAGAAGATCCGCCCCTAGTAACTACAGTTTTATGCTAAGCTAAAATGAATCTTATTGCGATGCACATACGCTTGGTCTTTGGTTGTGTGCAAGGTTATCGTTTTGGATTGAGATTGATCCCTACCTTAATAAAGGTTATTATCGGGCCCAGCTCCGGCCGTGTAAATAAGGAATAACGTGGGAACCGTACATTTTCCCGCAAAAAAGTCACAATAAATCAAGAAAGTAATAAGTAGGAAGTAGGAAGTATAGGAACGTCATATCATACAAAACTCTATTAAGAGTTTTTTATTTATTTATCAGAATGCAATATATTTGGCCGATCAAATCACTGGCCTAGTTTCATAATTACCTAGTAACTACAGTCTACAACCTTTCATGAAATAGATGAACACAAGTTTTTCAGAAATCAGAACTGACTGGGCTAACGATAATGAATTACTTCTTCATTAAAATATTGAAAAAAAAATTTGTTCGAAAAAATATGCACACTCCTCTTAAATCGGAAGTACGATTCCACGGACCCACATCACGTAATATTACATTATGACAGATACACACACGAGTCACGACGTAGGTAATTACTAATTATAGGTCTACCAGAATAAATATTAAAATAAAGAGAACATAAATTGACTCTAGCAATACCAGTATGGAATAAACATTTTCATCCTTTTTCATTCCTTTAGCGGCTTATTTTGTGTGTGAAACATGAAAATATAAAAATTTATCCAATGATCAAGGACATTTTTTGATTTGCTGTCAAAAATTGCCAACAGATTCTGGTAGACCTATACTTAAGGCTGCTCTTTCGAAAAAAACGTGCAGATGAAACAACTTTTCATCGGCATTAACAGAGAAATTATATCTGAAAAAAATAATTAGTAATCTATATGATATGATACGTAATTTGGTTTTGCCATATTTTTTCTATCGGTATCACATAATAAAAAAAAAAAAACAAAATCACCTCCAAATCGTTGAATGAAACCACTTTACTCCTTCATTATTTATCAAAAGAATATATAAAAATCGGTTGTCTGTAAAGTCGGTTTACTGACGATAGTTGAACGTGACAGCGTATGACGTCACGTTCAACTATCCTTAACCCCTTAACCGTCGTGTCGCTTCCGAATCTCTATAAATAGAAAACAAACTTTTTCGACTGTAACCTAAAGTTATTTCGATGTATTTATTATTTATTTATTTATTATTGTTATTTGATACTTACGTCATCGCTCTAGTGGCGCAGGTGGACGATACTAATAACTCCAACCGAAGTCGTAGGTTCGATCCTCATCGGGGGCCGTATAAAAATTTCTGAATAGCGAGAAGTTTTTCACGAGATTACTCATTACTAGAATATTGATTCAACTCCGAATCTAAGACGAACAAAAAATATAAGCATCGCTCACTCAAGTAGGACTTAGGAGAGAGACGGATGTCGAACGCTGCCGAACGCAAAGGCCGATTGTGCTTCCTTGTCGCTCGTTCCGCGCTCTCGCTTGCACTTCAAGCCTTATATGGAACGCCTCAGAGCGAGGTAACGCCGCATGAACTGTCATGTTTTTCGGGCGCGCACCCCATATCGAATTATAAGACGTTATCACCTCAAAAAATATCTACTGCTTTGCAATACATATGTTAATAATTTGGTTTTTTTACTTTTTTGAAATATGTATTATAATATTAAGCCTTAAAAAGGTTTTTTCTTCTATTTCGCCCTATCATGGACGCGGCGAGCGTCGTAACCGCCACCGTACAAGGCGCGCTGTTATGAATGTTATTTTAATGTCATTTACGTCGATATTCGCACTGATAGACAATCGACCTGCTAATTTAGGGAGAGAGGGCCCTTAACTTATTTTTTTAGAAAAATGAAAATGCTTAGAGACCGAGCATCACAGAGATTTAAAAGACGGTACATAATAATGTATGTCGTTAGATAGGTATTTTCTGTTGGACCATTTACCTATTTATCCACAAAACTATTTAAATAAATCCAATTATATACAAGCATTGATTACAAGTACTTACTACATATTATCTTCTTTCTTATATATAAAAATGGATATTCCAATGTGTTAGTCGCGCTAAAACTCGAAAACGGCTGAACGGATTTGGCTGATTTTAGTGTTAAAATATTCGTAGAAGTCCAGGTTTTAAAGTGGCACGAAGTTCACCGGGACAGCTAGTTTTAAAACATAAAAATGGATTTTTAACCGACTTCCAAAAAACGAGGAGGTTATATGTTCGGCTGTGGATATTTTTTTATTTTTTTTATTTTTTTTATTTTTGTATGTTCAACGATTACTCCGCCGTTTGTGAACCGATTTTCGAAATTTTTGTTTTGTTGTATTAGGTTTCACTCCAATTTGGTACCATGTTCACAAAAGTGGTGACCTGATGATGGGATCCATGAGTAATCGAGGGAACTCCTCGAAATTTATATGGAAACATATGGTGATTTTGGTTTTATGTGAAGTGTACTAAGAATATGCTACCAAAAAGTCAAATATTGGGTCAAAGTATACCATGGTTTCGAAGATGCTGAGAGAACTCCTGACTCCTTATAGATACACGTTCGGGAGTTTCGGCGTTGTTTTAAGAACAGAAAGCATATGCTACTATGCAATTCATATTCATCATCATAATCATCATCATCATCATCATCGTCATCATCATCATTAAGGTCACCAATGTCTCATGGCACAGAATTAATAATAGTACAAGGCATAGGTATGGATATACTAATAATAATAATTATGTACTGTATAACAACACCTGTTTGTTTAATACATGGCGGTCGGCGCCGCAGAGGCGACGGCATCGCCGCGCCGCCGCGCCGCGTGGCGCGTGGCGGCAGACAACAGATCGAATACTTTACTAATTACTTTATAAAATTTAAATAGACAAATAGAATTAAAATAAAGTTATTTTAAAAAGAGCATTTACACAAAACAAAGTCATTAAGTGTCTTTTTAATCAGTTATACTTATTAATCGATAGATGGCGCACTAAGTATCGATTTGAATTCTTGATTAAGCGCTTATTCCACTTATCCTAGCTAGGAAGTCCTAGCTAGGGTCCTAAAAAATTTAGTCAAGTGGAATAACATTTAGAAGCTAGGATCCTAGCTAGGATCCTAAATCGGAAAAAATTTAGTCAAGTGGAATAACATTTAGAAAGCTAGGATCCTAGCTAGGACTTCCTAGCTAGGATAAGTGGAATAAGCGCTTTACAAGAACAGAGCTGTCAATAATTATGATAATATTAAATATTATGAGTAGCTACGCTACATCCTATGCAAGTTTATACAATTTTTTATCTGATAGATCCTTCGATCGTGGAAAAACGAGACACAATAGCCTTTCTATTGTTATCTCAATCGCCGGTGACCGCTTGGGGCTTGAAACATTAAAATTGTTAAATTACTTAGCACAATATGTTCACCTCACTGATAATATATGATTTTGTGAGTGTGAGTTGTGACTCTTGACAAATTGTAATAAGATACGTAAAATATACGCGAAGGTTTACCTACTAGTGTAACTAAAAAGAGTGAAATTATTATTATTTTTAACAAAAAATTAAAACCGACTTCCAAGGTAAAAACAATAATAACATTAATATGAACTAAAAAGTATTAAATAATTTTTACTATCTAATGGTGCCTTTTTCCGAATTCGGCTAAAACTCAACTATTTCTGTATTCAATCTTCATAATTTTGAAGTCGGTGCCAGTTCCAAAAGTTTCAAATATTCTGTCAGAGGACTGAAGATTCAGCTATCTGGTACCGACTTCAAAATAATGAAGATTGAATACAGAAATAGTTGAGTTTTAGCCGAATTCGGAAAAAGGCACCATTAGATAGTAAAAATTATTTAATACTTTTTAGTTCATATTAATGTTATTATTGTTTTTACCTTGGAAGTCGGTTTTAATTTTTTGTTAAAAATAATAATAATTAAATGTGTTAGTCGCGCTAAAACTCGCAAACGGCTGAACGGATTGGTATATGATATTGAATGCACCGTAACTTCTTGGTGGAAATTCATGTTTCACAGTAATAACATACACTTTTCATGCACTTATTACACAGGGAACAATTACAGGGAAAAAATTAAAATTACCTGCACTACACCTGATGATGATTTTATCGAAACCGGTCGTGTGAAACACAATTGTAATAAAATAAATTAATAAAAGTGGAAAAAGTGCATGAAAAGTGTATGTTATTACTGTGAACGGATTGGGCTGGTTTTAATCTTAAAATATTCGTAGAAGTCCAGGGAAGGAAAGTGACACGAAGTTCACCGGGACAGCTAGTTTTAAATATTTTTAGTGTATGCATATATGCTTTTATGATTATCTAACAGCTAACCTACAGACATAATAACTCGATGATAGTGTACTACTTAACCAAGCCAACTAGACCAGGGGTTCCTAAATTGTGCGCCGCGGCGCCCTGGTACGCCGTGGAAAGGCAAGAGAGGCGCCGCGCCGTGAGTCGATCCTCCATCATTATCCATAACCACAAATATAATAAAATTTAATTAGAATATGAATTTTACAAAGCAGGCAGAATATTAAATATTTATTATTATTTAAGTACCTGCTTTACCTAATTATAATCATTAAAAGTATTACAAAAAGATACATAAATGATCAATGTATGTGCTTTTTAGGGTTCCGTACCCAAAGGGTAAAACGGGGCCCTATTACTGAGACTTCGATGTCTGTCCGTCTGTCTGTCTGTCTCCAAGCTGTATCTCAAAAACGGCTATAGCTAGACTTCTGAAATTTTTACAGATTGTGTATTTCTGTTGCCGCTATAATGACAAATACTAAAAACAAAATTAATAATTAATAAAATTAATAATCCCATACAATACAAAAAACGTGATTTTTTGGCCTTTTTTGCTCGGTTTCAATAACCATAACTCATAAAATTTACACAAAATCCTTGATGGTATGTGTTCTTTAATAATTAATAATAATATTAAAATAAAATAAAAATTGAGGGGGCTCCCATACAAAAAACACGATTTTTTGCCTATTTTTGCTCTTTATCGGTACGGAACCCTTCGTGCGCGAGCCCGACTCGCACTTGGCCGATTATTGTGATAGCTAGGTGGACTAGGGCGCCGTGACAAAATATTGACTTGTAAGTGCGCCGCAGGCTGAAAAATATTGGGAATCCCTGAACTAGACGAATATCAAAGCTTGCTCTCTCGCACTTACGCACGTCGCTAGCAATGCATAAGTGCGAGAGAGCATGATTTGACAGTCGTCTATTTGGCTTGGTCGAGTAGTAGGTATATTTTCTTTATAATGATGGTTATAGTGCGTTTCATCGAATAGTTCCTTTGCAGTCATGTTGGCATTCCTGTCTGTCAATAATGTAAACAAGGTTGACATGCTCTGCGAGTTTTCATAAATGATAACTCGACTGTCAGATCAGAAGAAGTGTTTTATTCATGAAACTTACGGCTATACAGACAAGAAAGAGACGATACATATGTACACAATAGAGACAAACATAAACAAAACGATAGCGGTGAAAATTGAGACGAAACATGTGTAACGTGTGTGGTGTGCAAGGAACTTCTACCCAAACTATTCTACTTTGGGTAGAAGTTCCTTGGTGGTGTGAGACTGTATACTTATTGTATGTACTATGTCACCACAATGCTTTCATTCTACCATGAAAATGGCGTGTCAAACTTATTAATAATTACATTACTTTTATCTTATCAACATCAATTCAGTTACCTTTTAAATTAAAATATTATTAATAATAAATCAATCACTACTAACATAATAAATTAAAAAAATTAAAGCAAATAATTCGTCAAATAAAAAAAAATAATTAAAACAAAATATAAAATCTATCAAATATTAATAAATCAAATCTTCTAAAATATAATAAAACCTTATAATACTTTTTTAAGTGATAATACTTTATTTTTATTAGTGATAATACTTTTGTTTTTAAACTTTAATGTTGAAGTAGCAGCTCTGAAAAAAAATTGTTTTGTGATTTGTATGGACAAGCATCCCAGCGCCGCGCCGTAAAGTTTCCCATACGAAAGTGAAAAAAAAAAACTCTTTTAGTGCTGCTACTTTCAGCAGCGAACTCTATACAGGGGACACCAAAGAGGATGTAAACTGTATACTACGTAACAAGAGGTCGGACTTAGAAGAAAAAAAATAAACATCCGTTATTTTTTTAATTTGAAACTGAAGTTAAAATTTTTGAGTGCAAAACCTTTCACTCTAAACATACCAAAAATTAAAAAAAATAAAATAAAAAAATAAATAAGCTCAAATAAATGTTTTATTTCAATAAAAATTATTGTACACGGCTAAATAAATAGGCTAATAAGGTAAATTAAACAATAAAACAGATTTAATCCACAAGCTTTTGTTGATTTCTATTACTCAATATTTTAATATTACAGTACAGTTTTATGCATTTTATTTATAAATATAATAGAATAGCTGTCTATGCTACTCTACTAACTACTTGATTGGATTACACAGTAAACTCTATATAGGGAGGGGATTAAAGCTGCGCGTCCACCAGGTCAGAATCGGGGCGTACGGTGCGGACTGCGCGTCGTGTCGTCATATATATTTTGTTAGGCGCAGAATGACGTTCCAGTACTTCTAGTGCAGTTCACAGTAGTCAGTACCATACATACAAAGCAACAAATCCGTCCGCTGCATACCTACGCAGCATGCTCCGATCCCGATCCAGTAGACGCGCACCTTTATACATGTAACACACTTAAGTATCATTACTTTGATTTGTTACACCCTGTATACGACAGCTGAAATCTATCGCGTGGGCTCAGGCCAGCTGCATACCACCTCACGCCTTGATCAGAGGATTTTTCCTTGGTGGCCGTACCACTCATAATCCCATACCTTCCTTCTCCAGCTATTGCTTGCAGACTAAAATGTTGCAGACTAGTATAGGGACCTAAAAATCTGAAATTAATGAAACATTTTTCATTTACTACATTTCCATACAGTTTACATAAATTATTAAGTATACTTATCAACCTTATGTATTATTACAATAAAACAATATACACATTTTAACATTTTCCAAATTAACTGCATACTGATATACATTATAATATTTTCTATGAAATAATAATCTATCTTTTTCATATTAATATAGTTTATGTTGTAAATTATTGTACAAATATGCAAATAATACTGCGACATACTTTGTATTAGAACATGGTATGACATAGTTATGTCTTGCTTCAATTTATCAATTTACGGTTACATTTACATTTTACAATGGCTTACCTTTCGTTTTTCATTAATTAATCCACTTATTTTACAATTTTTGTATGAGTTGCTACAAAATAATTTTCACAAAATGAAAATCGAACTTTGAATTTTAAACTCCTTCTTCGTCTTTTTTCTCATGTAGTTTATATTCTCTATGGTCTTTTTTATCAGCCAATCACAGTCGACCTTGCACAGATTATCTGATTGGGTACAGTTGCTGCGTTTAAATTTGGAACCCAAATTTTTTTTTGTTCGGGAATTTCGTCCACCTAGGGGACACACCCTAAAGTATTATCACGTTTTGTTATATCCTGTATGGAATAAATACAAAATATAATTTTTTACAATAATTATAGGTCTACCAGGATCTGATGGTAAAAGTGGGGAAAGAAATTGACTCTAGCAATACCGGGGTAATTGGAATAAAACTTTTTTTTGCATAAAACGGCTAATTTTGTGTGTGGAACATGTAAATATAAAATTTTATCTAATGATCAAGGATATTTAAAAAAAAATTACCAATTAAATTTGCCATTAGATCCTGGTAGACCTATAACATACAACTGAGATAATCAATTTATACACAGACTACTAAGGGATTCTACGTATCAGACTGCCAACTAGCGGACAAAAGTTTCAACTTTAAAGCGCCATATTGGAAACCAACCATACATGACATTTTATTTTTTTAGTGTGTGACAAGATCTTTACGGCAAAGGAATTTAGGTATAACAGCCAAAGAGTAATTTTTTTTAAAGAAGAAGGGGAAGTTTTTCTTTTTAGCTCCCTACCTATATTTTAATTTTACTATTTTACCTACACTCAAAGTGCAAAATGTAACTTATTATTTATTATGTTACATCTTGCACTTTGAGTGTAGAAGAAATGTAATTTGATGTTAAAGAAATGTATAACATGTATTATTACATTTGTTTAACATCAAATTAGTCTGTTTTTACTTTTTTGTCTCTTTAAAAGTTTTTAAGGGTCACCAGATATAGGTACAATAATTTCAAGTTGGCCGACTATCGTAAATTGCGTAGTTTCATAATTTAATTGGACAACTTTTTAATTTGTAGGTAATCGAAAAGTTTAGTTGTGCAATTTAGTTGGATACTATGCGATTTAGTTGGCCAACTTGAAATTTTAAGTCTGCGGTCACTCTAAAAATAACTTATGCAGATAGCAAAATCAACGACAGTCAATGAGTGTTATTATAATATTATTGTTGTATGTACTATCAGAGAAGTTGATTCCTATGCAGATGGGGGACCTACGTAGTTGGTCGCATTAGGTACGCCAAACTCAGCCGACAGATCACAATTAATATTGAATTGACATACATAATCGACCAAATGACGTTGGTCTCTCAACTGCATAGGAATCAATTTCCTCGATGGTACATAAACTGTTTATTGTTTATGATAAACACCCTGAAGTATTGTTACCTACCTACTCATTTATGTTACACTTTCTACATAAACTAAGTACATGGATCGCTTTTTAAAATCACTAAGTAAATAAAACGACTGACATATTTTCACTTATTAAATGATTTATTTTTTAATTTTTTCACATATTTATCATATGCTTTATTTTGTATCTTTGGTAACTGTCTATTTTTCAGTCGTATTATGTCTGTGCCCTTTAAAATTTTATTAATAATATTGCACCAATTCACAATCGAAAATCTAATTGTTAAAACAACAAATAGGTTCAGCAGTGTATCTTTGTGATCGGTACAAGTAAAGAAAACAAATGAATATTTGGAATCGATTATATTTTTTATTTTTACAGAAATATTGTCTTCTTCAGGGCGGTTTTCCAAATATTCATTTGTTTCCTTAACAACTGTACCGAAACACCTAACTGCACCTTCGGATGGGTAGTTCAAACTATGCTTCGTTTTGTTATATTCTCTTTGACTTATCCAAGTATGTATCGCATTTGGCTTTCGGCTAGTTAAGCAATTTTTGCAATTAGTGCAATTGATTTTAGACTTTTCAAAAATTTTTTGAACTACCCATCCAGCAGTGTATTAATACGTTCCCGCCGGGCCTGTTCTATAATTTTTTCGACACTTGTTTCTGCTGACCTCGAAAGATCGGTCCGACACTATTTTTTATTTCTTCATTAAACAGTGATTGTAAATTTACAACTTGGTCGGCCGGATCATCTTCACAATTGAATTTAAATGTACAATTAAAGCTGTGGCAGGTAGGGTTATTGCTTCTATAATTGTAAGCTCTCACTTGCCCAAAAAAATTTTCTATGGGATCAGAGTTAAAGTATCTCGGCCTCATTATTTTTATACTCTGATCCCTTAAATTCTGCCACAACCTTATGTAACTGTTAAGAGTTATTATAAAATTATTTAAAGATGGCACAGACTTCACCTTTCCTGAAGCATCGACGAATTTAATTTTTTCTAATTTTAATATAGCTTCTCTCCAAAAATCGAGATGGGGCGATTTCGAAGTAACGGCAGACCGCAAAAATTTGCCTTTGCTATTTTTTTAATATGTGCTTGACCCATTGACACTGTCGAATAGCTGGTCGAAGAATAAAACAGTTTCTGCAGTATTCTTTAACGTCTCACTGACCGGTGTACCATTTGCGTAGTGTGCTGCAAAAAAGAAGCATTTGTTTATGATTCTAGTAAAACTATTTTATGAGAACGAAGATCTAAGTTTGGGCATGGGAAGATGGAAAAAAATAAATTAGATATCATTAATTAAAATTGACATAGTAATTATTAAGTACTTCATTGCTCCATTGCTGCATCGTCCAAACTGCAAATTTGGACGATATATTCGAATGTCCGGTACATTCGACTGACTCGCATTGTCTGACTCGCAGACATAATCACATAAGCATAATATTATATTGGCCTTTCTTCACAGTTCACACATAACAGTATCTTGTTATAAAATTGATAATAATCAATGTTACATGAAAATATTTTAATACTTACAAAATTGTGCTGTATACAATAAAGCAGCAGCAACAGTGGAGCTCAAAACTTTAACACAATTTTTCACCTACAAACAAAAAAGTATTATTAGGACTAGTAAAATTTTCTTTCAAATCCAAATAGATATTTTAATATTATAATATATAACTCACCTTCATTTTCTTAATTTTTTCGGGAACGACATGTTCGTCTGTTAATTTGTGTAAAAGCCTAGCTTCTGTATGATTGCAGTCGGTCTTGTAGACATCTACAATGTCATTCCATTTTGAAAGTTTTCCATCAAAAATAATGTTTTTATTTAAGAAATTATTTCTCAATCCTTTTATTAGATGGCATGGATCGTGAATAATGCTCAATTTGGCTCCACTTATTTGCACAGTCCCATCTGGAAATAAAAAAGCAAGAAATATTATAATATACTAGCTGTCCCGGCAAACGTTTTTTTGCCATATTATAAAGTATATCGCCTGTATTATTTTATTGAAGTGACTAAATAAGTATGTCACCATGGCAATGTCCATCGCTATCATGGTCGTCGTTTTTCTCGAGTTGTAATAATTTACTATTATTTATTTAACAAATGCACTTATCAATATAATAAGTACGGAGTAGCCGATTCTCAGACCTGCTGAATATGCATATAAAATTTGGCAAAAATCAGTAAAGCCGTTTCGGAGGAGTTTATGGATAGACTAACATTGTGACACGAGAATTTTATATATAAGATTTAAGAAATTTGTGAAAAGTGCCTAATTCTAGAAAATATGTAACAAATATCCCACAAAACACACCTGGCTCCTCATTGGAAATCAGCTGATCACGTCGTGTATCCTGCTTAAGGCTTCTTAGGGCTGATTGAAAGGCTGCACATATGCGACTACATATTAAGGCTATAGGTTTTAAGCCACATTTGACAACAGCACTCACAACATCTTTTAAAATATTTTTCAAATCGATGCCTGAGGTGGCTCCTTGGCAGTAATAAAAGGCAAGTGGTTGCTGCCATTTAAACACTGCTCCTCTTAGCATAAAAACTAAGGCATGGTCAGCAAAGTCATTAGTTTTTTTATTTAATTCTACAAATCCTGTGACTTTATCTTTGTTTTTGTCATAGTTTAGTGCAGTCTCCAATGACATCTCATCAAAGATTATCGAACAAAGTTTTTTGTTCTCTTTCCAAGATGCGACCTGAAATAAATATTTTTAATGTAGTGATATAAAAATAACAAAAAATATTGTGACAAATACCTCTGTAGTGGTGACATTTGAAATAAGTAATAACTAACCTTTTCTTTCATTAATTTGAAAAGTTGTGGACAAATTCCCGTTTCTATATTAAATTTGGACACCATGTTATTTAGTGTAGACCTAGATGGCAATATAAATATATTGTGCAGAAACTTATACCCCTTGGGGCTTTGCTTCATTATGCACATCGCTAATAATTTTTCTTCATTAGTGAACCTTCTGCCTTTCTTATTTTTGTTGCAAAGTTTAATTTGCATGTTCATAATTTTTCTAGCGTATGGATTCATATCATTTGTTAGTTTTTCAAATAACTGTTCTTTCGTAAAAGCTAAGGCTCTTTTGGCTCTCATGTAAAAATCTTTTTGCCGCTTAGCTCTTTGGTACTCTTGATAAATACACTTTGCCGTTGGTGTCAAATCTTTTATTTTATGAATGATACGCTTTCTTGCTTTTAGCACCATCAAATGTCTGGTTTTCTCAATTTGATTTGAGGCTAAAAGTATATAAAATTTTGAATTATTTACATAAAACATAACACAATTGGCAAAGATAAGATAAGAAGTTATAAATATTAATTATTAACCCACTTTCTAGTCAATATAAATTATGAACAGCAAATAACTATTATATCATCTGACTTTGAAACAGAATACTAATACAGAAATCAACAACCCATTTAATGTTATAAGGCACATAAATATTATAATTTTTAAAGGGCTTAGATCATTTTCTTTTGTAAGAAGTAAATTAACATTAGTTCTTGAACGATAGCTGTAAAAATGAATGTATAATATGTTTATTTTACCTGAGTGTTATTCACTGATAAATGGGATGTTCCAGATACACTCTCAAGATTACTGGAAATTTGGTTTACTGCTTCTGCAAAAACAATTTATTCTTAAATTCTTTTTAGGAAACAAAATATACAAATACCTGTACAGTAAGTTGAAGTTACATATGTATTTTGGGTAGTTCCTGGCTTATTCCGTAAATCACTGACACCAATTGAATCTAAAAGAGACAAAAATAAATAAGTTATAGACTACCATATATTGGATTATAGTCTTATTTATAAATTTATTGTTTTCTCTACTAATTATATAATATGCAATATAGTGTTAGGTCAATTTTATTTTAGAAATGTAATGTTTAATTTGAAAATTAAAAACAATATTTTTTAGGAGTCATTTAGTTTATGATTCTCAGGATGTAATGTAAATGCGACAGTGATGTTTTCCCTAGTTTCACATTGTTCCGTTTTGGCGCTTGTGTAGCGTTTGTCATTTTGACAGCATCATCAGTATGAAACGTCATATAGAGCTTGAAACGATCGATAATCCAGATGTCGATACTAGTGAGGTGCCTACTTTATCGATAAAATGTTTTATAGGTAGTATAATAGCTCTGGTTACTGCAGCTATTTTGATTATGTATTTTAAAAATAAAACCAGCTTAAGTTTTATCATTTATTTATTGCCTTTTTTCATAACTTGTTGGTCTTATATATTTAATTTTTATGAAAAGCAATTTTATGAATGTTAGACATTTTTGTAACATAGTTTTCTTCAATGTCTCCCTTTAAAATTTTACTAAGTATATTGCTCCAGTTGTGGACATGAAGCCTGATCACATAATTTATAAATATTTTTTTTAACAAATCTGAGTGCACATACTGACACCCCAACCAGGAAAACTCTAAATTTTCTAATTTTTTTCTTAGAGTTGCCCCTATTCCTTTTTGACAAGCATTTTTTAATTAAAAAATTATGAATATGTGAAGCGGCATCTCTATACAACATTAAAAGTTTATGACTAGGATAAACTAAATTATTGTTTTTTAACAATTTGTATTCTCTATGCCGTATATATGAATAAATATCATCCCCTGTAGAACTATTTGTATAAGTCTCTATACATTTTGAACATTTTACATTTTTCGTCATTTTTCTGCAAATATAACCAGCCTTAAACCAGCCAAAAATAACCTCATCCTTTGATATAGACCCGCTCAGAGCGGGTCTTACACTCTTTCTTTCCTGTGAAGTGGATGAATAATTAATATTTTCATTATTTTCTTCTTCAAAATTTTCATTATTATCTTCTTCAAATAAAAATTGTATGTCAATTAAGTTGTCTCCGTTATCCACTTCACAGTTAGCAAATCTTGAATGTGGACTTAACAAGTTTGAAAACAGTAATGATTTATAAGCATACCTAAATAAAAGTGTTTGCGTCTGGGTTAACATGTCGATAATTTAGAGCTCTTACACGTCCTAAATAATTTTCCAGTGGGTCCTGATTAATGTATCGAGGATAATAATATTCTACGGCATATTTTTCAAATAATATTTTAGTTAACCTAATAAAACTCTCTAATGTTGTAATCCAACCATCTACGGAAGGGACCCGTACATATCGAGGTTTCCCGGATTGTATGGCGAGTTTACTAGATGTGTCCTCAAATTTCAACTGATTTAATTTTTTAATGGCTTCTGTCCAAAACTGCATATGTGGGGAATTTACTTTAACTGCTTTTCTTAATTTTCCTTTGATAGCACCACCAGGATAGCAGTTTACGCTATCAAAAAGCTTGAAAAATGCAACAACTTCTGCTGTAGTTTCCATGCTGCTGCTGCTGCCCGTGTAATGCTGATCTGAAAATTAAATATACAGAATTAGAAACTCTAGTGAGCTAAATATTAGAAGGTACTAACTAGTTAAATGGCCTGGCCATTTAGCCAAAACTTTTTCGTTTTCGCTTCGTTATCTTCTTCTTCTTTTGGGGTAAGCCTCCCCATTTAGGAGTTGCCAGCGTCAGAGTTGAGGCGAAAAATATGTACAGTTAAAACGAAAACTGATTTCCATGCACTGGGCACGGGTAATGAGTGATGACTTCATGCGACCATGCAAATACAAGATAAAACAGAAAATACCAGACCAAGCAAATATGAAGCAAAATATTGTTTCTTAACCTTTAAATATACACGGAATACATAAACATAAGTACATAAGTAATAATATATTAAATAAAAGGAAGAGAATTCTTATTACACCTAGAGCCCAATATGATTACGAGCAATGAACGAGCATAAGGTGTATATAAATGGAGAATATACTAACGATAAAATAGATTTAAGATTAGTGGGACGAGGAATATTAGGAGGAAGGTTTAGCCGAAACTTTTTCGTTTTCGCTTCGTTATAGAATCGCCGATCAAAATGTATGGAATTGACATTGGACGAGTCGAACGTCAACATCATATTAATTAACGCTTATGTCACTTCCATACATTTTCATCGGCGATTCTATAGCGAAGCGAAAACGAAAAAATTTTGGCACACCCCCCTGGTGTGCTAAAAATTCTATAAACAACAATCTTCAACATCCTGTAGAAAAAAAAGCTTTGGATACAAAACACCAACTTTTCTACATTACTGTACACTACACAGTATTATTGTGGATGTGGTGTGTTGCTTTATTTTAAACTTACTCTATCCATCTCTCATGTTAGAAAATAAGTTTGATATTCACTTACTGAGTGTATTTGTATATTTTAGCATGGCTGCGGTCCAAGCACTTAACACTTGGGCAGCCACACTGACCTTCATTTTTTTAATTTTCTCTGGCTGAACATGATGAGCCGTTAGTTTAGGTAGTGCCCTTGCTATCCAAATCGTAAATAAATTGGATATCCTTCCATGTGGCTGTTTTACCCTTCCAAATTATATTTTTATTCAAGAAGTTATTTCTTACACCTTTTAAAAGATGAGGTGGGTCGAAAAATACAGTACTCCAAAAGTGATAATGCGCATAGAAGTTTCCGAAATTTGTCGGAAACGGTCGTATTTCCCGAGCGACGGTAGACGATATTGCATTTTCTATTTGCATTGCGTTTATGATACATGTATCAGTCAAAGTTCGTCGTGATATTCCTGTAGCTTTTGTAACACGGTCATTATTCACGGTCACTCATGCGCATTATTAATTTTGGAGTACTGTACACTCAAGCTGTACCCAGCTATGATAATTGTACCATCTGAAATGTAAACATACATTATTAAGTGCATACTACATAGCAGCACAGCATACTTTATGCTGAATAAATTTTAAATAACCATTATTAAGGCCCCCGTAAGGGCTACTGGCGCCTGTGTGTAAAAAAAGGATTTTGGCGCCCTTTTAGGCAAATTTTTTGGGTCCTTGGTTTTGGCGCCCTTAAAGATGGCGATTTGGCGCCCCTAGAGGATGTGTGCATTGCACACGTTGCACATAAATGGTAGCGGGGGCCCTGACCATTATATTATTATTGCAGAAAACAGTCTAACTACTTTAAGATTTTGTTAATTATTATTAAATGTAACACTTACCATCTTTTTCATTTTGTTTTATACAATATTGAATGGTCATCTCTTTTAGATGTTTAATAGCTGATCTAAATGTTGTGTCTTGGTCACATACTAGTCCCAGTTTTATCAATCCACATAATGCCACCTGCTCCACAAGTTGTTTTAAAATATTTTGCAGTGAAGCTGTGACACAGACCACAGTCCCTTCATAAAAATAAAATGCGACAGTTTGGCGCCACGATGAGCACACTCCTCTGGTCATAAAAGCTAAAGCGTGGTCACAAAATCGCATTTTTTTGTCTCCAGCTACATCAACTAGCCCGAATATTTCATCATGTTTTTCATTAAATGCTAAATGTGGCGTTAATGCAATTTCGTCAAAAACTATTGTGCATAATTTCTGTTGCGACTTCCAATTCCTTATTTTGTTTTCAATATATTTAAAAACTCTAGAACGCCTGGTTCTATAAACATTTTTTCTGTAAGGCGATTTAATGTTCTTTTATTTGGCAAAGCAAACATAGTTTCCAATAATCTGTAAGATTTTGGGCTTTGCTTCCATAATACCAAGGCAGTTAGTTTTTCATCCAAGTTAAATCTTCTCGCCATTTTATTTTTGCTACATAGCTTCAGTTGCATAAATAAAAATGTTTGTGCCTGTTTGCTTAGACAGCCAAAGTTTTTAAATATTATAGATCTATTTGAAGTTATTTCTTTCACTCGCTTGACAAATTTGGTTTCCCTGAAGTTGTTTGTTTTCACAGCCAAACCTGTAAAAGCATACCTGTGTGGGAATAATGTGTGGAGGCCAAAGGAAGATCTTCCGACCGAGCGAGGTGGTACGCCCGGTCAGGCCGAAGCCCACGTGATACGTTTTCAGCTGTCGTATATATACCGACGCGCTCAGAAAACTTCGATAGCGCGATGCAGGAATGTCAGGCGAATTGTGAGTACCGCTACATCACTCCCCCCCGAAGACCGGAGGTCGAATCTTGAAGTCTTGTCGCTTGAGTCGCCAGTGCCAGAGAGTTCCAGTGAGTCGGAACTGTTGCAGTGAGTCCCAGTGAGTCGGAACTGTGATGCTGCCTGCACGGGATCCAGTGAGTCGGATAAGCTGCCGTGCGGGGCCGATGCTACGTGCTGACCAGGAGAGATGTGCTCTGCTTGCTGACCGGTCGGTGTAGTGAGAAAGCCCGATGATGCCGATGCGGAGTCGCCCAGGCCGCGGTACATTGCGGCTAGTGGACGAGGTACCCGATGAGGCGATGCTGGCTGGCGCGGTGCGGAGGTGCGGGGAGTGATGATGATGAAGGAGGCGTGTTCTGTCGAGGGTCACCAATGTGGGATATAAGTGTGGTGACGCTAATGGAAGATCTTCCGACCGAGCGAGGTGTTATGATCGGTCAGGCCGAAGCCCACGTGATACGTTTTCAGCTGTCGTATATATACCGACGCGCTCAGAAAACTTCGATAGCGCGATGCAGGAATGTCAGGCGAATTGTGAGTACCGCTACACCTGTATAAAATTTTTTCATATGTTACATGCATAATGCATATTATACATGGAATTTTAAACAATGCTTAGACAACTTATAATTTGCTTAGGCACTATACAATACCCCATGGATAGGGATAATGTGAACCGTCTATTATAATTTTATGCTTGGTTTACTTTAGGAAAATTTTAAATCTGATCTTTGTACACACATAAATTAGCATTTCATTTTTTATCATAGATATAATAAATTACAAGGAGTTTTCTAAATTCCTCATGTATCCCATCATTATATTAACACTTTTGTAAACATGCTTATTATTACTTTAAATACTTTTTATAAGTAAAAGTATCTACAGAAGAAATTTCTACATAGTCTGTTTAGCAGTTGCATACCAAGTCTATCTAAATCAGTTCAGAAGTTCAATAGTTAAAATACAGACAGACACTCATTCTCATAATATTATAATACTGATATGCATAAAGTAATAAAAATAATACCTTTAAACCTCTTAATCCTTATTTCATAACTGCGTTTTCTTTCTGTAGTTTTTACAATTTCATTTTCTGAAAAAAATATTGGTTTATTGTTCCATAGTGCAATAAACAATGGCATTAAATTTTAATATTCCTACAAATAATAAAAACTAAGGAAACGTAACTCCCATACTATTACCATTTTAAATTTGGTTCCTTTTAAACTGCCATGTAACATCAGCCTGAAGGCCAGCTAAATATTGCAAATGTATTGAAAAGGTGTAGAATATGTTTTTTGACGGAGTTACTTTTCCTTAGTTTTTATTTTTCGTAGATTAAAACCAATGAAATAATTAACAAAAATAATAAGTATTTCACTTTTAAAATGTTCTTGTTTCATATTAATAATACCTCCATTGTGGGAATCGCAGACAATAGATTTCCAATTGTTATGCTGCAGCCGGCTGTCGCTTGGGGATTGATGGGTTAAGTTTACCATTTTGTTTCTGGGAGTCCGAGAGACTCCACGGGGTATGTTGTGCAGGGTTCAGGTAAATTATTATAATTGACCAGAACAAAAAGGTTTACTAACCTGTATGTTCAGAAAGAGTAGGGATTTCTATATCTAAAGGCTTGCTGAAGGAGCATGAAGGCTGGTCTGTCACATCTGTAAATAAAAGATGGGTTGCACTCCGGGAGTGCCGGCAGAAGTGAAAACTTGATTATTAACGTTGCGCATTATTTTTTCAACCCATTTTTTATGAAAATCGATTTAAAAAAAATAATAAAAAAAAAACGATCGTTTTAAATTTTAATTAATTAATCGAAACCCTTTATCGATTAAAAAATATCGACAATCGAAAAAAAAAGCTGCTGTCAGACAGACTGACAGACACTTCTCGCGACAGTTGTCTTGCAGGTGGAAACGCGGCCTTAATCAGCGCATCTGCTAAAGAACTCATTTCTCCGACTGTACATTTCTGCTAAAGAACTCATTTCCCCGACTGTACATTTCTGCTTAGCACAATTTTCCCTGACTGTACATTTCTGCTAAACAACTCATTTCCCCGACTGTACATTTCTGCTAAACAACTCATTTCCCCGACTGTACATTTCTGCTTAGCACAATTTTCCCCGACTGTACATTTCTGCTAAACAACTCATTTCCCCGACTGTAAATTTCTGCTAAACAACTCATTTCTCCGACTGTACATTTCTGCTAAAGAACTCATTTCCCCGACTGTACATTTCTGCTTAGCACAATTTTCCCTGACTGTACATTTCTGCTAAACAACTCATTTCCCCGACTGTACATTTCTGCTAAACAACTCATTTCCCCGACTGTACATTTCTGCTTAGCACAATTTTCCCCGACTGTACATTTCTGCTAAACAACTCATTTCCCCGACTGTACATTTCTGCTTAGCACAATTTTCCCCGACTGTACATTTCTGCTAAACAACTCATTTCCCCGACTGTAAATTTCTGCTAAGCAACTCATTTCTCCGACTGTACATTTCTACTAAAGAACTCATTTCCCCGACTGTACATTTCTGCTTAGCACAATTTTCCCTGACTGTACATTTCTGCTAAACAACTCATTTCCCCGACTGTACATTTCTGCTTAGCACAATTTTCCCCGACTGTACATTTCTGCTAAACAACTCATTTCCCCGACTGTACATTTCTGCTAAACAACTCATTTCCCCGACTGTACATTTCTGCTAAACAACTCATTTCCCCGACTGTACATTTCTGCTAAACAACTCATTTCCCCGACTGTACATTTCTTCTAAAGAACTCATTTCCCCGACTGTACATTTCTGCTAAGCAACTCATTTCCCCGACTGTACATTCTGCTAAACAACTCATTTCCCCGACTGTAAATTTCTGCTAAACAACTCATTTCCCCGACTGTACATTTCTGCTAAACAACTCATTTCCCCGACTGTACATTTCTGCTAAACAACTCATTTCCCCGACTGTACATTTCTGCTAAACAACTCATTTCCCCGACTGTACATATCTGCTAAACAACTCATTTCCCCGACTGTACATTTCTGCTAAACAACTCATTTCCCCGACTGTACATTTCTGCTAAACAACTCATTTCCCTGACTGTACATTTCTGCTAAACTACTCATTTCCCCGACTGTACATTTCTGCTTAGCACAATTTTCCCCGACTGTACATTTCTGCTAAACAACTCATTTCCCCGACTGTACATTTCTTCTAAACAACTCATTTCCCCGACTGTACATTTCGTTCGAGTTCGAGTTTGACACAAAACACTACTCTCCAACCGTCTTACGCGTTTTGTATGGTTTTTCGATCAACACGAAAATCTGGCGCGAGTTTCACAGTTTTTACCCATCCCACAAAAGTGCTCAACGCCGCTAAAGAAGTTTTCACTTCAATAACAATTATTAACATTAAATAGAACACACATTTATAAAGAATTTTAGAAGTTAGGAGAATGAAGGTTCTGAATAACGAGCTGTTATTATTTTACATACCTCCTTGTCTTTTAACAGCCATATTAACTTCATGTATGTATAATGGATGTCCATGAATATCATCACCTACAACAACAAAAAGATAAATTGTTAATTTCTATTAACATGAATGCCTAAAAGTTAATATTAGCTCCTTATTTTGTAGTACACAAAAGCACTCTGTCTAATTTTAGTCTGTCATATACAGCAGTAGCCCCGTATGCCCTTGCCCTTAGTCAGACCTAGTGGGTTATGGTAATGGATGACCAAAACAACATAACAAACATAGGAAGAGATCTGATATGATCATATAGATTTAGCGTTGCCAGGTTGCTAGACCGAAACGCCGGCAGTCAACTTGGCCGGACATTAGTACATAAAAGCTCTAAACATCAAAAGCTCAATAAATCTAAGTATTAGGTTAAAACAATTTAACATCTAATAGCTCTACAATTTTACATCTCATTAGGTGTCCATCAACCGTCTAAAAGTAGGACTTTTATATAAAGTTATAGATTCTAGGCTCTACAAAAGCCGGACTCTCTTTAATTTTGGCCGGACACGCAAGCGAAAAGCCTGACTCATGTAATTAATTTGAACATGCCATAGTACAGAATACCTACCTGCTATTCCGAGGACCAATATTTCATCAGTAACATTTATATCCTCATCGGAGTTTCTTTTGCAATAATTGTGATCACTTAGAGCATTTCGGTCTGAAACAATTGAGTGCATTTCAGATTATTGGTACACAAAATATGTAAAAAACATTGGTAAAGTTAACAAGCATCTACACAACTTAAATCTCAATGCTAATAAAGTCTTAAGGGGTTCACACACAGAGCAGGTAATGTATATTAATATACATTACATCCCGGGATGTATAGCTTTACATTATATTAATCTATCACACACACAACAGGTAATGTAATGTATCTTTCCCTACATTTCAATGGTAGCCTTGAAACACATTTCAGCTGCAAATTTTTGAACATCCTATGAAGAGAAGAGATGTATATTTTACACGGAAATGTAATTAGATGTATCAAAATGTAAATACATATATAATATTTTCATATAGCTCTGTATCTTAAGATACGAAGATGTAAAAATATACATTATAGCTGTTGTGTGTGGTCTCCTGACGATTTCTATAGAAAGATGTATCGAGATGTATCATGCTATAATTTACATCTTTACATTACCTGCTCTGTCTGTGACATGTCTTTGAATGCATCTACATGAGTTGAAACCTGACATACCTGACAAAATATTATGTAGTTTTATCTACTTAGATATAAAAATTAGAAGTTAAACTTACCAGATTCGCTGGGCATTAGGGGTACGCCGTGTTCTATTTCAACATCCGTAAAGAGACATGGATAGGAATACCTAAGTCTCTTGCCTTCTTCGTCAAATTGATCTATATCAAAATGTTTTTCGCAAACACGTTTCCGAAGAAGTTGCTCTTTAGATAGGCCGATGAGGATAGAATTAGTTGGCACCAGGAAGGACATCCACAGGGTTCTTAAATTGTCATTCTTTGGGAAAGAAAAAAGCCGATGCGTTTCGCTGGTTGAGGAGCAACACAATAGTCCCATAACGACAATTAAACAAGCTTTTACAGTAGCACACTATAAAAGACTGCTATATTGTATCAAATTATTATTTTTAACAAAAAATTAAAACCGACTTCCAAGGTAAAAACAATATTAATAGCATCCTTATAATATGAACTAAAAAGTATTAAATAATTTTTCCTATCTAATATGTAGTGCCTTTTCCCGAATTCGGCTAAACTTCAACTATTTCTGTACTCAATCTTCATCATTTTGAAGTCGGTACCAGATATAGCTGAATCTTTATTTCTTTGACAGAAAATTTGAAACTTTTGGAACTGGCACCGACTTCAAAATTATGAAGATTGAGTACAGAAATAGTTGAAGTTTAGCCGAATTCGGGAAAAGGCACTACATATTAGATAGGAAAAATTATTTAATACTTTTTAGTTCATATTATAAGGATGCTATTAATATTGTTTTTACCTTGGAAGTCGGTTTTAATTTTTTGTTAAAAATAATAATTTCACTCTTTTTAGTTACCTAGTAGGTAAACTGTTAGTGCCAATTCAAATTGTATAAAAAATAGTTTCATATTGTCTTCACTAGATGTCACTGAGGCGCTCCTGTGTCGCGCTATCGCTTGTACGTAGAAGTTTTATATAGGTAGTTGTAACTTGTAACAGATTTTCGTTGTGTTGTTGAAAGTTTGTAAGCAACTGACGTCTGACAACTCAACAGTGAGCTTGGTGTGAGCAGTGAGCATTGAACTGACAACATAAATCATAATATTGAGTGGTAATTGATCTCGTATAATTGTTATTAAAGGTGAACGCAGATTTGGCCGCACCGCACGCACCGCATTCGCAATTCTTCATATTATTATGAAGTTGCGAGGACTGCGGCGCGGGTAGGTAGGTATGCGAGCTTGCCTATAACTTCATATAAAGAATTCCGAATGCGGCGACTGCGGTGCGTGCGGTGCGGCCAAATCTGCGTTCACCTTAAGTTGACCTCCGTCATAGTCCGCGAATTTATAAGTGGTCGTCGGTGGTACTGCGTATATTCTACGTATCTTATTACAATTTGTTAAGGTGACGCCGCGTTAAAGTAAGAAACCGTGTTGGATATGTTTTAGGTTGCTCGTTTTCTATGAGAGGCCGGGCCGGCCTCTCATAGAAAACAAGCAATGGAACAGCAAAAAATGGAAAGGGCGTAAGCGATAAAATGGTTTTTGTCGCGTAATTTAAAAACTATAAATACATTTCATATAAGCTATGCACATATTAAAGTGTATGCTTCAACCAATTTATGTACAAATTTTGGAACCTTAAATCACTCTCCTCTGTTGGAAAAATAGGAATCCCTTTTTTTACAGAGGTCTTTTCGATTGATAATTCTGTGTTATAAAAGTTGTCCAATCGTGTTATGCTATGGGCAATTCAAAGACAAAGACATGATGAATACTGACAATGAACTTTAGTTTCTTAGCTTTAGTCATTGCTGAGAAAAATCGGCATCGCTATAGCCAAATTATCAAGGCGTCGCCTTAAGACTGATATGAGTCATACGGCATACCCCAAGGCCCAAATATCAGGTAGATAGATAAATTTAAACAATACATTTAAAAAGATCTAAGTGAACACGTGAACATGTCTATTGTGATGCCACGCTGCAAAATGCTCGCAGCGTGGCATCACAATAGACATAACTACCAGTACTTCGACTGCTATGAGACTGACGAGTATTAATATCTGTCGTTTCTTTCGTGTTTCGCCAGGATAAGTTAAAGGCTGGCGCGCTGGCTGGTATAATTTAATTTTAAAAATAAGATTTTGAAATTGAATTCTGACAGTTTTCTTTGCATGTTCCAAAATATAAACAACTAAATTTGTAGGTTACGACCCTAGCGACGACTTTTGTCATAATACGTCAAACTTAAAAAAATTACATCAGTTCTAAGTCGGCATACTCTATCATTCTGTCTACTCTGGCGGCATGCCGCATGCCCTGACATTCCAGTTAGAACTTGAATACGATGTTTACGTACGCGTCGCCGACCGCCGTGTATATTAAACAGCCTATAATAATTGGTGTTGTTATGTACATAATTATTATTATTGTATCCATACCTATGCCTTGTACTATTATCTATTTTGTGCCATGAGACATTGGTGACCTTAACACGACGTGGTAATGATGATGATAACGATGATGATGATGATGAATTTGAATTGCATGGTAGCATATGCTTTCTGTTCTTAAAACAACGCCGAAACTCCCAAACGTGTATCTATAAAGAGTCAGGAGTTCTCTCAGCATCTTCGAAACCATGGTATACCTTGACCCAATATTTGACTTTTTGGTAGCATATTCTTAGTACACTTCACATAAAACCAAAATCACCATATGTTTCCATATAAATTTCGAGGAGTTCCCTCGATTACTCCTGGATCCCATCATCAGGTCACCACTTTTGTGAACATGGTACCAAATTGGAGTGAAACCTAATACAACAAAACAAAAATTTCGAAAATCGCTTCACAAACGGCGGAGTAATCGTTGAACATACAAAAATAAAAAAAAAAAAAAAAAAAAAAATATCCACAGCCGAACATATAACCTCCTCGTTTTTTGGAAGTCGGTTAAAAACAGCGGAGTAATTGATTAATTTGGATCAACTCAAGCAAGAAGCGAGGATTTACAAAGTATCAGCACACTCAACGCGGTTAGTCAACACAATAAACATTATTTTTAACAAAAAATTAAAACCGACTTCCAAGGTAAAAACAATAATAACATCCTTATAATATGAACTAAAAAGTATTAAATAATTTTTCCTATCTCATGGTGCCTTTTTCCGAATTCGGCTAAAACTCAACTATTTCTGTACTCAATCTTCATAATTTTGAAGTCGGTACCAGATATAGCTGAATCCAGATGCCAGAATATTTGAAACATTTGTAACTGGCACCGACTTCAAAATTATGAAGATTGAGTACAGAAATAGTTGAGTTTTAGCCGAATTCGGAAAAAGGCACCATGAGATAGGAAAAATTATTTAATACTTTTTAGTTCATATTATAAGGATGTTATTATTGTTTTTACCTTGGAAGTCGGTTTTAATTTTTTGTTAAAAATAATAATTTCACTCTTTTTAGTTACCTAGTAAAATCATCGCGTACTATACGTAGATTAGGGCCGATTCACACCGAATGGCAGAGGCGAGGCGAGCAGTTTCAGTGTCATATGATTTTAAACTTTATATTCATTATTGTAATACATAGTATCGCTTGAGAAGTCGACGCCGCCGGCGGCCGCAATAGGCCACGAACGTCCACGGGCGGCCGTAGATTTCTCAAGCGATACTATCTATTACAACAATGAAGATAAAGTTTAAAATCATATGACACTGAAACTGTTCGCCTCGCCAGCGCCATTCCGGTGTGAATCGGCCCTAATACACCTGTGTACTATTCTACGTATCTTATTACAATTTGTTAACAGTCACACTTACAAAATATAATATCAGCTGCAGATAATTTTGAACAATACATTAAAAAAAATCGAAGTGGACACGTGCCAAAGCCGCGCCAAACCGGAATTTTAGCAGCGCGGCAGCGGCGAGGCTTTCATTGTCATATGATTTTAAACTTTATCTTTATTATTGTAATACATAGTATCGCTTGAGAAGTCTACGGCCGCCCGTGGCCGTGATTGGTAAGTGTGACAGCTGTGCACTCTAGCATGTTACTTGTATTATCGAAGCAACTTACTTCTCAGAAGTAATGTCAAATGTGTGCCTTACGCTCTGGAGATAAGGTTGAATATTTTGTTATGTTCATATTTGGTGACATTGGTGACCCTGACGTAAAAATGATGATGATGATGATGAATATAATTTGTATAGTAGCATATGCTTTCAGTTCTTAAAACAGCGCCTAAGCCCCCAAACTTGTATCTAAAAGGAATCCGGAGTTCTCTTAGTATCTTCGGAACCATAGTATACCTTGGTGCAGAATCTTGTGTTTTGGTAGCATATGCTTAGGATGCTTCTCATAAAATCAAAATCACCATATGTTTCCATATAAATTTCGAGGAGTTCCCTCGATTACTCATGGATCCCATCATCAGATCACCACTTTTGTGAACATGGTACCAAATTGGAGTGAAACCTAATACAACAAAACAAAAATTTCGAAAATCGGTTCACAAACGGCGGAGTAATCGTTGAACATACAAAAAAAAAAAAAATAAAATAAAAAAAAAAAAAAAAAAAATATCCACAGCCGAACATATAACCTCCTCGTTTTTTGAAAGTCGGTTAAAAATACGTCACAAAATGGCGACGTCACAGATTAAGAGTTATATTATAGTAGAGGCGACGTCACAGATTATGAGTTGGGCGATCGCAGCGCCAAAGCGGCACATTTGGAAACTGCACTGTCACACCCCTGATGTAAAGTAAATGATTACAAATTAAAATAAGACGGCTAAAATCAACAAATGTCATTATAAAACGATGAATAATTATGCTATGTTTATTAAGGTTGTTTTTGGATTTTTGTAAAACTGTTGATTAAAAGGAAGTAATACTTTATTGCAATTTCTATAAATTTTATTCAAGGGTAATTTTATTGAGAGTATGTTAAGATTTTTTCTAGTGCTGTTAAAATAAAACAATGTATTAAAGAAAAGGAAGTTGCATTTGACTTCCCTCAATAGAGTTCGACGTTGATAGCAATTGGCGGGGGTTGGCGGGAATACCTGGGTATAAAATAGAGGGTTTGAGCCCTATTTGGCGGATTCTGGTATCAACGTTGACCTCGGCAGGTTATACTGGTAAGTCACTTTAAGAATTTCTTATACTTATTATAATTATTTGCTGTATTGATGTAACGTGCTCACAGTGAGTTAGACCTAATGTTAATTACTCTTAGTTGGAGGTGATTTAATAATTATTATTAAAAGATGTCTGTTAAAATAAAGTATTATAATTATTGTGATCTAGAGTTTTTATTACATATCAGAAGTGACACGTACACGCCTACAAAATTGCTTTTATTTTAAAACTTCAACTGTATTTCTCTTCTTTTAGTGGTATCATATACTAAAGCATTCCACTTTTTGTGTGTTTGAGACGCAATGGAACACGAATCGCGAAAGAGACGACTTGAGGACCACAGGAGAAGCCAGTCTACTTCGAGTGATGAAAGCGACCATCCCCGACGTCGTGGACATCAGCGTTTGCTACGACAAGGGAGGAGGTCCCGACTCGACAGACACAGAAGTCGCAGCTGTAGTCAGGACAAGAAACGGCCACGCAGACTTCAAACACCGCGCCGAGAGTGCGGCAGATTTGTGCGCCGTAGCAACGGGCCATGTCACGAGCGTGACAGCTGCGAGTCCTCGCGATACAGCAGCAGGCCACGCCGTGAGCGTGACAGCCGCGAGTCCCCGCGACGCAGCAGCAGGCTACGCCACAAGTGTGATAGCCGCGAGTCGTCGTGACGCAGCAATAGGCCGCACCGCGAGTCCTCTCGCTGCAGAAGTAGACCACGCCGCGAGCATGACGACCATGAGTACTTGCGCTCCAGCAGCCGGGAGCGCGTCGACCGCGAGTCCTCGCGTCGCAGCGGCCAAGAGCGTCAGGAGCGAGACGTAAACGAGTTGAACAGAAGGTCAGTGAGCCCCCGTATGTCCACGGACGATGTTTTAAAGTTTATTCAATCGATTACCTCGCAGCCACAGACACCAGCCACCAATAGAAGTAATGATTACAAAAATATTTTACCGGAATTTGATCCGTCATCTAACAATCAAAGAATAGATATATGGCTAAAAAAGGTTAACGAATGCGCTGCTGTCTATGGCTGGGATGAAAAGACTACTATCCATTTCGCTATGCAAAAATTGCAAGGATTGGCCAAGCGTTGGTACGAAAGCCTTAGTACTATATTATTTACTTGGGACGAATGGCAAGTCAAGTCAAATTAACTAGCACAGGTTAGGTTAGGTTAGGTTAGGTTAGGTTAGGTTAGGTTAGGTTAGGTTAGGTTAGGTTAGGTTAGGTTAGGTTAGGTTAGGTTAGGTTAGGTTAGGTTAGGTTAGGTTAGGTTAGGTTAGGTTAGGTTAGGTTAGGTTAGGTTAGGTTTTTTTTTTTTTTTTTTTTTTTTTTTTTTTTCTGTCCACAGGCCTAGGTGGCCCGTGCTCTATTTATTTTATTTTCAAATTAGTTTATTTCTTTTTTAATAATATCGATCTTGCGTCGGTTACAGTTTGAATTTGTATCTAAGATTTTATATATTTTGCATATTTGTGTCGTATACTTTCCCTGAAGGGGTTTGTACTGTATTTCCATTTAATTGTCGGCGGATCCGACAATTCCCGATACCCTCAGGTTTGTGATGCTCCACCCTTTGCCTTTGGATGTTGTGGCATTGGCTCGGGTGTTTTGGGGTCACCAAAGCTGGGTGGAGTTCCTGGGATGGCAAAAGGTACCGTTCAATGTCGTGTCCGCCGACAGGCAGCCGGTGGAATCGTTTGGCTGTAAATGGGCTTTCCGATTCCACCGACCGGTCTGGTAACACAGTCGTCTTTTCCGTTGGCCACTGGTTAGTGGCTGAGGTCAGATCGGATGCCATCTGCTTGACGGGGCTGTCTTCGATGGCTTGATCTTCCCTCGTGGTGTCATCTGCTTCTGTCCATCGTGGGGCTGTTGCCGGCCAGGTGTAAGGGTCCCGGTTTTCAGCAGCCAAGTGTATTTCCACGATGGACTGGTTGGTGAATGCAGCCCTTGGAGAGGACGGGAGCTGGCAGGGGCACTGTGTTACTGTGCCTTCGCCGCTCGACCGTCTGGGCCAGGACTGCGGTTGTCATGTCCGGTATTGTTGTCGTCATCAGTTTTATCGGTCTTTTATCAGTTTTATTGCCATCATGGGGCTTTCACCGAGACCAGTTTTTGATGGTGGTGTGGTCCCGGTTCTTGATTGCCATCTTGGCATTATGGTCCATGATGGCCTTTGCAGGAGTTTCCATCACTCCCTTTATAAGTTTTCCCAGCGCGTCATCTGTGTCGTCGGTGTAATAGACAAGTTGTTCCGTGTGACGCGTCAGGGCAACCACCGCGTGTGACGTACTATGATGTAGCTGTAACTTCCTCTTCTGATGTTTAAAGACGTACACTCTCTTGTAGCACAATCCCTGGGCCTCGTGAATGGTTAGTACTTTCGAGGCCTCTCCGGTTCCGTAACCTGACTTCCTCAGCGTCGACTTCTCCAGCTGTGTGTAAGTCAGGTATAAGGTGTTGGTGTCGGTTTTAGGGATCTCCGTCCCGGTCATGGGTGCTATTGCCAGGGACTTGACAATGTTGCTTGAGGAGTAGATGCCCTTGTGTATTTGCTTGAGCGCCATGGCGACATCTTGCGGGCATCTATGTGTACAGAGAAGATCTTCGGTGACGTCTGCGAGGTGATGCGGGCGGTAGTAGTACAGCTCGAAGAGATTATCCCGGTCTATGTAGGGGAGCTGGTTTACGTCCCCAATTAATAGCAGACTCTCGGCTTTGGTGATTTGTGCCGTCAGTATTATGGATCCGAAGTGACTCATGAGTGCTTCATCTACCAGCAGCCTCTTGCGTTCCAGGTCTTCGAGTCCCTTCGGTCCATTTACTAGGAGAGATGCTATTGTGCGCACCCTCTTCGTAGCTTCGTGGCCTGCCTTTTCCCGGATTCTCTCCACGAGGTCTTTCTTTGCCTCTATCGTTGTCGTTACAACTACATCTTCGTCAGGATTAAAGTTTTGGACTATCCACGTCGTTTTCCCGCAACCCGGGACTCCATTTATCCAAGTTATTGCTGGGATCGTCCATTCGTCGGGGGGCTCTACCTCGGTCAGGATCTGGGATGTTTGTAGGATCCTGTCTTCCAGCCATATTTCTGTCCCCCTGGTGGTAACGACGATGGGGTCGCGGGATGGAATGTTGTAGACGGGATGTCCTCTTCTTTTGGTCCGGTCCTCGTCCAGGAGGACTATTCCTGAGGTGGCGCTGTATGCCGCCATATGGGTAGTCATGTCCTGTCCCCTAAGGACGGTCGCCGTGTTGTTATTATAGACCGTGGCATGGGCCTCCTCTAGTTGGATTTGTAGGAGGCCATCTTTGCCTTTTTGGTACGACTTCATGATGTCTTCGCATTCCTTTATCCTAATGGTCTTGTTGGCCTCTAGTACGGCTATGTATTCCAGGAACGCGTTGATCATATGGTCTTCTTGTCGTACCACTTTCCTTAGGGTTGGACTTTTGACCAGACCTATCTGTGCCTTTGTTAGGTGTTGTTTTGTTGGTGTCCTCTGCGGTGGTTTTGGGGCATTGGTGAATCTGCTGAGCGCGTTTGCTTGGGTGTCCGGGCTTCGGAATGTGTCCGGCCGTAGGGGCAGCTGTTCCTCGAGATCTTCTTGAGGCTCTCTCCTGAAGTGTCGGCTCTCCTTTGTGACCAGCCGATGGAGATGCTGGTCAACTTTGGCGGCTGAGGTCTGTTTTTTGGCCGCAATGGCGATCTCTTTTTGCTTTTCAGCTGCCCTTTGTCTCCTTAATTCCCTTTCTTTTTCAGCCCAGACTTCCGCGCTTGACTTCGGCGTCTCAGTAGATGGCCCTGGGAGTGATGGTGCACGTTCTGTGTTTTGTGGTGTTGGTGGTTTTTTCCAGTTTGTCAGCGAGTTTATCTTTTTCCTGATTTTTTGCAGCACATTTAGTCTAGAATTGGGATCAAGACTCTGCTCCACCTCTGAGGGTGTTACAGGTTGGACTCCTGTTGTTGGGCATCGCTGTAATTCTGCTGTGGTCAGTCTTGATGTTGTCTCGGGTGGTTTGTTGGGTACTAGGAAGCTCAGATCTTGGGATCTCCCTTCGTACACCACGATCTCGTGTTTGTCTGCTGCTCTGACGCACCCGAGATAGTCTGCCACCTCTCCTCTATCGAAGTCGACGCTCATTGTGTCCACACTAATTGTCCTTGGACCGATGGTAGTACCGTTGGCTTCGGCTAGCTTCAACAAGAACGAACAGGCTATAGCAAATTGAGTTTCTTCGGTTGTTTTGTCGAATAGTAGCACGGATTTGTTTTTAGTGCGTACTATCCTACATGATTTCCCGTCGATCATCTCCTCGCCCAGTTCCTCGTATCTCCTCCTCTTCATGGTCGTCCTTGTTGTGCTGCCTTTAAGTATGAGAGCCAGCCCAGGTGAAATGGCGACTCTCTTGTTGCCAGCAGTGGAGCAGAAACTTATTCCCAGTCTTTCATAGTTGTTGTTCATAAACAGAACCACTTTCCTTGTTCTGATCGAAGGTGTTCCATTCTCTCCCTCTCTTAACCATCTCGGGATATTGAAATGGGGAGCTGCCGTTCTTTGTTGGAGTGGAACACTGGGGTCCGTGGGTTCTGTTCTTTGAAGGGTGCTATTTGTGCTGTCTGTACTTTGTTGGTCTTGGAACCTCTTTTTCGCGATGTTGAAAATCTTGTCAATGTAAGCCAGGAACACTTCTTTGGCGTGCTGGTCCTCCAAATATTTATGTACGTCCGCTTCCTGAAGGTTGGTGTTCATCTGTTGCTCTGCATCGTACCTTTGGTGCAGGAAGCGCGGACAGTCGAAGATAATGTGCCATACCGTTTCTTCAATGTCTGGATCGCACTCGCATCCTGGGCTTCCGATCAGTTTGAAGCGGTGCAGGTAGTGAGCAAATGCACCATGTCCGGTCATGGCCTGGATGCGGGTGGGTGTGAGAGGTGTTGTTCTTACGAATCGGTATGACTTCTGTATATCGGGCAAAAATCTTTTCGTGGTTCCTCCGGTATCCGCGTTCGTATACCTGTCCTGCCATTTTTGTATTGATTCCTTTCGGATCTTCCTCTTTATGTAGGACAGGGGGATTTGATCATAGTCCGGGATTTCTTTGGTGTTCAGAGCCGCTTGTTTTGCGAGCTCATCCGCTCTTTCGTTCCCGGACGTCCCTACGTGTGCGCGGAGCCAGAAGAATCTTACTCTTCTACCCTCTTCTTCGATGTCCTTTAGCCATCTTTTTATGTCCGCCACTAGTTGAGTTTTGGGCTTGGGATTCCGAATCAGCTCTAGCGAAGATCTTGAGTCGCTTAAAATGTTAACTTCCTTATGTTCGGTTTCCTTTACCATTTCTACTGCCTTATAGAGGGCGAACATCTCTGACTGAAACACTGTGCAGTTTTGATCGAGCGACAGTCTGGTGTAGTTGACTTCTTGCCCGTTCTCCCACCATGATATTGCAGCCCCTATTTTCCCCTCGATCTTACTACCATCCGTATAGATCTGGGGGCCTCTGATGTTATGCTTTTCTATGGTCGGGGGCTCCATGTCTTCCAGCTTCTCAAAGGTGGTGATAGTGAAGTCGGAAGGGTGGGGTAGCGTGAGAATGTCGCAGGTCTTCTGTAGCGTTTTTCCGGGCGGAACGTAGTCACTCGATATTCCTTTCTTGGTTTTGTAAAGGGCTGCCGCTTCGTGTATTCTGATGTCCAGCGGCAGCAATCCTGACAGTGCCAGTGTAGATGTTAATGAGGCTGTCCTGTAGGCTTTGCAGATCTTGATTGCAAAGCTTCTCTGTATGGAGTCCAGCAACGCCTTGGTCTTATTTAGGTCTGCGGCTGGGGCCCAGACGCTCGCAGCGTACAAGATGATCGGCTCAATAACTGCAATATATATAGTTCTAATAATCTCTCCGTTTAACCCCCACGTCACCTTGGCGGAGTGTGCTATCTGCTTGTATATGTTCGCGGCTTTCTTGCAGACTGCCGCTACATGCGAGGTGAAGGTGAGGGATCGGTTGATTGTGACGCCTAGAAGTTTAATTTCGTCCACGAGTTTGATGTCGGTTCCGGAGGTTAGGTTAGGTTAGGTTAGGTTAGGTTAGGTTAGGTTAGGTTAGGTTAGGTTAGGTTAGGTTAGGTTAGGTTAGGTTAGGTTAGGTTAGGTTAGGTTAGGTTAGGTTAGGTTAGGTTAGGTTAGGTTGGGTTAGGTTGGGTTAGGTTAGGTTAGGTTAGGTTAGGTTAGGTTAACCCAAAAACCCAAGTGGTTTTGGAGTAATTCAATTTTTTTGTGTTTTTTCGTTTTTAGAACGAAATTGTTAGTACGTCGTCCACGTAGGGAGACACTGGTCGACGGCTTTGTCCCGGTGTTTCTTTGCGGGGTTGATGTCTAACGGGGTCGGGAGTGATCTGTAAATATAGTTGTAGGTTTTCTCTTTACTTTTGTTTATTTTGGTGTTGGGTTTCTTAGGTTTAGCTTTAACTATTAGTTAGATTTAAGATTTTTAAACTTGGTGATATTCCGTCTTGTCATCTGCTCGAGTCTTCGAGTAGTTGATTGACGGGATATGCCGAAAGGAGGTGGTCGAATGCAGAGGGAAGTACAAGATGAAGGGGGGGGATCTGATGGAGGGGGGAGCAGGTATTCAGAGGAGGAGTTTTTGGCCTGTTATGGCGATGACAGGTCCGGGAATGAGAATGTCTTGGAGGAGGTTCGTGGTGAAAAGGGGGTTCGTCGTAAGGATGGACAGGATGGGGGGAGAAAAGGTTGTGGTCCTTCGAGGGGTCCTGCCCAAGCGGGCATATCTATCGAGGAGCTGTTGGGGACGGATTCAATACCATCCATGTCGGAGTCGGAGATCGTCGCGAGTAAGCGACTTTTCTCGGAGCTTTCAGGCTCCGACACGGAGGAGATTGGCGTAGGGTCCGTCAAGGCACAGACGGCCAAACGAGGTAAGACTCGGGGTTCGTCGAGCAGATTATCCGCTGCTCGTCAAGAACTCCGAGAAAGAACCAAGGAGGCTAAAGAGGCAGACTTCCTTGCCTCTCTAGATAAGAGGTCTTTTAGAAAGGAGGTGACGGTGTTGGACAATCTTACACCGCCAGGCCCCCTGGACATTGATGTAGAGGTGATGGGGCCGGAGGACTTGTTACGTGCTGGTGAGAGTAATCTCCAAGAAATTCTCGCCATTGCCAACAAGTCCACCAACCTCAAAGGTGGCTACGCCAACAAAATCAAGCGGGCCACCTCCACTTTGAGGGTTGTTTTAGACGCGCTTGGAGCGCGTACCGAAGCAGAAGAGACTCGCCGTCTCAAGGCCGATAATAATCGGCTTCAACGAGAACTGGCAAATCTCCGCGAGGAAGTACGCGCTTACAAGCGCGAGTTTGAGGAGAGCCGTACCGAAGCGGCAAAGGCGAAGAGTTCTCCGATGTCCAGCGAACAGCTGGGCATTTTGGAGAAGAATATTGCCCGCCTAGTGGGTAATTTAGTTGACAGGCGTCTGGCGGGTCTGGAAAAGCGCTTGCCTCCTCTGGCTCCCATTCGCCCTCCCCTGGCTGCAGATAAAAAGAGGGCAGCTCAAGCCCAAGAAAGGAGGGCTGCCAGTCCGGCACCAGTTGCCTCGCAGGCCCGCGATGCCTCACCGGTGATGCCGGTAACCACGACTCGTCGTGTGGTTCGGGAGGATTTTCCGGCGCTTCCTGTGCGCCCAGAAGTTTGTTCGGCCCCGGCTCCAGCTAAGCCCAAAAAGGGTAAGGCTAAGGGGTCGAAAAAATCAAAGTCCGGAGAAAGAATGGACGCTGGCCCATCTACTTCGTCGGAGAGCGCCGTGGCTTCGGCGAGTGCCTCGAAAGAGGCACCCACAGAAACCGACATGGCGTCGGAGCAGCCTGCGGCAGGGTGGACTGAGGTGGTACGCCGAAAAGTGCCCAAGAAAAAGGCACCTGAGCCTGCAAAACCAGCAGCGAAGAAGCCCAAGGTCGTGATGCCGCGCTCCACGGCTGTAGTAGTGAAGCTAAAGCCGGAAGCGGTCAGCAATGGTCTGACATACAGCTCCGTGTTGCAGAAGGCGGAGCTGTCGATCAACCTGGACGACCTTGGGATCGGACCCCTTCGCATAAGGCAGGCGGCCACGGGAGCCAGGGTCATTGAGATCCCTGGCTCCACCAGTCATGATAAGGCGGATACCTTAGCGGCTCGTCTATCGGAGGTCCTCGCTGACGAGGTGGATGTTTCAAGGCCCGTGAAATGTGCAGATTTCAAAATCACGGGTCTCTCAGATGCTGCAACCGCAGAATCGGTAAAGTCTGCGGTTGCCAGAGAAGGTAGTTGTTCCCCCGCTCAAATTTGGGTGGGAGAAATTCAGCGGGGGTTAGTTGGAACTGGCTTTGCTCGTATGAGCTGCCCAGTGACGGCTGCTAAAAAATTGGTGTCACTGGGCAGCATTGCTGTGGGGTGGAGCAAAGTTACGCTCCACCTTGTCGATGCATGTCCCAAGCACTGCTTCCGGTGCTTGGGGTTGGGTCATTTCGCTGCGTTATGTCCCCCCTCGATGAAAGACCGCAGTAATTTATGCTATCGCTGCGGTCAACCTGGGCATAACGCATCAGGATGTCAGGTGACAAAACTGAAATGTGCGGTCTGCTCGGATGCAGGCCGCCCAGCGGAGCATGTGATGGGGGGTAGGTCTTGTAACCCCCCACCCGTTCGTGGTAAACTCCCCAACACTCCCAGGGGAGCGGCGTCGCCTGAGGCCCAAATGTCCGAGTAATGCCTGGACATTTGGGCTTTCTTCAGGGGAATGGTAACCACTCCACCGCGGCTCAGGATCTCTTCCTGCAGTCGATGGCGGAGTGGCAGATCGATGTGGCGGTGTTGGCGGAGCCCTACTGTGTCCCTTCTCAGCCGCATTGGGCTGGGGATGATCAGGGCTCCGTCGCCATTTTAGTGAGGCCCGGTGCTGGCCCCTCCCTCATACCCAGAATGAGGGGTCCCGGGTACGTGGTAGCGGTTTGGGGAGAGTACGCTATAATTGGGATCTACTTCTCCCCAAACCGTAATTTAGCCGCCCTGGAGCAGTTCCTTGATGCTCTAGGGCCGCTAATCAGAAGACTTGCCCCCCTCCCAGTAATAGTCCTCGGCGTGGGGTTCCCCTGTCACTGACCCGAAGGGGAGAGAGGTGGAGGAGTGGGCTTTGGCCTCGGGACTGTCCCTTCTCAATACAGGGACAGTCCCGACCTGCGTGCGGCGGACGGGCGGTTCAGTGGTGGACCTGTCGTTCGCCACTCCTGCCGTCGCGCGCAGGGTGGAGAGGTGGAGGGTGATGAAGGAGGTGGAGACACTCTCGGACCATCGCTACATACGGTTCGAGGTGTCTTCGGCCTCCACGTCGAGTCCAGCATCGCGCTTTGGTGGACGTAGTAAGTTCCCGCGTTGGGCTCTCTCAAAGCTCAACCGGGAACTGGCGGAGGAGGCGGCCATCGTCGGCCGTTGGAGTCTTCCGTCCTCTGAGGGAATGGGGGTGGACGAATTGGCTGACTGTTTCGGCAACGTGCTCACTAGCGTTTGCCGAGCGGCCATGCCTAGAGTGCGGGGTCCAGCTCCACCCCGGAGGGCAGTCTACTGGTGGTCGACGGAGTTGGCCGACCTTCGCGCCGCCTGCAATGCTGCGCGTCGCGCGTATACTCGCAGCAGGCGGCGCCGTCCCCAGGATGAGGAGCGCGATGGCCGGCTGTATAGGGTCTACCGGGCGAAAAGGGAGATCCTGCAGCTGGCCATCAGTCGGGCCAAGGAGCGAGCGTGGCTGGAGTTGGTGGAGGGGATCAACAATGACCCCTGGGGCCGACCGTATAAAAGGGCGCGAGACAAACTCCGCGCCCAGTCGGCGCCGTTGACGGAGACACTCCAGCCACAAGTACTGGGGAATATTGTCCGGGAACTGTTCCCGGACGCCCCAGTAGGATTCGCTCCACCGCGAATGGCCCCGCTGATGTTGGACTCGGTGGTAGAGGATGTTCCGCCACCCGTCACTGACGCAGAAATGGAGACGGTTCTGTTCCGCCTCCGTAGTAAGAAGAGGGCGCCCGGTCCGGACGGGGTGCACGGGAGGGTCTTGGCGATAGCCCTCTTGCACCTCGAAGATAGGCTCCGGGAATTGTTCAACTGCTGCCTACAGAGCAGACAGTTCCCGGAGGCATGGAAGAAGGGTCGGCTCGTCCTTATTCCGAAGGGCGGGCGACCACCGGACTGCGCGTCGGCGGTGCGACCGATAGTGTTGTTGAACGAGGTGGGCAAGGCTTTTGAACTTATCCTTGCCTCCCGCCTCGTTAAGCATTTGGAGGAAGGACCCGGGCCCAGGCTGTCTGACAGTCAATTTGGATTCCGGGCCGGTCGGTCGACCGTCGACGCTTTAGGGCGCCTAAGGTCAGTGACGGGTGATGCGGAACGTCATGGGGAGGTGGTGGTGGCGGTGTCGTTCGACATCGCCAACGCCTTCAACAGCCTCCCTCACAGTGTAATACGGGAGGCACTGATTTACTTCGGTGTGCCCCCGTATCTCGGGAGGCTGTTGAATGCGTATCTCTCCGATAGGGAGGTCGTGTACGAGGACGGGTTGGGGTCCTTAGAGAGGTTGGAGGTCGAGTGCGGCGTCCCCCAGGGTTCGCGTCTGGGTCCGGACCTTTGGGACGTCGGCTTTGACTGGGTCCTGCGGTGTGCTCTTCTCTCGGGCATGGTGCTCGTCTGCTATTGCGACGACACCTATGCCCTGTTCCGAGGGAAGAACTACGAGGAGGCCGCGCGGCTGGCTGAGGTGGGAGCATCCCTCGTTGTCAGCCGCATAGAGCGGTTGGGGCTTCGAGTACGTCTAGAAAAGACCGAAGCCCTACTCTTCCGCGGACCCGGGAGGAGAGGACCCCCACCTGGGGCACGACTCCTTATCGGAGAGACGGAGGTCAGGATGAGTCCGACGCTTAAATGTCTTGGACTCATCCTGGACGGGAGGTGGACCTTCGGCCCACATTTCCAACAGTTGGGACTGAAGGTCGTGAGGGCGGCGTCAGCGCTGGGCCGACTCCTACCTAATATAGGAGGGCCCAGTGAAGCCTGCAGGCGGCTGTACTCCGGAGTTTGTCGGAGTATAGCCCTATACGGTGCCCCAATTTGGGCGGATTCCCTCACCGCTCGCAATAAGGCCCAGCTGCGAAAAGCGCAGCGGGTCATAGCGGTGAGGGTGATCAGGGGGTACCGTACGGTCTCCTGGGCGGCAGCTACTGCCCTGGCGGGAGACCCGCCGTGGGAGCTTGTTGCGACGGTCTTCGCTGAGTTGCACCTCCTCGTTTCAGAGAGGAGGTCGCGGGGCGAAGACCTGCAATGGGAGGAGCTCCGGCGGGTCCGGAGACTGGGAGAGCAGTGGCTGCTGAGGAGGTGGGGTGAGGACCTGGCGCGGGCCCAGTACGGGCAACGTACTGCTCAGGCCCTGCGTCCAGTTCTCGCGGCGTGGATGCGCCGCAAGAGAAAACCCCTCACCTTCCGCCTTACACAGGTGCTCACCGGACATGGTTGTTTCGGTGCGTACTTGTGTAAGGTCGCCAGGAGGGAGCCTACGCCAGCCTGCCATGATTGTGGCGCTGCGGAGGACACGGCCCAGCACACCCTCGAGGTGTGCGATCGTTGGGCCGTGCAGCGCCATGATCTCATGGCAGTGCTTGGGCCTCTCGCTCTCGAGCATGGTTCACTGCATGCTCGAGAGTGATGAGGCCTGGCAGGCGGCGGTCTCTTTCTGTGAAACCGTCCTTTCACGGAAAGAGGCCGCGGAGCGGAACAGAGAGGATGATCCATCCTCCATTCCGCTCCGCCGGCGTAGGACGGGAGTGCGGAGGCGTCGCTATGCGAACCTCCAATAACTTCCGTCCCACGGGGCTCCGGGTCAGGATGGGTACCTGCCCGGCTTAGCTAGTCCCGGCGTCGAGGGGAACGCTTTAGTATGCCTAAGTGTTCCCTTATTGTGGTGGAAGTCCGGTCCCTTCTGAGGTAGACCGGCCGGTCGTGGAGGGAATCCTGTGGTAGAGAGATCCAGGATATCCCTCCGAATACGGCTGAAGGCAACCGCAGGTGGTTTTAGTGAGTAGGAGTCTCACATACCCCCGGGGTGCTTCAGCTTAACTGAGGCACATACCCAACCCGGGGCACCCATGAGGGTTTCCCCTGCGCATCAAAAAAAAAAAAAAGGTTAGGTTAGGTTAGGTTAGGTTAGGTTAGGTTAGGTTAGGTTAGGTTAGGTTAGGTTAGGTTAGGTTAGGTTAGGTTAGGTTAGGTTAGGTTAGGTTAGGTTAGGTTAGGTTAGGTTAGGTTAGGTTAGGTTAGGTTAGGTTTAGGTTAGGTTAGGTTAGGTTAGGTTAGGTTAGGTTAGGTTAGGTTAGGTTAGGTTAGGTTAGGTTAGGTTAGGTTAGGTTAGGTTAGGTTAGGTTAGGTTTTTTTTTTTTTTTTTTTTTTTTTTTTTTTTTTTTTTTTTTTTTTTTTTTTTATGCCCCTATATGGGACCTCTTGTTCCCCCTTTATGAAAAAGGGACAATTATTTACTTTATTTACATTTTTACATTTTTAATTTTTTGGGTATTTTTACATAATATACTTTTTTCCTTTACATTTACATCACTATTTGTGATTACCTGAACTTATATTTCGATTACATTTTACTTTTATAATTTTTATCTTTTACATTAGTTCTGCTGTTTCTCATAATCTACATTTATTACTTTATACTTTTACATTTATTATTCTATACTATTTCATCTACGTACAATAAATTACATTAATTATTTTATACTATTACATTAATTCTTCTTGATATTTATATTACTGTTACATTTACATTATATTACATTTATACTATTAAATTTAATTGTTTTATACATGTACCTTAATTTTTATATACTACTTAATTTCTTCCTTATTTTTATATTTATATTGCTGTTACAGTTTTTCCTTTGACATTTTTGACATTTATGTTATAACATTTATTATATCCACCATTACATTTTCCTTTCATTACATTACACATTCTTAATTTTCTAAGCCTATATTCGTTCATAGTGTTTCGCTATGAGCGTTTCGAAAAAAAAACTCTACTGCTGTATATACGTTCAGTGCGGAACTCCCGGCGGAAGCGGTTGCTGCCATTTATTATTAAACAATAATGTAGGTGCAATATTTTTAGGATTCTATAGCGCGTGCAGTTACATAATACAGGACATGGTATGGTAGGAGGTGTTGTTCTGTGCATTGTCAAACTTATGTCTTACATGCTTTCTTATTTATAAAATAATTTCATGTAAGTACAAAGGTTGTGGTTGTGAGTTTTTTTTTTTTTTTTTTTTTTTTTTTTTTTTTTTTTTTTTTTTTTTTTTTTTTTTTTTTTTTTTTTTTTTTCACAACACTTATGCACATTTACATTACTTACATTGCTGCATTTAATACAATTATTAACTACATACAATATTTTAATTTCCCTACCCTACGCAATATCACCGCCGACTTATTTGTCCTCGGGGTCATACGCAACTGCTGCACGCGCTATAGCGTCCCACTTTTGTCGTACTGGGCATTCCGCGCTGAACGCATGATGGTCTGTGTCCTTCAGTTTTTCTTTTGTGCAATTTGTGCAGCATGGTTTCTTGCCCTCGGTCAGATCATCACACTCAGACTGGCGATGTGGTCCGGAGCAATGGGCGCATCTCTCTTCGGCAGCGCTGCAGAATCTCCGCCCATGTCCATACCCCAAACAGCGCGAGCACTGAATTAGGGGGGACTGGTCGGCGACTCTGACGCGCTGGATATCTATATAAAGATGTCCTGCCTCGGTGAAGCGCACCCACAGCCCCGGCGACACGTTGAGTACCACGTGCTGAGTGTGATCATCCTTCCCTTTTCTCTTATATTTCACGCTCATCCTATCTTCTGTCCCTCCCAGGATGTCCTTTACGAGGTGCCTATTTTGCCTCCTGATGGCATCTAAGATGTCGTCATCAGTGCAACTTTTTAGCACCCCGTACAGCACAACCTGGGGATCCTTATTTTCTATTATCTGCGTTTCGAACTCCGTCGTTTTTTCTATTTTGTCCCTAACTCTATCTCTATCCTTCTTATCCCTAAATCCCATAATCACTTTTCTACCTTTTCCCCTCCTAATTCGATCCACCTGTATCCCTTCTCTCTTCGCTTCCACAATCTTTCCTACTCTTTCTACTATTTCGGTAGTGGGCATAAAGTCTTCCTTGTCTGATACGACTAAGGAGTGGAGGGTCCTGTACTTGGGTTCCCTGGATGGTATCTGGGTTTTCCCTGTTCCCCGGGTGACACTTGCGTAAGTTGGAGATGTCATTGATTCCGGTTCATTTTGTACAGCGATCCTCCCCTCCCCAATCGCATCAGTCAAGGTTCCTACCTGTTTCTCTACATGATCCGATATCTTATCTATTACCTTCATGTTCTCATCCTCTATCTTGACGTGGATACTATCCACGTTAAGGCAGGCGGCATCTACTAAGTAATTCCTAATTTCAACTAACTCAGTCTTATATTCCTCCCTAAACTCGCTTAACTCCTCCTTCACCTCTTTCATGCAATTGCATTTTATGCCCACTCTATCGTTTACCTGGTCACTTTGTGTCCCAGAGTCCCTAGTTCGTATCTTTCTTTTTTGTGTTCCTACCTCCTCCCCGTCCCTAGCTATAATTTCCTTCAGTAGTTCGACCACAGCTAGTAGCTCCTCTCCCATACCAGACTTCAACTCTCCCTTCATATTTCTGGTCTGGTTTAGGAGAAAGATGCTACGCTTAACCTTTGTCAGCGTGCTCGCCAGCAGCTGGCTCGTAGTTGACTCGCTTTCGCTGCTGTCGTGCGCGCTGTAGGTTTTATTAAAGTGACTTAGAGGGGTGCGGGCCATTGCCATCTTTCAGTATTAAAATGTGTAAATTAATATTAACTTGAATGGGGAACGCAAAAATGTTTAAATGTAAGATAAAATTAAATTTAAATTAAATAATGTAATAATTAATGAATAATTAATTAAGCGTCAGTGTTGATAAAAATTTAAAATATAATATAGTATAATATAAAACAATATAAGTAAGGGGGAACGCGTCAAGTTTTAAAATTGTATATAATTGTAGAATTGTAAAAATAAAATATTATATAAAATAATTTAGACTAGGCTTAAGGTTTTTATAAAGCTATAGAATGTTTTCTTTTAGTTTTATAATAACTAAATTGTGCTTTTGTATTCCAAAAGCAGAACGCGATTACGTAAAATTACGTTGCTATTTCTTTTCCACAGGGACTCCTTTTTCCTACTGGTAATAATATCTATGTCAGTTTGTCAATTAAAAACCTTAATCCTAACGTGTACACTAAAAATAGTGCACTCGGTCTATAAATAATAATTATAAGTGTGTCAAAATAAAACTTAACCTAACGAATGCACCAAAAATGATGCACTCGGTCTGTATACTTATAATAACTGTGATGTTACTAGTCCTTATTTAAAATGTGTAAATATGTATATATTTTAAGTTAATAATATGATTAATAATATATGTCAATAAATATATAATAAATACAATAAATATTATTCTTAATTTTGCAATTAAATTGTCTGGTAAGTACGTATAGTTATATTCAGTTAATTAAAGACTTTCGTTATCACAGCTTTATACATTAATCTAGCAGATGCTCCAAAAGGATACAATCTGGTCAATATTATATTTTCGGCTTTTCGGCCTCGTTCCTTGTGTCTTATTTTAATATTTTTGACGTCTTCCGCCGGTCAAAATCAGAAGTTTATGGTATCAATCGCAAGTTTAATACCTTGTCTACTGTTTTTGTGTAATATCTGAACCTGATTATATTTAATTATTAATTAAGAACTACTTTAAAATAAAATTATGTGCGCCTATCTGTTTAAATTAGCAAGCCTTTTCAGCTCTTATTAATTCCGCCCTAAAAGAAATCAGTCGCCTGTTGTTTTTAATTAGCAAAAACGCAATAGGTTCCTTATCGTCTCCGATCTATTTTAGTTCAAGAGCCAGCGCACTCTCCGGGCTATTTTTATTTTATGCTAACTTTATTTTTAGACTTTTATGAATTATCAATTATTTGTGCCTATATGTTTATTTTTATTTATTAGTTTAATTTATTTGTTTATTACTTTATCGCTAATTATTATATTTTAATTTTTCTCGCTGCTATTATTGTTTATATTTTACTATTTTAACTATTTTAACCTTATTTTAACTTAATTTATTTAATTACCTATTTTAATAGTATTTGTTATTATTTAATTTGTATTTATTTAACTAATATAATATCCTTTTGTTTCTACCGAATCTGCCCGGCGGCGGCTCTTGTACTACAAGGCCACACACAGCGCTAGGCGCCAAGTGGGCGTGTCAGGGCTGCCACGCGCGAGAATATTTTATTTGCCTCCTCCAACGAGCGGGAGTAGCCTGATGGGAATCTTCAGATTTTCTGACTTCCTGTTATACTAAATTTGTTTTGAAAATGTTATTTATGTTCTATTATTATATCTTATAGTATGGTTTTATAATATATGCGTTTAGTTACTTAATTTGCGTTTTTTGTTCTATATATTTATTTAACTATTTTTGGTGTATTATTTATTGAAAAATTTTCAATTTAATTTTGTTTTATCTGTTTATTATATGTTTTATTCCTCGCTCTTAGCTATTATATTATATGTACTTTTGTGCCTTAATTAAGTCAAATATTTTATATTGCCAAAAAGTTTTATTTATCTAATTACTATTTTTAACTATTTAATATTAATTTACAATCTTTTTAAGTTATATAAACCTTTTGTTTTTATTATTTTATGTATTTTATTAGTTTTTACTAAAATTTAATTTATTTTATTTGCTTGCTAGGGTTAGCACAGAGTTTGTTCCGCAGCCCTGAGCGCGTCGGTGGGCGGGACGGTAAGCGAGACGGGTATAGCGCGCGTCGACCCTACTTGTCTCGCTTGCACTTATAGTGTTCGTGACTATGTCTTGTTAAATATAGTCCGGGACGTTGGATTTTGCTTTTTGGATTCTTCTTACTTTTGTTATATATTGTTGAATTAACTATATAATATTATTGGCAATAAGGATAGGGCTATATAGGTTGTTGCCCGGTTTTTTATTTTTGTTGAAAATTTTTACACACTATTTTTGACTAATTTAAACTATAGTTACTATGTATTATCATTTATTATTTCTAATTTAATTATTAATTTGTATTTTTTGTCCGACTTTACTATTATTTGTGTATTTTAACGTACTGTATTTATTTATGAATATATTAATTATTAAAAACTATGTTCACGCCCCGGACTATGGGGGAGGGGCCTAATTTCTTGGGCGCTAGATCGCCCTACTGATAATGTAGGGTTGTCGTCTTATGGAATGCGATGTGCAAAATAAAACTAAACAGCAAACGAGCGGATGCTCACCTGATGGGAATTATTAAGTTTAATCTATTTATTATGTATAATTTAAAGTGACGTATTTAGATTTAGATTGTATATGTGTTAAACAGATAAGCTAAATGAACAAATGAGCGGAGAAGTACCTGATGGGAATAGTAAATAAATTATTTATTATGTATAGTTTAAAGTGATATATTTAGATTTGGATATAGTGCTATTGTATTGTGTTTTATATTAATTATTTATTTATTATATTATTAATTTAATTTTAATGTAAATTATACAGATTATGCATATGTATATATGTATATATATATGTGTTTATATGTTAATTGTAGCTAGTTTTAATATATTTTATATTTCAATATTTTGTATATATATCGAATGTCAAATAAGTAAATTAATCATAAAAATATTCTTCGACCGGCGAAAAACGTCATTTGCAGCCCTATATTTTGTCGGATCGTGACGTCACGATTTACTTTATATTTTTGTTTATTGCGCTTTATCTACCGACCCGATTGAGATGTGACTTTGTAGCCCAACGTAAAGTGGTTTGGCCTGTCCAGTAGGGTTTGTGTCACGTTTCTAAAAGGGATATAAAGGCTGCTATCAATCAAATTCCTGAACAGGGGGCGTGGCGCCCGCCCAGGCGTTTTTTCTATATGAAGTTTTGCGCCTCTCTTAAAAATCTAAATATCTCTAAAACTATTACCTTAATCCTAATGGGGCTTTTAGATTATAATTCTACGTAATATTACTTATGACGTTACAAAAAAGTATTGTTCTGAGACTTTTGTAAGTCAGTTAAAATTAACTCTAAAAATTACAGTGTCCTTTTCACGTATGTTTTGTTAGAAAACTCCCACTTATCTGTGTCTTCCTGGCCCCCGGCTGCTGGTGGTGACTCCTGGTGCTGGTCTTCGGGTTCCCTGCGAGTCTAGACCGCCTAGGTCACGATCTAGACTTTTAGGTTTTTCCCTTTTTCCGGCCGTACCGCTCACAGGAAAAACACCAAATTTAGCACACTGCGGCTCCTCCTTATGGCACACACTACGAAATTTAAAAAATCGGGGGTCGCCGCTTTTGATCACAAAATAAGGGGGTCCAAAGTTTTATCACTTTTTTAAAGTCGATTTTCTCTGGAACCACTGATCCGATTTTTGTTCTGCGAAATGGTATGTGTAGCCCCTGGCGCTCCGCTTCGTGTGGTGGTGGTCACTTTCTCACCCCGCACTTCCCCGCGCACCCTCCCAATTTTCTCCTCCGGTTTTTCGGCTGCTGCTCCGCACCCAGAAGCCAGAAAAATCTGGTTTTTTGGGAGCAGTAGGAGAGGGGTCTTCGGCGTCTTCTGGTGTCGAGAAATCGGGGGGTCGTCGCGATAAATCGCGTGCCGCACGCGTCCGAAGGTCGGAAGTTGCCGCAAAAACGGGGTTTTCCGACTTTTCTCGGTGTCTGTTGCATCAAATTCGACGCGGTTTTCACTAGTCAACTGCTGGCGTTTTTCCGCGTCGAATGATACCACACACTTTGCCCTTTATAACTTTCGGCCGCGAAAACTGATTTTAAAAGACGGAGTGCGCGATTATACGTGTTGCTCGGGCCACGGTCGGAGCGGAACTGGTTAGGTTAGGTTAGGTTAGGTTAGGTTAGGTTAGGTTAGGTTAGGTTAGGTTAGGTTAGGTTAGGTTAGGTTAGGTTAGGTTAGGTTAGGTTAGGTTAGGTTAGGTTAGGTTAGGTTAGGTTAGGTTAGGTTAGGTTAGGTTAGGTTAGGTTAGGTTAGGTTAGGTTAGGTTAGGTTAGGTTAGGTTAGGTTAGGTTAGGTTAGGTTAGGTTAGGTTAGGTTAGGTTAGGTTTTTTTTTTTTTTTTTTTTTTTTTTTTTTTTTTAAATGGCCCCTATATGGGACCTCTTGTTCCCCCTTTATGAAAAAGGGACAATTATTTACTTTATTTACATTTTTACATTTTTAATTTTTTGGGTATTTTTACATAATATACTTTTTTCCTTTACATTTACATCACTATTTGTGATTACCTGAACTTATATTTCGATTACATTTTACTTTTATAATTTTTATCTTTTACATTAGTTCTGCTGTTTCTCATAATCTACATTTATTACTTTATACTTTTACATTTATTATTCTATACTATTTCATCTACGTACAATAAATTACATTAATTATTTTATACTATTACATTAATTCTTCTTGATATTTATATTACTGTTACATTTACATTACATTACATTTATACTATTAAATTTAATTGTTTTATACATGTACCTTAATTTTTATATACTACTTAATTTCTTCCTTATTTTTATATTTATATTGCTGTTACAGTTTTTCCTTTGACATTTTTGACATTTATGTTATAACATTTATTATATCCACCATTACATTTTCTTTCATTACATTACACATTCTTAATTTTCTAAGCCTATATTCGTTCATAGTGTTTCGCTATGAGCGTTTCGAAAAAACTCTACTGCTGTATATACGTTCAGTGCGGAACTCCCGGCGGAAGCGGTTGCTGCCATTTATTATTAAACAATAATGTAGGTGCAATATTTGTAGGATTCTATAGCGCGTGCAGTTACATAATACAGGACATGGTATGGTAGGAGGTGTTGTTCTGTGCATTGTCAAACTTATGTCTTACATGCTTTCTTATTTATAAAATAATTTCATGTAAGTACAAAGGTTGTGGTTGTTTTTTCACAACACTTATGCACATTTACATTACTTACATTGCTGCATTTAATACAATTATTAACTACATACAATATTTTAATTTCCCTACCCTACGCAATATCACCGCCGACTTATTTGTCCTCGGGGTCATACGCAACTGCTGCACGCGCTATAGCGTCCCACTTTTGTCGTACTGGGCATTCCGCGCTGAACGCATGATGGTCTGTGTCCTTCAGTTTTTCTTTTGTGCAATTTGTGCAGCATGGTTTCTTGCCCTCGGTCAGATCATCACACTCAGACTGGCGATGTGGTCCGGAGCAATGGGCGCATCTCTCTTCGGCAGCGCTGCAGAATCTCCGCCCATGTCCATACCCCAAACAGCGCGAGCACTGAATTAGGGGGGACTGGTCGGCGACTCTGACGCGCTGGATATCTATATAAAGATGTCCTGCCTCGGTGAAGCGCACCCACAGCCCCGGCGACACGTTGAGTACCACGTGCTGAGTGTGATCATCCTTCCCTTTTCTCTTATATTTCACGCTCATCCTATCTTCTGTCCCTCCCAGGATGTCCTTTACGAGGTGCCTATTTTGCCTCCTGATGGCATCTAAGATGTCGTCATCAGTGCAACTTTTTAGCACCCCGTACAGCACAACCTGGGGATCCTTATTTTCTATTATCTGCGTTTCGAACTCCGTCGTTTTTTCTATTTTGTCCCTAACTCTATCTCTATCCTTCTTATCCCTAAATCCCATGATAACTTTTCTACCTTTTCTCCTCCTAATTCGATCCACCTGTATCCCTTCTCTCTTCGCTTCCACAATCTTTCCTACTCTTTCTACTATTTCGGTGGTGGGCATAAAGTCTTCCTTGTCTGATACGACTAAGGAGTGGAGGGTCCTGTACTTGGGTTCCCTGGATGGTATCTGGGTTTTCCCTGTTCCCCGGGTGACACTTGCGTAAGTTGGAGATGTCATTGATTCCGGTTCATTTTGTACAGCGATCCTCCCCTCCCCAATCGCATCAGTCAAGGTTCCTACCTGTTTCTCTACATGATCCGATATCTTATCTATTACCTTCATGTTCGGTTAGGTTAGGTTAGGTTAGGTTAGGTTAGGTTAGGTTAGGTTAGGTTAGGTTAGGTTAGGTTAGGTTAGGTTAGGTTAGGTTAGGTTAGGTTAGGTTAGGTTAGGTTAGGTTAGGTTAGGTTAGGTTAGGTTAGGTTAGGTTAGGTTAGGTTAGGTTAGGTTAGGTTAGGTTAGGTTAGGTTAGGTTAGGTTAGGTTAGGTTAGGTTAGGTTAGGTTAGGTTAGGTTAGGTTAGGTTAGGTTAGGTTAGGTTAGGTTAGGTTAGGTTAGGTTAGGTTAGGTTAGGTTAGGTTAGGTTAGGTTAGGTTAGGTTAGGTTAGGTTAGGTTAGGTTAGGTTAGGTTAGGTTAGGTTAGGTTAGGTTAGGTTAGGTTAGGTTAGGTTAGGTTAGGTTAGGTTAGGTTAGGTTAGGTTAGGTTAGGTTAGGTTAGGTTAGGTTAGGTTAGGTTAGGTTAGGTTAGGTTAGGTTAGGTTAGGTTAGGTTAGGTTAGGTTAGGTTAGGTTAGGTTAGGTTAGGTTAGGTTAGGTTAGGTTAGGTTAGGTTAGGTTAGGTTAGGTTAGGTTAGGTTAGGTTAGGTTAGGTTAGGTTAGGTTAGGTTAGGTTAGGTTAGGTTAGGTTAGGTTAGGTTAGGTTAGGTTAGGTTAGGTTAGGTTTGGTTAGGTTTGGTTAGGTTTGGTTAGGTTTGGTTAGGTTTGGTTAGGTTAGGTTAGGTTAGGTTAGGTTAGGTTAGGTTAGGTTAGGTTAGGTTAGGTTAGGTTAGGTTAGGTTAGGTTAGGTTAGGTTAGGTTAGGTTAGGTTAGGTTAGGTTAGGTTAGGTTAGGTTAGGTTAGGTTAGGTTAGGTTAGGTTAGGTTAGGTTAGGTTAGGTTAGGTTAGGTTAGGTTAGGTTAGGTTAGGTTAGGTTTTTTTTTTTTTTTTTTTTTTTTTTTTTTTTTTTTTTTTTTTTTTATTTTTTTTTTTTTTTTTTTAAATACACCCCCCTAACATAATTAGGGATTGTTGTTTGCTGTTTTTTTTTTTTTTGTTTGCTCTTTTCATTTGTATCCTTTTTATCTTATTTTTATTACCTTATGGCTATTACAATTTATACTTTTTTACATCTGATTTTTTACAATTTTTACAATTATTGTCAATATCTCAATGCATTAATACATTTGTCATTACATATATATTTAAACATTTGTATCTATTTGTTATAATAGCCTATATATTAATTAGTATACATTTTTTAATACGATTACATTGTACAATGATATAAATAAATACTCCAATAAAACAATCCAAGATTTCAATACTTCAATAAATAATATTCCAATGAAATGTCAAATTTAAATAAAACTACGGCACAAACATTCAATCTAACCCTAATATCACAGATCAAACTTAATTTAAGAGCCTACAACTATATCACACCAAAATATCACAGTTTTTCTTATTACAATATTCTACGATCCTCTTACAGTAAGAGAGAAATACATCCCTCTTTTTTCCCCCCAGGATGGAAGGCAGGTTCTCACCCGTCATCGATGTGCCCAATTTCTGCTCAATATCGTACCTATTGCTAGCAAAAATTGGGCACTCGAGTAACAGGTGAGGAACCGTCTCCTCAACTCCGGGCTGACACGAACACGACGGATCCTCCTTCAACTTGAATCTGTTCAAGTAGAAGGCGAATCCGCCGTGGCCAGTCAGTATCTGTGTAGTGTGGTGTGTTATGTCTATTTTCTTGACTATTTTGTGTGCAGCAGCAGCGCTTGGGAAAAAGAGCTTCGTGACTCCGGCGGTCCCTCCCACTTCGTATCTCCTGTCCCATTCCTCAACCGTATCCTCTCTTAAGATACGCTTGACGAATGAAACAGGACACAGATCGTAGTCGGGCTTCCTCTTCGAGCCGAGAGCGGCCTCCTTGGCTAACTCGTCTACTCTCTCGTTCCCTCTCAACCCTGCGTGCGCCTTGATCCAAAACAAGGAGACCTCCCGCCTCTGCAAAGCAGCTTCTCGGAGGGCCGCCCTTGTTTGCACTGCCAGGGGATGAGGGGAACTAAGAGTGACAGCCTGGAGGGCCGATCTGGAATCGCTGAGGATTCCGACCTTCGCCAGTCCACTCTTGCAGGCTTCAGTTACAGCTCTTTGGAGCGCTAGAAGTTCGGCTTGGTAGACGGTGCAATACGGCGGCAATGCAAGCTTGACGGCCTTTATCTCGGCTTCACCCTTCCAAAAGGAGAGTGCGGCTCCGACTCGACCCTCAATCTTGCTGCCATCCGTATAGATCCTATGGACGTGGCTGTCAACCACGTCAGCATATGAGTCCTGGTTAGGTTAGGTTAGGTTAGGTTAGGTTAGGTTAGGTTAGGTTAGGTTAGGTTAGGTTAGGTTAGGTTAGGTTAGGTTAGGTTAGGTTAGGTTAGGTTAGGTTAGGTTAGGTTAGGTTAGGTTAGGTTAGGTTAGGTTAGGTTAGGTTAGGTTAGGTTAGGTTAGGTTAGGTTAGGTTAGGTTAGGTTAGGTTAGGTTAGGTTAGGTTAGGTTAGGTTAGGTTAGGTTAGGTTAGGTTAGGTTAGGTTAGGTTAGGTTAGGTTAGGTTAGGTTAGGTTAGGTTAGGTTAGGTTAGGTTAGGTTAGGTTAGGTTAGGTTAGGTTAGGTTAGGTTAGGTTAGGTTAGGTTAGGTTAGGTTAGGTTAGGTTAGGTTAGGTTAGGTTAGGTTAGGTTAGGTTAGGTTAGGTTAGGTTAGGTTAGGTTAGGTTAGGTTAGGTTAGGTTAGGTTAGGTTAGGTTAGGTTAGGTTAGATGTAAAGAAAATGATTACAAATTAAAATAAGACGGCTAAAATCAACAAATGTCATTATAAAACGATGAATAATTATGCTATGTTTATTAAGGTTGTTTTTGGATTTTTGTAAAACTGTTGATTAAAAGGAAGTAATACTTTATTGCAATTTCTATAAATTTTATTCAAGGGTATGTAAAATTAGAAAGTTATCCTATTAAAATTACATATTTATTTAATATTTATTGAGAGTATGTTAAGATTTTTTCTAGTGCTGTTAAAATAAAACAATGTATTAAAGAAAAGGAAGTTGCATTTGACTTCCCTCAATAGAGTTCGACGTTGATAGCAATTGGCGGGGGTTGGCGGGAATACCTGGGTATAAAATAGAGGGTTTGAGCCCTATTTGGCGGATTCTGGTATCAACGTTGACCTCGGCAGGTTATACTGGTAAGTCACTTTAAGAATTTCTTATACTTATTATAATTATTTGCTGTATTGATGTAACGTGCTCACAGTGAGTTAGACCTAATGTTAATTACTCTTAGTTGGAGGTGATTTAATAATTATTATTAAAAGATGTCTGTTAAAATAAAGTATTATAATTATTGTGATCTAGAGTTTTTATTACATATCAGAAGTGACACGTACACGCCTACAAAATTGCTTTTATTTTAAAACTTCAACTGTATTTCTCTTCTTTTAGTGGTATCATATACTAAAGCATTCCACTTTTTGTGTGTTTGAGACGCAATGGAACACGAATCGCGAAAGAGACGACTTGAGGACCACAGGAGAAGCCAGTCTACTTCGAGTGATGAAAGCGACCATCCCCGACGTCGTGGACATCAGCGTTTGCTACGACAAGGGAGGAGGTCCCGACTCGACAGACACAGAAGTCGCAGCTGTAGTCAGGACAAGAAACGGCCACGCAGACTTCAAACACCGCGCCGAGAGTGCGGCAGATTTGTGCGCCGTAGCAACGGGCCATGTCACGAGCGTGACAGCTGCGAGTCCTCGCGATACAGCAGCAGGCCACGCCGTGAGCGTGACAGCCGCGAGTCCCCGCGACGCAGCAGCAGGCTACGCCACAAGTGTGATAGCCGCGAGTCGTCGTGACGCAGCAATAGGCCGCACCGCGAGTCCTCTCGCTGCAGAAGTAGACCACGCCGCGAGCATGACGACCATGAGTACTTGCGCTCCAGCAGCCGGGAGCGCGTCGACCGCGAGTCCTCGCGTCGCAGCGGCCAAGAGCGTCAGGAGCGAGACGTAAACGAGTTGAACAGAAGGTCAGTGAGCCCCCGTATGTCCACGGACGATGTTTTAAAGTTTATTCAATCGATTACCTCGCAGCCACAGACACCAGCCACCAATAGAAGTAATGATTACAAAAATATTTTACCGGAATTTGATCCGTCATCTAACAATCAAAGAATAGATATATGGCTAAAAAAGGTTAACGAATGCGCTGCTGTCTATGGCTGGGATGAAAAGACTACTATCCATTTCGCTATGCAAAAATTGCAAGGATTGGCCAAGCGTTGGTACGAAAGCCTTAGTACTATATTATTTACTTGGGACGAATGGCAAGTCAAATTAACTAGCGCATTCCCACATGAATATAACTATGGCCAATCCTTGGAAGAAATGCTTAGACGTAAAAGTAGGTTTAATGAATCGATACAAAATTATTTTTATGAAAAATTAGCACTTGTAAATCAATGTGACATAACGGGAAAACGTGGGGTTGACTGTATTATTCACGGAATAAGTGATAGAACAATGAAAACTGTTACACTTTTTGGAATTTCATCTGTTAAGGCTGTGGTTCAGGGTGATTACGATGGTTATATTTTGTTGGATAGTAAAATAATAGGTAAACCGGTTCAGCAGTATATTGTTAATGGTGGCTTGTACCGTTGTGTCAATAATATATTGTTCAGAATACAGTTATCGCTCGAGCTTTTCCAGTTGAAATGATTAACTGCATTACTTCTATGTCTTCTTCCAAATTATGTGCCAACAATATTACAAATATAGACATCCACGATCTACACATAAACTTAAGCTCTTACAGATTCTAAACGAGTACAAACATTGTTTTGCAAAGTCTCTTCAGGATTTAGGATGCACAAATGCAACTGAAATGAATATAGAACTAAATAGTAAAACACCAGTACTGTAAAGACCATATAGACTGTCCCATGCAGAACGCGAAAAGGTTAGAGAAATGATTGACAAAATGTTAGAGACTCAACATCAGAATACGCAAGCCCTATTGTTCTAGTTAAAAAGAAAAACGGGAAACAAAGACTTTGTGTAGATTAAAATTCTAAACACCTTACATCATTCGTTACGCCTGATGGGCAATATGAATTTAACCGCATGCCTTTTGGCCTTGCCAATGCACCAGCAGTTTTCCAACGAATGATGAATAAGGTGTTAGGCTCTTCTAGATTTACTAAAGCTACTGCCTACATAGATGATGTTCTTATTTATGGCATGAATGTTGAGGATTGCTTGGATAAATTAAAACACGTCCTTTATTTACTAGAAAACGCCCATTTGACTCTTAATTTAGATAAATGCGAATTTTTATGTGACCGAATCGATTATCTAGGTCATGAAATTAACTCTGAAGGAGTGCAGCCCGGTAATCATAAAATAGAAAGTGTTCAAAATTTTCCTCAGCCTGTAAATCAACACGGTATACGTCAGTTTCTCGGATTGGTTAGTTACTTCCGCAAGTTTATTCAAAATTTTGCACAGTTATCTTATCCCTTGAGTAAATTATTAAAAAAGGATGTCAATTTTGTCTGGACTGATAAACAAAATAATTGTTTTAACGAACTCGAGCGTAGACTTATTACTAGACCCATTTTAGCTATTTATGACCCATCAGCTGAAACTTCAACTTCATACTGATGCTAGCAAAATTGGTGTAGGTGGTATTTTAATGCAACGGCTTAAAGAAAATGACACATTTAAATCAGTAGCTTTTTACAGTCGCCAAACCTCTCCTGAGGAAAAGAATTTTCACTCTTACGAGCTGGAGACCCTCGCCTTAATTTGTTGCCTTAGAAAGTTTAGGCTTTATTTAATTGGTAAAGAATTCAAAATAATTACCGACTGTAGTGCCCTACGAACTACTTTCTCTAAACGAGATCTTATTCCAAGAATAGCGCGTTGGTGGTTGTTATTACAAGAATATCAATGCACTGTAGAATATCGCTCTGGTACTCGTATGTCACATGTAGATGCCCTGTCACGTAACCCAACGGATTTAGTAATTCCTGATGAGCTAGAACAATACCCTACTGTCATGTTAATAAATAATGAAGATTGGCTATTAAATTTACAGCTCGGTGATTCAGAGCTACAAAGAGTTAGGGATATATTAACTTCTAAAATAGATGCAGAACAAGTGAAACACATAAGTGATAATTATGTTATTAAAGATAATAGGATTTACAAGGTAATAGATGGTGATAAGAATAATTTAATGGGGAAAAAAAACAGATGGGCTGTGCCAAAGGGAGCGAGATGGCAAATATGCAAGCTAAACCATGATGATATTGGTCATTTTGGAGTAGATAAAACAATGGAACGAATAAAGGGGACATATTGGTTTCCAAAAATGACAAAATTTATAAAAAAAATCATATCATATCATATCATATCATATCATATCATATCATATCATATCATATCATATCATATCATATCATATCATATCATATCATATCATATCATATCATATCATATCATATCATATCATATCATATCATATCATATCATATCATATCATATCATATCATATCATATCATATCATATCATATCATATCATATCATATCATATCATATCATATCATATCATATCATATCATATCATATCATATCATATCATATCATATCATATCATATCATATCATATCATATCATATCATATCATATCATATCATATCATATCATATCATATCATATCATATCATATCATATCATATCATATCATATCATATCATATCATATCATATCATATCATATCATATCATATCATATCATATCATATCATATCATATCATATCATATCATATCATATCATATCATATCATATCATATCATATCATATCATATCATATCATATCATATCATATCATATCATATCATATCATATCATATCATATCATATCATATCATATCATATCATATCATATCATATCATATCATATCATATCATATCATATCATATCATATCATATCATATCATATGTTTTGTGGTTGTGATTGTCGATCGATGGTCTTCCGCGAACCCCTACCCCCACAAATCAACTTTTCTGAGTGAACTCATTACATATTAAGAGTTGAAGAATAGAGAACTAGATGTAAGATGACGACCTCTGTGGCTCAGTGGGTGGGCTGTCGGTAGCTCAAGCCGGGGGCCGCAGGTTTGAATCTCGCCGGCGGAACAAAAAGTTTATTAATTATTTAATAATTATTAATTATTATTATTATTTAATAATTATTAAGTAATGTAACGGATGTGACATCAGTCAGTATTTCCTGCCGCCATAGCCGCCATGATAGCCGCCATTTCCTCCACCCACCAAGCCAGCAATCAGCCACCGCCGGTGGGGATGGAGCTATATAAATGCCAGCCAAGCCAGAATTGATTCTATTCTTATACATGAAGTGTTTAGTGGAAACTCTGCTCAATTTTCATTTAATTGTTAAAATTGTAATAAATAAATACTAGTGTGAAAATTCTGCATAACTTTTATTTTAGTTTTTACAATCAGAAGTGGTACGAATAAAATGAAAAGACGACATAATAAAATATCTACGTCACAACGACAAAGTGAACAATCAGAATCGGATGAGGATTCAAGATCCAGTACACCACCTGCAAGGAAGTTGCTAAAACGATTACTGGAAAAAAATGTTCAGCAAGCTGTACAGGATCTTCAAGATGATGAGACCTCCGTAAGCAAATCTAAACATCACCGTGCCGCTTCTTTAATTCCAGAATTCGATCCGGATGTGGAAGAATATACTATTGCTGCCTGGATTAAAAAAGTCGATCAAATCGGAGATATTCATGGATGGAATGACGAAATAAAATCTTTCTACTTGCAAGACAAATTACGAGGTCAAGCAAAAAAATGGTACAATCGTCTAGACAATTACGATATCCTATATCGAGTGGAAGGAAATGTTGTTGCGCGCTTTTCCTAAACACAGGGACTACGGTAGTATGCTTGAAGAATTATTACGTCGTAAAAAACTACCCACAGAGTCCATGACAAAATATTATCAAGATAAAATTGCCCTGTGCTTCCGATGTAAATTATCTGACAACGCCAGCGTTTCCTGTATTATTCGCGGTCTTCCTATATCCCTGCAAGCAAATGCGAGAGCTTTTCAGTGTCAAACGCCAGGCGAACTTTACGAAGGATTTTTGTGTGCCCTTGACGATTATAATGCTACATCGCATGATCTTGGATCGCAAAAAACGAATCGGCAAGTAATTGATAAAAAAATCTTTGCGAATCCAGAAACTGATCCGTGCCCAAGGTGTAAAAAGACAGGTCATTTACTGCGAAATTGTAGCCTGCCAGATACTCGTACATGTTTTAAGTGTGGTAAACAGGGGCATATAGCATTACGCTGTCCATCTTCTTCATTAAACAATAAGACAACAAACGCCAGCAATAACGCAAAGGAAATAAACTTATTGAGTCAGTACAGCGATAATGTCTACAAGAAAATAGCAAAAATTAATGGCGTTCATGTCAAAGCTTATATTGATACCGGGAGCCAAGTTAACGTACTAAATCAGCAAGTTGCAAGTGCATTATCCCTAGAAATCAAACCCACAAGTGTAGTGCTAAAAGGTTTTTCAGGTGGATTGACAACTAGCCAAGGAGAAGTAGATTTTCAGCTAGAAATTGATGGTATAACTATGCAGTGTCAGGCTCATCTTTCCAGCATAAAAACGAATGGAGTAAATCTACTAATTGGACAGCCAATAATCAACAGCAATGGCGTAACTTTAACCATTAGCAAAGGCGTAGCAAATTTCGAATATGCTTCTAATTTCGTTTGCGAAACAGAGGCTATTGAAGAGAATAACAGATTCAAGGTTGTAACTGCCACTGAGGAGCGTCTACCGCCAGGTGCTTCTATAGTTCGTGTTCAAGTTTTAGGTAATAGAAGAGATAACGACGTAGTGACTCCCCCACGACACTATAACCTGCATGGAGTTTCCTTCTCTCTGCCCGCGACCCTGATGCGTGGCGAGGAGGGCTACATCAAAGTCGTTAACATGGGCTCCGAGACTATTGTGTGGCCAAAAGGAGAAGTGCTGACAAGAGCTGAAAGCTGTGAGGAGCCACACCATCCGCAGCCAGTTAGCCAGGTATGTTGCCTTTTCGAAAGCCATAACTCTAATAATTGTTCATCAAGCCTAGCCACTTCTGTACCTTCGGAATTAGGGGGTGTCCAAATAAGTAATATTAAAATAGGCCCATTAAGTAAAAAAGAACGCTTTAATTTAATTACTTTATTGTCAAAATTTAAACATTGTTTTGCTGCCAGTACGTTTGAACTAGGCTGTACAAAATTAACTCAGATGAAAATTAATCTTACCAGTGATAAACCTATACATCGTCAGCCATATAGGCTTTCGCATTGTGAACAAGCAGTAGTAAAATCAAAAGTTGATGAGTTGCTAGCGGCTGGTATTGTTAGGGAATCGGAATCTAGTTACGCATCGCCCGTAATTCTAGTTAAGAAAAAAAAACGGTGATAGTAGGCTTTGTGTCGATTACCGGGCCCTTAACGAAGTGACTGTGAAAGATAGGTTCCCTTTGCCGAACATAGACGATCAAATATCTAAGTTAGCGGGTAAAAAGTATTTTACTACCCTCGATATGTCCCAAGGTTATCACCAATTATGTATAAATCCTAAAGACACGCATAAAACGGCATTCGTAACTCCTCAAGGCCACTACGAATACGTTAGAGTACCTTTTGGTTTAGCAAACGCACCCGCCGTATTTATGCGGCTAATAAATAAATTAGTAGAATCTATAAGCAACAGTTCGGATATAAACTGTCAGAATGAAATATTGGCATTCTTAGATGATTTACTTCTACCCTCAACCGATATTGATTCTGGATTAATAATTTTGGATAGGGTACTTAGTAAATTAGCTCACGAAAATTTAAAATTAAACATGAAAAAAATGTACATTTTTACAAACTCAAGTTACATATTTGGGCTATGAAATATCAGCTAATGGAATTCAGCCGGGTAAGGAAAAGTTGTTAACCGTATCACAATTTCCAGTGCCTATTAACGTGCATCATGTACGTCAGTTTATCGGTCTCTGTAGTTACTTTAGAAAGTTTATTCCAAAATTTGCTATTTATGCCCGTCCGTTGACAGATTTAACGAAAAATAGTGCTACTTGGGTGTGGGGTAGTGACCAACAAAATAGTTTCGAAAAACTTAAAACTAGCCTGTGTTCAGAACCTGTGCTTGCTCTTTATGACCCTGCACTCGACACAGAAATACACACAGACGCGTGCAAGTTAGGTATTGCCGGAATATTACTGCAAAGACAAACTGACGGCACTTTGCGACCTGTACAATATTTCAGTCGAGTTACGACCAAAGAAGAGAGTATGTACCATAGTTATGAGCTAGAGACTCTGGCCGTTGTTCATTCTTTGTAGTAACCGACTGTACAGCTGTTCGAGCTACGTTAACTAAGCGGGATATGATCCCGCGCATTGCTAGGTGGTGGCTTTCGATACAAGATTATGACATTACTATAGAGTATAGGCCAGGAGAACGTATGCAACATGTTGACGCGCTTAGTAGACATCCAGTGGATACCGTAAATATAAATCGTCTCGAAATTACAGACTGGTTTTACACTTTACAGTATCAAGACGATAAACTCAACACCTTAATTACTAAATTAAATAATAATACCGCGGATTTAGAAATCAAAAACAATTTTGTTATTTTGGACAACAGGCTTTATCGAAAAACATTGAACGGTAATCGGTTAGTGGTTCCAGGTTTAGCTAGATGGAAAATTGTACAAATGCATCATGATGATATCGGACATGTAGGGTTAAATCGGTGTATGGAAATAATTAAAATCAGTATTGGTTTCCTAAAATGACTAAATTTATTAAAAAATATGTAAATGCATGTCTTCATTGTGCGTATGGCAAAAACAGCTACGGAAAAAAAGAAGGTGTGGGAATATGCGCGTGAAGGCCAAAGGAAGATCTTCCGACCGAGCGAGGTGGTATGCTCGGTCAGGCCGAAGCCCCGTGATACATTTCAGCTGTCGTATATATACTGACGTGCTCAGAAAACTTCGATAGCGCGATGCAGGAATGTTAGGCGAATAGTGGGTATCGCCACATCACTCCCCCCCGAAGACCGGAGGTCGAATCTTGAATTAGTCTTGTCGCTTGAGTCGCCAGTGCCAGTGAGTTCCAGTGAGTCGGAACTGTTGCAGTGAGTCCCAGTGAGTCGGAACTATAAGCTGCTGCACGGGATCCAGTGAGTCGGATAAGCTGCCGTGCGGGGCCGATGCTACATGCTGACCAGGAGAGATGTGCTCTGCTTGCTGACCGGTCGGTGTAGTGAGAAAGCCCGATGATGCCGATGCGGAGTCGCCCAGGCCGCGGTACATTGCGGCTGATGGACGAGGTACCCGATGAGGCGATGCTGGCTGGCGCGGTGCGGAGGGGCGGGGAGTGATGATGATGAAGGAGGCGTGTTCTGTCGAGGGTCACCAATGTGGGAATATGCGTGTGGCGACCAAAGGAAGATCTTCCGACCGAGCGAGGTGGTATGCTCGGTCAGGCCGAAGCCCCGTGATACATTTCAGCTGTCGTATATATACTGACGTGCTCAGAAAACTTCGATAGCGCGATGCAGGAATGTTAGGCGAATAGTGGGTATCGCCACAAAGGAAAACTCTATCCTATCCCTAAACCAACAACCCCAATGTCCATGGTTCACATAGATCATTTAGGGCCGTTTTGTAGAACTAAAAAGGGCTATCAATACATGTTTGTTCTAACAGATTCGTTTACAAAGTTCGTAATAGCTGAACCCTCACGTACAGTTAATTCTGTGGAGACGGTCCGCTTACTAAAGAAAACCTTTTCTCTCTTTGGGTATCCAAATCATATTGTGACTGATCATGGCAAAGCTTTTACTAGTAGACACTTCAAAAAATTTAGTAACGACAAACAATTTAGGCACACTCTCAATGCAATCGCTTGTCCGCGTGCAAATGGTCAAGTTGAACGTACCAATAGGACTATTCTTGATGCTTTGCGGGCCACTGACCCAACTGAAGCTTCTGTTAATTGGGCTAATTCTTTACCTGACATAATTTGGGGCATTAATAATACCGTAAATGACGCTACTGGCTATAAACCTTATGATCTAATGTTTTCCCATACTAGCAGACCTAGGTGTGATGTTTCCGTCCCTGGGCGTGTGTCGGAGCCAGTTGAGTCTAGACGTGCAAAAGCTTCTAAGAAAATACAAAAAGCTAGTGTTAGAATGAAACGTAATTTTGACAAAAAAAGAAAAGTTGCTTGTTTATATAAGAAGGGCGATCTTGTCTTATGGAGGCAGGCCCCTACTAGTAGTGCAGGAAAGGTCAACACCAAGCTTGACGACTTATTTTCCGGTCCATATATAATAACTAAAGTTATTGGAAAGGATAGGTACCGAATTAGGAGTGTTAAGGGGTTACGTGGCTATAAGAATTTTACGGGATTAGTTTCAGCTGATGCATTAAGACCTTATCGCAGTATAGCTCCAAACACAGACAGTGGTAGCAGTTCTGATGAGCAACTAGAGACTGATGACTTAATTGATTTACTTGAAAGTTAACTATTGCTGCTTGTTCCCATTGCGGGAGCAATTGTTTCAGGATGGCCGAGTGTAACGGATGTGACATCAGTCAGTATTTCCTGCCGCCATAGCCGCCATGATAGCCGCCATTTCCTCCACCCACCAAGCCAGCAATCAGCCACCGCCGGTGGGGATGGAGCTATATAAATGCCAGCCAAGCCAGAATTGATTCTATTCTTATACATGAAGTGTTTAGTGGAAACTCTGCTCAATTTTCATTTAATTGTTAAAATTGTAATAAATAAATACTAGTGTGAAAATTCTGCATAACTTTTATTTTAGTTTTTACAGTAAAGTTCATGGGTGAGTATTAAATACTTATGTGTATCATATATAATAAAAATCTTAAATATATGTATGTATAGTATAAAAGTATTAAATATCTTTCCGTTGTCTGGTACCTGTAACACAAGTCCTTCAGGTACTTACCACGGGGCTAGACCGACGTGGTGTAAAGCGTCGATAGATATTATATTAAATAATATATTATACATATTATAATATTATAAGATGACGCCTGCAAGTTGCAGTCTACGTTTTGCCAAAATTGGTTTATGCGCGAGAACCGTAAATTTTTCAGAGATAAAATAAGTAAGTATCCTACAACAATAATTAAGTATTAATTAGGTATGTCGTTTTCCGTGACTCGACATATTATCTTCATACCAAATTTTAGCAAAATCGGTTCAGCGGTTTGGGCGTGAAGAGGTAACAGATAGACAGACAGACAGAATAGATAGATAGAAATACTTTCTTATAATAAAAATTTGTATTAAAACACACACAATATTACCCCTAAAACGCGGTAGCGCAGTGGTCCCCAACCTTTTTTTCATGCGGGCCACAAACACGTTTTGGTCTTGATGTCGCGGGCCGCAACAAAAATTTTTCAGGGTTAAAAAATAACATTCTTAAAAATTAACGATTTAAAAGTGGAAAAAATTTAACGACAATCACGTAGACGTTACGTTATTTTGCCGGTGGGCGTGAATTTCAAAATTATTTAACATCACGCGGGCCACAAATAAAGTAGCGGCGGGGCGGTAGCGTGTCAAATCAAGTTTATATTTACTTTTACAGAATAACCCAATAATTATAACAGCAGATAGTTAAATAAAAAGCACTAGATGACGCCCGCAACTTCGTTGCGCCAAAACTCGTTTATCCCGCGGGCACCGTACATTTTTCCGGGATAAAAACTATCCTATGTCCATTCTCGGGACTCAAAGTATGTCCATGTCAAATTTCAGCAAAATCGGTTCAGTGGTTCGAGCGTGAAGTGGTAACAGACAGACAGACACACTTTCGCATTTATAATCTTATATATAAAAATGGATTTTCAAATGTGTTAGTCGCGCTAAAACACAAAAACGGCTGAATTGATTGGGCTGATTTTAGTCTTAAAATATTTGTAGAAGTCCAGGGAAGGTTTTAAAGTGACACAAAATTTACCGGGACAGCTAGTATTAGTATAGAAGTATAGATAGTATAGTCTATAGAAGTATAGAATATAGATGTTAACAAACAACCAAACTTTTCCATTAGCGTCAACGTGCAGAGCTTTTCTTTTGGATTTTCACACGGGTCCAGTTGTAGTTTTTCCCGTAAGAAAAACTCGTTGTGAGTTCCCACGGTGCGACAGTTATTCTATCATCATACATACTTCCAGCTAACCATGCACAACCTTTCACTAGGAGGAAAAACCGATTCTGCCTTAACTGTCCGCACTATATTATTGACAGAAAAACTCTGGCCACGAAACCAGCGTTCGGCAGCAAGCGTTTGTATTAAAATGTAAAAGGTGTAACAAAACTATTATAAAAATTTAGGGTGTGCATGCGTTACTTTAGAGAGTTCATTTTGAAAGTAGCAGCGCTGTGAGACCATTTTTTTTTTACTTTACAAAAGTAACATTACAAAATAAACTATAGGTGTACCAGAATCGGATGGCAAAAAGTGAGAAAATAAATTGACTCTAGTCTCTAGCAATACCGGGGTAATTGAAATAAAACATTTTGATCCTTTTCTTTTAGCAGATAATCTGTGTATTAAACATGCAAATATAAAAAAAATATCCAATGATTTAGGATATTTTTTGAAAATTTGCTGTCAAAAATTGCCATCAGATTCTGGTAGACCTATACTTTCACAAAAGTAAAAAAAAATGGTCTTTCAGCCGCGCCGCAGCGTGACGAGTTTCCTCATACAAAAATGCACATACATACATACACTATTTAGTATTATCACTAGGGATTGCAAAAAATTTTTACGGATTTTTTCATCCTCAAATCCGGATTATCCGGATAATCCGGATTTTTTGTAATTTTTTAAATATTTTTGATAAACAGCTTTAAATGTGAGTTATTTTGCTTATTATTTCTTTATTTAACAATAATTTTAAAAGGGCAAAATAAAACACACATTTTACCACTTTAGAAGAGTCTCTCTCGCAAACTATTTAGATTAGAAAAAAATGATATTAGAAACCTCAATACGATTTTTTAAGACCTATCCATAGATACCCTACACGCGTAGGTTAGACGAAAAAAATTGTTTTTGTTTCAGTTATACCTATGGGGACCCCTAAAATTTTTGATAATTTTTCCATTTTTGTATCAAAATCTTAATGCGCTTCACAGACTACATCTACTTACCAAGTTTCAATAGTATAGCTCTTATAGTTTCGGAGAAAAGTGGCTGTGACATACGGACAGACAGACAGACAGACAGACAGACAGACAGACAGACAGACATGACGAATCTATAAGGGTTCCATTTTTTGCCATTTTGGCTACGGAACCCTAAAAATAGGTCAAGGACAAGAACAATTATCAACAGTACGAGACGTAGGGTTGAAGTAGACAAGCAAGGAATTCACTATGTCAACAAGTAGCTGTACTTAGACCAATTAGCTTCTTATGACAACAGAAAGGCAGAAAAACTGGTCCAAGAAGAATGGTGACTTACCTATCTCACTGAAGCGCAGACTCGCTATGTATTTCGCTCGTCATAACCAACGATGCACAAACTGATTAACCGATTTACGGTTTACAAAAGTTCCAACTCAGAGTCTGCCAGAGAGCAATAGAGCTCAAATCTCAACAAATCAAAAAAACATAATGTGCTCCAAACTAGAATCACAGACGTAGGAATCAAGACGGCCAAGCTAAAGTGGCATTCAGCTGGTGACGCTATCCGCATACATGCTGGAAATCGACTCAGTAGGTATCAAGGCCTAAGAAAAGATAGCGCTATGCTCTGGAGGTGTTTTTTCCTGCAGATCACTGTAATCCTGACGTTAAGATGGTCTTTGAGGATCTATTGTGACTCTTTCGTATTACAGTACCGTCCCCAACCTAGTGCTGCTCATAAATTTAACTAAAACTCTATCACATATTTTCTCTTACTTCCATTACTTTAACCCGTTTATTTATCTTAGTAATCCAACATCTTTTCTAGTTCTATCAAAATGAGATTTTGATTGTCAAGACAATATTTTACGGGTAACACACAAATATATTGCGCGTACAAACATTAAAAAATATGCGTTCGAAATTCAAACAGAGGAACCGCGAAAAAACATTCGAAGGCGTTCTAAAAAAATAAAGAACTTACCGCCGGTGGACGAAATTCCCGAACAAAAAAAAAATTGGGTTCCAAATTTAAACGTAGCAACTGTACCCAATCAGATAATCTGTGCAAGGTCGACTGTGATTGGCTGATAAAAAAGACCATAGAGAATATAAACTACATGAGAAAAAAGACGAAGAAGGAGTTTAAAATTCAAAGTTCGATTTTCATTTTGTGAAAATTATTTTGTAGCAACTCATACAAAAATTGTAAATTAAGTGTATTAATTAATGAAAAACGAAAGGTAAGCCATTGTAAAATGTAAATGTAACCGTAAATTGATAAATTGAAGCAAAACATAACTATGTCATACCATGTTCTAATACAAAGTATGTCGTAGTATTATTTGCATATTTGTACAATAATTTACAGCATAAACTATATTAATATGAAAAAGATAGATTATTATTTCATAGAAAATATTATAATGTAAGTATATCAGTATGCAGTTAATTTGGAAAATGTTAAAAGGTGTATATTGTTTTATTGTAATAATACTGGTTGATAAGTATACTTAATAATTTATGTAAACTGTATGGAAATGTAGTAAATGAAAAATATTTCATTAATTTCAGATTTTTAGGTCCTAGTTTAGGATACTAGTTTGCAACATTTTAGTCTGCAAGCAATAGCTGTTATGGAGATTTTAGGAGAAGGAAGCAAAGAGAATGTAAACTGTATACGAAGGAAGGTATGGGATTATGAGTGTTACGGCCACCAAGTAAAAATCCTCTGATCAAGACGTGAGGTGGTATGCAGCTGGCCTGAGCCCACGCGATAGATTTCAGCTGTCATATACAGGGTGTAACAAAACAAAGTAATGATACTTAAGTGTGTATGTATAAAGGTGCGCGTCCACTGGATCGGAATCGGAGCGTAGGTACGCGTGGACGGATTTCTTGCTTTGTATTTATGGTATTGAATACTGTGAACTGCACTAGAAGTACTGGAGCATCATTTTGCGCCTGACAAATATATGACTACACGACGCGCCGTCCGCACCGTACGTCCCGATTCCGACCTGGTGGACGCGCAGCTTTAATCCCCTCCCTATATAGCGTTTACTGTATAAGCCAATCAAGTAGTTAGTAAAGTAGCATAGACAGCTATTCTATTATATTTATAAATAAAATACATAAAACTGTACTGTAATATTATTAATAGAAATCAACAAAAGCTTGTGGATTAAATCTGTTTTATTGTTTAATTTACCTTATTACCCTGTTTATTTAGCTATGTACAATAATTTTTATTGAAATAAAACATTTATTTAAGCTCATTTCTTTTTTTTTTTTTTTTTTTAATTTTTGGTATGTTTAGAGTGAAAGGTTTTGCACTTAAAAATTTCTCGTTTAGTTTCAAATTAAAAAAAATAACGGATGTTTATTTTTTTTTCTTTTAAGTCCGACCTCTTGTTACGTAGTATACAGTTTACATTCTCTTTGCTTACCGCTTTGTCTGGTTACAACAATGATTGTTAATATGCAAATCGTGTTTGGCGAGACTCCTTTATTTTTGATATAATGTCCGTCTGTACTCCACGCATCTGTCATTTTAGATATTATACAACATTAGAGAGGCTTTTTTATGAGCTAAGAATCGAGGGCTTTTTATCGCGGCCCTGTGCAGTGTGCAATTAATTGTTTTTAGGCTCGGTAATGTGCGTTGAATTTTCATGAGGGCCAATATTTATATGGCGCAATTACGTCTGTTTTTCGCCTCCATATTCTCGGCTTATGACAAAAACCTTCGCCGACGAATGCCTTCATCGAATCTGTGTTTTTTTAATAACTGAAAGAATTTTTCAAATCGGACCAGTAGTTCCTGAGATTAGCGCGTTCAAACAAACAAACTAACTAACTAACTCTACCGCTTTATAATTTTAATGTATAATATTGGTACTTATAGATATATTATTATTATTTATCAGTCATTAAGAGTCCGTATACGAAATTTTGCCGATTTCGCTCATTTAACAGACGTGATTTAACTGTTAAAATACAGTATTTCTATAAGTTTTAATGCACAACATGTAAGATCATTTCAATTATAATATAGTGTTGGAGCTAGATTTTTTATTTTTTTTTAAGTATCTTTAAATAATCCAACTCAAACCCGCGACAGTTTTGTGATTTTTGCTGTAAAAGGTTTAGAATATCACCTTTTTATGGATTGTATTGACGTCTTAACGGCATGAAAAAAATACAATGTACTGTTGAGAAAGTCGTCTATAAAGTGTTGGAATTACTTTTTACCACTTCAATATAAAAAACCCTTTAAAAACAGAAAACCTCTATCTGCCCGCTAGCTTGGCGATCGTCCTTTTTCACCTGGCATGTGAAAGACGGGCGTGAGTGTGAAGAGAGCAGTAGAAAAGAGAGGACGGGCTCTTAAGTCACCTTTGAGTTTTATATAATATTATTAGCGCGTTCAAACAAACAAACAAAATCTTCCGCTTTATAATATTAGTATAGAGTATAGACTATAAGATATAAGACTCAAAGGTGACTGACTGACTGATTGACATAGTGATCTATCAACGCACAGCCCAAACCACTGGACGGATCGGGCTGAAATTTGGCATGCAGATTTCAGGTAGATGTTATGACGTAGGCACAGTATTACAATATTTCTAGGCATCCGCTAAGAAAGGATTTTGATATATTCCAACCCCAAGGGGCTAAAATAGGGGATGAAAGTTTGTATATAATAATACTTCTTAACGCGAGCGAAGCCGCGGGCAAAAGCTCGTAATATATAAAATTAGCGCGTTTGCTTTAACATTTAAATCTTATGCATATTTTTACTAGGAAAAATTACTAAATTTAAAAAAATTACAGTTTCATGTCAAATTGTATATTCAGACAATCGAAATAAGTCAATATAATATGTCCAACGCCATCTTGTGGTGACTAGAAAAAACAGAGTATAATAAAAATAAAAATGTGCACGTTACAATTTACCAATAAAGCTTCGAAACGTGATAAATATATGTATTATTTATCGCAACTCATTCATCATTTTTTAATTTTCCAAAAAATGCCCAATTTTCTCAATATTTGTAATTATTGTTATTATTTTTATTCTGTATTTACTGATTTGACTGCCTCACCAATGAAATTACTAGCTTGCAATAAGTAATAACTGTGCTTTACAATCTTGCTTGACTAGTTATAGCTGATAGATTTAATGTCGCAGTCAAAGTGTGAATCCGACCATTTAAGAAAATGTCTGGTTGATAAATTAAGGGTGGGTTGCAGCAGAGGCGTGGTTAAAGTTAAAGTTATGGTTATAGTTAAATATCCTTTAACTTTAACCTTAACTTTGACTGGAGAAATTCACAGATGTCTGTTGCGTTTATTTTCTTATTCAAGCTACAGGTAACGGGATTGACCGTATAAAAAAAAATTATTATCCGTAAAAATCGTCAGGAAAAATATGACACTGTAAAACATAGTAAATTTTCACGAATTAGATACCTATACGTATGAGCGGTTAACTTTAACCAAAGATTTGACAGTTTGCAATATAGTTATAGTTAAAGTAAGTTGGTGCAACCCACCCTAAGGTTCAGTCCTACGAGTCACTCCTACGGATTCACTCCCACGGGCTCTCCCACGGACTCTCCACTACGGGTTTTAGGCAGATAAACTTAATATCATTTATATATAGACAGCATATGCATGAAGTGGTCTAGTAAACACTAGATTACTCTGCCACTTCATGCATATAATAATTATGCTGTCTTTAAAATGAAATCAAAGTAAAAAAAACTCTAAAGTGACTATTTCTTTACTTTATTGTCTTTCTTGTGTAAGTGATTTAGTAAAATTCTTATGAATAATGCCTCTAGTCCACCGACGCTGCGAACTGCGAAATATCTGCGAAACCAATGCGAAACAGGAATAGAGCGAGATGCAATATAACGCATTGTCGTGTGGCGGGTGAGACAGTAAATCGGTTCGCCGCTGCTTCGCAGTTCGCAGCGACGGTGGACTAGATGTGTAAGGGCCTCGCCACACCGGAATGGCAGCGCGCGGCGCGGCGAGCACTTTTACTGTCAACTGTCATATGACAGTAACGAAGATAAAGTTTAAAATCATATGATTTTAAATTTTATCTTCGTTATTGTAATGCATAGTATCGCTTGCAAAGTCTAGCGGCTGCCCGTGGCCGCCGGCAGCCGCGATGTCTCAAGCGATACTAATTAGTAATTACTAAGTATTACAATTTAAAATAATAATAAATTTTCACACACACACATACACACACACACACACACACACACACACACACACACACACACACATACGCACACATAATCATTATAAAAAGCTAAGTTAATACAATCTAGTGTTAAATGTAGTACAATGTTTGATATTTATAACTTTTAAGTATTGCAAACTTACTGTTAATAATAATTAAGTTATTAGTTAGCTAAGAGTACTAGAGAGGGGGAGCCTAGTTTGGGTAGCCTAGTTTGGGCTCCTGTCTCCCACACTGCAAGTATTTAATTAATGTGCATGTCATATATATTTTTTTAATTTTGTTTTACTTACTCAATGTACTTGTTGTGGGAGAAATAAACTTAGTTTATTATTATTATTATTATAATGAAGATAAAGTTTAAAATCACATGACACTGAAAGTGCTCGTCGCGCCGCGCCGCGCACTGCCATTCCGGTGAGGCGCGGCCCTAAATGTCTTAAAACCTATAGAGCAGGGGTCGGCAAGTCATTTTAGGTGGGGTCCGGATACTGTGGGGAAATTTTAACGAGGTCCAGAAAAAAACACACTTGTCCTAAATGTAGCCTAAAATATAATTTTAATTAATAATGTATACGTATACCTTATCTATGTATTGATACTTGGTATAAAATACATTACAATACTTTCGCGGTCCGAGATTCGACCTTTCGCTGCCGCCTGTTGCCTACCGCTGCTATAGAGTAAGTTCGCTAGTTTGATGGCCCGCCTCGCTCAAGCGCTCTCGCGTGGTTTTCTCACGCTGAGTCTGGACAGCACATCGTATTTTCTTCTAAATGTCGTTTAGGGCGTGTCCCTGACACCACTCAAGCCCTTTCACCTCAAATACTTTGCGTTATTCAGAGACTTTCAGCGCCACAATTATTTTTACTAGCTTTCACATGTAACTTGTAAGCGGTTTGCTTTATTTTTAACCGACTTCAAAAAAAGGAGGTTATCAATTCGACGCGTATGTATGTAATATTTCCAGAACTGCCCAGTTTTTTTTAACCGACTTCAAAAAAAGGAGGTTATCAATTCGACGCGTATGTGTGTAATATTTCCAGAACTGCCCATTTTTTGTATTATATGTAATCTATGAGAGCTTCTGAATAAATGTGCCAAATTTCAAAAGTGTATGTATGTATGTATGTACGTATGTATGTTTTTATGTTTGTGCATGCATATCTCCGGAACCACAAGTCCTATTTTAGTGATTCTTTTTTATTGTACTAGGTATTTCTCAACTTAGGGAATACTTCAAGTTTCATCAAAATCGGTTCAGTAGTTTTTGAGATAGGGAATTTTAATTCTTAATTACGTACAAAAATTTGAAGTCGGTCTTATCTTTTTAAAATTCAATAATGTACATAGATGACGCCCGCAACTCCGTCGCGTCAAAGTCGCGTCGAAAAGTTTTTCGGGCGGAAACCGCTAATATTTCGAGAAAAAATTGCTTTATCCTTTCTCTCGAAGTATCTTCACACCAGTTTATAACTTCCTAAATTCTTTCAAAAATAGGACTTTAGATATTTTTTCTCTCATTTTGTACTTACTAAGTACATAAATATTGATGTTACTAGCAAAACCAGTGTTTCACAGGTAGAGATTTTGAGTTTTGGCATGTCACATATTTCGTATAGGTAAACAATTAAGTAGGTAGATAAAATATGTACATTTTCGACGAACGACCGTATATTTTTTCGTACGAGAATACCGAACTTTTTCGCGGCAGTTTCAAGAAACATGGCCGCCGTCGGTCGATGCAAATCACTGAAAAGTAAAAACTGAATAACTCATAACCGACGCTGGGAGTTATTGTGTTGTGTTTTTATTCAGATTCTCCAGACAACGGCTCCAATGTTTTTACCCTGGGTCCGAGAACTGGACGCTCCTCACGCAAAAACGAAGCTATAACGCCAAAGGTAAAAACGCGGCGTACGTATTAAATGCGTCTCTTTAATTTTCTTGAAGAAAGCGCGGGAGGAAACGGCGTAATGAGTGTTGCCAGACGCAAAAACTGTGTATAACGACAACGTCGCCCATTTATTGAGTTCTTGTTGATGTAAAAAGTGCATGATGTTTTAAATGTACGTAGCGGCAAATCGGGCGTATGGAATGTTAAATGTTTTCATAATGTTGATATTAAAATGCTAAATTACCACTTAAGGCGGGCATAAGCCCCAATTTGTTATTCCGTGACTCCCGGTTTACCTAGTTCCAATATAATAACGAAATGTAAAAAATATGAGATATAAAGCACAATATTTAAAAGAATTTCAACCATAAACATTTTTATAAAACGTAATACTTTGGCTGTAATTAATTTACAAACTCACCTCCGACAAAAATCTAATTCATCGAAATATAAGTATTAACTAGGATAATTATACATTTTATTTGAATAAATTGTTAGTAAGTCTATATTTAAATATCTTTAACCGAACAATTTTGTTTCTTAATATTTGTTTCCAAAGATATTTAAAAAAAAACATGAAAAATAGAGAAGATCCGCCCCTAGTAACTACAGTTTTATGCTAAGCTAAAATGAATCTTATTGCGATGCGCATACGCTCGGTCTTTGGTTGTGTGCAAGGTTATCGTTTTGGATTGAGATTGATCCCTACCTTAATAAAGGTTATTATCGGGCCCAGCTCCGGCCGTGTAAATAAGGAATAACGTGGGAACCGTACATTTTCCCGCAAAAAGTCACAATAAATCAAGAAAGTAATAGGAAGTAGGAAGTATAGGAACGTCATATCATACAAAACTCTATTATGAGTTTTTTATTTATTTATCAGAATGCAATATATTGGGCCGATCAAATCACTGGCCTAGTTTCATAATTACCTAGTAACTACAGTCTACAACCTTTCATGAAATAGATGAACACAAGTTTTTCAGAAATCAGAACTGACTGGGCTAACGATAATGAATTACTTCTTCATTAAAATATTGAAAAAAAAAAAAATTTGTTCGAAAAAATATGTACACTCCTCTTAAATCGGAAGTATGATTCCACGGACCCACGTCACGTAATATTACATTATGACAGATACACACACGAGTCACGACGTAGGTAATTACTAATTATAGGTCTACCAAAATAATTAATATTAAAATAAAGAGAACATAAATTGACTCTAGCAATACCAGCATGGAATAAACATTTTCATCCTTTTTCATTCCTTTAGCGGTTTATTTTGTGTGTGAAACATGAAAATATAAAAATTTATCCAATGATCAAGGATATTTTTTGATTTGCTGTCAAAAATTGCCATCAGATTCTGGTAGACCTATACTTAAGGCTGCTCTTTCGAAAAAAGCGTGCAGATGAAACAACTTTTCATCGGCATTAACAGAGAAATTATATCTGAAAAAAATAATTAGTAATCTATATGATATGATACGTAATTTGGTTTTGCCATATTTTTTCTATCGGTATCACATAATAAAAAAAAAACAAAATCACCTCCATATCCTTGAATGAAACCACTTTACTCCTTCATTATTTATCAAAAGAATATATAAAAATCGGTTGTCTGTAAAGTCGGTTTACTGACGACAGTTGAACGTGACAGCGTATGACGTCACGTTCAACTATCCTTAACCCCTTAACCGTCGCGTCGCTTCCGAATCTCTATAAATAGAAACAAACTTTTTCGAATGTAACCTAAAGTTATTTCGATGTATTTATTATTTATTTATTTATTTATTATTGTTATTTGATATTTACGTCATCGCTCTAGTGGCGCAGGTGGACGATACTAATAACTCCAACCGAAGTCGTAGGTTCGATCCTCACCGGGGCCGTATAAAAATTTCTGAATAGCGAGAAGTTTTTCACGAGATTACTCATTACTAGAATATTGATTCAACTCCGAATCTAAGACGAACAAAAAATATAAGCATCGCTCACTCAAGTAGGACTTAGGAGAGAGACGGATGTCGAACGCTGCCGAACGCAAAGGCCGATTGTGCTTCCTTGTCGCTCGTTCCGCGCTCTCGCTTGCACTTCAAGCCTTATATGGAACGCCTCAGAGCGAGGTAACGCCGCATGAACTGTCATGTTTTTCGGGCGCGCACCCCATATCGAATTATAAGACGTTATCACCTCAAAAAATATCTACTGCTTTGCAATACATATGTTAATAATTTGTTTTTTTTTACTTTTTTGAAATATGTATTATATTAAGCCTTAAAAAGGTTTTTTCTTCTATTTCGCCCTATCATGGACGCGGCGAGCGTCGTAACCGCCACCGTACAAGGCGCGCTGTTATGAATGTTATTTTAATGTCATTTACGTCAATATTCGCACTGATAGACAATCGACCTGCTAATTTAGGGAGAGAGGGCCCTTAACTTATTTTTTTAGAAAAATGAAAATGCTTAGCGACCGAGCATCACAGAGATTTAAAAGATGGTACATAATAATATATGTCGTTAGATAGGTATTTTCTGTTGGACCATTTACCTATTTATCCACAAAACTATTTAAATAAATCCAATTAGATACAAGCATTGATTACAAGTACTTACTACATATTATCTTCTTTCTTATATATAAAAATGGATATTCCAATGTGTTAGTCGCGCTAAAACTCGAAAACGGCTGAACGGATTTGGCTGATTTTAGTGTTAAAATATTCGTAGAAGTCCAGGGAAGGTTTTAAAGTGGCACGAAGTTCACCGGGACAGCTAGTTTCAAAACATAAAAATGGATTTTTAAATGTGTTAGTCGCGCTAAAACTCGCAAACGGCTGAACGGATTGGTATATGATATTGAATGTACCGTAACTTCTTGGTGGAAATTCATGTTTCGCAGTAATAACATACACTTTTCATGCACTTATTACACAGGGAACAATTACAGGGAAAAATTCAAAATTACCTGCACTACACCTGATGATGATTTTATCGAAACCGGTCGTGTGAAACAAAATTGTAATAAAATAAATTAATAAAAGTGGAAAAAGTGCATGAAAAGTGTATGTTATTACTGTGAACGGATTGGGCTGGTTTTAATCTTAAAATATTCGTAGAAGTCCAGGAAAGGTTTTAAAGTGACACGAAGTTCACCGGGACAGCTAGTTTTAAATATTTTTAGTGTATGCATATATTATTTATGATTATGTAACAGCTAACCTACAGACATAATAACTCGATGATAGTGTACTACTTAACCAAGCCAACTAGACCAGGGGTTCCTAAATTGTGCGCCGCGGCGCCCTGGTACGCCGTGGAAAGGCAAGAGAGGCGCCGCGCCGTGAGTCGATCCTCCATCATTATCCATAACCACAAATATAATAAAATTAAATTATAATATGAATTTTGCAAAGCAGGCAGAACATTAAATATTTATTATTATTTAAGTACCTACCTGCTTTACCTAATTATAATCATTAAAAGTATTACAAAAAGATACATAAATAATCAATGTATGTGCTTTTTAGGGTTCCGTACCCAAAGGGTAAAACGGGGCCCTGTTACTGAGACTTCGATGTCTGTCCGTCTGTCTGTCTCCAAGCTGTATCTCAAAAACGGCTATAGCTAGACTTCTAAAATTTTTACAGATTGTGTATTTCTGTTGCCGCTACAATGACAAATACTAAAAACAAAATTAATAATTAAGGGGGGCTCCCATACAATACAAAAAACGTGATTTTTTGGCCTTTTTTGCTTGGTTTCAATAATGGTAACTCATGAAATTTACACAAAATCCTTGATGGTATGTGTTCTTTAATAATTAATAATAATATTAAAATAAAATAAAAATTGAGGGGGCTCCCATACAAAAAACACGATTTTTTGCCTATTTTTGCTCTTTATCGGTACGGAACCCTTCGTGCGCGAGCCCGACTCGCACTTGGCCGATTATTGTAATAGCTAGGTGGACTAGGGCGCCGTGACAAAATATTGACTTGTAAGTGCGCCGCAGGCTGAAAAATATTGGGAATCCCTGAACTAGACGAATGTCAAAGCTTGCTCTCTCGCACTTACGCACGTCGCTAGCAATGCATAAGTGCGAGAGAGCATGATTTGACAGTCGTCTATTTGGCTTGGTCGAGTAGTAGGTATATTTTCTTTATAATGATGGTAATAGTGCGTTTCATCGAATAGTTCCTTTGCCGTCATGTTGGCATTCCTGTCTGTCAATAATGTAAACAAGGTTGACATGCTCTGCGAGTTTTCATAAATGATAACTCGACTGTCAGATCAGAAGAAGTGTTTTATTCATGAAACTTACGGCTATACAGACTAGAAAGAGACGATACATATGTACACAATAGAGACAAAACATAAATAAAACGATAGCGGTGAAAATTGAGACGAAACATGTGTAACGTGTGTGGTGTGAGACTGTATACTTATTGTATGTACTATGTCACCACAATGCTTTCATTCTACCATTAAAATGGCGTGTCAAACTTATTAATAATTACATTACTTTTATCTTATCAACATCAATTCAGTTACCTTTTAAATTAAAATATTATTAATAATAAATCAATCACTACTAACATAATAAATTAAAAAAATTAAAGCAAATAATTCGTCAAATAAAAATAAAAAATAATTAAAACAAAATATAAAATCTATCAAATATTAATAAATCAATTCTTCTAAAATATAATAAAACCTTATAATACTTTTTTAAGTGATAATACTATATTTTTATTAGTGATAATACTTCTGTTTTTAAACTTTAATGTTGAAGCAGCAGCTCTGAAAAAAAATTGTTTTGTGATTTGTATGGACAAGCATCCCAGCGCCGCGCCGTAAAGTTTCCCATACGAAAGTGAAAAAAAAACTCTTTTAGTGCTGCTACTTTCAGCAGCGAACTCTATACAGGGGACACACCCTAAAGTATTATCACGTTTTGTTATATCCTGTATGGAATAAATACAAAATATAATTTTTTACAATAATTATAGGTCTACCAGGATCTGATGGTAAAAGTGGGGAAAGAAATTGACTAGCAATACCGGGGTAATTGGAATAAAACTTTTTTTTGCATAAAACGGCTGATTTTGTGTGTGGAACATGCAAATATAAAAATTTATCTAATGATCAAGGATATTTAAAAAAAATTACCAATTAAATTTGCCATTAGATCCTGGTAGACCTATAACATACAACTGAGATAATCAATTTATACACAGACTACTAAGGGATACTACGTATCAGACTGCCACCTAGCGGACAAAAGTTTCAACTTTAAAGCGCCATATTGGAAACCAACCATACATGACATTTTATTTTTTTAGTGTGTGACAAGATCTTTACGGCAAAGGAATTTAGGTATAACAGCCAAAGAGTAATTTTTTTAAAAGAAGAAGGGGAAGTTTTTCTTTTTAGCTCCCTATCTATATTTTAATTTTACTATTTTACCTACACTCAAAGTGCAAAATGTAACTTATTATTTATTATGTTACATCTTGCACTTTGAGTGTAGAAGAAATGTAATTTGATGTTAAAGAAATGTATAACATGTATTATTACATTTGTTTAACATCAAATTAGTCTGTTTTTACTTTTTTGTCTCTTTAAAAGTTTTTAAGGGTCACCAGATATAGGTACAATAATTTCAAGTTGGCCGACTATCGTAAATTGCGTAGTTTCATAATTTAATTGGACAACTTTTTAATTTGTAGGTAATCGAAAAGTTTAGTTGTGCAATTTAGTTGGATACTATGCGATTTAGTTGGCCAACTTGAAATTTTAAGTCTGCGGTCACTCTAAAAATAACTTATGTAGATAGCAAAATCAACGACAGTCAATGAGTGTTATTATAATATTATTGTTGTATGTACTATCAGAGAAGTTGATTCCTATGCAGATGGGGGACCTACGTAGTTGGTCGCATTAGGTACGCCAAACTCAGCCGACAGATCACAATTAATATTGAATTGACATACATAATCGACCAAATGACGTTGGTCTCTCAACTGCATAGGAATCAATTTCCTCGATGGTACATAAACTGTTTATTGTTTATGATAAACACCCTGAAGTATTGTTACCTACCTACTCATTTATGTTACACTTTCTACATAAACTAAGTACATGGATCGCTTTTTAAAATCACTAAGTAAATAAAACGACTGACATATTTTCACTTATTAAATGATCTATTTTTTAATTTTTTCACATATTTATCATATGCTTTATTTTGTATCTTTGGTAACTGTCTATTTTTCAGTCGTATTATGTCTGTGCCCTTTAAAATTTTATTAATAATATTGCACCAATTCACAATCGAAAATCTAATTGTTAAAACAACAAATAGGTTCAGCAGTGTATCTTTGTGATCGGTACAAGTAAAGAAAACAAATGAATATTTGGAATCGATTATATTTTTTATTTTTACAGAAATATTGTCTTCTTCAGGGCGGTTTTCCAAATATTCATTTGTTTCCTTAACAACTGTACCGAAACACCTAACTGCACCTTCTGATGGGTAGTTCAAACTATGCTTCATTTTGTTATATTCTCTTTGACTTATCCAAGTATGTATCGCATTTGGCTTTTGGCTAGTCAAGCAATTTTTGTAATTAGTGCAATTGATTTTAGACTTTTCAAAAATTTTTTGAACTACCCATCCAGCAGTGTAGGCCTGTGAGTGTACATTAATACGTTCCCGCCGGGCCTGTTCTATAATTTTTTCGACACTTGTTTCTGCTGACCTCGAAAGATCGGTCCAACACTATTTTTTATTTCTTCATTAAACAGTGATTGTAAATTTACAACTTGGTCGGCCGGATCATCTTCACAATTGAATGAGTCTTGGTGGAATTTTATTATTCTAGTTATTAAAAGAGATTTAAATGTACAATTAAAGCTGTGGCAGGTAGGGTTATTGCTTCTATAATTATAAGCTCTCACTTGCCCAAAAAAATTTTCTATGGGATCAGAGTTAAAGTATCTCGGCCTCATTATTTTTATACTCTGATCCCTTAAATTCTGCCACAACCTTATGTAACTGTTAAGAGTTATTATAAAATTATTTAAAGATGGCACAGACTTCACCTTTCCTGAAGCATCGACGAATTTAATTTTTTCTAATTTTAATATAGCTTCTCTCCAAAAATCGAGATGGGGCGATTTCGAAGTAACGGCAGACCGCAAAAATTTGCCTTTGCTATTTTTTGAATATGTGCTTGACCTATTGACACTGTCGAATAGCTGGTCGAAGAATAAAACAGTTTCTGCAGTATTCTTTAACGTCTCACTGACCGGTGTACCATTTGCGTAGTGTGCTGCAAAAAAGAAGCATTTGTTTATGATTCTAGTAAAACTATTTTATGAGAACGAAGATCTAAGTTTGGGCATGGGAAGATGGAAAAAAATAAATTAGATATCATTAATTAAAATTGACATAGTAATTATTAAGTACTTCATTGCTCCATTGCTGCATCGTCCAAACTGCAAATTTGGACGATATATTCGAATGTCCGGTACATTCGACTGACTCGCATTGTCTGACTCGCAGACATAATCACATAAGCATAATATTATATTGGCCTTTCTTCACAGTTCACACATAACAGTATCTTGTTATAAAATTGATAATAATCAATGTTACATGAAAATATTTTAATACTTACAAAATTGTGCTGTATACAATAAAGCAGCAGCAACAGTGGAGCTCAAAACTTTAACACAATTTTTCACCTACAAACAAAAAAGTATTATTAGGACTAGTAAAATTTTCTTTCAAATCCAAATAGATATTTTAATATTATAATATATAACTCACCTTCATTTTCTTAATTTTTTCGGGAACGACATGTTCGTCTGTTAATTTGTGTAAAAGCCTAGCTTCTGTATGATTGCAGTCGGTCTTGTAGACATCTACAATGTCATTCCATTTTGAAAGTTTTCCATCAAAAATAATGTTTTTATTTAAGAAATTATTTCTCAATCCTTTTATTAGATGGCATGGATCGTGAATAATGCTCAATTTGGCTCCACTTATTTGCACAGTCCCATCTGGAAATAAAAAAGCAAGAAATATTATAATATACTAGCTGTCCCGGCAAACGTTTTTTTGCCATATTATAAAGTATATCGCCTGTATTATTTTATTGAAGTGACTAAATAAGTATGTCACCATGGCAATGTCCATCGCTATCATGGTCGTCGTTTTTCTCGAGTTGTAATAATTTACTATTATTTATTTAACAAATGCACTTATCAATATAATAAGTACGGAGTAGCCGATTCTCAGACCTGCTGAATATGCATATAAAATTTGGCAAAAATCAGTAAAGCCGTTTCGGAGGAGTTCGTGGATAGACTAACATTGTGACACGAGAATTTTATATATAAGATTTAAGAAATTTGTGAAAAGTGCCTAATTCTATAAAATATGTAACAAATATCCCACAAAACACACCTGGCTCCTCATTGGAAATCAGCTGATCACGTCGTGTATCCTGCTTAAGGCTTCTTAGGGCTGATTGAAAGGCTGCACATATGCGACTACATATTAAGGCTATAGGTTTTAAGCCACATTTGACAACAGCACTCACAACATCTTTTAAAATATTTTTCAAATCGATGCCTGAGGTGGCTCCTTGGCAGTAATAAAAGGCAAGTGGTTGCTGCCATTTAAACACTGCTCCTCTTAGCATAAAAACTCAAAATCAACAACCCATTTAATGTTATAAGGCACATAAATATTATAATTTTTAAAGGGATTAGATCATTTTCTTTTGTAAGAAGTAAATTAATCCTTCAGGCCCCGCGCGAGCACCGGTGATCGCGACAACAATAGAATACAATAGCAATTCCTGAAATTCCGACTGAAGTATTAACATTAGTTCTTGAACGATAGCTGTAAAAATGAATGTATAATAATTATGTTTATTTTACCTGAGTTCACCAGAGTGTTATTCACTGATAAATGGGATGTTCCAGATACACTCTCATGATTACTGGAAATTTGGGTTACTGCTTCTGCAAAAACAATTTATTCTTAAATTCTTTTTAGGAAACAAAATATACAAATACATAGATATAACTAAATTGTATTATAATACCTGTACAGTAAGTTGAAGTTACATATGGATTTTGGGAAGTTCCTGGCTTATTCCGTAAATCACTGACACCAATTGAATCTAAAAGAGACAAAAATAATTATGTTATATTAAGACTACCATATTTTGGATTATAGTCTTATTTATAAATTTATTGTTTTGTCTACTAATTATATAATATGCAATATAGTAATGAAAATATATAATTATTATAGATAACATTCATTTAAATGTTTAAATAACAAAGACTAACAAACCTCTTAAAGGTTCCCGTCTGCTATATGTGTGGTCAAAGTGTGTTTTGCATGCATAGCTGTGCTCACATATAGGATCCACATTTTCTGAAATTGTCAAAATTACAATGTTAGTAATATAAAATTAAGTGCACTTTTATACTACTAATTATATGATTTCAATAGCAAGATAACGAGTGACTTTCAAAAACATACCTACTTATTACATGATTAATAATACACATTTAATTGGATGTAGATAAGCAAAGGGAAGTATACCTTTCCCATCAAGGTCTATATTTTTGTAATAAAATATGAATATTTTGACATTGAAATGACCCTGGTTACCAAGCCCTACGTGTCAAATATCAATTAGTTTTGTGAAACAACCAGTCTTAAAAAACTGTCACAAAACTAAAATATTTAAAATATCCAAAGAGAGTGGATCCTTTTAGATAATACCATTTTCTTCTGTTATACAATGTTATACAATAAGTTCTAGAGGCGTGGTCATTAATAAAATATATAAAATGAACAATTTCTAATGTTATTGATGTTACTTTGATTTTTTGCTATAAATGAAAATAAACTTAACATAATTGAAAATAGCTTTTATAAAAATGGATGAGTACATACATTTAGCTGAATATCTCAAGAAACAAAACTAAACTAAATAAATTAAATTATTTGTATGAGTAAAATATACAATGAATACACATCTATATATCTTCTTATATATAAAAATGGATTTTCAAATGTTAGTCGTGCTAAAACTCGAAAACGGCTGAATGGATTGGGCTGATTTTAGTCTTAAAATATTCGTAGAAGTCCAGGGAAGGTTTTAAAGTGACCAGTGACACGAAGTTCACCGGGACAGCTAGTCAATATAAAAATGGATTTTCAAATGTGTTAGTAGCGCTAAAACTCGAAACTGGCTGAACACATTGGGTTGAGTTTAGCTATAAAATATTCGTAAAAGTTAAGGGAAGTGACATGATGTTCACCAGGACAGCTAGTAAACAATATACATAAACTATATACATAGACAAGTATAGTAATGAACACAGATTAAATTTTAATCTTCAATAACATTGGTGTGGTAGATTCCTTAGGTTATTTACGTCCAATTAATAAATAGTTATTATGAAAAGTTACAGAGCTCCTGAAACTGACAATGGTGCAGACAAAAGCTGGTTGTTTAAGTAAAGTTTCTACTTACCAGTGTTTCCTTGGGACGGTACTCCACTGGAAATCTCTTCTTCGGTAAACAAAGAAGGATATGCCTTGCTTAGCAGATGTGATCCCGATGAGCTAATAAATTTCTTTTCGAAGTGCAGGTGACAAACGAAAAGGTTTGTCAATTTCTTCGATGGTAAATTATTAAAATCATCACGATTCACACACTTTAACTACTTTTTGAGTCTTATCTCATTGCTGGGAAAACGGTGTAAAATAGCGTCCTGTCGCGAAGTTTTATTTACGAAACATCTTGAACAAGATGAAAAACGGACTCAAAGCGCCCTATTACAATTATTATGGCTGAGAGGCATGGTAACCCCCAGGCTCGCGGCTCGCGGCGCGCGGCTCGCGGCTTGCGGCTCTTTCCTGACACACATGCGATTAAGATCGTCGAGCCATAAGTCACCGGCTACACGGCCAATTTTTCATCAATCTGATCCATCAATCTGGTGTCAATCTGATTGACGAAATATTGATGGTTATAAAAAGTTCATATTAAAAATACGATCAATCCATCAATCCGTGGCGTACACGATCAAATTTTCGTCAATCCGTACCAGATTGATGGATCAGATTGATGAAAAATTGACCGTGTAGCCGGTGACTATGTCCGCGTACTTACTCGCGTGTCTGTCACCCCCTTTACTCATTTGACATTTCAATTTTCAATTTTCCGGCCAGTGTTGCCACCTTGGTGGTCTTTCCACCAGAACTGGAGTTTTTATGAAGCTTTTAGTGGATTTTTGGATTTTTGTGGAGTAATTTAGCGTTTTAATTTTTTTTTTAGTGGTTTTTAGCGGTTTTCTCAGTATGGAATCTGGCAATATACCTACCAGGAATTTCCTGTTCTACGCTTACTTTATGACCGAAAAATCCCTTAGCACAATCAGAATTTCATATTGTTCTATGCTTACTCTATAGCCGGGGAATCTCTATAGTCGGGACATTTTAATAGGCCACATTTGACAGTTCATCAAAATTGTACCAGGTAACCGTGTAGCGACGTACATAAAAAATAAATATTTTCGTTTTGTTGTAACTGCACAATTGATTAACTTTTTTCAATTACGATTACATATTTATTGTAAATATGACCGATACGAATTATTTAACGATTTTGTTTTACTGATTGTTAGGTCAATTTTATTTTAGAAATGTAATGTTTAATTTGAAAATTAAAAACAATATTATTTAGGAGTCATTTAGTTTATGATTCTCAGGATGTAATGTAAAGTAAATGATTACAAATTAAAATAAGACGGCTAAAATCAACAAATGTCATTATAAAACGATGAATAATTATGCTATGTTTATTAAGGTTGTTTTTGGATTTTTGTAAAACTGTTGATTAAAAGGAAGTAATACTTTATTGCAATTTCTATAAATTTTATTCAAGGGTATGTAAAATTAGAAAGTTATCCTATTGAAATTACATATTTATTTAATATTTATTGAGAGTATGTTAAGATTTTTTCTAGTGCTGTTAAAATAAAACAATGTATTAAAGAAAAGGAAGTTGCATTTGACTTCCCTCAATAGAGTTCGACGTTGATAGCAGTTGGCGGGGGTTGGCGGGAATACCTGGGTATAAAATAGAGGGTTTCAGCCCTATTTGGGCGATTCTGGTATCAACGTTGACCTCGGCAGGTTATACTGGTAAGTCACTTTTAGAATTTCTTATACTTATTTTAATTATTTGCTGTATTGATTTCTTATACTTATTACAATTATTTGCTGTATTGATGTAACGTGCTCACAGTGAGTTAGACCTAATGTTAATTACTCTTAGTTGGAGGTGATTTAATAATAATTATTAATAGATGTCTGTTAAAATAAAGTATTATAATTATTACATGATAAACAATTCTAAACAATTCTAAACTTGATAAACAAATTCTGATCTTCATAATTGCACGTCGTTACAATGTTACGTCAGCTGACCTTTTTTCTTTTTAAACTCTAGGGAAGTTACCCTAAAAATCAAAAGCGAATAAATAGTATCGATGCATTGATTACTTGTAACGAAATATCCCCATAAATTATTAACCACGTTGTAAAAAGAAACACATATTTATGTGAAATTAATGATGATAATACTACATTTAACAGTTTTTATAATTCAAGCGAATAAATGCATTTTTTTTTGGAAATTATGTACTTGTCTTATTTTGCTCCTTGAATTTGCAAAAGAAAAAGTAATAATGGGACAGGAGTTTGTTTCAAACTTATAAAATTCAAATATTTTATTTCAAGTCCGTATCGATTTATTCGTTTTGGTCGATGTTTTTACGCAGCTCACATCACTATGGAGATTAATTTGACAGATGTCAAATATGGCCTAATAAAATGCTCCGACTGTAAGCGCAGTCATTGTTAATGTTTTCTTTTAATCTTGATTCTTGACATTCTATGTGTCGAATTTGCTTCTGGCTGTTGAGATCTTGAAGTTTGATAAAGTCGTTTTTAATAGGTTCCAGTGTGTGAAGTCATTACGCTTAATACAATGCAATAATAATATCTAATATAAATATGTTCTTATAAAATTCTCGTGTCACATGTGTTTGTGACTTTGTGGGCGAACTCCTCCAAAACGGCTCAAGTCTCAACCGATTTTAATGAAATTTTTTATTACATTCGTTAGGCTTGAGAATAGGTTTTTGTCTGCTTTTGATGTTGATACTAGAAATTTATATGGGAAAATATTAAATAACATTTGCCGGGTCAGCTAGCATCCAATGAAAACTAATATTATATTGATCTAATTTTGGCACCACGTACAACATAATATTTGTTCGTTTTGTAATTTAATAATTATTTTTAAATGTGATATTTTAATGCAATAATTTAGAGTTATTTGGTGGTTTTTTTGTGGTCCAAATTTGTGAAATCTGGCGACATTTTACTTTTGACCTAGCGGCAGCGCTTTATAAAAATTCAAGGTGCAGTTTTGCAATTTGCAATTTGCAATTTGCAAATTGCAATTTTAAAAAAGTTGTAGCTAGATTTTTTAGCTACTTTTTCTAGCTACTTTTCATCTTTCGAGATTCGTAAAGTATTTACCGAGAATCGAAGGAAAGAATGTAAAAATATATCTTTTTTAGGGTAAAAACGGGACTCTATTACGGAGACATCGATGTCTGTCCGTTTGTTTGTCGGTCTTCAGGTTGTATCTCAAAAACCGCTATAGCTAGACTTCTGAAATTTTCACAGATTTTGTATTTCTGTTGCCGCTTTATCAACCAATACTAAAAATGAAATAAAGTTAATATTTAATTTCCCATATAACAGATGTAATTTTTTTGGCCTTTTTTGCTTGTAGCCAATAAAGGCACCAGGTAGGCACTTGAACTTTGCACAAAATCCTTAATTTTATTTGTACTTTCATAATAAATAATAAAATAAAAATAAAAACTTTATGGAGGGCTCCCATACAAAAAACACAATTTTTGCCTACTTTCGCTCTATAGCGGTACGGAAACCTTAGTGCGCGAGTCCGACTCGCACTTGGCCGGTAGTTTTTCCTATCTACTAACTACTCTAGTGCCAAAAACTGGAAATCTAGCAACTTTTTAGGAGCAATCTAGCCACTTGGTAGAGGTAGCAGTTGGCAAAACAGTGTCCGTTACATTTAGCTACTTCTAGCCAGGGCTTCATAACGTTATCGAATAACAGAAAAAATATCGTTACGTACCGTTATTTTCATAATGGTAGCCAGATAACGTTATTTTTTTAACGATATCTAATAAAATAACGTTATATTTACCGTTATTGTTATAACGTTATTTTTCGTTATGGCATAACAAAAAAATAACGTTATAATAATAACGGTAAATATAACGTTATTTTCTGGTATCAGGTATGCGATCGTGCACGGTGCACCAAATCTCACTCATATTTAAAATGTAATAAGCGTTCTCTGTGAAAATACAAAGAAAAAAATACACCTTAAAAGCGTGATTACGTTTAGAAAATTTTCCCGCCTGTCATCACTTTCTTGACGGACTATAACGTTATCAAAGAACATATATTTACCGTTATAAATCCTATATAACGTTATAACATTTACCGTTATTAAATACATTTATAACGTTATTTCTAGTATCGGTTAAATTTTCATAACGTTATCTATGCCTTTGAAGCAATAACGTTATTTGAAGCCCTGCTTCTAGCAACTTATTGGGGGAACGAAAACTGGCAATCTAGCAACTTTTGAATAATAATCTAGCTACTCGGCAAGGCTAGCAGTTGGCAACACTGTCAAGGTGGCAACACTGTTTCCGGCCATATTTTTTAAAGTAAAACTCCAGGTGGACGAAATTCCCGAACAAAAAAAAATTTGGGTTCCAAATTTAAACGTAGCAACTGTACCCAATCAGATAATCTGTGCAAGGTCGACTGTGATTGGCTGATAAAAAAGACCATAGAGAATATAAACTACATGAGAAAAAAGACGAAGAAGGAGTTTAAAATTCAAAGTTCGATTTTCATTTTGTGAAAATTATTTTGTAGCAACTCATACAAAAATTATAAATTAAGTGGATTAATTAATGAAAAACGAAAGGTAAGCCATTGTAAAATGTAAATGTAACCGTAAATTGATAAATTGAAGCAAAACATAACTATGTCATACCATGTTCTAATACAAAGTATGTCGCAGTATTATTTGCATATTTGTACAATAATTTACAACATAAACTATATTAATATGAAAAAGATAGATTATTATTTCATAGAAAATATTATAATGTATATCAGTATGCAGTTAATTTGGAAAATGTTAAAATGTATATATTGTTTTATTGTAATAATACTTATGGTTGATAAGTATACTTAATAATTTATGTAAACTGTATGGAAATGTAGTAAATGAAAAATGTTTCATTAATTTCAGATTTTTAGGTCCCTATACTAGTTTGCGAGTCTGCAAGCAATAGCTGGAGAAGGAAGGTATGGGATTATGAGTGGTACGGCCACCAAGGAAAAATCCTCTGATCAAGACGTGAGGTGGTATGCAGCTGGCCTGAGCCCACGCGATAGATTTCAGCTGTCGTATACAGGGTGTAACAAAACAAAGTAATGATACTTAAGTGTGTTACATGTATAAAGGTGCGCGTCTACTGGATCGGGATCGGAGCATACTGCGTAGGTATGCAGCGGACGGATTTGTTGCTTTGTATGTATGGTACTGACTACTGTGAACTGCACTTGAAGTACTGGAACGTCATTCTGCGCCTAACAAAATATATATGACGACACGACGCGCAGTCTGCACCGTACGCCCCGATTCTGACTTGGTGGACGCGCAGCTTTAATCCCCTCCCTATATAGAGTTTACTGTGTAAGCCAATCAAGTAGTTAGTAGAGTAGCATAGACAGCTATTCTATTATATTTATAAATAAAATACATAAAACTGTACTGTAATATTATAATATTGAGTAATAGAAATTAACAAAAGCTTGTGGATTAAATCTGTTTTATTGTTTAATTTATCTTATTAGCCTATTTATTTAGCTGTGTACAATAATTTTTATTGAAATAAAACATTTATTTGAGCTTATTTATTTTTTATTTTATTTTTTTTAATTTTTGGTATGTTTAGAGTGAAAGGTTTTGCACTTAAAAATTTTAACTTCAGTTTCAAATTAAAAAAATAACGGATGTTTATTTTTTTTCTCCTAAGTCCGACCTCTTGTTACGTAGTATACAGTTTACATCCTCTTTGTAAAACTCTGAAGAACTACATAAAGTTTGTGCTTGTGGTTAATCATCAATCATCATTGTACGCTGATTTTTAATTTTATTTCTAAAGTGTTTGAATTTCGTTAACACGGAAGTCCGAAATGCATAACGCGTAATTCTGTACTTACCTGGATCCATAAATGATCCACTTACTTTGTCAAGACTCGTTCGATGCGTTCGATAAGTTAATACTTATTATGTGACACGTCAGTCGTTACCAGAAATCATAATTCACTCTAAAATGAAAAAAAAAATATGGTCCAAGGTTAAAACTTGTGACTAGTTGTGACTCATGGGTCAAATTTTGTCTAGTAGGTAACATTATTTGCTTTATAGTAAGTATACAATAAAGATGAGGTGGCCTCGGTCAGGACTAAAATACTTTCTAGTCCTGACCTAGGTAATCTCATTTTTATTCATATATACCTACTTAATATGAATTGGTGTCTAATTTTATCTTTACTTTACCACTTCATCTTTCTGTGCTTGTTACCATGCAAGAAAACCGCAGAAAATTACTAAGAGAATTTCTAAGTCCTTTTTTGTGTCTTCTCAACAATCTTCCTACCTACAAGTGAGAAAGTGCAAATTAATTTCTGTAATCGTTATGATTGTAGGATTATTCAACAAATCTGTAATCATTGCTGTGATAAGTGGGCACTGATCATTGGGCCATGGAGAAAGATATGCAAACGTTATTCTCTCCAGTTGGAAATCATATCTAATAAGCCATTTGCACCATGCATCTTCCTCATAGCCATAAGATAGTCTTCTAATTCGATATGTTGATTTAAATTTTAATCTAGCTCTATTCATCTTTAAACCTCCTAACTTAGCTGTGGTCCAATAGAAGAAAATAATTATTACTAATTGTAAGAGACCAGAATATCTTACGTGAACATTGAACCATGAGGATTCAGTCCCTCAAAGAGATTCACTGCGGTGTTCGCTAAATTTGGCTTAACACCTAATTTACATTTTTTCCTTTCATGGATGCATAACGTGACCGTTTATTTTATTTGTCAGAGCGGGCCATCCACACCCCCCCCCCATATTAATTTTTTATATTTATATATTATTAAAAAAAATTGAAGTGTAGAAGTAAGCACTTGAGTAGATATTTTGTGAATATTCAAGTGCTTGTCTGTTGTATTTATTTATTTATTGTTAATGGTCTAGCAGCATTTAGCTGATATGACCATATCACACAGTGTTGTAATTCATACACTTGTTATTAATTTCTTTTGCAGGACTTATTTTCCATCAACCATTTATCTGTATCTACCATATATTATTGATATTGAGCAACATATTGCAGAATAATCACAATATTATTTGTTGTATGGGATAGGGCATTGCCATTGGCATTTTGAACATAAAAATACTTTCAAATTGTCGTTTGGTATGTTTGCAAAAGTGGGACAATTTCAGCCTCGCGGGGGACAGCAGGACAGACTGCCTGAAAACAGGACTGCCCCGCCCGAAGTGGGACGTATGGTCACCTGTGGTGCACCATATCACGTCTCATCAGATTGATTAATTTTTTCATGTGATTAGGAATTTTAGGAACAACAATACAGTAGACAATAGACATTCCTATCACTGGTTAATTTAGGTACACATGAACATTATGTAAGCCAGTCTCTACTTATTTTTATTTTTTTATTTTTATTTTATTTATTGTGAAAACCAACAGCTTATATACTTATAAAATTAACAAAGAGCGTTTTACATACAGTAAAGCCAATAACAGGTTTCCCATATATCATAATAGTGCAGTACAAACTAAAAAAAAATAAAAATAACTAAAATAACAAAAGCACATTATTACAAAGAATCACTAAAGAAGACACTGATCGAGAAGACTCAATGTGTACCTTGTAATTATTGTAGTTAATTAAATGTTAAGATTAATAGCTAGATAAAATAATAAAGTAAAATAAAATAAAATAACTCTCAGTATACTACTCATAAAAATATAGCCTTTTTATTTATATAATTTTTAATAAATATTAATTTTAACAAGCAGTAATATTCCTTTAGTCAATGTTTCAGGCTTTTTAGCGATTTTATTACTTGACTTCTAAATTTAGCTTTAGAATGAGTGAATAAGTCAATAATACTTAGGGTACATATATTGCATAATTGAAAACTAAATGTCCAGAAAATATCAGCTTTGTACTTGAGGCTACTTTGTGCTGGGTACTGAGTATATGAGTATGTAGCTTTAGGAAAATGATTTTTAATTCAAATAAAGATATAAAGACTCTTCAATGCCAGATATCTCGCTTTCGTCATTTTACCTTCCTTCGTTTCCTCCAAGAGATAAAATAATTTGTCTAACATGCTCCTCTTGTTGAGTCTTATAGACTTTTATCCAATATTTTTCTGCTAATCTTTGAACATGGTTGACTTCTTTTTTCCATTTTACTACTGTTATAGATATATGTATCGAAAATCCCCTTATTCAGATTGCGTAGAATGGTATGGTGCATTATGAGTTACAATGCAGTTTGGTGGCAAGTTGGGCAACAATTTTTCAGTTGGCCACTACAAAATTGTTGGTGACAATTTCATTATGATCATCAAATGTTGGTATGACTGCACCTTGGTAGCCTTTGGACTTTGGTAGAAAAAAAACAGCAATCTTCCTTAACGTTTATTAAGTTGAAGCGCAGAAATAATATTTAAATATTGACGGTTAATGCGCATTTTTGACGGTTAATGCGCAGAGATGTACCTAATGCCGGCGCCGGTGGAGTGCGCAGGCACAGTAAGCAATATCCCTTAACCCGGGAAGGGGAAGAGATGCGCCATGCGCGGGTTTGACATTACAGGGCGCTCGATGTTTGGATACTCGCTGTGGCAAAATTCGGGATTGGATACTTGTTTTAACACCTGTCTTACTTTTGCATTTGTCCAGTAGCTCCAGCCAGGGATAAAACCAAGCCAAGTGTATGACGAGAATCTAGCATTGACTGGGATTAGTGTGATTCATGTTTTATCTAAATATGTCACCGGTTTTTGGTCTGCAGCAGGTTCACGGTTTTCATCATACCCCTTAGATAGCGAGCCATCCATGCCACAATATCCGGTTTTTGGATCAAAACCAGTCGGGCATTCCTACATTTTTTTTTTGCATCCCAATTATTGGTCCTTTATGATGAGTCGCAATTTACAATGTAGTTATTGAAAACAAAAACAAGAATGCAACATTCTTATACTTACAAGTTTTTTTGTTTTCAGGTTTTTTACATTTACTCTTAATGTTCAAAATATCTTAGAATATATGCAACTAATTAAAAAAAAGTCTATTAAATGATCCTTTGTATTTTTAAAGCCAATAAAAAAAGCTATTTGGCATATAAATGCAAAACAAATGCTGGGACCTGGGTTAAAATCACATTGGCCTGACTATAATAATTATTATTATAATACAAAAGATTTTTTAATAGTTTGGGTCCTGCTTAGTCCTTCATCTCTTGGAAGATAATAGAAAATGGCATTGAATTTGTGGTTGTGGCATTGTATATCATCGGCTTAAGAGTGTATACCAGCTGCACATTATGAAAATAATCAGGAGAGACAAAAAGCATTCTTGAAAAGAAAAAGAAATAATTTAGGCAAATTATGCTTTTATTTATTTAACGACATCTTTTGTAAGTATAGGGAGATGGATTCCGACATTGAGGAGGCGGATACCATCAGGTACCCCGAAGTTAGATCCCTTCTTATTTTTGAAGATAACTGGCCTATTTTTTGTTGAATAATTTGAAATCAGCTCTCGTGCCAATCGCAAGCTGAATTCTCTATGTGAATGATTATTTACGACATGTACAGTATTGTAAGTGATATAGCTGTTGATTATCGACGTATCAAAAATAAAAATAAAATAATCTCATCCAAAACTTTATGCATTTCCTGTTGATCGGATAGGATGATCGAAAATGATCGACTCCGCCCATAGCAAGCGTGTAAGAAGCGATAGCTTTGGGGCAGAGGACTTCGGTCCGTGTCCCATCTTTCTGAGTCCGTTTTACTAATACTGTGTCCGTTGGATGGTGAGCTGTTGTAAGGATGGTAACATCTTTATTGTCAAGCCATTTGATCGCTGTAATGGGTTCAGCAGTTATAGCTGCAAATTGATTTTTTCTAATCTTAGATGTTTGGGTTGTGATTTTTTCAATATATTTGGAAGATCTTTCCTATTGGCTATTACCGTACCAACTGCAAAAATCTTTCTTTCATACAAAGCTTCCATCAGATTGCAACCAGTGAAAAAGTTATCAAATGCTAGCAGTGTGTTTTCGGGAAGGTTAGTAGAATTTGGCTTTCTTCAGCGCTGCACTTTCACAGTGAACTCTCTACAAAGAACACGTACACACCCTAAAGTATTATCACTTATTTCTGTTACACCCTGTATACTTTAGTTAATTGTAATAAACTTTATACTTAAAAAGACATTTTGAATTTTTATATAAAATGCGAAGCAACTTTTTCCCCAATCTAATAATTGTTTTTCTAATACACGAGTCAAAATACTTGAAACTAATACTTTATTTAAAAAAAAAACTTTATTTAAACGATTACAAATTTAGTACAAAAATTAACAATATTAATATCTTAAGTTCTTAACTAGTGAAGCTACAGTGTGAATCTAATTCTTATGCCACTTGTTGGCCTTTATATACCAGGTGGCGCGGTAGCGATGATTTCCGTGAATCCGTGTTTTCTTTCTGTCCATAATGGTCCTTTGTTGCTGCTTATGGTTTATACTGACTTATTGTTCAATAGCAGCTCTTGGTTTGCCGTCCAAGGTGTCATTATTGTTTCTGGGTGGTCCTCATATATTTTACTGTTCGGAATAATATCCTTTTTAAAACTAACTGTCCGGGTGGCGTTACTCTCCCCCCCTAAATTTGAAGTCCGGGGTTTCCAAATTCTGGATCTGAGGAATTTAAACAGAATTAATTATCAGTATTATAATTATGGTTAAGGTTGTTATCCAACTGTACTGGATTATTTGGTGTTGATTATTGAAGTCGAATGCTTCCAGATTCTTCAATTGTTTCAGCCTGTTTTCAATCTTTTTAGGATCGTAGGTAAGTTCAATCTCCGTTGCTGTTTCGATTACGGGGATTTCAATGTTTGCAATAATAATCTTGTCACTAGACTCCTTTGTTTGCAACATTTTTAAGCCTGAAACATTTAATTTACAATTCTCGCCATAGAGTATGTTGGAACCTTTTAACCATGTTATCTCTTTATGATTATTACAGTCAATGCTGACTTCCGTTGTTTTGTTAAAATACATATAAATACTTTTGGGTGATATTTCTGTGATTTCTTGTATGGGACACCTTACATGAACAGTTTTACATTTATCGCTTTCCTTTCTGTAAATTATTTCCGTTTCGCACGACTCCGCCTGTACTAATTTTCCTTTACATATGAAGTTGTCTAATTCGATGCAATCTTCGGTTTCATATATTTCTTCACTGTCGTATGCCAATGCTACTTTTCGTATTATGGGATAGGTACAGGAAGGGTTGGTTTGGATTATAGGTACAATTTTTCGAGTACTATAATATTTTGACTTAACTAGAGGTATCCTAATTATAAAATATACTGTCTGATCTATGATCCTACATGCTACTTTTATGAAGGTCTCTATATCATTTAAATTTTTAGAGATCATTAATTCTTTGGGAATATTATTTAAAGTTTCCTCTAAAATGTGTGATTGTAATATTTCATAATGAAACATATTATGTTCAGCAAAAGTAATTGCAGTAGATAGTCTTTCTGCTATGTCTTGCAACGTTTGCGCCTGCAGTAATAATGATAGAGCTACCTTCTGTTGATTTTTACTATTTAAAACGGCTCTAAACTGCTCATTTATTTCAACCTGGATTTTAGTAATATTACTGATTTGTTTATTATACTCTTCTAAAGTGTCATCTGTTACAGATATTTGCTTATTATATGCAACTCTTAAAGTTTCTAAATCCTTTTGAATTTTATCCAAGTCATCCTGGTCTAAGTTCCCAGTGATGGCCTTAATAACAGTTCCTAATCCATTAATTAATCCTCTTTTAACTCTACTTTGTATATTTAAATGTTTACAAATTTCTTCTACATGTTCTAATATTATCTCAATGCGTTGATAAATATGTTTATAATCTTCAATTTTAGATCTCGTTACAGCATAAGTTACAGAACTACGAATACTCTCTAAACTATACTTTATAGGCTTTATTTCTAACTTATAGATAATTGTCCACTGGCCTTCTATTATACGGGATGATTTTGAATCTACCAAAATTACATTTTCGTCTGGCGTTAATTTTCTGAATTTGTAGCCAGTGACGACGATGACTCTGAAACAATTTCAAGTTCTTCCAAATGATATGTCCTACCATTATTTAAAGTATATTTGTTATTAGGTTCAATGCTTACAATTGTACTGGGTGTCCCAAAAATACCGTCTCATAGTGACATGGGAGATAGATTAGCCTTATATCTCTCGGATAAAATAAAAATGACCTTAGTAAAAGTTGCTTAGTTTTCGAGATATTTGGATTTTTTTGGTTTTATTCAAAATCTCCATTTTTAGTTAGTTTTTATTTCCGCATTAGTACAAATTACTTTAATTTATTCATTTTTATTTTTTTTAAGTATCTCGAATAGTTGTTTGATGCATACAAAATAAATTTTTGTCAAATAGTAGTGTATTTTTTAAGAAAAAAATATTTTTGTGTTGCGTTTTAGCTCTCCCAAAATTTCGAACAAAATTTTGACAATCTGCCGTGAAAAAAAAATGTACTAAAGTAAACTGGAAAATTATTTTAAAAATTACTCAATTTATTGCAGATTTAGAAATGGTATAACACTTACATAAGAATTTTACAGAAACTTAGAAATTGCCATTTTTATCATTAAAGTCTGATTCAAGCCAGACTCTTATGTAGTAAAGAAGATGAAAAAGTACCAGGAATGTTCATCGCAATCTTATTATCTATCGACCTTTATTATCTTTTGTATCTGTAGACTTGTAAAACTGAATGTACTATTGCAACCCTAATTTGTTATTTCGTTCTTTCCTTCGCTGTTATGGGGCACTGTGATAATAAATAAAATTAGAAAAAAACTTTAGAACTTAGATTTATTACAGTAAATGCTCGAACTGTCGACCTCCAACACGAATGCACAATCGACATCTTCTGATAAAATTATTCTTTAATCTTCTCAAACTTATCTGAGATATTTCTTGAGCCGCTGCGGTGACTCTGTCGCGTAGTTCCCTTTCGTTGCGTATTGGTTTACCATAAACTTTGTCTTTAAGACATCCCCAATAAAAAAAATCCAGGGGATTAAGATCAGGGGATCGTGGTGGCCATAAGATTGGCCCCAGTCGCCCAATCCACCTTCTCGGGAACCTGCGGTCCAGGTGTGCTCGAACGTCTCGAGCGTAATGTGCTGGGCAGCCGTCGTTTTGAAACCACATCGTTCGTAATGATTCCAGTGGCACATCCCCGAGGAGCGTTGGCAATTGGTTTTCTAAAAATTCCAAATAGGTGTGACCATTTAATATTGGAGGCAGCTCCACTGGTCCTACTATTGTACCGTTGTAGATTCCGGTCCATAAATTTATTTTAAACATGTGTTGCGACCGATCTTCTCTATTCTCGTGTGGGTTTTCTAGCTGCCAGCTATGAATATTATGAAGGTTTAAATAACCATCTCTTCTACATTGCGACTCGTCACTCCACAGTACTTCATGAAAAAAGTCGGGATCTTCCCTATTTTTTTCCAACATTCGTTGACAAAATTGTACCCGTCTGGCATAGTCACTCGTAAGGAGAGTTTGCACTCTTTGTATGTGGTACGGATGATACCTGTTCCTTTTTAAAACGCGATGAGCAGATGATTTCGGTATTCCAGTCCGACTTTGAATCAAACGAACCGATGTTGACGGATCTTCGGTAACTTGCTGTAACACGACATCTTCGTCGGTTGTTTGCGGTCTCCCTTCACCACCTCGAGTTCCTGGGACCCTCTCTGTAGGCAGAATCCAATCGTTCAATCACATGATACGATGGCGGTGTACGCTTTGGATAACGTTCCGCGTACAATCTTGCAGCTAATCGTAAGCTTAAGGGCATAAACTGCGTTACGCGTGTGTACGCACGTGAGCACGTCGCGGGCCACGCTTTTGGTGCACGCACGTGAGCACGTTCGCGTGCTTATGCGCGGGCATCGGCGCGTGCATCCGCGTAACGCAGTTTTCTCAGTACAATTTTGACGTTGGAGGTGTACAGTCGAGTAATTATGGATAAATTAATGTTGTATTATTTATCAAGACGACGGCGACGACGAATTGCCAAAAAAAGACGCCAGCCAGTAAGCCCGTACGTTGAATCTAGGTTACTGTGCGGGGAATTCGTGGTGAAGTTTGGTATATTAAGAGAAAATGAAAGGTTTTTTTTCAAATATTTTAAAGTTTCATTACAAGTCTATGATGAATTATATTCAAAACTGGAGCCCTATTTGAAGACTAACAATCTACGATTGAAATCTACGTCAATCGTATCACCAATGGAACGATTTGCAATGACATTGCGGTAAGTAAAGACATTTCGATATTAATAATCATCTTTATTCATTTAAAAAAACAGTCATTATTTAACAAAAGTTTAGAACACTCATATTTTTTTGCCAATTTATGTAAGTCACATTACTGTTTAGCCACATCAAGCAAGAAAGAAGAAGAAGTTCTTATTGTTTCGGCAGTGACACCTGAATATGGCTTAAAATGTTTTTCTTGATGTGGTTCACTCTGTTCTTAGGACCGAAACACATAACCGCACACTTATTAATCATCATATTAATCACAGTTTCTTACATTTATTAATTATATTTTGTTATTTCTAAATTACACAGTTTTATCGTTTTCGTTTTTTTTTATCTATACCTACTTATTCACTAATTTTTTTATATACTTAATCACAACAGTCATCACAGTGTCTTGCATAAACGCTACGTTACAATTAGTTTTTGATTAATCATTTGAAATACACTAATAAAATCACAGGTTCAAGTTTAAAATAAAAAAACACAATAACAGTTAAAACAGTACAATAAGTCTATGTCTTAATTATATTAATATACCTACCTTACAAAGTATTAATTATAATGACGCATATTGATTGCAAGTTTTTACATATGAATATTTCCCTTATTAATTATTATTCCCTTCTATTACTAGATCGGGTACTAATATTATTTTAAATTCTTATTTATCATCACAATCATAATCACAGTTTACTACATAAAAGATTAAATTTAAGAAGAGGACATATGAAGGAGCAATGTTATGAGTAGGTTCAAAAAAAAGGTCCATTAAGTAAAAAAGGGGTCTATTGATACACTTTTTTATTTGACCCCAAAATAGGGTTTAAGATAAAAGTGTCCGAATCGACCCCGTTTCTTTCCTTATGAACATTACACCTCAAGGCTTGTAAACTTTTGGCGAATGCCCTTGCATATCATAATAATTGCACATGAGACCAGAAAAATATAAATATAAAATTGCGCTTTTTACTAACTTAAATAGTTCTTCATGTTCTTCTCTTTCTTTTGTTCTTAATAATTAAACAGTCTTAATCAAATCTTCAAAGTCTTTCTTGTTACCTATTTATTCATTGTTCGTATCTGATCTTACATTTAAGGATTCTAAATCATTCGTTACCGTATTTTGCGTTAATGAAAGGTCATCAATGGTAATAATCATTTCTTTTTCTATATCAATCAAAGCTTCTAATACTTTCGTACGAAATATTAATTTTTTAAAGCAACTCAATTTTTTTACAGTTGGTAATAATGACTTAAAAAAATTCAAGTCTTCGTCCATATTATCTGCAGTGTTATTCTTCACGCAATTTAACAACTCTAATTCGAAATCAGTTGGCGATTCGCACTTACGTTTCTTGGAAGATCGTGTTTCTTTGGTAACGCTGGAGCTGGTTCTAGGTACATTAATCAAATCTTCTTCAATAATCGTATTATTTTGTGAAGTTCTCGGTGACGCGTTTTGCTCTACTGACTGATTAAAATTGTCTGCCGATTCTTCTCCTTGAGTATTCGAGTTTGAATCTAAAAATGACAGCATGTCATAGTAAATGTATGTTTTATTTGCCCTGGAACCGGAGCCTGATTTAAGTTTTTTTTTAGTAGACCTCACTCTTATATAAGTGTCTCTTGCAGTTTTCCATCTTTGCTGCAGCTTTTTCACTGAAACAATAACACAGGTATTTTATTTTATTACAGATATTTAGTTAGTGGACATACCTTCGTCGATATTCATCTGGCGTATCATACAGGACTAACCACGGTCAGAAAAATAGTAACAGAAGTTTGTCAAATTATAATTGAAAGGTTAAAGGAAGAATGTATACCAAAATTTTCCCGTGCGCTATGGGAAGAGACTGAAAAAGGTTTTTTAACGCAAGCCCAGTTTCCTAACTGCATAGGTGCAATAGACGGAAAACATATACGCATTATAAGACCTCCACATAGTGGTTCCCTCTATTACAACTATAAGCATTACTATTCTATTGTACTGCTTGCAATGTGTAACGCCAACTATGAGTTTACCTATATAAACGTGGGAGTGCAGGGTAAAGAATCTGACTCCGCAATTTTCACACAAAGCCGATTGTACGAACAAATCAACAATGACTTAATAGATATTCCTCCTGCCAAAGCATTGCCCGTAATACACAATGATAAACCAACCAACATTGCTGCAACCGCAGCTTTGCCCTATATTATTGTAGGAGATGAAGCATTTGGGTTATCTAGCCATGTCATGCGGCCATATGCTCGAGCTCTCGATTTAAACTACAAAAAAAAAAAAAATTCAATTATAGGTTAACGAGAGCGCGACGTTATATTGAGTGTACATTTGGTATCATGGCTAATAAATTTCGCATACTCCATCGTCCATTGAACGTTGGAAAAGACAAAGCAATTTGTTTTCTTAAAACAATTTGTATTTTGCATAATTTTATAAGATCAAAAAGTCAAATTAATGACTTTCATGATATTGTCATTATACCAGACCATATACGTTCAGTTCGGGGGTTAATTGGAAATACCCACAGAGATTCGTATACATTACGCGATAACTTCGCAGATTATTTCGTTGCAGACGGACAGCTGTCATGGCAAGATCGCAGTATTTATTGAAGATAGTTGGCTTTTTTATAATTTATGTACATTCAATAATTGAATTTTCACGGTTTTTTACCACACATTTTTTATTAACATAGCAGGCATATTTTAATAATATACCTAATGATTTTATTTGTTAAATTCATCGGATGTAACCAAATAACTTAGATTGTTGTAAACTAAAGTTGAGAGATGTCAAAGAAAAACCTACAAAACTACAAAACGCACGCTTATTTTACAAAGTTACTGGCCCAATTCTAAAACCAATATAATAAATATTTTAGTTGATAATTGTTTTATTTATTTACCTACCGATCCACTGTTTCTGCCCTAAAATGATTTTGAACCCTAAATACACCGATAGTGTAAAGTAGTGTGAAGCTCGCAGTCGTGAACATACTGGTTGTCTCGTGACGCGCAAAATGGCGGCGACCGCGTGGCCGAAAGCAAGAACTTTGGAATCTATCGAGCAATATAAAACCATACCAATATTATGGGACATTGTTCACACGAATTTCACAATGTTCAGAAATACGCAGTATCTCTGCACTAGTTTTGAATATAAGCATGATTTTATATTTACGTAGGTAAATTATTGTAAATATTCCCAGTTTTAATTTTATAGTTGGATTAATTGTTGAAAACATTTAATTGACACAAATAAAATTGAAATAACTAATTATATATAACTAATTGCATAGATTATTAAAAATAAAAATTTGGCGCAAAGAATAGTTTACCTAACCTACGTTATTATAAAATAAATAAAGAGTGTAGGTACTTACCTTGTATGTTTTTTTCTGCTTCACTCCAGTCATCATAATTTTCAAACAGTACTTTACAAATGTCTAGCCATGCTTTTGATTTAGCGTCCCGGTCTTTAAATATTTCGCTTGATTGGTCCCATATGGCAGGACGACACTGAACTTCAACAATTACCCTTTCTGTATCAAAATTTGTCATTTTTTGTTATGGGCCGGGCACGCGCGTGCGGTCGGTTCGAGATAGCGCTGTCAACTGAACAAGCACGCGCGTGCACCCGCTAGCGGGCTTCGCGCGTGGACCCGTCCAACGTGATGCGTGATCACGTCGCGTGCATGCGTGCCCCATTGCACGGAAGTATCACGCGACGGGCTCACGAGCGTGTGCACGCGCATGGGCACGCGCGGGTCGTTTTTGTATGGACACGCGAGAGGCACGCTTAACGCAGTTTATGCCCTAAAGTTACTACGCCTCGATTAGAAACACGCCTGGTTTCCCCATAAATTAAGTACATGTCGGCGTACTCACGATGAGTAAATTGAGTAGCAGCACCTCGTGGATTTTCCATTCTTAGCACAGTAAAACCAGCCAGTTGTCTGTAAGAGCGCAAACCGTCGTTGTTGTCACCAAATCAGTTCAACAATAGTCCAAATCGAAAGCAAATCAGAGTCCAAAAATAACGCCTAGTAATAAAAAAAATGAGAGAAACGAGAGCAGTACAAAATAGCACGTGTATCGCACAAAACGGAAGAGAACGTACTAAAGTCCACGAGATCGTTCGTGGAACACGGTGTTGTAAAATGTGGGAAGAGAGTAGCGCATATTGCGCGCTCCCTTGCACTTATTAGGCCTTTAACAAACATTACCGTTGATCATTGACAGCTATCTCACTCAGTTTTTAACCTAAGAACAGGATCACAAACGCCGAACACAAAGGACAACATGTGGCCTTTTCATTGTGTTTGAATATTGAATATTCACTTCATAGTTGAGCCCGGCTTGAATTAGACTTTAATGATAAAAATGGCAATTTCTAAGTTTCTGTAAAATTCTTATGTAAGTGTTATACCATTTCTAAATCTGCAATAAATTGAGTAATTTTTAAAATAATTTTCCAGTTTACTTTAGTACATTTTTTTTTCACGGCAGATTGTCAAAATTTTGTTCGAAATTTTGGGAGAGCTAAAACGCAACACAAAAATATTTTTTTCTTAAAAAATACACTACTATTTGACAAAAATTTATTTTGTATGCATCAAACAACTATTCGAGATACTTAAAAAAAATAAAAATGAATAAATTAAAGGAATTTGTACTAATGCGGAAATAAAAACTAACTAAAAATGGAGATTTTGAATAAAACCAAAAAAATCCAAATATCTCGAAAACTAAGCAACTTTTACTAAGGTCATTTTTATTTTATCCGAGAGATATAAGGCTAATCTATCTCCCATGTCACTATGAGACGGTATTTTTGGGACACCCAGTATATGGACCCAAAAATCTCGACTTTGTCTTATGTCGATCCGCCATACTATTCTTTAAATATGCTACGTCTCCTATTTTATAAGTTTTAGCGTTTCTTATATCTTTATTTATTCTATTGTTTCTATTTTATTTTTGTTTAATTAATAATTCTTTAACATTTTTATTTAAATTTTTACAAAATTCTTTCTGCTGGGCAGTGTACCTTTGTATAACTACTTTCATGTTTTCAAAACTTCGCAATCTAGGCTTTCTACCAAAATGCACTTCAAATGGGGACATATTTATTGCACTATGTGTAGTATTATTGTAGGTATGTGTAATATAATTAATTTTTTGGGTATTATCCAAATCGGAATCTTTTTGTAATCTAAATAATTCCTGAATAGTACTATGAAGTCTTTCTACATCCGAATTTGATTTATGGTGTTGTGGTGATGTAGTATGATCATGTATATTATAAGTTGAAAATAATTCTTTAATTATCTCACTACAAAAGGATTGTTCTCCATCGTGAACAATTTTCTTGGGTGCACCTATTATTGCAAAAATTTCCGCTAAAGTATCGTAAACTACACTTTTCTACAGGTTTAATAATAGCATATTTCGAAAATTTATCAATTACAGTTAAATACCAATTTATTTCTAATGACATAAAGTCGATGTGCCAAATTTTCATAGGCTCATTAGGGGTTTCCGTTTCTAATGATAAAGTTACGTTAGGATGTCTATTATATTTTTCCGTTTTGCAAAGTTCGCAATTATTTACATATTTTTTAATTAATTTTCTCATTTTCTCAAAATAATATTTTTCTCTCATTTGTTTATACATACTTTCTATACCTGTGTGTCTATTATCTACTAAATGATGTTCTTTTATTAATTTTAACAGTTGTTCCTTACTATCTATTTCTATTAATGTTTTAGTATACCTAACTGGTTGAAACTTTGTATGGTCAAACTCTTTTCTATAAACTTCTGATACTTTATAATATAATTCATCGTTAGGGATGATTAATGCATAATTACCGGTGGATAAATATTCTAACATATATTCCTTTATCTTATCGTACATATTATCTGGTGATATATACAAATATAACATACCATTTTCCCTTTTTGCTTCGCTATACGGGGCTAATTCAAACACTACACGTCTTAATCGTTTGGATGGATAACTATGAATAGACGGTATGCCGGAATCATTTCCGTCCTGACATCAGTGAACTGTGTTTATTGAAGACTCGTTGTCTTGATTTACTAATGACGCATTGTCTCTGTTTGCTAACTCGCTATCGGACATCCAAGAATTTATGTTTGAGTTTAAAGGGGTATTGTTTGAAGAAAGATGTACTACATTGGGCTATAATGGATTCATTGTCTGATGTGTGGAATAGTTTGATTCTACTAAGTGCATCGGCTACATGATTTTCCTTACCTTTTACGTGCTCTATACTATAGTCATAATCTTGAAGTTTTAGTTTCCACCTTGTGAGACGCTGATTCGGCTCTTTTAATTTAGACAACCAAATTAATGCTTTGTGATCTGTTTTTAAAATGAACTTTCTTCCATATATATAAGGTCGAAATTGTGTTACCGCATATAATATTCCTAATAGTTCTTTTTCCGTTGTATTATATTTTTGCTCTGTATTACTTAGAGTTCTCGAGGAATAAGTTATTGGGTGATTGTCTTGACTTAAAACAGTACCTAATGCAACATCGGAAACATCGGTGGTAATTACAAATGTTTTATTAAAATCTGGGAAAGCTAATATTGGGGCATTCATTAATAAATGCTTACATGATTCGAATGATTCAATATATTTTTTATTATTTATATCTATCGTTGCGTCTTTCTTTGTAGCTTCTGTTAACGGTTTCACAATTTTACTTAGGTTGGGGACGAATTTTCTATAGTAACCAATTAGTCCTAAAAATCCTCTTACTTACCACGCGCTATCTCAGTTTTAAGTATGTTGTTCATCATGCGTTGGAATGTAGCGGGTGCGTTCTTTAAACCGAACGGCATTCTAAGAAATTCATAATGACCGTTAGGGGTGCTAAATGCAGTTTTTTCTATGGAGTCATCACCCATAAGAATTTGGTGATACCCAGATGTTAAGTCTAACGTAGTAAAATATTCATTACCTTGTAATTTCGAAAATAACTCCTCAATGTTTGGTAGTGGAAATTTATCAGATTTCGTAATTTCATTTAAACGTCTATAATCAATTACCATCCTATACTTTTTGATTCCTGACTGATCCATTTTTTTTTTGGTACTATATGAACAGGAGAAGACCATGGAGATTCCGAAGGTCTAATTATTTTTTCTTTTAATAGTTTATCTATTTGTTTATTTACTTCCTCTTGTTGAATTTGAGGCAACCTGAAGGGTCTTTGGTAAATGGGCTCATCATTAATTAAATTTATTTTATGTTTAATGGTGGTAGTAGCGCTATTAGTGACATCTTCTGTAAAGAGGTCCTGATACGTTTCGCAAAGGTCTTTTAGAGTAAGTTCTCTAAATATGGACTACCGTATCGTTTTTGATAAATAAAACCCAAATTTTAATAGATTGTAAGGATTTATTCTCATAAATCTATGAAGAAATTAACACAAGTTAAAAAAATAGATTCAATTTTACAAAAATAACAACATAAGTAAGAAAAAATACTGAATTTTCAAAAACAGGCACTATTGCCTCTTCTCAAAATGAGCGTATTATATGGACCACAGCATGTTTAATATGGACTATGGGTACATAATATGGACATTTCGCCTTATAAGTAAGTTTAAGTATTAGCTTATCACAAAATTAACTATTAAAGTAAATCTTTATCAGTCAAAAATCACAACTTACCAACTTATAGGCGGCATAAGTATACATATTTTACTACCTAAGTTAATTTTATACTTTGTCAAAAATAAAACTCTCATAGAAAATAAATCAAGTAAGAATAAAAACAAATAAACGGTTTACATTTAACCGTTATCAAAGGTTTCCTTAACAAAAATCAGGCTCAACTACCGTAACAAACAAATGAAAATAATACGATAAAAAAGAATCAGTCATCTCGGCAAAATTCACAAATAAATCGACCACTTTCGACACCAGCACATTCTTCATGGGCCCATTTCTCGCATGAAGGACATTGGATCCATTGCTCTCCTTGTGTATCTTCGGAAAACAGTCCGTTGCAATAAAAACATTTGCCATTATCTCTTTGGCTACGATCAGGGCTCTCATCAGTCATATCATTGATTGAAAAAGCACTCTCGTCGGATGACGTGGACTCTCTTCTAACTTTCTTCAATGCCTTTGTTTTATCATTTTTTTTTACTTTCTTTCTGTCATTTTCTTTTGTTTTCTTTGGTATAGTTTTCTTTCTTTTTGAGGCACACTTGTCATTCATTCTTTCCTTTCCTTTCAACTCCCTCAAAGCATTCTTTTTATTCTTTAGCGCTTCTGCTTCATTTTTCCTTTTTACTGATGTTGTCAAATCAAGTTTGTAGGGCGATGAAGTCAATATTGTTGATTTAGAAACTTTTCTCCCTTTGTTACTAGTTTTTTTGTGTAAGCTTGGTATTGGACAAATTTGTTTTGGAGACAAATAAGCTGTGGATGTGGAAGGTCTATCTTGATAAGGTTTTTCTGGCTCACTTGTTTTTTGGGATTGCAATTCAAGATCTAAATCTGTATCTTGTCTAAATGAATGAGGAATTAGAGATGAATGAGGATTGGGAGAAACATCTATTTCTTGGGATGAATTAATTTGTCTATATTTTGAAGAAGCTTCTAATGCCAATTTGGCTAAAGTTTGGACTTCGTTGGCGTGGAGTTTGTGTGTAAGTAACGATGGCGATTCACATATGGTCCTATCTGAATCACCATCATCACTGTTATGAGCGGTTATGACTGGCGGCGATTGGACGATGTCTTGCGTTTGCTGAATAGGGTCTACCTGTTCAAGTTGATTGTTCCCTGACTGCTCACAATCTATGAAGTCATGGTCTTGGAAAACATTTCTATCAATTGGACAAATCCCAGTTGCACGAAAACCATTAATTGCTAGTTCAGCACGCTGAGCTTTTATATAGGCACGCCCAAATAGCTCCGCAATGTCCCAATGCTGAGCATTTTGTCCTTTGTTACGCACAAATTGCCGGATTTCTTCAGTGAAGTATTTCTTTAATGGCCCCATGAATGTACGATCGAGTGGCTGAATCTTATGGCTAGAATGTGGAGGTAATGATAATAATTGAACATGATTCTCTCGTGCCACGTCAATGAGTTCAATATTTCTTGTATGACTTGCATGTCCATCTAATATCAAAAGTACAGGAGAAGTGTCAGAAGGTTTTACGTGCTGTAGAAAATGCTTAAACCACTGAGTGAAAAGATCAGTTTGAATCCAACCCGATGGGTGACATGCGTGTATTGAGCCAGGAGGAGCTCCTTTCATTAAAAGTGGACTATCCCGCTTACGGGGGAAAATCATCATTGGTGGAACATATGAGCCGCTAGCGTTCATACACAGTACACAAGTTACTGTAGACCCTCTTTCGCCTGATGTTGCTGCCTTTATTTGCCGCTTTCCCTTCTCGGCAAGTATTTCAGGCATTTTTGCGGGCACCACTGTAATACCGGTCTCATCAACATTGTATATATTGTTTGGAGTATATTTGTATTTGTCCATAGCTTCTTCTAATAATTCAAAAAATCTGTTGACACTTTCTCTGTTAAAGCCCTTCAATCTTGCAATGGATGTGCCAGTGGGTTGGCGAAAAGAGAGGTTAGGGTAGCGCTTTAAGAACAATCTCAGCCATGTTTTACCAGCAGACTGCTTTTCTTGAGAAAAGGTATGACACAAGTTATTTTTCTCGGCCAATTGATAAGCCAATGACATAATATCACGTCTAGTTAATCCAAACCCTGCTTCCTCCATTCGAAGAACATATTCAGCTAGATCATTTTCTAAATCTGTGGGAAGTGTTGTTTTTCTACCAAGTTTTATATTCGTCAAATCATGTAAGGGCATATTTTGTTTTTGGCATATACGAATGAGTGTGGTTTTTGGCACGCCGAAAGATTTTGACGCTTTTAAATATCCCATTCTTTTTTCTTTAATAGCTAATATTGCCATAGTCATAGAATCTTTATTCCATTTTTGTCTATTGCCTTGTCCACTTGTCGAGGCCATTTCCTAAAACAAAAATACAGGTATCATAAAATGGACTACATAATTACAATATGGACCACTGGTCCATTTATGAAATCCCTGTTGGAGTCCATATTGAAAACTGATGCTACTTTTAGGTTATAATGTTTTCAGAAAATATTTACGTTAGCTACAGTTATTACTCTTAGGGACAATAACTGCTAATACAATAACATTTTCAAAAAAATAATCCTCACAATACAATTAATATCAATATAACAGCAATCATCTTACAAAACTTACCGAAAAATTGTATCAAATCACGCTGAAAACAAAAATGGCTGCCACCGACACAGCCGCACTCGGAGACTCGCTGCGAATGACTAGTGGCGCCACGCGACGAAAGTGCGTTGTTTGTTGCTATATTCACTTCGCTAGTAGTTATACGAAGTGAAATATTTCCATAGTCCACATTGTGTGACTAGTCCATATTTAGGGAAATTACTCTACATTTAATGAAGCTTCGTCATCGTTAGTCATGTGACACATTAATATTTCCTGATCAGGCAAAATTAATTTTCTTTCTTTTAAATCTATTTTTGCACTAATTTGTTCAATCATATCCGTTCCCATTAATATATCATATTTATTACTAAAGTTAAATATATAAAATTTCATTGGATCTGTACCCTGTCCAAAATATTTGGTCCAATAAGGCGTTTCTATTAAACCATCGTGATGTGTAATACCATGTGATGTTCTTACTGAAAATTTCTCGGGGCTAAAATATTTCTGAAAGTGTTGCGATGCTTTTTGTGTTATAAATGATCTTTGGCTACCTGTGTCAATTAAAATTTTTAATTTAGGGCAATCTATTTCAAAGTACGGTAGATACGACCTTACAAAATTAAACTCTATGATTCTTTTTCTGGGTCTTGGGGATTCTGAAAATTTTGAGCATTTTCCTCGGTATTTAAAAATTCATTGTTACAGTACTCATCATATTCATGGGGATATTCAAAGTACGGATCCTGATTAGATTCAGTATCTTCCTGATGGTGGAATACCTCTTCCGCTACCATATTTCTACCTAGTGGTATTTGTCCGGGACGAATATTGTTTGAGGTGCGCATCGACACGTCCTTTGTTGTATTCATATTACGCCTTTGCACATTCCTATTGAAACTCTGGTTGTTATTCCTAAAATACTCATGTTGTGGTTTGGAAAAAACATTGTTTGGGTTAGCCTGCCAAGGGCGATGACTGTGATATTGATTTTGTGGTCTCGGTAACTGCTGGTTTAATGACCTAGGCGTGGGTGGATATGTGTGTTTTGAGTGCTGCGGGTAATTATGTGTATAGGTTGGCCTGATAGGGTTAATTATTTTAGGTGTAGGCAAAATGTTTGAAAATTTTTGTTTAATATTATCGAACCTTCCTTCTGCTTCTAACTGTAATATTTTTGTTATTGTTTCGTTAAAATCACAATTTGACACATAAATTTGATCATGATACGGTAAACTATTACGTAAAACATTTTGGGCCACATATATTTGATATATGGCTGCATTATAGCTTCGATTACTACTTCATTATCATAATGATCTCCTAACTTACTTTTAATAAAAAATAATTTTTGTTTTATCTCAAAAATAAAATGTTTAAAATTTCCCTTACGTTTTAAATTAGTTAACTCAATTAACAATGTGTTAAACTCCCTATTATCTCCACATTCATTTTTTAACGTTCTCTCTAATTCGTCGAACTAAACGAATGGTCTACCATTGATAATATGAGGGATGCTCTACCCTGTATTTTACCTAGGAGTAACATCACATTCTCCGGTTTGTCGCCTACATGGTCAATCCATTTTTTGGCTGTGTTTATGAATATATACAACGTTGATGCGTCGCCGTTGTTGGAGCTGCTGGATTAACGTTGAAACATTTGTTTGATAAATATATTATTCGTAAATCAGTATATCCTAATATGTCAAAGAGAACGCACGTTGGTCAAGAGGCCTATGCTAAAATTCAGAAAGAATTATCAAAAGCGTGGAAGGAACATAAAAGATTACATGGATCATCGTCAGGTACCTGGAATGATTTCATTCGAAGCGAAGCCGCCAAGGAAATAAGACGTCAGTACGAGTAGGGAATTATTGGGCATTCTGTCCCACTTCCGTTCGCTCGCGAACTGCGCTCCGCGCCTCGCTCATTTCGGTGGGACAGAATACCCAATAATTCCTTTTCGTTAATGCTCTGCGAGCGAACGGAGGTGGGACAGAATGCCCAATAGCTCCTGTTCGTTTATGCATCAACTGATGCACCTCCGTTCGCTCGCGAACTGCGCACCGCGCCTCGCTCACTTCGGTGGGACAGGATGCCCAATAACTCCTGTTCGTTTATGCATCAACTGATGGTAAATGAAATGACATGCTCATGACATGTACCTCTGTTCGCTCGCGCCCTCGCTCTCTTCGGTGTGTCAGAATGCCCAATAACTCCTGTTCGTTCATGCATCAAGTGATCAAAAATCGCTTCTCATCGATGATTGGATGGTTGAAATATCTAGCGAGCTATTATAGAAACAATGAATTTCGTATGTTTGAAGTTATCTGTTTATATGAGTCAACACACTGCATGATTATCATTTTGTCATAATCCACTAATCACAGTGGTCGATTGGATTAAACAGCTATGAAATTTCTGAAACAAAAAGAATCACTTCAATTAGAATGTGTCTGTCCTGCAGTTAAAAATGAAGTTAAGCGGCATGGAAATTTACTACCAAATACCATTCGCAGTATTGTTTGTGGTCCCTCAAACTGTGGGAAAACAAACTTAGTAATCAGTTTGTTACTACACCCGAATGGTCCACGATTCAGAAACCTTTATGTGTATTCAAAGTCTTTGTATCAACCTAAATACGTCTTTTTAGAAAAAGTATTGGAAAAAGTTGTGGATACATCGTATCACAAGTATAATCATAACAGTGAAATTTTAAGTCCACAAGAAGCCTTACCTAATTCTATCATCATATTTGACGATGTTGCATGCGAAAATCAAAATAATATACGTGATTATTTTGCTATGGGTCGTCACAAAAATATTGATTGCTTTTATCTTAACCAAACTTATACTAAAATACCCAAACAACTAGTAAGAGATAATGCCAATCTCATCATATTGTTTAAACAAGACGAGATTAATCTAAGACACATCTACGATGAACATGTAGGGTCTGATATGACGTGGTCGCAATTCCGTGAAATGTGTTCAACTGTGTGGAGTAAACCGTACAGTTATGTGGTAATCAATAAGGATTGTGAACGAAATAATGGTTGTTACAGAATGAAATTTGATACATTTATAATAGTGGATTAATTTATTCTATAAAGCATATACATACCCCACTACCTAGTAGTATAACTTGAGACATCAATCAGAGTAGAATTCTTAACATGGAGCGGAATCTTAAGGAACAAATTGTGAAATCAGCGTCTGCAGTGAAAAGAAAGGTAGAAATGATAAAAAATACTAAACACACAAATGACATGGCACTGGAGACGATATTTCAACCGATCGTCAGTCCGCTAAAATTATTAGCAAGCAAAACTGAAAAAAAAACGTCATGAAGAAGACGAAGAAGAATCTTCAAATGGTTCACATGAAAAATTTAAAGAATCTGAGACGGATCTTGATGATGAAGAAAATACAGATAATGACGACTTTCATTCTAAAACACCTGACAAAACGCTTACTACATCACCTTCTGAGGATTATGATATCCATGAGAACTCATTTAAATCTATTCAATCATCACCGAGTATCGCAAACGATTCTTTGTCTTGGTCTGTATCGTCTGAAGCGCTGAAAGAAGATATACCATATGGAGCAAGAAGTGAACGAGGAAAACTTTGGCTAGGCAAAACCCGTTTATACGATGATGGAAAAGTTCTGAAAATTAGAAGCCGCTCTTTAAAAAAAACTTCTGGTCTGGCAGAATTGTTGTACAAAAAAAAAACCTAATTTAGATATTATTACAGAGGAAGACTTACAAAATTATAAATTGCTACTCATCGACACTAATGCACATAAACGTAACTGGAAACGATCGAACCAAATAAATGGTAATAAAGGGTTCAAATATACTCATGTGATAAAGCCACTATTTATATTCGCTAGAAATAATACCAGTAGCGTAGAAAGTCTTCAGTGAGGTGGAGGAATCGACATTTTGAAAGAAGTTAAGAAAGACACTGATTTAGTTTACTGGGATGATCCTAATGAGTTAGTTGAGAGACTGAAAATATTATGTGCATCTCGGGCAGCTGGTAATACGGGATTAGATAATGAAGTTAATGCCATACTTGAAGAAATGAAAGAAGCTGGTATCATTAAAAAAATGAAATATATAAGGCTGCCATCAGGAAAATTTAGCAGTACTATTACACTACAGAACCTAGCAAGACGGCAATGAATATAGACAAATTTGGTCATCACGTTCATAAGCGTTTACGTTTTTCTGAATTTTCTGAAATTCTTAGCGATACATTGGTAAGGTCCGATACAGGGGAATTCGATTTAAAGTCATCGAAATTAAAAGGGGTGCAAATTCCAGAAAAAGACGACGAGGCTGTGAATAAAGAATACGTAGATAAAAGTGTCCAAGCCCTTAAAAATGAAATGATGAAAATCCAAAGTAATGTCAGAAACTATCTCCATAGTTTAGAAAAAATTACTGCTACAAATTTTAGTAAAATGTACTACACAAAACAAGAAATCGATAACATGATTGCAGCAAAATCTGTTCAGAATGAGTAAACAAGATATAGTGAATGAACTACACAGAGGAGCGAGACGAAACTTCGTTCGTCGGCATACGGTAATTAAAGGTCTGGATGATTTATGGCAAGCTGACCTAGTGGACTTACAAAAATATTCGTTGATTAATAAAGGATTTAAATATGTTCTCATAGTGATTGATGTTTTATCAAAATACGTGTGGGTTAGACCGTTAAAATCAAAATCTAAAAAATTTGTATCAAGTGCTATGTGCAGTATATTATCAGAATCCACACGAAAACCTAAAAACTTACAAACAGATCTAGGTAAAGAGTTTTATAACGACTCTTTTAAGCATTTAATGAAAACTTATAACATAAATCATTATTCCACATGTTCTGTAAAAAAAGCTTCTATCGTCGAACGAGTAATAAGAACTATAAAATCACGTCTTTACAAATTATTTAGTTTATGCGGAAAATATGAATGGTATAAAAATAATTTAAAGTCCGTTGTGCACAATTATAACAATACTGTGCATCGCATTACAAAACATAAACCAATAGACGTTAACAGTTCAAATCAAAATACAGTTCGATTGAATATTATCAAAAGCCAACAGCCAAAAAAAGTACGCAAAGAAGTATAAGTAAATACAAAGGAGATTTTTATAAAGGCTACACCCCTAATTGGTCAACGGAAATATTTCGCATCATAAAAGTCAGCGAAACTAGTCCTCAAACGTATCAATTACAAGATAAACATAAACAAAACATTGTTGGTTGTTTTTATGGAAAAGAATTACAAAAAACTAAATTTCCTGATATTTATCTTATTGAAAAAGTTCTAAAGAAAAGAGGCAACAAACTTTTTGTGAAGTGGTTAGGATTGGGTGCCGAAGAAAACAGTTGGATAGATAAAAGTGAATTAGTTATTTAGATATATAAAGCACATAATCAGTGCTATATCACAATACATACTTATCAATGAAGGAAGGTAGTGGTGTAATCAATAACTTGATAGACCATTTACCGTTTGAGTTGCATTTACCTGGATATCAATTTTGCGGTCCTGGGACGAAACTTCAAAAACGAATACTACAAGGCGATCGAGGAGTTAACAAATTGGATGAAGCTTGCATGCATCACGATATTGCTTATATAAATAAAGATCCTAGTGCTCGACGTAAAGCTGATTTAGAACTTTTGAGTATGGCAAAGAAGAGGTTGAAATCAAAAGATGCTGGTAAGGGAGAAAAGATTGCCTCGTGGATAGTAAAAAATGCTATGAAAACAAAAATCAGAGCTGGAAGTGGTATTAAATCGTTTAAGAAAGGTATTAAAAAAATACATGCCCATTTAAAAAAACTTAAATCCAAGGATCATCACTCTGCTATAAAATATGCGTATGCAGCTGCGAAAAAACTGTTCAGCAAAAAGAAAGGAATATGTTTACCACGTATAATTCCACTTCCAAAATGTGGTGGACTTTTACCGCTTATTCCTATTTTTGCGGGATTGTCGGCGTTAGGTTCATTAGCAGGAGGTGCAGCAGGTATAGCCAAAGCCGTAAACGATTCTAAAGCGGCACAAAAGAGTCTCCAAGAATCTGAAAGACACAACAGAATGATGGAAGCGGTCGCTCTTGGAAAAGGATTATATATTAAACCTCATAAAAAAGGAGCAGGGTTATATTTGAACCCATCAAAAAACTAATTAGACGGCTGCCCAGGCGTGCGCTCACGAATTTAGACATATTGGAGTATGCTGGTGATATTCCATACTTTCGTGGTGTTTACATGAGAGATAAGTTGCCTTTAAAACCTAGAAAAATAGAATGTGGAATTGTAAATTTAGATAGTAACGTGAATCCTGGCACACATTGGGTAGCCTATGTAAAACAAAACAGCTACGTAGAATACTATGATAGCTTTGGTAATTTAAAATCACCATTAGAATTGATGAAATATATGAATAATTTGCTCATAAACTATAATTATAACAGACATCAAGCATTTGGAACAACAAACTGTGGTCATCTATGTATTAAATTTTTAAAAAAATATTGGAAGAAACATTTAAATAATATTAAAAATAAATAAACGTGTCAGTATCAAAATGTCTTTCACTGTATCTATAACCGGGAGCGGAGCCTCTTTGACGACAAACTATTCTCCGACGTTGGAACTTCTTGGAGACTATGAATGTGGTCTTTTGTACTGTTCAACTTTCAACTCTATACCTAATATTGATGGACGAAACAACAAGTTTTATTACGGTGACAATGAAATTATCGAAATTCCTGAAGGGTCCTACGAGCTTCAAGATATTTGTGATTATTTGAAAACTAACATAAAAAATACACTGCTTAAACTAAGATGCAATAATAACACATTGAAAACAAATATATTTTGTTCTAAAGACGTTCATTTTAATAAAGATGATTCAATTGGGAACATACTAGGCTTTGGAATGGAAACAATAAAAGCTAATATAAGCACTGATTCACAGTATCCTGTAAGCATTCTATCAACAACTATCGTGAGGATTGAATGTGATGTAGTTAGTGGTTCATTTGTGAACGGAAAAGCAAGCCATATTATTTACGAATTTGTACCTAATGTACCTCCTGGTTATCGAATAATAGAAATACCAAAAAATTTAATTTATATTAATATTTAATTTAATATTTAATTAATATTTAATTTATAATTTAATCCCCTGGAATATGGGACGGGCCCTTGTTTGGGACGCTACCTGTGTCGACACACTCGCCTCGTCCCATGTTCAGGGCACCTCGAGCTGTGCGGGCGCAGCCGCCAACCAAGCAGAGAACCTCAAGCGGCGCAAATATGAGAACCTCAGCGGAGATCTCATATTTGAACCGTTTGGGGTAGAAACCCTAGGTGCATGGGGTCCGGGGGCACATAAGGTTTTTAGAGAAATATCTAAGAGGCTTATTGAAGCCACCCGAGACCCCAGAGCCGGGAGCTACCTGGCACAGCGGATAGCAATTGCAATCCAACGTGGCAATGCTGTCAGCTTGCTGGGCACTCTGCCAGATGGGGACGACATGGGGAAGTTTTTCTTTTTATAATTTTATATTCTAAGTTTATATTCTAAGTTTATATTTTAAGTTTGTATATGTTTGTATATTTTATTTTAGTTTGTATTTTTAGTAATTATTTCCTCACCTATTTGATTTTTGTGTTTAAGTTTTAAATAAATTCAATTTATTTTCCAGTCAATCAAAATTCTATTAGTTCCATCAATATAAGACTGTTAGACGCTGATAACAAAGAAATAAATTTACGAGGTGAAGAGGTACAATTGTATTTACATTTTAGAAAAAATGATAAATTTCCATAAAACCCCTGCCATATCAAATGTCCAAGTCAGTCCTAAAAGATCTTCTCACAAAGACACACGACAGCAGTTAAAAAAGAAGCTTACTAAAAGCAATAAAGAATACCTCAAGCTAATTGGTTTAATAAAATGAATATTTTAAACATATCTCAACAAACCTCATACGACAACAGCATCGAAAGTTTTGAGTATCATTCATACAGACCGTACGTAACAAGTTTCAACAAGAATGATGAAATACGAATCCCCATCAATCAACAAGACTTATATGTGCTGCCTTCGCTCAGCAGTTTGTATATCGAAGGCAAAGTAATTGTCCACGACAGCACAACTAAAGAAAAGGTTTCAAATGTACATTTCGTTAATAATCCAGCGTTATTTCTATTTCCAGACATAAGATATGAATTAAATGGAGTAGAAATAGATAAAATAAAAAACGCAGGTGTAACTACGACCATAAAGTCTTATCTGTCCTTAAATGAAAACGAATCAAAATATGCTCGAGTTTGGGGGTGGTCGCCAGAAGGTATAAATAATACAAGTGGTGGAGAATTTTCTGTATCCATTCCTTTAAACAAGATTTTAGGATTTGCGGAAGATTATGAAAAAATTATCATTAACTGCAAACATGAGTTAGTGTTGCTTAGATGTAACACTAACCTTAATGCAATCAAGTTGAAAACAGGAGAAGTTTTGGAAGATATTGTTATAAGTAAAATTATCTGGAGAGTACCTCATATTAAAGTATCTGATCGCGAAAGAATAAATTTACTAAAACAATTAGAAAAAGATCGAGCTATTTTAATAATAATAATAATAATAATAATCATTTATTCACTTGATGTGGTTTTACAGAGATGGTTTATAGTTTATCATTGGTACATGCACATCATACCATTAACATAGGTGTGTGAATATTGTCACCGTAATAGTTATTTTGTCGAATACGAGTTACAATTGTTACTGTCAAGACTTTTTTACTTTAAATTAGGTATGTCAAAAAATAATTTAATTAATAAATCCAAATAGCAAATTAAGCAATTCATTGTCAATAACATAATATGATAAAATAATAATAATAAAAATGTAATTATAAAATACCTACTTAAAAATAAATAATCACATAATATTAATATATTAAATTTAGATTAAAATTTAAAAAATCCAATAAATAGTATGACAAAATAAAAATTAGTAATACTTAATTATTGTGAATTTAAAAAGTCTCTAACAGAGTAATAACATTTGTCCATCAAATATTCCTTTAAACGTTTTTTGAATTGTCCGATATGTAATAGTTTTATTTGCTCTGGTATTTTATTGAATATTTGAATTGCCATGCAGAATATACTTTTGTGCATTAATTCGGTATTGGCCTTAACACTTCTTAATCTATTATTGTGTCTACGATTCCGTGGAATAGAAGCAAAGGTCTCAAATAATTCAGGATTATTTTTAACAAAAACCGCAGTTTCGTAAATATATAAGGATGGAACTGTAAGGATTTTAAATTTTTTAAGCCATGGTAAGCAACTATCTGTCGTTTTCAATTTAAACATGGATCTGATGCACCGCTTTTGCGCTTTAAATACTAAATCACGTTGTACGGAGTTGCCCCAGTATATAATTCCGTAACGTAGATGTGACTCGGCCAAACCGTGATACGCTGTAATCAAAGCATCTGCGTTTATAATTGATGAAAGCCGAGACAGTGCGTACGCGGATTTGCTAATTTTTTTACATAAATTATCTATTTGTGTTTTCCAATTAATTTTACTGTCAATAATTAAGCCTAAGAATTTTGTATTAGTCACTTCTGTAATGTCAATATTATTATAATTTATTTTTAATGTCAAAGGAGATAATTTTTGGCAGAATTGTATTATATTAGTTTTATTTAAATTAATTTTTAAATTATTGTTAGCCATCCATTCTATTATTAATTTTAATGTCATATTTATATCATATTCATATTCATTTCTATCATTACATTCTATTATAACAGTGCTATCATCCGCAAAAAGGGACATCTTTTTCTTAATAGTAAATGGCAAATCATTAATGTAGATAATAAATAATAAAGGACCCAACACACTACCTTGCGGTACGCCATACCTAACTGATCGTTTCTTGGAAAATATTTTTTCTTCAGTCTTTGTATTTCTGTTCAAGTATTTAATTTCAGTAAATTGTGATCGGTTACTTAAATAAGATTTGATTAATTTTAATACATTTCCTCTAATACCATATGCATTTAATTTCTTTAACAGTATCTCATGGTCTACATAGTCGAAAGCTTGAGTCATGTCACAAAAAATTGCAGAAACGGGTATTTTTTTATCTACTTTACTCACTATAGTGTTCAAAAAATCATAAATTGCCCTATTAATTGTTTTATTTTTTCGAAACCCTTTTTGTTCTTCAGCAAATAGATGGTAGCTTTCAAAGTACGAGTAAATCTTTTTATATATGTATTTTTCCATAATTTTAGAAAAAACAGGTAAAAGAGCAATTGGCCGATAGCATTCTACGTTTTCACGGTTATCTCTTTTAAATAATGGTTTTATGATGGCCGTCTTTAGTCTGTCTGGATAAATACCTGTAGAGATGCTTAAATTTAATATATGGCATAAGGGTTTAGCAATAATAGTTTTTACGGATTTAATTATTTTGGTTGATATGTCGTCGTATCCCATACTATTTTTAAATGGTAATTGTGAAATAATATCTATAATGTCCAAGGGGATGCAAGGTGCCATAAACATTGATTCGCTGCGTCCTTTAATATTTGCACAAATGTTCTTACCATAATCAGATATTGGATTTATTTTATCGATGAAATAATTATTAAATGTATTGGCGATTTGATCTGGGTTAATTATTTTATTTGATTTATTAATTAATTTGGTAATATAATCAGAATGTTTAATTTTATGTTTATTTATTATTTTCCACGTAGTTTTATTTATATTTTTTGTTACTTTTATTTTATAATTATTTTGAGATAGCTGTGTTAGTTTTACGATTTTTTTAAGTATTGCGCTATATCGTAGATATTTTGACTTATTTTGGCTGTTTGGGCTCAACCTGTATTTCCAAAGGAGTTTTCGTTTATTTTTACTGCATTTCTTTATGCCTTTAGATACCCACTTTGGCTTGTTTATGGTCTTTACAGATGTTAACTTTAACGGGAAGCATAAATCATAAAACAGCTTAAAATCGTCAAAAAAAGTGTTATAAGCTAAATTGACGTCATTTATTTCATATAGGCCACTAAATGACAGACTAGACATACAATTTTTAAAATTGATTATGTTTTCTTTGCTAAAATTACGCTGTTTTATTCGCCAATTTCGAAGTGGTTTTTGGTTTATTGGTACCTGTATAAGTTGTGCAGTATGATCTGATAGTGACAATTCAATAATTCTGGACTTACATTTCGTTTCAATGTTATGTATAAAGTTGTCTATACAAGTTTTTCTTTGTAATCTAGTCGGACTGTTTAATTCTAATTTAAAGTTATAGTTTAAAAGAAGGCATTCAAGATCAAATGTTACATTATTTTTTATTAAAATATTTATATTAAAATCACCAGCTATAATAACATTGTATTTATTGGATTTTTTACTTAACAATTTCAATAGTATTTCAAACTTGTCAAAAAAATCTTTTATTTTATTAGGTTTAGGCACTCTGTATACACATATAACAATAGTATTAGAGTCTACCAATTCAATGCCGCAACATTCAAAAACACCAGATTCAGAAAGTTTTAGTACTTCTGGCAGTTCTCTATAGAAAAGTCCTTTTTTTATCAAAATACACGAGCCGCCACGATTTGCGTCATCTCTGCCAAAGAATGAGGCTAATTTAAAATTTTCCAAATATAATAAACTTTCTGAACCAACCCTTATAAAATGTTCGGTAATGCAAAGTATATCTACAGAAATGTTGTTATCACAAAGTTCTTCTAGGCAAATCGTTAAATCACAAGATTTATTTAAGAGTCCTGCTATATTTTGATGCAGTATATTTATGGTATGATTACAGAAATAACCGTTCACTATCGCTATTGTTGTCAGAATTGGAATAGTCGGCAAAGTAATAGTAATCAATGTAATACTGCAAGTTATTAAAAACATTTTTCATTCCATAATTGTTAAGTACACCGTTATATTTAGAAAACATTGAGCTGTCATATGACAAGTCATAATTTGTATCAAACAATAAAGCATGGTTATGTGTGTCGACATCAAGATAGAGCAAATTACAAAAGTTTTCGATCCTCCAATTAAACATTGTTCCATATCCAAAGCATTTAAACGTTGGTGCGCAGATAATTATATTGGTATGGTTTAAAGGAAGTAACGTTACTCGTATTTGTTTTATTATTTCAAAATAATTGTTAGTTTCGACAAAATCTTCCTGTCCAATCATAATAACACAGTAATCTTCTAAAGTGTAGTTTGTTAGTTTTAACTTAAGATTTTTAATAAGATGTAGTATTCCGCCGCCTGGTGAGAGATAATGACAGATTTGTTGGTTAGGGAATGTATCTCTTGCCATAGATAAGATATTGTTCCTCTTATTGCTACTTATAAAACATATTTTATTTTGATGTTTTTGTTTAATTTCATAATTTCTTTCACTGACTTCTAATTCCACAGGATTGTTAAAAGTAGGTGTTATTGTTTCTAATTGGGCCTTATTTGGAGTACCTATTTTGCTTGTTTTACTTTTTCCTTTCGTTATCCTAAGAGGAGAGTTGAGCTTAGTAATATTATTTTTACTTGGTGAAATCACATCACTTGATAATTTTTTTGTTGCTTTTTTTAATAATTCGTATTTAAAATTTATATTGCTCACCGTCTTCTTTAATTCGGAATTTTCAATGGACAAATTATTGATCTCTTCGTGCGCCGAATTTAGTTGGGAAGTTAATTTCAATATCTCGTCTTTTAAATGTTGAATTTCGTCACAGTCGTCATTGGAAATATTAGGTAAGCTGCCGCCATCTAGTGATGAGTTTAAGGTATCATCATGAATGTAATCAACTGTCGTTTCTGTAAGTGACGTAGTGCGTTTTTTGCGTACAGTTACATTCTCGTAGGAACTCATGACTACAAATTATTCAAACTACTCAGTTGTAATAACTTTTATTTATTAAATACAAAAGAAATAGAAATCGTGCGTGGACTTGAACACAGTACTTGTCGGATCTCGGACGACACGCTGCCCACTAAGCCAACGTAGTCTCATAGAATTGTGTCGAAAGTTTTATACGTTTTCTAGCAACTGGGATTCCTCACTTGTTCAATAGTGCTATGCAATGACTTTCAATTGTCCTTCCTTTGTCTTCATTCAACATTTTTATTTTTGCAGTTATCACTTTTTTATCTCAGATTTTTTACTTTTATGCGGTAACAGTTAATAGTATGGGTGGTAATGTTTGAATTTAGTAGATTTTATTGCTATAGAATGTATTTTTACGTACTATTGTGGTACACTTTTATTATCTCACATAATTCCGGTATCTGTTGATTGTTCACTTGGATAACATTTTTCCATAGTCACTGTACACTTAGCTACTAGTTAACCTTTTTTTTTTTTTTTTTTTATGTACGATTTGTTCATACGTGATCATGTTGTTTCAACCGTCAGATGGAGGAATTGGGTGCTGGGAGTCACTTATCTAGGTCTGATCATACTTAGAATATTGGAGAATATATATAATATAAACTCCTTGATTTCATATATTATTGTTGTCGTGTGTTCGGTGGGAGGATATATGAAAGCGAGACTATTCATAACTCCGTCATATATGTATACCGTGATAATATCAGTAACCCCCATGTCAAAAGGGTTTATAATATTATCATCGAAATTCATCTCTTCTGTTGAATTAAACAATGAAGATGTAATTTGTGCATCTTCAATTTCAATTTGCATCTCGCATCCTATTTGGGGTAAATAAGATAAATTGTATATATTTGCTTCAGACATCTGCGTTGAAGGTGATACTTTGAGGCGATATAGACCTTGTATCATCATACATATGAGATTCAGGATTCTCCTTGATATTCTCATCCTCTGCAGTGCTACTAACGCCATCATGCATAAGCACATCATCGGCCAGAGGAGGGACGGCGTTATTCTTCCCAACTCTGGCTTCATTGTTTTCATATCCCTTAGAGGCTCTTCTGATAAAATCTCGAACACCTTCTGAATTAACTTCATTTTCTGGTTCTATTTTGGGAATTATGTCGACGTTTTGGATCACACTCTTTTCGGGCGTATCCTCTATTCCAAACCAAAGTTTTAAGTCAATATTCTTTTGGTCCGTAACTAGATACTCCTCGTTCGTCCAATCATTTGGATCGAACGGAGTGCCTACTATAGCATTAACTTCGTCTCTATGGTCTTCATTCGGTGGAGGTAGAGCTGTCGCTGTATCTTCTCTATACTCTTCCTCATCCTCGCTTGGCACTTTGGATTGAGCATATGCAGTATTGTAAAGTTCTATTCCTTCTCCAGGATCGTAGATTTCTTCACTGCTATTATACTCGTCTTCTTCAAGCTGTAGCAGAATGGAGTTCGATTCATTTCCATTAATAATTTTATATTGATCGGGTTCATATAGTATAGGTCTGGAAAATAATTCTCTTCTTCTAGATAGTGGTAGCGTCCTCATCTGATCGATAAGCCCTTTTGAATACATCGTTGTCTTAATATCGCCTTGACGCTTCATTGCGTAACGGATTACAAAATCATAGATTTCTCCACTACGATTGCGCTTCCAACTATTATAACTATGCATCATCGTAGTAGATATCTTGCGCTCAGCAGGTAGTATTATTAAATTTTCTGCTAATGCAGAGCAATTAACGTTCCTTTCTGAAATCGCAATTATGTCAGCTACAATGACGTCTAATAGATCGTTCTGCTCATCATCTGTGACGATCATCCTATCTCCTAACCACGCCTCGAGCGCCTTCTGTCCCGCACCATGGTCGTTCGCTCTCAACACGCGACCGTGGAGTTCTAATATATGAAGTAATGATACTACTTCTCTTCCAGTCATATTAGCTTTTATATTTTGGAGTGTATGTACCGTTATAGTGATTTCTCTTATCTTATCCGCGCTTCGAGACAAGATTAGTGAATGCGTTCCGAAATTTGTGAGAGCCAAATTCTTGAACATTCTTTTCGCACTAGCTATTGGGTTGTGGAGTGGTATGCACGGATCGATAAATGCGATTGTGGGCTTTAGATCCCCTATCGTTATATACTTACTTAAGTTGTCGTCTTTAAAATACCTGAAGTCGCAGGGTATTATGTTCATGTGTCTGATAGATTTGTAAAGGCAGTCATCACACGTATTTTCAATGAGCCACACTTGAACAATAGTCAATCCAGTGGCTAATTCCTCTTGATAGCCGGCTCTTGTTGCGTAACAAATCCAGGCGGTTGCGGTATACAACGTGCGTAGACTTATTCCATTCGTTATCCCTCGTCTGAGGCGTTCGTTTAGACAATAAATTAACCATTGACCTATGGTCGTAAAGCATGGTTTTGTCTGGCCTTGATTATGTTTTCCTCTTCTTTGATGCGCTATAACGACATCATTTTTAGTATTCATAATGGTTTCAATTAATCGTAAATTGCACATATAATCAGGGAACCATCTTCCCACTGCAGATGGTATGTTGCTTTTAGCTGCAAAGAAGCTAGTAATTATCCCGTACTCGTGGATATATCGTTGTATGCCCTCATTAGAAAACCTCGATACCGCGGATGCTAGTATAGGAATGTATCTTCGTGAACGCATAATGTGTATTTTGGCTTTGGGTATTTGATTGGCATTTATGGTACGTATAATATTTTGTCGGACACGTCCGTCCACCGTAGTCATTATCGTGGTCTCTGGTCCGTCGCATTCAATGCAGAAAGCGGCTAAACCAAAGAGACATCTGTCCGTAAATTCGTAATACGATTTGGCTCCAGTATTCGACAGCTCTAGCATTCCAGGAGGATGCAAGTTGATCATTTTACTTTCTTGTTTATCTGTCGATGGACTCTTAGATTTCGCTGGATTCCTCTCTACTCGAACGTTTTGAAATGGAAGCATGATTTTTTTCGCCGCTCCTCACGACGCACGCGAAAGTGTATTTACGCACTTGCACTTTCTGAACAATTTTTAACTATTCCAATAGCATATCGTAACTGGGATTTATACGAGTATCCATTATTACCCAAAACTCGTAAACATACTTGGTCCATTAAAACTTCATCTCAAATAGAAAAACCGCGATTTGTTGTATTAGCTTTACAAACCAACCGCAAAAACAACGGTGAATTGTCGATGGCGGAGTTTGATCACTGTCACGTACGTGATGTAAGAGTGTTTTTAAATTCGTCATACTATCCATATGAGGGATTAAACGTTAGTTTTGCAGAAGACAAATTTACTTTATTATACGAACAGTATGTCAGATTTCAACAGTCGTATCACGGACGTCGGTCAGAACCGTTGATGAGTTTGAAAGAATTCAGAGACGTTGCTCCCTTATTCGTTATCGACTGTTCGCGACAGCACGAAACGTTAAAAGGCCCAATCGACGTGAGAGTAGAAATCGAAACAGACCAAGAAATACCTGATCAGACAGCTGCATATTGTCTGATTTTAAACGACTGCATATTTGAGTATAAGCCTTTGAGTAATATCGTTAAGAAAATATCATGAATAGTAATACAATAATCGTTGACTTACAAGGATTTAAAAATAATAATAACGACTTTTTAGTAAAAGAATTATGTATAGCCACTCAACAGCATACACATACATTTTATGTTAAACCACCATACCCATTCTCAGCGCTAACCGATGATGAAAAAAAGAATGTTCGGTGGTTAGAAAGAAATAGAGGGTTTCGATGGAGCGAAGGCTATATCGATTACAGAGAATTCAGAAGAATTATTAAACCTTACTTAAAAGACCGAAATATTATCGTAAAAGGTGAAGAGAAAGTGAAATGGGTAAAAGAATTGTGTGATCATAATAATATTGTAGATATAAGTTACAAAGACATTCCGAGATTTAACATTCTGTACGATCTGTATTGTAAGGAAGAATCGTATAACTGTTTTATTCATAAGAAGTATTGTGCATTAAAAAATGTATTATGTTTAAAAAAATGGTGTTTAGAAAATAATGTGCACTTTCAATAAAAAATACCTTATATTTGTTGCTTTTTATTGAAATAATTAAATTGGAATGAAATAGAAATAAAACAAAATATATTCACATTATACATACAATTTATTTAAGCAATAATTACGTACACATTAATTTACAAAACAAACCCTAACTTATATTATTTTCATACAAATATATCTTACAATTTTATCGACTTATTCATTCTAAAGTCTATTGCGACCCTACAGCTAAAACAAATACTTAATACCAAAGTAAACTAAAACCAACTCATATAACTGTAATTACATATTTTTTTTTTGATATATTACTGACTAACTTCTCGGTTTGGTCCATGATTTCATCACCGTTTTCATTCACAACATATTGAGCGGATAACAAAAAATTATCATCGTCTATACTGTCACAATGTTGCTGGGATCCATCTAAATCAAACACTGAGATCTTTATCAGACGGAAACCTTTTTTGGGAACGCTGTTTACCACAAACGAATGAACTGGGTTATGCAGTTTACTAAGTGCACTTTTAGAAACACATTTTTTTCTTAATTTTGCTGGACGACGTTCCCGAATCTTAGCGTTCGGCTTTTGCTGAGCTTTCATTTTTAAAAACTCTTCAGTAAATCCTTCCAAAGGATCTTGAGCATACTGGAAAGTATCCCCATATTCATGTAGGTAGACATTGTCTTCGGATGTAGCAGTCAAATCTTCTACGCGTTCCATTATCTGTAAAAAAAAAAAAAAAAGAAAATATTTAACACCAAATCAGCAATCTTTGGAATTAACGATTATTTTTATGTATTTTAATGACTTAATCAATAATAAATCAACTTACCGTTGTGTAGTAGGTCCAAGACTCTATTACCAAAAATACGTAAATTATGTACACGCGAGTAACTATATAAGTTAAGGTTTGTTTTGTAAATTATGTAGACGTGAGTAACTAATTACAGTGCTTATCGACGCAAGAATGAATACTAAAACAAAGTCTTCACATTATTATAGTGATTGCAACATGTAGGTTGCATTATTATGAATAAGGACTCATGTTACAAACAGTACCGCGCGCTCATATATTCGCGTGTGGATTCAGTAATGTCGGCACTACATATAGGCGAACGCGTTGGCCGACGCGTTGGCCGGCGCGCTGGCCCAATGTATAGAACGGGCGTTCGCGCGTTGGCGGTAGGTATTTCGCCTGTTCTACACATTGAGCCAGCGCGCCGGCCAACGCGTCGGCCAACGCGTTCGCCTACATGTAGTGCCGACTTAAACTCAAGTAAAGCATGTTTCAACTTGATAAAACTTTACGTTACTTGAATTTAGCATCAGCCTGCAGGTTTGCTTGCAAAATCTATGTAGTTGTGAAATAATAAATAAAACAAATGTATTTAATAAAATGATATTTTATTTCTAAATCTACATAATATACATACTAAAATGCACAGGTTATGCGAATACGAAAGTAAATAATACAAAGAATTTCTTAATTAGGTACAGCTTATTAAATCTAGTTAAAAGTTAAATATACTAGTGTGTCCCCATGCTCTAGTTGAAATTTTATCTTTAGATATGACTCTCTTGTCATCATCACCAGACAGAGCAACTTTCTTCACAGCACATGTGTACAACTCGTGTTTTATTGACTTTAATAAAACATTTGTTTTATGAACAATGTTGCCTTCGTACAGAGTTTTTTGGTAATCAGTAACATTGAAATTGCTGACAATATTTTTCTTAATTCCTTTCGCTTTTTTGATTGTGCTATTTATGGTTTTAATACAATATAACTTTGAACGAAGGCCTACAAATTCACTTATGATTTTACCCGCCATTTCATCTTTGAACAAACCAGGAACTTTTTTATTTTGAATAGGTAAATCATATTGATTAGTATTACAAAAATTACTAGTATCAAAGTAAGGCAAAAAATGTCTTTTTATGTCATCATAAAAATCATGGGTCCGTATATGATATACAAAACTATCAGTGTCCGTGTAACACATTTGTACATTATTTTTATAAAAAGGTTTAATAACAGAGTAATGAAAGTTATACATATGACTTTTTGACAATTCTAGTACGGTAAAACCAATGTATATTGGTTTATCCAAAATTATTTGATCAGAGTTTAATTGTACCGCAACTAGATTTTCAGTAAAAATTGTGGCGCTATGGAAATTTGGACGAGCGATAAGTTTTTGTGCACATTGCCTTTTCTTAGTCACATTATTATTATCAACCCACTGATTAACTAAATGCACATTGACCCTCTTCTCATTATTTTCTAAAGTTTTTCCAAACACACTGTTATTCAAGAGTTTGAAAAAGTCTTGTTCAAATGTTGAGGAACTTTTTTGTCTCAGAGCAGTATTCAAATCAATGTATTGTTTCAAATACGTGCTTTGTCGAAAACTAATCACTCGATGAATTTTCTTTAATATTAAACCATGTTTTAAACATGTTTGCAAGTGAATGTAATGTATAACATACTTAAATTTATCATACAAATTTGGAACTAGTTTGAAAGTTTTCCCCCCGGGTGGAATGCATTTTTCAGAACAAAATGGAAAATCATTATGTAAGTTATGTAAATGTTTGGGATATTGTAAATCTACTTCTAGAATATAACCACACTCTGCATCAATCGGTATTTTGGTTATATTTAATTTGTTGATTTCTTGTTCATTGAGAAATCTGAAATCTGATAATGGTAAATACTGACGCATACTATATCCATATAAATTATTACAATCAATATAAGTGACGTAGGAAGGAGATTCTGATGGTTTGTAATTTTCTAAGTAAGGATTATTTGCTTTTGCATGTCTATGAGAGCACAGACATACTCCTCCTCTGATACCACTCTGTAACATGCGCACCATCGACAAGTCATCGATAAGTTCCAATTGTATTCCTGTTTTTAATAACATCGCATCAAAAGATAAACTGGGTGCTGTTAAGTAAAAAGCTGGGTCTAATTGATAGTGTTGCTTGCAAGTCTGTCTAAAATTTTCAAAGATATCTGCCAGTAAAAGCACATCAGTTTTTAGATATAAATCCGTATAACTACCTAAATCTTTGATTTGAAATGTTGACCAAATTAAGCACGCGTGCTGGTAATCCTCATCAGAAATATCATGATCAGTTAGGGAACTATAAAAGCATTCTTTTGGGGGTAGACTTTTTTCGTCATACCGCTTCCACGAGTTCATATATTCGTATGGATAAATGCCTTTACGAGTGAGTAACTGAAATTCATCTTCATCGGGGAAATGATTTTGTAATTTTTTAAACATTTCCGGTTTTAATGTCTCTGACAATTTGCTTAAGCTTGTTCCCAAAAACTTAAATGAATCAACGAATCGAAGTTGAAAAAACTGATTATTCGTAACTGGTACAAATTTGGTAAATGAGATGTAGTTTTCTTTTGTTTTAGGTATTATTTTAATATTACCAGGAACCTCGCCTAACGCTTTTATAAAAAGATGACAATCATAACCAGCTAAGTTATGAAAAAAAATGGGGACGAATGAAGGGCGTTTATACTGTAAATTACAAAACGGATGCGCAGCTCCGCGGTAACGACCAGTAACGTGACAATGGTCACGGACTTTGTCCGAAAAAATAAAATTTTCACAAATATGACAACGTGTGGCATTATCAAAATCAGACTTATCCGCCATAGAAAATATCATAGGGACTGGTGTACTAAGTATATCAAATATTTTTTGTACGTCTTTAAGAATCGAATCTACAAACTGCTTATCACAACCAGGTACTCGATAATTATGATACGTACCGATTGTAACTAGGGTCATCACGACAAACAATATAATAACCAAAAGCTATAGGTAAATGTTGGTGCAATGTAGTCGTATTTTTGCTAGAAGAACAGTTAGCTTCAGTATTGGTTTGTAGCATCGATTCAAAATCTGCGTAAATACAAAAAGGCATGTTTTGTTTTCGACCATAGTTTTTAAATTTAATTACTGAGCCCTTATTTGGGAGGACAGTTACAACGCCTCCACATAAATGGTTTTCAACTTCTTTAGAAGTACTGAAAAATATCAAGCACAAATCACAGAAGTACAATTTGCTGTGATGAGATGTAACTTGGCTTCTAAACAGTCTAGAAGGTTCTTTGATCAAACAATAATGAGAACAGTGGCGTGCACAAGATTTTGACACTGGTAATGCAGCGATATCGGTTCAGTAGTTTTGGTGTGAAAGCAAAACAGACAGACAAACGGACAAAAAGAGATATTTTCGCATAAATTATAATAATAGTGTGGATATAAATTAAAAACTATGTTTTCTAAACTATTAGTATAATTACGTTCTGTTATGAAGAATTAAAAAAACTCCATCTGTTGTCACACGTTGGAACTACAATGAGAGTTTATTTCATCGATGTTTTCATGGAAATATACCAATCACCATACAACATAATATTGTGCGCTAAGCTAAAATAAATAAAAACGCCATCTATTGTTACGTATTAGAAACACAATGTGAATTCATTTTCATCGATATTTCCATGGAAATTAGATGATATATTTTTGCCTCATCAAAATGTAGCCCATAGCTCTCTCAGGCTCTAGACTAACTGTGTACAAAATTTTATTACAATCGGTTCATTAGTTTTGGCGTGAAAGCGAGACAGACAGACAGAGATACTTTCGCATTTAATATTAAGTATATGTTATAAAATACTTAATAAAATAATTAATTAGTATAAATATGGATATTTTTTAACATGAAAATTTCGGGTGGGGTTACTTATATTTCCTTATTGTTTTATTGCTGGTTTAACTGTTGTAACTCAGGTACACACCAACCTTTAGACACAAATCATAATTACAATCTTTTCACTGAATGATAATTGTGAGAAGTTGTTATTTTTAATTTTTAATATACACACCTTTTTAACACAAACCTCAGTCAAATAACATTTTTAAGAAATCAAAAACGCACTTATTATAGAAAATCAGTAATAAACTGTTACATGTACAAACTTCAAAATATTATGTTGAAATGAAAAATTTTAGAAAACCACTAATATACCTATTAAAATAAGCAAACAAAAAAAATATTCTCATCACACGAAAAAGCAATGCCCAATGGCCTCCCAAAACAAAAAATTTCTGCTATGTAAACAATTATAATTTTTAATCCTTACAAAACCAAAATGCATAATATGCATACGTGAATAATTACATTTCCGTCTTAATAGACAGAAATGTAACTTTTTACTCGGATTATAGGATACGAACATAATATCCGATTATTCCCGAACGTCGCGCCGCGCCGGTGCTCGCCTGACGCCTCAGCTACTGCGGCAGTACTTCGCCTATAATATAGCATGTCTGTGTGCGTGTGCGAACTGTTCACGGACACAAAAATCTTTACGCACACATGACCGCAGAGCCTGCCGCAAGAGATCTGCTTACCTTGAGCCATGCCGTTCGCGCGTGTACCTTACCTAATGTTTAATTTCTCGCAAATTAATTGTTGCTATTTTATAAATGTAGGCGTTTTAAATGCGTTCATTTTTTCTATTATATTTTTTACTATTAATATTTAATAATTAACGTCATGAGTCATCTAAAACTAAAATATATGTGTATGGCAAGTCATGCATTAGGTAAGAACTGCATTTCTGCCTTCATGATGTGCACGCCCATGAATGAGAAGTGTTATTATTTTCTAGATACAACAAATGTATAATTTTCTCGTTGCATGTTTTATTAATGTCTGATTTATACAACGGCCCAACAATAGTTTTACTTTTTTTTAAACCATAAATTATGAACTTAATATTAGGATTATTTTTTTCAAAAATTTTAATGTCATGGAAAGTTACAGGAAAAAACATTCCATTTATATTAAATAATTCACGAAAATTAGGATATGATGAAATTCTTTCAGGGTGATTTTTAGCTGGATATAAGGCTGCCGTCACACTCCATAGAAAGCAATGCTGATCTTTATTCATAATATTTAAACACGCCTTTTTAGCCTGAATTGATTTGGGTAAACTGATAAAACTCGAACCGCTAAGTGGTTGATATTTATTGATATTAATCTCAATGTATAAATTATTTAAAAATGTCCACCCACTGTCACGATCCTCAAATTCCTCTATACTAGTTTTTAAATAACTAACTGTTTCCAAATATATTTTTTCAAAATCATAATTACCATGTAATATTTTATTTTTGGTTCCAAAAGATTTTATTTCTTGTGAATTATCGTTGAACTTCAAAAACGTCCCAAATAGTTCGAAATTAACCTTAACACATGTATGGTTAATAAGGTTTTCATCTAAAAGAGATTTTAACTTGTTACGAATTTCGAAAAAAAATATATCTACTGAAGCTAACTGAAGTTGATCAAGAGGTAATATCTTATAAGTTACAATACGATTACGAAATGCAGAGCTGACGATTTCTACACCATCACTGTATTCTATTGTCTGACAACTTTTTCTATGTAAATTACTTCGCAAATGACCTACCCATGATTTACTATGTACAGATATGTTACACGTCGAACAGAAAGGCATTTTATTCTATTAAAAAAGCCAATGCTATCAAAACAATAATACAGTAACCGATACTAATGTAAAAAAAAAATTAAAAAGATTATAAGTCTATTCTAGTATATTAAAAATAAAATTAATATCTACTATAAATTGATTAAGTTTAGTAAAATTTATTTTTTGTCACTGTAATGGACGGGCTCTGACTCCTCAAATTCGGTAAAAGCTTGTCCTAAGAAGCCTTGCAGTGCCTCCCAAGACGATGATGACTCGTCGCACTGGAGCTTCACACTTACCAGCGCCGTCTTGTAGCGCACATTAGCGGCGTGAGACACGTAGTCCGATTTTTTGTAGATCTTGAGGTCCACAAAATATTCGCCACCGGTCTTCGCAGTCCGACGAGACGTTCCCGTAGAAACTCGGCTGGAGAAGCTTGATATTATTTCCCCGCCACGAGATTTGGGTTCACTGCAACTAGCTTCCTCAGTCTGCAAGATATTGAATAAGTCCGGTCTCCTTGTTCTGTAAAATACAAAATTAACATATCATTAAAATACAATAATCGAGAAAAAATATTAGTAAGAAAACAAACAAAATAGGAATAAGTGTATTGCACTTTCACTTTTGACTGTAAACAATTAGGTGCCTAGTTTTATCAGACTTCAACAGGATACTGAACTAAGTTTTGATAAATAATAAAAACCAGCAGAAACAGGCATAGAATTTCAGCAAACTTAAAGTAGATAATAATCGAACATACCGTGTAGTGATAAATTCGTGCGGCGAGGAGTATTTTCGCTTTCGTTGAGCACTTTTGTGTGATGAGGTGCGGGTCAACTCCAGCGGAGGCGATGAGTCGTGTTGCTTTCCGGGGCCGGCCTTGCGTTTGCTGCTTGACGCCTTTGACTTCTTTTTCGGTGCTACCGACACCACTGCAGATGGGGCCTCAAACTCTGAATCGGACCTATTAAAGAAGAAATATAAATTATTTTCCCATCTTGATGAATAATAATAATTATTATTAAAATATATTTTTAATATTATTAAATTATAATTTTAATTGAAATATTTAAAAAATAAATTAAAACATAATTTTAATATATAATTAAAAAACAAAAAAAATTAAAATATATTTTTAATATTATTAAAAAACAAAAAAAAATATTAATTTTATACTCACTAACATTTTCTCGTTGAAATTGAAGACTGGAGCGAAGCCACTTGAAAAATTGTGACTTGTTCCATCGTGCATCGACTTTTATTTAGTAAAAATGTCTTTGTCATCAAAAAATGTGTAAAAGTTGTCAAGCGCGAGTTGATTAATGTAATATATGTGTGTATGTTTGTTCGTTTTAATGTTATCAATTACACCATAGCAGTCATTCAGATTGAAATCCATCATCAATGATTGATCATTGCTATGTAAAACATATAAATATAATTGTAAAAGACTTAAATGAGATAAATATAATAAACGTTTCTTAATAGATATAATTTTGCTTGATTTTAAATAAAAATTAATAATAATTAATCCGTTTTTCGTTTAATTAATGTTTAATAAAGTTTTTTATTTATTGTTATTTATTCTACATATAGTTTATTCTACATTTTTTTTATCTTTATACATCTGTGCATTTTTTTAAAGCATGTTAAATGTTGCATACTTTTATAGCGAATTTAATCTTGAACCAATACCTAATTCCCAAGAAGAGATTAAAATAAAATAAATTATTTTGTTTAAATAAGCAAGTAAATCCGAATTTTTAATGTGTATATGAATTGTGATGATATGGTAAAATATATGCAATATAAACGTTATTTTAAACTAATGATGCCTTACTTCAACTTTCGACCTTATCATTGATCAATGTAGCTGAATATGAAATAAAATTGAATAAAGAAGAACCTACATGGTGCGCTCGCTGCGGCGTTTCATTGAAATGCTTTGTAATTGTATCTCCGCCGCTGTTCATAGTAGGGGAAGCGAGTAAGCTAATTTTGTAGTTACTCGAGTGTCATGGGGCCCTAGTAGATTTCGTAGATTAAGTAATGAGGAGAAAAAAATATTAAGAGCATATCTTATGACAGTGGGGCAGTGACAAACTGCAGCTATTTAGAAGTTAAAAAAAGTAATTATATATATAAAAATTGACTTTAAAGGTAATTTATAAGGTAATTTATCATTCAATTAAAGGAAACAAACATGTAATCGTCAAGCAGGATTAAAAATATATATGAAGAAGGTTTATATAAGGAAATATGGACTTTAGTTTTTGAAAATTTCAAAGAGTCTTTATATCTTTCCCTTTACTTTAAGTCGTCATTGCTTTAAATAAAAGCTTATTTGGGGTCTACACAACGTTCTCTATTTTAATCTGACAATTTGATACTTAAAAAAATATATATTTTTAACGCCCCACTCAGATAAGCTGATTTCTATACCACGTTAACTAGAGACATGTGGGAAGCATACACAAGCTTAATCTGACGCGCTCGAGCTACTGCAGAAATCCCCTAATCGGCTCCCCTACCATAAAACGAGTGTTCGTTTTACAGTATGTATGTGAAATATTATATTCTTGTTTGTCAGCTTGCAGTTTTTTTCAGATCAGGGATGTGAACTAGAAGCGAGAACTCGATTAAAGAGATAATTTAAGAGGCGATCAGTTTTTACCCTATAAATCCAATAAATTATAAATGAATATTGTGTGTATTAAACACGATTATTTTACCTCCAATCAAATTATGAAAATTATCATCCTTTAAATTCATTTACGCACATATAATATTTATATCAACATCAATATGTCAATTATTTGTTTCAAAAATTATTTACAAGCACGGTCTATTGATGTTAATAATTTATTATTTTACTTACCTATGAATTTGACGCATGGTTTAATTTGCACGTGTGAGGTACGACCCACTTTACTCAAAATATAGATGAATATAAATGACTATTATTTCAATAATAGTCATAAATAACATGATGTATAATGGTAACAATGGTTTTGTCTTATTGTTTTGTTATTTAGCTTGAAATTCTTATGAGAAGTACATATTTCAATAATTCATGTGAGTTGAACTAATTATTATTAATAATTAATTCATGATATTGGGACAACAAATATAATATTATAACATTATTTTTGAACACGTCGATTAATCTTTAAACAGACAATAATTATTGTTGTTTCCGGTTATGATACTTTTGTTACAATAGATAGTAACAGTTAATAAATTAATATAAAAGTGTTATAATTAAATACTTGAATTATAATGATTTTCAGGATGATTGTAACTATGAATCATTGTATTTATGATATTAGATGCAAATCTTGGTAGTCAGACGTGGGGTGGAGTGATGTTGGCGGTGGGGTTGTTTTTGATATGGCAGTATTTAAGGCGGGCTGTCTGATGGAAGGGACTCACTCTCTCTGTCTTGTCGTAAGCCGTCACTCTGCCTCCTGTCAATGTGAATTGGCTCTGAGTACTTCGAACAAAGATCGTTATAAGATAAGTATTTATTTGGTTAAAACGCTTCTTGGCCTTTTGTGTAATATCAGTTCTTTCAGCTTAATAATTGGAAATGAAAAAAAGCTAAGTGAATAATAATTGTATTACGTATTTACAATACGTATAAACTACGTTTTATTTATTGGTGTTTATGATTTATACAATACTTTTATTTAGCAAGCCTAAGCTATTTCTGACATCAGAATTGGGTCTGGCCCTTACGCCGTTGGATTTTAATGCATTTTTTTCCTTCCAGCAAAAACAAAATGGATGCCGCCTGGTTAAATATATTTTTGAACCCAACAATAAGCGGATACAAAATGGATGCCAACTGGTTAACACGCATTTTCGAATCCAATGAGGCAGTTATATCAATCTAAATCTAAAAACGATGCCAAGTACCAACGAAAGAAACAAGACGGCTGAGCTAAAGTATAGTGAAAATATCGAGGTGTGGATTTTGAATTTATCTGGTGCTTCAATTTGTTGAAAAGGCAGGTAAGGCCCTGAAGGGCTCTTATTTAACGTGGTTTGAAAATAGAAAACGGAGACTAGATAACTTTTAAATCGTATCTGCAAATCTTTGTTCTGCTTTTGTTTTATAAAATTGAGAGGGAACTAAAGCTGTAATGTACCACTCTGGTTCCGTTGAATCGTACTCTGAATTTTATTTTCGTGAAACGATTTTGTTTTGTAACGGACAAGGATGTCATTAACGGAAGCTAAAGTTTATTTTAACTTCTGTACTGTGTAGTGCGGAATATGCGATATAAATCATGGTTTGACCATTTAATAATAGATCTGTCATTGGTGTTCAATAAGCTGCTTATATTCTCGTCAATTGAGAATATTCTTCACAAAAATTTATTTTTACAACTTACAAGATTTCTAAGAATATAGCCATAGACCATTTATAAAGTATTTGTATAATATAAAATATGTACTTACATATTGTATTATCCAAGAATATTTTGTTTTCTTTCCTTTCACAAATGACACAATAATTCACTAACATGAGAGAACTCACAAAGACTGGCGAGTGGAGTACTGTTTGTATGAGCTTGCGGATAGTATATTATGTAATAAATTCGGCACAGTTATTATACACTTCACAAATAATAATGTAATGAATAATTACAAGTATAAATAACTTATTTTCCAACAAGAATTAAAAAAAAAAATTACAAGTACTGAGGGTAGTTTGTAAAAATTTGCGTAAAAATAGAATGCCATAGATGTCGTACGGTATTACTATGGTATTACTAGATGTGGCATTCTTGTTGTACGATCTAATATTATTACGTTGTTGTACGTAATACTTTGGTGGTATTTGTTTTGTTTAATTTGTTTAGTTTATCAAAAGGCGTAAAAAAAAAATGTTTAGAAAACTATGGAAAATGAATATTTAAACAGGAAAGAGTAATTCATGGATTTAGTCAAAATAATTGCCGTGATGATAGGAGTAATTGAGAATCTGATAAAAACTTGTGAATAAAAAGTTTTTCTTTACTATTGTTTTGCTTGTTACTGAATAAGCCAATATTTTAATTGTCGCTGAAATTATTCATTTTAGCAGTTCTGATAAAGAGTTACTTTTACATTGAGTAAACAGGCTGATATATTTTATCTGCATTTGTTGGTGGAAAACATTAGTATTATAGACAAGGATAAAAAGAATTTATTATAATTCTGTGCTATTTTATCCAGGTACACATAATTTATTATGTAACGTATAGATTGAAGGGACATAGATAAATTTGAACAGACACAGTTAAAGGCATGATAGGTATATTGTGGTGTTTCACAATAATTGTTCACCTTAGAGGTTTTTGTTTAGAGTGTTGAAACTTGATAGATATTTTTGAATAAATGAGATTATAACTATAATATGTTTTGTATGGGTGCCACACAATGGAAGTATATTATACTGGAATAAGTGCTAATATTACACCAGGGAGCAATGTCAGAATATTAGTACTGTAATGTGTTGTGAAGGAGCTAGATCTTAGGACGAATCCTAACATTTTATGGGCCTTATAGTGTTAACAATTTTATAGTTATTTAGTGCCATGATCGCGGATTGTATTAGACAACGTTCAGACAATAGCGGATTGTATTTAGAGACCCATCTTCTAAAGTATAGTTGAATCAGTTTACCCACAAAAGTAAATGTAAAGAGAAAAAGAGACTGATAATTCCTTCTATAACTGTAATAATACAATTTTTTGCTAACAATGAACATTCTTTCTGGTTAGATCAGGTGTAGCAAGGAAACTTGAAAACCAGTATTGTCAAAAATAGAGAAAATAATTTTGAATAGAATATCCAACATAATATTATTTGTGCTTCTCTAAGGTTATGGGGAACATCTAGAACCACGCTATGGCACTTGTTTTATATATTGTGGGCTGGAGGTTGGGAAGGCCGTGAGAGCAACTCTAGTCCATATAATGTTCTTCCAATGGGTTGTTGGTGTTTAGGCGTCTCAGTGTGATCCGTGGAAGGTGTAAATGGGTAGTCCACCCGGTGGGGCGGCGCAGTAGCCATCTGCATCCCAATACTGGGTTGGTCTTCTTTTCATTTAATGGTTATAGGGTTAAGTTAGGTTTAGGTTAAATCTAACTTGAGGTTTGGGTTAGGTTTGGGTTAAGTTAGGTTAGGTTTGAGTCAGGTTAACCTAACCTGGTTTTCAGATTTTCTTCATAATGTTTATGAGATTGAGGGTTGTTGAACCCAAATTTTAATCGAATGTAGGTTCCCAAAAAAAAAAAAAGTGGTTTCCAACTTCCAGGTTTTTAGGAAATAAGACCATGGGTTTGTATTTGTATATCCATTGTAAAGAAAATATACTTTGGTGAGAAAACTGTTGTGAAGTAATTAATATGGGTACATTTAAAATTGATGTTGTTTTGCAAAGCGATATTATTATTCATCGTATTGAGAATTTACAAGTTAGATAGGAGCCATAATTGAAAAGGAGAACAACATATATATATAATTTGAATATCAGTTTTGATAAGGGCTTCAATGATTGAAAATAAGTTTTTCTGACATTATAATATGGTCGGCAAGAAGCCTTCGACAAACAAAAATTTCATTTCAGGATTGTAATTTTCAATAGGTACTAATTACAATTAATGGAGCTATAACAAATAATTGGCGATATACAAATAATCTCGCAATTATTGGGGTAAAAGATGCAAATTTTACTGTTCGAATTTAAAAAATAATTAAAGTTGTGAAAAGGAGTATGTATAGCTTGCTGGTTGTTGTAATAATCATCGTGTTAAAAGCCTTTTACAGGTCGATGAGTACAATCGACTGGTTTTACATGGGTTTTACTTTGTTTTATTATAGATTAATTACTAAAGGGATACTATCCATGGATTTGTTATGGCACAAATTTCATAATTTTCAGAAGTTATAAAACCTATTTAATTAAAAGTGAATTTTCAATAATTCTGTAAGACTGTTGAAACTCGAGAGGCACTAAACCGATTTGGCTAGTTTTAGCCTTGAAGTATTTGATGAAGGCTATGAGTAAGTTGACAAAGTATCTTGGAAAGGAAGTGATACGAATTACGAAGGTTAACCACGTTTAACTTTTTTTTATATTGGTATTAAAGTCTAGACAGAGATGGTGTTTGATAGATAAAACAAATTGATAATAATCACACAGTAATAAATACAGTATCAATAAGTTGTGGTAATGAGGCAGAATGACCGAGCTGTTTTTGTAATGTCAAGTGAAGTTATATTTTGATGAGTTATTTTAAAATTTGCATTTGGTTTAAATGAGTTGCTAATGATGGTATTCCTCAGTATTTTGACTATAATCTGTTTTGGGTGACCAATCTTTTAGGTCTGAGCTCTGGGTACATAATTTATACAATAATTTAATTTCCTTGTGAGGTGTCAACCTGGTGTAAGATTCTAACGATGGATCTATCATGACAGGTGTGACTGGCCGTGTGAGGTATGTTAATGCCGTGAAGCTGGTGTGTTGTCTGGACACTATGTAGTGGGACAAAACACGACAGTTTGTGAGAGATGTAAATGCTGTGCTGGTTAGCCTACTGTGATGATGATGAAACATGAGTTTGACAAAAATGGTACTGCCTAATCGGACTGATGAATCAATTTGGACATTACATGGCAGTAGGTAATGGGATTGATCATGACAGCCCGATGACTATTTGGACTTTGACTTTTACTTTCCAGAACTTAGATTTTTCCTTTTCAGAAAAGTTATTAAAACACTTCGAGAACGAAGTGTCTGTCAGAATGGCCGTGTGAGGTACGACCCACTTTACTCAAAATATAGATGAATATAAATGACTATTATTTCAATAATAGTCATAAATAACATGATGTATAATGGTAACAATGGTTTTGTCTTATTGTTTTGTTATTTAGCTTGAAATTCTTATGAGAAGTACATATTTCAATAATTCATGTGAGTTGAACTAATTATTATTAATAATTAATTCATGATATTGGGACAACAAATATAATATTATAACATTATTTTTGAACACGTCGATTAATCTTTAAACAGACAATAATTATTGTTGTTTCCGGTTATGATACTTTTGTTACAATAGATAGTAACAGTTAATAAATTAATATAAAAGTGTTATAATTAAATACTTGAATTATAATGATTTTCAGGATGATTGTAACTATGAATCATTGTATTTATGATATTAGATGCAAATCTTGGTAGTCAGACGTGGGGTGGAGTGATGTTGGCGGTGGGGTTGTTTTTGATATGGCAGTATTTAAGGCGGGCTGTCTGATGGAAGGGACTCACTCTCTCTGTCTTGTCGTAAGCCGTCACTCTGCCTCCTGTCAATGTGAATTGGCTCTGAGTACTTCGAACAAAGATCGTTATAAGATAAGTATTTATTTGGTTAAAACGCTTCTTGGCCTTTTGTGTAATATCAGTTCTTTCAGCTTAATAATTGGAAATGAAAAAAAGCTAAGTGAATAATAATTGTATTACGTATTTACAATACGTATAAACTACGTTTTATTTATTGGTGTTTATGATTTATACAATACTTTTATTTAGCAAGCCTAAGCTATTTCTGACACACGCACACAACACAATACAACGTTATTGGAATAAGATTCATTTTAGCTTGGTTGCGTTCTGCTTTACGCAAAATATAGTAGTTTCGCATACTATTTTTTTTGAAATATAATATTTGATCCCTTAAAATAGTAGGATACTATAATATATAGTAGGTTTGACAACCCTAGCGACTCAATCGTTCTGTTCTTATGATTTCCCGTCTTGGCTCGTTAATATGCAACGTGGTGCGCGGTGAGTATCATCGTGGTTTAGACCTACATCAAAAGTGAATGGGAAGATAAAGGAATAGTTAAAAGTAAGTGTAATAGTTATTGTATTCATTATAGATTTAATTCGTTACACAATTATTTAGGTTTTGATTTAAATTGATAATATTTTAGTTTTTGAAAAGGATTCATTATTTATTAAGTACATTGTTACATTTTAAAATTAAATAATTACCAATATATTTATTCGTTACCCATCAAATATTTAAATCTAATGTGGTACTCTTATTGAATAGTATTTTCCTATATTAGCTACATGATTTACAAAGAAAAGTTAATGCAATTAGACCAGGCGTAGGTACCATGGTATGGTAGGGATGAGTTATAAATTTAATTGAATAATGTAATATAATATGAATAATTACCTTATTCATAAAACACTATTATACTTTTACGTGTGTTGTTTGATGGAAAAAATATATTTATTTTTTTCAGATGCTTGAAAATTAGAGAAGTTCATCAAAAATCACAGCGGAACGCAGAAAAAGGATTAGACCAGGCATTATTTAATTGTAAGTAAATTTGAATCTAAATGTATCTAGTTTATTGAATGAGGTTTATGTAGTAGATACATATTAGAGGTAATTATTTAATCAGAATAATAATTAATAACCAATTACTTACCAGTATTCATTATAGATTTAATTCGTTACACAATTATTTAGGTTTTGATTTAAATTGATAATATTTTAGTTTTTGAAAACGATTCATTATTTATTAAGTACATTGTTACATTTTAAAATTAAATAATTACCAATATATTTATTCGTTACCCATCAAATATTTAAATCTAATGTGGTACTCTTATTGAATAGTATTTTTCTATATTAGCTTCATGATTTACAAAGAAAAGTTAATGCAATTAGACCAGGCGTAGGTACCATGGTATGGTAGGGATGAGTCATAAATTTAATTGAATAATGTAATATAATATGAATAATTACCTTATTCATAAAACACTATTATACTTTTACGTGTGTTGTTTGATGGAAAAAATATATTTATTTTTTTCAGATGCATGAAAATTAGAGAAGTTCATCAAAAATCACAGCGGAACGCAGAAAAAGGATTAGACCAGGCATTATTTAATTGTAAGTAAATTTGAATCTAAATGTATCTAGTTTATTGAATGAGGTTTATGTAGTAGATACATATTAGAGGTAATTATTTAATCAGAATAATAATTAATAACCAATAGTTATTTTAATAATAACAAATTTAAATATAAAAATTCATAATATATTTCCTGTAAAACTGGTATTGCATAATATAACGTTAATATTTTCGAGATTATTTGAATGCCAATAAGTCGAAGTTATTACTAGAAACATAATTAATCCATAATTTTTAGATGAAGCATTACTCAAATATCCTTAATCGTCATCGTAGTTTTAAAGTACTCGTGACTCTAAATGGAGATTATTATGTAAGTGTGGATGTACATAACATTCGGTTTTCTTTTTCAGATCGGATGATCAATGACGAAGAAATCTGCATGACACAAACGAAGACATTATTGTGTTTATTTGTATAAATGCATAAAAACTGGTGTTTATTTATTGATAAGATCCTAAATTCCTATCCCCTGAAATGTAAGCTTAAACATACTAAACATCATAGTGTGTTAGTATATTTAAGCCGAGGTATGTTTTTTGGTAAGTGGCACACTGACACACCGAAGTGAGCGAGGGCGCGAGCGAACAGAGGTGCATGTCATGAGCATTTCATTTCATTTACCATCAGTTGATGCATAAACGAACAGGAGTTATTGGGCATGCTGTCCCACCTCCGTTCGCTCGCGGTGCATAAACGTTCTGTCCCACCGAAGTGAGCGAGGCGCGGAGCGCAGTTCGCGAGCGAACGGAGGTGCATCAGTTGATGCATAAACGAGCAGGAGCTATTGAGCATTCTGTCCCACCTCCGTTCGCTCGCGGAGCATTAACGAAAAGGAATTATTGGGTATTCTGTCCCACCGAAGTGAGCGAGGCGCGGAGCGCAGTTCGCGAGCGAACGGAGGTGGGACAGAATGCCCAATAATTCCCTACTAGTACGCAACTCCAAAAAAAATTTAATGTATCGGGTGACAGTGATCCTCAACCTGGTCCTAATCGTAGTAACGATAACGATACCCCCGGAAGTTCCGACAGAGAAGCCGGAGGAGCCGCCGTACCCAATACCCCAACCAGATCCGGTTCACCCGGTGTCGGTGAAGACTTTCCGGACATCGATGATAGTTTTCTTGGTGCTATGGATATTGACGTTGGCGATATTGGTGGTGCGCCACAAGGAATGGCTGTACGTGATGGTGGACAAAATATGGGTGTGGGTTCACATTCAGCGGAACCAAATACGTCTATACGGATTCCTAGGAGTATTATGCCGTCGCCACAGATATTCAAATTTAAGAAATCAAGAATATGGAACAGTTATGGATATGCTATGAAAGCTATAAATTTAGATAAAGATGAAACTGGAGTATGTACACCGTTTATGAATTGTCTTGTTGATTTTGTACCTTCATATTTAACTCAAGCAGAATGGAGTAATTTGCCACGAACAGCAATAGTACACGAAGTTAGATGTAAAGTAACATTGTTGGGTTGCAGAACAACTTTTGGTGTTGGAGAAACTATATCTGGAAATGCAAACACAGAACATGTACCTATAGGATATTGTGCAACTAATTTAAATTGTAGTACCTATGGAACTAATGTTACTTATGAGAGTAATGCTGATAAACCAATGATACCTACTAAATGTTCAATACCAAGTACAGAAAATATTATAAAAAAAATGTATTTGGATGTTCCATGTCAAGCATTAGGTGTTCCAAGAAAAAATTCAGTATATTGGTGGTATAGAGACGATACGCATGCTGTTCATGGAATGGGTAATCAATCTTTAGATTGTATTACTGATAGATTTTTAATAAATTCTATGATTGGAAAAACAATTGCACAATATAAATATAATCCAAAGAATGGTTTCATTTCATCGTGTAAAATTCATGTTACTCCTAAAGCATATCATGGAAAAAATATGACAATGGATAATGCAGCGTTTATTAGTAAACGACAATTGAAAAAACAAGGATATACCGCTGACAAGGTATCCGTTTTAGGAAATAAAAGTGATTTGTTTGGTGATAGATTGGCAGATCAATTCAGTGTTGCATACAATAATACTTTAGAGTCAGTAGTTTTTAATCCGAGAAATCCAATTTATAATGCTTCAATGGTACCGCAACCACAATTACACGTTGGTATTGGAGCCATACCGCAGATTAACTCTGCTACGGAATTTGAAAATTTTCAAACTACGATGGTGTACTGGAACTGTGAATACGAAATGGATGTTTCTATTGATCTTCACACTTATTATACTTACGGCGCTACTTCTGGTATGCCTCAAAAAGCTTTATATTACTACTACATACTACATGCTACATGATACAAACTACACAACTGCTGAGACATTTGCAGGTATCGACCAAAACTTGGAAAGAACAGTCAAACTTGTTCAAAATGATGAAGAAACCGACTTGGATTCAAGGACAGGAATTAATTTATCGGAATCAGTCTACACAAACAGACATAACTTATATAAGAAATCGTTTGACTGTGATTCCCCAGCTTTCAGGACGAGACAAGCAACAAAAAAAGGAAGATCGAAAGGATCGGGAGAAAATAATTCCTCGAAAAGGACCAAATGTACTGTAGAAGGGGAAGAAGAGGATTTTGAAATAATTTCCTCAGATAGTGATGTTCGCAGTTTAAATAAAAAATTTGGTCAAATGTAATAAATGTTTATTAATATATATATTTCGTTTTATTTATAACTAATACATGTTTTCTGCTATTGATTATGAAAGTGACTTAAGAAGAATCAATGTCACTACTTGAATTAATATTATCATTAATAATAGTGAATCCTTTTTCATCTATAATATTAAAATATTGCAGTAATTTTGGAAAAACTAAAGGATATAATTTTTTTTTACATTGTTTTAAACTATCACATGGTCTCCATGTATAAAAATACATTCTAGTTCTAAATGCAGTATCCTTGGGAAAAATGTCATTATTAGATAGTACAATACATGGAGTTCTATTAACTATTGCATCATCTAAAAATTTTACTTTAACATTTAATGTATCACCACCAAATAACATTTTTATACTTTCAAAAGCACTCGGTTCACAATGAGGTTCATTCCATAATATAATTCTTCTATTTACACAATCCATTAATGGAAAATGATCATGTTTATTAAAATTACCTATTTGTCCAAAATTTAGAAAAAAATGAATTACAGTATCAAAAAAATAATTTTTACCAGCATTAGGTTGACTCAAAACAAACATACATTTTTTTTTTTTTGGTATAACTCTATCACATACATTATAAACATTAATTAAAAATTATCTAACTCTGTCTACATTATTATTAAATTGAAATAATAACAATTCTATAGCAATACTTAAAGATTGATCTGTTGTATAATAATAATCATTTACGTCACGAACACCACAATTAAAAAATAATGCTTCACTATTTTTAAATTTGTTTATAAAATCTATTATATTCATGTCACATAACTGTCTTTGAAATAGACGTTGTACTGCTTTAATATGTGAATGATTTAAAGGTAAATATTTCCATTTTGATGCAAACCACACAGTATTATTAAAAATATTATTTATGGGCGATGTTGGAAATTTCCAAAAGAATTCCAATAATTGATCTCCTTTACTTCATTTGTTATTCCCTTTATTTTTCCGACTTCTTTCATTACTGCATTCTGTAGTTTGTTCAATTGTATTTGAATTGGATCCACATTTGAAGTCGTCAGGAATATCATTTTCGTATCCGCGTGTTTCCACCAATTTTTCTTGTCTAAGCCGTTGATTTTGGCGAATGGATAAGTTTCTAACTTTACTACATTTAGTCCAAACTCTCCCGGCGATTTCAAAATGTATTGCTTTCCGTTCGCCTGTTTCGAAATAGATTGCGATATTGAGCCAGTGTTGACTTGTACATTCTGAAGACCGAAGAAGTCTTCTATTAAGTCTGGGGTCTCCACATTCAAATCTGATTTCTTTGACTCTTTGACATCTACATGTGTTTCCATTATAGGCGCAGTCGTGGATAACGTGGAGGTGGTCGGATGCATGGTTACATACGAAGAACAATGAACCTTTGTAGGCTCTTCCGGAACTGCCTCCTTGCTCACATATTCGTGAAATATTTGTATCGCTGTATCTGTCATTTTGAATTGTTAACATGTCATGTACAATTCGGAATCTAAGAGGATGGTTTTGAAGGCATTCCATGATAAATCGTCGCATCCGCTCTGCCTCAGTTTGTGTATTATTAATTTCAACACTGTCTTCCATAATGATATCAGATTCATAAATTCTCGTTTCAGGTTCAGATCTTTTTTCTTCATTGCTGTTTGTTCTCCGTATTTTAGTTTCTCCATCACTGTGGCATAAATACTCGTTGTCCAAATCAATTCCAGAACCCCTAGAAAACAATCCGAAGATGGCTCTGGTAATGCTTTCGTCACTTTCTTCGCTGGCGAATTTTTTTTGGTATTGATTTTTCTTTTCTTTTGATTTATAGTTGATTTTGCATTTTTTTGAGCTTTTACTTCCATATCTTCCACTAGAACTTGTGTTTCCGGCCCGATATCTTGACCGCATTCCGCTTCCGCAATGTGAATCGCTGTCTGAAGATGATTCTGAGGAGGAGCTTTCATTTTTAAAAACTCCTCTAAGTCCCTTTGATTCTGTTGATCGCGGTCGCTTTCTTCGTCGCTGCTCGTAACTGCCGGAGATATTTCTTGAAAATGTACTGATAAATTTTTCCCAGTCGACCGACTGCAACTCGGTTCCGAACGGACTGGCGACGGCACTGGAGTTTTCATCGCTACTACTTAAATCACTTTCACGATCAATAGCAGAAAACATTATGAACATTCTACATTGCCGTTCAGTTTATATACCGCTAGAAAACCCCATTAAACAAACGATGTATTGTGCTCGGGTATTGAGCCCGGTAATAAAGATAAAAACTGGCCAAAGGCCAGTTACCATACCACACGAACGACCGTACAGACGAAGGGGGGGGGGGGCCACAAGTGCCGGGCAATCGATCGATCGCGCGAAGCGCATGATCATGATTATGCCTACCTTACCTTTGTACTGTTGGGTAACTGAGGTGGCATTCTTTACTTGCATTTCTAATGCTCATACCTGCCTTAACTAAGTCTATGGCTTTCCTCATTGATTCTTCACTATGTCCTCCCTTTTTTCGTGAATTTACTTTAACTCGACCCATCTAAAACAAACAAAATTTGATGTCAGCTACTCCAATCATGTATGTACACAATGAGCCAATTGCTGGTACACAATGAACCGTGGTTCATTGTTACAGTACGGCTCCTTGTCCTAACAAAAATCAGTTTTATGGTCCCATCCTGAAGATAGCATGAAACTTAGCATGAACAATAGACACGTGTCACATACCTCAACATATTATGTAGAGGTATATGACACATCAAATGTTCTTCAATGCAGATATGGAAGCACGTCAAGAAATCAGTTATCTTCACTCCTACTCTTCCAAAAAGACCAGTTTCTCTTAATCTCCTTTTCCCTGTTTTTAATTGTAAAAGTACTCAAAGGAAAATCTCTAGTTTTTTTTATCTAAGTTGCAATCTCTAGACTAGTGAGTTGTCGATCACGTTTACTGGTCAATACACTATGCTTACCTTCAACTGTTGTGACTTTGGGAGGCCGTTCTGAACATTTGCTATCACTAAAACTCCTGGTGGATGTATATTTTTTCACGATGTAATCCACGATTTTTCGACGTATTTTTAATTTGACGGCAATGTTAGGGTTCCTTTTGCTTGAGTTATGTAGACTAACGATAAATGCACGAGTTTAAACCGATAGTTCCTTGGCTGTACCTGTTTTAAGGCTTATGTGTCTGAATTTTCGAAAACGAAAACAATTAGTATTATAACTTCGCAAAAGAGTGTCTTGGTGCACAAAGTATAAATAAAAGCTTGATTCCTGTGACTTACAGAGCTTAATGGAACTAAACTCCAATCATATTGACATGGAAGGAACAATTCACATTTAAAGAATATTAAACAAATCAGCCATACTTGCAAATTTTAATTTCTCGCACTCACTTACAAAATGTAAACATGCGCTCGTATAAAGTATACAAATAATGGACACAATTATTATTGGTTTTAATAACATCGTTTTAACCTTCGTTTGACAATACAAAAGGACAATTTGCTAATTCGTAATTTTTTTAAATTAAAATAAATGAATTATGTTGTGGGCAAAAACTTTTGACCGGTAGTGTACAAAACAATACTACATTACTACTAGTGGTAGGATTAATATTTACGAGTATGTTTACAAACGTATTATGAAATTGTAAAAACAGGCAAGGTTTTTTTCTTGTTCCATTTATACGGAAACGACAAAAGTGATGATAAAATAGGCTAAAGAAGTTTGATACCTTATACATTGAGCTACAAAATGAGACCCATTTTATAGTCGTAGAGGCATTAATTCCAGAGTGACAGCTTACCGCGTCTGACTCAAGTACTCGTTTTCTTTACCTTTTTACAATAACTTTCCGTTATTTTGTTTTGCTTAGGTTAAGAGCTAAGGGTTTCAAGAAATTTATTAGATAACTGTACTTTAAAAAGATAAAATCGACTTCGATATTGTACGTAATTACAAATACAAATATAAATCTTTATTGTCGTAACTAAATTAACAGAATGTTTTAAAAATTGGCAGTCCCCCAACTAGGCGCAGCCTGTGCTATGGGGGAATTCTTAGCGAATTACAGCAAAAAAATAACAGAAAATTAAATTTAAATTAACAAAAATGTTCTGGGTATTAGTAAAAATAATAATAATACTTAATAATTGAGAATTAAAACTCCCTATCTCCAAAACTACTAACCCGATTTTAATCAAACTACAATTAAATAAGAATTACTGAAATCAGAGTGGTAGTTCCAGAGATATGCCAACACAAACATAAAAACATACATACATACATACTCACATACATAAATACACTTATGAAATCTGGCACATTTGTTCAGACGCTAAAATTAGCTAAAGTTAGTCTAAATAGACTAACATAATATATTTACAAAAATTGGGCAGTTCTGGAAATTTTACATACATACGCGTCGAATTGATAACCTCATTTTTTGAAGTCGATTAAAAATGCGGTAAAATACAGTGAAAATTATACAATTATATATTATTTATTTCGATGCATATCTCAAGAATCTCCCCCACACTTACAGAGACCTGTGTCCTGTACTGGGAAGGCCCAACATCCTACAAATGCATGGTCCTATGCAGCTGTGGCATGAACACTTCGTCAATTCCTTTACAGATGCGGACGTTTCTTTGGTTGTATTCCAAAATGGAATCCAAATACCATCTTCTTTCATCCAACCCCAGTTCTCTAAGTTCAGATATTCAGGATTTGATACCAGACTTTGACCCCAGATCAATCCTGCTTGCAAATAGGCTCATTTTGTTGGTGGCAGCTTGTCCATTGCCCGTTCCTAGATGAATAGCTTTTCTAGCTTGGTTAATGTCTTCTACATCGCTAGTTTCTTCGTAAGTCAGAATGACATGATATCTTGCCAAAGCATCCAATTGATGGTTTTCAATTTTGTTTTGAGGTCGTGACAAAGTTTCGAATACTCTGGTAACTTTTCTAAAACTAAGTTTTCCAAAAGGACTTCTTTCCTTTTCCACAAAATCTAGATACTGTATCACACCCTGTAAATGCGTGAAAAAATAACATGCCACTGCATTTTTCTGGGCCGAGTTTATTCACAAGTTGGTGAATAGCAAAGCAAGCTAATTCGGTTATTTTATATTATGTGAAGTAGAAGGCTTTGTAAGTATTTTCTTCAAAATTGTTCTGTAAAATTAATTATAATAACCGTTAGAATACGCAAATTAAAAAATGCATCAGTATCTGTTTTTATTACTGTTTATCTTAATATATAAAAATTATTTATATAAATAATAAACAGTAGGGGTCCTAGGATACTCCATTGAGGATCATCTTTGGTATTGCATCTCCTTTCAGAGTTAACATTAACTGTTAGCTGATCAATTTTTATAGCAGCAGCAATATCGATATAGTTTTGTTTTCACGACACAATACGTTATTCTCACAATAAGAGTCTCGTAAAAAGTTCATACAAGAAACAAAAGAACGCGCCCGGTTAAGGTTACCAGTCGCGTTATGTTCGCGGCACTTATCACTGCAAATACTTTATATTGTCCATTGAACTGTTTGTTTTTTTACACTTTGGGCCCTTAACCTGACGAGAGGTGGGCAATTAATAACAACGTGGATAGAATAAAAACTTTAAAAAAAATGTGCACGACAACATAGAAAAATATTAACCACAATGGCGGCAAAAGGAATATTATAGCATAGAGTTTTGACGTTTTGCTCACGACACTTTCCTAACATTGTTTTATTTATTTTGTTTTTATTTGAAATAACTTATTTCCAATTATCTTTTTTTTCAACACCACTCACTCATAATTATTATTTGTCAATCCCTCTACTAACAGAACACCTGCACGAGTCTGTACAACAATTTAAGTAGTTATGTGAAACAAAACAACACGTGAACGTGAACAACATTTTATTAATAATAAAAAAAAAAAAATAGTCTGGATACCTCGATATTGACTTAGGATTTGAGCATTAAAAAATTCAGCAGGCCGAACGAAAGCTATATGGGTCCCATCTATGCACCCAAGGACACCGGGCATGCCGAATTTCTGATTAAAACCTGAAACTTTATGTTTCATATAATATGTATATTGATATTGATCAATGTACCTATATTAATATTGTTTTAGATATTATATTTCCTCATACAGATAATATGTACTTACCCATATTTAATATCACTCCTCTCTTGACGGGTTTGGGGAAAGTAAGTATATTTTCTCCGAAAGTGCTCATTGTTGAGAGCTACTGTAACAGCCCTCATACAGTTATGGAGTGTAGATGGAGGAGAACTATCTCTGTATGTAAAAAGTGTCCGCTGAAATGCGTTAAATTAGGGTGGCGCTACAGTAGCAACAGGGTAAATTTTAAATCATTTAGCAGCTTTTATTTCAGCTATTTTAGGTTATATTTTTCAAAATATATTGGTATTTACCCAGTTATTTTGTGACTCGGCTATTCGGCTAACTTCAATTTATATTTTGTCACTAACGGCTACATTCATTCCATACCCTTTGCTGCAGCTAGCGCCACTCTTGGAGCATTTTTCAACTGTTATTTACTGCGTACAGCTGGACACTTTTTCAAATATCCCCTATATAAGATAGTTCTCCTCCATCTACCCTCTGTGGCGGTACCCACAATTCGCCTAACATTCCTGCATCGCGCTATCGATGTTTTCTGAGCGCGTCGGTATATATACGACAGCTGAAATGTATCAAGTGGGCTTCGGCCTGACCGAGCATAACACCTCGCTCGGTCGGAAGATCTTTTTGGTCACCACGCATTTATCCCACATTGATGTCCAGATGGTCTTCAACAACTCCTGAGAGACGTCGGCACCGGCGAAGCTCTTGAGGTGACGCAGGAATTGCGAGGGCTTACGATCTCCAAGCTCCTCGTTCATCAAAAGCTGCTTGATCTGCTTCTCCCTCGATGCGTATCTTGACTATAAGCAGGAGTAGGAAGTACATCTTTTGGGTTGACCTTGATGTTATCATTAGTAGTATGTCCCCTAACTCTTTAAATTATACCCTGTACATGCCTCTTTCAGAAAATTTACAATCTCCTGCGACATTGGTAGCATTTGTAAACTGTTAAACTGTAATGCATTGGAAAGCTTGGTGTGGTATTTGTCCTCCATAACAAGCAATATAACTTGGGTTATAGGACCTAAACTCCTTACCACCCCTGTCCTCTCTCTGGTGCTAAAGTGATTCCTTGAAGTAATGGAATATAAGGGTTTATAATCCGTACTGGGAAATGCTTTGCGTGGCTTCTTTATCAAATTGTTTAGGCTTCCCCAAGGCATCTCTTCACTCCTTTTTTAGCTACAGACGCCCTAACTCAGAATTAGTTACACTCCCCACTTCGTCGAAGAATGCTTTGAAAAATGTCATCAATTCTATAATTGGAGTGGCAACAAGAAATTATATTTTTTTAAACTTTTACTTTTTCTACAAGGAAAAATATTAACAAAATGCATAATTATACATCTAATTGTATACACATACCATATTGTGTGAAATCCGAGTCATATTATGTAGAAAGCAGACTCACTATTGATTCACTCATAATGCTACTTAGCCATTCGCTTCTATCGGAAGGCTTGGGTGGTCTCCTGTAATACGGCGTTCTTTTTTCTCAAAATACCATTCCTGAATTCATATAAAAAGATACAACAATGGCATTTTATGAAAAAAAATAATGTTTCATATTTTGCATTTTTTTTTTTCATATTATTAAATTTATATACTAATTGTTTTTTGTTCTGTAGACGGTACTACTACCGTTCAACTGAATGATAAGCAGTTAATTTAGACCCTGCCTCGTCTTTTTGTTTACTACTGGCATAAATACCGCATGATCGGTCTTTTTGTTTAGAATCACTGTATATTTCTCCAGTAATTCTCTTAATTTATTAAGTTCCTCTCGGCTAAATATAGTGCTTCTGTCTGTGTGAGTAAAACGTCTTTATAGTGAAAAATAAGTCATTCTTGATGATTGTAATCACAGTATTGACGAAAACACCACTACTTACTTGCTTGTTTTATTTTCCATGTTACTGCAATATTGGAACTTGTACACGAGACTTGACTACACAACTTTATTAATGTATGTATATATATATATGTATATATATATATATATATATATATATATATATATATATATATATATATATATATATATATATATATATATGTTTTATTTGTAATAACTAATAAAATAATATGAAAGCGTGAATTTACCTACGAGTATAACTACCCTGTCAACGGTTACTTGAAAAAAAAAATATAGCATTCCATTTAACGAATTCGCTATATGACTTTTAGTCAAGACGTTAAACGTTACAGTCAACGTCTTGACGAGTTGTCCTTAGTCATTCAATTGAATGGTGTCATTCAATGAATGCGCTAGTCATTCGATCGAATCGCAGCTTAAACCAGATGACTGCGACATACATATTTATTATAATTTAAGTTCCACACAACAAATTATAAAATATATTCCACGAACCATGAAAACAATAAAACCCGTTTATTCGTTTGCCCCCTTATTTTATTAAAAAAAAGCAAAATCCGCACACGATGAAACTTCATTCTTTGGTGGGGCAAATTCATTCTTTTCGCTTTTGAAAATAATGTTCTCGTTTCTCAATTGAAGAAAATCAAACTTTGTGTTTGGGTCATCAATAAATTAATGCCAAGTGTTATAGTAAATTCAGCATAATACCAGATTTCTCTAAAAAGTCAATTCCCAAAAGAGTTGTATTGTCTAAAATGTAACAGGCAGGATTGTGTTGGCCATCACTATATCTATTGTGGTTAGCAATAGATTATATTTTTTTAAGGTCTCATCAGCCAGTGTTATATCTGTCAGTCCTTGGGTAAATAAAACATCTTATCGTATCAACACTTTGTACAGATGCTTGCTAGCTATACTTGTGCGGGCCGCGGTATCCGTAACCTTTTTCTCCCATCGAGATTTCGATTGTGGGTATTTTGCTGGTGGTTTCCAGTGTTGACTGAAAATCATAGAAGGCAACCGGTTTTGGATGGGTTTCTTTGTTTTAGCATTTAATGCACTTGCTAAAGTATACTCCTGGTTCTCCGCATCCATTAATGGCGTTGCTTCCAGGTCGATCTCATCTTTCTTGCTGCTACGGCATTCTTCTGGCAAGTGGCCACGCTTACCGCAGTAGGTACAGCGTTTCTGTTTGAAAGATGTTTGCTGTATAGGGGGTACTGACTCTCTTTGGATACTTTCTATATGTCGTCGCTTTTCCAGTAATTCGGCAAATGTTTTAATTCCGGTACGAGGTATGTTCTTGCGTTATGTTCTCTTATGTGATGACCGTCTCGTTTTCGTACAAAATTATGAAGTATGCAACATGCCTTCACAATATCAATTGATAAAGGTATTAATACATCTAAAGCACGATTTAATACTCGCCACTTGCTTGTTAAAATGCCAAATGCACATTCCACATATCTTCGTGCTCTAGATAAGCGATAATTAAATACCCTTTTTTGTACGCTCAAAAACTGACCACCATAAGGTATAAATATATAAATATTTCGATGCAATCCAAATGCCTCATCGGCTACAAATATATATGGCACAGGTGGCAAAGTAGATCCGATATGATCGATAACTGATCGTTTCTGCCCGCCTTGCAACCGCCCGTCTTGCGATTATCGCCCGCCGAGTTTGCGGGCACTGACCGCGACCGCGGCGGCTGCGGGTCCACACAAATCAGCGGTCTCGTGAGGTCTGAAATAAAACCACTCATTTGCGCGGGCCCGCAACCATGGCGGGCGCGGGCGAAAACCGCGCCATGAGTTCGCTACCTAAAGTTTCCTGATTTATAGCTGCCGAAACAGTTTGTGTAGATGCTCTCCTCTCTGAAGGATACATCAGTTTATTTATTAAATTGTCTGGACTAGATCCTCTGTGGAATATATGCCTTCTGTTACCAATTGACTTGCATCGATATAAATCCATTGAACGTTCATAGCAGCTGATAAACTTGACAATTCAGAAGTTTTGAATATACTTGATTTTTAAGTGACGCTAATTGAGCCACTTCTGGAGTGGTTTTAGCTGCTTGTGAAGTGGAAGAAACAACTTTACATATATCATCTTCCCCAAAAGTTGAAGCCAGGGTATCTACATTCAAACTAGGTAGGAAACCCTCTATCGGTAATGTTAGAGTTTCTTGAGACTCTTTGATCAGAGTAGCGTCATATGGGTCCAGTCTTGGGAGTTTTGAGTACAGGATAGTGTCTTCAAAGTCACTTTCGAGCAGTGCACATACTTGCTTCAGAATTGGGTCTACTTTGATCATACTTTGATGTCCATTTGACCATCGGTTAAATTAAAATAAAATTTTCACTTAAAGTCACAAATAAAATTATTTCATTTAAGTTATTGTGTTTTGGTTCTTTTGTCACACAATAGAAAGTGTGTACTTGTAACTTGTATCATAATATATTATGTCCATTCATTACAATTTTTTAAACATGTTAATTGTAATGCATGTATAGTAGATAATAAGATTAATAAGGCAATAGACTTTCTATTGCCTTGTAAAAAATTGAATGCAATGTCCGATGCAGACTACTCATCGAGCATCACATCCGTCGTCAGTAGAGTGATCCCAGTACTGCAAATACTTAATCAATTAAAACCTTTTTACAGTTACTTCATTATTGGAATTTCATTATACAGATTTAAAATAAACGTACAAAACATATACTTTCATCGTCGAAATACCACTAGTTTGTTTCTAGCGCGGTACAGCGACATCTATAAGAAAAATATTCAACTACGTAATTTATGCCTTGTGTCGGTCATAACTAGGGTTGCCAGGTGAGTCACGAAAAAATACCGGACAAACCCAAAGTCCAAACGGGGGGGGGGGTTGTTGTGTTAAAGGCCTGATATACGGTTGACAACGGCGGTTTTCAACCGTGTAGATCGATGTTTGATATTTTTTCTTCAATGAATTGGTTTTTAGAATTCAAGTTCCAGCTGAAGATGTCTCGTAGAAGGTTGTCTTGGAGCTCCCCGAAGTCGCATTGATTGGCTATATTTTTTAAATCGGTGATGTACTGTTCGATAGACTCGTCCTCACCTTGTCGTCTGTTAAAAATCTTATGTCGCTCAATAGTAACATTTATTTGCGGTAAAAAATGTTTCTCAAATTTGTCAATTAGCTCTTGAAATTTTACTGTGTCGATGTCTAGGGAAAATGATGATGAAGATCTGGGATACATAATTAGACGACGTGATGTATGCTATCTAGCTTTTATACTATTATATATTATTGTATGGTTAATAAAGAATTGGAATTTGAATTGAATGTGACCTCGTAGGATACAAGCATCCTCATCAATGCCAAAATCAGGTAAGTCCTAGATGGCAGGCGGCGGTCTCTTTCTGTGAAACCGTCTTTTCACAGAAAGAGGCCGCGGAGCGGAACAGAGAGGATGACCCATCCTCCGTTCCGCTCCGCCGGCGTAGGACGGGAGTGCGGAGGCGTCGCTGTATGAACCTTCTATAACTTCTGTCCCACGGGGCTCCGGGTCGGGATGGGAACCTGCTCGGCTTAGCTAGTCCCGGCGCCGAGGGGAACGCTTTAGTTTGCCTAAGCGTTCCCTAACTTGATGGAAGTCCGGTCCCTTGTGAGGTAGACCGGCCGGTCGTGAAGGGAGTCCTATCAACGCACAGCCCAAACCACTGGACGGATCGGGCTGAAATTTGGCATGCAGGTAGATGTTATGACGTAGGCATCCGCTTAGAAAGGATTTTGATAAATTCTACCTCCAAGGGGTTAAATAGGGGATCAAAGTTTGTATATAATAATACTTCTAACGCGAGTGAAGCCGCGGGCAAAAGCTCGTAGGTATATATGTATCGACAAATTACTCTTCTCGTTTGTCAAAATCTTGACAAAACTCGATAAAAATGTGTTGCCATGTCGGGGTTCGTAGAAAAAAATAGCACGGATTAAGAAAAAAAAAACCCGATTATCTCTAATTTTGACGACAGACACGAGAAATAAAGTATGCCATGTTAGGTTCAATAGAGATGAAGATATAAACCAGTTAACATCGAGAAAACATGTAGACAAAACTTTTCTCGTTGTGCGGACCTTAGACCGGCAGCTCTTCTGCTGTTTTAACGATTCTGTTCCACATATTCCTATAAAATATTAGGTGTATGTAACCTCTGCCTTATTTCGGTGATGAAAGCTTCTGCACTTTGCTTTGGTTGGTGATAGCAGCAGCTAAAGTCTGCAAACATATGCAGCAAAGCTTTGTTAAAATATTTTTGGCACAACAGCTTGAAATCGCGCTTCAATCTGCAAATAACCACCTCTACTACCCAGCCGCAAATAGTGACGCGTCGGTATTCGTTGCCCTGTTCTTGTTCAAGGAAGATGTGATTGCTTGACTGAGAATGTCGATGTTTCCTTCATGTCCGCTGTATTCTCCATTTTTTTTGTGAAATAAGGGGCCAAACGAGCAAACGGGTCACCTGATGGAAAGCAACTTCCGTCGCCTATGGGCACTCGCAGCATCAGAAGAGCTGCATGTGCGTTGCCGGCCTTTTAAGAGGGAATAGGGTAATAGGGGATGGGAAGGGAATAGGGGAGGGTAGGGAAGGGAATAGGGTAGGGGATTGGGCCTCCGGTAAACTCACTCACTCGACGAAACACAGCGCAAGCGCTGTTTCACGCCGGTTTTCTGTGAGAACGTGGTATTCGTGCCGAGCATCCCGTAGATGGCGGCAAGTTCGGTGTGTGGCGAGAGTTGGGTGCGTCAATCAGACGGCATGGGCTGACGTGGCGAGCTGGTGGGGAGATGGATCCTCCAAACCGGATCCTGGAGCAGCACGAAGTTCAGCCTAGACGGAGCTCAGTTACTTTCAAGTAGAGTAGAGAAGTTGCTCCAAACGTAGAAAAAGAGTCCAGACGGAGCGTAGCAGAGAACAAGGAGTTGCTCCGGAACGTAGCACCCCTGGAATGTTCGAGGCAGGCCTTAATAAAAGGTACACTGCTGGCCCGCAAAGCACGTGTCCGAGATCCGAGTCTTGAGCACGTGTTTGCGAGTCCATTACAAACATTAAAAACACTAATTAAAAAAGGGAATTTCGAAAATATCAAAATACAGTTAAAGAGCAAAAAGGTTATTGAACTTCTGACAATGACATTTAAAACTAGGTCAGGGCTAATTTTGTTATGATAGCAAAGAAAACCAAGGAAATAATTTGACCACGGTGAAAGAATAAATATTAGAAAGTTAGTATTACAAATAGAATCTACTTTACAAAATAACAAGTTGAAACAGGAAGCCTTCAAACACGTGGTCTTGTCACAAAGAGAAATTTTACAATTTTAATTTATTTTATTTTTGACACATTAATATGTATATTTTTTATAACATATTACATATAATTTATAATACACACTTATCGCAAAAACTTAATAAATAATTATTGTAAATTATAGAACTTACATAATGTACAAAATTATAAAGTTGTTCTAATAATTACTATTTTACAATTTAGACAAATACACAATGTTGCGATTTTCGCCACAATAAAAACAAAATACAGGATAAAGTTGAATTTACAATAAAAATTAATTAAAAGACAAGTACATTAGGAAATCCTACAAGACACACCCAAAAACACTCACTCACCGATAACTGGGGTTCAATGACTCCTACATTTTGATGAAATGTCAAAAAGGTCGAACGAGCAGATCCGCGGCTTTTATAGGCCGGCGAACTTTTTTTTTTAATCTGTCACGTTGACAGGGCTAAAGGATATATCCGAAGGGCTTATTTATAAAAAAGGTACTTCATTATTATTTATCAAATAATATATTGAAAACTACATAAAGCTACTTTATAATATTTAAATAGACAAATAGAATTAAAATATATTAAAATAAGGTTACTTTAAAATAGTATTTAAACGAAACAAACGGAAAGTGCCGTTCTAGTTCCGTACTATTATTAAGAGATGGCGCACTAAGTATCGATTTGTATAATTGATTTCAAGAAACAGCTGACCAATAAAGAAGAAGGAGGAGATATAAAATTATTTTAAGTAGCTACGCTACATATCCCCCCTCGCTAGCTAAGGATTTTGAGTACTATCACGAAAAATCCTGACTAAAGAAAATATCTAAAAATTTATTAGGCCTTGGAAAAATAAAGATTAAAATTTGACAAAAAGTTGGAAGAAATGCTGTTAGTTAACACGCGCCAAAAAGACTGCATCTGGTCACAAAAGATTGACCCAAGACGCTCCCTAACCACAAGCATTGCTGTCCGTAACAGCGGTACAGCAACGCAGCAAAAGACTACACTATTATAATATAAATTATGTACAGCAAAAAAAAGAAACCTAAAACGCGGAAACTAACAGCCTTCCAATAGTACACTGCCAGACAGTCTTCAGGCATCATGCCTACAATAACTCGTTCAGCGAGAGTAAGGTAAAAGTTAGTGATGGGACTCGAATCAAAATTGAGTATTCGAATCCATTCGAAAAACTACGAAAATAATCGAATCGTGATTCGAATCAACCTTTGATTCGAATCAAATCCTTGATTCGAATCAACAATCTATTCGAATAGAAGTATATAGGTAGTAAGGAGAAGTGTATAAAAAACATGTAGAACTTTTTAAAAATCTTTTATTAAATCAAATACTAAAAAAAAACAATACTAAATTATAAACTTTTTTTCTTCTAACCAAATAAATACAAAAGAGTTAGGTATTTACCTAATCAAAACAAAAAACTAATCAGATAGGTACTTTCCGTATTGAAGAATAAAAATAAGTAATCAAACAAGTAATTAAACTTTACAATACAAACAAGAATTAAAAAGTATTAAACTTTATTAAGTAGGTATTTATTATTTATTACTTTTATTTATTAGTAAAACTATTCAAAAACAGAATTTCATCAACTTTTTCAGGATCAAGTCTGTTTCGTCGCCTGTTGCACAAAAGTCCAGCTTCTGAAAAAACTCTTTCAGCTGGAACTGAAGTTGCTGGGATACATAAATATTTCATCGCCATATTATATAAATCCGAGTGTGTTTTTTTCTATCTTCCCAAAATTTCAGGGGATCACTCTTTCTGTCCAAATAATCAGTTTCTACATATTGCTTCACTAAAACCGCAGCATTAGTTATAGGAGTGCAAGTAGTTTTGTCTTTCATTTTTTGATCAAAACTCGACCAAATATCATCATCAGCATCATCGTTGTCATTAATTCGGTCATTTGCTACTTCTATTGACTCTGTAATATGTGAAGTTTCTTGCAAACCTTCAGTTGTCATATTATCTCCACCACTAGATGCAAATGATGAAATTATGCTGGTCAACTCCGTTAAGCACCACAGCTGTGCTCTCTCCGCAACAACATTAGAACAAAAACCTTCTTTCTTAAAGCGCGGATCCAAAAATGTACTTTTACAGGCAGTCTTATTTAAATCAAGAATCCCCAACCGTTTTTCAAGTATAGGAAGCAAAGTTTTTTGTAGCTTTTTTCCAGCTTCAGAGACGGGATTTTTGCGTCTGATTGAATCTTTCATCAAATTAATTAGTGGTATGGTTGAAGAAAGCGTTGGATATTTTTCTCCTGAAAGTGTTTTAGTCGCTTGCTCTGCTGGTTTTAATATCTTTACAATATCTTTAGCAGCCATCCATTCATCATTTGAAAGGTTTTCAGGTGGGTTTGCAATGGCAACAATGGCGGCACTTAGTGGAACTTTGAGTTCAAGTAGTCTCGACAACATATAATATTGCGAGTTCCATCTAGTTTGAACGTCTTGTATAACTTTTAACTCGGGTAACCCCATCTGTTTTTGTATTTCACGGAGCCTATATGAGGATTTGTCGCTGTGTTTAAAATGTCCTACAATAGCACGGCATTTACTAAGCAAATCTTGGAGGTTCGGTGAGGTGACTAATTCCGATTCATCATCAACTGCACTTGTACAGCTTGTGTTATCTTTTACTACATCGTCCATCGCCAAATTGAGAGTGTGCGCTACACAATACTGGTTTCTTTTATTCAAATACTCGTTGACAGCCTTTTTTATGTTTGCAGCATTATCGGTAACGATTGCCACAATTTTGTCAAAAATCTCCCACTCATCCAGTGTTTCCTTGATTGATTGCGATATGTTGATTGCAGTGTGGTCAAATGCTGCTTCTTTGGTGCTGATAGTTATGGCTTGCGGTTTGCCATCAGCAATAAAATGGGCAGTTAATGTTATGTAGCTTATATTGCTGTCACTAGACCACATATCAGTCGTGCAGGATATAAAATCAACACCTTTTAGTTGTTCTTTGGCTGCAGCGCGACATAGCGTATAATGGTCACTCAGCATTGTCGTGGACAGTGTTTTACGTGATGAAAGTTCGTAGTTCGAATTTAGAGTTTTGGAATATTCTATAAAACCTTTTTGTTCTACAATTCTGAGGGGTTGATGTTCCCAGACAATCAAATTCAATAAAGATTTATCAATCTTATGTTTTTCGGCTCTAGACAGTTTTGGGGTTATTTTGTACAACGTTGTCTGTAATTTCTTTTTTGCTATTACTTCATCACTTCTTGCACTGGTTGACTGTTCTGGCACTGACTCGGATACATTTGTTTTATCATTGTACTGTAGAGGATGTTTCCTTTTTAGATGGTTTACCAAGTTGGTAGTAGTATTTGACGATTTATATATAGTTTTACATATTCTACAAGTTGAATTTTCTTCATTTTTAGTGAAAAAGTCCCAAACGATACTTTTTTTTGCCGGTGCCATATTTTTTATCTAAAAACAAACGTCATACAAAAAAAGGTTTACTACACTTAGTTTATTAAACTTCAGATATGATATTGAATGTACTGTCACTTCTTGGTGGAAATTCATTTTCAATAATTAATAATTATACATTTTCCCTATTTACTTCACTTATTCCACTTTATTTTAATAGATTTTTTATGTACCTGTATTTTTTTTTAATTTAAAATTACCTGTAGTACACCTGATGATGAATTTTTCGAAACCGATCGTGTATATTATAATTCTGTAATAAATATATTAAAATAAAGTCGAATAAGTGCAAGGAAAGTGTATAATTAATAATTATTAAGCTTCACATTATTTACACTACAAACACACACATTAACGTCGATCGTGAAAAAAACAACTTATCTATTGCTATCGCGGCCACATGCGAGTTGCGACCGCTTGGGGCTTGATGAATAATGAACATGCGGCCCCTCCCGCTTCCCCACACCTCGTCCTTGGCCTTAGGTGCCGTCCAATCACAGGCATTCGCGACCGCACCGGCCCAATGAAAGCTCGCGTCTCTATAATCGCACTGAACATTACCTTATATGGTACTAATCTTTCGCGGGGCGTTGCATTGACGTGATTCGAATCAGCTCGAGGATTCGAATCAGCTCGTGGAATCGAATCAGCTCGTGAATTCGAATCAGCTCATGGATTCGAATCAACTCGACAATTCGAATCAAATTATGTTCGAATCAATTTAAAAACTGACTCGAATCGACATATAAATGTCATGATTCGAATCATTCGAATCGAATGTGATTCGAGTCCCATCACTAGTAAAAGTACAACAGGGCTATAACAGAGCCCCATTAAAAAGAGAACAGGACTATAAAAAGAGAGCCCCATTAAAAGAGAACAGGACTAAAAGAGAGCCCTATTTAAAAGACAATAGGACTATAAAAGAGAGCCCTGTTTAAAAATTTAGAAAGAGAATTTTTATTTTTCCGGGCTATTTAAGTTTAAAACAAAAATAAATTAAAAAAAAATATACCTGCGCCATATTTAAAAATAACAAGCTAATATGCTAAGTTATAAAAGTAAATTTTAAGTTTAGTTAGACTTTAGCAAATGACTGTAAATTGACCTCGGGATATTCCTTATCTAAAAGTAATTTAAAACAAAAGAAATTTAGTTTAAATTTAAATAGTAATAAGCCCTAGTGGTGAGTGAGGTATTTGTGTTTGTAGACGTTAAAAGACAAACTAAGTTTGTAAAAGAAATTTAAAAATCTAAGAAAAGTTTAAGTTTAAAGTATTATACAACCTAATACTTTACAAACAAAAAGAGAACAAAAGAACAAAACAAGTTACTGACTGACTGTTTAAGTAATAATAAGTTTAAATTAAAAGTTAAATGCCACAAAGTAAAAGTTAAATTTTTAAAAGTTAAAAGTTATTGGCAAAGTATAATATTAACAAAAGGCAAAGGAAATTTTGAACTTAGAGGTTATAAAAGTTTTCTTAACTTAGAATTCCTAAGTTAAGGTTAAATTAAAGCCGAAAAAAGGTATAGCCAAAACACATAAGCGTTACTGAAGGTGCGCAAGAGATGTGTGTGTATGTAAGTGGAGGTGTGTAGGGGTGTGTATCTGTGAAGTGTAGTGTGTAAATATAATATATACTTTAAAATAATCAAAGGGCAACAGTGCCAAAAAAGTTAAGGGTTATATTCCCTAAAAAGAGTAACAACCTGTTAATAGTTCAGGTATGTTACTAAAAAAGTATATACCTTTTTAGCAGTAAAGGTATACAAAAGATATTAATATAATATAAATAAATATAATATAGTGTGTAGAGAGAGGTATCGGTTTCTGCCTTTTACACAACCTGGATACCGCAGGATACGGTCAAGTTCTCACCCCGGACCGATTCGGGGAAATAAAACAGTAAAATAAAATAAACAAAAGAACTTACTGGAACAGTCAGTACAGCAAGGACGGCACAACACACACACACAAACTGAACCCGCAACCACGGAGAGACCAAGAAACGACTGAGGCTAAGTATATTATAAAAAAGCAACCGAGTGGGTGCCAATGAGGGATTTTCTTATTTTTAATCTCCACCAGACGGCGCGACGATAGACACTTCTAGATTTTCTATTGGTTCTCCACCGATCTGAAATTATCTGCAGGTTAGCATCACGGATACATATTGGTTTTGTTTCTAAAAAATATCAGTGTACTGTCAAGTGTGACATAAGTCAAAATATCTTAAACCTAAGAGATCGTTGGCCTAAGCGTTTAGGCCAGTATACTGGTAATAGTTTAGGAACACACGGAGATGAAATACTTGTCAAACTGAAAACTGACAAGTTACAACAGTTTTGGCGGCCATGTTACTTTCAAACTTCTTCTACTTTTTATTGTTGATGTGGTTTTTATTTTTTCCCAAATTGTGTTATTTGGGTCTTTGATGTTCATTATTGGTAAAATATTAGCCATGAAATACCCGTTAACTTGCACAAGTGCAGGTAAGATGTTGTCAAAACCAAAATGTATTATTCCTGTGACATTTGGTGTGAATATCGGTAAATAGGGTTATTTCTTCCGTGAGTTTTAACTAAAACATCGTTGTAATAACATTGTTATCCTAGTCATTGGAATATTATGGCGTCTTTTTCAAATTGAAATGTATCCAGTTTTACATTCTTTTGCCCAGCTTTGTAGCAATTATTGATGGTATTCCCTGGTATTACCGATAGTTGTCTACCCATACGCCATCTAGTTACTAAAATGGAAACTGTTTGACAATCAAATTAAAAAGTTAAGAAAATCCCTCATTGTCACCTGGCTGGCACAGGGACAATAAAAAAAGAGATAAATAAAAAGAATTTAACAATTTAACAAATTATTAAAATACTAAACAATTAAACAAAAAGAAAACCTAGACAGTCGGAGAGCGGGTTTCGCGGGTACGAGTCCTAACCTCAGTCAATTTCTCGATCTTTAGCTCACGGGTTTAGGGACACGACACTTATTTGGGGACAGGCAGCGACTTGCGGGCCTCCAGCTCCTCAAGTCTCCGTGATCCCGGTGACAGGTGTAGCGTCGATTGCCAGGTGTTCAGGCCAAGACGATCGGGATCCCGTAGATGGCGGCAAGTTCGGTGTGTGGCGAGAGTTGGGTGCGTCAATCAGACGGCATGGGCTGACACGTGGCGAGCCGGTGGGGAGATGGATCCTCCAAACCGGATCCTGGAGCAACCAGGACGGAGTTCAGCCTGGACGGAGCTCAGTTGCTCCAAACGTAGAAGAAGAGTCCAGACGGAGCGTAGCAGAGAACAAGGAGTTGCTCCGGAACGTAGCACCCCTGGAATGTTTGAGGCAGGCCTTAATAAAAGGTACACTACTGGCCCGCAAAGCACGTGTCCGAGATCCGAGTCTTGAGCACGTGTTTGCGAGTCCATAACAAACATTAAAAACATTAATTAAAAAAGGAATTTAGAAAATATCAAAATACAGTTAAAGAGCAAAAAGGTTATTGAACTTCTGACAATGACATTTAAAACTAGGTCAGGGCCAATTTTGTTATGATATCAAAGAAAACCAAGAAAATAATTTGACCACGGTGAAAGAATTAATATTAGTATTACAAATAGAATCTACTTAACAAAATAACAAGTTGAAACAGGAAGCCTTCAAACACGTGGTCTTGTCACAAAGAGAAATTTTACAATTTAGACAAATACACAATGTTGCGATTTTCGCCACAACAAAAACCAAATACAGGATAAAGTTGAATTTACAATAAAAAGGAATCAAAAGACAAGTACATTAGGAAATCCTACAAGACACACCCAAAAACACTCACTCACCGATAACTGGGGTTCAATGACTCCTACATTTTGATGAAATGTCAAAAAGGTCGAACGAGCAGATCCGCGGCTTTTATAGGCCGGCGAACTTTTTTTTTTAATCTGTCACGTTGACAGGGCTAAAGGATATATCCGAAGGGCTTATTTATAAAAAAGGTACTTCATTATTATTTATCAAATAATATATTGAAAACTACATAAAGCTACTTTATAATATTTAAATAGACAAATAGAATTAAAATATATTAAAATAAGGTTACTTTAAAATAGTATTTAAACGAAACAAACGGAAAGTGTCGTTATAGTTCGGTACTATTATTAAGAGATGGCGCACTAAGTATCGATTTGTATAATTGATTTCAAGAAACAGCTGACAAATAAAGAAGAAGGAGGAGATATTAAATTATTATTTTAAGTAGCTACGCTACATCCAGATGTCCTAAAAATAGTGGTATGAAGTTATGAACTCGACTCTAACGATTAATGAACTTGATTTATTCGACAGGTTCGCACTTGTAACTTGTTTAGCCGGTGCGCCAGTGAGCGCGGACGCGTAGTGGTAGGTAGTCACTAGTAACAGAATAGTAAATATTATACTTTTAAAATGTACATAGTTAATATTATACTTTTACGTTACCGTAACGTAAAACTGTTATAAGGCTGCATCCACAAATCACAATTAATAAGATTTCGCAAATGGCAGGCTCTTGTTATAAGTTAAAATAAAACTTAGTAGAATGTATCATTCAGATGTTCAATAAAATTAACTTTTACTATTCCGAATAAACTGGATGTTAAATAAGCTGAAGAAAATTAGTTATTTTCTTTAACATTCATCTCATTTGGGAAAGTAACATACTCATTTTGTTTTCTTTTTGCGATTAGCGTTTGTTTTTTATTTTAGGTTAATTGATCGTCTTTTCTTTGTGGTTGTTGGTTGGTCACAATTTTTAACAAAATTATGTATTTTTGGGTTATCACAATCACACATTCCACTCTTATTATTGCAGAAACAACTTCTCGATATTTATTATATGCTTTTGGTTTGTTATCAATTCACGAAATTTTAAAATTTTAGACACGAAATCAGATTTTTAACAATGTTATTATCAATCAGATGTATTGTTTCAGGTGGAATACAAATTACTATTATGGTTGTAACTTGTATCTGAAGTGGAGAGTACCTCAAAGGCTATATTTGCGTTAGGTATGTCTGTACCGTAAGCTACTTTTTCATCTAGTGTCCGTTTGATGGCCCCACCGAAGCCATGCTCCCTTTCCATGTGCAGCTTCAAAAAGCTCCATGTAGAATGTTCACAACCGTACTCATAAATTTTAGTTTTTTTTGACAGTATTGTGTGGTGGGGCTATCGGGGAAAAAGTGAACAATAGTTATATTGGGATACTTAGATGTCAAAAACTTTAATACTCATGCATTGGTTTTCGGAGAAGTCGATGTGGATAACAGCTTCATGGTTATCTTAATTGGTTATACATGTTTCGTACTCTTGATATTGACGATATAATATTATGTAATATACATGTTTCTTGAATATCGGCATTTGATTATTGATAATTTTTGCAAGATTTTGTGCTGTGCCTTCCATTTCCGTTTTAGTCATTCTGTTTATATATTTAACTTTATCATCTTTATTATAGAAATATTAGCCTGTTTGGACTGTAGAAAAGCGCGAGTATATACATGAGTAATAGCAAGAAAACCAGGAAATAAATTTTCGCATACCTCTGTCCGTGCTGTTGTTTTAATATTTTATTTTTATATTCTTCAGATGTTTTGTCCCATAGTATGGTACGCTGCTCGACTAGCGTTATTAAATGATCGACCTCAATAGCGTCCGTCATCGTTTAATTTTGAATAACAATTACTAAACACTAACTTTAAGGTAATGTGTCTTTATATTGTTACAATTTGTAAATTGTAAGTTTTAAGAACGTTTCCGTCCCAATAGTCTTCATAATAGCTATCTAATGTAAATGACTTGTAATTCAGATGTTTTGTCCCATACTATGGGTACGCTGCTCGACTAGCGTTATTAAATGATCGTCCTCAATTATAGCGTCCGTCATCTTTTAATTTTGAATAATAATTGCTATACACTAACTTTAAGGTACTGTTTCTGTCTGTATAAAAGAGTATGTTTCTGTCCGAATAGCTATCTAATGTAAATGACATACTACAAGTATGCGGTTATTGAAATTTAATTTAAAAAATTACAAATTAGTTAAAAACCTTGGTTTTAAAATTTGATATATATTATGGACATATCATCATCAATTTACTCGTCATGGTTTTCATATAATGGTGACTCTAGTTGTGGTGCAGGAGTCGAGGTTACATTCAATGGAACAGTTCCTGTGGTGTTCAATTTGTTTATTTTATGTAGCTTTTAATAATTACTTACATCTAAGTAGTTATTATTAATTATTTTTAAAGCTTGTATAGATATCCACGAGAACATTGTGTGTAAAGGCAACTTATTGTAAAAAGTAGCGCTAGTTAAAAATATATTACATATTACGTGTTATTGTACATGTACTCATACATATTTATTGAAATTGAAAGTTATCCTGAGAAAGTAAAACTATTTGCCCTTTCTCATTCATTGAAATTGTATGGACTGGACGCGAAGAAACTAAACAGGCACCAGTATGCATTGTTGGTGTAGGAATTGTAAATTCGGAATAATCAGTAGGACTACTGGTACTTTTTCCTGGTGTAGGAATTGCAGTTTCTCAATAAAAACTGCCACTTGTACCGGGCATTGGTGATAACTGATTACATTAAATGATTCGGAAGATACAGGTCTTTCTTGCAACATGTGCCGGTGACAAAGCTAAACCTTCTGTGGTGAAATACTAATATACGGTAATTCTGCAGTAGATGGCGGTCTTTCTTGCATCATAATAATATGTTGTTGCTGCTGTCGCGAAGTAGTTATGCATGAGAGTCCTGAGGTAGATAGTGGTCTTTCTTCAATCCTATACTATGACGTGATCATGTCCCTCTGTGGAATAGGTTCGGAATATGAAGTACACGTGGACGATGGTCGATGAATACGATGAGTGTATGGTCCAAAATAAATTTGCATCTGGAGCATTCCACGAAAGTCGACGAAGGAACAACCCATCTGCTTCATAAACGAAACACATCCGTTCAGTTTTTGGTAATTTTTAAAGATTTTTGGCAAATTATATTTTGCCATGAAGCTCTTTTTCTTGAGAATTTTTGTTATATTCTCCTTGTAAGACGTCGCTAAGTGTCGTTAGAGTTTTGTTCAATGCTTGTCCAGCCTCCCTTAGGAGGACTTATACGTCTACAGATTGTTTGTGATCTCTTTGGTTCAAAAACTGTTTGTGAACTAATAGGTTGTGCTAAACTTGCAGAATTAGTTTCGTGTAACAGCTGCTGGTCCTGATTTTCATCATCATTAATTTCATGACTCTGAAAAAGATGAAAATATATTTTAACAATACTATACTATACTTCTTTCTTTTTTTCTATTCTTATTTCGAAAGAAGAATTACAAATGGCTGGAAAAGATTTTTTTACTTCTCCACTAGGGGTGTTTCACTAAAGCTGCGGGCTTGTGACCAAGCAGCTTCAGCTTAAGTTGAGAATCAAGTAATCGACAGGAATTTTCTGACGATTCGGCATGTATTAAGAATTACAGCCTTTTGAAGTGTGATATAAGTGACTGGGTGAATGTTGGGTGTTTTGAGTCTACTGTGTAATGTTTTTGGGATGATTCCGGTACTTGATATGACTATTGGTATGGTTTTAACTAAATTACTGAACCGGCACATTCCGCACAACGCTTGCGCAGAGGAACGACGTGTTTGCTTTCTTTTGGCGCAAAGTATTCATATTCATATATATTCATATTTCTTTATTTGCTTCAAAAGTGGTACATTTTGGTGTTACAGTTAGTAGTTTTTCTTAGATCACCAAATTTCCAAAATAAAAAGTAGCCTGTTACTCGTAAATAATGTAGCTTTCGAATGGTGAAAGAATTTTTAAAATCGGTCCAGTAGTTTCTGAGCCTATTCATTACAATTAAACAAACAAAGTTTACCTCTTTATAATATTAGTATAGATATAGAAGTATAGATTTCCTGGTTTTATTTTCGATATAAATTGTTATTAACATATTGTAGATGTTCATTCACTTCACTTTAAGTTTTGTTACCATTTATGCCTTGCTACTACTATATTTTATATATTTAAAATAAAACAAGAAATTAAAGAAATCAAGATTTATTTATGTTATTGTACAATTATTAATCACTATCGTTAATATTATTTAACAGACAAAAACACTTGCTGGAAAATTAGATTGTTCTAATATAGGACGATTATAACATTCAAACGTCTGGATTGTAACATTTTGCAAACGTATTCGCAAGTTGTGATCACAAACCTGTACAAATTAGACTTTTTGTAAGAAGTAGAAGAAAATACATAAGTACCTATACAATGTTTATCAGTAAAAGCAATATTTACATACATGTAATGACATAAATTAAATGAAACCTTTGGTCAAATGAAATTAATAATGCTTACCACTTGCACATTTAAAGAGTGATATCCTTTTCTATTATAACTAGCTATATGACCGAGCTTCGCTCGGTATTCAAAAAATTAAAAAAACACACAAAATGACATTTTATGAAATGATTCCTAGCTAGATCGATTTATCGCCCCCGAAACCCCCTATATACTAAATTTCATGAAAATTGTTGGAGCCGATTCCGAGATTTCAATTATATATATACAAGAATTGCTCGTTTAAAGATATATTAGATAAATATGTTCATCTTCAATTGGCTTAACAATTGCTATGTGGGTGCAATCATTGCAGCCAATTACTCCTGGCAAATGAAATCTTCTTTGAAACCTTCAAAATAAAATAATATTGCTGTCATCAGTTTCTCTAATGTAATTAGGTGCCTACTGCTAACTCACATGAGATAACATAAAGGGCCTTATTAATTATTTATTAAGTAATTAATTCAATAACATTTTATGGTGTAGATACCATAAAAATAATAAAAAATTGGCCATAAAAATTTGCTGAAAAATTGCTGAAATTTGGCATGGAGATACTTTGAGTCCCGAGAAAGGACATAGGATAATTTGCTAAATATTTCAGTAGATAGGTTATGTACTGGTTGTCAACAGACATATTAAATTGATTGTGTAATAATTAATACAGGAAAACTTGCTGTATCGTCGAATAAAGCGCTTTCGTACTTTCCTATATGTAATAATAATTATAAGTAATAAAAGTTGCTGCTTACCGTATTTCTTGTCTTCTTACATTTCGTAGTATCCCCAAAAAAAGAGTCTATTATTTCGTATGCAAACCATATCGGCTTGTAAACATCGTCGACACCTGCTCCAGAGTTTTCTGATTTCTTAACTTTATTTTTGTACCCTCTGTAGCTTGCAAATAACGAAGTTTTTTTGTTTTTTAAGACATCAATGGGTACTCCCATCAATTCACAGACGACACCACGCATCATGGTATTTTAGTTTATTTTTGTAGTCTTTTAAATTTGTATTCCATAGCACGGGTTCCGCCTGGAAATATTCTAAAAATTTCAACTCAAGTTCGTTTGTCCAAGTTACGCTCATATTGACGCCACGCGGTACACAATATACAACCGTTCAAGTCCGCGGCTCGCGCGTTACTGAGAAACATGCGAGTGTGGAGTCAATACATGTTCTCGACTGTTCTCACGTCCTCGCGCTCCTTTGTCTCGCGTCAAAAAAACCGACAAAAAGTGGAGAACAGCCGGAGAACAACGCGAGAACTTGAGAAGAATACGCGAATCGCTTCCACATTCACGTTTTTCGCATGTTTCTTGCGATCTCGCGAGATTCTCTTGAGAATGTGGAGCTCCCATAAGAATTTTCTCCCGGCCTTCTTTAGTCATACCTTTCTTAAGCAGCGGTAACCGTAGTTAAGATAAATTAATGTCTATGTCTTGGCCGCATATTGGCCACCAACGGGTACCAACGTCTGCTCAGGTATTGCAGTTTGCTCAATTTGTTGAGCATTCATACTTCTTTCTCGAATACTTCTTTAGGCACAAGGCCATGGTGAGAATCCTCATAATTATGTCCTAAAAGACAAAAAAAATTGTATGTAACGTCACAGTGAATAATCAATAATTTATATAAACAGGTATTATACCTATCAATAAAAATATGGTTCGTATTTGAATCCATATAACGCCTCGTTCATTTATTGAATTTATGGCGGGGTCGAATGATAACATTTAATCATTAAAGCCCCATAAGAGCACCGGTGATGGCGACAACAATAGAATACAATAGCATTTCCAAGAATCCGCGATCGAAGGATTAAAGTACATAATATTACAAGTATTTCAATTTAAACCGCACTTGAACTTTTTTCCCTTTTAAAACTATCATAAAATAAACTAACCTTGGTTTGAAGAAGACATGGAATCATCTAAGCGTCGTCTCTAATTGCGACGGTGTTTACTCCGAATTTTGTCCAATTTACGCTTGTCATATTGGACCCTTAACTCATAATTTCTCTTTGGCATAATTTAAACAATAAAGAACGAAATTAAGTTAAGACAAACTAAAGTAGGTAGTGTATAATTGTTCGTTTAAAACCAATAAAAAAACATTGTGTAAAACCAGCGTAAGAAGATATCTATGTAAGTGTAGTATGTATGTGAGTGTTGTATGTATCATGTTATGTTGGTTGCGGTTGAAAAAAAGCTGAAAATCATTAAGCATCATTAGCGTTAGCGTAGTGCATTTTGGGGTGCGGGGGTTGGCGGGGGTGACGGCGTCGGCAGCGGCCTCGTGAGCGGTGGTGGCGGTGGTGGTGACGTCCTCTTGAGCGCGGTGGTCGTTGGCGGGGTCTTCACCGGGGGGTCGTTGTCGTCAGTGGTGCGGTGGCGTCATCATCATCATCATCATCGAGTATATATTATGTTTTGGTTAAGAGAAATTATCATGATGATGTTTTTATAATATTAAATTGTTCAGGACGAATAATTAGGTCGCGAGCAGTGGATGTTAGATAAAGTTCATTTTAAAGCTGTTTTTCTTATCTGGTATGATAAGGAGAGGTGTGTGTTTGTGTATGGAATAAATTGTAATAATAGAGTTGATAATATTGTTGTGAAAAAGTTAGTTTCAATGTGAATATGGCATGCGTGTGGAAGGGAATCGTTGTTGTTGTCAATAATTTTTTAAACCGAAATTTAATAACCAGTATGGCAAAAGAACTTCCTAATAGCACATTTCAAACAACCTGCCTATAAAGATTGAAGAGAATATTAATGAATCAAAGAAGTCACTCAAAACTTATTTTGCGGATATGGAACACCCAATATAATACTCATTAAGCAAACTTGTTTACTTGTCCTGAGCAGTCTATCAGCTATCTTCAACGCCGCGCGCCTTGGCGTGAGCGCTGGCCTGGGAGCCAATTCTCAGAATGTGAGAAAAGTTCATCTTCGGAAAAATTACCCAATTATGAGATTTTACGAGCGTAACACAGATTGTGTATTCTCAAAACTTCACATTCGAAATATTCCGTGAAAACGTCGCTCGAATCGAACGAGTGCTAGGGACCGGTAGATGTCTGAATTCGAACACAAATTTACTCTCCTATTGGTGGATATATGTAGCAAATTAATTGTCAAATAAATAAATAATGAAGTATGAACAAAAATTCAATATGTCCGCTTGCGTACTTGTTTGTTTTGCGTTATAAATTATAAGTTTAAATTTCAATATTTGCATACGTTTGTGTTTGTTTTGCGTAATTTATAAGTTTAAGTGACTTTAAATTTTAAAAGAAACTATTTATAATTTCGATTAGACTATTAAAATTTGGTGTAATTTTATACTACTTGAAATGGAGGAAGAATTTATTGTGGATTTTTTTGCCAACTTGATTGGAGAATTAGAGGTAGCGACTGAAGAACCGCCACGACGTAGAGCATATGCAACGCGAGATCCCTTTGATCTCAGAGATGCTGAATTTATAAAAAAAATTCGGCTCAACAAACACCTCACTGTGGAACTCCTACAATTAATTGAGCCAGTGATAGTGCCTCATTCAGATATCGATTTAAAAACAAAGGTATGCTGTAGGATATAATTATTTCCTAAAAATAGTCGTAGTACAATAAGTAAAATAGAATAATAATTATTATATTTTGCAGCTGTTGTGCGCACTACATTTTTTTGGTACAGGGAGTTACGAAACCCCAACAGGAAAATTAAATTGCCTTAACATATCGCAATCATCAGCCTCCCGTTGTATCTCAGAGATTGTAGATGCACTTACTCATCCCAACATATTTAATGCTTGGATTAAATTCCCAAGCAGTCTCCAAGAACTCAGAGACATATCTAGAAGGTTAGTTACCAATGATAAATAATAACTCACTTGCGCAGTAAGAGCTCCTTAATTGTACAGATTTATACATTAGTCTAGCTATTATTATTGTTGTCTTACACACATGTTGCAAATAAAAAGTTTCCTTTTCTACTTAGTGTTCATACCCTAATTACCTATAAAACTTTGCCATTTGTCTTTGTATCTATCATTAAATTAGCAGCTAGTCAGTTGATAGTTTCACAAATTATGTTGCCGGCCTTACAAGTTAAATATTTAAGTGGGGCTCCCATGCATTTTGTTGTTCTTTTTTGCTAGATATCAACAATAGCAACCGGTGGACACTTTAAATATTTAGAAAATACTTATTTGCGTTTTTACAATAAAAATATAAATAATTATTATAAAATACCAGTTTGTTCAGAATAAACTTTTCTACTCAAACACATATTGCCTTAGATATTGTGTAATTTGATCCAATTTGAGACCTAGGATAGTTTTTATTTATTACAGATAAATTATAATTTTGCTATTTTAAACAATTTACTATGATTACAGGTTCTACAATGCATATGGCTTTCCTGGAATTGTGGGGTGCATTGACTGTACCCACATTGCCATAGTGCCACCACAAAGGCCTTTTGAGGAGAGGAGTTACGTTAATAGGAAAAATTATCATTCTATCAACACACAATTGGTACTTATTAACACTTTATGACATCTTTAACCACTCTTTTAGGATAATTTTATCAATGTCCAGTAAAATATAATTCTTCAACAGATATGTGATTCAAATTTGAGAATATTGAATGTCAACGCATTGTTCCCGGGCAGTACACATGACTCGTACATATGGAACAATTCCAATGTTTTACCGGTGATGGAACATTTGTACGCAGCTGGCAATCAAAGCTATCACCTTATTGGTATTTAAAAAAATTATATAATTAAATATATTCAGTACACTGAAAATGGACTGCACTAATAATCTTTTTTTTAGGAGATAGTGGATATGCCCTCAGACCTTGGTGCCTAACGCCTATCCTAAATGCCGAAGAAGGTACACCGGAGTTCAGATATTCTGACTCATTGAAAAAGGCACGCTCAGCTATAGAAAGGTGCAATGGAGTGCTTAAATCAAGATTTAGGTGCCTCTTGAAAGATAGAGTTTTGCATTATAGGCCAAATAAATGTACAAAAATTATAAATGCTTGCTGTGTGCTCCACAATATGTGCATCGTAAGCAATATGCCTGAACCGGAAATTGAATTCGATGAGGAGCTTGGTTTAATATATCAACCACCTATTTTAAGTGATAATAATAGAAGAACAAATGTACTTTTGACACAAGGGCACGAAAAACAAAACCGAATTGTAAATAATTATTTTAATTGAATAAATTTCAATAAATCTTTAATATTATATTTTGTTCTTATATCTTTATATAACAGTAAGGCACACAAGATTAACAATTAACATACTACATAGTTAGACTGTAAACATAGTCATAAATATTAAATGATAATTTACTTTAAAACCACATTTATAATTATTATAATCAAAATTTTCACATCTTGATATCATATTAAAATAATACATAACTTGCCATTGTTACTTAGAATAGTAACATAACGACCAAACTGTTAATAATAATTAACCACATTTTAATTTAAAAGTTTTTCTGAACGTTGTTAAAAATAATAATTTAATTTTTAGATATTTTTATTAAAATTTGACCAAACGTAACAAGTATACTAAAGCATTCACTATTTAATAAGTATATTTTAATTAAATTAATTTTAATAAATCATTTATAATATTAGTTGTTTCTATCTCCATATTATATAACAGTAAGGCACACAAGATAATAAGAATAGTTTAGGTACAGTCATAAATATTAAATTATAATCACATATCAACATTTTTATATTTTGCTATCATCTATACATATAAATTATAATAAGTAATAAAATAAACGATTATTTGACTTGTCATTGTTATTAATAAGAATAGTAAAATCATACTAAATTGAGTGCTTTTTAAGTGTGTTTTATCCAAATGCCTAAGATAACCTAAGATAAAAAACAATATGTTATTAATTTTTAGAACCTTCGATTAAAATACATATAACCAAACATAACAAGTTACATACTAACATTAACAATTAATAAGTATAATAAACATTTAAAAAATTAGGAACAAATCAGTCTTGAACTAAAATAAGCTTAACATAATATAACAGTTCAACAATAGCCATTTTTTAAAGGTTCTGTATTACAAAGGGGACCCTAAACCTACTACTGGTGCTAAGCTAAGTCTTTACTGTCGGTCCGTCTGTCTGTATCTCAAGAACTATGATAGCAAGATAGTTGACATTATATTATTATTTATTAAACCAAAATCAATTAAATCAATCTTACCAATGATTGTTGATAAAGACTCTTGGGACTCAATATGACCCACCAGGGAGTTCCTGTCAATGGTACTGATAATGAGGCTTTCCTCAAATGTCGGGCTTGCCGGAGGTGGACCACCACCTGTTAAGTTCGCGCTACGGCGCAATGCAGCAAACTTTTTTTTTGCATTAGATTTTCTGTCTTGCCATGTCTAGAAAATATTTTTTTTATTAATAACATACCAATATCTATCTACTATAATGCCTATTAGCTGTCCTGTGCCCACTTTGTTACACATAAAGCTTTTCTTTATTTTTTATGACCATTATTATTTAAATAAAAAGTGTCCTATTTGTACATATAGCCATTAAATTAGCTACGTGAACTTAAATGAATTGAGGGCTTATTCGAAAACAGACATATTATTATTGACACTTGATTTTTATATAATACAATACTATGAAGATAAACTAGAGAAAAAGCCTTGAATGTTTTTTTTTGCTCCAGAAATACTGTTTAACTCCTCACTAATTTGCTGCCACCTTCTTTTCCCTTCCGCTTTTGAGAAGGTGGCAGAAAACTTGCCGCGGCGTAGCTGCGGATCCGCTTCTACTAAACTAGGCGGAGCTTTTGCTCCGCATTAGCATATTTTTTCTCGGGTCTTCTTCTCGGGTAGTAGTTGAGAATGCATTCGGTATTTTAGCATCAAAATTTAGAATTTTCCGTAGGCCTATACTACTGGACCATGAAAAAACATCTCTCTTAACTATAACATGTATTTTGTTGCATAATTTCCTCCGAAAAAGCGTAACTTCAAGAAAAATATACACCCCACCAGGCAGTACAGATGTCTTTGATGATAATAATCAGATGGTTCATCTTGGTACTTATTATATTATTGGTACTTGGCATGATGAAATTGCAGAGTTTCGAGAATCTTATGCCATTAGACCTTTGTCAAATATAGAAAGACTACCTTCAATAAATGCGATTCAAATAAGAGAAGAATTCACAACATATTTAACTCCTCTAATACTACTTAACACAAATTATGTAAATAATATCTGATATTATGTTCTTATTGACTATGGTGTTTACTGTGCATCATAGAATAAGGCGTAGAGTATATTGTTGGATATTGGGACCTAATAATAATAATTTAATTAGTGAAATCCAAGGAGATGAACCAAAGAAATTGAGAAGAATATTATATTAAAGTAAAATCATTTCATTTAAATAAGGTTCTAAATGGATATGACTAAGTACAAGAAGATAATATTTGTGTTAATTTTTTCTATTGATTTTTGTACTTACCTAAATGTCTACAATAAACTATATATTTTGCATTTGTTATGTATTCTATATAATTTTATGTGATATAATTATAGTATTGATAAACTTTGTTAAACTTGTGCTTTTTCTTAAAATACACCAAAACGTTGAGAAGAATATAACATTGTCAAAGCATTTTATTTAAAAAGATTTTTAAATGAATATGATTACAAGAATATAATATTTTTGTTATTTTTGCTATTGCTTTTTGTAATGTTAAGTTTATAAAGTCTATATTTTGCATTTGTAATGTATTTTATAAAAATATATTATGATATAATATAACAGAAACTATATTTTGTAGTACTTATTAATATATTTGTTATATAATATATTTGTGAATATAATAATAGTATTGTTAAAGTAATAAATCAAAGTGGTCTATGGAAAGAAAACAAAATATATTTTGTATTCAGTGTTTTTATGTTAATAAATAATTATTTTAATCTACATTAAATTTTCATTACCTGAAAAAACAGTTCAAACATTTTCTGAAAATAAAACATAACTATAGGTCTACCAGGAATCAGGATCTGTGATCAAAAAGTGAGAAAAGAAATTGACTCTAGTAATTGGAATAAAACATTCTGATCCTTTTTTTTATAAAAATTTATCCAATGATCAAGGATATTTTTTGAAAATCTGCCATCCTTTGCCATCAGATCCTGGCATACCTATAACTCTAGGATTTACATATAGCAACTTATAAAGGTATTAGCTGTTAAGAAAACAAGTAAAGATAACATGTCAAATCTTTATTAAATCTAAGCTTTTTGTGATAATTACAAATCAGGGTTTTTATTAATAATTTAAGGTTCAAAGAATTAACAGGATTCCAGTAAAAGTAAAAGTTTGTGATTATTATCAAATCAGGGTTTTTAAAAATGATTTTAAAAGGCTTAATTAATAATTAAAAAGATTCCAATTAAAGTAAAATGTATGCACTATGGCCTATTCAGTAACAAAATGTACTAATTTTTCTTAATAAAGCTTTCTTAAAAGCTTTATTAATTTTATTATTATTTGGCATACCTATTAACGGCAAATTTGAATTACTACTATGAGCCTGCACGGTTTGTAACTGAAATAAGTGAAGTATGAGCTTTCTTTTTTAAAGGTATGTTGGTAAGAATCTTAATTTTTTTTTGATGTATTGATAATATGATTTTGAGAATGAAATGATGGCAAAGATAGAATGTAAGGGGTTTTTGGAGTAGATTGAATATTATCAGGGGAATGAATGAAAGTGCTAATGGAAGGCGTCGCTTGATAGGAATGTGAGGGTTCTGTATCTGGCATGTAAGAAATTTGATGCTCGTTAGATGTACCTGGTGGCATGGATAATGAATGAGATGAGGATGATGGGCTAGGTGATGAGGGTGAAATATATGAAACAGGAATATTATATGGCCTTGGAATGCTGTGGATATGGGATGAAGACTGAGAGGAACATGTACTTTGTGCTGATGGTGGTCGGCAAAATTCAAGTGGAGATGGATTTCGAAAGTGGTTTATACTTTGCGTTGCTGGAACCGTTGCAAAATTAGAAAATGTGGCAGCACCGGAACTGTGAAAGCTACTGTCTGATACTTGGTTTATGGACCACCATAATTCGTCGATTTTAAACATAAAATATTCTCTCTATTTTTCAGGCAATTTCCTGAGCCTTTTAGCTAATAGTTTACCGTAGAGATCACAGTTATCTTCTGTTGATTGATTTTTATTTAAAATATTGTATAATGTATCAAAAGCTGCCGCCATCTGTTTCTCTGCTGCTAGCAATTCTGGTGGGTTTTTGCGACGTCTATTACTTTGTTTTGACGATGGTGATAAGAGATTTGTGGTATCCAGGTTTTCGTCATTCTGTATTTCTGTATCTGCAGACAGTTGAGTATCCACAGCCAGGAATAAAATAAAATAATTAATTAAGTAACTTTTGTTATTTTTAGTAGTAGTTATTTTTGTAGCACGTAAGATAACTTTAAACATACTTATTTTATTCCTGCGGTTCTGACTATTTAGGTTCCTACTTCGTATTTCTCATTAACTAGTCAGCTTAAATTGGACCTTAATAAGATAGACGTAAGGACAGTGAAGTCTTAGGGATAATCCTTTTTACCATTGGGGTACCCTAAAGTTTAGGGTACCCCAATGGTTTAGGGCCTAAACAAAAATATGTTATACGTCAGGTTTTTCCTTGCCAACTCAACTGGACTTCAAACGAAGTAAGTACCTAGTTTGTTTCATTTATCTGATCTATACAAATAAAAAAAAATGGAGTGTTTGATTCTAACCGTTGTTTACATGCATATGATTAAATTATAATGAGTAACTTAGGCTACTTTGAACCGACTTTCAAAAAGGAGGAATGGGAAAAATTGTCCATGTCTGTAATCTGTATGTTACGTCGTATTGTTGACGCGGATGAAGTCGCGGGCAACAGATTGTGTTAAAACAAGAACATACTATAATGAAATGAATTAAAAGAAACTTACTTGATCCTCCTTATAGCCTGAGAAAATTAAGGAATTCAAACATTGGTTGGTATAGTTGTTCCTAAAGGTGTCCAGATGAATATGCTAAAAGCCCCCGAGGGTGAGACAAGAGCCGGCGGTGGGAGAGGGGGGAAAGGTCTTTTTTTCAAGGTTTTTGCTTGTGACTCGAAAAGTATTTATAATATCTCTTTAGTGAGTTCTACATTAATTATCTACATTACATTTCCTATAAATTACGTCCAAACATTTTTACTGTACGAAATACTACTACGGTAATACGTTACCTCGATTTACTGTATCTAGAGACAGATACAGTAAATCGGCGTAACGTAGTCCCCTGATTCCTCCTTCAAAATAGAGTCTATATAATTTTTATTTTTTAAATAATTTTTTGACATTATGTCGATAGATTTTAACGACAGATCTACACGAGAAAAAATGTATGTCATGTTAGGGTCAATAGAGATGAAGAGAAAAGCCATAAAACATCGAGAAAACGTGTAGACAAATTTTCTCGTTGGCGTATGCTAGAGGGGCATGGCGCTCGTGGCTAACGAGTTGCTGGCGTTACCCCGCCCGGCGAGAAGAACCGGCGCGGCGTAAGGAACAAAATTAATCTTTTAAAATAAAATTTACAATGCTCTAACTTAAAATATACAATGTCAAGATACATACATAATTGTAAGTCATACAATAGTGTAGGTAACCTTGCAAGCAGCCATCCTACTCCCGAGATGTGCCGTCATTTATGAAATCATTGACCTTATCAATTAGGTATTGTTTATAGCATAAGTTTCAAAGATATATTATATATCTTTGAAACTTATGCTGTAAACAATGTCTTTAAATATGAAATATATTAATAACTAAATAAAAAGCTTTATTTTCTAACAGAAATACAAGCATTTATCATCTATACGGCAAAAAAATATATATTTACAATTATTTTGTATCTGAAGGGTACTGCGCGGACAATGAAAATTTGTACTGAAGAAAATATTGAGGTTTTTTTTTTTTTAAACGGGCAAATGGCCCACCACACATTCCCATCACTGCAGCACAAAAAATTACCTTAGGCTTTCATTTTTTTTTTTTTATTATTTTATATAAATTATTTTAGGCTTTAGATTATCTGGAGAAAATTAATTTCATGAGATGGGGGAGATCGGGGGGATCTTTTTCTCAAAAGATCATCTACAAGGTTGGTCTGAGAATTTTTTTTTTGTAAAATGTATTAAACAAAGATAAAGAGCGATAATAAACCTTTTAAAAATGTTTATCACTTTTTTGCTTATAACTTTTTAAATGTTTAATTTAGGGTAAAAATTATAGGAACATATTTGTAGGCAAAATAAGTTGCAACAAATAACATAACAAAAAAAAAAAAATTACTAAAATGCAAAGCTAATGTAATATTTCAATGGACTTTAATTAATTTCAACTTTTAACGTTATATCTAGTATCGGGTAAATTTTCGTGCCGTTATCAATGCTCTTGATGCAGTAACGTAACGAAAAAATAACGTTATTGGAAGCCCTGCTTGTCGGTGGCCCTACTTGGAATTCATCAAGTAATGCTGAAATTTTCAAACGTCCATTTCTAAAGGCTGTTTAGTGACTTTCGACGTGATGATGCATGCAGTGAATTCAGCGTTGCCAGATGTCCCGATTTTGGCGGGACGTCCCGATTTTTAAAACAAAATTAAACATCGCGCTCGGGACAGGCTCAGTCCCGCTTTTCGAGGGTAACTCGAACGTACATTGACGGAAGAATCCCGCTTGCTTCATTGAAAAGTTCTAAACTCCTGACTTGGCACAAAAAAATCTGGCAACGCTGGGTGTGATGGAAGTGATGATGATGATGATGATGAATGTGATTTACATAGTAGCATATACTTTCAGTTCTAAAAACAACGCCGGAACCTTCAAAATTGTATCTATAAGGAATCCGGAGTTCTCTTAGTATCTTCGGAACCATAGCATACCTTGGTGCAAAATCTTACTTTTTGGTAGCATATATATTTTTAAGATACTTAAATATCTCTTTAAATCAAAATCACCACATATACTTAATACTCAACTCAATTACTCATGAATCTTATCATCACTTTTGTGAACATGGTACCAAATTGGAGTAAAACCCTAAACAACAAAAGATATATTTTTTTAAACCGGTTCATAAACGGCAGAGTAATCGTTGATTTCAACTTTTAATGTTCTTTCTAATATCGGGTAAATTTTCATATCGTTTTTAATGCCCTTGAAGCAGTAACGTTACGAAAAAATAACGATATTTGAAGCCCTGCTTGTCGGTCTATAAAACAGTAGGTTGGCAACACTGGTCTTCACTGTCTTTTTATTTTTATTATCTATGCTCTATGCTACATCAATGTAATTATCTGTGCTCATGTGTATTCTAGTAGGTAGTATTAAAATACAAATGTGAACCTTTATACAGAATACAGATTACTTACCTTTTAATGAAGTTACAATGGCTACGTAGCAGTATTACATTTCCACCATATTTTTTTCTACATCTTATACTAATTTATAGGTTATAATTTATTTTTATAAAAAAAAAAACTATAGGCAGATTGAGTTTTTGTTAAATTTTACATTGAATTACCCCACTTTTGGTACTATTTACATGTCCAAAAATATAAAAAATGTCAAATGGTTTATTGAGTCTCATATCTATTTGAAATATTTTAAATAAATTATACGTTTTTACCGAGGCGCGTGAATATTTTAGCAGTAAATATGTATATATTTCACAGTAAAGTTGCATTCCCCGTACACTTACTATCAATTAAGTAAAACAGGTACTTACCGATCAATTATTAGTACAATGGGCTCTGTCCAAAAAAAATCACATGTACTTTTTATATTTTTTTTCTTTAAAATAGGGTATTTTAAGAATATAACTTAAATAATTTTGAAATTCATTGGCTAGTTTTTTCTCAATAAATTTTTAAAGTTTCGCTCTGACGTCATCATCGGCGTCCAACTGACTCTGCAGTATGTTTTAAATTTCCTTTCAATCTTATTTATAATGGCTGGTTCGTCAAATGCAAGTTCTCATTATGTGAAAGCTGATACGAGAAGCTTACCAAAAGTTCGAAACGTAATGTTGGTCGAATTTATAGCTAATTTAACGCCATTGAAGGTCAAACTAAGGTTAAACATATTTGTTCAAAAATATAAGTAACTAATGGGTATTTTTTTCGTTTATATACAGAAAAACGATCACTACCTTATTCCTCGAAATGTTTTTGTAATGAGCAAAATTACAAAAAAATCGACAATCCCCATTACTTAAAAAATCCAAAATATTTACAAAACATGTCCGCCCAGAGATTATACGATGACAGCTGTTAGCATAAATTTTAATGACGTAAAATGAACTAAAATAAGCAGTAACCTAATCTTTACATCAATAAATTCAAGGAAAAAAATAGCAGAAATCAAAATACAATCTTATTTATAAAAAATCAGTTGTTTATATTATTTCTGATAATTGTATCTCCCTGATTCTGTAATTTGCGATAGCCACGCGACAGCAACAAGCGACGGTTCGCGCTTTAAGCGAACAATCGAGATATTAAAAAATGTATTGGGTTGACGTTGACGTTTAATACATTTTTTAGTTCCTCGATTGTTCGTTAGAGCGTGAACCGTCACTTGTCGCTGTCGCATTGCTATCGCAATTACAGAATCGCAAATTACAGAATCAGGGGGCCAATCACTGATATTAATTATTCTTAATTTAAAGGAAGATATTGGGTAAATATTTATCCATTTCTGGTATTCTGTGAAATCCTCTTATTTAGACATATAGGCTCATTAATTTCTTCAATTATTTCACTATGGCCATATAACATTATATCAGGTGAATTGGGCCATTTGAAAGTATTTCTAGTAGTGAAAGTCATTATACTTATTTCGAATTCGGTATTTACCAAGTTTACAATCTTACCTGGAAAATACTCCCCTTCATTCTTAATTATTACGAAACTTCCTATCGAAAACTTCTTCTGTAATTTAGTAAACTTTGAAGATGGAAGTTTCTTTATAGGATAATTTTCCAAGTCTGAGTTTAAAGAATCAGGCTCATCATAGCTATTATCATTTTCAGCGTAGGAAATATCCATATCTGAATCCGAAGTCAATTCTTTTTGAATGCTCATATTTATTTTAACTTTTGTCTGAGCTGTTTTCTTCTTCTTATCGTTGGCTTACTGTTCCTTCAATTTCTTCTTTTCTATTCTCTGTTTTGCTCTTTCGTCATTTTCTCGTTGTTTTTTATTTTTCAGCTTCTTTCTTCTCGTGATACTCTTTCCAAGCTTTACTTGTCACTGTTGAAGGAATCTTTTCTCGCTTTGTCTTCTTTTTGTTACTATCAAATTATATAAAACAGACTCCTCTTAAAAGGAGATGGTACATTACTCCCAAAACGGTTTCCATAGAGTTCTTCTGTGGTGTTGTGTCCTGTAGTATCATAGTACTAATTATAGGTTCTTGAGATATGCGGTCTTCTATTATTTTGGGCAAATCTGAAGAAGATAATGACTCCAGTAGTGGTAGTGCTTGGTTTATTAATGTATCAATATTGGTGTTAATCAATCAAACAAATCAATATTGGGTGCTTCGATTAGAAGATCTCTTGTCACTTCAGGTAAAGTTGGAAAAGAAAGTAATGGTAGAGGAAGAGGTTGATTGGGTTGAACAGTAACACTTTCTATGGTTGCGTCTTTCGATGAATTATTAGTCTGCACGCTGTTTTCAGTTTCTGTTAGCACAGTGAGACCAGCATCTGACGAAACAAAAACTTGTTCTTCGGTTAAAACTTCGTTTACCTGGGCAGTGGTTATATTATTTGAGACGTTGTTTGTCTCTTCCAATGTGTCTGACGTTAAAGCAGCATCCGACGAATTCGAATGACACGCGAGTTCGGATTTATTTTTGGCCCAAATGACATATAAAGGTACGTCTTCATTAGGTATGTTACTTTCCAGTGTATTTCTATTTTCAAAGTATAATTTATTAAATAAGTGTAATTTTTGAACTGAAAAAAACATTTATGATTTCCTTTTCTAAATATTTCATGAACTCCTTCTGCACTGGATTAGTTTTAGGCGTGGTGTCTTTTTCGGTTTGTCTAATTTTAGACATATCAATATGTATAATCAGGCCCGAATGGAAAAACGCTCTGAACCCATTTTTGACGCAATCTTTCGTTATATTTGTGAGTGCTTTTTGGAGTACTGAGGCAAAATTCTCTTTACGGAGATTTTGACCAAGGTTCTCCAGTGTAAATTGTATATTCGACTGGAGATAGATGGCAACACCGCCACCACTTTTGCATGAACGATCATGACGAATTAAGGTATATCCTGGTAGAGACTATGTCTCAGAATTGTAACATGGCCTAAACCATGTTTCTGAAACCAGAATAGCATGAATATTTTGGTTACGGAAAGAAGAGACTAGTTCGTTATAATGTCCTGGAATGATTTGAGCATTAATGTGAGTCACATAAAATTTTTTTGAAAGGTTAATAAATGTCGAGGATAGGGTTTCGTTAAGGGAGGGAATACTATGAAAGCTGCTAATGCTAGTTTGGGACTCTGCCGTGCTCAGAGCTGATACAAAACTATCATTAAAATATTCATCATCAGTTTTTGCCATCGTAATAAAACAAGCACTCAGTATATATATTAAAACTAATGAAAAACTAAACAAAACAAAAAAAGTAATTGTATCTAATCTAAAATTTGCGATGATAACCTACACATTACCACCACCGACAACATTATAAAAATTAAATATAAATTATAAATAAAATCAGAAAAAAATTAGAAAGCGATGTTTAACAAACACCACCGCTTAAATGCCATGCTTAAAATGCATAAAATATTATAATAAAATATGATTTCTTAAAGCAAGCGATGTGATAAAATACAAAAAAAAATAAAAATACACTAATAATATCGACACAGAAAACTTACCTTTTTGTCTCGAATTTCAATCATAAATAATGACTATAGTGTTGTGCCATATGCCACCTAAGTAGACAAAAGAATAAAAAAGAACAAATTAATGAATCAGGATAATATGTATACCTATTGTATATGGTATAAGAGGTATAATGGTATAATGGTGTAAGAGTTTGTGGAGAACACTTGGCAAGTGATTAGTGAAGCATAGATGATTTTATATTGGATTTAATAAGATACAATTTGTCAAATTTTAAAAAACCTAAAAGTACACTTGCAATTCGATTATAAAAATTGCACACTGGGGATTCTATTGAAAGACTATCATATAATTTTCAACTAAGTCCACAAAGAATCAGTCAGTTGTTAAAACAAGCACGGGATTGCCTTAAAAATGACTTTGTGCCAAAACATTTGGGGCTGGATCACATATTATATATGCTCCAGGTGAAGCAAATTTTTAGGTCCGTTTTTAAAGGAAGACAATCTCAAGGCAACCATGAAACTCCATTATTCCAACATTCAACAGCTTCGCCAATTAGTCCTGAAGCTCACGAATCACGGAAGCTCTAGTCAAGTCTCCACAAAAATCATTAAAAAGAAGAAAGATGTAGCAACAGCAATTTTAGATACATATAATATTACAACGGCGTACACAACCGACGGCATCGATAACAGCTAAATACGAGGGCGGGATAAGTCCCGGGATAAGTACTTAGCTGTTATCGATGCCTTAAACTAGCCTCTGCTATTTAAAAAGTTAAAATTAAAAAAATATGTATGTCATTTTTAAATTCGTGTCTCTGGCAACCTGTACACTAAATTTGAATTTGGTGGCGTGAATATTTTATTAATTTTTATCATTTGAAAATAAATTTCGTCAACTGCTTTCAAAATGGATGAAATTTAATAAAGAGCGGTGATAAAGTTTCCTCATAAATGAAGGGGATAAAGGGGAGAGATATATGTGACGAATTAAATAATGTTTTGGTTGAATCTGCTTCTTCTCATAGCACAGTAAAAAACTGGGTGGCTGAGTTTAAACGCACGTCGTACATGTGTCAAAGATGAAGCCTGCCCCAGACGTCCAAAAAGCGTCACAACTCCGAAAATGGTCGTGAAAGTATATGATATGGTTTTAGCCAAAGACTTCTATTTAATTGGTTTTAGCAGACAGACGATTGAAGTTATCTGAAATAGCAGACACTATTGGTATCTCAAAAGAATGGGTACATCATATCCTTAGTAAGGAACTAAATATGAAAAAGCTATCGGCCCGTTGGGTGCCGCGATGGCTTACGCACGAATCACGATCAAAGAAGAATTAAAGAAAATCAATGAACTTAAGTATGATTTGTTGTCCCACCTACCTTATTCGCCTGATCTAGCGTCATCAGACTTCAATTTATCCCCTAAGTATAATAAATTCAAAACTTTTTTGGGTTGACAGAAATTGTCCACAAATGATAAAGTTCTAGCCGCTGTAGAGGAGTATTTTGCAAGCCTTGAAAGAAATCATTTTATGGAAGGCATTACTGCTTTAGAACGAAGATTGAGTAAGTGCATAGAGGTTCACAGAGACTATACCGAAAAATGAAAATAATTTTATCACGGAAAGTTAAGTGTTAAATTATTAGGCTAGTTACTTATCATCCCGCCCCCGTTATAGTAAAGATGCCAAACCAAGAGCACGTTCTAGGACAGACTAAGTACCTATTTTATAAGAGTATATGTGCAAAAACATTTGTCAATAACTAATTTTAAAAGACGTTTAAATGGTGTAATTAAACGGCTAATCACTTTATGAAACACGGTACAAACAGAAGTGAAAAACAAGATGGTCCAAGAAGGTTCCTATAAGCATGAAGAAATTACAGAATCTATAAAACAGCATAATATTAGGCCTTTTCGTTGTAGAGAGAGCCATTATGGTAATGTGACATGACATCATCTCCCACCTGAATTGTCAGCTAAAAAATGCTCAGAATTTAGGGGAAACTTGGGACACTAAGTCCGTGTGGGACACACGGTACACTAAATTTACGGAAATTCTAACAAAGCAATGCTTAGTGATGCTAGCAACACTTTTAGTCTATGACACGGCCAAACTTTTTTTCATAGTCGGATGTGTCAACTATTTGACGTTTCAAAGTAACAGATCTTTATAAATTCTATGGCGGCCAGACAGCGCAGCCTCCGTCAGTAATTTGTATTCTATTTACAGGCTTTTATTTATTACAAAAAAGTAATAATTTGCAAAAGAAACAGTTTCGTTACGTAAGATTTTTAATTAGCGATGCGTTTTGATTGAAAAATTAACGTTTATGTGAAGAAAATTTATATTTTCTTGCGAAATTATTTCTCACCTGATACTTACTAAAAAGGAGATTTGGTACCTAAATTTTTTATGGGAGACTTGATCCTAGGATCAAGTCTCCCTTAAGTGGATCATTTCTTCCTTAAAATACTATGAAACAAAATTATGCAAAAAGAAATCTAAACAGACGAGATGAAACGAAAAACAAACCAAAAACAAAGATACAAAAACGAAATGTCGTGGAAACTAGTTCAGATGAGGAATATATACAAATTCCTCCATCACCAGTAGTATTTGATTATGCTGTAGATGATGAAGAACCTGAAAAAAGTGAGTCTGAGGAAAGTGTTGACGGAGATGACGATGTTCACACAGGAGATTGGGTTGTGGTCAACATGACATCAGAAAAAACATGGTGCACCCACTGTAAGGTGCACCGTTATGTAGGCCAGGTTATAAATGAATAGGACCAATACTTTTGTATGAAGACGTTTGGTTAGTTATGACCTTTGATACATTGACCACACTCTGAATGAAAAATAAATAAACAATCTGTGAGCTATTAGTATTATTTCGGCTATTCAAAATTGTGCTCTATTTCCTACGTGTCAAGGTATGACTTGTGCTTTGTTCGAAGATTTTACTGGATTTCACGAATGTATGTAACGTTTTGTATTGCGAATAGTTTATTTTACTCATTATAAATATTTTTAGACAATCATTTGAAAGAAATACATCGAAATAACTTTAGGTTACACTCGAAAAAGTTTGTTTCTATTTATAGAGATTCGGAAGCGAGGGTTAAGGGGTTAAGGATAGTTGAACGTTACAACGTATGACGTTGTCACGTGTTCAACTATCGCCAGTAAACCGACTTTACAAACAACCGATTTTTTTCGGTGCTGGGGGCGCCCAGTGCCCCTCGGGATCTATGGTGGCCCCGGAAAGTTCCATTGTTCCTCTTCTGTGACATAAAAATACCATCATCAGCCTTTATCCGTTCACTGCTGAACTAGGCATCCCTCAATAAACGCCAAGATACCATACCATAACCATTTTACTAAGTATTTTGATTTTGAAAGTTATGAATTTTCATTTAGCTAAGTTATATTTTGAAACTTACAATAATGTACATATAAAATAATATTAAAGCTAGAAGCAAGACAATGGTATTTATTGAAAACCTATTGAAATTAGGTATGTATTAATAAAAATTATACTATAATTTGATTAATCTCAATAGTTTTGTAATGTTTTAATTGCTAATTAATTTGTTGTAAATACTTATTTCTTTTATCTGTGAGTTCTGGAAGCCTTATGTCACCAATATTACTTTCCTCTAGTGTATTACACTTTTCACAGGTGAGATTGGTCTCTCCTCAATCTTAAACATATTTTTTATAACATTACTGTAATTATTATGAATTTTGTTAAGTATTGGATATTAAATAGAACTGGCATTGAGAATAGTCTTTGCATTGTAAGAAATAAAATATGATTGAGTGTTCACAATTATTATATTCAGTATTATTGAATGCTTGACACCATTAAATGGTGAAAAAATTGAAATAAAATAAAATAATGTTTTTATGTATTTCTTGTGCTATATCTTAATGGGTATAAGAAATAACTTTAAACTATGGTTTAACATTTAAATATGGAAAATAAATTACATGCAAAACCTGTTTTTGGAAGCCAGCTTCTACCACCACCATGCCAATAGCTAGCTGCCTGCACTACAATTGTATGGAGGACCCAATTTTCAAGGTAAGTCAAAGATAGCTGAAGTGCAGGCCCACCACCAGTACCACTAGCAGCTCTATTAATTTTTGCCCATTTCCTTTTGGTGTTATTTTTTAAATCGCTCCATACCTTCACCAAAAGTAAATCAAAAAGTAAGCAGAAATGAAAAAACAACAACAAAAACAGAATTATCATGGAATGCCCAAAGTGGAACAAAAAAAGTGGCGACAAATTAAATGAACACTTGAGAAATTCGACACTTGTAAAAGCATACCTTGCGTCATTTCTCATCCGATCGAGAATCTCCTGTTCCCTCGCTATTTAATTTTTCTGTTAATTCTTTCCATTTGATTTGCAGACCGCCTTATAAAAATAGCTTGCTTTCTGCAATTTTTTGTGAAATTTAGAGCAAACTATACATTTGCGTTGAACTCTCTTTCTGTCATCTGATTCTGACAAAGCTTCAAGAATGAGTTCTCCGCTATGAGCGATGTTTTCATGTCGTGGAGGCTGATTCTCCTGTAGGTTATCAGCGTCATTCTTTGTAAGAGCTAATACCAAGTTGGTAATAAACCATCTATAAGACACCTGGTCATGTTCGTCTCGGAAGATATTGTTTAAAAACAAATACGCATTTGTTTCTATAATGCCCAGAATTACTGAGGCATATGTGTACCCCAAGCTTTCTCTAATGCCAATCCATCCTGGCTAATGTGGTTGTGAATATCGATAACCGCAGCACCATCAAAATATTACTGGACTAATTTAGGTCCAGCAGCTTCTCTGAAAAACAAATTTCAAAACAAAAAAATAATGCATTGAAAAGGAGTTATAAACTGAATAGACACTATAATCTTTAAATCATAGAATTAGAAACTTTTTTCAATTACGATTACATATTTATTGTAAATATGACCGATACGAATTATTTAACGATTTGCTTTTACTGATAAACAATTCTAAACGTAATAAACAAATTCTGATCTTAATAATTGCACGTCGTCACAATGTTACGTCAGCTGACCTTTTTTCTTTTTAAACTCTAGGAAAGTTACCCTAAAAATCGAAAGCGAATAAATAGTATCGATGCATTGATTACTTGTAACGAAATATCCCCATAAATTAATAACCACATTGTGAAAAGTAACACATATTTATGTGAAATGAATAATGATAATACTACATTTAACAGTTTTTATAATTCAAGCGAATAAATGATTTTTTTTTTGTAAATTATGTACTTGTCTTATTTTGCTCCTTGAATTTGCAAAAGAAAAAGTAATAATGGGACAGGAGGGTGTTTCAAACGTATAAAATTCAAATATTTTATTTCAAGTCCGTATCGATTTGTTCGTTTTGGTCGATATTTTTACGCATCTCACCTCACTTTGGAGATTAATCTGACAGATGTCAAATGTGGCCTATTAAAATTAGCTTGCTACATATATTAATCTGTGATTAAAATAGTGTACGTTAAACATCGATAGTTTGGTAATCCGATAGTATCGATAGTTTTACTAAAAGCTATCGATAGTATCGATAGTCTATCGATAGCTTAAAAGATTAAAGGACATCAATAAAATAACAAAAGTTATACGAAACGAAGAGTTTTATTTTCAATTAAATATGAAATAACAATAAAAAATCAACCTTCATCATTATTAAAGTAACAAATCAAACGTTGAAATATTTACTATTTTGTTTTATAAACAACAATTCGTTTAACCTTTTTTCTTTTAATCTGTTTCTCCGTTCGGTTAAGATTTGTCCGGCCTTCGAAAAAATCCTTTCCGAAGGCACAGAAGATGCTGGAATAGACAGATAGAGCATCGACAGTTCTTTTAATTTATTGTTATTGTATCTCCAGTATGTTATAGGACACTCTTTCCTGTCAATTACTGGCTTCTCCAGATATTGCCTGATATCTACCAACGAGTTACTTAACGGTGTCGATACGTCTGGAACGTCCAGGAACCCCAACAGGTCATCAGGTGTTCCTGAAGACGTGGATGGTATTGATTGTTGGTTTTCTTCAGCCAAGCGTTCTTTAGATAAATGGCTAGCATAGGCCTTTTCTAGCCACTGAACAGCTCGCTTCTCTTCGTCACTTGTTTTGAACCCCTTCTTCTTAAATCGGGGGTCCAATATTGTAGCCAGTACAACAGGTGTCCTGTTTTCATACGGACTTAGTCTTTTGTCAACTGATCCCTTCACGCATACTAATATTTTCTTTCCGCCTTCAGTAACAATTTGAGATTCCACTTCTGCCAATTTCGTTTTTATTCCACGAATCAATGGTATTACCAGTGACAATGTTATATAGCTTTCTCCGGAAATTTACGAATGTACGATGTACGAATAACAATTTTAATCTTTCAATAATGGATAATGTTGAAGATATTCCCGTTTTTCTTGAATCATCACGATTAAGATGAAGACGCGTGATTGAATCAATACGCGCTCTTTGTAGAAATGTATATATCTCACTCCCTTTTCTCTTGGTCTTTATACATGATAACAGTTTTCTTTCAAAAACAGAACTTAAGGGGCTCAAACGTTCATCAAGTTTTACTGCACATTTGATACCTAAAATCCACTCCTCTACGCTGTGCCATACGATATTGCTTTTATCTTCTATATCAGAGGCTATTGCTTTGAGCCGATCTAAATTTTCATAAATTATCTTTCCTTTCATAATTAAAGGATCATCCTCTCGCCAATGACAGTGATTTACATAAGTAGGAGAAGCACTTTTAAAATTAGCAATTATTTTTCCATACATCATAAAGGAACTAGCCATACCTGATGATACAGCTAGCATCATACGTAGCATATGTCCCGAAGGAGATACTAATTTGTCAGCGTATGAAAACGTTTCTGGAAATTTAGGAAAAATGGTCCCTAATTCGGAACAAGTATCTGATATTGACTCATCTGATTGTTTCTTAAAATGACCTGGACCTGCATCTTCATTATTTTATTGCAATATTTACCAACCAATCAAGTTTTTACTTTCTATGCTGATGGGTGCTAGTTGCTACTAATAACTTTTTCAGATATTTTCTCAGATAACTAGATAAGCTTTATACATTTTTATTCACGCTTTCGTTCTTTGTTTACTGTTAGAAACTCATCCATACTCAATATTATAAATGCGAAAGTGTGTCTGTCTGTTAGCACTTCACGCCCAAACTGCTGAACCAATTTTGCTGAAATTTGGTATGGATTTACTTTGAACCCCGGGAATGGACATAGGATACTTTTTATCCCGGGAAAATGTACGGTTCTCGCGCGATAAATTATTTTTGGCGCAACGGAGTTGCGGTCGTCATCTAGTTTTTACTTTAATCCTTCGATCGCGGATTCTTGGAAATCTGTTGTTGTTCTCGAATCTCGCGGCCGCATGTGGCCACTTGGGAGTGTAAGTATTAAATCTTTTTATAGTCTAAAACATAAAAAATCACAAAAACTAGCCGGGGTCAAAGAGAATGCGAAGCCAAAGTCACTCACAAGTTACTTCTTTTACTCGCATCGTGTCGCTGCTGTCGAACTATGACGTCCTCTATAGTATCTGCACGGTCCCTATATTTAGATTACAAACAATTGCGTACAAGCTTAATTCTAACACTTAAATAAATAATAACAGGTAATTACGCAACCAACACCATTATCCACAACATAATATTTTATGAATAAACAATAATACTTATTACAAAGCAGATTGGTAAACCGGTAACATCTAATCAAACGCCGTCAGTATCTTATATCTTTAAACGAGCAATTCTTGTATATATATAAATATATAATTGGAATCTCGGAATCGGCTCCAACGATTTTCATGAAATTTAGTACCTATATAGGGGGTTTCGGGGCGATAAATCGATCTAGCTAGGAATCATTTTCATAAAATGTAATTTTATGTGTTTTTTTAATTTTTTGAATACCGAGCGAAGCTCGGTCAAACAGCTAGTAATTTTATAATGCAGAGATAGCTGAGAGCGTCGACAATAATATAATAACTTAAAATTTATAAAAATTTGTGTTATCAACTATTTTTGTCAGAATTCAATTAATCTTTTCAAACAACCGTTTTTTGAACTGATACAAAGATAATACAAATATATCGATGTCCGTGAAATTATCATTGCAACCTTTCATGATTCGCTTTAATGGCGCCCTATCACGAGCATTCGTTCTGCTAGGTGTGGGAGCAAACAGCTTATGAGTGTAATTGTAGGAACTGCTATTTCCGTGGTTGACACTGGCTTGGCAATGCACGCACACAACATACACAACGTCCACGCTCACCTGCGGCTCTCATGATTCTGACGTCTGTACCATTGTATACATTCACACGAGACAATGTATGTATGTCTTTGTTTCAAACTTAAGATGAATATATTTTATGCTTCTACAACATCATTCAATCAGATACAAATATAATCAAATAAACAGATGAATACTTAAATTAGGCTTCATTGGAAGTATCTCCAGTTCCTAGTTCTACTGCTGTCCACTCGCTATGTATCTTTTTCAAGTGTAACACGTTCTTTCTCAATACCTGTCTATTTGGCTGATCTTAAAACGTTTTAAAATGTCGCTCACGAGCGACATATTACATTACACATTCCATAGTCGGCAGTAATTGAAATTGGATATTCTAATATGCTAAATTACAGTGGTTCTTTACTTTTTAGTCATCTAGCTGGGGACTACCCAGTTGGTTTACCTAAAGTCTAAACTAAGGGCCTGTTTCACCGGTTCCCGATAAAGTGCCCAATAGGCTATTAACAACTTATTTGACAGATAATGCAAGAAATTCTGTTCCACAAGTATCTGATAAGCCAATCAAGCAGATAAAATCATTGATATCCTATCAGCCCGATCATGCGGCTGTTAAAGGTTTTATTTGTTAGTTAACAAAACTTTTTTTTTTTTTTGAGATCGCGAAAATATTTCCAGCCAGTTTTCGTAATGATGCAGTTCAGTGTAGTGTGAACTTTCTACAAGTTAATATAATATTATAATGATATCCATACTAATATTATAAATGCGAAAGTGTGTCTGTCTGTCTGTTACTTCTTCACGCTCAAACCACTGAACCGATTTTGCTGAAATTTGGCATGGAGATACTTTGAGTCCCAGGAAAGGACAATAAACGAGTTTTGGCGCAACGGAGTTGCTGGCATCATCTAGTTTTGAATAAACATGGATGTTTTAGAGATTTTAGAAGACGATTTTAGATACAAAAAACATAATTAATATAAAAAATAAGCCCCCCGCCCCCTTATTTCTTTAATTTTAATATTATTATTAAATATTAAAGAACACATATAATTAAACTAGCTTTCGCCCGCGGCTTCGCTCGCAATAAGAAGTATTATTATATACAATCTTTCATCCCCTATTTTATCCCCTTAGGGGTAGAATTAATAAAAATCCTTTCTTAGCGGATGCCTACGTCATATCATCTACCTGCATGCCAAATTTCAGCCCGATCCATCCAGTGGTATGGGCTGTGAGTTGATAGATCACCATGTCAGTCAGTCACCTTTGAGTTTTATATATATATATAAAATATAAAATATTTTGTGAAAAATTCAAGTACCTACCTGTTGCCATTATTGATAGAGCAAAAAGGCCAAAAAAATCATGTTTGTTGTATGGGCACCTCCATAAATATTAATTTTATATTGTTATTAGTAGATATTTGTTGTTATAGCGGCAAGAGATATACATAATCTGTGAAAATATAATATCTCTAGCTTTTACTGTTCTTGAGTTTCAGCCTGGAGATAGACAGACAGACAGACAGACAGACAGACAGACAGACAGACAGACAGGCAGGCAGACAGACAGGCAGACAGGCAGACAGGCAGAAAGGCAGACAGACAGACAGACATACAGAATAGTTATGCGGCACCCGGGTGCCGCTTGGGAGTTGATGAGTTTAAGGGTTAATGGCATTTAAGTTTTATTATGTAACAAAATAATGTTTGTGTTTCAAAATAGAATGTGTCATTAAATTTAAGAGAGAAATAAAAGTATAAATGCAAAAAATATATATTATTGTACTTCAATTTTCAATCACCGCTATAATTGAAATATTTAAAATTAATTTTGCAAACTACATTTTATTTTCTTATTCACATTTTGAAACTAATAGAGTCAATTGAAATGGAGGAGGAAGAAAAGCTATTAAAATAAGTATAATATTTGAATAGCCTTTTATCTTTCTCAATTTCAAGTTACTCTTTTTTATAACGCATTTCCATCTTCAGCATCAGGTGACATTTCTTAAATTTTTTTCTTCCTCAAGAAGGGTTTTTTGTAGCTTTACAACTTCTAACTTTTCTTCAGCTAATTTATCATAAGATATTTTTGCTTTGGGTTCACCTGTAAGGAAATACATATTTTTTAATATGCAAGTATGTCATGACAAATACTTACTGAAAGGTTAGTGCGAGTTTTATTCGATCATACGCATCGAGCGCGTAAACGCGAATTTATATGGGATCAAAGCAGCGCCATCTACTGGCTAACGTGGATACTGATTTGTTCCCATATAAATTCGCGTTTACGCGCTCGATGCGTATGATCGAATAAAACTCACACTAACCCCTCTGGACTTTTAAGTCAGATCAGAAATAATAATTATGTCACAAAAATGTTGTACACTGGGTGGTTGAACTTGTTACCTCTGGGTTATGACTTTTGAGTCATTACTAATTTCACAGATTATGATGTTTGAGATTTTAATAAAACGTAAATGTAAATGTTCTAAAAGTCCACTGTGTACTGTGTGGTTTTCACTTATTAAATATTTATTCAGTATCAGGAAAACTTACACAGAGCAGGATGTTTTTTTGATCTGTAGCACCTCAATCCTGGGTATCACAGACATAATAGATTTTCATTTGTTATGCGACAGCCGGCTGCCGCTTGGGTGAAGGTTTCACAATGTCTATGTCCACTTAGCAAGAAGTAGGGAAGAGTGGGGGACAGTGGGTCACTTTCTTTTAAAGACATATTTAAGTAATAAAAAGACCATAAGTAACAGTTTTATATTTTAATTGATAGCCTGATATGTTGGCTACCTACGTACTTACATGTATTTGTTTCCAAAATCACCGATAGTTTTTTAAAGGTAAATGTTTTTTTTTAAAAGTGGGAATTGATCCACTGTTCCCCATATATGGGTTACACTGGATCTTGCCATGGGGAACTGTGGATCGTAGTGGGGCACAATGAACCAAGAGATGAAACCGTCATACTAGTTTACCTGGGTAACAATGGACTGATGAAATTTATGAAATGGAAAATGTTTTCGAGTAATTAAAGTAGTTTTATTGAATAAAAAATACCATAATCTTTATGTTTGGTACAATTTTACCAGCCTTAATTATTGTCTAAAATCACAATGTTAGGTACTTTTAAACCAGTTTTAGATTATTACAAAATGGCACGTTTAGAATTCTATACTTAACTTCCAACTACCAAAACAGTGTTATTTAATTATAAAAATCAAAACAAAAATAATATTCTACTATCATATTCTTCTTATGTACTTAACACAAAATAACTTCTTTGTATTAAACATAAACTAAAACAACAAAAACAAACGAGTCTAATATCAAGTCTTTTAATTCTAATTTGAACTACTCAACTCCAACTACATAGTCAGTAATTAAAAAGAAAAATAAAACATATCTGCTTCTACATTCATTAATTAACAATAGACCCAATAGAGTAAGTAACAAAACTGTACCTAGCTAATAATCAGTCTCATGTTATCACAAATTTAAAGTTAATCAAATTAACAGAAGAACTTTTTTCTGAAAAGAATACCGGAAAATAAAAAACCGGCCAAGTGCGAGTCGGACTCGCGCACCGAGGGTTCCGTACAAACCTGCAAGGTATACAAAGTTCGTTCATTACGACAATCGAGTCATAACAATGGTATTTTTATTGCAAAATGAAATTCATAACATTACAATGGGGAAAGATGGAGGAGCATAAATTTAAGACAAAGATCTCTTTATCGTTTAAGTAATCCTTTATTTTATATTAACACATATCATTTATCTATAATATAACTGAAACACTTATACTAGCCTTGCAGCAGACTTGCGAAAGTTCTTTTATTAAAGTTATTTATTTACTAAGTTTTTTAGTCACTATTTAGAAATCTGGTTCAAAAATATTAATTAAGTATTAAATTTGAACCAGACCTGTAAATGGTGACTGAAAAAGTTATGAATAGTACCACATTGAACATTGAAGTTCGAAAAAACGTTATCAATAGTTGTACAACTTCGTGTAGTGCTACTGTTTATTAACGGAAACATGTTTATGGATGAAAAATATGTGGAAATTCCATTTTGGGGATTCATTCTAAAATCTATATTGAAGTCTCCCACAACAATCAGACGAGAAGATGAAGTGTACATATTGAGGTTGCTGCCGAATATTGTTGTATTTATACATTCTATTGCAACATTAATTTGACATTGTGGTGACCTATATACAGTTATCACTCTGATATTAAACATTTCAAAATGCAAGCATTCACAATGGCCGTTTGCAGCGCCTGGGTTATTTAAATAATATCTTTTACATGATCCATCTGTCACGGCATCCTTAAGATTGCGACGTACATACGCGATAGATCCCCAACCTGGATTTGCATTAGATACAGCTGGACCATCTACTCTGCACACCTCATAAAAACCATCAAGTTCAAAAGTGTCTCTACGACATCCCCAGGTTTCAACAAACAATGCTGCATGGGAGGAATGAATAATAGGATCTATGATGACGTCTGAAAAATGTTTGCGCAATGATTGCACGTTATGAAATACAATTTGAACTGCATTATCTTCAGGTGTTTGCAAAAATTTAAAATATGGTACCAATTTGTTTTGTTCTAGTCTTTTCATTTCTATACTTACAGCACTCGATTCTGATATTTCAGAGGGAAGTTTAAATGTACCTGAATTCACGACTAAAAACAGTCCAAACGATGACATTGCTCTAGAACAAGCTACATACAGCATCGATCTTTTTACATTTTTAGAAATATGGACCACAACTTTTTCTAAGGTGGCACCTTGCGACTTGTGAATTGTAATACCTTCTGCTGGTACTATTGGAAACTGAGTACGCTGCACTACAAGATTTGAAGATTTTCACCTTTTCACAGTATAAGTGACGGCATCTAATGGCGTCCAATTCGAATTGAGATATTGACGATGTTTTCGAGAAGTTACTTGACATTTACTTCTTGTAGCTATTCCCGTACTTTTATCGAACAGAACCCAAATACGTAAAGGCCGCTTTTCACTTGTCTTCTTGTGTCGACCGTAATCTATAGCCTTCAATATTCCGGTAGTACCATTCACAAGGCCATCTGTAGTGTCAATATTCACAGTTACCATATAACGTGCACCTACTCGTAAAAACAAATTCTTAGGAAGACCGTAGGTCTGCATTGTAGGTAGAGTATTTACAGATTGCAAGGCTTTTCTAGCAGCTTGCGGATTTGGTGCTCCAGAAACCACATCAAGTGCTTTAACCGAGTACCCTTCAGTGTTCATTCGAGACAATACTTGATTATTGTATTTGTCGACTTCATTGTTGGTCGCAAATAAGTGTATCGCTCCATGTGCCTCAATAGGTAAAGTATTAATAGTGTAACATCTAGAATTAATTAACTCTATATCCATAGAAGTCATCCGACCGACAGCCATATTGTTTAAGGCTATTGCGAATGCCAGTTCATCTCTTTGCCGCATTATTTCAGTCATCATAAAGAGACGGAATGGTTCCCACAACGGAGCACCAGCAAGGGGTGCCAATGGATTTCGACTACTGTTTGGCTGAAAAACCCAGTTGTCTCCTACCGATGGTAACTGATTGAAGTCCCCGACGCTTATAATAGACATACCAGCAAATGGCGTATCTGTGTGAAATATTTGCTGCAATCTCCTATTAATTTGGTTCAGAGTTCTACTACCTAACATAGATATTTCATCCAAAATAATTAATCTTACTTTTGCAAGTTTGCATGCTAAGGTGTTCGCGATGCTTGCTGATAATTCGGGCATTGTTTGACCACATTGGGATACTGGAAGTCCAAACGTACTGTGAACAGTTTGACCACCGATTCCAAAAGCAGCTTTTCCCGTGTATGCACAAAGTAAAATTCTAGCATCATCAGGATTTATACCCGGAACTCTATTGAACATAAGCATTAAATATTGATACAAACCCTTAATTAACAAACTTTTGCCCACGCCGGCTCCACCACTAACAAAATAATAAAAAGGTGGTGGTGATTCTTGAGTGAAAATATGTCCTACATATAAAACAAAAATGTCTTTGATCACAATTAAATATTCTAACTAAACGCAATACATCATCTTCACACAAAACTGCTGGTTGGGCAATCGCTCCTCCTACTAAATCTGATTGATTTCCATGTAACTGTAGACAATGATCTGGATCACCTTCTTGTGTCTCTAATTCATAATCATCTAAAGGACGAGCTTTTTCTTTCACTGCACTATCCTCATCCTCTTCATCTTTATCTACATTACGAATTGCATCCAACATGCCTCAAACTCATCTGGCCCCCCCAAGCGATTAAATTGAAGACTTTCTGAACGGATTTCATCACTAAGTTCAATAAATTTCTGTTCGAGGTTTATAACGTCATTGACTAATTCACTAATTTCATCCCTCCAGTTTGTGTATAATATTAGCTGCTCCCTGTAGAAATTGTCTGGATCTTGAGCTCTATTATATCTTCGGAAACGTATGACCCTGGGTTTCCTTCTTTTTCGCACGTATCCATCGTTATTTAACAACTCAATCCAATTTCCTATACACTCATGGTCAGTGTTTTCACCTTCATGTGTACGTGAGATTTTAGTTGAAAAAGTATAATAGGCAGCAAAATAAGCTAAACTCATTGTATCAAACGTTTGATCACGTGGCCGATTTTTATAATGATCCAGTAAATTTTTTTTAAATATGTCTGTGGACGATGGATCCAAGGACTGCAAATCTATGAAAGATTTCAAAATACCCACTCGTTCATTGGGGTGTCCTGTGTTTATGTAAACATCGCTCTCAGAGGCTTGTGACATCGGAAGTCCCGCCAGACAGTAAATTGCCTCTTGGGCTGAAATTTCCGAAGAATTTAAAAATACTTTTGATATTGCGCGTAGAGAGTCTCTTATGCTACTGTTGCCATTTTTGGCCTCTTCGACCGCCGCTCTTAGTAAATTTGACATGCCTCGATCAGCTTTGTTAATATAATCGACAATATAAACGGAACAGGCAAATGGATCTAGTATAAATTGGCAATCCATATTAGCTCGCTGTAATTCCAATACCTTTTTACAAAATGGATTAACCATGACGTCTTTTGGTCGTCTCTGTAGATATATTTTGGGCCGTTTAAGTGTTGATCTAACTGCCCATATGTATTTTTCGATATTTAATTCTGTCGATGCTAAGTACTCATCAAATGTTAAATGTGGCGGAATATTCACCAAGTCGTCCTTTAACTTTTTAGATACTTCTTTCCATTCTTTTAGGCTTGGATTATCTTCTTCCAGAGGTGTCAGAAGACGTGTCTTATCCATTGGAAAAAAAGGTATTCCAAACCTACAAGGACGACTTGGCTTGGGATGACATGAATGTGTGTGTTTGTGAGTTTGTATCTTAACTAAGTCTTCATCTAAATCTTCACTATTGCGGGATATGATTTGGTCAACAAACATTATAACCTTTTCAGTTGATGATTGATCTCCAGGAATGAAGATAGGCGCATCTTCTATCCACAACATCATATGGGCATGAGGAGAACCTCTGTTTTGGAATTCTATTCGATGGTATTGATGGTTTATTTTAAGTTTACCAAAAGGCCCAACGGGAGACAGCCATGTTTTTTTTAGTTCTTTATAACGTGTTTCAAAAAAAGTAGCGCATATAAATGGGTCGGACTGAATGAGTCGCACTTTTTCTGCGTATGGAATATTTTGTGATTCCTCAAGCGACACTTCCTCTTTGTCAACTGTGCTTTTAAGCTGTTTTATTAAATGAGGCCATTGCGTTTCAGCTGCTGATATCGTCATAAACAATGTTGGGACACCGAACTGCCGAATCATTGCTAACAATTTTTTCTTTTCTTCTTCCCAGTGTGCTGGGGAATTTCTCACACTACTAAGAATTCTATATCCATCGTCATGCTGAATGAGGTTCTGTAAGTAGCCGTCATTAAGAAGGTTGTTTACTAAAATAGGAGTGCCGTTGACGGTTTTCTTTCGAAGACAAGTAGCTATGTGTCCACCTATTTGGGTCATCTGTTGTTTCTTTAATAAAGTAAACAAATAATCTGGCCGCATAGCCCTTCTATCATGCCGAGTTATTTCGGATTTCATTATGTCAGAAGAACTTAGTTTTATTTTAAACTGCCTTTTAATTCCACCGTGAATCTTAATGAAAGCTAATTCTTCAAGAAAGTCGTCATACAGTAGTGATAGCGGGTACTTACCCTCACCGGGTGCCATTGTTATGACGACATCCTGCTCATTATCAAGTAAAGTTTCAGCATTACCGGGATTTACTGGTTCATCTATTAACTCACCAAGTTCACATGTGCATTCATTGTTATCTATACGATCATTATCACCATCAACTTCGTCGTCGTATGCCCAGTTATCATCATATGTAATATTTAATTCTTTAAATAATTCTGTTTGGACTAAATATTTTGCTGCTTCTCTCACTATTGCAGGACGAATACGCTCCTGACGACCGTGTTTGTAGCACATTTTTCGCTTCAAAACAAGTGTTATGATATGACTATCAGATGCATGCCGTGGTAACGCTGAGACCATAGTGTTAACATCGACTGGAACGTTGACTACATTCCCTACCAATCCATGTTGATAACCGAGACCTTGACCTCGCCTGACTATTTTAAGGAATATATGTCGTGGTGATACAATACGTTCCTCAAGTGGAGTAAGTTGTTGCAGAACATCTGGAATTACAGGATAAGTTAAACCATTGTACATGGCAAGCCTTGGTATTTTGCCTTCTTTTAGATATTTTTGACACGTGTAACAAAATGAACCACAGCCACCAGATGTATTGATTTGAAATAAATCATTTAGGTTTTGATTTGAAAATGTTTTAGGCAACTGATCTTTTCTCATGACTCTAAGCGAATTTTTGTGCCACAAACGACCGCAACAGGAACAGATATTCGTGTGACCATCTGCGATATTATCAAAAAAATTTTGACGTACGGCCATCCAATCACGTAGATAAGTATTTTTTCTAAAATTACGCGTCTCTTTCTCACGTTCAACATAATCTGAATCCTGCCTATTTAATTGATGTTCAATTGTGTTATGACTTTGCTCTTCATCTCTGTATACAGGATCCTCTCGTAACACACGATGAGCAGTCGTGTCACGAGCTTGTTCATTTTCTCTGTATACAGGGTCCTCTCGTAACACACGATGAGCAGTCGTGTTACGAACTTGTTCATTTTCTTTGTATACAGGGTTCTCTCGTAACACACGATGAGCAGCCGTATTACGAGCTTGTTCATTTTCTCTGTATACAGGGTCCTCGCGTAACACACCATGAGCTAGCATGTTACGAGCACGTACATTATCACGTTTCCGTGTAGATTCCTGTGACCTTTGTAATCTCTTTGACAGTCTGTTTCTTATTCTCTCCTTAATTTTAACGTCTTCTTTATTTCTCGATTCACGTTTTTTCTCTTTATTATATTTTTTAAGGTCTTCTGACGATTTTCGTTTCCGAGGAATAGATAGAATTTTTTGAGAAAGTGTATCACCAGACTTATCAGCTACTAAAGACGCAGAGTGTTTAGGAGTATACGTCATGGATATTGGCGTAGGTGACTTAGGTGTATAGGTTGTGGAGTATACTGAGGTATCAGGGATTACGAGTTCGGTATTGACCTGAAGATGCTGACCTTGAGATTCCTCGAGGTTCGTCGCCGTACGATATGCCACAGCTGGCCTATTAATTTTAGGATGAGTTTGCTTGTATTTCTGTTTAGCTTCAAGTACTTGTTCTGAGCGGGTTTTTTTAGACTTTTTTGGACGACCACCTTTATTACGTCTTGGACGACCAACCTTTGAATCTTGCGTTTTATTTACCAAAATTTCCTGCGTATTATCGTATGTATTATTTAGTAATTCTTCGGACCCGATTGGCGAACAAAAATCATAATGACCCGATGATAAATTACCCGAAAAAAGTAAACGCTTTATTGCATATCCTTCTCTGCCAAACACACCCCTCAGAATACCCGTATTACGTTCATACACTTCGAACCTCGCTGGATACAAAAATCCTGCTGCCTTCACCTCAGCAGTACCGCCATAACTGGAGGATTGGAGCATCGTAGCTTTGTACTCTTGTCGTGAAGAGAAAGGATCTCCCCGGGCATTGCTTGTATACAAATTAAACTCGTTCCAGTTGTCATAAATATAATTAACTATTGTAGTTCTTAGTAATTGTGTTTGATCAAAATTAGTGGAATTGTAAATAGAAAACGCTATTGCATGAAATAAACAACTTCCATCGGGAGGCATAGGTATTATACTATGTAAAATAGTATTTTCATTGACGATTAATGCAACTGTAGCCATAATTATATCTTTACAAAGTTTTGCAATTGGAAAACAAAGCAGAAACAAACAAAATCGACGAGAAATTGTCGCAAATTTTACTTATTTCGGAACGCGTGCGAACAGCATGCGGGCGCTCGTGCGAATGGCGCACGGCTGCCGCTCGCTGTGTGACGATACCCCTTCTCTTGGCCAGTCGCCTGCCCCCGCGCCCGCGGGCCAGTGCGAGCGCGTTCATGCCCCGCCCCGCGCCCCGCGTGCCTCCCGTGCCACCAGCGTCCCATCAAACTTCGCCAGTAGAAACAATACAAGCAAGCTGTCTGATAATAACCAACAATAAGAAATATAATAATGTCATTGAATTTAATTATAACACTTTAAGCAGTTAGGACGCATTTAGATTATACAGCTACATTCACCAAAACATCGGGATTGAATGACGATGAGTGAGGTCGTCTTTGCCGTTTGAAAAATGTTGCCCTCCCCATACATAGTATAATAACTCGCGGTCATTGCTGTAACTACAATTATGTTTACAATCACAATTTTTTTGGTGGTATAACTACTTAAAATTTTAAGCTTTTCGGAATTTTTCTGTTACCTGTGCTGTAAGCTATTGCTTCTTACCAAATTTCGAGATTCTATGTCAACGGGAAGTGGTCTTTAGGTTTTAATTCCCTTGCGTGTAGTTGCGAGTTTCAAAATATGCGGTATCAATGGTTGTACTTTTGCGTTTTGCGTTTTTGCGTTGACTTAGATATTTTTTTTTTTCACGGGTTAAAGGCAATTAGATCTAAGTATTTGATATGAATTTCAACTTGATAGCTCTACGCGTTCATAAGGAAAAAAGTAATAAGTTTATATTTATTAAAAAATATATATTTTGTAATGTAACTAAAAATTTAAGGTTTTCGGAATTTTTCCTTTATGTGTGCTATAAAACGTTGCTTCATGCCAAATTTCAAGATTCTAGGTCGACTGGAAGTACCCTTTAAGGTTTTGATTCCCTTGCGAGTACTTGCGAGTTTCAAAATATGCAGCTTAAATTGCTGTTTCTTTTGATTGCGTTGACATAGAAGTTTGATTTTGTTACAGCTTAAAGGTATTATAGACCTGAGTATTTGGTATGAATTTCAATTTAATACCTCTACGCGTTTATGAGGAAATGGGTAGTAAGTTTAAAATTATTAAAAATATATATATTATGTGATGTAACTAAAAATTTATGGTTTTCGTAATTTTTCCTTTATCTATGCTATAAGACGTTGCTTCGTACCAAATTTCAAGATTCTGAGTTCACGGGAAGCACCCTGTAGGTTTTGATTCCCTTGCAAGTGTCGAAAATTTGCGGCATAAACGGCTGTATCTTTTGATTGCGTTGGCTTAGAAGTTTGATTTTTTCACAGCTTCAAGGGACAGTAGACCTGAGTAATTGATATAAATTTCAGCTTCATACCTCCACGCGTTCCTGAGAAAAAGGGTCTTGACAGACGGACGGACGGACAGACGGACAACAAAGTGATCCTATAAGGGTTCCGTTTTTTCCTTTTGAGGTACGGAACCCTAAAAATCAACGTAAATTCAAACGGCAAAGATCAAGATTGAATTTATAGATTTGTTGCTGTCGTTTGGTTCCACCAATAGTGGGCGATGGTAAAATCAATTTAATATCTTCCAAGGGTACTGAGGCTATATCCGGAACATCTGGCAGTCTATACCCATTCAAGACTTTTTGGCTTTTTCTCAAAAAACTTATATCAAAGTCTGTTCCATTTTTTGTTCCAAGAACCTTTCCCGTGTAAAATATCTTTGACTTATGGGCAACAAATTGCACTAAAACAAAATTGCCTTCTCTGGGGGTAGTTTCAAGAGCAGGAAAGTTGTCTGGATCAATTTCGTCTGTTTCTTCTTCGTCGCCATATTCTTCTTCTTCAGAATATAGGCTCAAGTTACTGCCCTCTTTATTTGTATCAGAGTCGGAAATATATATATATATATATATATATATATATATATATATATATATATATATATATATATATATATATATATATCTTTTTTTGCATTTCTCTGTCGCTGTCTTGGCTTTTTTTCAAGCTTCTTTTTCTTACTTTCTGGTTTATTATCGTCTTCACTTGACTCAGATTGCAAAACTTTTTTTTAACTCTCTTGTTTTCTTGTTTGCGTTGTTTTTGTTTTTTTTTTTCTTGTTGACGTTTGTCTATTTCTTCTTTGTTAGGCGTATCTGTAGCAATCATTGATTTACCTTTGCGACGTGGAACTCTATCGGTTTTCCTAGGCGCAGCTTTTGGGAGTCCTCGAAAATTAAAAGGATTGATAAAACTTTTTGCTCCACTGTCTGCAATCTTGGCTGATCGTGCTTGTGCTGATGCTGACGCTTCACTTTTTTGCTCATGCCTGTTATCACATTTTTGTATAGAAATAGCACCTTCATGTGGTGGAGTTGTCGTTGACGGCTCAAGATAATATGTGGTGGTAGCCTCTTTGGACGTTTCAAAAGCTGGTGTAGAAGAGTTCCCTGAAGTTGATTGTGCAGGAGATGATGGTTGTTGTGGTGCAACTATTGTAGGCTCATCAATAAACAACTCTGACAATATAGTCGGAGAAGGGGATCTTGTTGGGATTTCATTTTCAGGTAACGGGATGTTTCTGTTGGTCACTTCACTCGGAGCAAAGTCTATATCACTGAATATATCCCTATTGAAGGGAAATATTCCAGTGGCTTGAAAAGCGCTGCAGATATTTGATGGAGTCATAGATCTTATATGTGCTTTTTTGACGCACTGTGCAACCTCGTAAATAGAAAGCGTTTTTCCGGGATTACGCATCATCCAACTGTCTACAGCAGCGTTGTAAGCTGTCTTAAATGGCTTGAAAACACCAACATCAAGTGGTTGTAATTTCCCTGTTGAGTGAGGGGGCACTGTAAGGATGGTAACACCATTTTCTTTTGCTAAATTGATAGCTTCTATGCAAATATGTGCTTCGTAATTGTCCATGATTAGCAGGGATGGGTTGTCTTTGCTGCTTTGTGTGTGTTTAATGTAATGTTGCATCGTTTTTAAAAACAGTGAGCTGTTCAAATCATAATCACAAATCTGAAAAATATACATATTTTAACATGTTTGTAAATTTCTGTCAACTTTGGAAAGTGATAAAAGAACAATATGCATAAAAATACACATTATTTGATACCTACAATACTTATTACATATCACTCACCTGTAATTTTAATTATATTAAATTTTAATTCAGTAAGTAGGTATATTAATTAATAAAATAAATTTCAGTGTAAATTCACAAAGAATGAACAGAAGTGGTTATAATGATTCAGTATTCAGTAGACAATTTTACTATAATATATTTAGTGGAAATTTGGACCCAGCTCCATAATATTATGTTTTGTGTCATAGTCTTTTACACTACAACTTATTCTATTAAATATATAGAATAATTAACTCTCATAAATATGTACATAATCAAACCAAGGTAAAGTGCATGTCACCCTTACCATTTGTACATTTATAGAGTGGTATCCTTTTCTGTTAAAATAAGTATGTTCTTCTTCATCAGGCTTATGCAGCGGCTTGTTGTTCGCTGTGGCAAATGTTGTGTCACACCCACAATCCTCTGGTATGACCCTGTGGCTAAGAAGCTCAGGGTATATGTACCCTGAGCTTCTTAGCTAAAAATTTCTGAGCTTCTTACCTAAAAATTTAATATACCTATTATGTAATTTCTAACTTATTTATACCTATTATGTCCAGTATCACCGTTATAAGTTATAACTTAGGTTATGTTATAGGTTAGGTGTGCTTACTTTTATCAATCTTTATCCCACAAATTTCACTTCTTTATGTACTTACTTTAACTTCCAGAGGAATTTCTTTAGTTCCTCTCAAAGTCGTATGAGCACGTTAGTCTGTACACAGTTTTTTAAAAGTATTTTTATCTAGTCTAAACCGCTCTCTAAACAACAATTCCGGCATTTCGGCTATTCGCTCCAAGCACCGACGAGAAACATTTCTATGTTGACGTCTGAGCCAAACTTCCTCATTATGAGCAGCCCGCAACAGAAGTGGTTACAATGATTCAGTATTCAGGAGACAATTTTACAGTATATTACTAGCTGACCCGGTGAACTTCGTGTCACTTTAAAACCTTCCCTGGACTTCTACTAATACTTTAAGACAATTTGGACCAAGCTCCATATTATATTTTATGTCCATATTATATTTTCAAAATTCTTCCGACTCAAAAATGTGTATTCATGACTATCACTAATAATATCACTTTGAATTTAAAAAGATATGTTTTTTATTGATATGTTTTTTATTTATTTATTCATTCCATGTCATTACTGTATTTTTAGAAAATAAATAAAAAGAACACTTACATATGTAATCAAGTCATTTATTTATAAAATCAAAGTATATAATTTTTTAAAGATAACAAAAAATAGACTTTTAAGGTTTTATTAATCACTTTACATTTAAGGAGATCATAAAAGTTGTTTTTATTAGGCACTAATAAATTCTCTAAGAGATCCATAATAATAATAATTGGCCAAGTGGCAGTTGGACTAGCGGATAAAGGGTTCCGTAATGTTATAGAGCAAACGACAAAAATTGTGTTTTTATATGGGACCCTTAAATTTTTACTTTATATAAAAAGTATGATTATTAATTATTAACATATACTTAAAACTAAGGCCTTTATGAAAATTTCGTGTCCGGGTGGTTAGGTCTGAATGTCAAAATGTACTGATCTACATAACGTATGTACTTCAAAAAGAACTTTTCCCAAAATGACTAATTTTCTATAGGTCTTTATTATTAAATGTCGGAAATGAAACTGTCAAATTTACGTACAGTTGCGCACAGTCACTGTCTTTATTTTTAACTTAAAAAATAATATCACATTCTATAAATTGGAAAACAAAACAAAAACACAAATCCTATATTAGGTATACTTAAAACGGACAGTTGCGTACAATTACTGTCTTTATTTTTAACTTAACAAAATAATATCACATTCTATAAATTGGCAAAGGAAACAAAAACACAAATCTTGTATTATACTTACTTAAACTATTTAAATCTGATGCTACATTAGTGTAAACGCTTTTTAAAGTAATGATATTTTCTAGAAATTGGATTTCAGTTATTTCACCGGATTGCAATTCATTCAACTGTTTTTTATAGTTCTTGTCAAATAAAATGTCCCGCCGTCGTCTAGTAGCACCACTAAACAATGAATTTTTAATTTTAGTGTCTTGAAATTTCGCCTCTTTTTTTAGTTTATACAAAAATCTCACCAGGGTTGGTTTGTGCGGCATACGTGCGTTCAATCTCCTATGCCAGCCCTCGACAGCATTATTCGTACGATGCTTATCATCTTCGCATCCAACAAAAGGCGCACACAAAGTCATCCATTGCTTGGAAAAGTACTTTTGGAATTTTGTCATTTCTGGAGATTGGGGGAACAGAGCTTCCAAAGATACCCATGCACTTTGAATTTTTTCTTTTGGTAATAAAGGTAAATTAGCACACATTCTAACTAATTCTCTATTTTTCATAGTGGCGGTTACCTTTAATTTTTTAGCTTGTTTCCATACTGCTCTGTTGTAATGATAGTAACAGCCGCTGATCAAAGCAGACGGAAAAACCTCTTTTACGCCATTGATTATAGCGATTTCGAAGTCGCACTTAAATAATTCTATTTTCAAACCCAGTCTGTCCTTCAATAGATTGAACATCCTGGTGTACGTCTCCTGAGATTTGTTCGGCAAAAACACGTACACAATTGGTACTACATTCGTTGTGTCGTTATTTCTGCTAATGTCAACGTGTACAGTAAAGAGCTGATAAAACGGTTTGGGGGTTCTTTTGAAAGTTCCATCGCCATACTTCATTTTGTATTTATTTTCATTAAGGAGTAACTTTCTGGCTTGTTTAGTCGAAAAAACCAGGATCTTCTCTTCCATACCATCTTCGATGACAAGGAAATTGTCAGATATCATTTGAGGAATTTTGATTTAAAATATTGTGCCTTGTTCTATAAATGGAACTTTTTTTTTCCTCAAACGATGGCATTATTGATTGTCCTGAAACCTTGAAAGTCAGAAAGATGTTTTTCAAAAACCTTTTTTATTGGTGTCATATTTAAAGATATCGCCTTTTTACAGGTATCAACAAATATATCTATTTGGTTTTGGTTAAAATGCGGTCGACACGCATGCGTACTTTTCCTAATTATAGTAGTTTTTTCAGTATTTAGTGTGACCGAAGCCGAGCACTCACTTCGATTGATGCACCTCCACATACTAGTACCAGATTTATTATGGTAAGAAAAGTTGTACCTATGTCCATCGTGCACCAAAGTAGGTTTCCCTTTTTGATTCTCTATAAATTTGAAGGTATTATACATTTTAACGCACAATAGAAATAAATAATGTATTACTCAGTCTGTAAAAATACTGGAATGACAAGGTGTCAGCAGAATGTATTGTTTTTCAAGTGTTGATACAAAGTTATAAGTGGCCAGTATCATCATCGCACACTATGTTTATACCATAAAGTTAATATACCTACTAGGTATATTAACTTTATGGTTTACTTATAGATGATGGAGCTGAATGTACCCTTTGTGTTAGGCTTTACGGATTTCCGACATTTAATAATAAAGACCTATAGAAAATTAGTCATTTTGGGAAAAGTTCTTTTTGAAGTACATACGTTATGTAGATCAGTACATTTTGACATTCAGACCTAACCACCCGGACGCAAAATTTCAAGTGCCTAGCTTGTTGCCATTATTGAAAACGAGCAATAAAGGCCAAAAATTGGCATTTGTTGTATGGGAGGCTGGGCCTTTAATCCGTACTTCCATACTAATGTTATAAATGAGAAAGTGTGTCTGTCTGTCTTTTTGTCTGTCCGTCTGTTACCTCTTCACGCCCAAACCGCTGAACCGATTTTGCTGAAACCCAAAATAGGTCAAGTAGCCTTTGCATCCGTTGTGGATGTACGTGTGATACAGGATTTTCAGAGCGAAGTAACCACTCCTCAAATACTGTAGTGCCTGAGACAGGATTTAAATGTCCGTATAACTTATACGGTTTAAATGTCCGTATAACCTATACGGACATTTAAATCCTGTCCCAGGCACTACAGTATTTGAGGAGTTGTTACTTCGCTCTGAAAATACTGTATAAATCATCCACAACAGATGCAAAGTTCTAGTTTCCCAGACATTCCTCTAGCTATACGGTAAACATAGTTTACTCCGTGTCTGGAAGAATGTCTGTAGACGGTAAACTACTTGACCTATTTTGGATAATAGCATTTAGCAAATTTTGGGCAACAACACCTAGTTGCTGGAGCAGGTGATTGTGGTCACGAGTGATCTCGATTCTCTGCGCCTCTAAACGCAACCGCTCTGTTTCACGCTCGTGGAGCATAGTCTCCCGCCTCTCGAACCGAAGGCGGCGCTGTTCAACGGCAACAAATTCATTTGTAGCCCGTTCGAACGGCGTCAGCCCACGATTCCGCCGCGCCCTCAGTAGCCGGCGACGCGGTGACCCAGCTGCAGATGGTGGAGATTCAGGTTGGTGCCGGTTCCGTAGCGGGGGGCTAGTCGGCGGCGGAGAGGGCGGGGGTGGTAGTGGCAGCGGTGTAGATATGGCCTCTCCTGGTGCAGGTGCCAGTGGTCCTGGTGCTGGTTCTAGTGGTCCTTGTGCTGGTGCCAGTGGTCCTGGTGGTGATGGTATCAGTAGAGGTGCTGAAAGGAATGGTGTGTTATTAACTTATTAATATTATTTTTAACACAAAATAACATCCAGTACCAGGATTTAAAGTAGCCTTTGTAATTTTCAAGACCATAATAATATCTCTGTGCTAATATACATCTGATCATTCTCAACTATTTGGGTGTGATTGACTAATAAGTAATAACTTCCATACAACCAAATTTTTGTATCTAAAATATCCAAATATATATAATTAAAAAACAAATTATGTACATATTATGTACTATATGTATTATATTCATTAAATTAACAGTAATTATAATTCATTTGTCAATCACACTACTTAGATACGAGAGAGTTAACTACATTTGAGACAAAAAATAAGAAAAAATCTTACAGTGAACATCAGGAACCTCTACCTCTAAAACTAGTTGAGGTTGAGACTGTTGTACACTCGGTTGCGAAGGAGCCTGAAAAGAAACATATTTTATTCACTTACATTTCCACCAATTACTGCAATATGAAAGGAAGCAACGAGTTAGTATGAATATTGAATAATTTGAAACAATGTAGTAATTAAGTACATAATATCAAGTAAGGTAAAAATGGTAAGGCAAAGCAGGTGCAGTTACTATAATATTTATAAAAATACATACACTAAAACCCTGCTCCTCAATGCTGCTTTGCCCAGCAACAGCTGTTACTCCAAGGATGGCAACAACCCTCTCTTCAAGTGCCGTTAGAGTCAGCCTGCTGCTGGGACCACCACCAGTGCCACTAGCATGAAGCCTGATCAGCTGGCTTTTTTTTTGTCTTCGTCTTCCAGTCTGACCAAACCTATATATAATAAATATATGATAAATGTGGTGTTAATGAAAAAAGTGCGCAAAGCGTGTAATCTATTTAAACTTACTTTTTTCCACTTGTCTTGGGATTTTTCAACACCACCACCAATAGAGTTAAGTAGTGTTGAACACTGCGACCACAGTTGGTCACTCCTTATCCTCCCTTGAGCACCCGCCTGAGGCCTGGATAAGTCTCCGTGCCTGTAAGGTAAACAAACATAAGACAAGGGCTCCCCTTGGCGCCTTCTATTGACTGGTATACTAAAAAGGGGTGGTCATAAGGAGTTGAATTATTTTTGTCAAATTTTTCTAAGTAGGTATTTTCTCCATACTATCGAGGTTCGTATTTCGGCCTCTATCTGGCCGGGAGTTGGTGTTACAGAAAAGTTTATCTGGCCTTTTAATACATAATAATTAATTACCCTTCCATGAACTCTACAAGAGCTGAGAATTGCTCCGGACTAGCACGCAACCTCGCTGGTTCCATTTCTGAAAAGTTCAAAATACATTTCTAAAGAAATACTGTTGACATTTTACAGAAGTAAGTCTAACTAATCTAAGAAATAGTGAATAAATATATGTTTAATAAAATACTTACCACTTTATTTTACAAACTTTAAAACTTTACAAGAAAAACTTTCAAACTCGCGCGCTGAATTTTTTCAATTGTCAAACTGACGTCCGTCAGTTTGACACTAGCGAAGGAAACCATAGACAAAAATTAGTTTTTTAGCGGGAGCTAGTATAGAATGAGCGTTCGCTACGCAAATGTCAACTTTGCTCGCAATCGTAAAACGCCACCGTCGTAACGTAAGCGTAACGTACATTAGAAACGATTCCAAGCGTATGCCGCTTGTCTAGGGCCTCTGATAGGACGTTACGTTTGACGTAGATTTTAGCGCGAATTTCAAATAAACCAATACCAGCTTAGAATCTCCTCTGAATAAGGGAGTCAGATAGGATCGATTGCAGTAATATTCCCAAAACCTAAAAAAAACTGATAGGACCTATTGCCAGTAAACAGTCGATATTTATCAATTTTGCTAGAACAGGGCTAATCCCCAAAATCGGACATTACTAAGTTAATGCATTGAGTCGATGGCGTCTTATATTTCAAATGAAAGAGTAGAACTCCCGTGTGCGCATTTCACTTCATTTTTGAGAAAATCAATTTTTAAATTGGTCATTTTTTTACTCCCTAAAAATGAAATTATTTTATTTAAATTAATTACTAGGGTTTGTTAACTTGCTACCCAGCTAATTAGATTAATCATTAAGAGACACAAATTTTGTACTTTATTTCATTCCTACAATTCAAGTAGTTCCTGAGATTTTAATGTTTTTAAATATAATATTTTTTTATATATATTGTATGTTGATTCCAATGAACTTCCTTTCGTTGCATGTTGCTTCATCTAGTTTTAAACAAACTAATTTATTTTTTATTTCTTTCCAAATTTATTTATATTTTTCTCCTATTATGTTCGCTTGCTGTACGATCATGGACTTTATATTTTTTATGTTTAATTGTGACATAATTCCGGCATCTCCCAATGCAGCTATATTTAATAATTCCTGAAAGGCATCGTCCTCGATCAGAGCAAGGGGTCGTCCATGTACTGTAATTAGTTTTGTATTTCTGCATTTCTAGTAGTAGTTTCCTTTATCTTATTATCTTTGTTTTTCTCTTTTTTATGCTCTTGATTTATTTCATTAACTAAATCATATGCAGAAACATGTTTCACTGATAAATGACTTTTCAAATTACTTGTATGCTTTCCTTGTAAAAAATAATACGAATATTATTTATTTTTATTATATTTTTTTACTAGCTTTCCCGGCAAACGTTGTTTTGCCATTTAAAGTATTTCTACTTCATCAGTTGATACAAAATCTTACCCCCTCTTTTGTCCCCTAAGAGGGGTGGGGGATAAATTTAATACACCAGATGTTAAGTTGGAAAAAAATAGTTAATAATACGAAATAAGTCCATTAAAGAAAAAAGTTTGATACAAAATCTGACCCCCTCTTTGGTCCTCTTAGAGGGGTGGGGGAGTGGGGGGTAATTTTTATACACCAGACTTTGAGTTGGAAGAAGACAAATATATCTGCGAAAACCGTATGCAAATCGGATCAGTAGTTTTCGTGTGATAGTGGAACAAACATACAGACATACAGACAGACAGACAGACAGACAGACAAAAAATTAACTACATTTTATGCTTTTATAGCGATGCAGTGACATCCCCCGCTTATTATTTTTTGAATATTAATTAATTATATTAATACATAATTGAATTAATGTACAGAATTTTCATTTCTACAGTTTTATTATATCGATTTCTGTTGCTGCCATAACTATAATTATTTTTTTAGGGTTCCGTACCCAAAAGGTAAAAACGGGACCCTATTACTAAGACTTCGTTGTCTGTCCGCCTGTCTGTCTCCAGGCTGTATCTCAAGAACCGCTATAGTTAGACTTCTGAAATTTTCACAGATTGTGTATATCTGTTGCCGCTATAACAACAAACACTAAAAACAAAACAAAATAAATATTTAAGGGGGGCTGCCATACAGCAAACGTGTTTTTTTTTTGTATTTTTTGCTCGATATCGATAATCCCATATAGCCATTTTTGGGAACTCAACGTAACGGTTTCGACACCTTGTGCTAACACTTATTTGTTTTCAATACTTTATCGCGTCGCCGTTTCATATTAGACAAGTCGCTGCAACTAAAATTGGGGACGAGTCGACACAGTAACATTCGGTTTCTAATTTACGTCGCCGTGTCGTAACATTGTTACCATATTTTAACTAGATTTCAGAAATCATTCGTTCAATCATTCATAATCGTTCATTCGTTGACATTGACTAGTGAAAGAATTAAAAATAAGAAACTGCCATCTTATCACCAAGGTAAGTAAACAAAGATTTTGTTTTTATTCAATATTATGGTTTTTATGCCTAAATCTGAATGGGAAATTAAATGCATCGTGTATTTAGTAGGATAGTTCGAAATTTACCAACGCGCCGCATAATTATCTTATTTCAACCATTCCTACGAAAATACATTGTTGGTTTATAATAATAATTTTATTTTGTATTCTCAAAAACTTATATATAATGCAATAATATACTTGAATATTGAATAGCAACCGTACAATCGATAAATAATGAAAAAAAATATTTTGTTGGCACAACTAGTTTCAAAGTTACGATAACTATCGACATTGTGTGGAAATGTTACCGAAAGTAGTCACAAAGTTACTGTATTTTTAAAAGGAGATACCACTCCTTGATTTTCTGTTCACAGTTTCTCAAACTTTGCCTAACAAAAGAAAGCTCTTCCGAGTTACCTCGTACCAAGCACCCTATTCAAACGAAATAAATATTGCATTATGTATATTAATTATTATTCTTTTTCAGATCATGATTCGCCAGACACAAAAAATATTGAATATCAGTTCTGATATTAGTTACTTACATTAACTGCAGCAAGTACAAACATCGATTAGCTACGAAGATTCTAACAAGTAATCTTGATTCATGTCAAGTAGATAATTTACGCCGTCGAATTCGACTCGTGGAATAGTGAAATAAAAATTGTTTTTTCTTTAATTTTTATTTTATTACTACCCCTAACGTTATATCAGTACAGGAATAAATACAATTTGGAAGATGCAAAGCATGCATAAAAGCACAAACTAAAATCAAACAGAATAAGGAATCTAGCCAGAAATAACTAAATAATCGGCCAAGTGCCAGCCGGACTCACGCACCTAGAGTTCGTCTCTAGGATAGAATAGGCTAAAATTTGTGTTTCTAGTATGGGAGCCCCCCTTATTTTTTAAAATAAAACTATTATTAATTATTATTGAATTAGACATATTATTATAGTTAGGGATTTGTGAAAATATCAAGTGCCTACTTGTTGCCATTATAGAACAGTATGGGAGCCCCCTTTATTTTATTTTTTATTTATTTATTTATGAACTAATTATGATAACCAACAGTTTTATTTTTGTCAAAAAGGAGGAGGTTCTCAATTCGGCAGTTATATAAGTTCTAACATACTTTACTCATCTTTTTATTTTAATTAAACGGCAAACAGGCAGTTTACACAACACAAAGTTTTAGAATGACTGGCATTTGGTGATATACATTTATCAAAAATAGTGTTTAGTTATTACGTAACTTTACTACACATGTTACAACCCAGTTACTACATAATGTTACCAATATTGTACACTAGTTATTTAGAGGACCGATTGGTCTCTCTAAGAGTTCACTAGAGATCGGAGGAGTAAAGAGTAAAACTCGATTTATAAATTACGATTTGTGACATCAATTAAATTTCTGAGGGCAAAACAAGATTCATTTTGAATAGGTGGCAAATTAAAAATGGCGTTCACATGATTGTTAACTAAAAGGCATTCATTATCATACCTATTGGAAAGTAACTGCCACGCTATAATATAGTTATTCGAAGTAAATTCTGAGTTTTTAATAATTAGCGAAGTGCTGCCTTTCAAAGAAGCACGCAAGTAATGAAATTCATTAATAACACTCAATTTAGAATTTGAATGAATAGGTGAAATATACGTATCTCTAAATTCCAGCCAGTACTTATTGAAAGTCGCCATCAAAGCTTGGTAAATTAATCTTAGGAAGTTTGATGAAATCATGCATAGCATCAACGTGGTCGACGCTTGCTTCAGATTGAGATAATTCACGATTACGGTGACGATCGTACCTATTTATCTTTGTTCTTGCTGAAGCCATAAGCGAAAAAAAATACTTTGATTCAAACTGCTCACGTTCAAGAAGCATTTGATCCTCATCATCCGATAACATCTCCAACTCCGTCTGAAATCGATCAAAATCACTATGAATATTTTCAATTTTATTCACACGACATTCCAACTCATTATAATGATTTTCACTAAAGCTTTCACATTCACTTAGATTATTTAGGAAGTTTTGGAATATTGTAAGCTTCCTCTTAAGGCTACCACGTTGTTCAATTAATTCTTTAATGCGAGAATCACTCATTTTTAAAGAAAAATAAAGTTTTTTACCGAATGATACACTAATAATCACTACGTTTACGCACTTTAAGGCGCTTTATCAAAAGTAATTTTACCGCAAGGGCAATTTTATACTTAAGTAGCTGTTGCCCGCGACTTCGCGCGACGCGTGGACTTCAGTGTACTTACAGCGCGCGGTGTCAACAAAATTGGTGTCAAATTTTAAAGGTTTTTAAAACCCTGGTACCCCTTAAATCAAAAATAGCCAAAAACAGCTGTGCAGTGTGCACTGTGCACATAATATTTAATAACTTTAGCTTTACCCATAAACTATTTATCATAGATTGGTAGGTTTAAGGTTATGTCACTCATCACTACATAGATGAAGTACTGAGTAGTGAGTTATATTTATCAACGTGTATAACAATCGAAAGTATCGAAAAGCGCAATTTAACATGGTACCACGTCTTATAGAAAGACTTATGAGCAAGCGATATCGCGATGTAGGAGACGCACGGCGCCATCTATTACGAATTTTTGGAACTAACTTAATTTGAACAAATTTACGCATTTTCATTCCCTTTACAACCCTTTTTCCAGTTAAAAAGTAGCCTATGTCCTTTCTCAGGCTTTAGACTATCTGTGTACAAAATTTCATTAGAATCGGTTCAGTAGTTATGAAATATTTTTATAATGCCATTCATAGTCCATATCCATCCATCTTTCGAAGGCGGTGAGCTTCGGCATCCTACAAAATTTAAATTTTCGAAAAATGATTTCATTTCCTCAAAATGTTTCATATGAGGTGATGTTGATGTCATATTTGTGGAATGCGGTTTACCTCTTCGGAGATCAGCCGTATCGCTGTTCACAGCGTCAAATAATTTGTCCATGTTCGATATTACTTCGGCTGTTATTATTGGCAGACAACTCTCCTGAAAATTAAAAAAGAAAAACTAAACAATTATATACTTAAACAGATATTTTATGGTAGGTATGAAATGTAGACTACATAGTTTCATGGGTATATTTTATATATTATATTTATATTTTATATTATATTTAAAACATGAAAACAGGGCAAAACTGGAGTGGATTTTTCATAACTATAGCAAGACATTTATCCTGATGTGTAATTGGATAATGACAGGATGCATCTAGAATTTTAGACCATTTCTCCATGTCTTTTCGTGGCCCTTTAATGTACCATCGAGGAAATTGATTCCTAGGGCCTAGGCAGTTGACAGACCAACGTCATTTGGTCGTATCATGTCAATTCAATGTTAATTGTGATCTTTCGTAACGCGACCAAACTACGTAGGTCCCCCATCTGCCTAGGAATCAACTTCTCTGATAGTACATACTACATGGGCTTTAGTGGGGACAAGCACTTCAGTCAAACCAATATAATATGTATAAATAGACAACATACCTTTTGATATTTTGGCCAACATACCAGCTGCTACAGAGTGACTCAGCACTTGAGCAGCTAGATTCACTTTCATTTTCTTTTTTGTGTTAGGGTTTACATGGTCGTTTTTTAAAACTGGAGCAAACACGAAATTTGGGTTCATGTTGTCTAAGTTGTAAAAGTCTACAATGTGAGTCCATTTTGCAATACCTATAAATAAATAAAAATTTGTTAGAAATTATATTAACCCTTCAAACTCAACATCCAAATTTAATTAAATGAACCACAACATGGGTCATGGGTGACCCCAAAATAAAAAATGATTACTTACAAAATATTAAACTTTAATAAATTTAAACAATTATTACAAGGTTTGTTGGATATTAATGGAATGCTTAAGGGAAAAAAATTTAGTACAAATCTGAAAATCTAGATACATTGGTGACAAATAGGTAACCTGTGTTGTGGACATATCGTCGCCTTAGTAGTGAAGTGAGCTATTCCACACCTAATTGAATCAAAGATAAAGACAATTGAAATAATTAAGTACCTACTAAAAATTTGTTTTTGTTCTATCTCCTCCATTTATATGCCGATTCTCACAAAATTTTGAGAGAACGTAAACATGTATGTATTAAAATTATTGAACTTTGATTTATGTGAGCTCATACATTAATTTTCAAGTTATTGAGAATATTTTGGTTAGCTCTCTTCACCACATATTTACAAAAAATAAAGTATTACACACTTCAGAAAAGTGAACGAATCTAAGCTTCTTACTATGTATTCACAACGAAAAATATTTACAAATCTGGTATGAAAGTGCAATATTTGTGAAGAGAGATAGCAAATTTATTTCGTTGTTATTGTCTGATGAAACAATAATTTTATTGTTTCGGTTTAAAGAATTTATTTCTCAAAGAACTACAGTTCACTTAAAAGAGAAAATTAAGGTAAGGTAAGGTAAGGTAAGTCAAGGTAAGGTAAGTTAAGGTATGGTAAGTTAAGGTAAGATAAGCTATGGTATGGGGGAGCACCCCCATACAGTATGTTTCTTTTACCGTATTCCGTTCACCACCACTTATTGAAATAATAATAAGTGGTGTACAATAGGTATAAAATATAAAGATCAGATATTTTGACAAATTTTTAATCTAAAAGCTCTTTTTAATCAATCAAATAAAAAAATTATTCTCTCAGTCTTCATCACCATCCTCAGTATTTAGACATATCTCAGAAGACTTTAAACATTCATGTAAAAATCATGATACGCAGATGGAATTGTTCCATTCATGCAGAGCTGTTGTAGATCTTGAAGTTTTTTTTTTCAATTAGTAACTGGTTATTGTAAAGGGGTAGGACTTCATCAGTCGCTGCATGAACTTTTCTAACAGTTCTTCGGATTGTTAGTTTTTTGAACTCAGGTTGGCTTAATTGCGTCTTATAATATATAGCTGTGTTGTCATTTTTACGATATTGCAGCCACTTCACATCCAGCCATCTCATTACTTCTCCATTGTCGGCTTTATTTTTATTTATTATTTGTTTTTGACTGTACAATTTGAAATCCAAAAACTGTGAATAATGCATCTCGTTGACTTCATATTTTGGTGGATCGATTTTGGCTGTTCTTGCGACTGTGTACCATCCTTCAGGTATAAAAATGCTTAAGGCTGGTTTTATCGTTAAGCGTTTCGGCAGCGCCGTTGGAGCGCCACGCGTTCGAAGATGTATGGGGGTAGTAGTTGCGATTCAGAGTCGCGCGCTTGAGCAGCGCCGTTCGTCCGTACGTTTTCTTCGTCTTGGAACGCGCGCGCTCCAACGGCGCTGCCAAACGCTCTACAATAAAACCAGCCTAAGGCCTCGGTCTCGAATTTTGCGGGAAGCGGGGCGGCGGCGGCGGCGGCGCGGGAGAGGGGCGGGCAACGCATACCTGTTCTCGAAACCAGCGGGCAGATCGCGCGGCACTGTAGCGGTGTAGTGTTGTGTTTGTGGTTGTGTTGTCGACATTCGCTAACGAAATGTCTGAAAATCGGCGACAACATCTTTTTGATTCAAATGTATTCCTAATGCTCGATTTATTGTGGGCAAAAGAAGAAGTGGATCCCTACTATAGGGCAAGAAAAATAAATGGCGAGTTTTATCGAAATTATGAAGAACAGAGACAAAATCCCGATAAATTCTACGACTACACCAGAATGAGTGTAGAAACTTTTGACTATATTCTAGAAACTATCAAGAGTGATTTAGAGTCTGGAATTAATCCAAAAAGTTTTAGAGGTATATCTCCAGCAGAAAAATTATACATAACGCTTGGGTAAGTAAAACAACGAAATTGTAATTTGTAATTGTATTTATTGATTGTTTCAAAAAGGAAGTGTTGTACCTACTAATTTAGTAAATAGTTTGGCATCGGTATTAAGTTCCCAGATACAATAATTTTAATTAAATACCTACTACACACTAATCAGCCTTAATTATTTATCTTTGACGAAAAATATAATATAAAAACGTTTCGTATGAAATAAGTAACATAACAGTTTGTCATTTATTTTTAAAATCACAGTTTTCGTTTGTACGACGATTAATTATTTCTACAATCACAGTTTTCTCACTCATTTACAGTATTTTTATTACAAGGTCGATATACTTAGTGGTCAGTATAATAATTCCACGCTTATTCTAATCTTGAAACTAAATCTCCTTTCTAAAATTAAAGTTCTCATTTGTACGACGATTAGTTAACTATTTAAATCACAGTTTTGTTATTTATTGACAGTATTTTCATTATAAGATTGATATAACTCTATTGTTGAGTACTATACCCATACATATATGATTCATTAGAAGGGTACGTGCTTTCATTTACACTTAACTCATCTAGAAGAGCTTGATTAATTTTTTGTCTTACTCTAAACTTTTGAACGGGCGTGAATTTTTCCATTTGTGGAAGTAAACTCATAAAAAAGTAGTAGTCATCGGACTTATTCTCATTTCTGGAAGCCTCGTTTCTACTTTGATTTGATAAATCATTTTCCAGCAGTCTTATCCTTTTCCTTTCCAATTCTAAAAATTCAGTTCTTATGTCATTCGCTGTTCTCTTTTTTCTTGATCGTTGTGACGCAGAAGCTTCTCTTGGAGGCGTAGAAATTTCTTGCGATGATGTAGAAGCTTCTTGAGAAGAAACAGGAGCCTCTTGTGAGGATGTAGAAGGTTGTTGTGGATAAATAGAAGATTCTTCATTATGACCGGTTGTATCTTCTTGAGATTTTTCTCCAGATATGTCTTCTATCTCAAAAGAATCATTACTCATCTGATTACTTACTTCAGTACTGCTTAAATTACCCTCAGTAACATTTGGTACAACTTCATCTTGCAAAAACCTCAATTGAGAAAAATATTGCCAATTTGAGGGTTGATTAACATTTCCGGCATCTCCTGATCTAGGGGCAGGATTTTTTTTTAATTCCTTTCTATAGTGATCTTTTAAATTTTTCCATTTCTTCTTTAAATCGGTCACTGAAACAAAGAACGAACAGACTATTTATTACATACATAACTTTAACATATACATGCTTTAATTTTCAGGTTTTTGGCGAGTGGGCAGCCTTTCAAAAGACTGTCGTTGTCATTCAGAATGGGAAAAACAACGGTGGCCAACATAGTTTATGGCACTTGTAAAGCTATATGGAAAAATTTGGTACATTTACATATGCCAAAACCGACAGAAGAATTATTGAAAAATATAACGGAAAAATACTATGAAAAATGGCAATTTCCTAATTGCGTTGGTGCTATTGATGGCAAGCACTGTCGAATAAAAAATCCTAAGTTCGCTGGATCATCGCATTATAATTATAAACATTTCTTTTCGATGCACTTGCAAGCGGTCGCGGATGCTGACAAAAGATTCATTTGTATAGAAGTTGGAGGAAGAGGGAAACAAAGCGATGCAGGGACATTCCATTACTCTAATTTGAACCGTTTACTTCAGAGTAATAACTACAATATACCAGGACCACAATATCTACCCTCATCAGATATCGTTCTACCAATGGTTTTTATTGGAGATGAAGGATATCCACTCAAAACATATTTGATGCGACCTTATCCACAAAGCGTACTTAATGCACAAAATGAGTTATTTAATAAGCGATTATCGCGGGCTCGAAAGACTATTGAGTGTGCTTTCGGAATTTTAAGATCCAAGTGGCATATTTTCAGATCGCCCATAGAGACAAACAAATGTCATGCAAGATTACTCATCAAAACTTGCTGTTTGTTGCATAATATTATCCGAGATAAGGATGGTGATAATGACATTGCCTATATTACTGTCAATACGAATCAACAAACATTACAAACACGATTACAAACCAACGCCCGGACGTCTTATCAAGCACAATATATACGTGAAAAATTCAAAGAATATTTTGTAAATAATCCCATTAGCTACTAATTAATTTGTAAACCATAATAAACATTGTATATAACATAATAAATATTTTTTATATTCACCTACCTTCAATATTCAGTTCGTTTTTTATTTCTTCCCATAATTGATTAATTATTCTTCTATTTTTATGGTTCACATCTTTGCTGTTCCATATGGGTCTCCTCTCAAAGATTGCCGAAATAATTTGCTCTTGCACGTCCGAGGACATTTTGAAACGTCACAAAAAAAAGTACAACACTATACTACAATGCAGACGCGCAACGCGGGACGGTCACCGCTCGACTGGAGGGCACCGCTCGTCGCCCGCCCCCGCGCCGCTCCCGCGCCGCTGTTTTCGAGACCCGGTCCATTTGACGATACGCATAAGATCCTGCCGCTCCCGCGCCGCCGCCGCCGCCGCCCCGCTGCCCGCAAAATTCGAGACCGAGGCCTAAGGGCTCGGGTGACGCGCTCGAAAAAATGAAATTCGATACCGCGCCAGTACAAGTTTTATATGTTGCTGTCTCGCTATTGCGCGCGGGGTACGGGGTACCCCCGCGCCCCGCGCGCCTCCGGCAGCGTATTATATGTGTGCGTGCGTCGTCATTCATTATTTTACTCTGATCAAGTTATTCAAGCCGTGCGTTTGTTGCGATTTGCGAAGTATTATATTTTATTGTTTCATGAATCATTAACAATATTGTTTTTGTGGTTGTTTTATATATTGGAATAGTAGGAATACGGGCGCGGGCGTAGTGTCGTCGATCTTGTCACTGAACTGAACAGAATACAGATTCTACATAATATATTAAAATAATATACTTACTATAATATCTACATTGGACTCTTCACAAATCACACCACGTCAGCCTGGCCCCGTGCTAAGTACACTAAGGACTTGTGTTACAACTTACAAGTACCAGACATATAATACCGAATATATTATAATTTATACTAGCGGCCCGCCCCGGCGTCGCACGGGTATAAAATATATAGCCACTGAAAAAATGATTAAAATCAATGATCTTTCCTATGATCTACTTCTTAGCCTATGATCTACTTCTTATCTGTGCCAAATAACATAAAAATTGCTCAGTAATTCGCGAGATAATTTTCCCCCGTTTCAAATAATTTCCAACGTTTTATCCACATACTCCTATTAGTCTTAGCGTGATAAAATATAGCCTATACTCTATAGCCTTCCTCAATAAATAGGCTATCTAACACTGAAAGAATTTTTCAAATCAGACCAGTGTTCCTGAGATTAGCGCGTTCAAGTTAGCCCTTTCAAATAATTTCCCCCGTTTTTTTCCACATTTTCCTCTATTTCTTCGCTCCTATTAGTCTTAGCGTGATAAAATATAGCCTATAGCCTTCCTCGATAAATGGGCTATCTAACACTGAAAGAATCATCAAAATCCGTTGCGTAGTTTTAAAGATTAAAGGGAACAAAGGGACATGAGGGAAAAAAGGGACTTTGTTTTATAATAAGTACCTATAATATTACTTCAGTCGGAATTTCCAGGAATTGCTATTGTATTCTATTGTTGTCGCGATCACCGGTGCTCGCGCGGGGCCTGAAGGATTATTTAGATATAGATTTCCTTTTTATTATACTCAACTTATTTAAGATCCATACTTCCATACTAAGGCTCAACTCACACTGGCACAGAGTCGAAGCGACGCGACGCGTCATGTTTTGCACGGCGACGCGGGTGTTCGCGCGGCGACGTGCGTCTGCGCGCGACGATGCTCGTATTAGCGCGTTCGGATCACAGTGCTGGACTAGTGACTTTCGAACATTCGTGAATGGTGCTCGCTCGGCAGTATACGATGGTTGATATCGATCTTATCATGATTGCGCTAATATCAGAAGTTGAAGAGGAAGAAAGTAAAATTATATCAGAAGCTGAGAATAGGAAAATAAAACGAAAATTTTGGGTTCACGAGTTATGGAAGAAAAGACATATTCTTGGCGAATTCAAAACACTTTGTAGTAACGATTTAAGCCAGGACCCAAGATATTTTTATGATTATTATAAAATGGGCTTAGATAAATTTGAAAATTTGGTAAATATTTTGAGGCCTCACATCCAAAAGCAAGAAACAAATTTAAGAATACCTATTTCCGTTGAAGAGCGGATATCAATATGCTTGAGGTATGTACGTAAATTTTTAAGAGCTATTATTGTTATTTTTGATCGACTATGACTCGGAAAACTGTGTTCGAATTCAGCGCAAGCATAGTAATACTGGACTTGATGAACGAGCGGTACCCCTTGTGTGAGTTTGATCGAGTACGAAACGTTACTATCGCGTCTGCGTCACAGCCGAATTAGTATGGGAAATCGAACAGCGCCCCTAGCGGACGTATGGGGAAGTTTTGATTCCGACAGACGCGATAGTAACGTTTCGTACTCGATCAAACTCACACTAGCCCCTCGGATGTGTGTGCATTTGTTATTTCAATTTGCTTTTAAATGATAGGCGGTGGTAGTACCGTAACGTACCTAGTAGTTCTGTAATTTTGCGTGAGAAGACCTTTATAACATCAGTGGATTTTTCTCGAGCGTCGTCAGAACACCCTGCCTTAGTTTCGTTACAATATGATCGACAGTTTGAGAACACAAATAGGACAAAAATAAAAGCATTTGTTTTTATTTATATAGATTTATTTATCTTGAATCATAATTTTTACGCATTATTATACAAGGTGTAAGGAACAGTTCTCCAGAAACTGATAGCATGCATATATCACATCATTTTAAGCTAAAAACTACATGACATTATTTCCGGAAAGTATAGGTAGGTATGACAAAAAATAAGTATTTATAATTTTTTGGAGAACCGTCCCACCCTGTTTACTTAGTTTAATAATTAATAAATCAGGGCATTCATCAGCCATACATAACGTCATTCACTGTAGTCATTATCGCCTTCCCTCCGTTGCCGCGTCGTCATCCCAATCGGCAATGGTATGTACGGTGAAGGTGGCAGCTCGAGATTTTCTATACGATAGCTCGAAGAAGTGCTATTTCCGAACTGATTAATGGTTGTGCAGTTGGTACTGGTTGACGTATTTGTAGAAGGAGTATAAGTGGTTGGTAGCTGTATTGTATAATAGCCGGTATTTGGCTGCATTGTATATGTGTTAACATTATAGTTAGTGGAATTAGATTGCAGCTGAAGACTTTCTGATTCGGTTCGTAGTTCTGTTGTATAGCCACTGGATGAAGAAGTATTTGCTTGCCTTGGGTTGATATTAGTTGTTTCAGGTTGAAAGGAAGCATTGGAAGCAACTTTTATTTCCGCGTCAGTTACTAAAAGTAATATCTGTCGTTTCAGTTGCGCTTGCATTTGTATTGGCATCTGTTTAACGGTTTTAGACATAGAGAGAAAAAATGTGTCTGTTGGATCTTCTTCTTTTTTCTTATTTTCCAGATATTGCGCGAATAACATTTGTGATAGTGGTTGGGACTTCTTTCGTGTAGTATCGGAATGGTTGGATAATTGTGATTCGGGTCGAGATGGCAAGTTGGTGTCGGTATCAGTGTTTAGGTCAGTTTCTTCGGAGCTATCTAAGTTACACGTCTGTGGTTTGTTCTGCAAGTATGGTTTTAAAAACTCCAATTCTTTTTCAAATCTTATTGGCTTATCATTTGATCTAGCAGAACCACTCTTAAATTGCCTTAATCTAATGGCCTTTTTGTAGCAATCTCGAATTCTTTTCCACCGCTTTTGACACTCCGCCTCTGAAAAAGGAACACAAAATTGTAACTTTTATTTTAATCTAATAAAATGTATTATTTACGTGTATTTTTTAAATTGTTACAGATTTCTGACTACGGCGATAAGCTTTCAAGCCTTAGGTCAAAGTTATCGAGTAGGATACAGCACTGTTTTAACAATTGTACATGAAGTTTGCGCAGCAATATGGAAATATTTACAGCCACTTGTTATGCCGAAGCCTACACAAGTATTATGGACTAAAATAGAGGAGGAATTCAGAACCATATGGAATTTCCCTAATTGTATAGGGGCAATTGACGGTAAACACGTCAATATAAGGGCTCCCTGGAATAGTGGCAGTCTCTACTTTAATTACAAAAAATATTTCAGTACTGTCTTGTTAGCCGTTGTTGACGCAAAGTACAAATTCATTATTGTTGACATTGGAGCATATGGACGTAACAGTGATAGCGGCATATTAAACAGCTCTAAATTTGGACAAAGATTACAAAATAATACGATTGCTATACCGCCTAATAAAAGGTTGCCAGGTATGATAGAAGAAATGCCACATGTTTTTGTAGGAGACGAAGCATTTCCCTTGTCCGAACACATTATGAGACCATATCCTGGAAATCAGGTGTCTGACAATCATGAAAAGAAAATTTTTAATTATCGCTTAAGTCGAGCAAGGCGCCTAGTAGAAAGTGCTTTCGGAATCCTGTCACAAAAATTTGAGGTTTTTCAAAAAAAAAAAAAATGCAACCGATGCATCTTGATTCTATGGTTCTTGCATGCACATGTTTGCATAATTACATAAGAGAAAATGACGAACTCGAAAACTTGCAATTGCCAAGTAATAGTATATTACAAAATATGCGGTCAGTCGATAACCAAACTACGTCAAATGCCATGGTGATCAGAGATAAATTCAAATCTTATTTTATATCCGAGCATGGGGCAGTACCATGGCAAAACGAAATGATCACACGATGTTAAAAAAGTGGTCATAATGTTACATTATTAAACACAACTGAATACTTCATTGGATTTACATCGCGTGTACATAAAATAAAGGGTGTAAAAAAGTACAAACTACGCACCTAATTATCCCTGAAAAACTTGATTTCCCAGGTATAGTTTCTTGAGGGAAAATGTTCGCATTGATAAGTAGTGTTCCCCACTTTCGGTTCTGGGTTTAATTTTTTTACACCCTTTATAACTATTGTGTATGTTATGTAAATGTAATAATAAACAGTTAGAACTTACCAGAAATTTGCATTTCACCGCTTACTTTTTGCCAGGCATTTTTCCTACAATTTTTATCACTGTAGGTTTTCGCCTTGACGTTAAACAGACATTCATATTTCTGTACTAAAAAAAATAATTTTTCATCTTCGTCCATTGTCGTATAGTTCAGCACTGTCGTCCGTCCGTAGTGGTCGGCGTCTGACGCGTCACTGCGGCCGAGTAACGCGCGGCGACTCGCGAATCCGCTCGACTCCAGCCGAGCGTCGAAGCGCGAATGCGCGCGTCAACGCGCGTCGACGTGCGCTTCCATATTTACATAGCACAAATTTGTACTTAAATTATGGAACAATAGAGATGAATATGCTATAGGCTGAAAAATATAACGCGTCGCGTCGCTTCGACTCTGTGCCAGTGTGAGTTGAGCCTAATTGTAAAAAATTAATAAAAAAGTGTGTCTGTTTGTCTGTCTGTTAATAGCTTATTACCTCTTCACGCCCAAACCGCTGAACCGATTTTGCTGAAATTTGGCATGGAGATACTTTGAGGCGGTCCCGAGTCTTTGTCCTTTGACATATAATACTTTTTATCCCGAAAAAATGCACGGTTTCCGCGCGATAAACTAGTTTTGGCGCAACAGAGTTGCGGGCGTCATCTAGTTTTTACAATATTATTATACACATATTTAATACACATCCATGAGTCATGACTCATGAGTCATGAGTCATGACCCAGGAAAACGTTTTGTTCCGTCGGTGGGATTCTAATTTCGAACCAGCGACCCCCGGCTTGAGCTACCATGCGCTCAACCACTGCGCCACAGAGGTCGACGCTTTTATTTAAAAATTATTAAAAGACAGTACGTAACAATAAAGTTTCAAAAACAGAAAAAAGGCTACTCCAAATATTCCTCACATTGTTATCATTCAAAATAATAAAATCGGACAAGTGCGAGTTGGACTCGCCCATAAATGGTTCCGCAATCCGCAGCAACAATAAGGTTTATTTTTATGAAATTATAAGGTTTTTTTTTATAGTTTCGGAGAAAAGTGGCTGTGACATACGGACAGACAGACACACAGACATGACGAATCTATTAGGGTTCTGTTTTTTGCCATTTGGCTACGGAAGCCTAAAAATCAAAAGAGTATTATTAATTACTAGCTGTTGCTGTTCAGTGTTAGATAGCCCATTTATCGAGGAAGGCTATAGGCTATATTTTATAACGCTAAAATTAATTGGATGTGGAAAAACGGGGGAAGTTATATGAAATTGCTTATTATCTTAAGATCTACTGGAGCAATTTTTATGTTATTTGGCAAACATAAAGAATAGACCACTTGAAGGGACATAGGCTATTTTTTGCGGAAAAATGTACGGTTGCGTGAAATTCCTAAATTACGCAAGCGAAGCCGAATAATAAAATCGTAGGAAAGTCAATTCTGTACATTGAATATTTTTGTACAAAAAATAATACTTGGGATGTGATCTACTATGATAATGCGAACGAAGTCGCGGGCAACAGCTATATTATAATAAAGTCATAGGAAAGTCAATTCTGTACATTGAATATTTTTGTACAATAAATATTAATACCTACTTGGGATGTGAACTACTATGCTAACGCGGACGAAGTCGCGGGCAACAGCTAGTATGGAATATCTATTTCTTCGCTTCTATTAATCGTAGCGTGATAAAATATAGCCTGTAGCCTTTCTCGATAAATGGACTAACACTGAAATAATTTTTCAAATCGGACCAGTAGTTCCTGAGATTAGCGCGTTCAAACAAACAAACAAACTCTTCCGCTTTATAATAATATTATTTAATTATTAAAGTATTTATATTATTTAATTGAATAAAACTGACATCAGGAAATAATTACTAAAAATACAAACTAAAATAAAATATACAAACATAGGTATACAAACTTAGAATACAAGTTCACTTTTATATTTTATTTTGTTTCAAGACAGAAATTAGCAAGTCTGTTCAGGAGTTCTCAAGTTTTAGCGAGACTAACGAAATTAATTATACATAATATCAATGTATATTGTATAATCATATTATAATATTATGACTATCGCTAATATTCCTAAACGTTATTTACAAAATACAGTATATAAGAAAATAATAATATTATGATTTATGATATTCATAATTATTATTTATTTTAAACTACTGTGTGATACATCATACATCCCACCTTTCGGTATCCATTATTAATTATTATCAAAAGTTTAAGCAATAAAAGCAAGTTGTTCAAGCAATTGTCTTCAAGTATCACATAAAAATTTTCAAAATCAACATTCAACAACACTAACATTCTCTCGATCGCGGATTCTTGGAAATCTACTGTTATCGCGCGCGCGGTCGCATGCGACCGCTTGGAGCTTGAGGGAATATTGTACTTGGATAATGAATGCCTTGAATGAATTATTGTCACGTGCACCGGTTACAACACTCCGCCACCCTGAACGCGCCTCCCGCCCGTTGCCGCGCTCTGTCGTGTGAGCGGATCGGCACGATACCATGTTGGAAATTATAGAGAAATTTCGTTGCGTTTACGAATACCAAAAATGATGAATGAAAATTTATTATATTGCCATTCTTTTGAAGACATTCTGTAACTACACAATATAAGCTGTGTTCCCAGGAAAAATACATTACGATTCGATGAGTTTTTAATATAAAACAAGTGTGCGAAAAGTATGTCGACAATGGCGTAAAAATTTATGAAATGTAATCGCTTATATTTTTTAGTGTGTAAATATTTTGAAGTTAATTTTTGTTCAGGAACCTAGGTAATTACTATTTTAAGCTGAAAAATAACTCAAACATGTTAAATATTTTCGTATGACAAAATGATTTTGGTATTACGTTTGTATGAGAATTTCGAGGGTAACCCGGCCCCTTAAATGTTTAGCTCGGCCTTTTATCGTGGAATGGACACTATCACACTCCATATCGGAGTGCCCCGATTCCATGAATTTCTGGTTAATTGTGTGCAATGGTAATTCTCGAACAGCTCGCAAAAACATTGCTGATATTATGGAATTGCGGTTTTGTCCTGCTGCAGTATCTGAATAGAACGTAACTTCAATCACTGCAGGATCTAGTTTGGTAAGTAAATTCCAAAGACATGTTGCAAATGTTCACGGGCTTCTTGTTTGCGTGTTAGATGCAGATCATATTCAGCTTTAGCTTTTAGTTGCTCATTTTCAGGTTTATTTCCGTACTGGGTGCAATAGTCGCACATGTCTTTCTTTGGTCGATGGAATCCATAATTAAACTCATTGGTAAAAATATGTATGTAATAGGAGGAGCTTACTGGTTGTATTTCATGTTCCTTGCAGAATTCAACATAGTCCTGGTATAATCGCATCTCACTTAAGCCAGAGGGTAGGTATTTTCGCTTGCTACTACTTCTACAATAATGTGAATCGGTTACAGGTATAGATTTGATATGGTTTCTAACTGCCTCTTTTCTGTCATTATATTTATACAGTTTGGTGCTGGGTTTTTCCCCCTTTTATCTTCCTCCACAACACCACTTGAATCTGCCTTTCTCATCGCTGTTTGGACTTTTTTCCCTGAAATATCTAACGTGGCCAAAAAAATTTTTTGCATACTTGATGCTTATTTCCAGACAATGTTAGTGTGTACACGAAAGTAATTTTTTTTCTTAAAATATTATTATCGCCATTGCTGTGTTCGTTAGTAACAGTTTGAGTCCGTATGTAACGCCTTTTTGGTTCATGTTTAGTAACACAACTGCTGATAAAGCTCCATCTAGATCTTTCATCGGGAAGGCTTAAATAATCATTAAATATTTTCTGCCTTTCAATCAAAGAAATCTTTTTGCCACATTTATAATGGCAATTACACTGTACTTGCTGTACTGATTTTCCTCTGACTACATTTCCTTTTTGTGACAAATGCTCTTTCCCTTGAAGTCTTAACAGTTTTTGTTTATTTCTTTTCCAGGAACCCGGTCTCCGTTTACGTTTCCTTGTTAAACAAATTTCTTGCCCCTGTTCATCTACATTTACAGGCTCCTGGACCTCTACATTCTGAGGAAGGTGATTCTCTTCGATCTGCGAATGGTGAGCCTTATTATTCTCAGAGATGGGGTTCTCTGGACGACCAGCTCTATCGTTAACACTATGTTCATCACTGTCCGAATAATGCGAAGTAGAAGTGTCAGGTATGTAAACAGGGTCCGCAATAGAATCTGTACCTGAGAAGGAATCTTCATCACTGCCATTACTGTCATCTGAAGCAATAAAAATAAATAATTATCATCTCAGCCTGTAGACGTTCACTGCTGGACAAAGGCATACCCAAGGATCTACATCATAGGGGGATTTGCCGCAACCGCCACACTTAGCAGGCGAGTTGGCGATCACAGCGTGTTAATTATTATACAAAACTGATGGAACCTTTGTGGGTTTCTTACCGCTTCACCACAGAAATGTCCCTTACGGAGCGGAAGTAGAATCAGACTAACTTACTGACAGATCTTGGACTCTTAATGTATTTTACCTACACCTGATTATTTTTATTGATGTTCTAAAAGAGGTAGGTACAGTGTATCGAATTATGACTTGAGTCAGTCAAAAAATAATTAGGTAAACAAAGATAAGTCTCCAGTCGAATTACTGTACAAAGCCTTTTTAAACCTGTAGGTACTTTAATTGGGAATAAACATCTTAATAATGTAAAACTTACTGCTTAATGTTGTATAATGCTGTATTAATACCAAAGGGCCCGTTTTTGGTTGTTGTTCTTCAATCAACTGAATTGGATGAGGATCCAGTACTTGCCCCTCATGTTCTACAACCGCAGAGAATGTAGGTGTTTGATGTATTGATTCTGACCAAGATGGTGTAGACTTAATATCTTGCACATTAGGTATTTCACTCTCTGATATATCTGCAGCTGCAAATATTACAAACAAAATTAGGTACCTATTGACAGAGAACCAACCAGTTGGATTGACCAAGTTGTATGAATGCATGACATAATTTCTCCTCATCACATTTAACTATTATTATTGAACACGATGTACGCTATCCTTTATGTAAACCCCATTTTAAACCATCAAATCATCGGACAGTCACACATTTAAACATTCGTATTTAAGTAGCAAAGTTCTAACAGTGGCAATCCATAGTCTCTGCCTACCTCTCCTGTGGCGTGAGCTGTATGTATGTAATTCTAACATTGTTTGTAAATATGACGATAAAAATGAATACAGCGAAAGTTTCACAAAGTAAACAAATTGAAGATGTCCTTACCTTCAGTTTTATTGTCATTATCCCAGTTTTTTCCCAAAGCACATGCCATAAGCTTTGCAGTTCGAGAACTTATCTTTGGCATGTTTGATAAGTTATTTCACTTTGCAAAACAACTAGAATGTCACTTGTCAATGCTGTCAAAAAAGGCGCTATGTCATATCTAGAGTGTTGCCAGAAATTGTACATTGGTAAGCGGTTAAAAATGGTATGTGGCATAACTCTTTTCACTACTAATTTCATGTACGAATTTTAAGATACGATTAAATAATGGTGAATAATTATAAGCTGCTAACATTCATTTACCACTTGAATTTTTGTTCCTTGTTTCAATTAACTCCTTTCACGTCTGAATGAAAAACGGACTTCTAACAGCTGAGCTATCACTTAGATCTCTTCACCACAAGAATCTACGTTTAAAGCTGAGTATGATAGTGCTCTTAACTCAAATTCGTCAAAAGCATGGCTTAGCTCTCTTCACCACTAAGGCGACGATATATTTTTGGAGCACTTAACACATTTCTCTCTGCCCTTCCTATCTTTGGCTCTAGTGCATAAATAGCAGCGGGAACTTGAAGTTGATCGAGTTTGGGCTACCTGAGCACTGTTTTCTTCATCTACTCCCAAAACATGAAGCCTTATCACTTTAAGAGATTGGGGCAAATTTTTGACCTCATCAAGGCGGCGTTTCACGTAGGGCTGTACTAATTATTGAAGGCTTAGGTTTCTTAGAAAGTAGTTCCTTTTCAGTTTACTCCTGCGAATGTTTGCCTTAAGTATTACATATGAATTTATACCTCCAGCATCAAGCATGCCGTAGAAAAATCTTAGCGGCCACCTTCGTGTTTTTCTTGCTGTTGTCTTAGAATGACTTAATTGGTCAAACGTGTCAACGCCGCCTTTCGTGGCGTTATACTCCAGTATTATTGCGGGTTTTTGTGTATTAGGGTCAATTTCACCGCTGTTGTGCATTGTAGAAATCAGGACAACACATTTGTTTTTCTTCGGGACATGAGATACTAATGTGATGTTTTTATCAAACGCAAATACCGAAGTAGGGAAATCTTTTTTCTTTGTTAAAAACTTTGGAGGTATTTCGGGTTTGTTCTTTCGCAACGTTCCTATCATTGTTAGTCCAATATTGCGTAACTCATTTGCAAGTTGAATTGAGGAGAACCAGTTATCCATAGTGATGTTTCGGTTTGTATGATGAATAGGTTCCGATAGCTTCAAAACATAATAGGATGGGACAGACTGTCCTGTAGGACATTCTGTTATTCTACCTACATATGGAATTGCAGATATCATGTAAGCAGTCTTAGCATCACACATCATTACAACTTTTATGCCATATTTATCAGGTTTTTGTGGCATATATACAATAAATTTACAGCGACCACGGAATCCAAGTATTTGTTCGTCTACTGTTACATGTTCCGACGGAGTGTAGTCCTTGCTTCACGTGTCTCATGATCATCAAACCGCAAGTAATTTACCAAAAATTCGAACCTGTTCTTTGACATTGTGGCCCTGAAAATAGGTGGACCATCCACAATCTACCATAACTCGGACAAGTTTGTTTTAGCTATTTTGTATAAACCACTACGATACATTAATCCAAATAAAGCCATCAACTCCACTTTATCGGTTTTAGAAGTGTAACGTTGGTTTTTTATGGTCTCAGAAATTCTGTCAATTTGTGCATTGGTATGCATCACAATAATATCCAATATTTCGTCTGGAAAAAATAGCTTCCACGCTTCTAACTCAGTTTTTGCGTCGCGTGCGATACCTTTAGGGCCAGGTTGATTTATCACGATGTTTCTACTTGCAGTGCGTGTATTAGGAACAGTGAACGGAGTTCTTCGCCAAGTATAACCATTTTTGCCCATACAGAAATCAGACAGAAGAACATCATCATCATCTGATCCAGATTCAACATCAAACAAATCATCTTCATCGGAGTGTTCGGATATATGTTCATTTTCTGCAGTTTCAGATCCATCTTCGTCCGAAGAACTGGAGGTTTCACCTTCATATTCCTCCAAAAGTTGCTCAATTTCATTACTTTCAAGGGCTCGTGACGTTGAGGCCATATTGAAAGACTATTCGTGAAATAAACGTGAAATCACACAACAGTTAATCACAAAAAAATAGTTTCGATAACCACAACACGGGTCGCGGGCGACCCCAAACTGCAATATCTCCGAACCTAATGAGCGTGCGCACCCCGCCATGCGTCACGGGCCACTGATTACCAATTACGGAAGGTACCTAGACGCACAGTGTTGTAGGTGCAAAACTCGCTAAATAAAAATAAAAATACGTGTGCGTGGGGTCACCCATGACCCCATGTTGTGGTTCTAGGGTTAAGTTAATATTATTATATTATATTAATAATATAATAATAAGTTAGCTCAATATTAAGTTTCACTTCAATTAATCAAACAGAAAGATATATGAAGTATAGCTAAATAGATGCTCAAACGGCTTTAGGTCATAATAATCATCACTGGTTAGAATACTGTAAATTTAACATTAATAATTCATTAATTTTACAAACTATATTAGTACTGTACATGCAAACATCATTGATATTAATAATTACACATTTGATTAATAATAAACAATAATTACCATTGCCTTTTGTGTTATCAGATGTAATATTTGTGATACAGTTTAAATCATATTTAATAGGTTTCTAAAACATTTTAACAAATGGGGAGGATCAAAAATAGCCACCACTTCATTGTTTCCTATATTGAAATAGGGTTGACTTTTGGAAGCACCTAAGATTGTTAGGGCTCTTCTGTTCACTCCATCCATATCACACACAGTTGCAAAAATGTGCATTCCTATTTCAAAGCACTTATTCAATACCTAAAAAAATAATAATTAGTAAAGTGTTGAGTATCAACTAAATCCTAAGCTTCCATGGTATGACAAAACTGTATAGTGCAGCAAACTTATCAGCCCCCCTAGATAAGTGGCAAAACGATAACGATAACGCTACAAAATGTATGCGATTTGACATAAGTCATCGCTTTGCTAACAAATACTAATGTCAAATCCATACTATTTTGTAGCGTTAGGGTTAGCGTTTTGCCACTTGTCTACGGGGGCTGATGGTTATAATTGGCACTACCAAAATCACTATGACAATTGACAGGATCTATCATTTTTGTTCAGCTATAGTGCTGCCATGTCAGCCAGATAAGTTTAAACAAAAACGTAAAGCATTTTTAAGAATAACTAAATTCACAAACCTCTTTTATTAGGACCGCCAATCTATCTGATGTCACATTAGACCCTGACAGATAAAATGCTACAGGTTGCTTTATTTTTTTTCTTATGCCAGCTACCATAAACACAAGAGCATAAGTCGCCTCTTGTTGGGTTGTACCTTGTAATCCATGGTCTTGGTACCCAATAATTCTATCTTGTTTGCTGTTGTACCACAGGTGTTTCCTAATGGCCATCTCGTCAAACATAAGAACATATGCATTATCTGATGGAATTTGTTTTCTAAGATATTTCTTTAAGCCATTGAAAATTTTGCTGTTGATACCTGTATTTAGGTCAAATTTGCATAATAGCGATTTTAAAGTGCTTGGTGCAGGAAGACACCAGAGTCTTTGAAGGAGTCGGTAGCAGGTGGCAGATCTTTTATATAGCCTCAATGCTATAATTTTTTCTTCCATTGTCCACCTTCGGCCAGTGTGTTACCTTTTCACATTTCTTAATTGCGATTGCAACATCAATGCAAATGAAGGACTTAATTTCTTCATCAAAGATTGCACTGATTTGTTTTCAGTCAAGTCATTCAACAATTCTTTTCCTTTTAATTGTTTTACTCGATTATGCAAATAGCAGATTCTTTTCATGTGTTTTCTACAGGTTTTATACAAGGCTGTATCATTCTGTTTCTGGATTTTCTTCGATGGCATCAGAGAAACTGACTGAAAAAATAAAATAAAAAATAAAGTTAAAAATAAATTAGCTAAGAGTATTAAACTATAAAGTATTTATCATCATACAAATAATAGCTGACCCACGTATTTGCCTGCATCAAATAATATAGTTTATAAACTTCCTCGATAAATGGACTATCAAACATAAAAGTAATTTCTCAATTCCAACCAGTAGTTTTTGAGATTAGCGTGTTCAACCAAATAAACTCTTCAGAATGATATTATTACTATTATATATTCCATGAAGGATTTAATTAACAATGATTACCTTTTGATGTTCCCTTTTACTGTCTATCAATAATTGTGATGAGCCTGGTTTTGGTGTCACAGTAGATTCCATTTTATCAACAGGAACCAACTAAAATTAAAAAAATAAATAGTGTGTAATTAAATTTGGTTATTTTCAAAAATATATATTGGAATAAATACAAAACTAATTTACCTTTTCGTTGCTTTCATTTGTAATGTCTTTTAAAATCCGTGATGGCCCTGGTACAGATTTAATTGTATAATCCAATTCAGAGACATTTTCGTGCTAAAACAAAAAAGCTATGTGTTAAAAGTTTACCATTGTTGGTTTCCACTTGCATTTTTACTTTGTGATTCAAAGTGTGATTCAAAGAAATAAGGTCAGGCGGGGCAATTTCAACCGGTGATGGAAAAAAAAACTTTGACCACCCGTAAATAATACCTGATGCAATTTTATAGAAAATTTACTGCGTTCATGCTGTAGAGTGGTTATGTGAGTTTTATTTTTCCATGTTTGTATTCAATTATTATAGATTTTTATACTTGAAAATGCCTTTCTTATATAAAAAGGTCAAAATAGTTGAAATTCCCCCTCGGAGGGGCAAAATCAACTATTGATTATAAGCGGAGTTGTAGTGTAGATGAACGGCTAAATTTGAGCTCCTGAGGTTTGTCGTAAGGTCGATAATCTAAATTGAATCCTATCTTCTATGAAACAAGGCTCACATTTGGAAAAAAACGCATAACAAATTTAAGCGGGGTAATTTCAACTGCTCGCTATACTGACTAGTGATGTGACTGATAAAAAAATAGTCGATAGATGTTTTCACACTTCTTTTTTATACCTACGACAGTAAAAAAAAACCGCGCATTTCCCGTGGCACTGCTGGCACTTAATAGCTGTGGTAGTACTACGGTAAATAAAATTTAACCATGGCACTACCAGTAGTTCCACCGGTAGTGCCACGGGAAATGCGCGAAAAAAATTTCGAATTTTGTTTTAAAAATAATTTTAATGTGTCGGCATGAGTACAGGACAGAACGATCTCAGGACATCAGGATGGCAGGTTAAAAGGCCTTACGAAATATATTTGGTTGGATGGTTAGTGTACGAGATTACGAATGTTTGAATTCAATACACGACATAACGGCGGAACTGTGGGGAAGCATGAAATATTTTATTTCACATTAGTCTCCACAGCGCACCCACTGGAGTAAATATGAGAAATGAAAGTGGAAAGTGCAGAATTCAGGGTGATGAGCTAAATCGACGCGTATTTTTCCATGGATTTATTTCGCATATTTTCCCCAGTGGGTGCAAACAGAGTGAAGACGAATGGGTGGATTGGAATGGAAATCTAGTCCATAGTCAAATAAGAAAACTATGTGCAAAATAAAAAAAAATACATATTTATTACTTAAAGAGCAACACCTTCAACAGACATGTTGAATTTTACTACTATATTCTTAACATAACATTGGCACAAAACTTCAGTCTTAGTTTTATAGTCTTTGGACGGAGTAATTGTAACTACAATCATACTATCAAACTAAGTAATTAAAATCAAAACTAAAAAATCAACAGTCTTCTGTTTAACTTAATTAAGTATATTCTTTAATATCAATATCGTTCGGAAACATATAATCAACGCCTTTCACATCAGGGTCGGGAAGATAATCAATTATCTCATGTTCTTCTATGATTGAGTGATCATTTTCGATAATACGAAAGACTTTTTTATTCTTGTTTAAGGAATGAAACCCTTGTACTACAATTTTGCCTTCACTCACACTTTCTATCTGGCACACATACTTAAAGGTCTTTTTGCCCTTCGATGACGAGAATTTTGCTAAAATAAATTTTCCTTCTTTTGGTTTTTGTTTTGACCAACATTGTACTGGGATTATTTTAGATGTACTAGCTTCAACTAACTCCACATCAGCAACATTTTCCTCATAATCTAATTCCATCATGCGGTTGTAAAATGTTTCCAAATTATCTACCGATTCAGTCTCACTCAAAGATACGTATGAACAAGGAGAATCACTATCTGATACGTATTTCTGGCACTTGCGGATATTCCTCTTACCAGACTTTTTAATATACTTTGACTTTGGATCCAACCCGCCTGATTCTCTCTCCTGTTTTTTAGGTTTTCTGGGTTTTTTGCTCTTTGAGATGGCCTGTTTTTCAAGCAATTTTTGTTTTTTTTGGTTTTCTTTATCTTTTTTCTTCTTCTCCTTCTCTTTTTTTATTTTATTTTCTTTATCTTTTAGTATCATCTCCTTCTCTTCTTTTTCTTTTTTCATTCTATCTATTGTGTCTTTATATGTCAAAACTTCGTCGTTGCTGTTAGCAATACGCTTTTTCTTTGTTTTTGGAAGATCACTCTTTGATATAGTTTGAAGCAATAATTCCTCAAACGAAACACATGGCTCCTTAAGCTCGTTTGTCTTAGCTGCATTTTTCACTAACTTGCAATCTAAAATTTTCAGAGATGATAGTTTGTTCAAGTCAAATTTTTTGGATATTGGCAGTTTTGACGTGACAGTGATAGGTACGTTTTGCATCTTGATGTTACTCTGATACGCTTTTTTCTGGTGGGAGTTATTATTAGAAAAAAAACTGGAACTTGGTTCGTCACAGATTTTTTCAACTATTTGCCCGTTTGTAAATTGCTTATTTATTTTGGTTAGTGCAATTGTGGTTAAACTTGGAACCGATGGTACGACAGGCATGACATTCTCTTTGAATTCTTGTGTTTCGTTGCAATTGTAACAGGCATGCTTATCTTGCGCTGGTAAAGAGTCCGCTTGGATGGCATTCGACTGAGAATTTTCCAATTCTTGTGTCTCGTTGCAATCAGAGCCATGCTTATCTTGCGCTGGTAAAGAGTCCGCTTGGATGGCTTTCGACTGAGAATTTTCCAATTCTTGTGTCTCGTTGCAATCAGAGCCATGCTTATCTTGCGCTGGTAAAGAATCCGCTTGGATGGCGTTGGACTGAGAATTCTCCAATTCATGTGTTATGTTGCAACCACAGCCATGCACAACTTGCACTGCTGGTATGGGGCTCTCTTGTATGGCATCGGCCTGAGAATTCTTCCATTTTTGCAATACCAAAGGGTCAAAAATCTCCTCCTTGATGGCATTTCGATTTAATGGTTGAATGCCAGTCTTACGAAATCCATTTTGTAAAATTAGAGGATCCAGTTCATCCCATATTTTGGTTAGAATTCGTGCAAATTCAGACTTTGGTAAGTTTGTACCAATATGAAGCCTCTGCCATTTGATTACTTCGTCTTCCCAGCGGTCTTTTAGGGGTTTCATGGCGCTGCAGTCTAGAGGCTGCAAAACATGTGAGGAGTGTGGTGGAAGTTTCAAAATTGTAACCCCTTCTGATTGCGCGTATTCGATGACATTTAAATCGACGTGCGTCGAATGACCGTCATATATCAGCAGCACCGGCCTCGTACTTCCCAACGCAGGAACAAACACCGATTTCATATATTTTTCAAATATGCTGGTTTGCATCCAGCCCTTTTCACTAACTGCATAGGCGGTATCAATCATTTCGTTTTTATACAACCACTCCGTCCAAAGGTGTTTCCCTTGGAAAATTATAAGTGGTGGTACTTTTTTCCCGGAAGCATTTGCCGCCAGTAACACAGTTGTATTATTTCTTCCGGGACCACTAGTTGTCCGGGTACAGCGAAATCCTTGCTTGCCAATAACTTTACCTTTGACAGGGTCATTACATATGCTGGTTTCATCTAAGTTATAAATTTGTTGAGGCTTATCCTCTAACCCCAGGCATGCCAGCACTTCGCTCAATAAATTGAAATAACCATAAATAATATATGGGTCACATGCCATTCGTCTGGCGATTTCGACGGATTGTGGCTTTTTAATCGATAGGCTGTGTCTTTTTTGGAAGGCCTGCAGCCAATCCTTTCCTGGCATATCATTTTTAAACGGAGTGTTAATTCCATTTCTGCGCACAAATTGAGACACGAGAACTGCCACTTCTTTTCTGGTTAATGGGAAACCATGTTTTTCCATAATGTGTAAGCTATTTGCCATTCGTTTTTCTGTTTCTTCTGAAAAAACCGTTGGTCTCCCAATCTTGTCGCTCATATCAGTGTGGTATACTCTACTTATAATAGTGGATCTTGGTATACCGTATTTTTCTGCTGCTTGGTAGCTCGTCATGTTTTTATTGTTCACATCTTTCAGTGCTTGCTGCAGTTCTGCCTCAGTATAAGTCTTTTCAGTTTTCTTTTTATAGTGGCGAACCATCTGCAATAAATTATAAATATATTCAATAAAGTTGAACTACTATGTAATATTTCTTTTTGTTTCAGGAACTTCTAAAGAGTTATTTTTTCCCAAATATCTTTAATATTCACAATATAAGAGATTGTTTATATCGATTAATTATCGACATATGCACATCACTACTGTTTAGTAATCTTCATATAAAATGTAGAGGGGCAATTTCAACTGCCAAATAGTTGACATTTGCCGACAAAACAATTTCAGTGGGGTTACTTAAACTATTGCCAAAACACTGTTTAAACACAAAGTAAAACAGAAAAATTCAACCTAGTCATATGAAGTGGGTTATAAACAATATAACTTACCTTTAGAGGTCCGCGCCGCGGACAAGAAGGCCGGCGGCGGCGCGCTGGTAAAAGTAACCGGCGCGGCGCGGCGTCGCCGGCGTATTGTAATTTTTTTGCAAATTATTATGTGTGGAAATGTTGGAATAAAAATCCTTTAACAGGATAAATTGAATTTTTATTTTCTTGTTAAGTGTGTGTTATTAAAAAATTAAACATTAAAAATATTATTGGACATATTTGTAATTGTCATGAATGAAAATTATTTTATTTACTTTGGCAGGATTTAATCGCGATCGCTTCGCAGTCAATACTAGGCCAGCAACAGAAAATACCCTTTCACTGGGCGTACTTGTAGCTGGGATAGAGAGAAGTGAACGCGCCAATCCTGCAAGCCATGGAAATGATAATTTTTTCTGTTGCCAGAACTTCAAGATGTTGCCATCGCAATCTTCCAAATCAGAGGTACTAGCCGTGGCTAAATATCTCCAGCACTCTTGCGCAACTTCGTCATCTTCATCGATAAATCTAATCGAGTGTTTTTTGGCCAACTTTTGAAGAAGATTATCATGGTTATTTGATGAAGAAGGACCGGGTTCCATAGATTCTGATTTATCTGAGTCCTTGACAAATTTCCTCACGACATCGGCTAAGAAAGTAGTTTTTGTCATTTGATGATGTTCTATGTAATTGTCAATGTCCTTTAGGCAAGCAAAACGTGGGTCGAGCAGAGATGCTGCGACAATATTTTTAGTTAACGGAAACCAGGCTAAGGAGCATTTTGTTTTTTAATCTTTGAATAATTAACGATTCGTCATCTGGCATCGACGATAATATATCATTAATTTCGGACCTGAAAATGAGCCCCAAATTAAGTGACGACGCCTTTTGCGACGACAACATTTCCACGGCTTCTTGAAAGGTCCGAAGAAACTTTATAACTTCTTCTAAAATATTCCATTCTTCGGCATTAATTTTTTTGTCACTTTGGCCAATCTTACTGAGCATCGCGTTTATAGGTGCCCGGTTACAGCAATGCGCCAAGCTTTCCAGCATTATAAGCACGCTGTGCCAGCGAGTCGGTGACGCCGTCTTTATACTTGGGATGTGTTCTGGATTTCCAAATAGTTCATGCTGACCAAAACTATTAGAATCAATATCTTGTTCCTCAACTTCGACAGGAATTGGGTCAGCTTCATCATTTTCCAAATTCTGAGCTGCAGTCTCACACGCCAATAATATAGCTTTCTGTTCTTTTTGGGCATCAGCTTCTAACTCAGGCAGACGATATCTTAACGACTTTACAATTTTTTTTACATTTTATTATTAATGCCTCTATTTCTGGGACTTTTTGGAGTCCATCTACGGTGACCAAGTTGTGCAAACCATGTCCCAAACACAAATTGCCATCAAGATGTGACAATGTTACAGCTCGTTTTACATTTGATCCGGCGTCTGTTACGGTATGAATTTCTCGGTCTTGTAAATTAAAATTTTCTTTAATCTCATCAATAAATTCTTTAATTTTTTCACCGGTTTTTTTGCCTTCTATTAAGGTGGTGCTGAGTGTGTACGACTTGAGTTGAAAATCTGGAATAAATTCATGTTTTAAAACTTTTTTAGTTGTGATTAAATATTTGAAAAGAATAATATCGATGAATCATATTATTATGTCTTACCCGCTGATATGTAATGGAGCGTAAAAGTGATGTAGTTTAGCCTGCGATAACGGTCGGTCCACAGATCAAAAGTAAGCGCTACATGACGTGATGCATCAACGAGAATTTGCGTTTTGATCTTCTGCAGCATGCTTTCGTAAACATCGGACAACGCGGTTTGACCAACTGTGTCGGCTGAAGGCATGTCATTTTTTGATACTATAATATTATATTTCTACAAAGACAAAAAAAAAACTAAGTATTAGTTGAGTACTTTCAATAAATATTCATGTAAATAATGAAGTAATCATTATTAAAGGTTAATTATAAGCTACATAGTAATTAGTAAGTAAGAAGAGTATGGTAGGTACCTGAAAGAAATCTATGATTCCTTCATCAGAAACAGAGTCAAATGGCAACAACGATTTACAGAACCACAAGGCTAAATCGCGAGCTAGAAGCCATTTATCTTTTTTTTGTGGGGCAGGGCTGTTGCTTGTGCTTGCAGCAAATCCAAAAGTTCGAAGCCGTGGCCGTGGTGTAAAAAAATCTGTTATTGGCTTTTTTTTATCAGCAAAATCTTCTCTAATGTTGTGATCGTCTTTTAAATGTCTAAGTAAGTTGCCAGTGCTGACTGTCTTACTGTATGATTTGATTTTTGCTCTAAAATAGAAATTAAACATGCTAAGATGCATAGATGTGTTAGGTAAGCTTGTAACCGCTTCTGCGGTCTTTATTTTCAGGGCCTTTTAATAGTGTTATAGGTATCTACATTTTATTAACGTAAAACGTGTAAAAGCGTGATTAGAAAATATGAATCGTCTTCGTGTGTAGACTGTAGCAATTGATGAGAAAGATTCATAAAAATCGTACCAACTACCAGGTAACTATTTAATTAGGTACTTATTTCACTTTATTATAAATTTCTACTAAACGCGCACCAACGTGTAAACGCATCGCAAATATTTGCCGCAAGCGCCCTTTGATCTTTGTTCAAAAACCGACACTAGACCGGATCGGGGACAAGCGCATACACAAGCCAAGCCAAACACCCTGTTTACACGCTTGTGCTTGTGGAAGTTTGCCAAGGCAAGAAGCGTGGAAACGTAGCATTAGTTTTAACTTTTATATACTTATCCTAGATACCTTACCTACCTAGATAGGGGCTTTAAAAGCAAAGCGCAAAAACACAAAACCAAAACACACATTTAATGCCTTATACCTATTATTACCTAAAGTTAAGACCTCGGTTCGGATGTAAATAGATGCTTCGCTGTATTATAGCGGGCGGGAACAACTTGTAAAGAAAAAGAAACAGGTTACTTATTTATAATACTTTACCAACCTATTTAAGGAAATAGTGTTTTTTACACCCCTTATAATAAAACACAAAAAGAAAGTACTTACAAGCCAAATGTGATATCGATGTTTTCATTTTTTACGTTGTCCAAACATACTTGACAAAAAACTTGCTCCTCACAGATTTTACTCCTTTTACGGTTTTCCTCGTGAATTATTACACCAAAATGTTTCCAACAGAAGCTGTTTCTATTTTTGCTATCAAATAACGTTGATATTGATAACGTGCTCAACTTATAGTCATTTATATTAGACATTTTCGAAAGAAATAAGTAATAACAAATAAAACCAAGCAACGCAGCGATCAGCGAGTGGACACGGGCTGCTCGCGTTGACAAGCGCGGTTGAGTGAGGATGGAGGGTACGGGACGGGGAAGCGACCGAACGAACACACGAGCGCGAACGCAGTCGCACGAATTGTAATAAAATGTTGAAGTCGGCGCGAATTTTTGAATTAACCGGCGGCGGCGGCGGCGCGCTGAGGTAACTCAGCGGCGGCACGCCGGCGCGGCGCGGACCTCTACTTACCTTTAAAAACCTTGGAAATCCACATTGAAATCACTTTTTTAATATAAATTTTAAGCTGTCACTCTGCACGTGCACGCATGGAATTTTGTCGAAAACAAAATGGCCGTGTCGGTCAAACAGTATTAGGTCTATCAGCGCCATCTACGGTGAAATTAAGAAAAGCACATTGCGCTTCCCGAATATAGATGGCATTTTTATCAGTTACGTTAAAAACGGAAGTTATGTTGATTAGTTGAAATTTCCCGCAGTCGAGATTGCCCCGCCTGACCTTAACTACAACTGAATGCATGTTTTTACTGTCTAGTAGTACTGTATGGTACATAACATATTTCGAGCAGCTTTATAGTTACCAAATATAACAACATGTGGAAGAATACTTATGAATTGAGTAGATTTCAGTCATTAAAATAATAATATTATTCATGGCATAAACATAACTCTTTCATACCTTTGAAACTTGAATGTTTTGATTACACAGTTTTTTCATGGGTTGTGCTTCAATTTCCTAAAAAAAGAAATTAATAATGAAGATATGCTGAATTACTTTGAACAAAGCAACACGTCATTACTAATAGACAACATTGAATTGTTGTAAGTGGAAATTTGAAATATGTTTACCTCATCAAAATCAATCATATCTGGTACAGCATGTTTGGATAATTTCTTTTCCTCAATATTTATAAACTCTGAATCTTTAAAATGCTTGTTGCATAACATTCTATGTTCAGAATATAATTTGCGTTGAAAATCAACAGATGACCAAAGCTTGTCTGGAAAACAATATTTGGCCCACATTTCACATCTGAAAAAAAGGAAACATAATTTGCCTCTCAGCACGGAAGGTCCATTTACCTGAATGTCCATCAGGGTCATTACGTCCTTTTACCGGAATGGCCATTCCCTGAACGACCATTTCCCTGAACGTCCATTTCCCTGAAAGTCCATTTCCCTGAGAGTCCATTTCACCGATGGTCCATTTACCGGAATGTCCAGTTTTTATAATACGCCTTTATTTGGCACTTTCTTTGATATTCACATAGTTATGTATTTTTCTTCCCTACACACGAAAAAAGACATACCACGTATATTGTATGGACAATTTACTATGAGACTAACAAAATACTTAAAAAAAAAAAACATTTTTCTTACTAAATTAAAAACTTACATAGAGCTATGTATTTTTCTTCCCTACACACGACAAAATAAACAAAAAAAAAAAACATGTATCTTACTAAATTAAAAATTTACATAGTTATTGGTGTTAACATGTCTTTAGCTTATTTTTGCATTTCAACCGTAAATAGATTATCTTTTTCAAAAAAGGTTTGGTTCCCAAATCACCATCAATCAATTTCTTTAACAGTTTTTGGTATTCCTTATCGAACTGGATATCGAGCCTTCTTCTATTCTTTCGAGTCAATGTATGAAATAAACTTTTATTTATGAGAGAATCATAATGGATAGATTCTTTTTTCAGCGTATAGATAACCAAGTACAGATTCGGCGTTTTTGGAATTCTAGTATTTAGTCGGCGGTGCCATCCTTCTAGCGAGTTGGTTGTGCGATGCTTATCCTCTGCACAACTCAAAATTTGAGTAGTTTTGTTGGACCACTGATGCTGGTAATACTGCATAAATTTTATCATTTCTGGATTTTGTGGGGCGTCGTTCCATATTACATTTAATGCATCGTCTATTTTATTAGATGGTAAAAGCGGAATGAGGGCTACCTTTCTCAAGATATTTCTTCCGTCTTTCATCTTCTTTACGTTCAGTTCTTTCCCTTTACGCCAAATAGCTTTATTGTAATGATAAAAGCATCCTGTTACTCGAATTGTAGGGAAAATTGCACGCACACCTTTTATTGGAGCTAGCTCAAAATCACATTTGAAGTGTTTCATGTTTATGCTCAAATTATCTTTTAACAGTTTAAATAACCTGCTATAAGTCTCTTCTGTCTTATTCGGTAGCAGCACGTATATAGCTGGTACAATATTGGTAGAGGTAATCGTTGATCCGAGATCAATGTGCAGTGTATACACTTGATAAAATGGTGACGGAGCTGCCTTAAACGTTCCATCATCATAATAAATTCCTTTATAGGTTTTCAGGAATTTTCTAACGAGAGGCGACGCAAATATCACGATTTTTTCGTCGTCACCATCCTCACATACAAAAAATTTATCATTCAAGGTCAATGACAATTTAATATCTCGTAAACGGTTGTAATAAAGCCTGTCTACTTGAAGGAAATCTCTTCTGGCTTTATACAACTCGTTTTTTTTGGATGCAAAAGACGGCATCGCTTCGCAATACTCCTCGCCCTTCCTCTTGAAATTAACAAAATTGTCTTCAAATATTTGTTGAATTGGCCGGAAATCGTGACACACATCTTGTTTACATTTATCCATTATAGACAATATCTCATTTCTTATTTTATTTGCCGAACATGTATGCTCTCTATTTTCACGAATCAACTGATTTGACTTACATGTGATTGTCGCAGAACATTCCTCACGATTCCAACATCTCCATAGTGTAGTGCCCATCTTGTTCTTCCGACTTAAATTATATTTAAAGCCATTTCTTAATAAAGATGTTTTGCCTTTTCGGCTTTTCACGAACTGTATTTCACCGTTCATTTTCAAAAATATGTATTTTATTTATATCAATCAAAATACGACGCATTTCCTTGTTCAAAAACAAAGGAAAATAGTGTAATTGATTGATATATGTCATTACATTATTCATAATTTCAAGTGCCTACTTTATAGTTTAAGATAAAAAGAGGTGCAACCTAAGAAACTATTTGAGAATGTATGGTACCTATTATGCAATGACCGGGCTATATGGACATGGATGGACCAGACATGGACGTTCAGTAAAGTGGACGCTCAGGGAAGTGGACGTTCAAGGAAGTGGACGTTCAGGGAAGTGGACGTTCAGGGAAATAGACTTAAAGAACCGACTGGACATTCAGGTAAATGGACCTTCCGTGCTGAGAGGATAATTTGGTGGTGTTATCGAGGCCGATCAGATTCGATCTGGGTGGTTATAAAAAAAAATAAACTTGAACCTACCTAGCTTCCGCCCTCAGATTCGATCTGGGTGGTTATAAAAAAAATAAACTTGAACCTACCTAGCTTCTGCCATCATATTCGATCTGGGTGGTTATAAAAAAAATAAACTTGAACCTACCTAGCTTCTGCCATCAGATTCGATCTGGGTGGTTATAAAAAAAAATAAACTTGAACCTACCTAGCTTCCGCCCTCAGATTCGATCTGGGTGGTTATAAAAAAAATAAACTTGAACCTACCTAGCTTCTGCCATCAGATTCGATCTGGGTGGTTATAAAAAAAATGAACTTGAACCTACCTAGCTTCCGCCCTCAGATTCGATCTGGGTGGTTATAAAAAAAATAAACTTGAACCTACCTAGCTTCCGCCCTCAGATTCGATCTAGGTGGTTATAAAAAAAATAAACTTAAACCTACCTAGCCTCCGCCCTCAGATTCGATCTGGGTGGTTACAAAAAAAATAAACTTAAACCTACCTAGCTTCTGCCATCAGATTCGATCTGGGTGGTTATAAAAAAAAATAAACTTGAACCTACCTAGCTTCCGCCCTCAGATTCGATCTGGGTGGTTTTAAAAAAAAATTATTTGAACCTACCTAGCTTCTGCCATCAGATTCGATCTGGGTGGTTATAAAAAAAATAAACTTGAACCTACCTAGCTTCCGCCCTAAGATTAAAGCTCCGCTCGCTTCGCTCGCTCCGCTGGTGGATAGTCACCGCTAAACCTAACCTAACAGACAGTTTTATTTCAGGTGTTTTTCTTTATTGCCCCCCTGCACCCCCCCTTTCCACTGTTGCTCTTTTTTAGATTTATTCATCCATTTGTATGAATAGCCTGGTCGGGATATAATTGATTTTGTAATATAAATAGTAGGGGAGACTGGGGAGACTTGTTCCCTTGGGAGACTTGATCACCCAGTGACAAATCAAAAACTAAACGCTTTTTCTATTTGTTACATTGGCAACATAACTCTTTGTTGTCTATGGTTAACCAAAAACGTCACTTTGACATCTTTATCTAGACAACTTCAGAGCAGTGCAGCCATTTTTATTTTTCTGTGTCAGCATTTGTTTCGGTAAGTTTTTCATTTGTTTTTTTTAAATAACTGAATGAATAATTCCCTGTGTATGTGTCAAAATCATTAAAAGTAGTTTATTAAAATTTGCATTTACATGTATTTTATTTGATTAACGTTTTCTCTTGACATGAAAAAAATATATTTTTTAAATGAGCACTCCCGGGTACACTTGATCACGGCAAGATGGGGTACACTTGATCCCGGGATCAAGTGTCCCCCATCAACCAAGTCAATACATTCAATTTGTCAGTTTTTTTTTTCGTTTATTTTAGGTTAGGTAATTATAAAATGGGAAGAACATATAAAAGAAAAGAACATGCAAAACCACGTATACGTGTTGACCCACAAATTCTTAAAGAAGCTGTGAACAAGGTATTGGAGGGAAATACGATCAAAGGTACTGCCAAAGAGTATAACGTCCCAATAATGACACTGAAAAGGTATGCCAGAAAACAAAAGAACCAGGAAAACGAGATTACATACGAGCCTAATTATAGACAGTCCCAAGTCTTCACTAAAGAAGAGGAGTTGCATTTAGCCAAGTACCTAGAAAAAGCTAGCAAACTCCATCATGGGCTAACTTCTCTGTGTGTTCGGCAGCTAGCATATCAGTTGGCTATTCAAAACCAAAAGCCAGATGAGAAAATATGTAAATGGACCAATAATATTGCGTCGTACGATTGGTTCTATGGCTTTATGAAGAGAAATACACAATTGTCACTACGTATACCTGAAGCGACCAGCCTGAGTAGATCGACCAGCTTCAATAAACATAACATTAGCTGTTTTTTTGAAAATTTACAAAAACTATTGGTTAAGTATCATTTTGGACCGGAAGCTATCTGGAATATTGACGAGACGGGGCTGAATACTGTACATAAACCTAAGAAAATTGTTGCTACTAAAGGTGTAAAGCAAATAGGGAAGATGACATCAGGTGAACGTGGTGAATTGGTAACTGCGTGCTGTGCTATAAATGCAATGGGAGGATACATTCCTCCATTCATGATCTTCCCACGCAAGAACTGGCAAGATCGTATGTTGAACGGTGCACCTGCAGGTACAAATGCGAGCGTATTTCCTTCAGGCTGGATGACTGCTGAAAATTTTATAAAATTTTTACAACGTTTTAAAAAATACACCAAATGTTCAGTTGAGTGTCCGATGTTGATTATAATGGATAATCATGACAGTCATATAAGCATAGAATCATTAAGCTTCGCCAAAGAGAATGGTATAAGTCTTTTGACAATACCTCCCCACACGTCTCATAAAACACAGCCTTTAGACAGAACAGTGTTTGGACCACTCAAAGCCTATTATGATACTGCTTGTAGCGATTGGATGGACCAGAATCCTGGCAAAACTATAACGATTTATGAAACATCGGAATTACTTGGGAAATCATTTCCAAAAGCTTTTACACCTCAGAATATTCTGAGTGGATTTCGAGTAACTGGGATTTATCCCTTCAATACAGACATTTTCACTGATGATGAATTTCTCTCGTGATGAGATTAACCCGAAAGAACCTGAAAATACCACACAAGATGCGATTATACGGGAACAATTCACATCAAACTCTGTCAATCCAAATGAGATCCTGATATCTAGTACACACAAAACTCCTACAAAGAGAGCTGCTCCAACAAGTCCACAATCAGGTTGTTCAAAAACCTTGAAATGTTTTAAGACTCCTGAGGAAATAAAACCATTCCCGAAAGCAGGCTGCCGAAAGGTAACCCAGAAAGGTCGTAAAAAAGGATCAACAAAAATCTTGACTGATACACATGAAAAAGAAAAGTTGGTTGAAGAACTATTAATAAGAAGAGAAAAAAAGAACAAAAAGATAAATAAAACAGTCAACAAAAAGGTGAATAGAGTTAAACGGAACTTTAAAGGGTTTACGCAGAAGGAAAAATCTTCATCGGAAGATGATAATGAATTGCCTCCATCACCAGATTCTACTTATGATATGTCTGAAGATGAAAATGATGACGAATATGATGTTTCATCTAGTTGTGAATCTGAAGATGATCATGGAAATGACGTGTCACCAGAAACTAACGATTGGGTTATTGTAAATTTAATATCAATGAAAAATTTGGTACATCGTTATGTTGGACAAATTCAGTCTGTTACAGATTCTGGTTACATTATAAAATTTCTCCAAATAGTAGATAACTACTGTCTCCCGACAGTAGCTATACCAATCTGCAACAGTGGCCATTGACAGGCAGCTCTCCTCCGACTTCTCTGGGTCTTCATGAATCACCTCCATATAACTTCTACGGTGTGCAAAGCTGTACATCAAATAAAAGACACGTGGCATTGATATTTTTACATTATCGAACCACGTGTCTTTACCTCGAGCCACCCTTGAACGAGCTCGGCATGCTCCTTTGTTGCAAACAAAGGAGCCTACATTTTTATTTTGCCCGTACTCCACCCGCATGGGTACTCTATGTACACGACACAACTTTTCATGTGGAATAAGTCCATTCTCAATAGCAAATTGGACGCATTGCTCCCGACTTGATAGTTCACGCACGAGTTTGCTAATATTCCACATGGCACCAATTTCACTTGCGTATAAACGTCTCTGCACGTAATCCCCGTATAACTCTATAACGGCAACGTCCTCATCAGGCGAAGGCGACTCAAGTGACGCCGAACTCGTCGACGGGTGGGGGTTGTCGTCCATCGTATTGTGCGCCGCAGGTAGAAAGGCAACAAAAAAAGATCCGCTCGGCAATTCAGGTCCAGGTAAACACGCAGGGGTCAACAGTAGGCTATTCAAGGGTCCGATATAACATGCAGGGGTCAACGTTGTGCAAATCCAAGGTCCAAAAAACAAGCCGAGTCGTCGTAAAAGTCGAATATAATGAAAGAAAAAAGTCGCATCGAACATTCGACAAACGCAAGCGGTAGGGGAACACAGAGTACCTTTTTATATATAGGACTGCAGTGATGCTAGTTCGTCCTTGAGAGGCTTTTGGAGTTGCAGCGGTACGCGTCTGCATGCATCGATGGAAGGTTTTGCATCTGGCTTTAAGGTAAGGTTTACCTCAAAATCTCGAATGCAACCTAGTCCTTGGAACAAGTCACTGTTGCTATTAATAATAAACTCAGATCCACAGGTTTGATCAGAAAAACTAACAGTATTTACTTTCTTTAGAAGGTTGAGCATCTTACATGTTTTCCTGCCTAAGTATTTTGACAATTGATATCAAGTATGTAGAAGTTAATTAAAGGGTTTGTATTTTTATATATGACATTGATATTGCATTGCCCTACAGTTGGTAATAGTTCTCCACTAAATGTAGAAAGTTTGTATAGACTTGGTTGAATGTTGTCAGTGTTTAAGTTAAGGTATGTAAAAGTGTTGTAAGATATTATGTTAGCATCGGCCCCAGAATCCATTAAAAATTCTACATTTTTATTGTTTATTATAAACTCTACTGTCCATTTACTATCATCATCTAAATTATTACTATTGACTGTGCCTATAAATAAATTATTACCATCTAATGTTGATGAAGACTCGTTGCTTTGAAGGACTTCTTGTGTGACCACTTTGACGGACTTGTTAAATCTGCACATGACAGCAAAATGGTTAAACTTGTTACAGATCTTGCATTTGATTCCTGCAGCCGGACATCTGAATCTATGCACTTGTCCACAGCGTGTGCATGTTTCTTTGTTTGTTTGACGATACTGTTGTGGCTGCCTGCTTGCTGATCTATGTCTTGGTTGACTGTTGTACCTTGGTTGAGATGATTGTCTAGGCCTGGCTGGATATCTTGTTAATTGTCTTCTGTTTACTTCACCTATGACATATGATGAAGAGTTTTCTAGCATTTTGGCTTGTTGTCTGGACATCTCTTGGTGTTTGGCAAGTTCTATTGTTTTTTCCAGTGTAGACGGTTTTTCTTGTATAATTTTTTCTTTAATGAATTGGTTTCTAGAATTCAAGTTCCAGCTGAAGATGTCTCGTAGGAGGTTGTCTTGAAGTTTCCCGAAGTCGCATTGGTTGGCTATATTTTTTAAGTCGGTGATGTACTGTTCGATAGACTCGTCCTCACCTTGTCGTCTGTTAAACAGCTTGTGTCTCTCGATAGTAACATTCATTTGTGGTAAAAAATGTTTCTCAAATTTGTCAATTAGCTCTTGAAATTTTACTGTGTCGATGTCTAGGGAAAATGAGTAAAAAATAGTTAAGGCCGCCTGCCGACATGATGTAGCAAGATGGCTACCTTACATGCATCTTTGACTTCCTCGAGCATGTTTGCTCGTAGGTATATTTGAAGCTGTGTTAGCCAGTTTTTCCACTCCAGTGGCATGTTGTTGGAGTTAACATTTAAAGGTTTTAGGCCTGGCCCAGCTAATTGTTTACAGTTTTCGTCCAACATATTGGAATGTCATTGCGCGGTAACTCACCGGCTTGGCTATTTTGTCTTCGATTTTGGATATCGTTGTCTTGAATTCTTGACTCTTCACTTCTGACTCTTGACTTCTGACACCATGTCATGCTGGGCAGGTGGATGGCTCGAGGTATAATTAAATAACTTCCATTTTTAGTAACTTTATTATTAGTTGACATTTATACACAGTGAGTTGCACACCGGGAACAGGAAGAGGACATTCGAGGTTATCGACAATAGAGCGCGGTGTTGCCACATTATAATATCCTGACAGTTTGTGACTCCACCAGAATTATATGTTCCATTGGGAATTAATAAATTATGGTTAAGTATATTCTATCTGCTTATTTGTTCAATACCTAAGTTATTAGGTACAAAATATTGAATAAGTTTTTCTCGTACATTATTCATATAATGTTCGAGACTTCTTCGGGGTATACCCATCAAACTGGCTATCCTCTCATCAGAGTCTCCATTCCTTAATTTTATTAAAAATGCTACTAAGCCAATCACTCCCTTATGCATAGCTCGAATTTGAGGAACTTCAACCAATAAATTATTGAATTTTTCTTTTGTCAATCCCAGCCAGTATTGAAAGAGATGATCATCTATATTTAGGGGATCATTAAAATCAATTAAAGTATTCCTGTTTAAATTAATAAAAGAAAACATATGTTCCACTTGATCTACTGTGAACACAGCACTACTATTTTCTGAATTGTATAAAGTGTCCCAGTTATTACTTATTAAATGGTCGGAACAAGCTCTAGCATGTACTGGTATATAAAAATTATAGTCTATAATAATTTTAATGCGTAATTCGTCAGAAATCCGATGTAGTTCCCGGTTATTACAATATAAAAATAAACATTGTGCACCAGTATTAGGTGCTCGCCTATAGTTTTGTAGTGTAATGGATGCAATCTGTGCAGGCTCAGATTGTGTAATTACTGATGGTGTTTCAGGAACCCATTCCGATAAAGATGAAGTTGATCCACTGGGATTGAGCGTCACAATGCCAATTTCTTCAGATCCTTGTTCTGGTATGTCAGGTATTTCTGACTGTGCTGTTGCTGAAGAAATTGGCTGCTCTTCAATCATCAACTCCGACTGCTCTGTTGCCGAAGGGGGCTCTTCGATTATCAACTCTGACGGCTCTATTACATTTGTTGAAGGCAGAGATACTGGTGTGGTTTCATTTTGCTCTGCCTGCATAATATTCATAGCAGTCCTTCTTGATTTCATCCAACATGAATGACAAACTCTGGCATTCGTAGTTGTCTAGAACAAAAACAAAATATCATGATTTTTCATTAAGTAATAAATATGCAATCAAATGTTTACACCATTAATAGTTTTTATTTACAAATCTATATACCTAGTTTAATAATCAACAGAGTTTTACTAACAAATTACTTTGCTATCATCAAGTTTTAAGGTTTTGTGAAAATAATTTCACTTTTATAAACACATATTCTTTTCTAACAAAAATGTTTATATGGAACATGTATTAGATAAAGAACAAATAATTATTGATAACCAATGCAGTTGGTATCTTAGTTAAAGAATAATTAGTAAAAATATGTCTGTATGTGAATTACCTGTTGCGTTTCTATGGAATTCATTATAATGGTAGCGATCATTTGTTGCAATTCCGAGGGATTATTGCAAAATATCAGGTCACTTTTTCGTCGAAGAATAGAACATCCACACATTAGGCATACATGAGAGTGGCCCACAACTTTAGCATGTTGACTACTCCCTGGATGTTGGTTGTCATTACTTGATAGTTCTGTATGGATAATCTCATTAACCCTCTTCATTGTAGCATCAAAACAAGCTTGGCATATTATGTCATGCTCCGTAATCTGTATAATAAAATACTTAATAGAACTGAGATTTTTTTTTCATCTCCCAAAATAATAATATAGCTATTGAAATGATAATGAAGTACCTAAGTATGCTAAAGCGTGTTGCGTTATGTTTTATCAGTAAGAAATTGATTTAAGAACTTACGATTTGAGGAGAGATCCTTTCAGCTATAAAAAACACCACTCTTGTATCCAGCTCAAGGACAGTGTGTCGCGCAATGCGATTTACACACAATCCACAGGTAAGACACTTAATGCGTAAAGACATTTTAGCCACGTCTTTCACTTTATCATCCAAACCGTGTCGAAATACAAAGTCCAATAAACGAGTGCCAGGTCAAACAGAGTAGAATCAATCGGAGTCCGTAAACAAAGCCAAAACGCACAAAAAACAGAAGATAACAGAAAATCGCCAGAACACAGAATTGGCGCCAAAGGTACAAGACGGTCTGCGCAGAATAGGCCAGTGTTGCCAACTCGGTGTCAGGCTTTGGGGCTAAATGGAGTTCTAAAAAGGGCTAGATGGGGGCTAGATTTGGCCAAAAAAAATTAAAATAGGAAAAATTAGTTTTTTTATTGAAATCAAATAAAATAAGTAATTTTTTAACAACAGAACCAAAAAATTTAAAAAATCAACTTTTTTAATTACAATACACCTTAAAACTCAATCTCATCGGAAGAGGATTCTTCGCCGTACAATTCACTTGTACTTTGCGAAGTTGATGGTTGAAGAGATTGTGGAAGAGATTGGTTATCAGTTCCAGCAGGGGCCTTGTTCAGAATAAATTTATATTTTTCATTAGATCCAATCTTCTTTAAGACATCTTTTGGGATATCATATGTGTAGCAAGTTTGACCGAATTTTATAAGACCAAATCGTATTTGTAATATAGAATTTAGTGTGTCGAAGTTCATTCTATTTCGTAATTTATTTTTAATTACGTTCATTGTACTGAATATGAGGCGTCTAGTTTCAAAAGCCGTCAGCTCCGCACGCAAGTAGGTTTCAGTATTTATGAAAATAGTACTAAGGCTTTTTTATGAGCTTAGGGAGTTTAGTGTCTTTTTATCTATATTCGCATTACTTTTTTAATATTAATGTTATAAAAAAAATGTCATATAACTTTCGAAACTAGCAAAAAACGGCATTGAAATTTGGAGATAGCGCAATTCGAAACTTACCGACGGAGTTATCGGTTTCTGGAACTCAATCATATTGGAGATGGCGGTGATTGATATAAATATAAAAAATATACAGAGTGTTCTATTTGTTGAGTGTATTATCTATCGAATAAAAGTTATTTTCTAAATAAAGAACAGTTTATTTGTTAGCAAAATATGTAATTAAAGACTGCATGACATGTCTCACGTAAACAAAATAATTTCAATGCTAAATGAAATTTTCATTTTCCTCGACGGGCTCACACTCGAGATCGTGTACGTCTGCCTCAACATCGCCGCTATTACGGTTAAAAATGTCCACATAAAATTTAAGATCTTCCAATTCCTTCCATGCTGATCCATAATGTTTGGCCAACAGTTTAGTAACATCATTAACTTTCTCCTTTTTCAAAATATTTCCATATGGGACAGGTATTGGGTCTATATTGGAAATGGTTTTTGATTTTTTAGTTGTAATTTTTCGCTCATTTAATTCTGTTCTATAATTCTCTTCTCCTTGCACGAATACATTGGTTTGACCACGAGTGATAAAAAATCTCTTTGATAAATTAAATTTAAAATGCCATGTTCCTGGAGGCTTAAGGATATTGGTGCATTGTGTTTTAAAATCATATATGGGCACATCTTGACTTAAATGATATGGCGTTCCATGAGTTTTTAAAATATTAAGGTATTGTTTCGGGTTAGTAATGACTTCAACTCTACGTAACTCTTTTTCGATTTTGGAAAAATCTCTATCTGGAGGTAAAAAGGAGTGCCCAACTACGGGGAAAATAATCTCGACTTTTTTGACGTGTCGAGGAGCATGAGTAAATAGCCATTTGCTACACATGGCAATCATTGTACTGTTCTTATTTTGCCCTCCACAACCATCTGCAAACAATCGAATTGTATCGATATTTTGCTGAATATCAATCGATTTCAATGCGTGAAATACGGCACTCGCTATTTCATTCGATCCTTTGGGACTTTCTGACTCATTCCAGTAATACATGAAAACATTTCCCTTTAATAATTGATTTTTTGAGGTACCAACAACAACCGTAAAATTATAAAAATTTATTTGTCGGCTAAAATAAGCGGATTGGTCTGGTAATTTAGGCAGCATCATGTTCTTTTGACAGTCAAATGAAATTGTTGTCACGTTGTCCTCTGCTGTTTTTAACATATTATAAAAGGCTTTCGCTCTCAAAGAGTGAATTCTTTTCTGCGTTATTAACTCTTGATTTTGCATAGGATCTTTAGAAGTTTTTATCCTTTCATTTAACTCAGTACAACGAGAGCATACGTCAGTTCGAGGTGATCCAAACCCAATATTGTATTTTGTGTTAAATATGTTTCGGAAATATGACTGCTTCACTTTTTTTGTCTCTTCTGCACTTTCATTATAAATCCGCCATAACTTTTTTATGTTGAGTTCACTCGACAGGTAAATACGACTAGAAGATTTTCCTCTACAATAATGAGACTCAGAGCCCTTAAGTGATTCGATGAATGAGCAAATAGCAAGACACTTTTCTGCATTTGCTTGAGATCTTCGGTCTCCTCCTCTGTTTTCTTTAGCAGGAGCTCCAGATGATTTAAATGACCTTTTTAAAACTCCGGATACTCTGTCTTTCTTAATGCCTAATATAGACAGAAATGCTGCTTTACAAACACGCACTTGACCTCCACTCGTTGGTTTTGGTAGTATGTACTCCACGCTCCTCTTTTTTGGTACACGTGACGAATTCTTAGGCCGATGTCGGTTGACGTTTTTGTGGATGCAATGTTGCAAAATAAAATTATCTCGGTAGATTTTTTTCTTTTGGGCATAAAATACTGCGTGAATTTTTCCTAAGTCTGCCATTGTAAATTTACCACATTTAAGTGATTTTGTATTATGTCTGCACGTCGGTGGTGTAGGTAAATCAGTAGGCGTATACCTGGAATAAAAGATGTATTAATTATGTATATGGCAGTAAGGTTCAATGGTTTCTGCCTACCCATTTGGCAAGAATAAAATGTTGTTGTTGTCGAACCGCTATAGCTAGATTTCTGAAATTTTCACAGATTGTGTATATCTCTTGCCGCTTTAATTAGTATTTTAGTAAGCATTTTTAACTTAAATTTTACATAATTTATATTTAAAAATCGTTTTATAATTTATTTTACAATTGAACCCTTATTATTGTTATTTTTATTATTTTATTATTGTTATTTAAACTTAATGAATTGTATATTTTTTGTTATTTTAAAATCTGTATTTTTATCGATATGTTTATTTTTATTTCAAATTGTGTTTACTGTTTACTTTATGATGTTAATTGCATGTTGTGACCAATTGTAATTAGTTATTGCATGTAGCTAGTATTTTTAAATGTCCAAACCTATTGTTGTAATTAATGCAAAACTGTTTTTGGTCCTAAATAAATAAATTATTAATAAAATAAAAATAATATATTAATATTTATATATTTTTTGTGTTTTTGTATGGAAGCCCTGCTTCCATACAAAAACACAAAAAATATAAGCTAAGTAACTATATATAGTTAAAACAATAAGAAATTAACTTCGCTACAGTACTTACTTCGGTACGAAAAAGAAATGAAATATCAATATTGTAAAATTGTTAATGTAAGACAAGGAAAAAATCGTAGTTGGATTTTCGGGGAACTCCCTATCATAAAGCCAAGCAAACGGCTACCACCTGTCTGTGTCTCTACGATTTATGTAAGAGAAAAAGAGACAGGTAGTCTAATTTGACGTAACGTTGTGTGTTGCCCGCTTAGCTTAAGTGCGTTTAGATAATGCTTTGTTATATTTAAACTTTCTCATTGTATCGCATGATTTTTTTAAATATTTGTACTGTGTGCCAGAATAAAGTTTTCTTACACGGTTTCCGGTTTCGGGGCTAGAAATAGGGCTAGGGGCTAAATCATTATTTTAAGGGCTGAATAAGCCAAAAAAGGGCTAGATCTAGCCCCGAAAGGGCTAAATTGGCATCATTGGATTGCAGAAAAATATGAATCACAGACTACTAAGGGATACTACCACAGACTACTTAGGGATGATACTACGTATATATGAATCTTTTGTTTACTTGTCATAAAATAGGGAGGTCCACAGTCGATCGGTTACTGTAATATCGATTTTTTTTAAGAAAGATTATTAGTTTCTATTTTTGTTATTCAAAAGAATATTTAGCTCTTAATAAAGTCTAATTATATTATTAATCTATCGTATTTCTATTAGTCATGGATTTACACGGTTATTTGAAGTAAAAGATATCAGCGTCAAATTCAGTTCGAGTCAGAAATAATATCGATTTTGACATTGGAAAAAAGATGGACTTCCCTACGAATGACAGACGCGTTCAATAAAAAATAAAACATTGTCCTTCGTTCAAAAACGCCAAATCAATATTCATATATTTAGAGACGATTATCTTTGTTTTCCCAGCTTCTAAAAATAAACTGTTTTTATATAATGATAACATTTTACCTAAACTATATTTTAGTGATAGTTCCACCTTGGTAACAAGAAACTTTATTTTGTAGTCCATTTTGGCCATTGTTCTTTGTTAATGAACAATTTAGGTCTTTCACACAGGCATGGGGAATAAACATGTGACATCTTCGCCTCATCACCCAGAGTCTAATGCAGGGGTTCCCAACCTGGGGGTAATTACCCCCGCGGGGACCCGTGCTTGTATTATGTGAAGCCGCCAACTAGACCGCCGACAAAAAGTTGCCGACATAATATGTCGGCAGCCCGGCGGGCTCAGTGTGTATTGCGCTCTACAACATTTTTTGTTTTCACTCGCCACTCGCCTTCTCCCACCACAGATACAACTCGACTAGGCTATGTCAGAACATTACCTACCTACTGCGATGTCAGCAGCTTGCATAATGCATGGTGTGACCCAGGGAGGCAAGTCGAGCTGCTCTCATGCGAGTACACAGGCACAGTAGCTGCCTGCTGTCACTTCAGCTGCTCGTACTGTGTAACCTATCCTGTGAGGGAAGGCGAGTGGCGAATAAAAACAAAAAATGTTGTAGTAACTCGCATCCAAGCAAATGACCCACTCGTACATGAACATGATGCGGTTACACGGTGCAAGTAGCTACACCTCAGTAACTGACTAGGCCAGCTCGCATGTCAGCTCGCATTTTGTAACCATTTGCATTACATAAGAAAAAAACAAAACATTAAAGAAATATCAAGTGTCAACATGGTATATAAATTTTTACAAATTTTACTTAATTTTATAACGAAACCTAGGATTATATGAAGGGATTTTTACAAAAATTACATAACTTTTACTTTCATTATTTTTCAGGAAATATAAAAAACTTATGCTGATGCAAAATAATGTTTTTTGAAATACCATATTCTGATATATTGCTACCACAGAAATATTTAAACATATGTTATAGTAATTGTACATATAACTTTAGTCAGTTTAAAAAAAAAGAGAATTTCGTCGTATTAGTGGTGAACAGAGCTAAGCCACACTTTTCAGTAAATAGAACTATTAACACATTTTAGTTCAGAAAAGACCAAAATTTTGCCTAGTGAAAAGATCTAAGTGATATTCCATCTCTAACCGTTTTTTTTCTGTGAATTGTGAAGGAAAGCTATCTGATTCTATATAATACTTTTTACGAAGAAAGAAACTCCTAATCTGCTTAGATTTCTTCACTTCTATAAAATATACCAAAAACAAAAACGGTAAAAAAGCTAACCCTCATAGATCATACACGATTTTGAACGAAGCCAAAACGTCATGTATGACTTGACATCTGTTTGACGGCTGTCAACGTCAATCAAATTTGCGCCAATATAGCGCCGACTTGTTTGTTTTTCACAAATAAAACTAGGAACTTTTTGTTTTGATTAACTTTATCATTTATTTACTGTGAAGCAAAATGGGTGATGGTGGTTTTCGGTCTGACAGAGCGAGAAAGATGTTACAGCTTGTGCAACAATCAGGTAAGTTGAAGTTAAATTCTTTGCTTCGAACATCCATAGTTTAGAAACAATAATTACCAAATCATATTTTAGTTGCTGCTAAAAGGCTGAGAAACTCATGAGTTACTTATGAATAAGAAATAATCATTTGCATGCAATTTGTCTATGTATAAGCTGTAGTAGATGTTTGGTAGTTACATAATATCTAACTACTAAAGTTTCTGTTTTATTGAATAGTACTATAGGGCTCGGTCTGTATAACTGATTTTCTATGTATTTATAAGGTAAGGATTTTACGCTACTTTTATAGATGATAATAACTATTGTTTTCAGGTTCAGAAAACTTAAATGTAGTGGATAAAAACTGTTCAATCAAGTCACAACCAGAGAAGCACAATGCCTTAAGAGAGACTGATCCTGTTTCACTTGATGCCAATCCTCATTCTCCATCAATTATAGCCAGTAAGTACTTAAAGTTTTTATTTACCTAGTATGTTGAATAGTTCTATATTTTTAAGCTGATTTTTCCACTGATAACTGCTATTAAGTTTCAGATAACTTAACTGAAACAGTAATAGATTCTCTGTTCAATACACTCGAAAATGAATACCATTTGCTAGAAAATTATGCCATACCATTAAATAGTAATGTTCTTCCTTCCATAAAAACAGGTAAGATGAGTTTCCTTTTTTATTAATGTTAAGAGAATAATGAATATATATGTATTTTATGTTTATCCCTTATATAAGTTTGTATCAATTTCAATCTATTTTTTTATCAGTTTCAGATTTAGATACTTTAGTAATAGAAAAAGATAATGATAGTTTAATCCATCTAGGCCAAGAGGAAAACCGTATATTAAAGACTATAGCCGATGACAATGCACTAATTACAGCTGAAACTGGTATGAATTGCACAGCCTTATATTACAAATGATTTTTAAAAACTGTTTAACTATGGAAACATTCCATAGTTCAATCTTTGCATATTATACTTTTAAACAATTTTATGATTATGACTTACATTATTATGTTTCATTTATGAATATATGTATAACTTATTATTATTTGTAATTTGTATTGGTCATGACAGTTTGATATTTATGAGTAAGTAATATCAAATACAATGTATATTGTTAATTGACAAAATAATCTAAGTTTCCAAAAAGTTACATAATCACATATAAACAGTGTCTAAAGTTATGCAGTATTTAAAAATCCAATTGTTTCTTTTAATAAGGCCAACAGTGTCTATATCAATTTATTCAGAATGATTTTGTTGTCGCATTTCCATCTGAAACAATACAGAAGAAGTTATAATATTTTCAAATGGTTACAATAAGCTTACCCTGTTTATTTATTTGAGTCAAATGAAATTAAAGTAATTGAACTTTGACCTACATGTTGTTGGCAGATTGATTTGAAATTTGGTACACATCTTTAGTTCTGATGACAATATAATTAATAACTCATTTTATTATAGGTGAATCACACAGTGAAAATTCAGACCAGGATCCCTTTGCTGGTTCAGATCAAGATGTTGACCCTACTTACATACCAGATACCATTAGCAATTCAGATAGTGACTTAGAGATGCCAACTATGCAAGTAAATGAAAATTACACTCAGCAAGATACTGTGAGTAGAAAAAATCTCACACGTAAGAGAAAGTGTCAACCTGATACTTGGAAAAGAAATGCACAGAAGAAATTACGATAACAGGGAAAAGAGCACCTTTCTCAAAGTGGTAAAATTGTAAGGGCAAAATCTGTGAAGTTAGTTGACTGCAAATGTCATTATAATTGTACTGAACATTTTAGAATGGAAGACCGCATAGCTATTTTTAATGACTTTTTAAAATTACAAAATGAACAGGCTAAATGGGCTTTTATAAACAGCCATGTATCTAAAATTCAACCGAAAAGGCGATACAAACTATCTTTTAGTTTGTATCGCCTTTTCGGTTGAATTGGTGAAGGTGAAGAGTCTAGAAAGCAATTCTCAAGAGCTTACACTCTGCCATGTAGAAAGAAAAATTATGAAAATACCAAAGTTTGTAAATGCTTTTTCCTAGCCACCTTAGACATTTCTGGTAAAAAAATTGATACTGCTCTCAGCAAGAAAAAAGATACTGGAATCACTGATATAGATTTGAGAGGCAAGAATCCTGCACTAGAGATGTAAAGTGACCGTCACGTTATAAGCGTCTGACCAATTTGTCCGAGAACATTGGACGTTTTCTCAATATGACCGGACATTTATGAGCACTTATTGTCACTAACGTCACATTCAATTTCTATGGTACCCTCAATTGATTTCAGGTATTTTTTTGCATCTTGTGACTAACTATAATAAAACGATTGGAAGAGGTCTCATCCTACTAATATTATAAACGCGTAAGTTTGTAAGAATGGATGTTTGTCACTCTTTTACATAAAAACTACTGAATGATTTTTTATGAAACTTTACAATAGCTTATACATCAGAATACTATGTGTTATTCTGATGTATAAGCTATTGTAAAGTACAATTTACCGCTGGAAAACATTTCATTTCCACGAGAAATCAAACTGTACATGTAACTAACTTTGCAATCCTATATATTTATATGGGTTTATAAAGTTATTCATGCAGTTGTGTATCAGTAATATAGCTTGTGCATCAGAACGCATAGGTTACAATTTACCGCTGGAAAACATCTCATTCCCACGTGAAAACACTACTTTTGTTAATTCTCTAAGAATGTGCGGGTGGAGCCGCGGTATAAATAAGTTAGCATGATATGTACAGACCTCCAGACTGCGGCCATAAACAAGTTCATATTGAGTCCAAGTTGGCATTAATGGTTAAGTACATTTATTTCAATCCTTCTTGCATTAATGTACATACATAATAAATACAAGTTGATTAAATTAAATAAAGAATACGTTTATAAATTATTTATTTGGTACAGGTCGATTACAAAAATTAGCACTATAATTAAACCATAATTTACATTCATCTTTCTATCGCAATGTTCTTTTAGCGTCAGTATACACACTATCCTATAATTATTATATATTTTCTTCCTCACTTTCTGTAAAATCTACTTCTAATACCTCCTCGTGCTCGGGCTGCGCATCACAATCAGAAATTAAATCTTCTTCAGTTACGTCATCAAAATATTTCTAATTCTGCCTCACTGTGATTAATTTATTTACTCGCTCTTTTTGTAGTCTGTTTCTGGATTTACTGTGTGTATTAGCAAACAAGCTCCAATTCCTTTCTGCTGCTGCTGAACTAGGTGGGACGCTAAGTAGTCTGTATGCAATCGGACATAGTGTTTGCTTTGATGCAAAACCTTGCCACCAAAACTGCGGGGATACGGTTTCAGTTGTGATCCAAGCTGAATGACATTTTGCAAAAAAACCTGTCTTTGTGCGGAATTCCGCCACATTTGTCATAACAGCCGCACGATTTTTTCCAACTGATTGTGCTTGGTCAAATATCAGATTGTTGGCATCAGCTTCCTCGTCGCTTGTCAATCCAGAACCCATATATCTCGGATCAAGCAAATTTGCGGCCAGATGTATTGGCTGAATGCAAAAAATTTTCCTTTTTAAAATCGCTCGACGAATCACTTCTTGTTCATGTTCCTGGAATATTGATACGGTTAGTTTATCTTCAACTGATGCTAAAAGTTTAATAAATGTAACAGGAACGTCTGAAATTCTTGCTTTATCAGATTCTATGTTTGTTATTGCTTCTGAAATCGGCTTTAAGACTTTGCTTATGCTTTTAATAGTGGACCACATTCCTTCATCTAATAAAGCAGTAATAATATCTCCTCCGATATCGATTTCTTCAGCAACAGCAAGTGCCTTCAGGGCTTCTTTATTATTATCGAAGGACTCCAGGGATAAAACAATAGAATTCCATCTGGTTTTGCATGGAAGTTTAAGCGTATGTTTTAAGTTTCCATAAAGTGTGGATTGTATTTTTTCGAAATATGCTAAAACTCTGTGTTTATTCTTCACATACTTTATAATTTTGGTTGTTTGTTCAATGGCATTTTTCAATGTAGGTAGTTTACTTATGTCATTATAGATTAAATTTAGAGCATGTGCCACACATCCAATACAAGCGATACCCGGATATTTGTTTTGAACTAAACGCCACGCTGCTTTCATATTTTTTGCATTGTCTGTAATTATAGCTACAATTTTAGCAGGACCAATCTCTTCTATAACTTTGATTATTTCAGAGCTTAAATAATCAGCCGTTTCTCTGTCACATTCGGGATAGACAGATTTAAAGAATAAGGGCTCTGGTACTGTCACAATGAAGTTTATTACACCTGCAACGAAAAAAAAAACGTTCAATTACTAATTACCCACAAATAATAATATTTTTTTAGTTACAGTCACTAATTTATGTTGAATAATTAAATAAGGGGCAAAGTCCGAGTCAGACTCGCGCACGAAGGGTGCTACTACTCTATATAAAAATGGGGAAAAGAACTTTTTTTTGTATGATAACCTCCATCAAGTGTTAATTTTATTTAAATCTTATTATTTATTCTAAAAATGAACTAAGTATTTATTAAATTAATATTCTGCGCATATTTCCAGTAGGTATATTATACGTGTTACCAATTTTAATCTCGAGCAAAAAAAATTAATTTTGTTGTATCCTTATTTATCTTATTTTAATTTTTAGCATTTTTTTGTTGTAGCGGCAATAGCATTACATTTTCTGTGAAAATTTTATTTGTCTTACTATCAGGGTTCATGAGATACAGCCTGGTGGGAGCCGATGGACAGGCGGATAGCGTAGCCTTAATAATAGGGTTCCGTTTGGTACCCTTTGAGTAAGAATCTTTTATAGCAAAAAGGATTTTTTTGTAGATTTACACGGATGTAAAAGGATGGGTGTAAATTACTTTTCTGTAAAGTTCATACATAAGACAGGGGCAGGACCTGTACTTATTTTTATTTACTATGAAAAATATTTGAGACATTTAAACTCTACCTTTATTTACCTTTGCCATTTATGTTCGTCCATCCATCTGTTATTATTGCCACCGCTGCAGACGCACGGATTTTATTTTCAATATCAGATTTTACTCTGGAATATTCCACGTCTAACAGTCTGTTGCTTAAACAATGCCTTGTGGGGGGTTCATATTCGGGATTTAAGGACTTCAAAGCCCTTTTCCAATATTTTGATTCCAGCAAAGATAGCGGTGCTCCTGATACAAAGACGGCTCTTGCAATATTTGCGTCAATTTCGTCTTTTTGTGTCAATTCACTCTCATCTGCTACTATTTGCATGGTTCGATCAAGCGATTGAAGACAACTCTCATTGGACAAAACGGAATTTAAATTTTCACATTCGGAGCCAAAAGATGTACTTGGTCTCGGGCACATTCTGTCGTTTGAATTTTGCGAAGTACTGGTGTTCGGTGATATATTTTCATTTGATACAACTTGAGGTGACTTGGTACTCCTATATTTATTTTTTATATCAATAGGACACTTGTTGCACTTCATAATATGTTGAACCATACGAGTCGCATGTGAATATCTGTATTAAGAATTACAATGGATGCAAACCACATGTTTTTTATTTCCGGAACTGCCTATAACTTGATATTGGTCCCACACTTCACTTAAATGTTTAGGCATTTTTAAAACAGTACGTTACCGGTTACACTATTACACGTTTAAATCTGCTAAACAATAAAGACGACTGCACAGAAAACAGATCATGAGTCATGAACTCATGACACTTTTGTCAAGTAAACAAACGTCAGACCGTGCGCCTATCCAAGATGGCGCGCGAGGACGATTTTCAAATGACAAACAAAAACGGTCGCCCATAGAGTCCATAGACTAAAGTATTATTTTTCATTCAATGTATCAAAAACACATATTTTGTAACTGTCAACAATGAAACAATGTATAGGTCTACCAGAATCTGATGGCAATTTTTGACAGCAGATTTTCAAAAAATATCCTTGATCATTGGATAAATTTTTATATTTGCATGTTTCACACACAAAATAAGCCGCTAAAGGAATAAAAAAGGATGAAAATGTTTTATTCTCATTACCCCGGTATTGCTAGAGTCATTTTATTTTCTCACGTAAGTATAGGTCCTATACTAACCTATATTGTTATCAAAAAAAAAAAGGTCGTAACTAATCAAACATCTTCATACAAAAATAAACCCTAAGTCAGCGAAATACGTTTCATAATCGCTAATAGTTGTTAAAAATTTAAAAATAAATTACTTATAAGTTATAATAATACATATTTTTTATTTATTTACGAGGCGCCGCACGGCTTTGCCCCCGTGTTCTTAGAAAATTAACAAAAAGTTATTTCCCATGGCAGTGAGATGTTTTCCAGCGATAAATTATAGCCTATGTGCTAGGTGCTAGGTATATTATTGTAAAGTCTCATAAAATCCATTCAGTAGTTTTAACGCCAAAGAAATTAAACATCTGTCTATCTAAACATCCATCCATATGAACTTACAAATGTAAGATAATACGGAAGCTTGTATTTTATACGAAAATATAATTTGAATAGATTTAACCGCGACTGCAGTCACTTATAATCGTATCTGACCAATGTGACAATAAATGTCCAAAGTGACCGAGCATTGATTATAAATGACGGACGCTTATAGCATATGTCGGTCACTTTACAACTCTATCCTGCACCAAATAGAATATCTGAAGAGCGAAAGGAGTACATACGACAACACATTAAGTCCATACCAGTGGTAGAATCTCATTACTGTAGAAGTACCACACAAAGGAAATACTTACCACGAGGGCTTTCAGAAAATAAGCTCTATAAAGATTATATCGAATTCTGCAAAGAAAAAGAAATAACACCAGAGTCTTCATCATTTTATAAAAAGATTTTTACTACTGAATTTAATCTCGGCTTTCATAGGCCAAAAAAAGATCAGTGTGACTACTGCACAATATTTAAAAATAAGAGTGAAAGTGATCAGACTAAGGAAAGAGCGGCTTATGACTTACATTTATTAAGAAAACAAGAAGCAAGAGATCACAAAACTGCTGATAAAGCAAGAGCTAAAATTGATCCAACTTTCAGAGGATATACAATGGATATGTAAAAAATACTACTTACACCTCAGTTGAGTATAGGCCAGTTGTACTATAAAAGAAAGCTTAAAATCTATAATTTTACAGTATATAATTTAGCAACTGGTGAAGCTATAAATTATATGTGGCATGAAACAAATGGGACAAAGGGTGCTTCAGATGTAGCCACATGCCTGTGGGATTTAATATCCAAATTACCACAAGAGGTGAAGGAAATTACTTTTTATTCAGATACTGCAGCTGGACAGAATAGAAACTCAATAGTGTCAGCTATGTTTATAAAGGCACTGTCATGTTTTACTAATCTCTGCATAATAAACCAAAAATTTATGGAATCTGGCCACTCCGAGATGGAGTGTGACAGTGTACATTCTTGTATTGAGAACAAAGGTAAAGCCATTGATATTTTTGTCCCTGATGGCTGGTATACAGTGGCCAGAACAGCTAAAACTACAAATCCGCCATATGTAGTGAAAGAAAATCATTTTAGTGATTTTAAAGATTTTAAATCATACAGTCAGAAGCTAATTACTAATAAGAATAAGACTGACGATGGAACAAACCTTAAATGGCAAGAAGTGAAATGGTTTCAATATCGGAAGGAAAATTTGATGTTAATTCTATTTAAAACACAACTCTCACAACCCGAATTTAAAAAACTGCCTATAAGAAGGTGTATCCGTAAAATTTCCGATATAGAGACTGAAGTACCTATCTCCTTTGTATAAATCCTCTTTGCCAATTGATAAAAAAAAGTTAAAAGACTTAAAAGATCTATGTACACAAGGATCTATACCTTCCAATTATGTGGAGTTTTATATGGGCTTAACAACCACCAACGTAGAAGATACTTCTAATAATTACTATACTAAAATTGATTATGATACTGATGATTAAATTTATTTGTCTCATTTTCAGCTTTTTATTTTAGACTAAATTATCAAATCATTTTACTATAGGTAGACCGCTTCATTGAGACCTCGCCTGCGGGGCGCAGGAGGAGGCGAGAGCGGGTGGCATGAGCGGAGCGGGCGAGTGTTTCCGCGCCGCCCGCTGCCCGCACCGCTTACGCATACCGCTCTCGTCTCCCCCCGCGCCCCTGTGCCCCGCGGCCGAATTCTCATTGAAGCGGTTTATCTAATACTACTATGCTATGATATTGTATTCTACTAACTACTTACCTACTTTAACCAGGTAACTCCAGAGTTTCGACATCTAATAACATAGTAAGCGATACTTGAACCTGTAAATAAGATACATAAGGTTACAACAATATACGGCTGACGACCAATATTTTGAACGTTTTTAAACTTTGGGTTTCTTAAATACATGACGCCTTGTACAAGCGTAGCAATTAATGAAGGATTATGCTTGTAATGCTTTAAATAAAAAAAAAAACGTGCAAATATTAGGACGTTAAATACAAATTTAAGTATTAAACTTAAAAAGAGGGTATGTACTTACTTGCATTTGTAGATATGTGTTTATCTAAAAGATCTATCCCACACATTTTTCTCCTTTACTTTTAATAGCAAGAAAGCTATTCTGCATAGATCTTTTCATTAGTGTAGATTCACCACAAAATAACATAATTGTGAAAAGAGCTAAGTGCAAAAAACCTAATATCTCATAAATAAAATTAATTTAAATGTTTTTTTTTTTTTATGAGAAGTATTATTTATACTCAAAATTATCAATTTGTAAAATTTAATATTCTTAGCTGATATAATATTAATGTTATAAAAAAAAACATTTTTTTGTCAAGACTTCACAATTTGATTGCTCATTATTTCATAACAATGGTCTGGTGGGTTAGATCAGTTCACCTCCAATACGACTGTTTGCGTTGGGAGTCTTCTAATAAAAAGCGGACTGTATAATATTATGTATTACGGTATGTCTACAATATATGGTTAAATGTGACTAGCAGCTGTCGAGTCTGTCCGATGAAGAGTGGTCCGTCGCAGCGCCCGCACAGCGTATGCAGCGCGTGGTGGAAGGGATCCGCGAGCCGCGCCCCGCGCGCCCCTCCAGGGCCCGCTAAGGCCGCGAACACAGTCGCGCTGTTGTTTCGCGCTAAGGGCGCGAACATGCTCCCCGCCTTGAAGACGTGTCTTCAACAGGAAGAGGGCAAATGGCGTTGAAGGCCCTCCTAATGATACCCTTCCGGGTATTGATGTCCGCCACCCTGGTGACACCGTCGTCGCCGGGATGCAGGTGAACGACTCTGCCCAGGAGCCAGCAGAGAGGTGGGACATCCTTGTCCCTGATGAGCACGAGCGTGCCCACTGATATGGCACCATGGGAAGTGTGCCACTTGTTCCTTTTCTGCAATGTAGAAATATACTCTAATTGGAAACGAGTCCAAAAATGATCCTTAATGCTGGCCTTTCGCTGGTAACGCTGAAGGCTTGTAATGTTGCCATCTGAGGCCCGTGCTTGAGGCACAGATGTGAGCGAGCGTCCGATGAGGAAGTGAGCGGGGGTAAGGGCGGAAAAATCATGAGGATCTGACGAGAGAGGAGTGAGGGGACGGGAATTTAAGACTGCCTCTATTTGAGTTAAACATGTGGCTAGCTCTTCATAAGTAAAATGCGTTTGCTGTAGCAATCGTTTCAAATGGTACTTTGTTGATTTGACAGTAGCCTCGGCAATGCCGTTGAAGTGCGGAGTATAAGGAGGTACAAAAGAAAATTCTATACCTTCGTTGGCGAACTCAGAAGGAATATCAGGTTCCTGCAAGAAGGAAGAAAGCTCATTAGCAGCGCCGACAAAGTTTGTGCCGTTGTCGGACAGAATACTGCGCGGCCCACCGCGGCGTGCGATAAATCTATTTAGCGCAGCGATATATGCCTGTTTGGTGAGCTCCGTGACGAGCTCCAAATGCACGGCTTTCGTAGCGAGGCAGACTATGATACACATGTAAGACTTTGTTAGCTTGCATCCTCGACCCTTCCGGTCAGCTATCAGTATTCAGTACTGGACCCGCGTAATCTACTGAACAATTTAGAAATGGAAATTCGAGTTTACTACGAACGGCAGGAAGCTGTCCCATTACTGATTGTAAATTTTCGGCTCTATACCTAAAACATTTTAAGCATTTATGGACAATAGATTTTGCTAAGTTTCTGCCCCCCACAGGCCAATAATTTTGATAAATATTAGCCAAAAGCAATTGTGGACCAGCATGTAATAGGCTTACATGCTGCGATTCAAATATTAACTTTATAAGTTTATGTTTGCTACATAATAATATCGGATGCTTAACATTGTAATCATAAGGTGAATTGTTAAGCCTTCCGCCTACACGAATGATATTACTATTGTCAATAAAAGGTGATAAATTATTAAGTCTATTTTTCCGCGGTAAAAGCCTTCCCGCCTTCAAAGTAAGTAATGTATTCCTCGGGAAACATATTTTGTTGTTGTTGAGATTTGTAAACTTCATATTTTCTAAGTAAATTTAGTTCCGCAATTCAACAACAGATGTCGTTGTTAGGCTTCTGCATCGCGGTATCGCTTACTCGACAATATTTAACATATGTAATTCGGTACAATAAATTTGGTCTTTTCGCTCACACTCACTGGTTGTTTTATTCATTATTACACCACAGGGATCTGCGTCCCAGGGTAACCCTACAGAACGGATTGGACCAGTATTAGGCGTATGACGTCTTTACATGGCCTTCGAACCGGATTTGGGTAAAGTGTTGAGCGATTAGTCCGCCAAATTACGCGGCGGTTGTGGCGTATCTTTTTGCCCATCACGGACGACGACCGGACAAGTGGTTTGCTTGTGCTAACTGGTCGTCTACAGCAGCAGCTGGAGCTCGTTGACTGCGACGAGCGGCAGCAGACGGCGCAAGGTGGACGTGCCGTCAGGAGGTGGAGTACGTGCCTGTCAGGAGGAACAGGTCGTGCCAACCAGGAGGAGCAGCTCATCAGGAGGAGCCTGCTCATTAGTGTGAGCGGGTGAAAAGGTACATACGAACTACAGTCCATTGGAGGTGAAGCTTGAAGAGAAAACTGTGAGTTATTTTGAACCTTATTACATAGACTGATTTTCTATTACATAGAAACTTTTCTAAGTGTTTTGCCAAAGTGAATAACCTAATTTTAACTTAGAAAATTTAGAAGTAGTTTTAACATAGTCGTTTAAGTGAAAAACTCTGTTGAGACGGGGAACCTATGCCCGATTTTTCACAAAATTTGTAACACAAAAATACTTGTAAAAATTTCAAATTCTTGTCATTAACTTGTAAAAATTTTCGAAGTTAACGTAGTAAATTTTATAAGTAGATTTAACTTAGGCGTTTAAGCAAAATTCTCTGTTGAGACGGGGAACCTATGCCCGATTTTTAAATAGTTTGTAACGTAAAAATACTTGTAAAATTTTCAAACCTTGTGCTATTAACTTGTAAAATTTTTCAAAACTTTTCATACTTGTAATTTTTTTTTTTGGATTGAATTATATAAAGTAAAATAGTTTAACAATGGAGAGTTTAGTCAAATTACAAAGCAATCTTAAAGAGCGAATTTCGAAAGCATACATTAATTTTAAAAAGACTCCTAAGGAACGTATTAGTAAAGAGTATGTACAAACAAGAATGGATATGTTGCAAGAACTTTGGGCTCAAGTTAATAACAATCATAACAAAATTATTGATGTGTGTAAAGATTTTAAAGAATCGTATTTTGATGAGAATGTAATGGATAATATCGAGGATTTATATGTTGAATATCAGACCAAATTAAAACGGGTCATGATGACCTTTCAAGATCCTGTAAGTCCTACTACAAAGGATGATGTCAAAGACAATAATAAAGTTGATAGTTGTATTAATAATATAAAATTGCCTCGCATAGTAATACCAACATTTAGCGGTCAATATTCTGAGTGGATCACATTTAGAGATCTTTTTACTTCGCTTATTCATTCTAATGCGCAATTGGATAGTGTTCAAAAAATGCATTATTTAAAGGCCTATTTAACAGGCGAAGCCGAGCAACTTTTGCGACAAATTCCAATTTCTGAAAGTAATTATGAGAGATGTTGGACTCTACTTAATTCGAGATTTAACAATAAAAAATATTTGTCTCATTTCATTTTAAAGCGTTTACTTAGTCAAAAGAATGTTTCTAACGAGTCATCTATTGCTTTGAAAAATCTGATTAATACTACAAATGATTGTTTGAGTGCCTTAAAAAAATTTAAATATAGATGTAACTACTTGGGATATAATCATCATTCACATAATTACTTTAAAATTAGACCCAGAGTCGAGAAGACAGTGGGAGTTTTCTGTAACTAAGGTTAACACTTCTGACGAATTGCCTACATTTAATCAGTTTTCTGAATTCTTAACTAATAGATATAGAGCTCTAGAATTCTTAGATTCTAAAACACCTGTACATCGAAACAGTAGTAACAATAACTCAAATATAAATAAAGTAAATACTTTTCATACGTTTTCTTTTGCTTCTAAGGGCAGATGCTTGTTTTGTAAAGACAATCATAGTATAACAAATTGTAATGGTTTTGCAAAAGAAAATGTAAATGCTCGACGCAACTTTGTCCAAAACAACAATTTGTGTTTTAATTGTTTGGGAGTTAACCACGCAGCCAAATTTTGTCGATGTGCTAAAACATGTCGCATTTGTCGAAAACGCCATCATTCCTTGCTACATCCAAGCAATATACCTGAAACCAAAGTTGACGTTGATAATAAATCTGAGAATGTTACATTATTGTGTTCCAAACAGAATTTTCCCCAAGAGATAACAAACAACGCCAATGAGCTGGCAACCTTATTTTCTACAGGGCAACCTAGAAACCAAGTGCTGTTAGCTACAGCATTAGTAAAAGCCGCTTCAATTAATGGAAACCATGTTATAATTAGAGCATTATTGGATCTGGGATCACAAACATCCTTTGTGACTGAAGCAACAGTCCAATATTTGGGATTAAGAAAAGTTCCAATGACGGAACATGTATCGGTGCTAGGTGGTGATACTCGTATATCCCCAAGGGGAATGGTTAACATTAATCTTAAATCTTTGATTGACTCATCTTATAATATAACTGTAAAGGCTTATGTTTTAAAAAGTATCACTAATTTATTGCCCGCCACAAAATTAGATGTATTTGAATGGCTTAGTACTCTAAATATAAACTTGGCAGATCCAAACTACCACACTCCTAACAAAATTGATATTCTGTTAGGTGCTGATGTGTACGGCAAGGTAATTAGGGAAGGTATTAGGAAAGGTCCAATGGGATCGCCCGTGGCTCAATCTACTGCCTTTGGGTGGATTGTGTCTGGTGAGGTATCACAAACCTCATCTAAAGAATTTAGAACTTTTCATTGTCGAACGGATGATAATGAGTTACTCAAGAAATTTTGGGAATTGAAATCGGATCTAGAATTAACAAAGCAACAAAAATGACAAAGGAGGAATTAAAATGCGAAGAAATATTTAACACTACTACAGAAAGGGACAATGATGGTAGATACATTGTTCACTTACCTTTTGAAATCGGATGATCCAGATTGTAAACGTAGCTCTTCTCGAGACATAGCTGAAAAAAGATGGCAGAGATTAAAACTTAAATTAAATGGAAATTTAGAATTTCGTAATAAATATGAATCGGTAATGGAAGAATACTTACATCTCGGTCACATGGAAGAAGTACCTATATCAGAAGAGAATGCACCAAATGCAGTCTACTTACCCCATCACGCAGTTGTGCGGGATGACAAGGATACGACGAAGCTTAGAGTTGTATTTGATGCATCTGCAAAAGGAAAAAACGGAATTTCTTTAAATGATTGCTTACTGATCGGTCCTACTCTTCAAACTGATCTTCGGAACATTCTGATGAGATGGAGAGTACATCCGATTTGTCTAGTAGCTGATATTGAAAAAAATGTATAGGATGATCAAGGTCACGAAGCAGCACGTTGATTTTCAGCGAATAATCTGGAAAGAAAAAGAATCTAATAAAGATAAATTTTTTAGACTACTTACCGTTACATTCGGAACAGCTTCTGCGCCTTACCTCGCAGTCAAGACACTTCAACAACATGCAGTGAATGAAAGTGTTGACTACCCTTTAGCTGCAAAGGCAACTTTGAACGATTTTTACGTCGATGATTTTTTGAGTGGATGTGAATCTCCAGCGCAGGGTCTCATTCTGTACAAAGAAATGGTTACTATGTTAAAAAGAGGTGGTTTTAAGCTACAAAAGTGGTCAAGTAACAGTAATACATTGTTAGAAAGTATAAAAAACGAAAACAAAGACGAACAAACTATAGAAGACTTACATTTTAAACTAGATAATGTTTTTAAAATATTGGGACTTACCTGGGACCGCAGCAGCGACTCCTTTGTGTACTCGGTGAATCTTCCGGAAACGCAGCAACCTATAACAAAAAGAAAAATATTAGCTGATGTGGCACGCTTGTATGATCCGCTTGGGTGGGTGGCACCAAGCATTATAATAGCAAAGGTAATTATACAAACGCTATGGTTAGCTGGTTTAACGTGGGATGAGATAGTGCCCCAAAGTTTATTGAATGAATGGTGTACTTACCGCAATGAATTAAAGTTGCTTTCAAATTTTCGTTTACCAAGGTGGTTAGGCAAGAACACCAAAGTGGAATTGCACGGATTTTGTGATGCCTCCAAAATGGCATATTCAGCTGTTGTTTACATTCGTGTAATTAATCCAGATGGACTTATTCATTGTTCACTTCTGACAGCAAGAACAAAGGTGGCACCAGTCAAGCAAGTGTCTATACCAAGACTGGAATTATGTGGAGCTGTATTGCTCACTAGATTAATGTTGGAAACATCTAAGGTTTTGAACATTCAAAAGGAAAACATGCATGCATGGACGGATTCTACGATTGTCCTTGCATGGTTGAATAGCCATCCAAACAGATGGAAAGTATTTGTTGCTAACCGCGTCTCTGAAATTTTATGTTCATTAGATTCGCATCAATGGGCACACGTAATGTCAAAGCAAAACCCGGCAGACTGTGCTTCTAGAGGACTCCAGCCTACAGAATTAGTGAATAATCAAATTTGGATAAGTGGACCTAAGTTTCTTACTGAAAGTACAATACAGTATATAAAGCCTAAGAATATAAGCACTGATCTAGAGCAAGTAAAGGTACATTGTGCCATGGTTGACATATCTTTAATAGAAAGGTTTTCATCTTTAACAAAATTAATTAGAGTTTTGGCATATTGTCGTCGTTTTATTTTGAAAGCTAAAAAATCTAAAAATAATATAATAAGCACTTACCTTACAAGTGAAGAACGCGAACTATCCGACGCGTTGGACGTATGTATTCGACTCGTTCAACAGGAACATTTTCATGAAGAGATATCTGAAATAAAAAATGGTAAAGAATTAAAAAGAAACAATAGACTTACCTCGTTGAATCCTTTTCTTGACGAAAAGCAATTGTTGCGCGTTGGTGGAAGATTGGAACTCTCAAATTTAAACTGGAAGAGAAAGCATCCAATATTGCTTCCGCAATCTTCTCATCTTACAAAATTAATTGTAGAAAATGCACACAAGTGCACGTTACATGGAGGACATCAATTGATGTTAACTTATTTACAATCTAAATATTGGATATTAGGAGCGAAGAATCTTGTAAAATCTGTAACAAGAAAATGTATAACTTGTGTAAAAAACAATGCTGTAACAAAAAATCAAATAATGGGGCAGCTTCCAACATCCAGAGCAACACCAAGTCGTCCTTTTGGACGTGTGGAGTGGATTACGCTGGTCCCATTCAAATAAGAGCTTCTAAGGGTCGTGGACATCACTCTTACAAAGGATACATTTGCCTATTTGTTTGCATGTCCACTAGAGCAATACATTTGGAGGTTGTAAGCGACCTTACGACACAAGCGTTTTTACAAGCCTTTAAACGGTTCGTCGCTCGCAGGGGCCATTGCCAAGACATCTGGAGCGACAATGGAACTTGTTTCGTCGGTGCAGCTGCAGAACTAAAGAAAATGTTCACGTCTGAAGCTGCAGGCATATTTAAGGAAGTAGCAGAATCTTTGGCTGTAAATGGAACTAATTGGCATTTCATTCCACCCCATTCACCCAATTTTGGCGGATTATGGGAAGCAGGGGTGAAATCTGTTAAATTTCACCTGAAAAGAGTAATTGGTGATTCTACTCTAACCTTTGAGGAAATGTCGACAGTCTTGACACAAATCGAAGCTTGTTTAAATTCTAGACCAATGTGTAGTGTTAATGATCCACAGGTAGAAATTCTTACTCCGGCATATTTTCTTGTAGGTGAATCTTTAGTTGTACCTCCTGAATATAATTATGAACACGATAATGTATCGTCTCTTCGTAGATGGCGATATGCACAAAGAATGGTGCAGTCGCTCTGGCGACGTTGGTCACAGGAATATTTAAATAAATTTCTTGTTAGACATAAATGGTCACAACAAACTTTATCACCGACTGTTGGGGACGTTGTACTTATAAAGGAGAATGGTTTGCCTCCTTGCAAATAGTTATATGGCCGTATTGTTGAAATTCATCCTGGCTTGGACAAGGTTGTTAGAGTAGTCACTATCAAAACCAATAAAAATACGATATTGAAGCGACCTACGTCCAAAATTTGTATTTTACCTGTAGGACAATAAAAAGGTCTATATATATAAGTGTAGTTTAATTTATGTGTAATTTTGTTTAGATTCTAATTCACAGTGCCATGGTGGGCGGCGCTTAATACGGACATCACTGTCCTTATGGTGGGCGGTATGTTGAGATTTGTAAACTTCATATTTTCTAAGTAAATTTAGTTCCGCAATTCAACAACAGATGTCGTTGTTAGGCTTCTGCATCGCGGTATCGCTTACTCGACAATATTTAACATATGTAATTCGGTACAATAAATTTGGTCTTTTCGCTCACACTCACTGGTTGTTTTATTCATTATTACACCAGAGGGATCTGCGTCCCAGGGTAACCCTACAGAACGGATTGGACCAGTATTAGGCGTACGACGTCGTTGTCCTGCAAGGATAATATGAGTTAAATAGTTTTGAAGTTCATCGTAGGTAAGTAAACCTTTTAATTTTTTATTTTTATGTTTTAAATTGTAAATAAATCTTTGTAAATATGCAACTATTCTCTGTAAATATTTTAAATTCGAATATTTTTCTATTAAATTATGAATTAAGGTGTAATCATTTAATCTATTTTCATTATTACGTTGCTGATTACTATTATCACTTGAAACACTTAAAGAAATATGATTCAAAACATCTGGTAGACCTTGTTTCGCGGGGTGAGTAGGTAATTTTGGCCAATAAGCTTCCTTTTGTAAAAGAAAGGGGGGACCTTCCCACCATAGTGATGAATCAATAATCTGATCAGCTGATTTTCCACGAGAAACAAGGTCACTCGGGTTTTCCTTTGACGGAACGTAACGCCACTCACAACCAAGCGTGCTTTCCTGTATTTCGCAAACACGATTTTTTACAAACGGCTTGAGTTGGTTCACAGGTGTCGACAACCACCCTAGCACTATAGATGAATCACACCAAAATATGAACCTATTTATGTTAATAGTTAATGCTGTTTTTACCTTTGTGCACAATCTCGTACCTAACAGCGCACCGCACAATTCCAATCGAGGAATAGTCGTCGGTTTGATAGGTGCTATACGATTTTTCGAAGTGAGTAACGAAACTTTAATATTACCGAACAGATCGATGGTACGGATATATAAACAAGCGCCGTAGGCGCGCTCTGACGCGTCACTAAAGACATGAACTTCGCGCGTTACTGCATCAGTAGAAAAAACGCATCGAGATATACGTAAATTATTAAGTGAAGATAAAGCATTGGCAAACGAATGCCATTGATGTGCAATTTCGCCTGTAATTGTTTCGTCCCAGTCGCATTTATTAACCCATAGCCGTTGCATTATAATTTTTGCTTCTAGAATACAAGGCCCAACTAGACCCAAAGGGTCAAAAATTTGACTGATGACCGATAAAATGTACCGTTTTGTAATATTTTTAGGTTTATCTATACTTATACGAAATGAAAGACAATCGATGTCGCATAACTAGTTTACACCTAATGTTTTTGTACTTAAATTTAGATTAGTACGCGAAAGATCTAAACAATTATTTACGTTTTCTTGATTGTGTACTATCGATTTCAATATTTCCGGGCTATTTGATTGAAATTTACGAAGATTAAATTTTGCTGACGATAAAATACCTATTACATCCTTACATAAGTCGATTGTTTCAGAGATTGTATCTCCACCGCTTATGTAATCATCGATATAAAAATCTCGTTGAATTGACGACTTAACCTTATCGTTACTAGCCTTATCAGCGAGACTGACTAAACACTTAGTCGCTAGGTACGGTGCTGACGCCGTCCCGTAAGTAAGAGTGTTTTGCGTGTACGTTTGAATTGATTCGCTTGGATCGAAACGAAAAACAATTTTTTGCAATGATCGCTGTGATTCGTCTAAAATTATGGAGCGGTACATTTTTTCGACGTCACAGGACACGACAAATTTGTGCTGCCGGAATCGAATTAAAATTGAAAAAAGATCGTCCTGCACGGTGGGTCCGACCATCTGTAAGTCGTTGACTGACAGGCCTGTCGACGTTTTAGCCGACCCGTCGAACACGACACGTAACTTTGTAGTCGTACTAGACTCGCGTAGGACACCGTGATGTGGAAAAAAATACCTAACGATCCCGTCATTATGGTCGTTACCAGTGTCGAGCGACATGTGACCTAATTCTAGGTATTCCCGCATTAAATCTAAATACATCGATTTAAATGATTGATCGCGTTGAAATCGTTTTTCTAATGAAAATAATCTATGCTTAGCCATTTCATATGACTTGCCTAAGACGTTAGGATCGAACTTAAGTGGCATTTTAACAATGAAATGGCCTTCATCGGACCTACGTGTATTTTTATAGAAACTGTCTTCGCATGCTCGTTCTTCTGTCGAGAGCGAGTGCGTTGAAGATATCGAATCTAGTTCCCAAAATTTGGCTAAGTCCATGTTAATTTTAGACTGTGAAAAATTACAAATGAAATTTTTGCTGTCGCAAGAATTATTATTGTATGAAAGGGATTTGTGTGTACTAATACTGCCTGATATTAGCCACCCTAGCCTGCTAAATTAACACGGTTGCCTAAAATGACGTCCCAAAATACTTCCGCACCTACAAGTACGTCTATGACTGACGGTATATAGAACGACGGATCAGCTAGTTGTATGCCCGTAGGTATCGGAATTTTGCTAATGTCGATTGGCGTAGACGGTAAAATTTGTGTGATTTGCGGTAAAATAAGACAGCTAATGTTAAAAGAATATTCACCATAGTAGGACTCAATATGTAAGTTACAAGATTGTGAACTGAAACTAGTTTGGTTGTTAACACCTGTGACTGTGGAGTACGTACCGCGTCGGGTCAAACCCAATTTGTTGCCAAAACTTGAACTAACGAAGTTGACTGTACTGCCGTTGTCTAGAAGTAGGCGAGCGTCGTACTTCTTGCCCTTTTCGTTAATCACCTTCACCATCGCTGTGGAAAGCAAAACATTTATATCAGTAGTACCGTGTTTGTGGCAGTTATCGACACTTTAAGGGAGTAGTGAAGTTTGACCTGGTAATAACACTTACAAAGGTTTTCAACCCTATAATGATTGTTGATTATTATCAAATATATAATCATTAAACGTTCTGGTGTGTCAATTTGTATCAGTTTTAATAATTTTACAATAAAAAAGTAAAATTGTAAAATACACCAGAAGTGCCGGTGTTCGACATCTCAGTTTCAATAATGGATCACCAGTGATGGACATCTCATCAGTAATGAACATCCAGTCATCGACAATTATTCGACACTTAATTTATTTAGATTTGAAGTCAAGTAGTTTTGTTTTTAGGTATTTAAAACTAGTGGTCCGCCCCGGCTCCGCCCGTGGTACATATTACATAGCCTATAGCACTCAGGGACATCCTAGCTACACATTGGTGAAAGAATTTTTTAAATCGGTCTATTATTTTATCACGTAACTGATACACGTATTCTGAGATAACAAACTAACACACTCTTCAGATTTATAATATTAAAGTATAGATAAAGACTTCTTAGTAGGTAAACAGTAGTCAGGAATTAAAACAAGAAGAATTAGGAATATTACTTATTTATTGATATAAACAGTTTTCAGAGTATTAATTACTTAACCTTATAATTTTTTTAAGTGGTAACAAAATTAAACCTTAGATTTAACATCAGTCTTTATCTCGTTTTTTCGTCTACATATTATCTTGTACCTAATGAGATCAGTAGGTTTTTAAGTGGTAACAAAATTGAACCTTAAATCTTTAACATACATATGAGATCAGTAGGTACCTGTCTTTTTCAGGTATGAACACCAAAATAGTTATAAATCAACCAATTAAAAATATAAAAAATAAAGCAACAATAACAGTGAACGGAAAATATAATTAATCTCAGACTACAATTACGCGTTCTTAGTTAGCATTATAAAGAGCAGCCTAAAATCAAACTTCTAAGAATTTAAGACTGATTAAAATATTTGTAACATAAGCGACAGCAATAGAGCTCGACAAGGCTTTAAATGAACGTGGCGAAAAAAGGAACTTACGCTACCATCATACAAAAACGCCATTTTTGACATTTCTCCTACTAGCAGCGCCCCCGCCCACGTACATTTATAGCCTTGTCGCACTTTATGTTAAAATGAGGTATTAGAAAAATTCAAATAAATATCCGGTAAATACTTTTCCATTTCAGGAATTCTATAATAACCTCTTTTATTAAGGCATATGGGCTCTATAATTTTTTCTACAATTTTTTCATGATTGTACCATATATTGTCCGTTTTATCCGGCCACTTAAATGTATTACTTGTAGATAAGACCATAGTACTTACTTCGTAAGACTTCCCACTTACATTTTCAACTTTGCCCGGAAAAAATTCGCCTTCGTAGTTAACTATCACAAAACAGCCTACGTGAATTCCTTTTTTCTTGTCTTTCTTAATACCTTTCAATTCACATATAGGTAAATCTTCTGAATCAGAGTCAATATTACTTTTCCGTTTCTGTTTCTTTCTTTTGACACGGCTGTTTGGTTCCTGTTTCAATATCTTTCTGTTTAGGAATATCCTTATATTCATCACTATCTAGCTCTGCATAGCTTTCACCACTTTCAGCGTATTGGACGTCCGACAAATCTGTATCTTCAGAGGTCCATTCTTCTTGAACTAGATGTTTTCTTTTCCGTCTTAATATTTTTTGTTTAAGTGTTTTTTTCTTTTTCTCTTCCAGAAGTTTTTGTTTCATTATTCTCTTTTCCTCTCTTTGCCTAGCCCGCTCTTCTTATTCTTCTTGAAGCCGTTTCTTTTCTTGTTCCTTTTTTTCGTGATAGTCTCTCCAAGCTTGACTCGTAACAGCCGATGGCATTTTCTCTCTTTTCAATCTACTTTTCTTATTCGTATCATTTTCGGGCCAAAAAAGATTTCTTTTGAAGGGTGATGGTATATTCATTCCCAAAACACTATCAATAGATTTCTTCGCAGGTGTTGGCGTTTTGTGATGTCGCTAATAGGTCTTGGAGATGAAAAACGTTCCGAAGCGGTAAGTAAATTTTTGTATGACTGTGAGATAGTTTTTGACAACGTTCTTTGTGTCTCATCAATTTCTTTAGCTAAAGGTAACTGCTCGTTGGAAATATTTTTAGACATGTTTTCGCAAATATTTAATTTATTAGGTGTTACCTGACCTTTGACAAAATCATTGTTTAGGACGCTATGAGTTAATGTAGTGTCATCAGAAATTCCGGGGTCTCCTTCATTGGTTAAAGGTATTTGGTTTTGGGAGTTATCTTCTGATGTTATTTCAAGTGTCTTTAAAATATTGATCGAGTCGTTGTTGTTACTAAGCAAACTCTGAGCTAAAGAAGTGCCATTTACATTAGTTGTAAGTTTTGTTAGACATATAAGGGGTTCAATAGATGGGGATACTTGAGCAGGGTTTGAAACAATTTCATCAGATGTGAGACTTTTGATTACTGTATTACACGTTTTGTTGAATATGGAAGTTGTTGAAGTTTGGGGTGGCTGTTCTGACAGGCATTCTGTTGTATCTGTGCAATCTCGTATGGAAGTAGAAATCTCTTGGGGTTGTTGATCAAGTAAGGGGCAATGTGTTGTATCTGCGTTTTCTGCTTCATCCGGTAAGTTCTCTGGCTGAGATTGGCGATTGCTGCTTAAAAACAATTGTTTATTTTTAGCCTATATAATGTATAATGCCATATCTTCAGAAGGCAATTTGTCTTCTAATTCAGTTCTATTCATATAGTAAAGTGAATTAAATAAATTTAACTTTTCCTGAGAAAAAGCGCTCACTATTTCGGATTCCAGATACTGTAAAAACTGAGTTTGTTTTGGATCTATAGGTTGACATGGATCAATATTTTTTTCTCGGCGGTTCTTAATTTTATTCATATCTATGTATTCATGTCCATATGGGTACAAGCCCCCAGATCTAAAGCCGTTTTTTATGCATTCTGGTGTCAGAGTGGAAATAGCCGTTTTTAAAACGGGTGCAAAATGTTGTTTTTTTAGCGGTTCGCCCGTTTCATTTATAAAATTGCTCACTGCCTTCTTCCAAGCCTGTTTTAGCGGACGAAATACAGCCAAATCCATGGGCTGTAGGATATGAGTCGAATTTGGATAAAGAGCGATGAGCTCAATTTGATTTTCAACGCAAAAATTGGCCAAGTGTAATGTCAAGTGCGACTTATGGCCATCTAAAAAAAACAATATAGGCTAATACCTTGAGCTGTCAGCCAGGGATTAAAAATATTGGTCATATATTCATAAAATGTGCTGCTGCACATCCACCCCGACTCGGACCTACCAATAGCTATGTCATCAGGTACACCAGCTGAAATATAAGAGGGTATCCTTTCGTAGTTGTACACTATCATTGGTGGCGCTAAAACACCATCTGCATTAGCTGTTATAAGGACGGAAAGATTTTCTTTTTCATCGCCTCCTGCGCGGTACAAGTTATTATCACCGCGTTTCGCCAGCACTTTACCCTGTTTTGGAGTAAAAAAAAAATGCACTTTCATCCGCATTGAAAATACGACTGGGGTCTTTTAATACTTCCTTTAAGCCTTTTTCTTCTAAATATTCTTCGACTTCTTTGAACCATTTGATAATGTCATCTTCTGTGACATTATCCCTTGCTTTAGTAATATTCTGCGGTGTTTTCTCTCTCAACTCTGGATTCCTCCGTAAAAATGACTCAAACCATGTTCTTCCAGGCTTATTGTCTGTGAAAGGATTATCTCTATTCTGGTCTATCATTATCTTTTTCACACTCTCTAAAAGATACTCTTTTGAAATGGGGAAGCGTTTGGCAGTAAGTGCTAGAGCCCACTGAACAAGAATATTTTCCTCCTCTCTTGTGAGTACCGAACTAGGGCCCATCGTACAATTTACTGGCGTTCAACCTGTTATTTTGTTAAGAAGAGTAACTCGCGGAACATTAAATCTTCTAGCTGCGGCTGCTACTTTTTCGCCCTTTCGGACATCCTCGATTGCCTGCCCCTTTTGGTGTGGGGTGTAATTCTTTTTCGGCGCCATCTACAAAAATGTAATGTACCAGTTATGAACAACCAGTGATGGACACTGTCGATTACTAGTAAATAAACAGCAAATCAGGATTTTCATAGATAAATCGAATTGCCCGACTTTAAAGAATAATATGAAATAGCCAGGACAAAATTAAAAAAAAGAATAACTTGTTTGTTCAGTTATCGACACGTCATGTCGATAACTGAACAAACGAAAATTTTGGTATCAGTAATGAACACCGCTATAAAACTAAGAAAACAAACAGTAATAATGAAAAGGATATATTAAATTGTCCTCATAATTCCTTTCTTATTCTGAAAAATATAAGCTAACTTTTGTATGAAATCAACTTAGGGTATTGCAAACAAAAACATGTACTCACCACCTTAACGATTTCCTTAGTACAATTGGATTTTTCAAGAAAGGAGTCCGTCCACACACAGATTCGAATGACATTTGACAGAATATCAACAGCCATTTGTTATTGAACATTAAGGAGTGTTGCCGGGATAAAAAATAAAATTCTGCGATTTATTTTGCCACGATAAAAAATTAACTGTCGATTACTACCTCACTGTCGAAGACTCCCGCAATTACGGTAGTCGTTTTTTAAAAGGCTATGACTTGTAAGATTGGTTGTTTTTTTAAAAACGACATACACTGTGTTATTTCATTTTTTTAAGGAATCCAGTGTTGTCAAAATCTCGAAATCACAAAAAATGCTAGTTAAGTAGTTTTTGTAAAAAACCCTTCATATTGATTTTGGAATGATAAATCAGTGGCCACAAAAGGAAAATACTCCATTGCCATCAACGAGTCAGGAGAGCAAAGATAAATTTTATATACTTCTATCACCTCCTCATAAACGAAGGAAGGTGGCTATTTTACAAGAAGTACAAAATATTCAACCACATATTAAGTCAACTGTGGTAAGTATACCTGCGCAATAACAAATGTCTCTACATATTTATTTAATTAAAAAAAAAAAGATTTTTTAAAATTAAATTTGCGGGCAAACGAGCAAACGGTTCACACGATGGAAAGCAGCTACCGTCGCCCATGGACACTTCAACATCGGACATGCAGGTGCGTTCCCGGCCTAAATGGATCGTCTGGTGGTAAGCGATTACCGCCGTCCGTAAACTCTCGCAGCAGGAGTTACATTATAACTCCTCTGGTGCTGCGACTTGCATTCCTGGACCGTAAAATAACAAGGTAAGCGTAAATTTACCCAGAGAGTAAATTTACGTTTACCTTGGGGCCTCCGGCAACCTCACTCACACGGCGAAACATAACGTAAACGTTATTTCACGTCGGTTTTCTGTGAGGTAGTATTATTTCTCCGGTCGAGCCGACCCATTCGCGCCGAAGCGTGGCTCTACCACTCTTATTTTTTTTATATCAAAATACTTAATTTCATTTAAGGCCGGTCCCAGCTATGAAGATAATGTACAACCTTTTGTTCAACCTTAAAAAGGAAAAACGACTAAAAAATCTGCTGCAGATTGTAGAAAGAGAAGACTAAATCTAATAATCGTCGCAAAAAATTGCATGCTGTTCGTGAATCTAAACGGCGATCTGAAGAATTAGATTTATTGTCAAATGTTGAATCTCAAAATTCAGATTTTCTCTAAAGATACCTCGATAAATCAAACTGTCCACGAAAATATTCGCCATCCTTACAAAAATTTGCATTGTGCTTGCATTTTATAAGCCCTAAGACTTATTCTTTTGTAAGAAAGCAATTTAATCCTTCAGGCCCCGCGCGAGCACCGGTGATCGCGACAACAATAGAATACAATAGCAATTCCTGGAAATTCCGACTGAAGTATTAACACATGCTTACCCCATCCCAAAACATTATATAGGTGCTATAAATGTGTGGATTGTGAACTAGGACTCACAAGTGAAGCTTTTGAAGCTATCTAATTAATAGTTAGCTTCTAAAGCTTCAAAAATTAGACCTGCTATCTAATTAATAGTTAGCAGGTCTAATGAAAAAATATTATGCTGCCTAAGTCTTGACGATAAACGCACTGTCGGATATGTGAATTTAGGACATAATCTAGACACCGATCAGTATGCCGCTAGCTAAGGATGCTTTGGTCTTCATAGTTACGACGTTAAATTCCAGTTGGAAAATACCAGTTGATTACTTCCTGAATAATGGTGTCAACGGAGAACAACGTAGTGTATTACTAAAAAATTGTGTACATTTGTTAGTAGACTGTGGGGTACAAATAGTATCGGTGACATTCGATGGATGTCCTGCAAATCTCGCCATATCAAAAATTTGGGCGCTGAGTTAGTCGATGTCATTCACGAACCATATATCGAATACCGTACGTAAAGCGAAATTTGTGTTATACAAATTATATCCTTTACTCAACGCGAGTAGCAAAATGTCCTTAAGACATAAGCTCACCTTATACAAAACATGTATAAGAACGATACTCACTTATGCGTGCGTCTCTTTCGCACACATAAGTGACAATCAGATGAACCAATTGCAACGAGTTCAAAACCGTTTTTTGCGCATGGCAACAGGTGCCCCCCGTTACATGCGAAACATCGACTTGCATAGAGACTGCGAGCTTATCACTATCAAAGCCTATATCAAAGAACTCTCGGAGAGATTCTTTGAGAAAGGAAAAGTACATCCCAATCCGCTCATTCGTAAGGCTGTGGACTACAAACATGACGCACGGACATTCCGATACCCCTTCAGGCGGCCTAAGCATATCTTAGCCGACCCTGTAGACCCCATCACAGAATACGTAACGTACTGTGTACAGTTACGCAAACACAAATCACACTCACCCGCGTGGTTAGTACTGCACCGGGGACGACGCCGGCTCCTTCCCCGAGGACTTAACACGACCCGAACGACAAACAGACAGACCGACCGAAATCCGGTGCCGAGCTCGATCCCGGGTTCGAGTTCGCATGCGGATAGCATAGGAACACACCTAAATCATGACCGCGACCGCGACATTGTCGTAGAGAGCTCTACCAATTACTTTGACATTAGAACATACACGCGTATGTCACCCCAACCGGACTCGGAAGGGGAGAGGGACGGCCCTCTTTTGTGCAATAACATTAATAACTTGAGCTCATCTACCGCGATAACTCGTACGCAGCTAGTTTGTGCTACCGCGCGCGAGCAGCCTCACTCGTCAGAGAGTGAGTAAGGGGTCGGACCCCTTAAGAGCAGGGGGGATCCGTGTCCCCACGTCAGATGAAAATAGCTTATTCTCGTAGCTCTCCCCAATATTGCCCGATGTCACACGTGTGACTTTAGGAGAGGGGGCCAGTCCCCCTCATTGTTTATCTCCAAACCAACTAGCAACAGACTAGTTATAGCCACGATTAAACTACCATGGTCTTAACCAGACCAGTAGCTTAGACCCTTTCGAAAAAAAAAAAAAAAAAAAAAAAGGGCGCTGAGTTTCATGCCATAAGTAATATAAACTCAAAATAAATATTGAAGGTCAAATCATTGTAATAATACCAGATGCATGTCACATGTTGAAGCTGGTTAGGAATACGCTTGCTGACAAAAAAGAGATTTTGAAAGCTAGTGGCAAAATAATTTCCTGGAACTATGTCAAGAAATTGCATAATTTACAACAAAAAGACGAACCGCATTAAGGGAATAAGCTCAGAGCTGCTCATACAATTTATAAAAAACAAATCATGAAAGTAAGACTTGCAGCGCAAACTTTTAGTAAATCTATCGCAGAGGCTCTTTTGCCATGTAAGGGTTATTTAGCCATAGAAGACTTTGTACATTTGGGTGCTACTATTGAATTTATCATAAATTTTAATGACTTGTTTGATATTTTAAATAGTCGAAGCTTGACTTCATAATATGGTTTTAAAAAACCGATCAGTAAAGAAAACTTTCAAATGGTGAATGAAAAATTAGAAGAGTTAGAATTATATCATAAATCGCTCCGGCTCATAGATGGTGATTTAGTCATTAATTCGGTTTTTGGGGTTTTTAATTTCTACTAAGGCAATAAGAATATTTTTTTACAAGCACATACATATCGAAAATGCTCATCTTCGATATTTATGTACTTATAAAATGAGCCAAGACCATTTAGAGGTTTTCTTTAGTGCCATTCGCTTTAAAGGTGGATTTAACAACCCTACTGCTCTCCAGTTCGTATCAGCATATAAGCGATTGCTGGTTCATGGTGAATTAAAAAATATATCCACAGGTAATTGTTTACCATTAGATAATATTATTATTTTGACGTGCAATTCAAATTCGATTTGTCGTAAAATAAACAGTAGAAGGGAAAGAATATTAGCTATGAATGACGAAAGTCTTGATGAAGATTGATTTTGTTGATTTGCCCGAGGGCTATAACTATTAACTATATAGGAAACTTTGAATTATCAGCTGCCAGATTCACGATCGTCGGAAAGTTTTCACGCGGAATCTTTTCACTTTCTGTCAGTATCACAGCGATTCACAAAATAGTTTCCGCCGCGGAAATGAATCCGAAACCAAAGAGAAAAACAGTTTTTTTTTGGCAATAAGTGCTACGGTATATAGCCTTGGATATCCATCGCTGTCAGTATGAAAATAAAAGACGGAAAAATAATTATAATTGTCGCCAAATTTTCCTGCACCTCTTAATTTAATGAACTAAATTTTTAAGACTGATTTAGTCTTACCTTACAAAAAATATATTTCCTGCGTTTAATCATTAAACGTAGCTGAAATATATTTTGTAATATTCAAAATCATTCGCTCTGTCGCTTATTAAACTTTACTGAGCCACAGAGCGAATGATTTTGAATATTACATAAATTGCTACGTCTTATAAAAATAATGAAACCAAAAAAATATTGTCTATGTGCCGACTGCCGAGTGACAATGACAATTTGTCAAATCTGCGAGATGCGAGTTTTGTGTAGGGGAACATGGGGCTCAATGGATCATTTTTTTTTCTGAAGGTGTTTGAGGTTACATTTTTGCTTTTTTGACTGAGGTTTTTAATTAAATACACACACCGGCATATTTAGCGGAACATAAAAAAAAAAGGTTTGATATAAGTATCATATAAGGTTGCTGGCTGGTTTATACGTCATTTAATTAAAAAAAATAATAATTTCAAATTTGGAAAACAATTGAACATCACATTTTATGCAATTGTTTTAATTTTATTCGAATATACCTTATGTAGAGCGAACTTCGAGTATTTCTCCCTTCTGAATTTTATTAAAATTTTTCATTCAAATATTGTTTTTTTGTAAAAAAAAATTAATCTTGTATCTTTTTGGAGTTGAGGAATGAATTATGCCTGACTTAGACCCAACGGAGATTGCCAGGGCACTCGAAATGCGAAGATTTGGTCTAACATACAGATTAATAGCCAGATATCTTCGTCGACCGATTTCAACGGTCCATCGCAGTGTCAAACGATTCAGGGAGACTGGCACTTATGTGAGAAGAGCAGGACAAGGCAGAAAAAGACGCACTTCGAGTAGGGATGACCGTTTCATTCGGCTTCGTGTACGTAGGAACCCCCGTTTGACGGCCGTCCAAGCCCGACATGAGTTAGAAGCAGTGCGGGGAGTAACCGTGAGTGAGCGTACGGTACGAAGAAGATTAGAAGAATCTGATTTGGGTTCATTTGTGCCCGCCAAGGCTCCAAGGCTCGAGGTAAATCATCGTAGAAACAGGTTAACTTTTGCTCAGGAATATCGACTTTGGAATGCGGACCAATGGAGTAAGGTATTGCTTAGTGATGAGTGCAGAATTCGCTTAAATCAAATTGACGGCAGGCAAAGAATATACAGACGCAAAGGAGAACGTTACATTCAAACAAATTTTGAAACTGCAGTTGCATACGGTGGTGGATCAATAATGGTTTGGGCGGGCATTTGTTTGAGAGCTCGCACAGACTTGGTAGTGATTGACAGAGGGAGTCTGACTGCGGACCGCTATATCAGAGAAGTTTTAGAAGAAAATGTTGTACCGTTTGCCCCATATATCGGTGACGATTTTGTTTTAATGCAGGATAATGCTCGGCCGCATACCGCTCGGGCAACTCAAGCTTATCTTAATGATATGAATATCACTGTTATGGAGTGGCCGGCGAGATCACCGGATATAAACCCAATAGAGCACGTTTGGGCCTTGCTGAAAAGAAAAGTTAAGTCAAGAATTCCAGCTCCTACCAACGTGGGTGAACTGCGAATCGCCGTAGTTGAGGAATGGCGGAGACTATCCCAGGAGACCATCGATAACATAATTCTCAGTATGCCTAGACGGTTAGAAACTTTAATAAGAGCACGTGAAGAAAATACGCGATATTAATCACCATTTTTTTAAATTTAATTAATTGTTATTTTAATAATAATTTTCACTTTTCCCGGTTACATGAAAAGTTCAAAAATGTACCATTTTCCACAAACGGCCTTTACTCGCAAATTTTGTTCATAATGTGATCTAATTTTAAGTAAAACAAATGAAATTTTAAATAACAAAAGAAGTGTAGTAAGTAGATTTTAAAATAAAACCATATTTTTTAAATTATGGACCTTTTTTTTTGTGTTCCGCTAAATATGCCGGTGTGTATATATAAAAGTATGTTTAATATTTTACTTTCTTTTTTTAAATGCCTTTTTTACAGTTTGGTTTACTTTACAAGACGTTTTTTTCTCATACAGCGATCTGATCCATTGTGGCCCATGAATGGGTCACACTGGATCAGAGTTTGAGTCACAGTCGATCAAATGGGGTACTATGAATCACAAGTGTTTAAAACCAAAAATACATATTAAATTTATTAAACTCTTTATTTATTACAAATTAAATATAATTATCAGTCATTGCTTTAATCAGTCTTGGTAGCAAAATCACAATATACTTGTTAAAATTAATAATAACAGGAAACTATGAAAAAAAAGAACAAAATCTTACTTATGCTACTCTTATTAAGTTTTACAACATAAAATATACCTTCTTGAACATCAGTAAATCTCCTAAAAAATCCTGAGTAACAATATAAACAATTGAACAAATTAAAACAAAAAAAAAAAAACTTAAATACACTCTTACCAGCTATCAATGCTTTGAGCATAGTAAATTGGATACTTATCAACCTAACGTAAATCAATATTTGAAAAGTCAACATCGAAAGAATATAAACCTTGCGTTCTTTTTGTGCTTCCTGTAAAACTTGGCTTAGGTAAAATCATTTTAATATCATACAACGGAACTGTGGCAAGATCAGGAATGACGGGTAGGTGAAATTTGTTTGGATTTTTAACAGATTTGCGAAGAAAACTGACCTCTGTCTCTTCATCTTTTTCCCCTATGACTCTTGCAATATAATAAATATGCTTGCTCTTTACTTCAAATAATATTAATACAAAGTCTCCTTCTTTTGGTGAACTATTCAGTGGAATGAATTTATCCGTATTAATTGTTAAAACTTCAGCTTCCTCTTCAAACATTGGTTCTTCTTCAGAATAGATGCTGATTCGGTCGTCGTCTTCACTGGAACTGTCACTATTTAAGACCTTTCTTTTCACAGCAGCCTTAATCTGTATCTTAGCCTTTTTCTGCTTTAATTCTTCGGCTCTTCTTTCAATTTCAGCCTTTTCTGGTGTATCTGTCGCAATCATGGTTTTACCTTTTCGTCTAGCTGTTCTGCCACCTTTTCTAGGGGCAGCTTTTGGTAAACCACGAAACACAAATGGACTAATAAATGTTCTCGTTTGCGTATTTAGGCCTCCAGATGTAGAGGACATTAGCGTTTGGTCGCAGCGTGAAGCAAAAGATGGGCTTGCAGGTAATATATTAGGATCTGGGACAGAATGGGATAATTTTACTGGTGTGCAAGGTGATCGAGTTTGATCTTGATTCAGATGGATTTGAGGCGCGATAGAAGATATGGATTGTTCTGGTTGAGAGTAATTTATAAGTTGAATAGGGGGTTCAACGCAGTTTTCAAGGGATGTATTATATGGTGTATTTTGACGGTTAGTAAAGAGAATTAGATCATCTTCGATTGCTGATGGTGTCTGCAGTAAGGATGGTGATGGACTTCTTGTTCTGTTCTTCTCATCATTCTCGTCGTTGCAGAAATTTACAACTTGTTCTATCTCACCTGGATTTTGCCCGAATTGCCTGTCAGTAACTTCACTTGGTGCGAAATCAAGGTCGTTAAAAACATCTCTGTTATATGGAAAAATCCCCGTAGCCCGAAATGTTACTCGGTGTCATAGATTTCAAGTGCGCTTCTTTAACGCACCCAGCTACATCATAGATAGAAAATGTTTTGCCTGGGTTGCGCATCATCCAGCCATCAACCGCTTTGTTATATGCCGTTTTGAAAGGCCCAAAAACGCCAACATCTAAAGGTTGCATCTTTCCTGTTGAATGCGGTGGGACGATAATAATTGTGACTCCATTACTTTTAGCTAAATTAAGAGCCTCTATGCAAATGTGCGACTCATGATTGTCTAGTATTAGAAGACTAGGGTTATTTTTGCAGCTATTTGTGTATGATATAAAATGTTGTAATGTCTTCACGAACAGTTCCCCATTCATCCAGCCAGATGGAGTGGCGAGACCTAAGGTACTAGGCGGTGCCTCATTTAACATGTGTTGTTTAAAATGAACCCTTGGAAAAATCATAACAGGTGGCAGAGTATTGCCCAGTGCACTCACTATGTAACATGTAGTTACCAGTGTTCCCCTTTCGGCACTAGTCACTTTGGAGACCTGTTTTTGCCCTTTGACGGCGAACACTTTGGCCGACTTTTGTACAGTCATTGTGTTGGTTTCGTCTAGATTAAACACCTTAGTACCGTTGCCAAACACAGTTTCCCTTGACATTGCATTTTCTAAATTGTCAAAAAATAATTTTACGTTGTGGCGATTGAAGGATGTTGCGCGGCTTAAACTGCAACCTTCCGGTGTTCTCAGACTCAGAATAGGGTGTCTTTTTCTAAGAGCATATAGCCACTCTATACCTGCCAATTTAGTATCATGCCACTTTTGTGGCACCCGAATATTATTGAGCATTGCCATCTCGTATGCAAGAGCACGAATGTCAATTTTAGTCAGACCATAAAACATCTGGCTACATTTAATAGCATAATCAACAATTGCCTTTTCTTGAGTGGAAGTAAATATTTTGCGTACAGCATAGTTCGGTGTTAGTGAAATTGCGCCGGTAGGATCCTGAGCTAGTTTTTTGTAATATCTTTGCAGAGTGGTGAATGGGATCCCTGTCAATTTTGCAACGGCTCTAATGGTCTGACCCTCCGCTATCAGGTTTAAAGCGTGGCGCATTTGTTCTTCTGTATGAATACCCATTTTTGTTTTTCTTTCTCTATTACGTGGCATGTTGACCTGTAAACAAGTATTACTAGTCATAATTTGAAACTTTTTGGGGCACAGTGGATCATGATCCAACGAACCCCATTACCACTTGATTCACTGTAACCCATTTACTAATTACGAAAACTTTAATTTTAGCAAAATCTAAATAGCTTATATCACACCACTTAATACAGTTTTATATAATTAGACGAACATACTAAAGAAACACACACAAAGACTTTAAAATATCTGAATAACTTTAAACCAAAACAAGTTCAAATATAGGTAAAATATTTTTTTCGTACTTACCTACTGACCGACGCGCCGTAGCACGTCCTCCTATCGTGATCCAGCGACGGCGACTGGTCGGGTGGCGCAGGGGTAAGGGATAGCGCTAGCGAAACCGACGCGTGTATGTGTGAGTACAATAAATCCAGAGTTTTAATTAAGCGATTCACTATTCCCCGTGATCCACGGTTGCACATGTTCCCCTACCGTATTGTCATGTATGTGCAGTGCCTCCAGATTCACTGTAATTACAGTAGATTTACTGTATTTTGGACTTTTCTACTGTCTACTGTAATGATAAAATACAGTGTAGGATTTTACTGTATTTCAATTCCGATAAAATATATTTGCGTTAAACGAAACGCAGACATGGTTTTTGACCCGGCCTTTGACCTCGAAAGTAGTCTTTTGATGGGAAATGGGAATTCCCCGAATCAAATCTGTATACAGCAAAGCAACTAACAAAAACGTGTCGTCTCTGGACTCTGTCTGACATAGGAAAATACGAGCAGCATACGTATCATGAAGCTGTAAATAATTTTAAATGTAATTTAAATAAAAAAGTTCTAGAACATTTCAGCGTTAATTATACTACTTGACACTAGAATCTAGATGGCCAAACCTTTGAAAGATAATACATACGTAAATGCGTATAATTTTGCTTAAGTTTATTGCAATAATCATACTTGAATACTGATAACCGTTAATCGTTATACACTTAGTATTAAACACATTTAATAGCTAAAACCGTAGTTAATGGCCAAACCTTTGAAAGATAATAATACATACGTAAATGCGTATAATTTTGCTTAAGTTTATTGCAATAATCATACTTGAATACTGATAACCGTTAATTGTTATACACTTAGTATTAAACACATTTAATAGCTTTTATTATTATACTACTTATAAAACGCCATCTGTCGTCAACTATGATAACTATTTCAAAATTTGATTGACATTTTAAAGTACTACATTTTTAAAGTTCTGAGTACTGTATCCCATAATATTGACATCTAGTGTAAGATAGCTGAACTACGTAGTAGCATCAACATCGACCTGAGCTAGTAGTTTTGCTTTTTGCCGATAGATGAAATATTGTAAAGTGGGCGGAGCTTGGCACCCCCTCACCCCGCAAATTGTCACGCGTTGTTTCATAAGGAAATTTGATTAGCACACCTCCTCTTTGTATTAGCTTCATGATACTTATTGCGAATGCTGTTGCATTACTTTTTCATCTACATTAGGAACTTTACTTAACTATTTAACTATCGTTACCTAGGAAGACGTAGTAGCACGGAAATTTAATGCGTATACCTTGAAAAATGAGCTCAAGTAGTGACGAAAGTGATGTTCGTGATGCTGCTGGGCCATCAAGTGCAAAGAAGAAATACCGGCAACAGTTTCGTGATGAGTGGCTCCAATTACAAGATTTTCGTAAGTGGCTCAAACGTGACAAAAACTCTCCTTATAAATGTATCTGCACTTTTTGCGATTCTTCCTTGATTGCCGACCTGGGTGCTATCAAAAAACACAGTGAAGGTTCCAAACACAAATTTCGCCTATCGGGGACATCGAAAACACATACCCTCGATAATATATTTAAGAAACAGGAACGTGGAAGTGAAGACGAGCAACGAAAAACTGCGGAAATAAAATTATCGGCCTTTATGGCAGAACATAAGATATCCCATACAGTGATGGATCATCTCATTGATTTACTTCCTACCATATTCCCAGATTCAAAAATTGCAAGAAACATCAAACTGAAATATACCAAATTACAAGCTGTTATAAACAATGTTGTCGGAGCTTCCGAAAAGGAGTGTTTGATTGAAGATTTAAAGCGCGAATAGTTTGCTGTGATGGTAGACGAAAGTACCGATGTTGCAACAGTGAAAACGATGTGTGTCATTGTCAAATATTACGATTCAAATAAAGGACGAATAGTCAGTAGGTTTTGGGACCTGATACAAATGTTCAACGAAAATAATGCTGGACCCGTTGGTGTCACAGACTACTCAGCCACTGCTGAAAATTTATTTGAAGCAATAATAAAATCATTTCAGGAAAGTTCTGTACCATTGGAGAACATAATTGGATTTGGATCCGATGGCTGCAACACGATGATGGGCTGCCGCAATTCAGTGTCCTCACGTTTCAGACAGCTATGTCCTGGCATCGTCGTCATAAAATGCATTTGCCATTCTTTACATTTGTGCGCTGGCGATGCCTGTAAGGAGCTCCCTCATGATGCAGAAAAATTGACTCGACTGATATACAACTATTTCAAAAACAGTAGCAAACGTCAAGCAGAGTTAAAAGAATTCCAAGCCTTCACAGACACAGATGTTCACAAAATACTACGTCCAGCACAAACTCGTTGGTTGTATTTGTCTGATGTTGTGAACCGAATCATGGAGCAGTGGGATGCTTTAAGATTGTATTTTGACAATAAATGGCTGGAAGACCAGGATTGCCAAGACATTCACAGTCTTTTAAACGATGGTATCATCAAGGCATATTTTTATTCTTTATGTTGGATGCTGCCAAAATTTACCCGCGTCAATACGTTTTTTCAAAGTGAAAATCCAGTAATCATCGAAGCTCATACCAAAATGACTGAGCTGTACAGAGAACTGCTGTCGCTATTTATAACTCCAAATCATTTAAGAAACACCCCATTAGACGGAATCGACCCTACTGACGGAAGGCATTACATTAATGTGAAAGATATATATTTGGGATTGGGTGTAGCTAATCAAATTGCGAATCCTGAGATACAGGTTCGTACAGAAGCAGAGCTAAAACAAAAATGCCTCAATTTTATCGTGAAAGCTTGCGTTGGCATTCGGAAGCGATACAGTTTAAATGACCCAGTTTTGAGCTCTATTGCAAAGTTAAGTCCTGATATATGTATATCAGAGGACAGAGAACGCTCTCTTTCTTCGCTGTTTTCAGTGTTGCCAAGACTTAAACCACAAGTCTATCCGAACAACAGAAGTTAGACGACGAATGGAGAAACATGATCATCATAGCTGAAAAACATTTGAACACTTTGTAGCTCTTTTGTGGAAGAGCATCTGTAGCCTAATGGATAGGCCTTTGGTTCGCACTCCTAAATGGTGCAGGTTCAATCGCGGGTGGAGGCATGTACCAATGAGACATTTTCTGACCTCAAGTTACACATATACGGACGCTCGTACGGTGAAGGAAAATCGTCAGAAAACCCGCGCGTAGTTGGTCCCAGACATAGGGCTAGGCTATGTTGCGAGAATGCCGTATGTTATGGCAACCATATGGTAATTTAAAAATCTTGTCCCAGGTTCTACATTATTTGAGGAGTGGTTACTTCACTCTGAAAATACTGTATAAATCATCCACAACGGATGCAAAAGCCTAGATTTTTTTTGTGGAAGCATTTTTTCAACACAGTTATGTTTATCATAATTATTATAACTTGTGCTGCTCGTGCTTAATGAAACATTAATTTATGTAAAACCCGTAGTGTTGGCAAGACTGGCGCAATGTAACGAAGGCGAAAGCAGCCAAATTAAAAAAAGTAGAGACCAAACTGATGGAGGCCCTCCTGCAGCTCCGTTGTCAGCAATGGAGGAGGCACTGATAACTTTCGTTGGGCGTGAAGCCTCAGAAGGTCTAGCTGTGCCAGACACATTAGAGGTACCTTATTTAATATGTATACTATTACACTTGGTGTGGTCTTCCATTTTAAATAGTAACAAGTATACTTGGCTATAAAGGTATCTTTGCACCATACTGCGTTGACTTAGCTTACTATCAAGAGCCTTGTTAACTATCATTAATTTGTAAAAGTATATTTTTTTTAATTGTAGGGTTTATCTCGATTTCGTAAAAAATTCTGGGAATTTATTAAGATTTTTGTTCTATTTTGTTCTCAGACTGAAACACCTCAAACGCCGCAGTGTTCAGTGTTCTACATCCACAACAGATTCTATAAGTCAAAAACAGGTAGAATCTGTTGTAGAAAGGGAAAGTTCAGTCGACAAACCGATGCAGAATGCACGTAAGAAATACAATAATAATTGTAATACATAATATAAATTTTTATTGTCTGTACAGAAGCAGCACATTTTATGATACATGTATTTTGTTTTATATTTCAGGACAAAGACTGGAGGACGGTATCGAGGCCCAAGCTGTGGCAAAGTCATTAGACGCCATAGCTATCACAAGGCTTGCTACAGCCATTGAAAATATGAATAAGAAATAAAGTAGGAATGTATGGCACTCATACATATTCTCAAAAAGATTAGCCACATGGCAATTAAGCCTTGTTGTACATACATCAACTACATAACTAATTAAATTACATAATCAAACACTCTTTCTATCAAATGTTGACGTACAACAAGGCCTCTTTGTAAAGTTTTCTGTTTCTTATTCTCTCTTCTGTATTTACCACTAAATTATCCTCTTCTAAAACAATTTCTGGTAAGGGTAAGCCAGCTGCAATGCACACATTGTGCAACACTGCACATGCATTCATTATGCAGCCAACCTTTTGTGGGTCATATTCCATTTTTCTTTTTAAACATCTAAATCTAGACTTAAGGACTCCAAAGCACCTCTCTATACAGTTTCTTGATAGAATGTGTGCTGTGGTATACCTATTTTCCGGTGTGTTTGGTGATGCATTTAAAATCGGTGTTAAGAGCCAAGGTTCTAGAGGGGGGTATCCTGAATCCCCTGTAATTAAAAGAAATCATTAAAATATTACAATGTACTCTCTGTTTTATATTGCATTTATTTGTTTCAGATTTTGTTTTTACCTAAAAGCCAGCAAATATTGCTTTGGTTATTAATGTCCATCATTCTTCTTCTGACTGCTGAGAATCTCCATATGAATGAGTCGTGTGTTGACCCGGGATATTTTGCACAGACATTTAATATTTTTAAGCTACTGTCGCACACCTGTAATAACAATTAGCAAAAAACTATTTAAATACTTAGTATTAAGTATTTAAAAAATATTTTTTTTTTTAGAAAGACTGTTAGAAATAAATGTGTTGTTAATGTTTGAAAAGCTGTAACTTATATTGAACATTATGCTTACCATTTGAACATTAAGCCTTCGTTCAGACACGGCGGGAACCGCGCGATTTCAGAATCGCATGGAAATCGCGCGGGTCTTATTTGTATGAGTTATTAAGTAATCGTTCAGACATACCCGCGCGGTTAATCAAACCGCGCGGTTACCGCAACCCAACCGCCAGAAAATAGAACCGCGCTGCTCCCGCGCGTTTCTATTACTATGGAGTCGTTACTTCGTGTTCAGTTGCATTGCGGCTACCGCGCGGTTAGCCCGTCCACAGCTCCGCAATGGATCGTTTCGACACTGAACTATTTATTGATGAGGTGGAGAAGAGACCTGCAATATGGGATATTCAGTGTAATGATTATTCAAATAAATCAATCAAGAACCGAGCTTGGCAAGAGTTGGTGGAGATATTTGGAGATTGTGAAGACACGTTGGAAAAAAAGAATATTTTCAGTAAGTAAGTTTATTGACTAAAAATTAATTGACAGAATTATTAGCTATTACAATTATTATTATGAAGCGCTAGTATAATATACTATCCGTATATTTTAATATAAACAAATTTCGGCTGTTTTACGGTCACAACGTTATTACCTTATTCTGTTTGTTTACATTTATGTACCTAAACATTACAAGTACGGTATGTTAGTTGTAGCTATATTTTTGTGTCTTGCCATGGAACACGCCCATCGTTCACAAAGTAATGAGCGAATTTATCTCTGATATTCAAAGATGACGGTGTCCCTCTTCCCGCATGCAAGGTATTAAGGTTATAGTGCTCCTAAACGAGCCATGTTTTTTCAGCAATTAGTGGCCGCACTATTGGCAACTATGGCCCGGCCGTCACAAAAATATTGCATTACAAAACATGACCGAGCAATCTATGGCCGAGCCATGTGTTGCGATATGTCTGCAATAGTATTGCGCATGATGCAGACTCCTAAACGAGCCACACAAACCGGCAACAATGGCTGACGAAATCACAATCGTCGCAGCAGCCTATATCGTTTTAAGAGAAAAATCAAAAAAGAAAAAGCGGAGAATGTGGATTCGACCTTACTTCAATAGGCGTGAAACAGTAGACAATTTATGTCAAGAATTAATGCTTGATAAAAAATTATTTGACAACTTTTCTAGAATGTCAAAGAGTGACTTCGAGTATATTTTAAATAAAATCGGACCGAAAATAAAAAGAAATGATACAAACATGAGGAACGCAATACCGGTTACCACAAGATTAGGGATAACTCTACGTTATTTGGCAACTGGAGATTCATTTAAAAGCTTGATGTATCTATTCAGAGTGTCAGATGCTTCGATTTCTGTTATAGTTCCAGAGGTTAGTGCAGCTTTGATAGAAGGATTAAAAGAATACATCAAGGTAAGTTGACATTGGTTTATTATGTAGGTATGTTATTATAATCATAAGGTGTACTTAATTATACCTACTTAACTCTAATTATAAAAATAATAGTAATAAATCATCATCAATCATCATCGACATGAGTTCAGAGTTCAGACCATGGAACTGAACAACTTTCCCGAAGAAACTTGTTATGTTACCAAGGTAGGTACTTAGTACATCTTAGGTAGTAATAATTTTTACTTTTGTGATTCATCATACTGGAGAGTATATGACACAAGTTCTTCATAAGTAGTCGACTGAGGAACTTGAGACTGATTATCCAAAACATGCTGTAAAGTATTTTGCTCTGACTGAGTTTGAATTGAAGTATTAACATCTTGAGAGTTAGGAACAATAACATACTGGATATTATTTTGACGTGGTAGTATGGAAATGTCAGAATATTGGCTTTGTGATGTGCTAGCTCCACCTCTACTACTGTTAGGACTTGGTGTAAATCGAGACAAAGGTCGAGTTCTGTGCATAGACATATCACATTCGAACAAAATTTGCATAATTTTTAATTCTGCTTGAGCACGGGTGTAATCGTCATATTTGCTTAGCTTGTTTGCTATATGCTCTCCGAAACCAGCATATTCATTTCTTTTTGTTTCACCAGCACCACGTATAATGTTTTGAGCCTTTTCTAATAATGGATCTACAGTCTTAGGTCTCTTAGTACGTGGTTTTGGACTAGTATCTAAGATTTCTACAGAGTCAGTTGTATCTGTATTCACGACTTCTTCTGGGCCAGCACTGTCGTCAGTGTTTGCAGTTTCCACCTGAAATAACAACACCGGCCATCAATACATGAAATTGTGAATATAAATTTAAACTGTTTTCAGATGCCGTCAAGAACAGAAGAGTGGAAGCAAGTTGCGAAAGATTTCGAGGATCGTTGGAATTTTCCTCACTGTTTGGGTGCAATGGATGGCAAACACATCGCAATTATCTGTCCACCGAACAGTGGGAGTCAATATTATAATTATAAACAGTTTTTTAGTATAGTGCTGTTTGCTGTAACAGATGCACGTTACAATTTTTTGTATGTACATGCAGGTGTTCAAGGAAGTATATCTGATGGGGGAGTTTTTAGACATACAGCTTTTGGGAAAGCACTCCTGAGTCAAACTCTTAACATACCACATCCTAAATCCCTCCCGGGCCGTGAAATGTTAACACCATATGTTTTCCTGGCAGATGATGCATTTCCACTAACGGAGAATATTTGCATCCTAAACGTGTATGTAACTATAGAATATCTAGAGCACGCCGTATAGTTGAAAACTCTTTTGGAATCTTGGCTTCAGTTTTCCGGATTTTACACACAACTATTGATGTTGAATTAAAATATGTACAAGATATAGTTATGGCCTGTGCATATCTACATAATTTTTTGCGACGAAATACAAGATCACGATCTGTATATTCACCACCTGGGACCTTTGATTGTGAAGATATTGATGTTGGTAAAGTAATACCAGGTACATGGAGAGATGATGAACAAAGATTAACAGATTTAAGAATATTGGGAAGGAATGCAACCACAAGGGCAAAAGCTGTGAGAGACGAATTTATGCACTATTTTATGACACAGCAGGGGCGGGTAGCATGGCAAGATAAATATTTAACTAGTAGAGGATCAAGATAAAAATATTCTGAAGGAACTAAGTAGTTCACGTTATCCATTATGATACATACCTACTTACATTATAGTTAAATATTTTCTTACATTATAAATGTCATAAATACTTAATTAAATAGATACTTACATTAGGTGTTGCATTTTCACTGTCTAATCCTGTATTCGCGGTGTTTTGGTTATAAACAAACGATATTGCATCATAAGCAAACCATTTCACGATTCTACCACCAGCGCTACCGCTTTTATTTTTTTTCTGCTCATTAAGTGCGTATGTTCTTAGGCTTCTAAATTTTTTATAAGCCTCGTCGTTGGTTATGCCGAATTTTTCAGCGATTTCATTCCATCCGTCTTTTTTTGCCATTCTATCTTTGTAAATTCCGCTTTTCGTATCCCATAACTCAGGATGTAAATGAACTTCATTGATAAAATCAACCACCGTCTCGTTAGTCCACGTATTAGTCATTTTTGTTTATTAATTATAATTCACATACATAACCCGAAAACCAAAACAAAACAACGTGATAACTACACAGAATATAGCAATTAGTCACGGCACGGTGCGTCACCTCGCACAGCCCACTCATAGTCAACTTCACGTCGTGTAGAAAAGGATGCACTATATCATAACAATTGAGAGCGACTGAAACAACAATAAAACTGGCTGGGCAACATTGCAGTAAAATCGACAGCCCAGCGATCGTCCGGCAACCTATCAAAACAATATCGGCCATTCGCTGCAACATCAAACATATATGGCTATATGTCTGGGAAATTCCTGCAATATTGCGTAGTATGGCTGGAATTGCTCGCAATGTTGCCGACCACTGTATTGCAGCCACATATTGCAGGAAAACATTGCTCGTTTAGGAGCACCTTTAATCAATGGTGCAGTATATAAAGTATCTTTAAATTGTAGACCATCTCTAGTCCGCACATAGTTATGTAGAATACAACAGGCTTTTATTATTAGTTTTTATATCTATATAAAAACTAATAATAAAATCTTTATATTTGTCTTCGGCAAAATCTATGTTTACATTTATAGGCCTATGAAAGATTCGCCATTTGTTTGCCAAAATACCAAAAGTGCACTCAATGTTACGTCGGGCTCTCGATAACCTATAGTTAAAAATTCTTTTTTCATGTGGTAAACATTTGCCTGAATATGGACGCATTAAATTTGCTGCTAAGCCAAAGGCTTCATCTCCAACTATAACATAAGGCATTGGTGTTTGGTCTATATTAGATATTGGTTTAGGTGTTGGTATTTTTAATGATTTTTCTGTTAGTCGTTTATAAAATAACGATTTTTTAAATATAGCAGAATCACTGCTTTTGCCATAAGCCCCAATATCAACATAAGTAAAGCAATAGTTGGCATCGCAAAGTGCTAAGAGCACTATGGAAAAGAAATGTTTATAGTTATGGTACAAAGATCCCGAATCAGCAGGATTTATAACTCGGATATGCTTGCCGTCTATAGCACCAATGCAATTTGGAAAATTTGCATATCTCTCAAAGTCTTGTGCTATTGTCTTCCAGGTGTCTTCAGTCGCTTCGGGCATGACTATGTTTACCAACTTATTCCACAATGATTAACATACTTTGCGGACAATTCCTGTAACCGTCGATTTTCCAAGGCGATAATTGTAGCTAAGTTCTCCAAATGAACAACCCGTACCAAGATATCTGAAACAAGAAAATTATTAATAATATATTTTTTTTAGGTACACAACTCCAAAAAAAATGGAAAAACATACGAGACTGCTACAATAAAGAATACAAAAAAGGAAAAACGACTCCTTCTGGTTCAGGTGCTCGTAGAGGAGCCCAATATATGTATTTTTCAAGACTTTCTTTCCTGCAGAATAGTGTAAGTAATAAAGAGACTACAACTAATATTGAAGAACAGAATGAAAGGCAAAGTGAGGAGACAAGTCAACTAAACGCCAATGTAACCGAAGCCACTGAAATACGTCCTCCTAAACGAAAGAAAACACGAGTGCCAGAAGAAAAAATAGCTATTTTAATAGAAAAAAGCATCGAGTCACGAAAAAAAATCCAGGATGAATTTCAAGAAAATAGTATTGCCAAACAAGATGACGACAAACTCTTTTGCTTATCGTTATACAAAGAAATCAAAAAAAGTGCCAGAAAATAGGCGTTTAGCGACATATTAAGGTATGGAGTGATATTTTGGGGGAACTCCACCGATAATGAACGTGTGCTTAGGGCACAAAAAAGATGCGTACGATCCATGTGCAACCTAAAACAATCAGATAGCTGTTGTCAGTCATATTTCAAAGATCTAAAGATATTAACGCTACCGTGTAAATATATATGGCTGCTGTTTAGCGTTGGTGTTCCATTCCACATGAAATCAGTTTTTGAGTTAATAATGCAGTTTTATTCTTTAGAACATAAGGTTTACGACAGTGAAATCCATTTTTTTGAAAACCCACTGTAGCATATTCTAGAGTACAAAAATGGTTAATGCTTATTCCTCTAAGTAAGGTTTTGTATATAGCATTTATGTACTATGTTTCTAAAATGATTTGCGCTTAAACCGCAGAACCGATTTTGATAAAAATTTGTATGCAGATACTTTGAATCAATTTAAACGACATTAGATACTTTTTGTCCCGGAAAATGTACGGTTCCCGCGCAGTTAACAAAAATGAATTTGGCTTATGATATCGATATTGAGTAGGTACATGTAGATTGTAGATATTACGTTAGGTTTTGGAGAAGGACATAGGATTATTTTTATCATGGAAAATGTTCGGTTTTCACGCAATAAACTTTATTAATTTGCGTTTAAGCTGCTGAACCGATTTTGAATAAATTTAGTTAATGTATAAATAATTAGTTTATCACGTGCAGAGTTGGGCAAAAAGTAATTAGTAATTTTAATCAGATTACAAATTAATCAGATTGATGAAGTAATTGTGCATCTGAAATTACCCGTAAGTTGATTAAAAATAATATTATGTATATAATGCATTCTAATTTTAGTTTGCAATAATAAGATTAATAGTTTAATTAGACTAACGAGTATTTCAATAATTATGTCCAACTAGATGATGCCCGCAACTCCGTTGCGCCAAAACTCTTTTATCGCGCTGGAACCGTACATTTTTCCTGGGACAAAAAGTATCCTATGTCCTTTCCCGGGGCTCAAAGTATCTCCATACCAAATTTCAGCAAAATCGGTTCAGCTGTTTGGGCGTGAAGAGGTAACAGACAGACAGACAGACGGACAGACAGACAGTTACAATTTCGCATTTAAAATATTAGTATGGAAGTATGGATGTCCAATGCTGGTAATTATAATAAATAAAAAAACTCCCACATCGGTTTAGGTGGCGTTGGCCAGTTTCAATAAAACCAGGCCAGTTACGCAGGACTAATTTTATAGTGCCCAATAGTGCGCGCAATACACAAGAGCACTCTGGTTTTGAATGAAACCAGGCCAGTTAAGCAGGAGTATTTTTATTGTGCCCAAGTGTGTGCGCAATACACAAGAACACTCTGGGTTCAATTAAACTAGGCCAGTTACGCAGGACTAATTTTATAGTGCCCAATAGTGCGCGCAATACACAAGAGCACTCTGGTTTTGAATGAAACCAGGCCAGTTAAGCAGGAGTATTTTTATTGTGCCCAAGTGTGTGCGCAATACACAAGAACACTCTGGGTTCAATTAAACTAGGCCAGTTACGCAGGAGTAATTTAATAGTGCCCTAGTGTGTGCGCAATACATAAGAGCACTCTGGTTTCATTGAAATCAGGCCAGTTACGCAAGAGTTATTTTATAGTGCCCAAGTGTGTGCGCAATACACAAGAGCACTCTGGTTTCAATGAAAACAGGCCAGTTAAGTAGTAGTAATTTTATAGTGCCCAAATGTGTGCGCAATACATAAGAGCACTCCGAGGGAACCGCGGGAAGGGAAGAAGACGCGGGAACTCTCTGTCCTTTCCCGAGACATAACGTATCTGCATACCAAATATCATCAAAATCCATGTAGCGGTATAAGCAGAAATCATTTCATTTAACGCCTGGGAACCATACCAAGTTTCATCAAAATCTGTTCAGCGGTTTAGGCGCAAAATAGGAAATTTTATAACGCGGTAACCGTACATTTTTCAAGACAATAATTATCTTATGTCCTTTCACGAGAGTCAAAGTATGTTCACACCAATTTTCATCAAAATCGGTTCAGCGGCTTAGGCGCAAATCATTTTTGTTTATTACACTGGTACCGTACCCTTTTCCCGGATGTAAAGAATCCTATGTCCTTTCCCGAGACATAACGTATCTGTATACCAAAAATCATCGAAATCCACGTAGCGGTATAAGCAGAAATCATTTTTATTTAATGCCTGGGAACCGTACATTTTTCGGAATAAAAAGGACCCTACGTCCTTTCTCCCGGGAGTAGAAGTACAAGTACCAGTCTCAAAGTATCTCTATACCAAATTTCAGAAGAATCGGTTCAGCGGTTTGGGCGTGATGAGGTAATTTTATAACATTTTGTTAAAATAAGCACTTAAATTTGTATTGAAAGAACAAATCAGGATTTTGCATTTATGTGAAATATCACAAAGGACATTAATGCTATCTAATAAGCCCTATAGCAATATTGCATTAACCATTTTTATGTTTTCTCTTAAAACTGAATATAAAATTAATTTTTTTTTCATAATCATAATCTACGCATTTCAACAAAAAAAAATGATACCGCACATTAACATTTTTTTGCTTAAAATAAGCAGAAAATAAAGATAATCCAAAAAAAAAATTAAAACGCCGATTACTCAAAACTAGTTCTATGTGGAATGGACAATGGTACACCAATGCTTAACAGCATCCATATATGAGTCTTTAGTATTCCTTAAGAAAAGTAGTATGCATCTATATGATCATTTTAGCAGCACACGGCACAAACGAAAATTAAAAATGCTATTATCAAAAACTACAAAATTTAACAAAAGTACGTATATAATGATGCCGAAACTTTACAATAAATTACCAAATGAAATTATAGAAATTGACGATTTAAATAAATTTAAGATGAAATTAAAATCATTCCTAATCGAGAAAAGTTTTTACACAGTTAAAGAATATTTAAATGAAAAAGTTTGATAACTAATAATAACTTTCAATCATAATGAATCAAGTATTGTCCTTTAATGTTCACTTCCATTAATAATGTATATTTGTGTGTAAATATCAATGTTACAAAATATGTTATTTGTTTATAATCAATGTGCATAATTATTATATTTAAATATTTTGGCTGTTACTTAGAGTTTAGAGGATCCTATATTTTATTGTATTGTATTTGCATGCCATTAAAACGGCAGAACATGTACTGTTTTTACGTAAAATTGTAACATCTTTTTATCATATTTTGTGCAAATAAAGATATTGAATTATTGAATTGAATAGAACCATAATATTCTAAGTAATTGTAGAACTTACAAATATCTACAAAAAAGTCCGCGACACACTATAAGTACCTATCTATGTCGAGTGAGGCACAATATCCATTTTTTTTATTTAAAAATCTTGAAATTTTTTTGGACTACATTTAAACAGATAATATTTGGTCTTTGAATGAATAAAATTGGACATTTGGTTTTGAAATTATGGTGAAATTAAAATATTACGATAGTTGGCGTCACCAAGGCGGGTGCGCCCGCGTGCGGGAGGAAGACAATCTGTGCAGCCTGCGTATAATGACTGCGTCGTCGATGTTAGTGTCGGAGTCTGTGAATTGACCTGGGAATCATTTTGCTGACCGAGTCTTTCCAGGGTCTTTGCAGAACTCCCCGACATCCACGCGGGCGGAGCCGTGGCCGACCGCTAGTAATAAAATACGAAAAAACCAAAATCCGCCTGCATGGATAAATCCAATATTACTTAAAAATTAACTGAAATTACTGAAACAAGATGAAAATTCAATGACAAAGCATTAAAAAAAAAAACAATGATTTGGTACTTAAAACTAGAAACATACATTTAAACAGTACCTACCAAACCTCTATGTACCTATTATAACGTATTGTAGGTTGATTGTAGGTATACTTTTCTAAGTGTACCTACGATATCGACGGCGAAGTGCCAATAACACCTAACTGACTAAGTAAAAAATTTACACAAACTAAAAAAACGTTTCATTTCTTAATAAATTAAAATCAATTAATATTATTTTTAATTTAGAATAATAATAATGTATGCTGTATATATTATGCTGAATTCATATATTTTACGATAGTTTAGTAGGTATTCAGTTAGATAAGGTTAAGGATAAGGTATTAACTTGGTACTTATTCTTTGTATGTGATAATGAGACGACATTTAGAAGGTAATGGAATTAACAAAACACCGATTTTAATGAGAACCTTTAATTAGTGAAAAGAAAATAAACAAAAACAATATAACAAAGCAATTTTTAGCTTACAAAAACAATTCAACGAATGTAGCTACTTAGTTTAGTAATTAAAAAAGAAACAAGTCATCAAAAATCAATTATAATACCTAAATTAAACACATGAACAGATTATTCGTGAGGTAAATTGTCATAAAATGAGTGACAGTCTCTTGGCAAGACTTCTTTTAATTGTTGAAGGTGATTAAATTTGGTAGAAGCTATGGGAATTGGTCTAACATGCAAAGCTGAGTAAGTAACAGAATTCAGTTTTCTCGGTCTAGCGGGTAACTCTCTCCAATCATCATCAAAGTTAATTTTATAATAAATAGTGCCGTCTGGTCTATATTGGATGACTCTCAGGTCAACAACTACAGGCTCGCCTGCTTTTCGACCGGGTCGTATGGTGCTGTATCTCCAATTTGTTTTATTATTGTAATCCTTAACAAAATCGTAGTTAATCTGAATAGCTTCATAAGGAAAAGTATTTATCCGTGCCTCCTTTGTTACAGTAATATAGTCGCTGGGAAGATGTATCTCCCTATTTTTCAGTTTTCTTTCGATTGCAGCATGGACTGCGTCGCATTCCATTTGTGTATGCCCAGGCTCTAAGTACTTCTGTGTGATAGTCACACCATGTTCAACACTAATATTCAACAACCCATTCGCCATTATATTATTTCTATTTTGATAGGTGCACCCATCTGAATAAATGACTATAGGTAATCATTTAGGCAAACAATAACTCACGATATAATCAGACACAAAAGATGTAAAACTACTAGCGGTAAGATCTGCGCATGTTTCATCGAACCAGTAACAGGAGGCTTGGTGGGTAACCAAATCATACATCGTAAAGTTATGACACGTAAGCTTTGTCTTAAAGTACAACGCACTGGCTGTTAGATAAGGGCATACTTTTACCGACTCTAAATCCATAGACAACAAAATAAATTCGCCGGATGTAGCTTTCTTTTTGTCCGCCTCTTTCTCTTGCCTTGCTCTATTTTTGCGTTTAATGTGTTGTTCATAATCGAAAGTAGTAATATTCCCTACTGAATGGCCACAGCATGTATCGCACATGTCCTTTTTTAAGGTATATAGGGATAGATTTTTATCGTGAAACAGTTTCTCGAAAGTAAAGCGAGAAAGTACAGGCTCTTCGTTTTCAGTACACATTTTTTTGTACAGTTTATATAATTCACTCAGAGAACGGTAGACAGGTTCTAAATACAACTTTGACGTTTCCTTCCTGGCATAGTGAGAAGGTAACTTAGGAATATTATCGAAAAAATTGCGTGCGGTTAGAAGTTTTCGTTGTGTTCCAGATCGTGGCGTTCTGACCCTGATTGTGTTCTGAAGTTCTTGACAAGGAAGTACTCTATCACTCGATTTTTTGACCCAAGATTGAACTGTGTATGGCCCCAGACACAAAGTATTTAAAAATGTTGTTCTGCAAACCTGTAAATTTTGGCCTTGGTTAATTGGCAAAAAGTAATCGAACGTACCTTCACGTCTCGAATCATGTTCACTTGTTTTGCGTTTCGTACCCTTACGGTTTACAAGTCCGGCTACATACACTTTGCGCTGGTCCCAGTTCATATTTTTCCAAAAACTGTTATGTATTTCTTGACGTTTTTCATCAGTAAACTTTTCAAAATTTCGCACCTTACTCTTCTTACAAAACTGAGAATTGCACCTATCACCTAATTTTCTAGCAGGTCGTACTTTATCTTGTCTTAGTTTTCTATTCTTTGGTTTTGTGTATCCCAAATATTCCTCTCCTAACATACGAAGTTTCTTATTTTTTAATTTCTTCCAGCTATCCGGGTCATCTTTAGCTTGGCGTTTTCTTCCTTCGTTTGGATCACCGTGGTAAATGCCTGATGACGTGGACGGTTCATCTAAAAGTAACCCTGCAATAGAACTGCTAGACTCTTGATTATGATCAGGACTAGGACAGTAAGTTATGTCACTATCATTGCCAGAATAGTCACCATCATAAGAATACCTTTCGTCTATTAGGTTATCAGGTTCTGATTCAAGTACCTGAGTATATTCGTAATTAAAGAAAAATGAAGGTGGTACTGAGGAACATCGTTTTTTACCGAACTCTTTGGTATCATCGTAAGTGAGAGCGGACATCGACAAACTACATCCTCTATCAACTAAACTAACATCAGTGAAAATATCTAAATTGTTTCGTTTTCCATAGGGTACTGTAATTGTAGGTGGCAGTGAAGAGCAACGACGTCGTTGAGTTATAAAACATTTACACTTTATAAGATTTGAAAGAGAATACGACTTAGTAATCTTACATCGCTGCTTTGTTTTATAGTCACCATTATCGTAGCTTAAAGTTTTGGTTTCAGGGGTCACTTGATCAAGCGTATCTGAAAACATATCAGAATCTAGCATCATTACTAGAATTTGCTAACACAGAAATCACAACTTATAGGTAGGTAGGTAATACAACAGCTTACCTGGGTTAGGAGAAATAGTAGCTTCAGGCTGTGTATTCTTCTCACGACCTTTCAGTATATTAATCATCTGTCCAGCTCGTACTCCCTGATAACGCCTTGCCATTCGAGACATTTCGCTAAAACAATAAAAAGACAATATCTCCTAAATACCAACATCAAACAAAAACGTAGAAGAAATATGTGCTATCTACAAAAAAGAAACTCGAAACGTTTAAATTATCCTCATTAATTGAACAATGTTACCACAATTATTATGAAACATGACTTGTATTTCTTACCTATTATCCTTTGGAACTCGTCAATCCATGAATAACACCAAAAATAATATTATTTTGCAATTATTTTACTATACCTACGAGTAAACTAAACGAACAAACACGCACTAACACGAATCGCCTCAAACTGAGTACTGACTACGCGATTATAAAATACCCTCCCTCCCGCCTCTTCTGCACCCGCGCGTCGACTCCGTGTCGGCCTCGGCGGCCGGCCGCCGGCGCCACTACCTATTGTCAGTCGCAAATAACCAAAGAACACGTATAGACGTGTCCTGTAAAAGTTAGGAGGTAATGCCATAAAATAAATTCGTTGGTATAGTTAGAAGTTATTTCCACATTCTATTAGAATGCGGTTGCAATTAAAAATACACTTAGGAGTTTTTGCTAAAACATGCGAATAACGCTTCTAAATTCAAACCTATGAAAAAGTAAATTTCTAGAAAAATGTCAGTTAGGAGGTATTGGCACTCCACCGTCGATATACTTATTATGGTTTTATCAGCATGGTAGTTTTTCAATTTTTTATTAGATTGATTGTCGAAATGGTTAGATGACTACAACTAAAAAGTCGCAAATAAAATAAATTAATTAAAAATCAAAAAACCCGACTGCAAAAAATGTTAACTAAAAAGAACGAAACAAGACCTAATTCTGCCGAAGGCATCGAATCCATGTTTTAATTGATACGACTCTTGCTTACGAGTTTCATGCCAGGATAAATAGAAGGTTACATAGAAAAATGTAGAAGAAGAAAGTGGATAATAAAATGCAGTCGCAGGCATAATATTGTTACGGACACACAGAGCCATCTAGCGTCGAAGCAGTGAAACTTACCAAGGGAACACAGGCAACATAAATCCCCTACTCGATACTAGATGGCGCTAGGTGTACCTACGAGTAATTTCTAGAAATATCTTATACTTGTTTACGCATATCGGGCTTATTCTGGGATGTTCTGGAATTTTCTGAGATTCGATCCGGCCCGTATAAATAGTCGAAGACAGTCCAGCCGGCAGTCAGTTCGATCCGAGCGATCATCAAGGCGACTTCAAAAGTGAAAACAAGTGATCAATAGTGAGTGATTGTGATAGTGAACTAACGACTCGGCTACGACCTAGGACAGTGATAGTGCTCAGTGATTTGGATTTAGTGCTTAGTGTTTGGACTTAGTGATTTGTGTGAGCTAGTGTTTGTGAATAAAGTCTTCAAGAGAGTCACCAGGTCTTTCTCTCCGAATCCTCGAACCCTAGCACGTAACAACTGGTGTCGGAAGTGAGATTTGGAGATGCCATTGACTCCGAGAGACGACTTCAAGGGGAGTGTCAGGACAAGGGCACAGCGAGCTGCTGCCATCAACTTCGAGAGAGGGGTTGGAGGTGGGGCTGCGGAGGCCACACCCACTGGGGACCAAGCTCCGCCCACTGCGGGGCAGGCCCCACCCGCTGGCCCCGCCCACCAGGCTCCGCCCACTGACCACGCCCCCCAGGCTCCACCCACTTCGGGTGAAGCTACGCCCACTGGCTCCGCCCACCAGGGCCCGCCCACTGACCACGCCCCTCAGGCCCCGCCCACTCTGGACATGGCCACGCCCACTGGCTCCGCCCACCAGGCCACGCCCACTCAGGCCCCGTCGACTAGCTACATCCATCCTGCCACGCCCGTAGTCTCTACGGCCCCTCAATTGGAAAGCATAATTGAGTTAATTCAGGCTTTGCAAGATTCTCAAAGGGCAATGATGGAGGCACAAGACCGCAAGCTCGGCGCTATGCAAGATTCTCAAAGGGCAATGATGGAGGCACAGGACCGCAAGCTGGGCGCTTTGCAAGAGTCACAAGACCGCAAGCTGGGCGCTTTGCAAGAGTCACAAGACCGCAAGCTCGGCGCTATGCAAGAGTCACAAGAGCAACAAAAGGACCTTCAAGAAAAGGCGCTTCTGGCTATAAAGGATGTCAGTGACACGGTGACAAAGCTTCGTAAAGATGTCGACGTAATGGACGAACGAGTTACGGGGTTAGGATTGGATGTAGAAAATGTGAAAACCGGCCTCACTGAACTTCAGAAGAAAGTAGTGCGCCTGGAAACCACAGGAGTGGCGGTGTCTAGTGGAACTACCGGAGTGGTGCAAGTGGTACAAGGACCAAGAGTTAAAGTGCCACCATACGACGGTACTACTTCATGGAACGCTTATCGTCAGCAATTCCAGACGGTTGCTTCTGCCAACGGATGGACTGACGAACAATGCCTGACCGCTCTCACTGTTGCGCTCAGAGGGCAAGCTTTGTCGGTCCTAGAAGCACATACAGGAAATGGGTTCCAAGACCTGATGGAGGCCCTTGAATCCAGATACGGGGAGCGACACCTGGAGCACGTGTTCCGTGCTCAACTTCGTGACAGAGTCCAACGCTCAGGAGAGGGACTACAGCAATGGGCGTTGGAAATTGAAAAACTCGTCAAGAAGGCACACCCAGGAGCCGATTCCAAAATGGTCGACACGAATATTGTACAAGCATTTGTCGACGGAATCAGGGACCTCGAGGTCAGAGCTGCAGTGAGGCTACGTCACCACACCTCGCTAAAGGAAGCATTGGCGCATGCTTTGGAGGTCGAGGCTGTTCGCCGTGACATACGACAGACCCATAAGATCCATGAGGTCTCTGAGGAAGTTAAGGAGGTCAAGGCCCCCACGAAGAGAAGTTTTGGAGCCATGTGCTACAAGTGCGGTGAGAGGGGCCATCTTCAGCTCAACTGCCCGCAGAAGGAGACCCAGATGGCAAGGATGAAAAGGCTCGAGGAACAAGTAGAGGAGCTGAAGAAGCAAGGAGCTTCGTCCCCTGCCCGGGATCAGGGAAACGAATAAAAGCCAGGACTAAGGTGGCGAGTATTGGACAACGTGGAGAGAGCCCCGATAACTGTTACCTCCCAGGCACGGAGCGGAAAAACAAAGACAAATACTTTGGGTCTCTTGGAAAATGATGCTATGAGGAAAGCTCAAGAAAAAGATGACGACCTTCGGCACATCATCACATGGAAGAATCGCGGTGACGTAAAACCAATCTGGAGTGAGGTTGCACCCACTGGCGCTGTCACTAAGGCGTACTGGGAGCAATGGGACAGTCTGATACTTCAAAACGGAATACTCTACCGGAAATGGGCTAACGGTAGAGAGTTCTATTTTCAGATAATTGTCCCAAGGGCGAGAGTACCAGATGTTCTCCGCGAGATACATGAGGGTGTATCAGGGAGTCATCTAGGTGTCAAGAGGATGCTAAGGAAAGTGCGAGAACGATTTTTCTGGTTGCATTGGCGTGATGATGTGCAGAATTGGTGCCACGAATGTATTTCTTGCGCTGATGTGAAGGGACCGCAGACCAGGAGTTGTAAGGACAACGTGGCGCGTTACCAGGGCAGTAACAACGATGCTCGGGACGAGCATCTCTAAGAGGGGAGTAGTGTTACGGACACACAGAGCCATCTAGCGTCGAAGCAGTGAAACTTACCAAGGGAACACAGGCAACATAAATCCCCTACTCGATACTAGATGGCGCTAGGTGTACCTACGAGTAATTTCTAGAAATATCTTATACTTGTTTACGCATATCGGGCTTATTCTGGGATGTTCTGGAATTTTCTGAGATTCGATCCGGCCCGTATAAATAGTCGAAGACAGTCCAGCCGGCAGTCAGTTCGATCCGAGCGATCATCAAGGCGACTTCAAAAGTGAAAACAAGTGATCAATAGTGAGTGATTGTGATAGTGAACTAACGACTCGGCTACGACCTAGGACAGTGATAGTGCTCAGTGATTTGGATTTAGTGCTTAGTGTTTGGACTTAGTGATTTGTGTGAGCTAGTGTTTGTGAATAAAGTCTTCAAGAGAGTCACCAGGTCTTTCTCTCCGAATCCTCGAACCCTAGCACGTAACAATATTTTATGATTTATGAATTAATGTTAAAGTTGGTGCGACATGCCTCCGTTGCGCCAAAATTAGTTTATCGTGCGGGAACCGTACATTTTTCCGGGATAAAAACTATCCTATGTCCTTTCCCGGGACTTAAAGTATCCCCATGCCAAATTTCAGCAAAATTGGTTCAGCGGTTTGAGCGTGAAGAGGTAACAGACAGACAGGTAGACAGACAGACAGACAGACAGACAGACACACTTTCGCATTTATAATATTAGTATGGAAGTATGGATATGGATTGACCCAGTTTTGCGGTTACTAAGTAGCAATTTGATCACGGGATCTATGAAATATGTAGGTAAGTATATTGTATAGGAGAGTCTTTCAAAATTGGGACAAACATACATCTATTAATGTAGTTTTAAGTAGTTTATGAATATTTTTTATGATGAGTTCCCATGCGGAATTAGTGCTATAAATTATAATAAAACGAAAGTCAGAGAACCTAGAACTCTAGAGCCTAATTATTAGAGATAGGTATTTGAACATGTCATTTTTAGCATTGCTTGATAAACTTTAAGTAGGTATATACTATAATATACAGTAGTGTAATATGCTTGGAGTTTTTTAAGAAATTCGATAGTGGTAGTGAAGTCAGCTAATTATGAGTTTTCGTATTATGAGGGTGTATCCTGGATCCAAAGTCACTGAGCAGAACACATAAGTCTTAACAGAAAGCTTTATTATAACTATCTTAAAATAGTGAAAATATTATTTTTTCAACTGGAAACTGTCCCATGTTTATATCAATCTTAATCTTAAAAGTATTCGATAGTTTTATAGAAATTCTTATCCAACAACCAATTGCATACGTATGTTACAGATTCATTACCAATCTATATTATCATCAAGTTGGTTCGTTATTGCCGTACCCCGACGCTGATCATCAATTTTTGCAAATTTATTTTATTGGTGATGAAAATCATGAACTGGATCAACGTTGTGCAATTATTTCGAATACAAGATGAGAAATTATTCGTGAACTACAACATTGGTTTTTTCATCAGCATAACGCATTTTTAACCGTCGTCTAAAAAGGAGGAGTTTATTTGTTCGGCTGTCGATATATTTTTTATTTTAATAATAATATCTATGGACGCTTCACACCACGTCAGTCTGGCCCCGTGCTAAGTACCCGAAGGACTTGTGTTACGGGTACCAGACAACGGAAATATATTTAATACTTTTATACTATACATATATTTAATAATAATAATAATAATAATAATAATAATAATAATAATAATAATAATAATAAACATTTATTCAGTACAAACACATTACACCACATTACAATAAACATTTCACAAAAAAGACAATAAGCATAAAATAAAAAACAAAAATAATATAAAAAAGGAACATTATCAAATAAGTGCCAGATGGACATAATATACTGTAGGTAGGTGTATATTTGGGTATAGATAGCTAACTACAATGCAGTGTAATGCGTAAGCCAACGAAAAGGACCCCATGCAACGTGCAGGCTTGGGAGACTAATTAAAAGATGTTTTTGTCGCGACTGATCTTTATTAACTAACTTAATTATTACTAAATCTACCTTATATTGCCATGCAATGTGCAGGCTTGGGAGACTAAATGAAAGATGAGTTGTAACCGCGAAAGATGTTTAATAACTTAAACCATAATCGTACTCTAGCTAACTTAAAATACAAATCTGTTTTCTTTAAGTACTTAAAATTATTTCTTTACTTCAGTGATGGGTGATTGGCGACGAAATTTTTAATAATCAAAAATTGAACATTACACATTTAAAATTTTTCATAAAAATAAGTATTGAACATTAAACATTTCCTCACTGTTAAATAATATTTTTTCACATGGTTACTTTGCTTAATTTTTTTTTACACTCTGTAAAATATAAACTCTACATCTCCTTTACTTATTAACTACAAAACTCTTTAATTACAAAAATGCAATCTTTATTCAATTTATTGTCAAATATAATACTCATTAATATACGAAACCTTTTAAATATTTAGATTAATAACAATTAAGTATGTTTAGTTTTTCGTATTAATAATTATTGTATTCTTAATTTCATTTACAATAGGTACCTAAATCCTAATTCACCTTATATAACCTAAGTACTCGTTTTATAGTTATTCAACTCATATTAATGATTACATTATCATTAATTTACTAATACTCTTGATTAGTGGACTGGCCAGTCACTTACATTTTAAATTGTCGTTTCATATTAGGTATACCTTAATTCATTAGCTCTTAACTCTTTTTGTCATTTTTCATGCATGCATGCCTATTCATTTATTTATATTATTTTATTAACATTACTGGTACATTTTATTTTTATTTATAGTCGACTCTTTTATTTATTATAATGGTACATGTTTTTTATATACTTCATGTGCGCACTTTTATTTGGTACAATACATTCATATTTTATACAACATTAAACGGAGGTCCCGTTTAATGTTGTTTTAAGACTAACCACTAAAAAAAAAAAAATGTCTCCAACCATTTTACTTAAATGAAGGATTGTTCCCGCCGAGCATGCTCTAAGTACCATTTATTTTTGTACCATTTTGTACCATATTTAATACCAAGGATCTTTTAAGGCTATTTGACCTCCAACTATTCTCACAGAGAAAACTCGTTTACAACGTGATCGAATGAAGGATTCCCTTGCGTATTTTTTTAATGCTCTCGGCATTTTTTTTCTCTCAATATACTTATATACATTTTAGCTAGTATTTTGTACCTAATGCTCTATGGCATTTTTAAACCTATTTTATACCTATGCCTAACAAAAATACCCATTCCATAATTTTATGCAATAAATATTTAAAATATCCTTAACTATTGGGTGATCAGGCCAACAGCTACTAGACATTTTAAACATTGATGCAACCCTATCAACCTATAAACAATCCTTTTTCAGTCAAATGCCTTCTAAAAACACTAAAACCCTTATTTCCTAACTTCAAAATAACCATTTCTATACCTAAATAATAGCTTTAAGCTATTTTGCAAACCAAATATCACATTCCTAATCCTTTCTACGCATTTACGTCGTACGTTCTAATATTACGTCATATTTCGTATGAACGTAAATATTTTTAAGTAAATCCGTGTAGTCATATCCAGTCTCATTTCTTAGAAAATGTAGCCAATCAACTTACTAAAGTAGTTAAAAAGAATTAAATAGATTTTCAAGACTTATTTCTCTTTGTCTCTATATATTCATAAGTTCACTGAAAAAGTATGTTTATTTTAAATACCATAATTTACTTTTTTAACATATTGTTATCTAAGTACATCTTTTATTTTTGTTTTTCTTTCTCTACTATTTCACTTTTATTTTACCTTTAATTTTACATTAAGATTTACAAAGTAACCATGGAACCAATTTAAAATAATTTTAATAAAAATTTATATGTAACTTCTAAAATCTTACTGAATTTAATTGTGTCGGAATACATAGCAACAAAACATTCTATGATAATAAAAACCTTATTTCTATACGACCTATTTTATTATTATTGCATTAATTAATTATTGTACTATTCCTTTTAAAGTGCCTCTTTTATCTATTAACAAAATATATTTAAGTTATTATTGTTTCTATTTCTTTATTATTTTCTCTTTAATTACAAAACTATTCATTATTAACTTCTAAGTTCTAATTAAATAATTGAATTGATATAGGTACATAGCAACATTACTTTTTTTATTAAATCATCACCTAACCAACTTATTTATTTTTATTTACGTTAATTTAATGCACCTATAATTCTTATTAAAGTTATTTCAAATATGCCTCTAATGCTTTAGATTTAAAAATATAATATAATATTCATTATTCTTTAAATTTAGTATTTTTTTACTTATTACGTTTTTACATGAAATGTCGTTTAATTTTAATGTAATTGAATTATTGCGCTTTTTCAGTTACTTCATTTCAAATGGTCATAAACTGACAACTAAAAATAAGCAATGTACGTGATTATTTATTGAAAATAAATTTAAAAAATGAACTCATACTTTCTATTTAATTTAGAAAAAAAAAACTATTTAACAAGACATTATATTCAATTATATTTCATAAAATTTCAAAAATAATATTTATAAGCTTAGGTATATATTTAATTAATTTTTAAAAATAATATTAAGTAGGTACGTAACTTAAATTTAAATTTTGTATATAAAATTGTACACAAAGTTTACTAAATTCTGATATTTATTTTGGTACTGATATTATTATTATTTAATATATTGCATATTTTGATGCACAGTTATTTGCATCTAGTTAATTACTGGAAATAAATTTCTGGAATCATATTCAAACATAAATATGGAATGCGCTTACATGACATACTTGGATGCATAAACTCATTGCATCACGTTTCTTTGTACCAAATATGATGCACGAAATGTTTTGATATTGTTATGCGAAACCAAAATATGATGATCTCTTTTGGACCACCCATATTGTAGACTGTACTGTAAAATGTAAATAAGTATATAACATTATTATAACTTAAATTTGGTTCCTGTGACACAAAAAAAAATCCTTGCATTTTGCAAATAAAAACAAAATAAATTTAACATTTTACGTAACTATTAACCCGTTTGAAGCTTTTACCACTTTTACTAAACTTTGAAAAATTAAAATTACTTACACAAACGACAAATAGAAATGTTTACCTACTACTGAATTAAAAAAATGATTAAACATGAAACTATTTTAGTTTGCAAATAGATATTTAAATATATTATTTAAGACAACATTTTTTTTTTTTGCAAAACAATAAATCTCCAAAATCTTTTCATAAAAGAACCTCTTTCTAAGGCGTAATCTATACCTTTTTAAGAAATTTGATTTGTTGATTAAAATTCTTTTAACAAAATTTATATCTACTTGGTACAAACCTATGACTAAAATATATTTGACCGAACAAAGAATCTACTCTTTTTGTAAAGTCGGTTAGAAAAAGTTTCTACTTACATTTCGTTGCGCGAATGCTGAGTTGGCACCGCGGACATTTGACGCTTTTCCCACAAAGGCGTTGCATATCGCGGAAACTTACCTGAGGTGTTACCTACCTGTTTTAACCAACTGCGCATATTATTAGATTAGTTATGAGTTGCTATGTATTCCTCTATTCCAAAAACAAACTTAAGAACCCTTCAACTTTTCAAAAGTAGCATCGTTCTACACAATTTCCTAGTTATGAAATTATTTTGTCATACTATACATACCTAGTATTTATTTAATGCTGTAACATATTTTTAAACAAAATATTCTTGCGCTACTTTAAATACAAAAACTTTTTCCATACAAAAATTCATCGTCAACACCCTATTTTTAAAATTTCTAAGTTTTTCTCTACGAAAGCACAATAACATTACCAACGACACATTTTAGTTTGGAATATTATTCCAATTATCATTATTTTTCTTTTAACATTATTTTCTTTTATATCGATTTTTTTGACATTATTAAATTAATTAACTTAAATTGCAGGTTGCCAAGTTGCAGAATAATACCATTATTTATTTATCTTTACTCTCAAAACAATGAACAAGACATCACTAAAAGGTATTCAAAACACTTTACTGTTGCTAAAACGTAATCCTCCGAAAATCTTTCCCAAAAATAGTTGAGAATAATATTTTGATATTAATAGGCTCTAAACAAAATTAACATGCACAAAAAAAAATATACTAGTAAACGTCTTATTATAGGTATCAACTGCAGTCAGTGTAAAACATTATCAAAATATTGTCAATATTATAAATTTTGCAAAAACCTATTTATTTCATAAAGCAATCTGACTTTCCAATAATTAATTAACTGTTAATTTCTTACTTTGCTTACTTTTATCGAATTATTTAATTAAAAAAAATAATTACTTTTATCAAAATTACATGAAATTGCCATATTATTAAACTGAAAATGCATTTTGTACCTTTTATGTACAAAAAAAAATTACCTGACTTTTATTACTCGAATTATTATGTAAAAGGAAACTTGCTATGATATTTTTATATCTAACATAAAATAAAAATTTGATAAACTTGTCATAAATAATTACTAATATTATACATACCGCTACAGTTACAAATATGACATATTATAATTTATTTTTATATAAAAATTTAGACAAAACAGGTGCAATCGCATTTTTCTATCCTCTTCTCTCTGCTCTCCCGGCTGCATCCACTTCCGACACGAACATCTCCCGGCCGCCTGCTCTACATTCCTCTCATCCGACTCCAACATCTCCCGGCTGCCTGCATATTCCACTCATCTGACAGCATCAACTCCCGGCTGCCAGCTTTGCATCTCCACACCAAAATTTTTATTTTTTCAGCAACTATTCCTTTTTTTTTTTTTGGTTTTAATAGATATTATTCTTGCAACTCTTTTTGTTTAGTTTATTATTTTTAACTGAGTCTCCTTTTTTTTTTTAATATTATTATTGATATTTTTATCACATTTTAATTAGCAGATTTGTATTTATTTTTGTCTGTACGGTATTTATTAATATTTTTTAATTCTACATTTCTACATTCAGTTTTTACCACTAAAATATTATGTCCACATTTATCAGTCACTGTTTAATGACACTTGCATTTTAAATATTTAATTTTACAGTCCAATTATAAAAATTCACTTGATCCCTGTAACTGACGCGCAGCGCTGCCGCAAGGCAGCACTGGCAGGGTCGCCATGCAACGTGCAGGCTTGGGAGACTAATTAAAAGATGTTTTTGTCGCGACTGATCTTTATTAACTAACTTAATTATTACTAAATTACCTTATATAGGAGGGAGGTGGTGTACATACACTACACCCACTCAGGTGATGATCACAGTATACACCGCGATCCCTGGTGTTCTGTGGGGCCTTGTTGCCAATCGCTCGACAGATGCACACTGGCACCAGCGCAAAGTGAACAATAAGATGGTAAAAAAAAACTTTATAAATACTTACATTATAAAAAATAAATAAGTAGATAAGCCTAAAAATGATGAGAAAGAACATGTACATATTTAATAGGCATATTATGCATATATATATACATTTTATAGTGTAAAAATAAAATAGTGTATAATATAAGAATTCCCTTTCATCCCATCTGTAATATGACGTCACGTCATAGATCAAAACAGGTGGCGCCCGGCTGGCGACTGACTGACTACATAGCGACGAGATAAGGGACGCGCGCGCAGCATACCGTGAACGAAGCCTGACCGAGGCAGTCCGTACACCTGTTATTTGTTATTAAATTATTATTAATAATTAAGAGTTATTTTACCGTACACGTATCAACTTAAGCAATGTTGCGGCTTCGACGATATGGTAAGTGTGTGAACAATACAATAATAACATGATAAATATAATAGATTACACATTTTTGTGTAATATAAGTTTACTTTGTAGAATATGTATATATTAAACAGATAAACATTTCTTTTAGAGACAAGATGACGAGTAAACGCTGTACTTTGGATGCACGGCGCATTTACTGGACCATAAGATAATAGATAATTATGAATCATGATATTATCCAGCGAACCAATAAAAATACCACCCCGCTTTGGCTTGCGAAACGAGAGGTAAGAAAACTGTTCGCTTATAAGGTACCAAGTGTTAATTAAAGCTATAATAATTATATACTTACTTCTAATCTTTGATATTAATTCTCATAACAATTTTAATTAGGACCTGTCATAAAGAAGAAAAATATATACGCAAATTAAATGAAATACTTAGAATTTATAAAATAATGATAATTAATAATTAATATGAATGCAATAAATATACAAGCTATATAATAGTCCATGAATTAATAAAATTTTTAAATATTTATTTAGACAGTGTATTGATTTTGTCGTCAACGAGTATATATGAGCTATTGTCAATTTGCTTACTAAGTAGGTGAGACTTAAGTTTTAATTTAAGTGAGTTGTTTGTTCGCAGAGCACGAAGAGGTGGTAAAAGATTGTTCCAGATTTTGCTGGCGAGATATCTGAAACTACCCCTGAAGCTGGATGTACGGTGAAGCGGCGTGACCAGCAGGAAGGACGAGCCTCTAGTGGTGACAGTCAGCTCATTTTCACTAGCCCACTGTAGTTTGTTGTAGAGGTAGGAAGGAATTTTAGATTTAACCACGCCGAATAAGAGAGTAGCAAAATGTACCTGCCTGCGTCCGTCCATCTTAAGCCAGCGTAGACTATTAATATACGGCGTGACGTGTGTCCGTGGCGGAATGTTGCAGCAAAATCTCGCACATGCGTTTTGCACTTTTTGTACAAGTTTTTTAGACCGCGAAAGTAGACAGGGACCCACGACTGCGTCCGCATAGTTTAGATTTGAAAGAACAAGGGACTCGCAGAGTATGCTACGCAGCTTCTCAGAGACTAAGTTTCTAATTTTGTATAAAACCTTTAAACGGTAGAAGCAGCGGCTCACTACATTAATTATATGTTTTTCGAACTTGAGCTGCTCGTCCATAAGGACTCCCAAATTACGCACCTCGCTTACTCGCCCAATAACCGTATCCTGTATGCGTATTGGAAGCGAAATTTCGGATATTTTTTTTAGTTGATGTTTGGTACCTAGCACTATGAACTTCGTTTTGTCAGGGTTGAGTATCAAGGCATTTGCTTCTGACCAAGCCTTAATTCGTTGCAAGTCTTCATTTAACTTACGAATGGCTACATCAGTATCACAGATCTTAAAAGTTATATAAACCTGTATATCGTCAGCAAACATATGAAATCTACAGTGCTTGATGTAATAAGTAATGTCTGCGCAGTAGGTGGAGAACGTTGATGGGCCAGCTACGGTGCCCTGAGGGACCCCTCTGTCTACGTCGCGTGCCTCAGAATATACTACTTCACCATTACCGTCAACTAGCTCAACCACTTGCGAACGGTTGAGTAGGAAACTAGAGAACCACTTAATAACACTTTCGTCAAATCCGTATTGTTCTAACTTTGAAAGGAGCAAAGGTATATGTATAGTGTCAAATGCGCGTGAAAGATCCAATAAAACCAGAATAGTAACCTCGCCCGAGTCTTGTCCGGTAAGAATATTATCCACGACGTCCAGTAAGGCAGTAGTAGTACTGTGGTGCTTACGAAAGCCAGACTGCATGTTAGGTAATATGTTGTTCTGTTCAAGATATAAACTCATTTGGCTGCACACTACCTTCTCAAGCAGCTTAGACATACACGGCAGGACACTAATCGGCCGAAGGTCTTTTAGCTCCCGTACTGAGTCTTTTTTTGGGAGCGGCTTAACTAAAGCTCGCTTCCATAGTTCAGGGAACGTACTCGTTGTAATGGACGTGTTAATTATATGCGTAATAACATTAAGGCACATAGGAAGACGACAAGCAAGTAGTAGCATATCTAAATTAATGCCGTCGGCACCCGTAGCGTTAGATTTTAACGTTTTCAGGATTTTAAGTACCTCACTATCACTAACCATCAACAACCTGAACGTGGAAGGAACAAAATTCTGGGGATTCAAAATTGGTGGGGGTGACGTGGGTAGCGAGTTACCAGGAATATCCAAAAAGAAATCATTAATAAGATTAGGGTTAAAAAGATTGTCCGGTATTACTGTATCTGACTTAGGTTTGCGCAGATTAATATTTTCCTTTAGATGTTTCCACATAATACGTGGCGAGTTAATATTAGAGTTAATATACTCATTAAAGTAGGCTACCTTTTCGCGAGTCAGGGCACGTGACACCTCATGTTTCAACTCCTTATAATAATTGACGTGGGAATCTAATTTAGTTTTGCGCGCACGTCTTTGCGCAGCGTCCCGTTTATTCATCATCATTTTGATGTTGTGAGTTATCCAAGGATAACGACGTTCCTTAATGTAACGTGTTTTGAGTGGTGCTAAGCAGTCGAAAACACATAATAGACTAGAGTTAAACACTTCTACCATTACATTTATATTAGGTAACTGTTTAATGTAATCCCAGTCGATTCTATTCATAAGGAGATTGAATTCATTATCGTCGATATCTTTCAGGGCTCTGTACATAATTTTCTTTCTTACTTTCCTTGATTTAGGAGAATTAATTTCGAACGAAATAAAAGCGTGACTGCTAAGTGCAGGTACATAGTCAACCCAGACACGATCTATGACTGTGTTAGTGCATACAAGGTCGAGCAAAGTTTCGGTGTTAGCAGTGAAGTGAGTGGCTTCTGTTGTACGTTGACGCAGTCTATGTACAGACAAGAAATCTGATAGAATTTTGTATTGTGTACTGTCAGTATTCAAGCAATTTATGTTGAAGTCTCCAAGTAGGTACAGGTCATCATATCCCGTCAAATTACCTATTGTATCACTGAGCTCAAAACGATGACAAATAACTAATAACAGACAATAACAGCTTATAAAAGGCTTCAACAAACAATGATAGTATTTACAATTATAGTTAATTTTACCTAATGAGTTTACTGTGTCAGGCCAACATGAGCAGTACCAAAAACCTTTTCAAGGTCATTAACCGTACTTATGCGGTGAGCCCTAGACCCTGTGTCCTTACGAGCAAAGATGGATCCTCCGCGAGTCCAGACATACCGCCAGCTGAGCCGGCGGCACTCCTCTCGGGCCCGGTAGAACAGCGCGCGATTAACTCCGGTCAGATGCTCGTTTACATAGAAGCGTTGTGGGGGGGTATCCAGGATGCCTGTGGTGTCCAGCCCTCGCCGAACGCGAGCAGCATGCAGGATGCTGTCGCGCACCGTTCTCCGAGCAAGACGGATGACAACGGGTCTATATTTCTGCTGCTCTCCAGCTGCCGCTGCGGCTCGCCTGGGTCCCTTTCTCGTAACATGAATGATTTCGCGGTCGTCTAGGTCCACACCGATTTTTTTGGCCACCAGACTCGCCAAGTGGACAACATTTTCGCCTTTTACCTCCGGTAATCCTGTAATCACGACGTCATTCAATAGGCACTCCTGCTCGCGATCGTTCAGTGCGGCCTGCAATTCTGCGATGCGCTCAGTCACCGCCGCGTCCTGCGCGCTGTTAGACGCGCGCTCCTTGAGCCGATCTTCCACCGCGGATACGCAAAGCTCCATGTCGTCCACGCGTTTCTTAACTTCACCTATTGTGTTGGTTATGTTTGCCATCTCCTGCCTCATAGCCTTCATCTCTGTACGAACATCAGTTATAATCTCCCTAAGGAGCCTGATTTCCTCGGCTAGGAGGCTCGTTGGTGAGCCAGGAGTCGCGTCAGTAAACGTATCAGTTGGTGATGAGTAAGTGGGACAGCTAGGAGGAGTGGTGCATGTGCGACAAGTCCAAGTTTTAGCATAGTTCAGATCGAAACCTTTGGCACAGGCGCGATGTGTCACACCTGTGCATTTACTGCACTTAATACCATCGGAGATGCTTACAAATTTTGGGCAAGAGGTACATCTATAGTTTGGCATTATTTGCGTTGATTTTTTATTGAATAAATGTGTTATTTAATAGTTTATTGTAAAACGAACGTTATGCTTTGAATAACAGTAGGTACGTTAATCAGCTGACTGTCACTCGCGATGTAGATGTTGATTTTATTCTTGAAAATCACTGTTTACGCAATAAACTTTTTACTGTACTTGTTCACTGACACTAATTGTTCAATATTATATATATTTAGTCACTGTAATGATTGTTTATATTTATAAATTTAAGATTTTTATTATACGATACACATATTTAATATACATCCATGACCCAGGAACTTTATAAACTTTTTGTTCCGTCGGCGGGACTCGAACCCGCGACCTCCGGCTTGAGCTCAACGCGCTCACCACTGCGCCACGGAGGTCGTCATATAACTGAAGTTAAATTCTAAAAGACCATATAACGTACTTCTCAAAAAACATGATATCTATGCAACTTCCTACAATAACATACTCTTTTAGGATGTCGAAGTTTGAATGCGATTTTCTCAATATCACCTTTTACGACTTTCGAGTTTCAACATTTTTTTAAAAAATATTTTCCAGACCTACACGCATGTTATTTACATGGTTCGATAGCCTATTAAATGTAGATTATGGAGATACTAATAACTCAATACCGACAATAAGGTCCCTTCACGCTGATAACGTCACATATTTGTTTTAGTGACTACTAGCGCCGCAGCGCAGTGGAAAAAAATATCAAAAACGTTAAATTATCTGACTGATTTTATGTCCGCCATCTTCAAAGTGCTATTATATTACAAATCGCTAACTAGCTGTTGGATGTTGAGTACGATCGTTCAATCGTCATTCGGCCGAGTCATTCAATTGAATGGTGTCATTCAATGAATGTGCTAGTCATTGAATCGAATAACAGATTGAACCAGATGACTGCGACATATACTGTATACACAAACTAATAAAATGAATATCTTATGAACTTACTACACGTCTATACTCATTAGAAAAAATATTAACAAGGAAATCCATTCCGAAATAGAAGTAACGAAAAACATCACATACAAAGAATAAAATTAATAAGAAATTCGAATGACATCTTACTCAGCTTACCGAGAACGAACTATGGTAGAAATAATCTATTATTTGAGGGAGTAAAGATATATAATAACCTGCCAAAAACAAGGATTCAAAAGCAATGTCTAAATTTAAAAATCTAATTAAACAACACGTTAAAACTCTAAAATTAAATAAATAATACTATAGAAAAATAATGCCACCAATTTAGGCAATTTATATAATATGTATGTTGTGTTTATACATATATTATATTATATATGTATGTTATTATAGATTTCGTAACTAACTTCACACCTAATTAATACTTCAGTCAGAATTTCCAGGAATTGCTATTGTATTCTATTGTTGTCGCGATCACCGGTGCTCGCGCGGGGCCTGAAGGATTAATATAACTAAATTATACTTACCTACTTACTTACTATATTTATAGTTTCAAAAACTAAATAATAAACAAATTATACATTGTCACATCCATTAATATGATATCTATGATGTTATTCTGTGTTTACGTAAGTTTTAATTACTGTTTACCCTCAAAACGAAAACAAAAGTACCGTAATTAGTTATGAGTTATGATGTATGAATGATTATTGTAATTTATTGTAATGTTCTGAGCAAAGTTTTATAATATAATATTGTATTATTGTAAGCCTGTTCACACGGTACGCTTAGAGTTAGTTAAAACTGATAATTGTATATTTTCTCAGTTATGAAGACGACTAACCCAAAATTGTCGATTTTATAAATCATTTTTGTACTTGCTATAAGCCCCGAATTGTTTAATTTTCTGAACCTGTTATATGTTACATTATATTTCCAAGAATTCGATCTGAGCGAAAATACGATATCGCATTTTCTCGATAGAAAAAAATCACAAAGATGCATCTAACTTTGACGAATTTTTCCTATATTGCCAAAACCACGCATTAAACTGAGTAAATATTTTTACACATCATATAAAATTCTATCACCGAGGGTTCGACCTAGCGGATTTTTAATATTCTCTATATTTTTTAGGATATTTAAGAAAAACCACATTCGCGCTTCACTGCTAGATTTGTCTCACCTCTCAGTCGCCAACAGTCGCGTTCGCGCGCGCCGAGAAGAGGATTACGATTACCTTTGCCTTTACTCCGGATTGAGAAAATATTAAATCGAAACTGTAACATACCAAGTATTGTATTAAAAGTTACTTTAGTAAGTTGCTAGTCGATAATTAAAGCGTCTATTGAAGAAGCAATAGCAGGCATACACTTAAAGTGAGGCTAACTTCATTCCAGGGCTCGTGTGGTCGCACGAGGGCGGCGACTTCACGCTGCACGCGATGCCCATTATCCACCACACCAACGTGTACCAGGTGTGCTACATGCTGGACGGCGTTACGCCATACGAGGTGTCCACGTACGAGCTCGGCCCCACCGAGTACGACGACAGTGCGACTACCACAGACGCGGGGACGCAGGAAAGAAGAAGTTTTATTATTTTATTATAAGAAGTAAAGAAGTTTTATTATTAATTTTAATTTTTTTTTATTTGATGTGATGCGAGAATTTTATAAGTATGTAAGATAATTATTAATAAATAAATCACAAAATCACAAACTTTTATTACCATCTCTAAGTCAACTTCTATGTATTGATACAGTCAATATAGAGGTATATAGTCTGTCAGGAAAGTGAAGAAATTAAAAAGTGGCCTAGTGTCTCCCTTTCAAATCAATCTAAAAAAAGGGATGACACTATAACGATTTGTCACTTTTTAATTTCTTCGCTTTTTTGACAGACTATAAACCTTCAAAATTGAAGTTTTGAAATAATTTCAATATTAATTGTAGCTTTTTTTGCCCATTCCCATTCACATTCCCACCACTGCAACTCCTGTGTCGCCAGGATCAACAGAGGTAACCAACCACGAAAACCCTTTGATATGATCTGATGCCCGAGGGACAAGCTAAATCTGTCTTGGGACCTGCAACGAAATGAATCAGAAGAAATGTAGGAGGAGTAGGAGATATCCAATTTCCCTCCCCAAGCAAAGCGGGAGACAGCCAAATTGTAATGAATAATGACATTGATGTCCGAACAAAGGGGTAGCACCACGGGAAAAAAAATTAAATTATACTCAATGCAATATGCCTATTAGGGGTCGCAATACCAGATCATTTAAGCAAAACCAGTATTTTCGGTATTGGCTCCAGACGAATACCGGTATTCCGGTATTTTCGATATTTCCGGGATTTAAGCTAAACTGGTTAAGATCTCACATATAACATTAACTGTTATTATAGGTATCCAATAGGTAAAGCAAAGAAATAGAGTTTAATACTTGTTTTTAATGTTATTTTATTTCTACAAATACATAATATTTCGATTTTGCATAGAACTTGGCACTCATTTAGATCACAATTCTTTTTGCAGCGAAGCCCACAGCCAGGCTTAATTTTTATATTGAACTTGACTCTCCTTTTTATATTTTTTATATATAAAATAAGGGCGCAAACGAGCAAACGGATTACCTGTTGGAAAGCAACTACCGTCACCCATGGACACTTGCAACATCAGAAGAGCTGCAGGTGCGTTGGCGACCTTTTTAGAGGAAATACGCTCTCATGAAGGTTTTCAAATCGTCTTGGCCCGGAAATACTGCTGGTGACAGTTCGTTCCAGAGTTTTACAGTGCGTGGCAGAAAGTTACGCGAAAAACACACGGTGGAAGACTGCCACTCATCAAAGTGATGAGGATGGTATATTTTTCGCGTGGAGCGATGGTGAAAAGTTGCAGGAGGTATGATTCCGAAAAATTCCTCAGAGTACTCCCCGAGATACAACCGATAGAGTATGCAGAGTGAAGCTACATCTCGGCGTAATGCCAAGGGGTCCAGCCTGTTTGAAACACTATGGACGTCAACAATTCGAGCGGCCCTTCGTTGGATACGATGCAGAGGGAGCAGTTGGTATTTTGGCACCCCTGCCCAAGGATGAGAACAGTAGGTATTTTATATTTGACCGAACCTGCGCCTTGTAGAGTTGTAGGCGTTGGTCCGGATCGAAATACTGTCTCGCTCTGTTAAGAACACCAAGCTTCTTCGAGGCTGTGGCGGTACCCACAATTCGCCTAACATTCCTGCATCGCGCTATCGAAGTTTTCTAAGCACGTCGGTATATATGTCGCAGGGAAAAGAGGATATCAGGGATTTCACGATATCCCTAGGGATATCACGAACTCCCGGTGCCGAATATTCTTGTTTGTTACGTCTTCTTACTAAAAATATCTAGTGATATGTCATTTCACTAAACTAAATCTAGTGAAATGTCAGAAACGCGGATACCGCCGAATAAAAATCGAGCCACTCATTTCTCTCGCTTGCTATAGATATTTTTAGTAAGAAGACATAACAAACAAGAATATTCGGCATCTACCGGGAGTTCGTGATATCCCTAGGGATATCGTGAAATCCCTGATATCCTCTTTTCCCTGCGACATATTATATACGACAGCTGAAATGTATCACGTGGGCTTCGGCCTGACCGGGCATACCACCTCACTCGATCGGAAGATCTTCCTTTGGCCTTCACGCATTATCCCACTTACTTGGCCTTAGTGACCTAGATGGCGCTATAGCCAATTTTACGTAAAGTCATGTAGCCTATAACCAGCGGACAATCAAGACGCTTCCAATAATACCTCATTTGTCTAAATAGGACAAGTAGTTTTAAAGTTACGAGGGAGCAGACAAACATCCATACCCACATACATACATACAGACCAAAATCATATGTACCTACATCTCAATGGCTTTAACACATAATTATTACAGTAAGACATTTATTTAATATTTTAAACAAGACACGACTAATTAAGTATTATGTAATAATTGCTTTGTTTTATTCCTATCATTAAATAATTTCATCCAACAATATCCGCCATGACACGGTTCCCGAAGTGAAAAGATTTCACGAGTCTCGGAGGTGGCGGGAACATTCCGCGAAATCGACACTAATCCTCGGATAATTTTCCGCCGTCGGATGTCAAACTCCCATCCGCGGTGAGATCTTCTCGAATCCGTGGCGGAAACTATTTCACTCATACAAAAGTAATGTCACTACTGCCAAAATGACAGCAAAATCGGAAAGTATTCACTTGTCATTTGCTTAAGGGTCCGTATACGAAATTTGCCGATTTCGCTGATTTAACAGACGTGATTTAACAGTTAAAATACAGTATTTCCATAAGTTGTAATGCACAACATGTAAGATCATTTCAATTATAATATAATGTTGGAGCTAGAGTTTTGTTTTTTTTTTAAGTATTTTGAAATAATCCAACTCAAACCCGCGACTGTTTTGTGAGTTTTGCTGTTAAAGGTTTAGAATATCACCTGTTTATGGATTGTATTGACGTCTTAACGGTATGAAAAAATACAATGTACTGTTAAGAAAGTCGTCTATAAAATGTTGGAATTACTTTTTACCACTTTAATATGAAATAGTTGAGTAAAAAAATATGTAAATCGGCAAAATTTTAGAGAAAATGGGCAAAGAATTGCTGTTAATTTCGGCAACTTGGAGCTGTAATTCATAAAAAGAAAACGACAGAAATAATCTATAGATAAAATTCTATCCAATTCGAGAAAAAAGAAAAAATAATAAAAAAAAAAAACAAATTGTGCCAAAAAACACGATTTAAAACAACCTAAATCTCACATTATATTACTTGCCGCAAGGCTCGAGTCGGCTTTCCGCGCTTAAATATATTTTTAATCTAATAATGAATATATATTTTTTAAAGTCTAATAAGGGGAAAAAACCTAATAATATTTCTGTAGCGAACCTTTGCAATTTCGTATTCTTTGGCAAAATTTCGTATACGGGCTCTTAAAAGTGAAAAAGTTTCCGCCGGCGGGAAAATTCCACGCGGAATCGCTTAGTGAATCGGGGACCTGAATTCTAAAAGGAAGCCCTAACTCACATTGCTGGGTACTATTGCTACTATTGCAGCAGTTGAAAAGTTTCCTGGTTTTATTGCTCAAAAAGACGTTGGCGGATTAATTTATCCGTCTCATAATGTTATTTATATTTGTATGTTTGCCGAAAAAATTATAAGACAAAGTACAAACCATAATATGTATACACGGCAATTCATATTTTGTCCAAAAAGCACTTTACCTAAAATTATATGCATTGTTTAAAAAAAAATTGGTGAAGATGTGTTTGTAGAACTAAATAATCATTTTAATCATCAAAGTCTCTTTGAAAATCATTTTTCATTATTAATTAAAGCCATCGCTTTTAGATATTTTGAAATAAGGATTCACAATATAATGACTGAATATTCACTGTCTCAACGCGATCGCGATGAAAGAATCCGCAACGACCTCTGTGGCTCAATGGGTAGACTGTGTGGCAGCTCAAACCGGGGGTCGCGAGTTCGAATCCCGCCGACGGAACAAAAAGTTTTTCAATGTTCCTGGGTCATGGATGTGTATTAAATATGTGTATGATATAATAAAAATCTTAAATGTATGTATAGTATAAAAGTATTAAATATATTTCCGTTGCCTGGTACCCGTAACACAAGTCCTTTAGGTACTTACTTAGCACGGGGCCAGATTGAGGTGGTGTTAAGCGTCCATAGATATATTATATTATTATTAATATTATTATTATTATATGCATAGAAAGTTAATATTGTTTAAGGGCCAATAATCGTGATGAATGTAAAGTAGGTTTTGTCATTATGGTAATGTATGTCATTATTTTGGACATTATTTTGTTTCCTTAAACGAGTTTCTAAATAAATGTGATTAATTATGATTAAGACTGGTCTTATTTAATCATTAACGTGTCGTTTATTATGTTTTAGTCGTGCCTAGGGTTCCCAACCATTCTATTTTAACAGTATACTGTTTTTCGCCACATTATACTTTTTACTGCTGAACAAAATAAAAGCGTACAAAATAGTGTCTTTATGTCTGCTAGTATCCGGAGCCAATAATCTGTTAATAAAGTACGCATCCGTCCGTACTCCGTACACAAACTACATTTGACTGTAAATAGGCTTATAAATACTTCAAAAATAATACAATATATAAAATACTGTTTTGTTTTGTAAAATACTGCTTTATTTTCTTCTCCGACTATACTTATTTCCTTGATAAAATTTTGGAAACCCTAGTCGTGTCAGTCAATATAATTACGATCGTCCATAATTAATTGTAACATCAAAACATTACACAACCAAGGAGGTATTACAAACTTTAATTTAGTTTCACCTGTCCCGTTGTCTGTAGTCAAATCTAGCGAATATACCTACTTACGTAAATAAGACGAAAATGCAATACTATGAAACCATAGGCTTGATGTCTCGCCACAGGACCCCAGTGATTGCTTGGTCCCGTCGTATTTGTTGTTTTTTTATTTGTCTTGCCAAGCACTTTACAATATAAATTACGCTTAATAAAAGCTTTTCTCACATGTAAAATTTGGTAAAAATATTTAAAGAAAGGTAGTTCTAGCATTTTAAATGTACTAATTCTTAATTCAGACTTTTTAGTGCTTACAGGTATGTAGGTACTTTAATGTCATTAATTTTTACCTAATATGTGGAACTTGTCAACCTATTAGGGAACACCACAAAAAACCATTTCTGTCTTAAGTGCGGCCACGCTATGGTTACATAATATATAGGTACATAATCTAAGCTCAATTGGCATAGCCTCTCGTATGTGGAGTGTCCAATTACAGGACTTTAGTAACTTTGCTGAGTCTGTGGAGTGTTCAATTACAGGACTCGCCACAGCTGCGATCACCTTGTTTAGTTTTGAGCATATTTTGGCGTCTTTATAGTTCTCTCTCTCTCTTTTGCACACTCACTTCGCCGCGTTCCTAATATTTAATCCGTCGGCATCCGTGCCCAGTGTGAACGTTTAAAAGTGATTCTAAGTTTAATAATCATCGCTAAATTCGTACTTTCAATTCGTGCTATTATTTCGTGAACCTAAGATGGATGAAGAATGTAGAAGCCCACGTTACCCCGATATACACAATGCACATTAAACAATCTGTGACAGAAGTCTAGCTATAGCGGTTCTTGAGATACAGCCTGATGACATTGATGTGCAATCGGAAGTGCCATTGATACACTCGCTTGAAGGAGACAAAACATAAAGTAACGTTATCTTTAACGTTAATTTATGCCGATATTAATCACCGATATTTTTAACGTTTTAACGTTACCTGCACCGTTAAGAGGTAACTTTACCATATTTTCACCGGTATTCCGGTCCCTGCTTCAAATATTATCATTCTGGCACATTTTATATCTGGTTTAATAAAGGTTTTTAATATTTTATGTAATTTAAAATTTGTGTTCGGCGTAGGTCTACTCTTTTTTGACAAGCTATACATTGGTAGAAAAAAAGGCCGATAAATGCAACGGTCTGATCTTAAATCCTCTGGTCTGACCTGGCCGTTTGGAACAGCTATTTTAAAAATATTTCTGTGACAATTAGAAAGATTTGATGTTGTCAAATAATATTATGAAATTATGAAATTATTGCGACCTCACAACAGGCCGATTAGTAAATATTTGCATGCTGCTGCTGCAGCATCACCTGGATTCTATAGGAGCCAAGCTCTGTATGAACCCAAAGTGGAGGTTTCATGTTGACGGCCTCATCCAAGAGGACATTAATTATAAATGGTATTTGTTAGGATATGATTTTGTTGATCGGAATTATTCTGCACTATAATCAACGCACGTTTAAAAAACGTAAAATATAATTAAATTAAGAAATAAAAAACCCGCCAAACAACTTTAAAAAGTAACGAAATAATATACCAATTTTAATGACTTAAGTTTAAATAATTCCTTAGTGTAAAGTAATATTTTAGTTTATAATTGTTGTCAAGGTGTGTTGAGGGACCCCTAATGTAGATGTTTGATTTCATTATAGTTTAAGGTTCACAGCGAATCGAATCGAGACAGTCAAGCTATTGTCGTAGTTTACTTGGCGGTCCCCCGACACACCGTGACAACAATAATTATGGACTAAAATATTACTTTACACTTAGGAATTATTTAAACTTAAAGTCATTAAAATTGGTATATTATTTCGTTACTTTTAAAGTTGTTTGGCGGTGAATGTGCAAGTCACTTTAAGCAAGTCACAAGTATAATGGAGCATTTGATTGAAAGTGTACGAAAACATCCCTGTTTATGGAAACTTGATTTGAAAGAGTATAAGGACGAATTAAAAGAATGAGCGTGGAAGAAGTATTTAAGGGGCCGGGCTACCCTCGAAATTCTCATACATACGTAATACCAAAATAATTTCCTCATACGAAAATATTTTACATGTTTGAGTTATTTTTCAGCTTAAAATAGTAATTACCTAGGTTCCTGTGCAAAAATTTACTTCAAAATATTTAAACACTAAGAAAATTTTTTGTGTATAATTTTTTTTTACTAAATTTACTTACTACAAAATATTTATACTCTAAAAATATTTTTTAGAATTAAAATATTTTGTAGTAAATTTACTATTTTTATTTATATATTTTTTCGTGTTTAACTCTATTTTTAGTGTTTAAATATTTAGTACTTTATTTTTTTTAATTTATTTATTAAAAAAAAATATACACAAAAAAAATATTTTGGTGTTTAAATATTTTGAAGTTAATTTTTGTACAGGAACCTAGGTAATTACTATTTAAGCTGAAAAATAACTCAAACATGTTAAATATTTTCGTATGAGAAAATGATTTTGGTATTTCGTATGTATGAGAATTTCGAGGGCAGCCCGGCCTCTTAATGAAGTGTGAAGTGAATGAATTTTCCAAGTGGTAAGTAAAGTAAAACATTTTTTTTCTGACATATTACGTTCTAGTTACGCCTGATTTGATTTAGCTTCTCCGTAATTCGTGTTGACTGCCATAGGACTGCTCCCACTGTATTAAAATAATTACAAAATTCTTCTCGAATAAAGAAACAGTCGTTTGCAAAACTGTCATTTTGCGTATCTGACATTGGGCGTGTAACGTTATATAAATTGTCAGGTAACTGATGCTTGCTGTCAATTCGGACACTGCGATGATTTACAATACCCGGCAATAAATATTGCACATCGACCTTTGGAAAGAGACATTCGGCTAATTTCGGTTTCATAGAGCGTTATCTTTGTAGCACACACATAATTGACATTATGTCAGTCGATGTTCAAATTCAATAGAGTGCAGTCGCGTCCAGTTCAAAATATATATCTAGAGTTGTAACACCCCTAAATTTGCTACAGCTGTAATTTTCCAAAAGAATTTTAAATACGTAAACATAATTTGAACACCCTTTTTTATTTTATTTTACCCGAATATAAAGCCATAACTTATAGAAAATTTGGTGTATTTTATACAAAGAATAATAAAATTGTCAAAAGAAGCAATCCTTAATTGTTTTAACAGCTCCTAATACATACCAGACTTTTTGTATTTCGTGCGTAAGAGATAACGCTCTACAAAACCGAAATTAGCCGACTGTCATTTTCCAAAGGTCGATGTGCAATATTTATTGCCGGGTACTGTACAATGTTGAAATAACCAGTGGTATACAATACTTGTAACCAATTGTCTATACAATACTTGTGTAAAACACAAGTGGCCTTAACTATTTTGTCTACAAGATCAATTTTGCATTCAAATGGTCTCTTAAAAATAGAAAATGTGTTTTTGTAATTTTAATAATCAAACCCTGAATTAGATGGCGCCCTAATGGTAACGTGTTTGCCATCTATAGCACTGCAGCAGTGGTCAAACTGGCACGTTTCTTTAAAAACTGAAGCAATATCCTTCTATCCTTCTTTTGTAGGTTCTGCGAGAACTTTAGGCTGAAGGTGCTTTCACAAAGAATCACACACTTCTTCCACTATATTGGACACAGTAGATTCTCCAATTCTATAACTGAAGCCTATGGTTCCGAATGAATCCCCAGTTGAAAGGTACCTGAAATTTCATTTATTATCAATTATTTTGTTTGTTTTGGCATAGAATATATATATTAGTAGTACCAACAGAATTCCCACTGGTGAAACCTGTTTAAAGAAATAAGGACTCATGCTACGATACTATAAAGATCAAATACCGACCGCGCAGTGCTAGGCGCCTACAATTATATTCACCTACTCATGCGCTCTCTTTCTATCGCATAACTCGTATCTTTTCTGACGAAATCAAGGTTTTCGACTTTAAGAAAACAAAATAATATTTTTAATTTCTATTGATACGAATAGCAAACCTTTTTATAGTGATATAAAATTTTAGTAACGCAACCTATATTTTATAGTAGTTTTATATATTCGATTATAGTGCAGGAAACTTTTACAATTTAAATATTTTGCTTTGTTTGTATAGTTTTTATCTCCTTTTTGTATTTTAATACCTAATTCAAATGCATATTCCTTTGGCCTTTTTTAATTTTTAATTTTCATAAGATTTATAACGATTTTGTCACAGCGGTTAAATCAGTATCATGAATTAAATTCGTCTATGATCAGTAAACAGTAGATACGCGAAGAAAAATCTTGCGCGTGCGTCACCGCTCGCTTGTAAGTCCCTAATGATTTGCCACTCGCGGTTGGTAGTTCAGCCAGTTCGATGCCTACACGCGCGAGTGGGAGAGGCCTGGTTGCGATGGCAGAAATAAAAAAATTATGGAAGAAACTAAGAGACGGGTACCGTCAAGCGTTAAATGCTAAAAAATAACTACGGGACAAGCAACGGATTCTAAACCAAAATGGAAATACGAACATTTCATGGAGTTTTTAACTCCACACATGAAAAATAGACATCAACATACAAACGTAACTTAACAGGCGAGAGGAATTTAGAATTAGAAAAAAAAAACTATCCATTCTATGCTCGAAGATGAACAGAAAAGAAGGGAGAAAAGAACTGCCAAAAGAGACCACCTAAAAAGACAGTTAATGGAGAATGTTTCTAACCAGTAAAAAAAATGAAACTAGTGCTATGAAAAGTTTTTCTTGGGTATGTGCGATACCATATGCCAATTGCCGAAATATTTACAAATGAGAATACAACGCCAAATATTTAACATTGTAATGGAAGCCAAAGAGCAACATTTAACGAGATCAAACTACTCAGGCAATTCTCCAGGTTCTTCAGTTTATAATTTCACCCGCGGTAGCAGTGGCGAGGGGTGAATATTTTGAGAAGGGAAGCCGGAGTAAAAAATCTACTTACCAATTTTGGTAATTTATAATTGAATGACATGCTTTTAATTTTCAAAACTAAGTTTGGAAAACAAAGTTTCCTTCGACAGCAAAATATAATCTGTCAGACAACAGTCTTTCTGAATTAATGCCATATTTTCCGAACTACGCGATTACGTCGTACGACTCACAATTCACAAGTCATAATATAAATTAATTTAATTCACGACACTCTTCTAAGTTCTAACGCTAAAACAAAATTTAAATTCGACAAAACAAAACAAACGACATGTTGTTTACAAACACACTATCCGCCATATTAATATGTCAATCTAAAAACCAGCAAAATAAAAATGTATTACGCGCCTGTCATATTTAGTACCGCTAAAGGCATTCTTAATAAAGTCGTATTACAAAAAATCCTACCAAAATAAAATGTATTACGCGCCAGCAAAAGTATAATGTCGCTACATTCATTCTTAAATTCGAATCATAACAATTTTACTTCATGACTCATCTATCTCGCTTGCACTTGTGCGTTGCTAATTAACCTTTCTCCGTAATAACTCGTCGGGCATCGAGTTATTTCCAAGTATATATCGCGCGTGCTAGAACGAGACAGAACATGACGACCAGTTCACAGGAATGAAAAGGACAGATGCTTACTATGAACTGTCGTTGTATGGAGAAATAAGCCGCTAATCCACGGCTTGATTCTCTGCGCCCGCACATTGCATTGCCTTTTAAAATTTGTAGGCGATAGTTATTAATTCAAACTATGTATTTCAAGTGAGAGAAAAATTTATTGCATATAACATTGTGAATTCAAAGTTTTTTAAGTAGGTATGTAAAATATTTATTAGATAAATATGTCGTTGGCCCATATATTCGATTTTTCTAAGCCCTAAGGGAAGCCGATGGGAATCGGGTTATATGGACGCTTCGCCACTGCGCGGTAGTATTCCTTTCAAATTACAAAACAGGAATCTACCTACTCTACGACCAGTTTCCGTACAATTATCTTACACCTCACCAACACCTGGATGAACAATATCCCTGACGCAATGCAAAGTCAAAATACAGATTTGGCAGAACAATATCTAAATACACTCACATCAAAAACTGATTATCCCATTCAACAACCAGATTCCAGACCAGATTCTACACAGTCATTTCACACCTCACCAACATTTGAAGTTATTACCTCCAGGATTTCAATTATTAAAATGATTTTGTTTTCTTAACTGTAAAAGTAAAATTAGTTTTGGATTAGAAAATACAAGATTTATACCTACTGTCGTGTATTAATTTTATTCTTACCTTATTCACACAGCCAGAAGTTCTTCAGAAGTAATACTTCTGCGCAAAATCGTATTTTTCTTTTTTATATCATTTTTTATCAATTCATGTATCTCTAAAAATGACGATCTTGAACTTCTAAAATATTAGGCAATTTTTTTTGAGAATAACTCGCGATACAAATTAAATTTGCCACGAGTTTGTTTATTTCTTATATGGCTGCTGTTTAGCATTGGTGATCCATTCCGCATAAAATCGGGTTTTGAGTTAATAATGCAGTTTTATTCTTTAGAACATAAGGTTTACGACAGTGAAATCCATTTTTTTGAAAATCTACTGTAACATATTCTAGAGTACAAAAATGGTTAATGCTTATTCTTCTAAGTAAGGTTTTGTATATGTCGCAGTCATCTGGTTTAATCTGCGATTCGATTGAATGACTAGCGTATTCATTGAATGACTCCATTCAATTGAATGACTAAAGGAAACTAGTCAAGACGTTGACTGAAACGTTTAACGTCTTGACTAAACGTCATTATAGTGGGTATATAGGCGATATAGCCGACTTTGTAATGCTTGTTTAGGGTGACCAAGAGTTTGCAACCTTATTTTGAATAACAATAATTAGTGATATTAAATGGCGATTGAGGACACGGCCATAATATATTATGATTCTATAGGTACCTACCTATTGTATTTTAAGTTTTTAGATGTGCAAATTGCAATACTGTCTATTTGTATGAACTAAGAATCAAAGCAAAATTACGCTCGTTTGGCCTCATCCTGAGGATACTTCGTGATCCTGAAACAGTGAGATAACTTATTATCATTGTATTCACGCAATCAAGAACACTAAAACACAAGCCCATAAATATCACAAAATATTATTAACAATAACAATATAGGTTGACTAACCTTGATTTTGTTCGTATTCGGCCAGTTTCGCCTCAAAATTTTCTTTAAAAGTAGCCAGCCGCGGAGTAATAATCGTGAAATCCATTTGTCATACAATTTTATAATCAATAAAGCACTTTAAGAAAACTCAATCGGAAAAAATATCAACACAGTGTTCTTTGCGCAAGTTGTTTGAGGCTATATTGGTATTGGCGACTACTAGCGCCGCAGTGGAAAATAATGAACGAAATTATTTAATAGCCTGACTGATTTTATCCGCTCTTTTCAAAGGGCTATGTTACAATCCACGAACTAGTTGGACGTTGGATGACGATTGTTCAATCGACGTTCGGCCGAGTCATTCAATTGAATGGAGTCATTCAATGAATATGCTAGTCATTCAATCGAATCGCAGATTAAACCAGATGACTGCGACATATATAGCATTTATGTACTATGTTTCTAAAATGATTTGCGCTTAAACCGCTGAACCGATTTTGATAAAGTTTTGTATGCAAATACTTCGAATCAATTAAAATGACATTAGATACTTTTTGTCCCGGAAAATGCACGGTTTCCGCGCAGTCAACAAAAATGAATTTGGCTTATGATATCGATAATCGATATTGAGTACATGTAGATATTACGTAAGGTTTTGGAGAAGGACATAGTATATATTTTATCATTGAAAATGTTCGGTTTTCACGCAATAAACTATTAATATGCGTTTAAAAGCTGCTGAACCGATTTGATTAAATTTAGTTAATGTAGAAATAATTAGTTTATCACGTGCAGAGTTGGGCAAAAAGTAATTAGTAGTTTTAATCAGATTACAAATTAATCAGATTGATGTAGTGATTGTGCATCTTCAAATTACCCGTAAGTTGATTAATAATAATATGTATAAAATATATTCTAATTTTAGTTTGCAATTAGATTATTAATTTAATTAGACTAACGAGTATTTCAATAATTATCTCCAATGTCCAATGCTGGTAATTATAATAAAATATAAAAATACTCCCACAGCGGTTTCGGTGGCGGTGGCCGGTTTCAATAAACCCTAGTAATATCATAGTGCCCAAGTGTGTGCGCAATACACAAGAGCACTCTGGTTTAAATGAAAACAGGCCAGTTACGCTGGAGTAATTTTATAGTGCCCAAGTGTGTGCGCAATTCACAAGAGCACTCTGGTTTCAATGAAAACAGACAAGTTACGCAGGAGTAATTTTATAGTGCCCAAGTGTGTGCGCAATACATAAGAGCACTCTGGTTTCAATAAAAATAGGCCAGTTAAGGAGTATTTTTTGTGCCCAAGTGTGTGCGCAATACACAAGAGCACTCTGGTTTCAATAAAAACAGGCCAGTTAAGGAGAAATTTTATAGAGCTGATTCAAGCAACTCAACAAGCAGAGGATCTGACGAGGGAATCGCCGGAACCTCAGGAAGGACCATCGAGAGCATCACCCGCCATCGAAGAAACCCCAGCGAAGAAGAGGAAAATAACATTAGACAAGAACCCGCTCATGTCGAAGACATCTTATACTTTATAACTTAAACATCTTATACTGTATACTTACGAGAAGAAAAATTAGATTCGAGGTACCTAAAAGAACTCCTTGGAAAGTTATCAGTTTCCATAAAAACACAACAAACAACCACTACCATATCATCTATTTATCAACAAACAAAAACTGGGGGGTTAATAGCAAACTTGGGAAAATTATTAACTCAGACAAATATATGTGTCGGAAAATTACATGTTTACCTCATCTTCTTGAGTACCTTGATACCGACAATGATCGTCAAAAACTTAGAGATGTTCTCAGTGCAGAAGATAAGAGAATTATCCAATGCGCAGCTTGTCAATTGGGACTTAGTGCAAGGCAAATGGAGGATGAAATTAGAAATTCCCAAAGGGGAACTCCAGTACTTTCAGAACAAGGCTCAACACAAAATGAAACTTACACCGGAGTGGGTACAAGCCCTAATGCGACCGGCAAAGATATATTTGAAATGGGACCAGGAACATCAATGGAGCGTCAACAAGGAGTCATGGATGTTGCAATACAATCGACAGACCCTAGAAACAGAAGACTCGTTAACAAGGGAAGAAGCAACCGATTTGATGAATCAAATGGTGAATTGGTCCTCTAATTATGTGACAACCGAGCTTTTAACGAAAGGGACGCACAAAGAATATTATGCCAGTCGCCTGAAGGGATTGCCCTCCAATTTACTAAGAACTTCGGGGAGAAACTCAGAACAGCTGTATCAATATCCCGAATTTTGGTATTTTCAGAGTCGATTGAAAAAAGACTCGAAAGAGCCAAACATTACTACCTTAGACTAAACCCAGAGGCAAACATGGAAGAGGAAATAAACAGTAGCTACGAAGACCTAAGGGCACTGTTAACATTAAACGGAATACACATATATGATTTCGCTACCACGACAAGAGATCACTTCTACAGGAGGACGAACAAAAAGAATAATTTGTTCTTCTATGGGCCACCAAGCAGCGGGAAAACCATGGTAATGGAATCGCTGGTGAGTATGCATTATAACTTCGAGAGGCTGACAGGACTGACACCGGGATCATCCTTCAATTTTTCATCACTGATACACACTAATGCATGTTTCATGGATGAGTGTAAACTCACGGAAAATCAATTTGAACAGTGGAAGCTATTAGCAGCAGGCCAACCGATGTGCACAGATGTAAAATATAAGAATAGACACAATGTATCTAATTGTGTATTATACACGGCAAGCAATTACGCCATTGGCACATATCTAATGTTGCCGGATGTAGAAGAAGCAATCAAAACAAGGACACTAGAGTACAGATTTAACTTCACGCCGGCAACATTATTCAAAATATCCCCATGGACATGGGAATTATTATGGAAAACTGAATGCTTAAGAAAAGATTTAAGCGATGAAGATTAGCACGGTTAAAGTTACCTATAGGTTATAAATCCTCCACCACCAATCCACCAAATCGAACAGGTTTCGGGTATAATTAGCGCGGTGAATGTAAACCGGCCGACCTTGATTTCAGGTTTGTCATATAACGAGGCCACGATCGACAACATCAATTATTGCACACTGGACGGAATGCCAGGTGAAAGTGTTGCACATAGCATTGGCGTGGGCGTTATACCATTATTAAATATTGACAATTCATTAGAAAAATCAAACTTTGGTTTAATGATAGAAACTTCCATAGAGATTGAAGCCTACTCGTATGGAACGAATATATTAATGGTCAATAATAATTACCCGCAACCTAATACATACAATGTAAGATTAATGGCGGTTAAACGCTCATGGCAAGGAGCATTCGGGATCGGAGGTAAACTAGTGGTGTCGCTGACGCACGAAATATAGGAAGAAGACGACGAAGGTAGCGCAATAACACAGAAAACGCTAGCAATACGGGAGTCCGGTGTAGGGGTCAGATTGAAGATAAAACCGGCACAAATTCCAGGCCAAAGTAGGATAACTAGAAAAATGACCATGGAACAAAGAGTCGCGATTTACAAAAGTAATTTGTAAATTACTTTTGTAAATCGCGACTCTTTTCTAATCTGTAGATTAGAAAAGACTGGATTCGGGAACAACGCGAACTAGGCACAAGCATTGGAATCTTGGAATCGAAAAATTTACAATATGCTATTCCCAGCAAACACGAAACACAACCCACAGACACGGACGATTTTTGGCTTGAAATTGGAAAAGTTGGCCTAAATGTAGAAGAACAAAATGAATTAACAGGAAACTTTAGAAACGTTTTCCATGGAGCGGGAGTCCCGCACAGCACGGCGCCAGTGTACGAATAAAATCCCATAGCACCCCTATAGTTTAAATCACGACCCATAGCACCCCTATAGTTTAAATCACGACCCATAGCACCCCTATAGTTTAAATCACGACCCATAGCACCCCTATAGTTTAAATCACGACCCATAGCACCCCTATAGTTTAAATCACGACCCATAGCACCCCTATAGTTTAAGTCACGACCCATAGCACCCCTATAGTTTAAATCGCAACCTAAAAACTACCTCGACCCATAGCACCCCTATATTTTATAAAGAAAATAATAAAACAATTCAAAATGAAAAATGTGTATTAATAAAACATACCCAATGCTTCAATTAACATATTCTCGTTTTCTTCGTCTTCGTCCGAAGGCGGGGGGCGTATCGGCGACAGGAAAACGGGACCCTCCGAGCGACGACCTTCTAAAAAAAATATATATACGTGACCTTGGGCATGAGACTATAGGGACCTTAAATCCCCTAGGTTAGGTTAGGTTAGGTCGTGGTATGGTACGGTATACATTAAATTGATGGGGGATAGCGCGAGAGGGCGGCCGTTAGGCCGCGCGGCGAGCCCCCACGGCCTAGCGGCCGTGCGCCTGCTCCAAACCGACCAGCAACACCCATATAGTTTCAAGTATAATATATATATATATATATATATATATATATATATATATACTTGTCTATTGGCAACTTATTTTGAGATAAGTTTTATAATGTATGTTATCTGTTGGAGCGGCCAGTACGTCCGGATGGGGTTTTGAGTGACGCTAACTGACGATGGACTTTTGAGAGGTGCAACCATCACCTGCCAAATATCTAGAATTATTATGAATGTTGGAAGGAACGGTGTATGCTCCCAAACTCATCGGCTCCAAATCTGACGATATCTGGTTAATCACGTTCAGTGTAGATAACTAATATACGCCCACAATCTTGGAGGATAAATGCAATGTTATTTCATGGCCATTGAATCAGTTTCTTATATCGCTCGACGATCCGATATATATGTATATATATACATCTCTTTCTTTTTCCAAGTGGAAGTACTTGACGCCAAGAGAGTTCAAGAAGAACGAGAACTTTGCTACTTCTCTTCCGTCTTATAAGAAACTTTTAGCCGCCAAGAAGAGAAGCCAGAAGAGAGCATGGAAGTCAGTGAGAGAGGAGACCGTGTAAGGTAAGTGTATTGTAATCGTGAATAATTATCGGATTTAAAATGTATTTTTCGTAAATGTAACATATTTATTAAAATTGTATTGTTTTGTATTCTAGATTACAAGTGCTCCTCGATTATACGGTGGAAAGAATTTCGCTTGATTTGGGACCCGTATCAAGTTCCAGTGATGAAGGGCTAAAAATGATATGGAAGTGGGGTCTTGACGGCTCCTCATCACAGAGTAACTATAAACAACGGTGGAATCTAGAGGCTTTCGAGTACAACGAATCTTCCAGCGTCATGACCAGTGTCGGCCCACTTGGACTGGTAGATGGAAATAAGTTGATTGTTTGAGAGAATACAGTTCAACTTATTACTGTCGGCCAGTCAAATTCACCTTCTCAACGGAAACTTCAGATTTCATAAAGGCTGAAGAGTCTGATATGAAGACAGCGATTGCAGATTTGACTTCCACGCGTTATAATAACGCGGAGATATCCCATGAACTGCATATGACGATGATTGATGGGAAAGTGGTAAACACAATAGCAGATGTTCCATCGCAAGCAACATGCCCGGTTTGCTTGGCAACACCAAGTCAAACGAATAAACTAGATGTCTTGGCTCAAAAGTTACTTCGTGAAGAAATTTACGAGTATGGTCTATTCTCACTCCATGTGAAAATTCGGTGTATGGAGTGTCTTCTTCACATATCGTATAATATGGACTTCAAGAAATTGAGTGCGCGTGCTGTAGACCAGAGATTGAATAAAGCCAAGAAAGAGTGTACACAACAAGAATATCGTGAGCAAACCGGATTACTAATCATGTATGCAGACGACACCCAAATCTACATCAGTTTTTTTCCAAAGGACATGCTTGAAGCTTTAAAAAATCTAAATGACGACCTTCAACATGTCGCCGAATGGTCGAACTCTAGTGTTAAATCCAAACCTTCAACGTGTCGCCGAATGGTCAAACTCTAGTCTTAAATCCAAAGAAATCAAAGTTTATGGTTCTGGGCTCCAAAAAACAGGTGGCTGAGATCTTGGGTAAGCGTCCATCTTTTATGGTGTCTGGATAGCGAATTGAGCAGGTAAGTACAGCACGCAATCTAGGAGTGGTAATTGACTCGCACCTTAAATTTGAGCAACACATGTTAGAGGTTACTAGGGGCTGTTTTTACCGGCTCAAAAAGCTGTACAAGTACCGGCCTTACCTGTCTGAGGAGCTCAGAATAGAGTCCAGAATGCATGTGTGCGTTTCTGTTTTACTGTTTCTCCTCGTGCCCATGTTACACCATATATAAATAATGCTAACCTCCTTAAAATGAAATCACGCAGTAAACTGCATTTTGCCGTACTCCTTTTTGACATCATAAGCACCCAAACTCCTTCCTATTTGTATGAGAAATTATCCTGCGCAAGTGAGGTTAACACTCGTACAAGAGCCTCCCTGTACCGCATCTTGACACCACAGCATAGAACGGCCACATTTCGAGGATCTTTTAAGTATGCTGCCTCTCGCTGTTGGAACAACCTCCCACCTCCTCTCCGGACGCTGAAAAACAATGTAGTGGTATAGTATCTATGTTATATTGTATTCGTATTAAACTTGTAACCAGTGTTGCCAACACGGAGTTTTTAGAGCTAGATTTAGCTCTAAATCCGCTTGGTTAGCTTTAAAAAAGTGGGTCTAGCTCTTTAGCTTTGTTTCTTCTACAATTTTAGCTTTTTTCCGTGTACACTATGAATAAATCCTTTTGTATCATTCTAGCCCAAGCAACATACTTGTTTCCATAGCCAAAATGTACATACATTATATTCTATGGTCGGACAGGTCGGTGCAAACTGCAAGGTCGGTGTATTCGGTCTATGGTTGTTCTATGACGGCGCCGTTGTTTATGGTTGGGTATTTCCCGGTTATTCTCTCTTACTATTGTTTTCACTCATTATTAGTCAGTCATATAAGTCAGTGGGAAGTTCGCAGTATTTAATGGTCAGTTCAGTTCAGTTCAGCTCCATTCCGAACTTTTGTTATTTTTTCGTCCCCGAGTGAATTGTTTTTATATCATACCTAGTGACATGGCTCAAAGTAAGCAGCCCTACACACAGAAGTTCAGACAAGAATGGTTGTCTGAACCAGAATTTCAAGGTTGGCTTCAGTCAGTAAAAACAGACCCCACTAAAGCGTTTTGTGCATACTGTAAATGCGAAGTTAATTCCAAAAAAAGTGATTTATTAAATCATATAAAAAGAAAAAAACACCTAAAAGCGGCGCAACCTTTTTCAGCGGGACAGTCAAAAATAACATTTTCTCCAAAACCGAAAATTGATTCTGGGACAAATTCTGCTGAAGGATCATTGGCCCTTTTTATAAGCGCTCATACTTCAATATTACCCGTTGATCACCTTGGTGTACTTTGTAAAAAATATTTCAAAGAAGGCGAAAACTTAAAATTACACAGAACAAAATGTAGTGCTATTATAAAAAATGTACTAAGTCCGCATTTTGTAACCGAATTAAAAAAAGATATAGGCGATGGACCATTCAGTTTGTTATTAGATGAGAGTACTGACATCAGCATCACTAAACTGCTCGGTATCGTAGTGCAGTATTACAGCAAAAAAAGATTTGAAATAGTTTCGACCTTTCTAACATTAGCCGAAATAAAGAAAGGTGATGCCGAATCCATTACAAACGCTGTGAAAGAATCTCTCAACTTCTTTGGTCTGAATATAAAGCAGTTACGAGGTATTGGTGTGGATAACGCGAACGTAATGGTTGGGATACACAGTGGTGTACATCAAAAGTTAAAAATTGAAGTGCCGCATCTCATCATGATAAAATGTACATGTCATTCTATTCAGTTGTCTATTTCTCACGCTTCTGCGGAGCATCTTCCGAGGCATTTGGAGTATTTAGTCCATGAGACTTATAACTGGTTTTCAAAATCGTCTAATAGACAAAATGAATATCAAGTCCTCTATATGACCATCAATGATAAAGAGCCATTAAAAATCACACAAGCATGCGCTACCAGGTGGTTGTCGGTTGAAAGGGCGGTAAAGAGGATTTTAGAACAATGGATTGAACTAAGGTTGCATTTTAGTTTAGTGAGAAATAGCGAAAAGTGCTATGCGGCTGAGACTTTATACAGTCTTTATCAGAATCCGACCAACGAAGCTTATTTATTGTACATTCATTCGATATTAGAAGAACTGCAAGCGCTTGTAAAGATATTTCAATCTAACAATATTGATCCCTGCAAATTATTACATGACCTGGTTGTAGGTATACGATCTCTGGCAAAACGAGTATTGATTCCCACACGTAACATAAATGTTATGGAAATAAGTAATCTGCAAGACTATTTAGATCCTCGGCCCTATTTGGGTTATCTAGTGGAGAACAAGCTGAGAGAAATAAAAGAGATTGGCAGATTTTCGGAAGAAAATGAAATCGAGTTCAGAAATAAATGCTCAGGGTTTGTTGTGTCATTAATTAAACAACTAAAGCAAAGATTGCCAGATAACTACGAGATTTTGCAAAAAATAGACCTGTTGTCAGTTACCAATACCCTCAAGCAACCGAAGGATAAAATCACTCCACTAGTTGTTGGTATGGGGCACCAAGCAGAATTTGCTGCTAAGGTAGAAATCCAGTGGCAAAGTATAACATTAATACCCTGGGAAAATAAAACTAACACATTAATGTTCTGGGCAGAGGTACTGAAATATCGAAACGCTGCTGACGAAAATCCCTTTGATGAAATTAGTTCCTTTGCCGTCTCTATACTTTCATTGCCATGGTCCAACGGTGAAGTGGAAAGAGTCTTCAGCCAGTTAAATTTAGTTAAAAATAAATCAAGAAACAGATTAAGCGTAGCCATGGTTAATGCGATCTTGACAATCAGGTCTGGATTAAAAAGACTAAAAAAATGCTGCCACGAATACGAACTTCCCAAAGAAGTACTTAACAAAATTGGGAACGTTTTAACCTACTCGTACAAACAAAATAGTGACGATGGAGCTGGTTCCAGTAGTGGACTACAAGCACAAGAGCCGCCGGAGTCGGATACTATTGATTTTGACGAAGAAGACAATATTTTTGTATTATAATTACTTCTTTCTCCGTACTTTAATAACTAAATATTGTTCATATTGATTTTTATTAATAAAAAGTACATAAAACAATTTAGCTCTTTTTTTAAAAAAAATCTAGCTCTTTTTTAGCTTTTTTTCAGATATCATCTAGCTCCTATTAAAAATCCGAGTTGGCAACACTGCTTGTAACTTAGACAGAATAAATCACAAGTTCAACCAAGACGGTCGTGTTACTTATTTGCACCAGCTCCCCACACCTCATGGCGACCTTGCCATGCCGTGGCGTGGGCGAGTGTCGGGTAACCGGCGACCAGGCGAAGTTCGCCGACGCGGCGGATTCCTGTGTGCCTCGGTGCTCGTAGTTAGCCAAATTTAAAGTTAGAGTTATAAAAACTTTTAATGCGTCACACAAAAAACTCTGGACCCTCGTGGTTACAAACGTGTGTAAAAAGACTGTAAAAGTGCTTGAACAATTAATAATGGGAAAATCCTATTCCAAAACTGAAGACAAGGAAATTCAGATCAACCAAAATGCGGCAGGTTCGAACAGAGCACAAATTTTTGAAGAAAATGACGTCCAACACCATGTGATGACAAATAATATCCTACTAGCTGTGATATTAGTCGCGGTTATTGCTGCCGTGATCTACTTTTTGCTAACAAAGTGGAGGCGGAGTGAAAGAAAGTGGATGCAGAGGAAAATGCAGCAGCAGTTTTTCTCACGGATGCGACAACGGCTGTCTGGAAGATTCGGCGGAGCAGACGAGGGAGCTGACCCAGCCTGATGATAGAACCTAAAATAAATTATAAAAGTGCGCGGCCCCTTCCCCAAATTATTTTAATTAATTTTTCTTTCGTCCTAATTATTTTAACTTTATTTGTCCCTCTTGCCCAGTGAAAACCCTCCTCTTTCTCTCTTTTCGCATATAACGTACAATTTTGGAGCGTCGATCTTTAGTTTCAAGCTTAGTTTCAAGAAAAGAAAATGAACAATAATTTTATTTAAGTGACTTTAAGTGACATAATTTATGGAACATAATTTGAAATTAATTCTGAGAAAGTTGAATTAAATTGAAACATGATGAACATGAAACATTGAAACATTCGTAATAATTTAAGAAAGTTAGGCCCTACAAAAATACAAAAAAAAAAAAAAAAACTAGGCATATGTTGTAAACCTCGCACATAACCTCGCATAAGGTAGGTAGGATCCGTAAGTGGAATCTAAGAGCGGATGTGCCACAAGATCGGATGCATAAAATTTTGTACGAAATAAGCGACATTTTTCACGGCTGGCAACATAGTTTTGTTCGCCATTTTGTTCTGCCCCTCCCTTCATACCGCGAACGGCGTTGTTACAGACAGGACGCGTGCAACGGAGCTTACAAAAAATGTGCCATTTTTCGTAAATTTTTGGCGATCCGGTCTTCAATCCAAAAGTTCGTTGCAAAATTATGGTGAGTATTTATCATTTTATTGCTTTTTAAGTAGAATTCTGTGTAGAATTAGCAAGTACTCTCCAGGATTATATACTTGGTTTACGCCTAGGACGTCTGTAAACAAAGATCCGGTCTTTCCTCCCATTGCCAAAGTACGGACGGAGATAGTCCGATCTTTCGATTTATTATAACAAATTGTTCTTAAATTGTCGTTTTTGGTACAGCAAACCACCAACCACCAACAAACCAACGTTTTTGGTCTTTTCTTAACACCTATTAAGTATAAAACTTCTCAAAATGACAATTATTTTTTTATTCAGCTATTGTATGTTTTTGTTACTAACGCAGTTCACTTGAGGCCAATTTTAATATTTATCCATAACAAAAGATAAACTTATCCTGGTTACTTTATTCGCTATCATTGCCTGCAAAATATGCCTGCAAAATATTAGAGGAGCACACTTAGAGCGACCGCCTATACCGAACATGATTTACGAGAAGCTGCGCAAAAAGTTAGAAGTAAAGAACTTTTAAACTATGCTTATTAATTGATCCTGAAGACATATTTTAATAAGTCTGAATAGCTTATAAGGAAATGTGATGTTTGTACTTGTTTAAAATATAGTCTCTAAAGTTATTACAGAAAGTATTTATAGTTTAAGTCCACAAAACTGCTGTTGCTGTTTAGGGCTGTGTAAAATCCTTTTTTATTGTTTCTAAGCTCTTTTAAGATATAAAATATTGAACAAAACTGACAAGTTGACAGGTTTTTATTGCAATTATGCCCTAATAAGTGTTTTCGATGATTGTCGTTATAAGTGTTCCTGATAAGAATAGCGTTTTAGCGGGGTACAAGGTATACTCAGCTCATTTGATTGTTTGGTTGTTATCTGTCGCCGGAGAATTGTCCCAATATAAAAGCTCCCAAGCTAAATTTAGAAGTCAAGGCTGCCTTATTAGACATAAACATCAAGAAGGATTTATATAGTTAAAGTAAACAAAACTAACTCGCTAGTAGTCTTGCTGCCCTAGGACGAGTTTTGAATTGGGCCCTGTTATCCAATAATATACCTCAAGGTATAATAAAAGCAATGAGTGAGGCTGGGAGACTCATATGCGACAGCCACTACAGAGAGTCTCAGTCTCGGAGATATGCAGCTCTCAGTAGTATAAATAAGAATATCAGAGATGCCATAAAAGACACAGACATAGATGAATAATTGTTTGGTTCTGGTTTGGTTTGGCCTATCTGAACACATTAAAACTGCAAAAACAATAACTAAGACTGGCTCTGAGATAAAACAAAAAGTTCAACGTTTAACCTATTTTTATTTTTATATTTATTATATTTGTGGTGGAACCGCGGACGACCCCCGCTGCACCACGCCGGTCATCGAGGGACCGTCGTCTGGAGTCGACTCGCGGCCGTCGTCCACCGACCAACCAAGCGCGGAGACAGTAGATGAACAGGTACCAGTTGTTGGTCACTTAGCTTATTTTTATGATAAGTGGTGTGAACTTACGAATGACCGAGTTATTTTAGACTGGGTTCAAGGATTTAAATTTCCTTTTATTGAAGAACCTACTCAACTAGCTGAACCTCAAAATAATGCTTGTAACTCAAGTTCCAAAATTAAAATATTAGATGAATTTATTCTTGAATTAGAACGTTCTAAGTTTATATATCTTATCATATTATCATCCTGTATATTTTGTGAAGGTCAATTTGTTTATCCAATTTTCACAATACCTAAACCGAATGGAACCCACATTCATTTTAAACTTAAAGAAACTTAATTTTGTTAAACTTGATCGTTTTAAGACGGAAGATTATAGGACTGCGCTTAATCTATTAGATCTTGTTGTTCTTCCATTCGGTATTTGCACGGCACCATCCGTTTTTACAAAACTATTGAAACCCGTCCTAGAATACTTGCGTACAGCGGGATTCTTGTCTGTAAATTACTTAGACCAGGGGTTCCCAAACTTTTTCAGCCTGCGGCGCACTTACAAGTTAATATTTTGTCACGGCGCCCTCTATTACAAAAATTTACACAAATAAACACCTATAATAATTATAGTTAAGTTAAGGAAGTAAATAATAATAAACAAATATTTAATCATCTGCCTGCTTTGTTTAATAATAATTATTCATATTACAATTTTATTTTATAATGTTTTTTATGGTTATGAACAATGATGGAGGATCGACTCACGGCGCGGCCGCGGCGCACAGCTTGGGAACCCCTGACTTAGACGATTTTTTATGCTAGTCGGAATTATACTCTGAATGTTTGTTAGAAAATGATACATTTTATTAATATTTAGGTATTCTACTACCTGCACACGTAAAATTTTCCGTTGGTTTTATTTATTTATCGATATAAAAGTGATATAAAGTTTGCATGTTCATTCAGTTCAGTCAGTAAGGGAAAGATTTTAGTGTTTTTACGCCTAAGTATTTAGTATTTCAATGAGATACTTCATATAATAATAGTAAAATATCATTCTCTTTTTAGTTTCACACTATAATTTTGATAATAATTACGTAAAAATCGTCAAAATCGTAATATTCCATGACGTTGCACTGCGATACACGCACACATACACAAGAAGTCCGCCTTCTTCTTTGTATAAATGCAAGAATTTTTGAACGGACCGTTACGCAAATATACAGCATGGTACAGAAATTCAAACAATATATAAAATTTTATTTTATTTTTCATAAACTCCCAAGCGGTCGGATTCGACCGCGTAAACAATTGAATTCCAAGTTAAGAGGCCGGGTGCCACAAAATATAACACTAAAATATTTTTTAGTACTTGTAGTAAATTTACTATTTATACATTTTTTAGTGTTTTACTATATTTTTAGTGTTCAAATATTTAGTAGTAAATTTACCTTAAATAATTATTTTAATTAATTTTTTATTAATTATTAAGAGGCCGGGTGCCATCGAAATTCTCATACATACGTAATACCAAAATCATTTTCTCATACGAAAATAATTAACATGTTGGAGTTATTTTTCAGCTTAAAATTGTAATTACCTAGGTTCCTGCGTAAAAATTTACTACAAAATATAACACTAAAATATTTTTCAGTACTTTTTACTCTTAAAAATATTTTTAGTATCTAAATATTTTGTAATTACTATTACTATTATTTTTTTTTACTATTTATTTATATATTTTTTAGTGTTTTACTATATTTTTAAGTGTTTAAATAATTTTGTAGTAATTTTTTATGTCCTTCTACTTTATATACGATGCTTTATTTTTTCAGAGTTATAATGGACGCCACCCCAAGCACGAGCACGCCTTTCGTCATCATGAAGCAGGTGATCTCTACGCCGCAGGGAACCCGGCTCACCGAAGAAGGTGTGGTGATGCAAAGAACTGCATCAGGGCGCCTAATCGTACGTTATAAATAACACATTTTGAACATTTGTCCCTCAGCATAGGCTACATTTTTAAAATATAAGAAGTAATCATGATGATCACGGCCTTTTATAGGTTAACATTCAAGTATGTAAATATATTTTACAGGAATATCGCCCTGACCACATCAGCGTCTCAGACGACATAGAGCTGATTGACGCAATGCAGGAGGAGCCTTCGGAGGAACCCGTGAGTTATCGCCCTGACGACATTAGCGTCTTAGACGTTAATGTAGTCCAGGTGCTTTACGAAATGCAGGGGGAGCCTTCGGAGGAACCCGTGAGCATGTTTCTTTCATTACTAAATTGACTAATCTTATTGTCTTTATTTCGCATGATTGGGGATGTGGGTTACATTGAAGTATGTAAATGTATTTTACAGAGTTATCGCCTTGAACAGTTTACCGTCTCGGAAGACTTGATGTTGTTTGACGAAATTCAGGAGGAGCCGTTCGAGGAACCTGTGAGCATGTTTCTTTCATTACTAAAATGACTAATCGTATTGTCTTTATTTCGCATGATTGGGGATGTGGGTTAATCCATACTAATATTATAAAATATCTCATTCCTACCAAAAAAATTTATTATGTAGTAGGAATGAAAATCAGCAATCATTTGAGTTGTGGGTTTAAGTTGTTATAAATGATTGTTAAGCAATTAACCGTTTTATGGGTGCTTTGGGATAATCTGGTTGCATGTTTTGCTAGGATGACGACGAGGCACTTGCCGCGGCTTTTGCGGATTCGGGCAGTGAGGCGGAGGATGAGGAGGAGGAGGATATGCCCGAGGAGTTTGAGGACGCAGAATCCGTCCAATCAAATACAATATTTGATTGGACGGATGATTATTCCTTATTTAGGGGCGCTCAAGAGGAGTTCCATGAGAGTGCTGGTCCCAAAATTGAGGGAACACGCCCTATAGAGCTGTTCACTAAATTATTTGACGAGCCTCTCATAGAACTCATCAAGGAGGAAACCAATAAGTTCGCCGAAAGTAGTATTTCGGCTTATTTTGAGACAGCGGCAGATTTACCGCCGAAAAGCCGGCTACATCAGTGGTCCGAGACCACGGTAGCCGAGCTCTATAGACTAATCGCGGTGATGATAATGATGGGCATGTGTGTACGGGGTCGAGTAGATGAATACTGGAGCACCGGAACCCTGGGCATGCCCGGATTCCGGACCATGATGAGAAAGGACCGCTTTCTGCTCCTGATGCGGTTCCTACATTTTGTAGACAACGACAGCATAAGCTGCCGTGGTCCCGAGCGCAAGATCGCAAAAATTAAGCCGGTTTTGGACCATTTAAACGTCGCGTTTAAAGCCGCTTACACGCCTCGCCGAGAAGTCAGCATAGACGAATCGTTGCTGCTTTGGAAGGGTCGCCTTAGTTGGATCCGATGCATTCGCACCAAAGCAGCACGATTCGGCATTAAAAGCTACGAACTGTGCGAGGCGGTAACCGGATACGTATTAAATATGATTATATATACCGGGAAGGGTACGCTATATACCACTGTTGACCATGGTTTCAGGTCATCAACTGCCAAAATAGTTCTTGAACTTTTCAAGGACTATCTTGGCAAGGGCCATAAGCTATTTATGGACAATTTTTATAATTCTATTACTTTAGCTAGATTTTTGAAATCCCAGAGGACCGACCTGGTCGGAACTTTGAACCGCCGGCGTGTCGACTGTCCTCAGGAAATCAAAGCCTTGCAAGAAAGACGGTTGCAAAGAGGCACTGTGGTAAGCCGACACTGTGGTGACGTTTCCGTTGTCGCCTGGAAAGACGTAAGGCTTGTTACCACAGTGTCGACATGCCACAACGCTAATATGGCTCCTGGCCGGCGAGCAGGTCAGGACGTCGACAAACCGGAGGTTATTCACGAGTACAACCGGTACATGGGCGGTGTTGACCTCAAGGACCAGAAACTGTCCATGTATTTATTAGAAAGAAAACGTGAGATGAAATGGTACATAAAAGTCTTTCGCCGGCTTATTAATATATCCGTTCTGAATTCTTATATTATATATTGCTCCAACATTGGCCAAAACAAAAAAATGACGCACAGGCAGTTTCGGTATAAGCTGGTAGAAGAGCTTTGTGCTCAGTTTGGGGAAAACTCGGTGAGTCGAGCAGGGCCTCGCCGTGCACAGCCCTGTGACCGACTCGGCAGATCGGTTGACCACTTTCCTGAGCAGAAAGAAGCTTCTAGAACATCTAGTACGCAGATTCGCTATCAACGAGGTCGTTGCGCCCGTTGCTTATCTAAAAACTTGAGAAAAGATTGTAATTCAATGTGTAGCCACTGCAAAGTTTTTCTCTGTCTTGGTAAATGTTGGAAAGAATTCCATACTTTAGACACCCTTTAATCTTTATTTATTATGTAGGTATTTCATATTATTATATATTATGTATATTTTTTTTATAAAATAAGGGGTGTCAAACGAGCAAACGGGAAAGCAACTACCGTCGCCCATGGACACTCGCAACATCAGAAAAGCCACGCGAATTTAGTAGTTACGCGAAAAACGCACGGTGGACCAAGGTGATGCTATGTAAATATTCCACGTTTTTTATTTATATATTCAATTATTTATTACAGTGTTTCTGATTCTAGCGATCAACACCACCAATTGTAATTTTCCATCTTTTTAGTAATTTTGAATAAAAATATATTTTATTTATTGCCTCGGGAGCAGTCATTGTAATTTTCCATCTTTTTAGTAAAAGTGCGAGTTTCGCACCCGAACCGGGCTTCGGGATAAGTAATTGTAATTTTCTATCTTTTTAGTAAAAGTGCGAGTTTCGTACCCGAACCGGACCTCGGGATCAGTAATTGTAATTTTCTATCTTTTTAGTAAAAGTGCGAGTTTCGTACCCGAACCGGTGGTCGTATTAGTTTCTTCGTTCTTTTTACCACGATTTTATTCGGTGGGGGCGGCGATATATTAACATGTGACTTACTCTTAGCGTCGAATATAATGGTAACAGTCGATTACAGAGCCAGTAAACATATCTGTAAGACAGCTAATAGGATCGCATCCAACTATTACTGTGTAGTTCGTTGTCGACAACTTCCCGAATAATATCGTATTGATGTGTTACGGTCAAAAATTCTATTTAAATTTCGGTATTATACTTTTGGACTTATAATATCAGTAAGAAAAATCATTATATTTTTTAAAAACATTAAGATATGGCAAAAAAATTAGCTTTCTTTTGGTATAAAAATAATTTTCCTGCGTGAACCTGTTAAAAAGTTATGAGCCGAAAACCGTTTTTATTTCTTCCTGTCAAATTTAGATTTTTTGATTACGATTATATTCGGTGGGGGCAGCGATATGTCCTCTTCCAGGTGGATTAATGCTTCAACTCCCAAGCGGCCACATGCCACCGCTATAACAATAGAATATAAGCTATTGTGTCTGGTATTTCCACGATCGAGGTTTTAATAATTATACTTCTGAATAAGTAAGTATACAGAATTTTCTTTAAAGTTCCTCATTCTCCTTTCCTTACTGCCCGCTTAGACAACTGGCAAAACGCTAGCGCTACAAAATGTATGTGTTACGCTCAAAGACCGAAATCGCTCAGTGAGCGAAAAAATAGCTCACAACGCGTTGTGGTCACAGTAAAACAGCTACTATCCACATCTAATGAAAACGGCCACGACGCGTTCTGGCAATCACAAAATCCATATCGCGAAATTCGTATCGTGGCTGATATGCTATTCGTTTTTCTTGATTTGTTCTTGATGAATCATCCATAGGTATGGAAGATTATATTTGAATTACCACGCGTACTACAAAATATTTTTTCTTATACTAAATCACTGGACAACGTGTTTATCATTATTATTTATAAAATATCCATAGTTTTATACTGTCCTTACTAATAATTATTATTAACGTCTGTCTCTCTGTCTGTCTGGCGCAACGTAGTAGCGGACATCAACTAGTAGTATTATATTTAAATTATATTAATTAAAATAAAACTATATTTTTATTATTTATTGAGATCAGATTACTTTACTTATACAGATATATTAAAAAAAAGAAAAAACAACAAGTTGCCCCAGACAGACAGACAGGTAATATTAGTACGGATAGTATGGAACTACGGATATTTTATAAATAACAAATAAGAAATATGCATAAAAAATATAATGGCCTGATTCTTTCTTTTCCTGAGCATTTAAGGTCCTAGTATTACACTCAATTCGTTATTTTCTAATTTAATATGTATTTAATTATTTAAAACATCAATCAAACATACACAACAATATAAAAACATAAACATAAACAAAAAAAAGTGAAAAATTTACGCGCGAAATTGAAATTTGCAAAATGGTCGAAATAAAACGTGACGTCATAGGGCATGTCCTGTCACTGTCAGCAATATACCTATTAACTGTGCTTGTCATCTGTCAAGTCACCTCAGTGATGCCAATTTAGCCCTTTCGGCTTATTCAGCCCTTAAAATAATGATTTAGCCCTATTTCTAGCCCCGAAACCGGAAACCGTGTAAGAAAACTTTATTCTGGCACACAGTACAAATATTTAAAAAAATCATGCGATACAATGAGAAAGTTTAAATATAACAAAGCATTATCTAAACGCACTTAAGCTAAGCGGGCAACACACAACGTTACGTCAAATTAGACTACCTGTCTCTTTTTCTCTTACATAAATCGTAGAGACACAGACAGGTGGTAGCCGTTTGCTTGGCTTTATGATAGGGAGTTCCCCGAAAATCCAACTACGATTTTTTCCTTGTCTTACATTAACCCTTAATAAGGCACTGGGAACTATTTTCCCACCCGATCGATCTTGCTAAAATTCCGAATATTTTTGAAATGGCAACCTTTTATGTTTTTTTTTAAACAAATAGAATCTTAGATAATTACAACATTATCTTAGTAGCAACCCAGCCCTTTCAAGTGTCAAGTGTCAATGTCAGAATCAAATGAATGTCAGCTTTGAAAAAATTGTGCGATTTTCACATAATCGAGACATAAATTTACAAAGTTTGTTCAAAAAAGATTCTGGTAAGTAGATAATTGATTTGTTATGTACTAATTTATTATATTCTGTGTGGCTTTGTTATGATTTTCAGTGCAAAAACGTAGTGTTTATGTGGTTTTGATTCATTTGAAATATATGCTTGCAAATGGGAAAATATTTCCCATTGTCCATTAGCAACTTCATTTTGCATCACTATATATAAAAAAATGGGCATTTATTTTTGTCAACTTTTTAGTTTTGTCAATTATTAGGGTTCCGTACCCAAAAGGTAAAACGGGACCCTATTACTAAGACTTCGATGTCTGTCTGTCCGTGTGTCTGTCTGTCCGTCTGTCTGTCTCCAGACTGTAACTCAAGAACGGTGATAGCTAGAGAGATGAAATTTTCACAGATTATGTATATCTAATGCCGCTATAACAACAAACACCACAAACAAAATAAATTAATTATTTAAGGAGGGCTCCCATACAACAAATGTGATTTTTTTGCTATTTTTTGCTCGATATAAATGATGGCAATAGATAGGCACCTGAAATATTCACAAAATACTTAATTGTATTTATACTTTAATAATTATGAATAAAATTTTAATGAAATTTATTTATTTCATAAATAAGGGGGGCTCCCATACAAAAAACAATTTTTTCTTATTTTTGTTCTATAATGGTACGGGACCATTCGGGCGCGAGTCCAACTTGCACTTGGCCGGTTATTTCAGTTTATTTTAAATTTTTATTTTCAATTGTTTTAGATAATGTCTTCAAAAAAAAAACATATTGAATGACAAATCTCTTGAAAATATAATAGAAAATCTTTCTGATTTGTCGGACATCGATACTGATGATGATGATATTTATGACGATTGCCTGATAAGTCCAACGGATTCATTTTACGATACAAATCCAGAAGACTTATTAGAAAGACGTTTAGAGGAAATGTTTGGTAAACCAAGTTTAGATCCCATACCAAATGATGCTCCAAACAAAGAGGAGATGCCTACATCCTCACTCTTAGAAATTTTACAAGGCCCTTCAACATCCAGTCAAGGTGCTTCTGTCTCATCACCACCACATACTACGTCTTCTTTGCTTTTGCCAAATAACCCAACAAGAACAGCTTCTGCACATGCTTCACCATCTTTGCTTTTGTCGAATGAACCAACGGGACCGGTTTCTAACGACCAACACACCCCTGCAAGACCCGCTATTAGAATTGAGAGAATAGAAAGGATCAACAATAATCCTCGTGAGTGGAAAATTGATGAACATATTCACAGAATTCCAGACTTTGCTAATAAAATGATACCTCAGTCAATCTTTACCCACAAAACACAACCAATAGATGTATTCAACAATTTCTTTCCGAGATACCTTATAACGAAAATTACCGAAGAGACCAATAAATATGCTCGCCAAAGAGCGAGCAGAAACTGGTCTGACGTAACAGACGACGATATAACTGCCTATTTAGGTATATTAATTATGATGGGACTTAATCCATTACCTAATATGGATTATTACTGGTCAACAGATCCATTCTATAATAATCCAGAGATATCTAGAATTTTTACACTAAAACGATTTAAGAAAATAACTGAAAACTTACACTTAAATGACAACTCTCTAGCGCCTTCCAGAAACTCCCCTAACTTTGACAAATTGCACAAGTTAAGACCATTTATAGAAGAACTAAATAACATTTTTCAGAAACAAACTACTAACTCGAGTGTTTAATCCATAGATGAAAGTATGGTGAAATTTAAGGGGCGATGCTCTTTAAAACAGTATATGCCGAAGAAACCGATTAAGCGTGGATATAAAGTGTGGGCGAGATGCGACGCCGTTACTGGATACCTTTATTTACTGGGAAAGGAGATAACATGGAACATGAAGGCCTAGGATACAATGTTATTTGGAAATTTACTCAAAACTTGCCAGCAGACACGTTATTAGCTTTTGATAACTTTTTTACCGGAGTAAATTTACTTGATGATTTATATATGAAACGTGTTTATTATATTATAGGATTATAGGCTAAGGTTGGCGCGAGGCCTAATCAATAATTACAGTGACACTAAAAGGGACCATATAGTATTTAAAAATAAGAAAGGGGGCAATTTTGGTGTTCCAAATGAAATTCGACTCCAAAATGTTGGAGTGCATCTCCCCGAAAAAGGCGCTACCTACAAGAGGTGCCGATTCTGCAGCACAAAAAATAAAGAAAAACGCACCAATATCTTGTGCTCTACGTGCAGAGTGGCATTATGTGCGCAGGAGTGTTTCAAACTGTTTCATTTGTCTGATTGATGTTTTTTTTAATAAATAACTTTAAAAGATTAGGTATTTTATTGTTTAATGGATCCTTTATTCACATACTGATACATAAGCTTGTTTTAATTTAAATAATTTTGTGCAAATTTATTGAGGAGAAATAAATTCAAAAGTAGAGTCAGAGCAACTAACTAGTCTATTTATTTATAAATAATTTCCGTAATCGGGCAAAGGCAAATAATTTCCCACCTTGGTTGATCCTAAACAGGCAAAGGGAAATAATAACCCACCCCTAAAAACTTAATTATTTTCAGTTTCAGTAATTTATAATTGATTTTATGTACACAGATATCCTAATTGGCCTAAGAGCAACTACTTAAGTCATGCAAAAATGTTTTTTTCGTTAGGCCCGATTAAGGGTTAACAATTTTACAATATTGATATTTCATTTCTTTTTCGTACCGAAGTAAGTACTGTAGCGAAGTTAATTTCTTATTGTTTTAACTATATAAGTTAGAAATCAGTTATTCAGTGAGATTTCTTGCCTTTCTTGGTGATATTACCTGTGCAAATTGCAAAATGGACATTCCTTTAAAAAAGAAGACTAATTACGCTCAACATTACAGAAAAGAATGGGAGAATGATCCTGCATTTAAAAAATGGTTAAAACCAGTCATTGGAAATGAATCCAAAGCTATGTGTATTTATTGTAAAATTGAATTTACAGAAAAAACATAGAAAAATTGAAACCATTCTTGATGGGCCAGACTACGATATCTATACAAAAAGAAGCGGAATCCAAAGGTAGTGTACATAATGCAGAAGCACTCCTTTCGCTCTACATCGCAGAGCACGCAGCTGTTGTCCAAGTCGATCATCTTAGTCAAATGTGTGCTAAAGCTTTTCCAGACTCCAACGCTGCTTGTGCCATGAAACTACATCGTACTAAATGTAGTGAAATCATAAGAAATGTGCTAGCGCCCCATTTTAAATCGGCGCTAAGGGAGGATATTGGTGATACCAACTACAGTCTTGAAATTGATGAGTCGACCGATATTTCAGTTCAAAAATATTTAGGCCTTGTAATCAGGTACTATAGTAGATCTATGGAAAAAATTAACACAACATTTCTTTCAATCACAGAATTAGAGACTGCAGATGCCAGAGGAATTGTAAATGGGATCGTGAAAACTATTCAAGACAATGGTTTAAACCTTCAGAAAATGGTAGGCCTGGGGACCGACAATGCTAGTGTCATGGTAGGAATAAATAATGGCGTTTACCAAATTTTAAAAGAAGAATATGGTCTAAAACACTTAGTTTTGGTAAGATGCGTCTGACACTCGTTGCAACTCGCAGTCAGTCATGTTTCAGAGGAAACGATTCCGCGGAACATCGAGTACCTAATAAGAGAAACTTACAATTGGTTTTGTTTGTCGCCTGAACGCCGTCTCCAGTATGCAAAAATTTATGAAACAATAAATTGCGGAACCAAACCATTAAAAATTTTAAAAAAGTGTGCCACTAGATGGCTTTCCATAGAGCCTGCCGTGCAGCGAATTTTGGATCAATGGGATGAATTAAAGCTGTTTTTTGAAATTGCTAAAAATAAAAATAATTGTTTTACGGCCGAAACGCTATTTAACATGTACAGCAACCTATTCTGGACGACATATTTGGTTTATATAAAAGCTATTCTTGCACAAGTACAATACGCATTAAAGGCATTTGAAGGGCAAAACAGTGATCCAACAAAAATACTGCAATCTTTAGTGAAATTGTTAGAGGTCCTGTGCGATAAAATTGTGATTCCTGGAAGACGACACTCCATTGATATTTTCAAGGACAATATTGCCAATTATTTGGATCCGATGCCATACCTTGGCTATAACTTTGAAAAGTCAATTGAAACTTACAGTTTAAACGATAAACAGATGATTAGAAAGCGTTGCATTGATTTCACCGTCAAACTGATTAAAGAATTGCAGCAACGGCTTCCCGACAACATACAGACACTTCAAAATATGAATATTATGAGCGTTGATCAAGTATTAAAACCAGACAAGGGCATGGAAATAATTAAATTAGCTGAACATTTTGGATTTAATGGGGATACAATTGACAAAATTCTTTCACAATGGAAAAACATACAAAATAACAAATGGGAAAACACTAATGACACTGTAAAATTTTGGCACGAAGTATCGCAATATAAAGATGCAGGAAATGATAATCCGTATCAAGAACTTTGCTCATTGGCATTTATTATGCTCGTATTGCCACACTCAAACGCAGATGTTGAAAGGATATTCAGTACAATGAACGTAATTAAAAATAAATTACGAAATAGAATGAACTTCGACACACTAAATTCTATATTACAAATACGATTTGGTCTTATAAAATTCGGTCAAACTTGCTACACATATGATATCCCAAAAGATGTCTTAAAGAAGATTGGATCTAATGAAAAATATAAATTTATTCTGAACAAGGCCCCTGCTGGAACTGATAACCAATCTCTTCCACAATCTCTTCAACCATCAACTTCGCAAAGTACAAGTGAATTGTACGGCGAAGAATCCTCTTCCGATGAGATTGAGTTTTAAGGTGTATTGTAATTAAAAAAGTTGATTTTTAATTTTTTGGTTCTGTTGTTAAAAAATTACTTATTTTATTTGATTTCAATAAAAAAACTAATTTTTCCTATTTTAATTTTTTTTTTGGCCAAATCTAGCCCCCATCTAGCCCTTTTTAGAACTCCATTTAGCCCCAAAGCCTGACACCGAGTTGGCAACACTGAGTCACCTGTCTACAATATATACTAGTAATCTGTGGTCACGTCGTCACCTGTGATTTATTTTCATACGATTTTGATACATTCAGGTTGTATTGGCTATTCTAGCTTAGTTTTTTAATATTTTAATCTCTAGAAATACTAAGCGTCATCAACAGCAATGACGGACAACGGTTTTGTGAAAACACAGTCGGATAATCTTCCAAAAATAGATGCATTCATGATGAGAACATATTTTGCGTCAAACCCGGATTTTACATCTGCTGAGGTTAAGGGAGTAAAAGCTGCAAGGTAATTATTGTAAAACATGGTATTTTTAATATAGTAAGTCTGTTTTTATGCATACATGCACTTATAAACTTATTTCCCAGTTCCCTCAATATAACCTCAAATGTTGTTTACATTCATTGTAGGTACTTTATTACAATTAGATCTAATATAATACATAGATATTTATGTGTGTGAAATTGTCAGTGTTCATACTATAACCCTAGGTACTTATTTCTCCATCAATCACATGTTTTTATGTATTAGTAGGTAAGTAAACCTAAATTATTGTTTGTTACAGATCTCAACGAGAATCATATCGCACCTTCGGGACAACAAAGTCACAACAGCTCATTTTCAAATTGTGCAGGACAAGGGTTTTAATTTTTTTTTCGCATGTTATTCCACATTTCTGGATAACTATTTATAGTAGGTTTGAAATCTTTACATAATTAATTGTTTATTTACTTGCCTATAGTTTTAAGTAAAAATCTTCTATTTAATTACCAAAAAAATTCGAATAAAAGACAAAACAAAAAAAGTGTCCTGAATTTTGTTGCCCCAGGAGTTATTTAGTTTTATGACTTAAGGCTAGGATATTCCAAATCGACCTGTTTTTGGTTGAGCTGTACGACATTGAATAGTCATTTTTATGGTGTAAAAAAAAATATATGTTGTTGTTCTTGAACTGTTCTTGGGTCTTTTACGGTCCAAAACATGATAGCTACTACTTCGCTTGATCATAAAAAATCGCAAAGATGAGTAAGTTTAAGACTATTTTTCGTGTTGTACTTCATGATTTTCAACGTTATAAATAAATTAAAAATACTGAAACATAGGAAAGTTTATTTCAAAGAGGTTTTTACGGCTAGTTTTTTAAATTTGGTTATCAATATTTTCTAAACCCCATTATTTATCAAAATGTTGTACGCGCCTCGCTTCAGTCGGCCGCTAGGCATCATCGGAGAAGGATATGTGCCAATTTTGCGAACGCGACGTTCCTCACCCCTTCAAATCGACTTTGTTATTGATTTTTGTGTTAATTAATCAAATGGACAATAGTTTATAGGTTAAATATTGAAAAATTTAATTTTAGAATAAGTATTAGTTTGTTAATTAATTATTGTAAATATAGATTGTAGGCTGTAGCATAAATAATAATTATGGGAAATAAAAAACGTAATAAGAAAATGGCTAAGCATAAATTACGGAAACTCCGACAGACAATAAGGTAAGCCAATATAATTATTACTTAATATTAATTACATTATATTTTAATTACACTTACCCGAATAAGTATATAGATACATTGCTGCTTAGCTTCCGTAGTTAATTTTAGGTAATCTACAAAGATACAAATACTAGCAGGGTAAATTATTATATAAAATCGGGCAGGTAATTGTAATCTCTGCTAATAATAAGGCGTGTAATAATAGGTTTGTAATCTGACACTGTCTTAAAGTTTTTAGTTACCTACATATTAATTACCAAGTATAAAATTTATTCTAAACAGAATACGTATGTACCTATTACCTATTTATGTAAGCGATTTGAAATATTCGACTATCATAAATACATACACATAGAAAAAAAAATACAGTAGTGCAACTACAGAAAATGTAACATCGTAGGTACGATTATTTTACTTATTTGTTATAATCAAAGTTTAAATATAGCCCAGTAGGGTTAGTTCAGCCTTGTATGGGAATCTGAAATTAATTATAGTCAGAATTTTTTTTGCACCTGTGTAATATTGCATGTTTTTGTTGTAATTCTAGTGTAAACTGAAAAATAATCTTAGATTTTTTGTTCTTACAGTGCTGCCGTAACAAGAGACAAAGGTTAAAAAAAACATTGTTGATGGGTGAGTCATCTAGTTAGTGTTTTCAAATGGTGACAAACCCTTACTAGTTATTAGTTTACCACTACAGTACACGCGGCACGCATGGGCTACCATGATGGTAGACCAAGGTCACTTTTTCAGAAATATTTTTTTAGTTAAGCGCACTATATACTTTTTATACAAGATAATCCTCGTCCAAAAATTGTCGCCTTTTTCTATTCTTTGTTATTTAAAATTTTGATTATAAAATAAACTAAAAATTGTGTTTCAGGGTTTCAAGACTAAATGATGACCAATCCTCATTACAAGTTCTTGAGTCAACTTCTTCAATACTTCCATCAACCTCACAGTATGAGGAGTAAGTCACGAATATACATTTTCCATTCGTTATCATTATTAATATGAATGACATTTTCAACAGCTACAACTTTAATTTTTTTTACGTTTTCAGGCATACTGATAATATTTGCGAGTCTCCAGTAGTGTTCGAAGAAGAAAATAAAGAAGAAGACTTTCAAGCTGTGTCAGGACGGAGAATTATAGATATAAATTATTTTTTTAAAACGTTGCAAGAAAAAGCACGACACAGCCAATTGTTTGATTGCAAAGCAAATAATTTCCGCCTGGTTGGGGAAAAAAGGATAGGATTAATTTCAAATTTCAAATTTAAATGTGATATGTGTCAAACAATTTGTTTGATACCATCTGAAAACACTGATAACACAGAAAAACTAAATCTGAATCTAGCGGCCACAACTGGAATAGTAGCATCCGGAAGCGGTTATTCACAGTTCGAAGAGTTGTGCTCTTCAATGGATATCCCAGTATTTTCAGCAAATTACTATTCCAAATTACAAAATGAAATTTATAACCAATGGGAAAAAACAGCATGGAAATCAATGGAGGCTGCGGCAAAAAAGGAAAAGGAATTCGCACTTACACAAGGCCTATTAAAAAATGGATACCCAGTCATAGATGTTTATGTTGATGGCTCTTGGTGTGCAAGGTCATACGGTAGTAATTATAAAGCTTCGTCGGGCACTGCTGCGATTATTGGGAGGCACACTGGACAAATCCTTTATTTAGGAGTTAAAAACAAATATTGTTTGGTGTGTGCCAAAGCAGAAAATAAGAAAACTACTCCCAAAGAACACATCTGCTTCAAAAATTTTGAAGGCTCTTCAAGTTCCATGGAGACAGAAATATTAGTAGAGGGCTTTAAATTTTCAATTTCCATGTATGGATTAATTTATAGCAGAATGATAGGGGACGGTGACACATCAACCTATTCTAAAATTCTTAACGCTAACCCATATGGAACACAAAATGTGACTGTTGAGAAGATCGAATGCAGAAATCATATTTTGCGCAATTTCTGTAAAAAACTTCGTGCAGTCAAACTTGAAACCAAATATCAATTAGCATACAGAAAAACACTCACTAATATAAGAATTTTGTCAATGAGAAAAGTTATCATCAAAAGCATTAAACACCATAAATCATCAGCTACACAAAAAGATGTAGCAGCTTCTGCATAACGATATAGTAAACTCATTGGCGCATGTGTATGGAGATCATAAAATGTGTCAAAGTCATTACTGCGAAAAAACGGAAAATGAATGTGATGATTTAAAAAAAATTCAAAACTCTACATTCATGTTTAGAATAAGTTCAATTATTGCCAGCGTAGCTGCAAAATCACGCAGCCTGATTGAAGATGTCGATACAAACATTGTTGAGAGCTTTAATAATGTAATTGCTAAATTTATTGGGGGTAAAAGAACGAACTTTGCTCTTAAACAGGGGTACCAAAGTAGATGTTCGGCCGCCGTAGTATCATTTAACACAAAGTGTGCTATTTCTTCCATCCATAAGGCATACACGGAGATAAATCCTGGTGGAAGAATAGAAAAAATAGAAAAAAAGAGAGCGTTTAAAAGAAAATACTTCGCGGAACACCCGACAAAGAAAAAGAGAGTATTAATGGAAAAACATCAAATCCAACATAATTATGGCCCTTCTCCTTCTGCCCCAGATATGTCACAGGAGGAACTAGAGCTGGCTCAAAATGAGTACCTAAAGAGTTTAAGATTGCTTACATCAGATAAAGCAGCCATAGAACGAGCAACAGTTCTACAAAGGGACAGCAGTGAATGGTTAGAAATTAGAAATAAACTAATCACTGCATCAAATTTTGGATTAATCTGTAAAAGAAAACCAACCTCAAATACAGCAAATTTAGTTAAAAGTATATTGTACCAGAAGAAATTAACACATGTACCCTCAATTGCTCATGGGATCGAAAATGAAAAACAGGCGTTGCTTCAATTAGAACAGCAGGAAAATGTTAAAATTTTGCCATGTGGTTTATTCATAGATCCCATATATCCATTTATAGGAGCATCGCCTGACGGATTAATAGATGATGATACTATTGTAGAAGTAAAGTGTCCCATCACAGCTAGCAAATTAGGGCTATCAAAAGCAATAGCCGAGAACAAAATACAAATTTTAAAATATAATAAACAGACAAAGTCACACACTATAAATAAAACCAGTAATTGGTACTACCAAATTCAAGGCCAGCTGCATGTGACAGGCCGGCAAACATGCCTATTAGGTATTTGGGCTGGAGATAAAGAAAATTTACACACAGAAAGAATAGACAAAGACGACACTTTCTGGGCCACTAAAATGGAGCCAAAGCTGAAAACTTTTTATATGAATATTCTACTACCAGAATTAGTTGATAGTAGACACAAACGGGGTATGCCTATTCGTAATTTTTCGTCAGAAGACACAGAAAATATCCAACCAAATTCGCAAGAACAGGATGCCGGGACAGAAGATCCGAAACCTGGCTCGAATACAAATATTGTAAATTTTTGTAATTATTAATTAAATCAATAAAATCTTTGTTTTTTTTTTTTTTTAATTAATAAACCTATTTAATTTTACTCCATACAAAATATTTTTATAAATGATGAAATTAGAATACTAGTACCTCTCTTCACTTTCTTTTCGAGTAGGTTAAAGATACCTCCAAATATGCAAACTTCATACTTAGGTATTTTATTCATTGAAACAAATTGTGTTATAAATTAACCGGCCGACGCGCCGCGCGGTGGCGGCGCGGGGTCGTGCGAGTTCACTCGAATCGGGCGTTCGCGAGATTCCGACCGAGGGGGGAGAGGAAGCGTTAAATACTTAATTCGCTCAGAGATCGTGGCCTTAAGATGTTAGCATAAAAAAATATGCCGATGGACTGACTGTCTTGGTTGATCCATTCGTGCGCGCGAGAGTTGTCTGCGAAGGATCGACGCGAGTTTGCTTTTTGGGCTCTAACTCTAACATAATATGTTAGAGTGAGAGCGCTAAATGAAATTTATGATTTCTCACTCGCACAACTGCTATCCAGCGGACCATCGACCGAATGATAGCCGCTTAGGTTTAAAAAATGAGCCGTTAGTCTTGTTCGAAACCCGGATGTGTGATTTGTGTTTATTCGGATCGCAATGTAAGTGCCATATTTTTTCAAGAAAGTTTATACTTGGACCTAACATTTGTGAAATAATTTACCATGACAAGCACGGTAAGTGATTTTTTTACAACTTAAATTTGAGTAAAATATATGAATATATATATATATACCTTTTTAATTAATATTAAGGGTTTAGTTAAGCTATAAAATTTCATTAGTCGTATATATGTACATAAGAAAAAGGGCATGAAGTTTGTTTCAAAATAATAATAAAATGTGTGTTTATAATAGACCTATTATACGGCGGACATTCAACAAACAAATGGGAATAGAACATTGTAGCTATATTATGTAAACTAAACTCACATTTTATTATTATTTTGAAACAAAATGTACAATTTTTCATAGATCCTACATTTCTTATTCAAAATTACCAACTGCAATTCTTTCGATATTTGGGTTATTCCTTAAAAGGTTTTCCTAATTTTATTTCTAAACCACCCCTACAATAGCGAAATAATTAATCAAATTGATTTAGCAAGTATTTATATTTTTTGTAGGCCCTAGGTACATCTTTTTTAAACAAAAACAGGAAAAAACAAAAAAAAAGGAAAAAACTAATATCAAGACAAAAATGTAGCAAAAAACAAAAAATTGATGTAATGAAAACGTTTTCAAACCTTCGTATATTGAAAACTGGAGAGGCGAAGGCGTTTCTACCAAAAATGACGACCGTCTGAATATTATGATTTTAAAAAATGGCAATTTAACAAATTTTTTTTTTGAAAATATAACTTTAACAAATACATGTGCTTTTGATTCCGTTTTTTTTTTGCTGGCCCTCGGATATAAAGAAAATAAATTCTTACGTGAAATATTTGACGGTTGTAGAAATAACGACGTTACAACGTTTTTAAAACTCGTAAGCGATTCTGATAACTATATAGAAGCTTACAGGCTTAGAATAAAAATTGCTTCGAATTTTTTCAAAAATAATGGATATAGTTGCGACTGTAACGCCGCATTTATTTATGAACACATTATAAATGACATTATTTTCAGCGCGAGTTCTATTAGTAATTGTTTAAACAGTACGTGCAGGAATTCGGGCCCATTAGAGAGAAAACATGTATTTCTACCATTGAATTTAGATGTAATAAACATCTTTTCCATTCACAACTTAGAAGATGCTATTCCTATAAATGAATGGGAAAATAAACGATGTAGAAAATGCAATGAATTAGTCAAATTTACTTATACATTATCTAAAATAATAACGTTTGATTTAAACAGTACACAAATGATGATGTTACAGGACATACCTCAAAATATTATACTAAAACAAAATATTTATAAATTGTTAGGTGCAATTGAATATATTCCTCCAATTCTTGGGGAAATAGGTCACTACAAATGCCATTTCAATTCTGTGCCTTCGGCTTGACCTTTCGGAGATTAGCTATCTTACCTAGTCGTACACACACTCTATCCATGTCGTTGTGAATGCGTTAGAGTGCTGGAAGCGGTACATCGCGCCCGGCGATGGTGCCTGCAAGGGTGCGGGGGAGGGCCGCGCGACGCGCGCGCGCGCCGCCCGCACGGCCTCGCCAGTACGCTGTCTTTTACCGACCGGTGCACAACCCTTTCCGCGATTCAAAATAACGTTGTTGTAACGTTTCGTGTTTGAGTTGCAAATATTCGCCGTAGAAATAAAAGTGTGTGAAATTAGTTATTTATCACAGCTGAGATATTTTACGGTGAGTTTGTTTTATACACTTTATCTATTTTTTGTTGTGTTTGCGTTTTTTATAGATCCTTGCTCAATAGTGCTCATGAAAAATGCTAGTCGCAGCTCTTACGCTCACTAGTGCGACTGACGCCTGCCAGTTCAGTGTCAGCGCCGTATTGTGGTCAATAGTTCATCCACACGAGGGTTTTTTTCGGCTCGCTAATTGCAGCTGACGCCTCCTTAAGTTGAGCCGCAAAGGCTCACAAGGCGCAGCCGTACGGCTCACGAAGCGCAGCCGTACGGCTCACGAAGCGCAGCCGTACGGCTCACGAGCCGCAGCCGTACGGCTCACGGGCCGCAGCCGTACGGCTCACGAGCCGCAGCCGAACGGCTCACAAGCGGCAGCCGTACGGCTCATGAGCATCAACCGTCGGCTTGATTTCGTGAGCCGCTCGGCGTACAAGGTTGAGCCAACATTTCAATGATTCGAGCCATGTAGATTGCAAGCCACACTTAGACTTAATGTCTCGTATGCCAGATGGGTGGACTTCTTGGAGAGTTTCGAAACTAAATAAGCAAGATATCTTTGGGGAGCGAGTGGATCCACAAGTTCTAAATAAACTAAGATTTGCGCTGCCCACTGAAGAAGTTGCAAAAGCATTTGATCCCGACGCGGACCGGCTATCAGAAAGAGGCTTCCGAGATATTAAAGTGAAGCTCCTGGATTGGGCATTTACTAGGGCCCTGATTACAGGCCCTCCAGCTATTTCTAACAAGATACGAGGATCTGCGGCCGCAACAGAGATATTTAATCAGGCGGTGGGATATAAGCGCCCATTGTCCAGAATAGAAGCGAATCGCGCATTGTCTTCGGATCGTGATCAGGTGTCAACAGAGTCAAGGAAGCGGAAAAGATCTTCCAGAAGCTCGGACGAGCCAAGAGCTAAGTCTAGGCTAGGCATTCTCGAGGAAAAAGTAGATAAATTGTGTGAGGCACTTTTATCTAAAAAGGAGAAATCAATATCATCCTGTAGCCGACCTTCAGACGACGAGGAATCTGAGATAGAAATAGATGTAGGGGAAGCACTATCGCCGACGCCAGATGCGTGGCACATGCCTCCCCAAGTGTCTCCGACTGAAGAGGACGGTCCTGAACCTGGTTTAGATTTCCTGCCGATGGTCAAGGAGGCTGAACCTTCTATTCCTGCTCCATCGGAGAGCATTGAGAGGGATGGCATAATGTGCCAAAGATTTGGCTCAGAAGCTTGGGACAAGGTGAGGTACAAAGAAGTGGAAAAATACTTGCATGCAGCACCAGTCTTTAGCGCCCTTAAAATAAATACAGAGCTTGCCAGTCTCGGAATACAGTCGTCGAGTCTCCTCACCAAACAGGACCACATGCTAGGTACGATTTCCCATGGGCTCTTGTGCCAGCGTAAAACATTATCTGAGGGCCTTAAGAGTCTCGCAAAGAAGTTTCCTGAAACATCTGAGGACGTGAAGCTACTTCTTAGTGCAGATTCACAATTCAGACAGACGTCCGACAACCTGCTCCAATACGTTTGTGCACACAGAGCGGAAACTATTGAAATGAGGCGTAATAATTTCAAGGTCAAGGACGAAGCCATGAATCAGGCACTCCATCAGATACCACCGTCACCAACCCACCTTTTTGAGAGGCAGAGGTTGACGGAGTTTTTTCGAGATAATGGAGGTGTCAGAAAGGTTTTCGCCCCCTCTTTCCGAGTTGCGACTAGCCAGAGGAGGCCCTTTCAACGCAATAAGATCGAGCCAGCAAAAGCACAGCAAAGACCTTATGAGCCATCAATATCTAGGCGAGCCTCATGGCGCAACCAACCCTCCGTACGAGTCGCTCAAACGGGCCAAAAAAGACCTCAAGCTGGAAGAAAGAAGCCTATTAAGACGGACAAACCCCAACTTCGTCGTTACTGAGGAAGGCTTCAGGGGCGGCCAATTGAGGCGGTACCGTCAAGCGTGGAAGAAAATTGGGGCTCCCGATTATGTTCTAAAAATTATTATGGGTTACGGCATCCCCTTTATTCGAAAACCGCCCCTAGTACCTGTAAGAAAGACTCTTCTGAAAAAGTTTGGAACCAAAACATCAAGTTTAATGGACAACGAGATCCGTTCGCTGCTCAAATTAGGCGTGATAGAAAGATCAAAGGACAAGTCGGGGTTTCTGTCCAGGGTTTTCCTAATCCCAAAATCAAACGGAAAAGTACGACAAATCTTCGACCTACGTCAGCTCAATTTTTACCTAAAACCGCGCAAATTGCGACTGATAAATCATTCTCACGTACACAAATTTTTGCAGCAAAACGATTACATGGGAAAAGTGGACATCACACAAGCCTATTTTCACATCCCTATAAAAAAGAGTCACCGTCGATTCCTCGCCTTTGCGTACAGAAACAGGCTTTATCAGATGACTTCCCTCCCATTCGGATTGTCAAGCGCACCGTTAGCTTTCTCTCGAGTGGGAAACTGGCTGGCGGCCATTCTAAGATCACGAGGAATTCGAGTCCTGGTATACCTAGACGACTTTTTATTTGCCCACCAGGACCATCAGGTGTTAGAGTCCCAGCTGAGATCGTCGGTTCTCTTACTGCAAAGGCTGGGCTGGGTTGTAAATCTGTCAAAATCAATTCTGAAGCCAAGCAGGGTAATAGAGTTCCTCGGCGTGCAGTGGGACACAGCACGAAACACTACTTGCCTTCCCAAAGAAAAAATAATCCGACTGCGACAAGAGTTGGTACAGCTAGTGACTCAGTGCCATTGGACTTGGAAATCTGGAACGTCACTGATAGGAAGCCTGGGTTTTGCATCTCTGGTAACGCCACTAGGGCGGCTATTCACCAGATATCTTCAGAGGGCAAGCCGGTCGTTGCCAGAAAACCAACCGCATCGCCGGTTGCCAGTGCCAATCGAGGCCCTCAACGACTGTCGTTGGTGGATTCAAAATCTGGGCAAACCAGGGAAGATATTTGCGCGCGAACCGGATATATTTATGACAACGGACGCCTCCGACTGGGGATGGGGTGTCCAGATAGGAGAGCACTCGTTGTCAGGTCAGTGGAACGTAGATCAAAGGAAGTGGCACATCAATCGAAAGGAGTTATTTGCGGTGTTCGCAGGCCTAGACAGTCTACCGCAGATAGTGAAGAGCCGAGTGATAATGATCCAATCCGACAGCCGAACGGCCGTTGAGTACCTAAGGAACTTTGGAGGTACAAGGTCGAAATGTCTACTGGAACTAACAAGAGAAATCTTCAAGGTAGCTCGCCGGTTAGATGTTCACATCGTTCCTTTCTACATCCCGGGGCGGTACAACACTATCGCGGACAGTCTATCCAGGGGTCGGTCTCCCCCGGACTGGAGCCTAAAAGGAAGGATTTTGAAGATAATATTCCAGAGAATGGGAACACCAACTGTAGATTTATTCGCATCAGCCCAGTCAAAAGTAGTGGATCATTATGTGTCAATAGATGCAACCGACAGCAACGCTCTGTTCACGAATGCCTTCAGCAGGAAATAGCATTACCAGTTGGCCTGGATATTTCCCCCTCCACCTCTTATTCCGAAGGTTTTGCAGCACTTGAACAGCGCATCAGGAATGTATCTGATGATAGTACCACGGTGGAAGAATGTGTTTTGGCGGGGAGATTTGAAGAGCAGAGCAGTGGACGTACCATTTCAGATTCACAACGTAGGTTGTCACCTGATCGATCTGTCTACAGGCCGTCCCCCGCCAGATGTGAAAGATCTTGTTTTAGAGGTTTGGAAGATACGGGGTGGAGTAATCTGATTGCAGGTCTGCCAGAAGAAGATATTGAACTCCTTCAATCGGCCTGGAGAGAATCCTCTTGGAAAACGTATACTTCCGCGTGGAAACAGTGGATTTCGTGGTGCAAACAAAAGGGGGCAAAACCCTGCAGGCCTCATCCACGACAGGTCGCCTCTTACCTAGGTTTCCTACACAGGGTGAAAAAGTTTGCCTATGCTACAATTCTTGTTCACAAGTCAGTGGTAGTGACTCTTGCTACTCCGGAACACGAGAAGTCCTTGTCGTCTCACCCGCTGATCACATCTATACTCAAAGCCATCAGCATAAAACATCAGGCAGCTAGGGTAACTAAGTCACAGGTGTGGAATATCGAGGACCTATTAGCGTGGTTAGAAAATAATCCAGTAGACAAGAAAAGTCTATTTCAAGTTTCTCGGCATGTTGCGCTCCTATTACTTTTAGCATCAGGACGCAGAATTCATGACTTAACCCTTCTGCGGATAGACCGGGAATATTGTGAAATCAAGAAAGACACCGTTACTTTCTGGCCGGCTTTTGGCTCAAAAACCGACAGGGCTACATATCGGCAATCGGGCTGGCAATTGAGTAAATCAGCTAATAATACTTTTGACCTAGTCGCATGGAGTCAATGCTTACTGGACGTTACAGCTGAACGGCGAAAGGCCAAAGAAGATTTATTTAGCTTGTTTATTACAACACGTGGCAGAGTCAAGGAGGCTTCAAGAACGATTATTGCTAACTGGGTAAGCACAGCGCTGTCGGACGCTGGCATTAGTTGTTCGCCGGGATCCATACGTTCAGCCGTAGCATCGTATGATTATGCCAATAATACTTCGCTTGATAAGGTTCTTAGTCGTGGTAATTGGAAGGGTTCCAAGAATTTCTTTAAGCATTACTATAAGACTGTAACAAAGCCTGTTACAAGTAGAACTCTCGTAGACTCTTTTATACCATGTTGATATGGTAATTTATATTTAAGTAACGGGCAACCCTAATGTTCCTAGTGTATGATCTCTTTTTGTAGATTGGTTAAGAATATGTTACATGTTCGTTTTATATTTTTCTTTTCTAATAGATATCTTGCCACAATCTGTGGGATGATTCAGGAATACTCGTGTTTATTTTTGATTTTATAAGATTGTAAGCTGGGATGCTCTGTTAAGAGTGGCACCCCCGGTAATATTCGTCTGTCTATGTTGAATATTATTAAGACCATAGTATAAACTATTAATTGTTTATCGTAACGTTATGACAAGCGGCCAATACTCTATTAATTAACAAATTTTGATCTCATGTTGTTGATTACTTATAGTTTGTTCGTTCTAAGATGATATGGGTGACATTTCTCATATTCCTTGCTACGGATTTTTTTTACAAGAAAACAAAAAAAATCAGAATGTAATAAATTATATTCCATCTACAAAAATAAATGATTCCTGTAATTGTAAATGAATAAAAATGAAAAGTTGCTAAATGCTAACTTATTGATATAAAATTATAAATATTAACTTTGAAATAGGAGTAAAAAATTATTGTTACGAAAATATTTGAAAAATGTCAGATGCATGAAACGGAACTTATGTCAATAGAGATTGACACAGTTGAATCGAAATCAAATCGATAAAAAAGGGCGGCCATCTTAAATCGCCGGCGTCACTCTGAAACATCAGTACGAAATCGATAATTTCGATTGCAATTCCTTTACGAGGTGATTCGATATTTTTAAATTATTCGATTATTTTTTTTAGGTAACTTCCCTACTATTGTCAATTATAATGTGTCACGCATATCATCATAAAACGAACAAACTATAAATAATATACTTATGTGTTGATATTCTCCGTCTGGTTTTTTCTCTCCTCCATCATAAACCTTGCTCTCACTATGGGAATACTCAGGAACAAATCAGGAAAATTAAGATCTCACAGTACGCTATATTATAATGTTGAAGGTGCCAGCAGAAGATAAACACCTCTCCGAAAGGTCGAGCCGAAGGCACAGAACTGAAATAGAAACGTTTTCTACCCCAAAGGGAGGAAAACGAGTATTTCAGGTCTTGCCGAGGCTTGACCTGAGCAAGCTCTTGCTGGCTTTCGGAACAGGTACTGGCGAGGCCGTGCGGGCGGCGCGCGCGCGCGTCGCGCGGCCCTCCCCCGCACTCTTGCAGGCACCATCGCCGGGCGCGATGTACCGCTTCCAGCACTCTAACGCATTCACAACGACATGGATAGGGTCTGTGTACGACTAGGTAAGATAGCTAATCTCCGAAAGGTCAAGCCTCGGCAAGACCTGAAATACTCGTTTTCCTCCCTTTGGGGTAGAAAACGTTTCTATTTTACAAGAAATGACAGAGTGACAGAGTGCTTTGTTACGACGATAATATAACCAAAATATGTGACAGTACAAAAGACCCTGTTTACATTCATTTTCTAACATATGGTTTTGTAGATGTGTAACCAATATTATTATTTGTGTTATTTGATTTTTTATTTTCTTTAAAATGTTTCTGTAGTGGTTTTCAAATTATTTTTTGTTTGTTGATTTTTGTAACATGTCTATTGTTGTTAATTTTGCAAGCTGTGATGAATAAATACATCTAAATATTGAAATATACAAGTTTAGTTTTATTTAATACTTTTGCAAATCGAGTTAGATGTTGTTCAATATAATTGTAAGTGTCCAGTTAGAGGTATTCCCAAATCAAATCAAAATTATGGTTACCCTACTCGAAAATTGTACGAGAGAACATATTTTTCGAGATTACATGCGTTTATAACAGCTGTTCTGAGAGTGAAACGATATGTCATTCTAATGTGGTTAATATGTCGAATAAATGGATATTTACACCGAAATCCTAGCAATTACAGATACTGAGATATCAGCGTACAAAGTAACGTTTCGACCGCGCGGCCATGAATTTATTGTTTCGGACTGATTTGTCTGTTTTACTAAGCTTTTGTAGTATTTATTGCTATCATTAGTTTCGACAAATTAAGACCTTTCTTCCTGTAACAGTTTTTTGTACTTAGTCGAAAGTTATAAAGATATAATCCACATTAAAAAACGACAAGTGGAGGATTGCGCGGCCAGAACTTCTTAGGTAAATATTTCTTAAAATATCAAATTAGAGTTTATAATTCCTTTTTCGACAATTTTTGACAAATTCAGTCTTTATATGACATAAGAAATAAGATCTCTGACCTACGTGATTCCTGAGATCTTCATGGCCGCGCAATCGTCCACGTTACGTTCGCGCGGCCAACTTAAAATCCTTGTAACTTATTAGTTTCTACTTTGACAAACTTTTGGTTTGTACGCTTCGATTTTGACAAATATCGACAATTTTTTTGGCGAAATTTCTTTCTGTTTAGATAAAGTGGCGGAGCAATCGTGACGCACATTCAAACAACAGGTATCAATCATCAGATAATAATCATAATAACTGAATGATCGTTAAAAAATATCCTATCAAACATATAAATTAGTTTAATCTTTAATTTAATTCCTACTGAATAGAATATTATCTTACTTATTTACAGTTTTGTTTTATTCTTACCTCAAAGTAACAATCAGGCGTTCAATCGATGGTATAGGCAGACGTCGCAAACTGCAACGAACCAGTTTATTTCTTGTCTTTGACAGTAGTTCGTCAAAACTTCTGGTCGACATACGAAAGTAGTTGAAGAACTTTGTTTCGTCAGCCCTCAAACTGCCGTATAATGTCACGAATTCCCCCGCGACGGCACTCTACTCTATTAAGGATGTATATAACAGTAGGGAATTATTGGGCATTCTGTCCCACCTCCGTTTGCTCGCGAACTGCGCTCCGCGCCTCGCTCACTTCGGTGGGACAGAATACCCAATAATTCCTTTTCGTTTATGCATCAACTGATGCACCTCCGTTCGCTCGCGAACTGCGCTCCGCGCCTCGCTCACTTCGGTGGGACAGCATGCCCAATAACTCCTGTTCGTTTATGTATCAACTGATGGTAAATGAAATGAAATGCTCATGACATGCACCTCTGTTCGCTCGCGCCCTCGCTCACTTCGGTGTGTCAGTGTGCCACTTACCAAAAAACATACCTCGGCTTAAATATACTAACACACTATGATGTTTAGTATGTTTAAGCTTACATTTCAGGGGATAGGAATTTAGGATCTTATCAATAAATAAACACCAGTTTTTATGCATTTATACAAATAAACACAATAATGTCTTCGTTTGTGTCATGCAGATTTCTTCGTCATTGATCATCCGATCTGAAAAAGAAAACCGAATGTTATGTACATCCACACTTACATAATAATCACCATTTAGAGTCACGAGTACTTTAAAACTACGATGACGATTAAGGATATTTGAGTAATGCTTCATCTAAGGCCTCGGTCTCGAATTTTGCGGGCAGCGGGGCGGCGGCGGCGGCGGCGCGGGAGCGGCAGGATCTTATGCGTATCGTCAAATGGACCGGGTCTCGAAAACAGCGGCGCGGGAGCGGCGCGGGGGCGGGCGACGAGCGGTGCCCTCCAGTCGAGCGGTGACCGTCCCGCGTTGCGCGTCTGCATTGTAGTATAGTGTTGTACTTTTTTTTGTGACGTTTCAAAATGTCCTCGGACGTGCAAGAGCAAATTATTTCGGCAATCTTTGAGAGGAGACCCATATGGAACAGCAAAGATGTGAACCATAAAAATAGAAGAATAATTAATCAATTATGGGAAGAAATAAAAAACGAACTGAATATTGAAGGTAGGTGAATATAAAAAATATTTATTATGTTATATACAATGTTTATTATGGTTTACAAATTAATTAGTAGCTAATGGGATTATTTACAAAATATTCTTTGAATTTTTCACGTATATATTGTGCTTGATAAGACGTCCGGGCGTTGGTTTGTAATCGTGTTTGTAATGTTTGTTGATTCGTATTGACAGTAATATAGGCAATGTCATTATCACCATCCTTATCTCGGATAATATTATGCAACAAACAGCAAGTTTTGATGAGTAATCTTGCATGACATTTGTTTGTCTCTATGGGCGATCTGAAAATATGCCACTTGGATCTTAAAATTCCGAAAGCACACTCAATAGTCTTTCGAGCCCGCGATAATCGCTTATTAAATAACTCATTTTGTGCATTAAGTACGCTTTGTGGATAAGGTCGCATCAAATATGTTTTGAGTGGATATCCTTCATCTCCAATAAAAACCATTGGTAGAACGATATCTGATGAGGGTAGATATTGTGGTCCTGGTATATTGTAGTTATTACTCTGAAGTAAACGGTTCAAATTAGAGTAATGGAATGTCCCTGCATCGCTTTGTTTCCCTCTTCCTCCAACTTCTATACAAATGAATCTTTTGTCAGCATCCGCGACCGCTTGCAAGTGCATCGAAAAGAAATGTTTATAATTATAATGCGATGATCCAGCGAACTTAGGATTTTTTATTCGACAGTGCTTGCCATCAATAGCACCAACGCAATTAGGAAATTGCCATTTTTCATAGTATTTTTCCGTTATATTTTTCAATAATTCTTCTGTCGGTTTTGGCATATGTAAATGTACCAAATTTTTCCATATAGCTTTACAAGTGCCATAAACTATGTTGGCCACCGTTGTTTTTCCCATTCTGAATGACAACGACAGTCTTTTGAAAGGCTGCCCACTCGCCAAAAACCTGAAAATTAAAGCATGTATATGTTAAAGTTATATATGTAATAAATAGTCTGTTCGTTCTTTGTTTCAGTGACCGATTTAAAGAAGAAATGGAAAAATTTAAAAGATCACTATAGAAAGGAATTAAAAAAAAATCCTGCCCCTAGATCAGGAGATGCCGGAAATGTTAATCAACCCTCAAATTGGCAATATTTTTCTCAATTGAGGTTTTTGCAAGATGAAGTTGTACCAAATGTTACTGAGGGTAATTTAAGCAGTACTGAAGTAAGTAATCAGATGAGTAATGATTCTTTTGAGATAGAAGACATATCTGGAGAAAAATCTCAAGAAGATACAACCGGTCATAATGAAGAATCTTCTATTTATCCACAACAACCTTCTACATCCTCACAAGAGGCTCCTGTTTCTTCTCAAGAAGCTTCTACATCATCGCAAGAAATTTCTACGCCTCCAAGAGAAGCTTCTGCGTCACAACGATCAAGAAAAAAGAGAACAGCGAATGACATAAGAACTGAATTTTTAGAATTGGAAAGGAAAAGGATAAGACTGCTGGAAAATGATTTATCAAATCAAAGTAGAAACGAGGCTTCCAGAAATGAGAATAAGTCCGATGACTACTACTTTTTTATGAGTTTACTTCCACAAATGGAAAAATTCACGCCCGTTCAAAAGTTTAGAGTAAGACAAAAAATTAATCAAGCTCTTCTAGATGAGTTAAGTGTAAATGAAAGCACGTACCCTTCTAATGAATCATATATGTATGGGTATAGTACTCAACAATAGAGTTATATCAATCTTATAATGAAAATACTGTCAATAAATAACAAAACTGTGATTTAAATAGTTAACTAATCGTCGTACAAATGAGAACTTTAATTTTAGAAAGGAGATTTAGTTTCAAGATTAGAATAAGCGTGGAATTATTATACTGACCACTAAGTATATCGACCTTGTAATAAAAATACTGTAAATGAGTGAGAAAACTGTGATTGTAGAAATAATTAATCGTCGTACAAACGAAAACTGTGATTTTAAAAATAAATAACAAACTGTTATGTTACTTATTTCATACGAAACGTTTTTATATTATATTTTTCGTCAAAGATAAATAATTAAGGCTGATTAGTGTGTAGTAGGTATTTAATTAAAATTATTGTATCTGGGAACTTAATACCGATGCCAAACTATTTACTAAATTAGTAGGTACAACACTTCCTTTTTGAAACAATCAATAAATACAATTACAAATTACAATTTCGTTGTTTTACTTACCCAAGCGTTATGTATAATTTTTCTGCTGGAGATATACCTCTAAAACTTTTTGGATTAATTCCAGACTCTAAATCACTCTTGATAGTTTCTAGAATATAGTCAAAAGTTTCTACACTCATTCTGGTGTAGTCGTAGAATTTATCGGGATTTTGTCTCTGTTCTTCATAATTTCGATAAAACTCGCCATTTATTTTTCTTGCCCTATAGTAGGGATCCACTTCTTCTTTTGCCCACAATAAATCGAGCATTAGGAATACATTTGAATCAAAAAGATGTTGTCGCCGATTTTCAGACATTTCGTTAGCGAATGTCGACAACACAACCACAAACACAACACTACACCGCTACAGTGCCGCGCGATCTGCCCGCTGGTTTCGAGAACAGGTATGCGTTGCCCGCCCCTCTCCCGCGCCGCCGCCGCCGCCGCCCCGCTTCCCGCAAAATTCGAGACCGAGGCCTAAAAATTATGGATTAATTATGTTTCTAGTAATAACTTCGACTTATTGGCATTCAAATAATCTCGAAAATATTAACGTTATATTATGCAATAACAGTTTTACAGGAAATATATTATGAATTTTTATATTTAAATTTGTTATTATTAAAATAACTATTGGTTATTAATTATTATTCTGATTAAATAATTACCTCTAATATGTATCTACTACATAAACCTCATTCAATAAACTAGATACATTTAGATTCAAATTTACTTACAATTAAATAATGCTTGGTCTAATCCTTTTTCTGCGTTCCGCTGTGATTTTTGATGAACTTCTCTAATTTTCATGCATCTGAAAAAAATAAATATATTAGCTAATATAGAAAAATACTATTCAATAAGAGTACCACATTAGATTTAAATATTTGATGGGTAACGAATGGTAATTATTTAATTTTAAAATGTAACAATGTACTTAATAAATAATGAATCGTTTTCAAAAACTAAAATATTATCAATTTAAATCAAAACCTAAATAATTGTGTAACGAATTAAATCTATAATGAATACTGGTAAGTAATTGGTTATTAATTATTATTCTGATTAAGCTTGTGTATGCTTCCCACATGTCTCTAGTTAACGTGGTATAGAAATCAGCTTATCTGAGTGGGGCGTTAAAAATATATATATTTTTAAGTATCAAATTGTCAGATTAAAATAGAGAACGTTGTGTAGACCCCAAAGAAGCTTTTATTTAAAGCAATGACGACTTAAAGTAAAGGGAAAGATATAAAGACTCTTTGAAATTTTCAAAAACTAAAGTCCATATTTTAAAAACAAAACCTTCTTCATATATATTTTTAATCCTGCTTGACGATTACATGTTTGTTTCCTTTAATTGAATGATAAATTACCTTATAAATTATCTTTAAAGTCAATTTTTATATATATATAATTACTTTTTTTAACTTCTAAATAGCTGCAGTTTGTCACTGCCCCACTGTCATAAGATATGCTCTTAATATTTTTTTCTCCTCATTACTTAATCTACGAAATCTAGTAGGGCCCCATGACACTCGAGTAACTACAAAATTAGCTTACTCGCTTCCCCTACTATGAACAGCGGCGGAGATACAATTACAAAGCATTTCATTGGAACGCCGCAGCGAGCGCACCATGTAGATTCTTCTTTATTCAATTTTATTTCATATTCAGCTACATTGATCAATGATAAGGTCGAAAGTTGAAGTAAGGCATCATTAGTTTAAAATAACGTTTATATTGCATATATTTTACCATATCATCACAATTCATATAAGGTCAACCGGGGCTAATGCGTCACAATACTTTTAATGGAAAATTTATCTGATTATAACATACATATTATATTATCCTAAAAGCTCTAATTTTTTATATAAGTTAGGAAATTTTATTAAATTTTATATTCTTATAAAATTTCATGGCATTTTTGATGGCTTATATGAATAAAATGTATTTTCTGCGAAGTTGGGATTTTTAGACGCAATAACCCCACGTGGGGGGAATGCGTCTATCCCTAGTATTAAGGGATTAGAAGAGCTAATGTCGATTTAAATAGAAGTGATTTATAAAATGACTAGTAATATAACTAATAATTAACTTGTAAATCAAATTCTGGGCTTTGTTTAGGAAATTTGGTTAAACCAAAATATTCGGGGCTATAGCGTCTAATTATCCTTGTTACTTGTAGACGCATTCACCCCATCCAAGATTCCAGGGGTGCCCAACATATTGTTTCAACCAGTTCAAGTAATTTATTATTAAAGTTTTGAATCAAACTACAATTTCAAATATATGTCATTTACTAGACCAACAGTTTGACGACATGTTGCCCTTACAGTTACAAGCCTCTAAATCAGTACAAAACTATATAAAATAATTAACGAGTGAGATCTTTTAGTTAAGTTATACCTACATGTAACATAATATGTTATCTATAAACGTTATTATCAAAAAATTCAGTCAACCATTTTTATAAAAAATTTCAGTCAAAGGATCAGTACAAACTATATAAAATAATTAACGAGTGAGATCTTTTAGTTAACTTATACCTACACGTAACATATGTTAAGTATCTATAAATGTTACTATCAACAAATTCAGTCAAAGGATCAGTACAAAACTATATAAAATAATTAACGAGTGAGATCTTTTAGTAAACTTATACCTACACGTAACATAAACGCAAACAACGCAACGCCTTTCAGTGAGTAAGTTAATTTTACAAACCTAACAAAACTTCAACTTCGAAACAAAAAAGTAAGTTGTATTAAAGTAAGTAAATATATAGATAAAATAAAAATTAGCTGTTTCATACTAACTAAAATGACGGATTTCTTTTTTTGTTTTGATTCCATAGTAAAAGTTGTTCCCTACAAACGGTACTCATCATTTTTTGCGCATTTAGAATTACATTGTTAATCAAACACTGAATACATATTATAATCACTGAATATTAACATTTTTAAAATTTTCTTTAAAAGTAATATGACCTCTACGAGATATATCAGGGTTCTAAAGGAACATTACAATATCATCGTAATGTTTAACATCTGATATATCCTCCACGTCTGGATAATGAAAAGACATAAACCTACTGTTTTTTATTTTTCTGACAAATTTCACGGTGGGTATGTTATCTTCGTTAAGAGAAATGATATTACCTATAAAATACTTAACAGATTTTTTTGTTGCAAATCGCACTAAAATCCAGTCGTAAACTTGTGGATTTCTTCTGCCGATATCTGGTTCGAATTCGTCATTTCTTACGATATTTTCATCATGTTTTGAAAAATAGTCGTCAGATTCATTTTCTTTTTCCGTGTACTGATCCATGTTTTCAAAATTATCTATTTCTGCCAAATACTGTGCACAGTAATGATCGTAATCTTCACAGCTTATATCAGATTCATCAAAAGTGATACCTGCTTCATCTTCAGATTCTTCGTCGTAATTAACAGACTTTTTTTGTTTCTTGGCTCGTTTTTTGTTTTTTTTTTCAGCTTTTTTCTTCTTTGGTTTGTCAACATTAGTTTCTACTTTTTCTTTTTTGGTTTCGTCTGATAATGTCACTTCCTTGCTGCAATGGGGCTCTATGTTTACTTTTTCTTTTTTTGTACACTTTTTCTTTTGTATTTTTTTGATTGTGTTTTCTTTATCTTCCTCCTCTTTTCTTTTTTTTTCCAAAAACTCTTCTCTTGTAATAACTTCACAGCCTTTTGAAATTTTTGTTTTTTTCAGTTTCAGTGTAGATTCACTTCGCTTAATTTTTTGCAAAAGTAAAGTTTCAAAAGAAACTTTTTCCCAGTCAGTTAAAATTCGATTTTCAATAATCTGAATCTTGTTTGTATCATTCAAGTTTTTAAATCCTATTCCTTGGCTTTGCAAGGGCAATTTGGAAGACAATGCTATCGGAGTTAGTTGAAGCTTTGCTGTCTTAGCGCTTTCAATAATTACTGTATTATTTTCATTTGATGTCATCTGTGTTTGTATTTTGGGTTTCTGGCTACTGTTTATCTTGTGAAGCACTACTTGTAAACTCAGTTTTTTTAAAGAACAAATTTGCTTTCTGGATGTTTTAAATTGATGGAATCTTTTTAAGGAATCAGGGTCAAATTTTCCTTCCGGCACTGCGTCTCTGTTGAATGGGTATATGCCTCCTTTTTTAAATCCATTTCGAATAATAATTGGATTTAGTTCATGCCACACTTCTCCGATGATGCGGCTAAATTCATCTTTTGGTAATTTTTGACCAACATTTAATCGTTGCCATTGCACAAGCTTTTGGTCCCAATTATTTTTCATCGATTTAAAAACTGCCAAATCTAACGGCTGCAATAAATGGCTAGCATGCGATGGCAACTTTATAATGGTCACGCCGTGTTCTTTTGCTTGTTCTAAAATTTTCAACTGGATGTGAGTAGAATGTCCGTCAAAAATTAACAACGCTGGTGGATCTTCGCCTAAATGTGGCAGCACAGTATTTAACATGTATTTTTCAAACACTTTTGCATCAATCCAGCCGTTTTTCGTAGCAGCGTAAGATGTGTTTTCAAAGCCTAGTTCTGACATCCACTGGTCCCATGTATTTTTTCCTCGATTGATAATTAAGGGTGGCAATTTATCACCAGCAGCGCTGACAGTGAATAAGATCGTCACGTTATCTTTGCCAGATGATGCGATGGTTCTTGTGCTGGCAAACCCACGGGCGCCAACAACTTTTGTTTTGTCGGGATCATTTCCAAAACTAGACTCGTCAAGATTCCAAATCTTTTCCGGTCTGCCTTTTAAACCCAGTTCATTTAGAACCTCTTCTAGGATATTGAAGTAATCGTGAACTATGAATGGGTCACATGCCACTTTCCTAGACAATTCTACTGCTTGTGGCTTTTTTAAAGACAAATTGTGTCTTTTTTTAAAAGCAGCAAACCAATCATATCCAGGTCGGTTGTTCCTAAAAGGGGTTTTGTAATTGTTTTGACTGACGTGTATGCTAACTAAATCGAGTGTTTCCTTAGCACTAAGACCAAACCCGTATTTTTCCATAACTCGCAAGCCATCAGCAAGTTTGAGTTCATTTTGTCTATCAATCACAGTAGGTGGTCCACGACTCTCTTTTATGACACCTCTTCTGTTATTCACTCTGTCACATATAGTAGTACGAGGTATGTTGTATTTTTTTTCAGCTTGATACGAGTTTATTTTGCCAGTTTTGACTTCGTGTACAGCTTTTTTTAAAGTTTCAAGATCATATGAGGATGTTGTTTTTCGCTTGTAGTGCCGAACCATGTTGGAAAACCTAAAAAATAGTAAACGTAAAATATTGTACTCCTATCATAAAATATTTACCTACCTACTAGCTAGCTAAGCTTTAGTCTACCTCCATGCAAAATTTTATTTCAATAAGTTCAGTGGTTTATGCGTAAAAGTGGAACAAACTTTTTATCATCTCTCGGGAACAGCTCATTTTTTCGGGATAAAAAGTATCCTATTATTTAATCTGAGCTTCTAATTTTGCGTATTGTATAATCTTAAATCATTTTGTGTAAAATATTTAAACACAAAATATTTTTTAGTGTTTAAATATTTAGTAGTAAATTTTTGTGCAGGAACCTAGGTAATTACTATTTTAAGCTGAAAAGTAACTCAAACATGTTAAATATTTTCGTATGAGAAAATGATTTTGGTATTACGTACGTATGAGAATTTCGATGGCACCCGGCCTCTTAACCCATATGAACATTAGAAAACTTCCATTGAAATTGAATCGAATACCTACTAAAACTATAGATTTTGGTTTGTAGAATAGCAATAAAATTATCAAAGAATTTACAATGTTAGGTACAGATTTTTCACTATTCCTTTTTATATGCATAGATACTTATACTGTTATCACCCTAAAATAAAAGGTTTAGAACCCCTGACAATGGGGCTATTGCATCACAACAGACGCAATCGCCCCGTCAGGACAGACGCAATAGCCCCAAAACAAAATCATAACCCACTAATTTTAAATTGCATATTGTGTTTAAAACTTGTGCTATATACATGAAATAATGACAAAAAATGTAAAGAAATAAAACCTTTGTGGTACCTACAGCCAAGAAACGTCGATTAATCTAAAATACACTGAGATTTAAAACGATTTACTATCAGATGTAGCACATGGGAGGTGTCCGAAAGAAATGACAGATCAAAGATGGTGGATTATTCTTTAAAAGATGGCGCGTACGCGCCATCTTTTGATGACCTTTTGTAGTTTTAATACCAAAGATAGAAAAGAGATGGCACACGTAGTTTTAAATTACGTGATTCGTATTACAATTGGATTAGACGCCTTAGCCCCGTAGACGACTTAGCCCCGGTTGACCTTACACACTAAAAATTCGGATTTACTTGCTTATTTAAACAAAATAATTTATTTTATTTTAATCTCTTCTTGGGAATTAGGTATTGGTTCAAGATTAAATTCGCTATAAAAGTATGCAACATTTAACATGCTTTAAAAAAATGCACAGATGTATAAAGATAAAAAAAAATGTAGAATAAACTATATGTAGAATAAATAACAATAAATAAAAAACTTTATTAAACATTAATTAAACGAAAAACGGATTAATTATTATTAATTTTTATTTAAAATCAAGCAAAATTATATCTATTAAGAAACGTTTATTATATTTATCTCATTTAAGTCTTTTACAATTATATTTATATGTTTTACATAGCAATGATCAATCATTGATGTTGGATTTCAATCTGAATGACTGCTATGGTGTAATTGATAACATTAAAACGAACAAACATACACACATATATTACATTAATCAACTCGCGCTTGACAACTTTTACACATTTTTTGATGACAAAGACATTTTTACTAAATAAAAGTCGATGCACGATGGAACAAGTCACAATTTTTCAAGTGGCTTCGCTCCAGTCTTCAATTTCAACGAGAAAATGTTAGTGAGTATAAAATTAATATTTTTTTTGTTTTTAATTTATTTTTAATTATATTTCATTTAAAATTATATTTTAATAATATTAAAATATATATTTTAATTTTTTTTTTTGTTTTTTAATTATATATTAAAATTATGTTTTAATTTATTTTTAATTATATTTCAATTAAAATTATAATTTAATAATATTAAAAATATATTTTAATAATAATTATTATTATTCATCAAGATGGGAAAATAATTTATATTTCTTCTTTAATAGGTCCGATTCAGAGTTTGAGGCCCCATCTGCAGTGGTGTCGGTAGCACCGAAAAAGAAGTCAAAGGCGTCAAGCAGCAAACGCAAGGCCGGCCCCGGAAAGCAACACGACTCATCGCCTCCGCTGGAGTTGACCCGCACCTCATCACACAAAAGTGCTCAACGAAAGCGAAAATACTCCTCGCCGCACGAATTTATCACTACACGGTATGTTCGATTATTATCTACTTTAAGTTTGCTGAAATTCTATGCCTGTTTCTGCTGGTTTTTATTATTTATCAAAACTTAGTTCAGTATCCTGTTGAAGTCTGATAAAACTAGGCACCTAATTGTTTACAGTCAAAAGTGAAAGTGCAATACACTTATTCCTATTTTGTTTGTTTTCTTACTAATATTTTTTCTCGATTATTGTATTTTAATGATATGTTAATTTTGTATTTTACAGAACAAGGAGACCGGACTTATTCAATATCTTGCAGACTGAGGAAGCTAGTTGCAGTGAACCCAAATCTCGTGGCGGGGAAATAATATCAAGCTTCTCCAGCCGAGTTTCTACGGGAACGTCTCGTCGGACTGCGAAGACTGGTGGCGAATATTTTGTGGACCTCAAGATCTACAAAAAATCGGACTACGTGTCTCACGCCGCTAATGTGCGCTACAAGACGGCGCTGGTAAGTGTGAAGCTCCAGTGCGACGAGTCATCATCGTCTTGGGAGGCACTGCAAGGCTTCTTAGGACAAGCTTTTACCGAATTTGAGGAGTCAGAGCCCGTCCATTACAGTGACAAAAAATAAATTTTACTAAACTTAATCAATTTATAGTAGATATTAATTTTATTTTTAATATACTAGAATAGAATCTTTTTAATTTTTTTTTTACATTAGTATCGGTTACTGTATTATTGTTTTGATAGCATTGGCTTTTTTAATAGAATAAAATGCCTTTCTGTTCGACGTGTAACATATCTGTACATAGTAAATCATGGGTAGGTCATTTGCGAAGTAATTTACATAGAAAAAGTTGTCAGACAATAGAATACAGTGATGGTATAGAAATCGTCAGCTCTGCATTTCGTAATCGTATTGTAACTTATAAGATATTACCTCTTGATCAACTTCAGTTAGCTTCAGTAGATATATTTTTTTTCGAAATTCGTAACAAGTTAAAATCTCTTTTAGATGAAAACCTTATTAAACATACATGTGTTAAGGTTAATTTCGAACTATTTGGGACGTTTTTGAAGTTCAACGATAATTCACAAGAAATAAAATCTTTTGGAACCAAAAATAAAATATTACATGGTAATTATGATTTTGAAAAAATATATTTGGAAACAGTTAGTTATTTAAAAACTAGTATAGAGGAATTTGAGGATCGTGACAGTGGGTGGACATTTTTAAATAATTTATACATTGAGATTAATATCAATAAATATCAACCACTTAGCGGTTCGAGTTTTATCAGTTTACCCAAATCAATTCAGGCTAAAAAGGCGTGTTTAAATATTATGAATAAAGATCAGCATTGCTTTCTATGGAGTGTGACGGCAGCCTTATATCCAGCTAATAATCACCCTGAAAGAATTTCATCATATCCTAATTTTCGTGAATTATTTAATATAAATGGAATGTTTTTTCCTGTAACTTTCCATGACATTAACATTTTTGAAAAAAATAATCCTAATATTAAGTTCATAATTTATGGTTTAAAAAAAAGTAAAACTATTGTTGGGCCGTTGTATAAATCAGACATTAATAAAACATGCAACGAGAAAATTATACATTTGTTGTATCTAGAAAATAATAACACTTCTCATTATTGTTTGATCAAAGAACCTTCTAGACTGTTTAGAAGCCAAGTTACATCTCATCACAGCAAATTGTACTTCTGTGATTTGTGCTTGATATTTTTCAGTACTTCTAAAGAAGTTGAAAACCATTTATGTGGAGGCGTTGTAACTGTCCTCCCAAATAAGGGCTCAGTAATTAAATTTAAAAACTATGGTCGAAAACAAAACATGCCTTTTTGTATTTACGCAGATTTTGAATCGATGCTACAAACCAATACTGAAGCTAACTGTTCTTCTAGCAAAAATACGACTACATTGCACCAACATTTACCTATAGCTTTTGGTTATTATATTGTTTGTCGTGATGACCCTAGTTACAATCGGTACGTATCATATCGAGGACCTGGTTGTGATAAGCAGTTTGTAGATTCGATTCTTAAAGACGTACAAAAAATATTTGATATACTTAGTACACCAGTCCCTATGATATTTTCTATGGCGGATAAGTCTGATTTTGATAATGCCACACGTTGTCATATTTGTGAAAATTTTATTTTTTCGGACAAAGTCCGTGACCATTGTCACGTTACTGGTCGTTACCGCGGAGCTGCGCATCCGTTTTGTAATTTACAGTATAAACGCCCTTCATTCGTCCCCATTTTTTTTCATAACTTAGCTGGTTATGATTGTCATCTTTTTATAAAAGCGTTAGGCGAGGTTCCTGGTAATATTAAAATAATACCTAAAACAAAAGAAAACTACATCTCATTTACCAAATTTGTACCAGTTACGAATAATCAGTTTTTTCAACTTCGATTCGTTGATTCATTTAAGTTTTTGGGAACAAGCTTAAGCAAATTGTCAGAGACATTAAAACCGGAAATGTTTAAAAACTTACAAAATCATTTCCCCGATGAAGATGAATTTCAGTTACTCACTCGTAAAGGCATTTATCCATACGAATATATGAACTCGTGGAAGCGGTATGACGAAAAAAGTCTACCCCCAAAAGAATGCTTTTATAGTTCCCTAACTGATCATGACATTTCTGATGAGGATTACCAGCACGCGTGCTTAATTTGGTCAACATTTCAAATCAAAGATTTAGGTAGTTATACGGATTTATATCTAAAAACTGATGTGCTTTTACTGGCAGATATCTTTGAAAATTTTAGACAGACTTGCAAGCAACACTATCAATTAGACCCAGCTTTTTACTTAACAGCACCCAGTTTATCTTTTGATGCGATGTTATTAAAAACAGGAATACAATTGGAACTTATCGATGACTTGTCGATGGTGCGCATGTTACAGAGTGGTATCAGAGGAGGAGTATGTCTGTGCTCTCATAGACATGCAAAAGCAAATAATCCTTACTTAGAAAATTACAAACCATCAGAATCTCCTTCCTACGTCACTTATATTGATTGTAATAATTTATATGGATATAGTATGTGTCAGTATTTACCATTATCAGATTTCAGATTTCTCAATGAACAAGAAATCAACAAATTAAATATCTCTGCATCAATCGAAATACCGATTGATGCAGAGTGTGGTTATATTCTAGAAGTAGATTTACAATATCCCAAACATTTACATAACTTACATAATGATTTTCCATTTTGTTCTGAAAAATGCATTCCACCCGGGGGGAAAACTTTCAAACTAGTTCCAAATTTGTATGATAAATTTAAGTATGTTATACATTACATTCACTTGCAAACATGTTTAAAACATGGTTTAATATTAAAGAAAATTCATCGAGTGATTAGTTTTCGACAAAGCACGTATTTGAAACAATACATTGATTTGAATACTGCTCTGAGGCAAAAAAGTTCCTCAACATTTGAACAAGACTTTTTCAAACTCTTGAATAACAGTGTGTTTGGAAAAACTTTAGAAAATAATGAGAAGAGGGTCAATGTGCATTTAGTTAATCAGTGGGTTGATAATAATAATGTGACTAAGAAAAGGCAATGTGCACAAAAACTTATCGCTCGTCCAAATTTCCATAGCGCCACAATTTTTACTGAAAATCTAGTTGCGGTACAATTAAACTCTGGTCAAATAATTTTGGATAAACCAATATACATTGGTTTTACCGTACTAGAATTGTCAAAAAGTCATATGTATAACTTTCATTACTCTGTTATTAAACCTTTTTATAAAAATAATGTACAAATGTGTTACACGGACACTGATAGTTTTGTATATCATATACGGACCCATGATTTTTATGATGACATAAAAAGACATTTTTTGCCTTACTTTGATACTAGTAATTTTTGTAATACTAATCAATATGATTTACCCATTCAAAATAAAAAAGTTCCTGGTTTGTTCAAAGATGAAATGGCGGGTAAAATCATAAGTGAATTTGTAGGCCTTCGTTCAAAGTTATATTGTATTAAAACCATAAATAGCACAATCAAAAAAGCGAAAGGAATTAAGAAAAATATTGTCAGCAATTTCAATGTTACTGATTACCAAAAAACTCTGTACGAAGGCAACATTGTTCATAAAACAAATGTTTTATTTAAGTCAATAAAACACGAGTTGTACACATGTGCTGTGAAGAAAGTTGCTCTGTCTGGTGATGATGACAAGAGAGTCATATCTAAAGATAAAATTTCAACTAGAGCATGGGGACACACTAGTATATTTAACTTTTAACTAGATTTAATAAGCTGTACCTAATTAAGAAATTCTTTGTATTATTTACTTTCGTAGCATAACCTATGCATTTTAGTATGTATATTATGTAGATTTAGAAATAAAATATCATTTTATTAAATACATTTGTTTTATTTATTATTTCACAACTACATAGATTTTGCAAGCAAACCTGCAGGCTGATGCTAAATTCAAGTAACGTAAAGTTTTATCAAGTTGAAACATGCTTTACTTGAGTTTAAGTCGACACTACATGTAGGCGAACGCGTTGGCCGACGCGTTGGCCGGCGCGCTGGCTCAATGTGTAGAACAGGCGAAATACCTACCGCCAACGCGCGAACGCCCGTTCTATACATTGGGCCAGCGCGCCGGCCAACGCGTCGGCCAACGCGTTCGCCTATATGTAGTGCCGACATTACTGAATCCACACGCGAATATATGAGCGCGCGGTACTGTTTGTAACATGAGTCCTTATTCATAATAATGCAACCTACATGTTGCAATCACTATAATAATGTGAAGACTTTGTTTTAGTATTCATTCTTGCGTCGATAAGCACTGTAATTAGTTACTCACGTCTACATAATTTACAAAACAAACCTTAACTTATATAGTTACTCGCGTGTACATAATTTACGTATTTTTGGTAATAGAGTCTTGGACCTACTACACAACGGTAAGTTGATTTATTATTGATTTAAGTCATTAAAATACATAAAAATAATCGTTAATTCCAAAGATTGCTGATTTGGTGTTAAATATTTTCTTTTTTTTTACAGATAATGGAACGCGTAGAAGATTTGACTGCTACATCCGAAGACAATGTCTACCTACATGAATATGGGGATACTTTCCAGTATGCTCAAGATCCTTTGGAAGGATTTACTGAAGAGTTTTTAAAAATGAAAGCTCAGCAAAAGCCGAACGCTAAGATTCGGGAACGTCGTCCAGCAAAATTAAGAAAAAAATGTGTTTCTAAAAGTGCACTTAGTAAACTGCATAACCCAGTTCATTCGTTTGTGGTAAACAGCGTTCCCAAAAAAGGTTTCCGTCTGATAAAGATCTCAGTGTTTGATTTAGATGGATCCCAGCAACATTGTGACAGTATAGACGATGATAATTTTTTGTTATCCGCTCAATATGTTGTGAATGAAAACGGTGATGAAATCATGGACCAAACCGAGAAGTTAGTCAGTAATATATCAAAAAAAATATGTAATTACAGTTATATGAGTTGGTTTTAGTTTACTTTGGTATTAAGTATTTGTTTTAGCTGTAGGGTCGCAATAGACTTTAGAATGAATAAGTCGATAAAATTGTAAGATATATTTGTATGAAAATAATATAAGTTAGGGTTTGTTTTGTAAATTAATGTGTACGTAATTATTGCTTAAATAAATTGTATGTATAATGTGAATATATTTTGTTTTATTTCTATTTCATTCCAATTTAATTATTTAAATAAAAAGCAACAAATATAAGGTATTTTTTATTGAAAGTGCACATTATTTTCTAAACACCATTTTTTTAAACATAATACATTTTTTAATGCACAATACTTCTTATGAATAAAACAGTTATACGATTCTTCCTTACAATACAGATCGTACAGAATGTTAAATCTCGGAATGTCTTTGTAACTTATATCTACAATATTATTATGATCACACAATTCTTTTACCCATTTCACTTTCTCTTCACCTTTTACGATAATATTTCGGTCTTTTAAGTAAGGTTTAATAATTCTTCTGAATTCTCTGTAATCGATATAGCCTTCGCTCCATCGAAACCCTCTATTTCTTTCTAACCACCGAACATTCTTTTTTTCATCATCGGTTAGCGCTGAGAATGGGTATGGTGGTTTAACATAAAATGTATGTGTATGCTGTTGAGTGGCTATACATAATTCTTTTACTAAAAAGTCGTTATTATTATTTTTAAATCCTTGTAAGTCAACGATTATTGTATTACTATTCATGATATTTTCTTAACGATATTACTCAAAGGCTTATACTCAAATATGCAGTCGTTTAAAATCAGACAATATGCAGCTGTCTGATCAGGTATTTCTTGGTCTGTTTCGATTTCTACTCTCACGTCGATTGAGCCTTTTAACGTTTCGTGCTGTCGCGAACAGTCGATAACGAATAAGGGAGCAACGTCTCTGAATTCTTTCAAACTCATCAACGGTTCTGACCGACGTCCGTGATACGACTGTTGAAATCTGACATACTGTTCGTATAATAAAGTAAATTTGTCTTCTGCAAAACTAACGTTTAATCCCTCATATGGATAGTATGACGAATTTAAAAACACTCTTACATCACGTACGTGACAGTGATTAAACTCCGCCATCGACAATTCACCGTTGTTTTTGCGGTTGGTTTGTAAAGCTAATACAACAAATCGCGGTTTTTCTATTTGAGATGAAGTTTTAATGGACCAAGTATGTTTACGAGTTTTGGGTAATAATGGATACTCGTATAAATCCCAGTTACGATATGCTATTGGAATAGCTCGATCTTTTTCTAATTGTTTTAGTAAATTTATTCTTTCGCGATCAGATACTTTAATATGAGGTACTCTCCAGATAATTTTACTTATAACAATATCTTCCAAAACTTCTCCTGTTTTCAACTTGATTGCATTAAGGTTAGTGTTACATCTAAGCAACACTAACTCATGTTTGCAGTTAATGACAATTTTTTCATAATCTTCCGCAAATCCTAAAATCTTGTTTAAAGGAATGGATACAGAAAATTCTCCACCACTTGTATTATTTATACCTTCTGGCGACCACCCCCAAACTCGAGCATATTTTGATTCGTTTTCATTTAAGGACAGATAAGACTTTATGGTCGTAGTTACACCTGCGTTTTTTATTTTATCTATTTCTACTCCATTTAATTCATATCTTATGTCTTGAAATAGAAATAACGCTGGATTATTAACGAAATGTACATTTGAAACCTTTTCTTTAGTTGTGCTGTCGTGGACAATTACTTTGCCTTCGATATACAAACTGCTGAGCGAAGGCAGCACATATAAGTCTTGTTGATTGATGGGGATTCGTATTTCATCATTCTTGTTGAAACTTGTTACGTACGGTCTATATGAATGATACTCAAAACTTTCGATGCTGTTGTCGTATGAGGTTTGTTGAGATATGTTTAAAATATTCATTTTATTAAACCAATTAGCTTGAGGTATTCTTTATTGCTTTTAGTAAGCTTCTTTTTTAACTGCTGTCGTGTGTCTTTGTGAGAAGATCTTTTAGGACTGACTTGGACATTTGATATGGCAGGGGTTTTATGGAAATTTATCATTTTTTCTAAAATGTAAATACAATTGTACCTCTTCACCTCGTAAATTGATTTCTTTGTTATCAGCGTCTAACAGTCTTATATTGATGGAACTAATAGAATTTTGATTGACTGGAAAATAAATTAAATTTTTTGGTATTTCTATTATTCGATAACCAGGAGGTACATTAGGTACAAATTCGTAAATAATATGGCTTGCTTTTCCGTTCACAAATGAACCACTAACTACATCACATTCAATCCTCACGATAGTTGTTGATAGAATGCTTACAGGATACTGTGAATCAGTGCTTATATTAGCTTTTATTGTTTCCATTCCAAAGCCTAGTATGTTCCCAATTGAATCATCTTTATTAAAATGAACGTCTTTAGAACAAAATATATCTGTTTTCAATGTGTTATTATTGCATCTTAGTTTAAGCAGTGTATTTTTTATGTTAGTTTTCAAATAATCACAAATATCTTGAAGCTCGTAGGACCCTTCAGGAATTTCGATAATTTCATTGTCACCGTAATAAAACTTGTTGTTTCGTCCATCAATATTAGGTATAGAGTTGAAAGTTGAAAAGTACAAAAGACCACATTCATAGTCTCCAAGAAGTTCCAACGTCGGAGAATAGTTTGTCGTCAAAGAGGCTCCGCTCCCGGTTATAGATACAGTGAAAGACATTTTGATACTGACACGTTTATTTATTTTTAATATTATTTAAATGTTTCTTTCAATATTTTTTTAAAAATTTAATACATAGATGACCACGGTTTGTTGTTCCAAATGCTTGATGTCTGTTATAATTATAGTTTATGAGCAAATTATTCATATATTTCATCAGTTCTAATGGTGGTTTTAAATTACCAAAGCTATCATAGTATTCTATGTAGCTGTTTTGTTTTACATAGGCTACCCAATGTGTGCCAGGATTCACGTTACTATCTAAATTTACAATTCCACATTCTATTTTTCTAGGTTTTAAAGGCAACTTATCTCTCATGTAAACACCACGAAAGTATGGAATATCACCAGCATACTCCAATATGTCTAAATTCGTGAGCGCACGCCTGGGCAGCCGTCTAATTAGTTTTTTGATGGGTTCAAATATAACCCTGCTCCTTTTTTATGAGGTTTAATATATAATCCTTTTCCAAGAGCGACCGCTTCCATCATTCTGTTGTGTCTTTCAGATTCTTGGAGACTCTTTTGTGCCGCTTTAGAATCGTTTACGGCTTTGGCTATACCTGCTGCACCTCCTGCTAATGAACCTAACGCCGACAATCCCGCAAAAATAGGAATAAGCGGTAAAAGTCCACCACATTTTGGAAGTGGAATTATACGTGGTAAACATATTCCTTTCTTTTTGCTGAACAGTTTTTTCGCAGCTGCATACGCATATTTTATAGCAGAGTGATGATCCTTGGATTTAAGTTTTTTTAAATGGGCATGTATTTTTTTAATACCTTTCTTAAATGATTTAATACCACTTCCAGCTCTGATTTTTGTTTTCATAGCATTTTTTACTATCCACGAGGCAATCTTTTCTCCCTTACCAGCATCTTTTGATTTCAACCTCTTCTTTGCCATACTCAAAAGTTCTAAATCAGCTTTACGTCGAGCACTAGGATCTTTATTTATATAAGCAATATCGTGATGCATGCAAGCTTCATCCAATTTGTTAACTCCTCGATCGCCTTGTAGTATTCGTTTTTGAAGTTTCGTCCCAGGACCGCAAAATTGATATCCAGGTAAATGCAACTCAAACGGTAAATGGTCTATCAAGTTATTGATTACACCACTACCTTCCTTCATTGATAAGTATATATTGTGATATAGCACTGATTATGTGCTTTATATATCTAAATAACTAATTCACTTTTATCTATCCAACTGTTTTCTTCGGCACCCAATCCTAACCACTTCACAAAAAGTTTGTTGCCTCTTTTCTTTAGAACTTTTTCAATAAGATAAATATCAGGAAATTTAGTTTTTTGTAATTCTTTTCCATAAAAACAACCAACAATGTTTTGTTTATGTTTATCTTGTAATTGATACGTTTGAGGACTAGTTTCGTTGACTTTTATGATGCGAAATATTTCCGTTGACCAATTAGGGGTGTAGCCTTTATAAAAATCTCCTTTGTATTTACTTATACGAACAAAATCGCCAACTCGAAAAGACGATTCTTTGCGTACTTTTCTTGGCTGTTGGCTTTTGATAATATTCAATCGAACTGTATTTTGATTTGAACTGTTAACGTCTATTGGTTTATGTTTTGTAATGCGATGCACAGTACTGTTATAATTGTGCACAACGGACTTTAAATTATTTTTATACCATTCATATTTTCCGCATAAACTAAATAATTTGTAAAGACGTGATTTTATAGTTCTTATTACTCGTTCGACGATAGAAGCTTTTTTTACAGAACATGTGGAATAATGATTTATGTTATAAGTTTTCATTAAATGCTTAAAAGAGTCGTTATAAAACTCTTTACCTAGATCTGTTTGTAAGTTTTTAGGTTTTCGTGTGGATTCTGATAATATACTGCACATAGCACTTGATACAAATTTTTTAGATTTTGATTTTAACGGTCTAACCCACACGTATTTTGATAAAACATCAATCACTATGAGAACATATTTAAATCCTTTATTAATCAACGAATATTTTTGTAAGTCCACTAGGTCAGCTTGCCATAAATCATCCAGACCTTTAATTACCGTATGCCGACGAACGAAGTTTCGTCTCGCTCCTCTGTGTAGTTCATTCACTATATCTTGTTTACTCATTCTGAACAGATTTTGCTGCAATTATGTTATCGATTTCTTGTTTTGTGTAGTACATTTTACTAAAATTTGTAGTAGTAATTTTTTCTAAACTATGGAGATAGTTTCTGACATTACTTTGGATTTTCATCATTTCATTTTTAAGGGCTTGGACACTTTTATCTACGTATTCTTTATTCACAGCCTCGTCGTCTTTTTCTGGAATTTGCACCCCTTTTAATTTCGATGACTTTAAATCGAATTCCCCTGTATCGGACCTTACCAATGTATCGCTAAGAATTTCAGAAAATTCAGATAATCGTAAACGCTTATGAACGTGATGACCAAATTTGTCTATATTCATTGCCGTCTTGCTAGGTTCTGTAGTGTAATAGTACTGCTAAATTTTCCTGATGGCAGCCTTATATATTTCATTTTTTTAATGATACCAGCTTCTTTCATTTCTTCAAGTATGGCATTAACTTCATTATCTAATCCCGTATTACCAGCTGCCCGAGATGCACATAATATTTTCAGTCTCTCAACTAACTCATTAGGATCATCCCAGTAAACTAAATCAGTGTCTTTCTTAACTTCTTTCAAAATGTCGATTCCTCCACCTCGCTGAAGACTTTCTACGCTACTGGTATTATTTCTAGCGAATTTAAATAGTGGCTTTATCACATGAGTATATTTGAACCCTTTATTACCATTTATTTGGTTCGATCGTGTTGGATATGCGTAGTCTGTGCTTAGTCTATGATAGAATGTCATGTTGCCAGGCTATGGGAATAAACAGTCTGAAAAATTGCGTAGCGTGTTTCATTGACCTCAAGCACATATTTAACAGTGGCGACGAGATTTCGGACTAATATCGGCTAGATAAAATTATTACAACTACGCGCACGGCACAATGTCAGGTTCGTTTGGAGTTTTGCCTGTTTTTGATCATCTCGCGCAAGACTGGAGGAACTTCAAGAGTCGCTTCCTACAATGGGTGATTGCGAATGATCTTGAAGATACAAAAGAGAACAAGCGACGTGCCGTATTATTATGTGCTTTGAGCGAAAACACGTACAAACTGACATGCGACCTGGCCTTGCCGAAAAAAATCGACGGTGTAGAATATGAAGAGATCATATCGTTGCTGGACAAACACTTCATCCCGAAGGTGCAGGGGTTCAGCGAGCGGTACAAATTCTACTCGGCGACACAGCAGCCGGGCGAGACGCACGCGCAATGGGCGGCCCGACTCCGGGGGCTCACGGCCGACTGCAGCTTCAGCGACGTCGAAGAAGCGCTGAGGGATCGCTTTGTCATGGGCATGTTGGCCTGTCCTGAGAGAGCGAAGCTGTTCGAGCAGGACATCGCGACGTTATCCACGGCGAAGGCGGTGGAGTTGGCCGAGAGCGGACGGTGCGCGAGGGCGGCGGGCGCAGTCGTCAGCGGCGCCGAGCAGGTGTACAGCGTGCGGCAGGGCGAGTGCGACGGCGGCGGCGCGGGCCCCGTCAGCGACGCCGATCAGGTCAACAGCGTGCAGCAGGACAGACTCAGCGGCAGCGACGCGGGGAAGTGCTCCGTGTGCGGCCGGAAGAACCACGCCTCATCTCGATGTCGTTTCAAAAAATTAAAATGTAAGAAATGTAATAGACAAGGGCACTTGCAAAAGATGTGTAGGAAACTAAATTACATAGGGACCGAGGAGATGAACGGGAACGACGATGATGACGACGGTGAGTTGTTCATCATACGTTCCGAGCGTGGCGAACCTATGGCAGAGTTTGTAAGTGTAGATAACGTTAACATTAAATTTGAAATAGATAGCGGGTCGGCTGTCACCGTAATTTCTGAGGCTACTTATCAGCAATATTTTAGCAAAAAGCCGTTGTTAGAAACGAATAAGCGTTTGTTTACGTACACCGGGGCTAAGATTGGCTGTATAGGTAAGGTACGGTTGGCGGTGACGTACGAGCGGAACACCCGCGAGCTCGACGTGTACGTGGTGCGGGGCGGAGGGCCGCCGCTCCTAGGTCGAGATTTCATTTCGATTTTTAATTTACATTTGACAACCTGTCATTTTGTAAATAGTGTAAATAGTTATAGTGTACAGGATTTAGAAAGGCAGTATCCGGAGGTCTTTTCTAGTAAGTTAGGAACGTTTAATAAGTACAAGATTAAACTGAGGCTCCGGGATGACGCTAAGCCCGTTTTTTTTAAAGCGCGTCCGTTGGCTTTCTCGTTACGCGACAAAATAGGCGAAGAGCTAGAACGGCTTGTCGGGCTCGGCATTTTGAAGCCCGTCGAGCACTCCAGGTTCGCGTCGCCCGTGGTGCCGGTGCTGAAACGGGACGGCTCGGTGCGGTTGTGCGTGGACTACTCCGTTTCAATAAATAAGTTGCTAGTCGTCGAGCACTATCCGCTGCCTACGGTGCACGAGTTGTTTTCGCGGTTGCACGGAGGGCGGGAGTTTACGAAGCTGGATTTATCGAGACAAAATAGGGAAGGTTGTATATTTAATTTTTGATCATCAATCGTCATCTCATGTTAAAAAACATAAGAATCAGATAGTGTTGTTTTCGAAAAGAATATGGCCTGCATTTGTAGACAATGCCCGGAATTCAGAACCTGAGGAGTCGACGGGGGGAGACGAGAGTCATCAGAATGTTGATAATGATCGTCAGGTTCCGTCATCTCCGGACACTGTCAGCGGCCCTTTAACTTCGAGGAATCAGAACCGATTGTTACGAGACATTCCTCGAGTAGATTATAGGAGATATTTGTAATTAATTATTATATTATGTTTTATTTGTTATTTGTAATTATCTGTTATTTGTACTATTATAGTGTTCTCTTATTTTCCTTACTTTTATGGGGGGAGAAATGTTGGATATGCGTAGTCTGTGCTTAGTCTATGATAGAATGTCATGTTGCCAGGCTATGGGAATAAACAGTCTGAAAAATTGCGTAGCGTGTTTCATTGACCTCAAGCACATATTTAACAGATCGTTTCCAGTTACGTTTATGTGCATTAGTGTCGATGAGTAGCAATTTATAATTTTGTAAGTCTTCCTCTGTAATAATATCTAAATTAGGTTTTTTTTTGTACAACAATTCTGCCAGACCAGAAGTTTTTTTTAAAGAGCGGCTTCTAATTTTCAGAACTTTTCCATCATCGTATAAACGGGTTTTGCCTAGCCAAAGTTTTCCTCGTTCACTTCTTGCTCCATATGGTATATCTTCTTTCAGCGCTTCAGACGATACAGACCAAGACAAAGAATCGTTTGCGATACTCGGTGATGATTGAATAGATTTAAATGAGTTCTCATGGATATCATAATCCTCAGAAGGTGATGTAGTAAGCGTTTTGTCAGGTGTTTTAGAATGAAAGTCGTCATTATTTGAATTTTCTTCATCATCAAGATCCGTCTCAGATTCTTTAAATTTTTCATGTGAACCATTTGAAGATTCTTCTTCGTCTTCTTCATGACGTTTTTTTTCAGTTTTGCTTGCTAATAATTTTAGCGGACTGACGATCGGTTGAAATATCGTCTCCAGTGCCATGTCATTTGTGTGTTTAGTATTTTTTATCATTTCTACCTTTCTTTTCACTGCAGACGCTGATTTCACAATTTGTTCCTTAAGATTCCGCTCCATGTTAAGAATTCTACTCTGATTGATGTCTCAAGTTATACTACTAGGTAGTGGGGTATGTATATGCTTTATAGAATAAATTAATCCACTATTATAAATGTATCAAATTTCATTCTGTAACAACCATTATTTCGTTCACAATCCTTATTGATTACCACATAACTGTACGGTTTACTCCACACAGTTGAACACATTTCACGGAATTGCGACCACGTCATATCAGACCCTACATGTTCATCGTAGATGTGTCTTAGATTAATCTCGTCTTGTTTAAACAATATGATGAGATTGGCATTATCTCTTACTAGTTGTTTGGGTATTTTAGTATAAGTTTGGTTAAGATAAAAGCAATCAATATTTTTGTGACGACCCATAGCAAAATAATCACGTATATTATTTTGATTTTCGCATGCAACATCGTCAAATATGATGATAGAATTAGGTAAGGCTTCTTGTGGACTTAAAATTTCACTGTTATGATTATACTTGTGATACGATGTATCCACAACTTTTTCCAATACTTTTTCTAAAAAGACGTATTTAGGTTGATACAAAGACTTTGAATACACATAAAGGTTTCTGAATCGTGGACCATTCGGGTGTAGTAACAAACTGATTACTAAGTTTGTTTTCCCACAGTTTGAGGGACCACAAACAATACTGCGAATGGTATTTGGTAGTAAATTTCCATGCCGCTTAACTTCATTTTTAACTGCAGGACAGACACATTCTAATTGAAGTGATTCTTTTTGTTTCAGAAATTTCATAGCTGTTTAATCCAATCGACCACTGTGATTAGTGGATTATGACAAAATGATAATCATGCAGTGTGTTGACTCATATAAACAGATAACTTCAAACATACGAAATTCATTGTTTCTATAATAGCTCGCTAGATATTTCAACCATCCAATCATCGATGAGAAGCGATTTTTGATCACTTGATGCATGAACGAACAGGAGTTATTTGGACATTCTGACACACCGAAGAGAGCGAGGGCGCGAGCGAACAGAGGTACATGTCATGAGCATGTCATTTCATTTACCATCAGTTGATGCATAAACGAACAGGAGTTATTGGGCATCCTGTCCCACCGAAGAGAGCGAGGCGCGGAGCGCAGTTCGCGAGCGAACGGAGGTGCATCAGTTGATGCATAAACGAACAGGAGCTATTGGGCATTTTGTCCCACCTCCGTTCGCTCGCAGAGCATTAACGAAAAGGAATTATTGGGTATTCTGTCCCACCGAAGTGAGCGAGGCGCGGAGCGCAGTTCGCGAGCGAACGGAGGTGGGACAGAATGCCCAATAATTCCCTACTTATAACATTTATAAATTCAAAGATTTTGACCTAAATTCGAAATATGTAGTAGAATAAAACATACTGCATTGATTGATACCAAAAAATCAATACCTTACCAACATGTTAAGTGAAATAATTTATTTTAAAATTTCCATGTATCATACGTAAACGTGTCGGAAGTGGTACAATTTTTGAGAATTCGTCAGAATTGGGAACTTTGTAACAAAGAGAAATGCCTGAAAAACTGCTAAGGTGCATTGGGGTAACTTCGGAAGAAAAAAAAATGGGGATATTTCGAAAATGGCAAATAATTACCAAACAGAAAGTAATTTTGAGCTCTGGCCACATTTACCGAGACGCTAATTTAATCACCTCCCCCGCTTCCCTTCCCTAGAGCCGTCAGTCGGGAGTGCGTGTGCGCTAACTTCATTTTTTCGCGCCAAGTGCAATTTTATGATTTTTTGGGATTATCGAAATTTTTTTTTACACAGAAATTAGGTAAGTTATGTAATAATTTGTTTGTTTTAAAGAAGCTTTGACGTTTTTTGCTTTCTTAAGAATATGTAATGTTGGTCTAGCTATGATTTTTAACAAACATTCTAAATAACCCCAGTGGGGTAAATTTGTTAACGAAATTTCCCCAATAATTTTTTCATAGTCTTTTGCAGGGGTGCGCAACATATAAAATATTTACCTGCCTATACCAACAAACATAAACGAATGAAAATACAGGGTCCAAACTTGATTCGACTCGTACAAATCATGTCGATTTTCGACATTGAGAGGTTTAAAACGTATTTTTGAATAGACGTGTAGAATCAATTTTTATTGTTGTTAAAATAAAAATAAAAACAGTTTTAAAGTATAATCCGGGTTCCCAAAAACATTTTTTTATTATTATCCAGCAAATGTTTCGTTAGTAGCTTCATTTTGATAAGACGAACAACAATTTCCTTTGCGTAAATTCTCGAAAGTGGTAGCTAACAGAGATAGAAAGGATTTAAATTTTAATATTTCTATTTGATGATCCTAAAATATGGATTGTTCTATATTTTGTTGGACAAGGTTACTCTTGAATTTTATAACTATGTATTAACCTATCAATATGAGTACAAAAAATCTGCTCGTTAGGGTTCCGTTTTAGTCGTTTTAGTTCATTAATCAACAAAACTTGGTTGACTACGGAACCCTAAAACACAACCCTAACTAGCTGATTTTTGTATATTGATAGGTTAATAGTTCTATCTCTGTTAGCTACCACTTTCAAGAATTTACGCAGAGGAAATTGTTGTTCGTCTTATCAAAATGAAGCTACTCACGAAAAATTAGCTTGATTGTAATAAAAAAAAAAATTGTTCTAGGGAACCTGTACGACTATATAAAAATGGTTTAAGTGAAGAAGCCACTTTTATTATTTGGAGGTGTCAACTGCTCGGGTGCTGATTGCTGACGTGGTTTTTAAATGCAGAGCTAAGGCGCGCCTTTCCTCTGCAATTGAAAACTACTTCCTTTTTTAATTTAGTTTTAATTTTGATTTAGCTATTTACGAGACTGGGTAAAAATTATTTTTTTTAACAAAAAATGTGTTCCTATTTTATTTCGTTAGTTATAGTTTTGCTGGGTATTAAATTTAAATAAATACAATATTATTATCTAGTGTTGGCTTTTTTATTGTTCTTATCTATTTACTTCTTTGCTCCAAATGTTGAGGACATCTGCGTCCCCGATGGGGTAATTTCGAAAATTTTTCAGTCTAAAACTTAGTTTGGTGTCTTCTATGGCTTGTATACACAATGTTTTTGTATGGGGTAAAATAGAATAAAAATAAATGTGTGCCTTAAATGTATTTTTACATTAGGTCGTGTTTCGTTGTTATTCGAAATTACCCCTTGAGTTTTCGAAATTACCCATGAAAAGTAAAAATAGGGTTTATATTTTAAGGCTCAACTCACACTGGCACAGAGTCGAAGCGACGCGACGCGTTATATTTTTCAGCCTATAGCATATTCATCTCTATTGTTCCATTATTTAAGTACAAATTTGTGCTATGTAAATATGGAAGCGCACGTCGACGCGCGTTGACGCGCGCATTCGCGCTTCGACGCTCGGCTGGAGTCGAGCGGATTCGCGAGTCGCCGCGCGTTACTCGGCCGCAGTGACGCGTCAGACGCCGACCACTACGGACGGACGACAGTGCTGAACTATACGACAATGGACGAAGATGAAAAATTAATTTTTTTAGTACAGAAATATGAATGTCTGTTTAACGTCAAGGCGAAAACCTACAGTGATAAAAATTGTAGGAAAAATGCCTGGCAAAAAGTAAGCGGTGAAATGCAAATTTCTGGTAAGTTCTAACTGTTTATTATTACATTTACATAACATACACAATAGTTATAAAGGGTGTAAAAAAATTAAACCCAGAACCGAAAGTGGGGAACACTACTTATCAATGCGAACATTTTCCCTCAAGAAACTATACCTGGGAAATCAAGTTTTTCAGGGATAATTAGGTGCGTAGTTTGTACTTTTTTACACCCTTTATTTTATGTACACGCGATGTAAATCCAATGAAGTATTCAGTTGTGTTTAATAATGTAACATTATGACCACTTTTTTAACATCGTGTGATCATTTCGTTTTGCCATGGTACTGCCCCATGCTCGGATATAAAATAAGATTTGAATTTATCTCTGATCACCATGGCATTTGACGTAGTTTGGTTATCGACTGACCGCATATTTTGTAATATACTATTACTTGGCAATTGCAAGTTTTCGAGTTCGTCATTTTCTCTTATGTAATTATGCAAACATGTGCATGCAAGAACCATAGAATCAAGATGCATCGGTTGCATTTTTATTTTTTTTTGAAAAACCTCAAATTTTTGTGACAGGATTCCGAAAGCACTTTCTACTAGGCGCCTTGCTCGACTTAAGCGATAATTAAAAATTTTCTTTTCATGATTGTCAGACACCTGATTTCCAGGATATGGTCTCATAATGTGTTCGGACAAGGGAAATGCTTCGTCACCTACAAAAACATGTGGCATTTCTTCTATCATACCTGGCAACCTTTTATTAGGCGGTATAGCAATCGTATTATTTTGTAATCTTTGTCCAAATTTAGAGCTGTTTAATATGCCGCTATCACTGTTACGTCCATATGCTCCAATGTCAACAATAATGAATTTGTACTTTGCGTCAACAACGGCTAACAAGACAGTACTGAAATATTTTTTGTAATTAAAGTAGAGACTGCCACTATTCCAGGGAGCCCTTATATTGACGTGTTTACCGTCAATTGCCCCTATACAATTAGGGAAATTCCATATGGTTCTGAATTCCTCCTCTATTTTAGTCCATAATTCTTGTGTAGGCTTCGGCATAACAAGTGGCTGTAAATATCTCCATATTGCTGCGCAAACTTCATGTACAATTGTTAAAACAGTGCTGTATCCTACTCGATAACTTTGACCTAAGGCTTGAAAGCTTATCGCCGTAGTCAGAAATCTGTAACAATTTAAAAAATACACGTAAATAATACATTTTATTAGATTAAAATAAAAGTTACAATTTTGTGTTCCTTTTTCAGAGGCGGAGTGTCAAAAGCGGTGGAAAAGAATTCGAGATTGCTACAAAAAGGCCATTAGATTAAGGCAATTTAAGAGTGGTTCTGCTAGATCAAATGATAAGCCAATAAGATTTGAAAAAGAATTGTAGTTTTTAAAACCATACTTGCAGAACAAACCACAGACGTGTAACTTAGATAGCTCCGAAGAAACTGACCTAAACACTGATACCGACACCAACTTGTCCGCTGCGTTGCCATCTCGACCCGAATCACAATTATCCAACCATTCCGATACCACACGAAAGAAGTCCCAACCACTATCACAAATGTTATTCGCGCAATATCTGGAAAATAAGAAAAAAGAAGAAGATCCAACAGACACATTTTTTCTCTCTATGTCTAAAACCGTTAAACAGATGCCAATACAAATGCAAGCGCAACTGAAACGACAGATATTACTTTTAGTAACTGACGCGGAAATAAAAGTTGCTTCCAATGCTTCCTTTCAACCTGAAACAACTAATATCAACCCAAGGCAAGCAAATACTTCTTCATCCAGTGGCTATACAACAGAACTACGAACCGAATCAGAAAGTCTTCAGCTGCAATCTAATTCCACTAACTATAATGTTAACACATATACAATGCAGCCAAATACCGGCTATTATACAATACAGCTACCAACCACTTATACTCCTTCTACAAATACGTCAACCAGTACCAACTGCACAACCATTAATCAGTTCGGAAATAGCACTTCTTCGAGCTATCGTATAGAAAATCTCGAGCTGCCACCTTCACCGTACATACCATTGCCGATTGGGATGACGACGCGGCAACGGAGGGAAGGCGATAATGACTACAGTGAATGACGTTATGTATGGCTGATGAATGCCCTGATTTATTAATTATTAAACTAAGTAAACAGGGTGGGACGGTTCTCCAAAAAATTATAAATACTTATTTTTTGTCATACCTACCTATACTTTCCGGAAATAATGTCATGTAGTTTTTAGCTTAAAATGATGTGATATATGCATGCTATCAGTTTCTGGAGAACTGTTCCTTACACCTTGTATAATAATGCGTAAAAATTATGATTCAAGATAAATAAATCTATATAAATAAAAACAAATGCTTTTATTTTTGTCCTATTTGTGTTCTCAAACTGTCGATCATATTGTAACGAAACTAAGGCAGGGTGTTCTGACGACGCTCGAGAAAAATCCACTGATGTTATAAAGGTCTTCTCACGCAAAATTACAGAACTACTAGGTACGTTACGGTACTACCACCGCCTATCATTTAAAAGCAAATTGAAATAACAAATGCACACACATCCGAGGGGCTAGTGTGAGTTTGATCGAGTACGAAACGTTACTATCGCGTCTGTCGGAATCAAAACTTCCCCATACGTCCGCTAGGGGCGCTGTTCGATTTCCCATACTAATTCGGCTGTGACGCAGACGCGATAGTAACGTTTCGTACTCGATCAAACTCACACAAGGGGTACCGCTCGTTCATCAAGTCCAGTATTACTATGCTTGCGCTGAATTCGAACACAGTTTTCCGAGTCATAGTCGATCAAAAATAACAATAATAGCTCTCAAAAATTTACGTACATACCTCAAGCATATTGATATCCGCTCTTCAACGGAAATAGGTATTCTTAAATTTGTTTCTTGCTTTTGGATGTGAGGCCTCAAAATATTTACCAAATTTTCAAATTTATCTAAGCCCATTTTATAATAATCATAAAAATATCTTGGGTCCTGGCTTAAATCGTTACTACAAAGTGTTTTGAATTCGCCAAGAATATGTCTTTTCTTCCATAACTCGTGAACCCATAATTTTCGTTTTATTTTCCTATTCTCAGCTTCTGATATAATTTTACTTTCTTCCTCTTCAACTTCTGATATTAGCGCAATCATGATAAGATCGATATCAACCATCGTATACTGCCGAGCGAGCACCATTCACGAATGTTCGAAAGTCACTAGTCCAGCACTGTGATCCGAACGCGCTAATACGAGCATCGTCGCGCGCAGACGCACGTCGCCGCGCGAACACCCGCGTCGCCGTGCAAAAACATGACGCGTCGCTTCGCTTCGACTCTGTGCCAGTGTGAGTTGAGCCTAAAGGGGTAGTTATACCAGAATCCGTAAATACTTTTGAACTAAAAAAGATACAATTCACATGGAAATATGTTTATTATAACTGAAATGTTAGAGTTATAGTTAAAAATATATACAATTCGTCTTCTAAAGTTGAAACAATGACACAATAGCCTCACTTTTCCAAAAAGTTTACGACATTACCCCAATGCACCTTATTAGTTACTTTGTACGATTTGCGATTTTTTAAGCCCACAAAAGTGGGTTCACCGATAATTCTGGTTAAATATTTCAAATTGAAATTGATAAAAACTTTCTTTCGAAAAGTAATGGCGATACAGCTGTTAGATTAGACATATTTCTTTCATTTTCAATGCGTATGTGCAGCTTTCGCGCATAATATGCAGTAATATAAATTAAATCAACTTCTGTCAGATTTTGGCACATGACACTAACACTGACATTGGTTTTTAACTTTGCGCATGCGAAACGAACATTGCCATGACGACCATTGTGTTTGTAATTTATTAGCGGTGGTCAAATTACATCTCAATTTTTTTCAATAATAATTAAATATCGAATAATTCCTTAAGAATCTATTATAATTTATAAATAATCATTATAATTAATAATAAGTGTCTAAGTAATATGTAAAAAATTGGACAGTCAGACACTTATTATTAATTATAATGGTTAAAATAAAACGAATGAGGAAACTACATGTTCACCCTTTAAGGATATATATAATACTAGCTGTCCCGGCAAACGTTTCTTTGCCATATTATATTAAGTATATAACAACGGTCGCTCTTTATAGACAAATAATTAGCAATAAATTAAAATTGCGACTATAATTTGAGATTTAAACTATCCTATCTCTCAAGTTGGATCGAACTGCACATGGTGTGCGAATTTTATTATAATCGGTTAAGTGGTTTAGGAGTCCATCGAGGACAAACATTGTGACACGAGATTTATATATATTAAGATATACATCCTTAAGGGGTGCACATGTAGTCTCCTCATTCGTTTTATTTTTTTTTCTTATGTACTTATAGGGCAAAAATTAAATAACCCGCTGCATTTGCATTGCCAGCGTTGCCGATTTGTGGGGAATTCCACAAACTGCGGGGAATTTCAAGCTGATTGGGGATTTATTGGGGATTGGCATTTTGTGGGGAAAATTTTTGGGGATTTTAACATTTTACACATCTTATTCTCGTCGGTAAATATTTCATCATTCCTTTTCGACACAACGTATGTTACATTAATTATTATTTAACATACAATATTGATAAATAAAATAGTCGATTTAAAAAAACGTTTTTTTTTTATTTTTACTTAAGAAAACTTATATTGTATTATCTGTGGTTCTAAAGTACGAAGTTCTAAAAAAATTGGTACGTCATGTCACAGATTAAGAATATAACCCTAAGATGAAGTAACCTCATTGTCATGTTTATGTTTTTTTTTTATTTGGCGCGCTGGTGGGTTAGGCTTCAAGTGTATTGAGCCGACAGCCAAACAACAAAGATTTATAGTAAAATTGTAGATATAATATATTCTCATATCTATTTTCGCACATTTTTGTCTGAAAATAAATGAGCACAAGTATTGGTATACAATTTTTGTATACAAATTACAAAAGAAAGTTTCAAAGTACAATAATTAATTATCTTTGTTGGTTGGCTGTCGGCTGAATATACTTGAAGCTTAACGCATCAGCGCGTCAAATTAAAAAAAAAAAACACATTTTGGCGGCATTTAAAAGTCGAATTTTTATTCTTCCCTATACGAAGTTTATTTAATTTGCAAATATGGATCTAACCCAGCGGTTCCCAAATGGTGTTCCGCGGAACCCTGGGGTTCCGTGGAAAGGCCGCAAGGGTTCCGTAAAAAATAAAAATATTATCACACGTTTCGTGACCAACGCAAACGTTGTTCTCGCGCGCACCGACTTGTTTGTACACTTTACGCACGAGAGAGGGGCAGGGCGTGCGGGCGGAGTAGTGCAGCGCGCAAAGCCCTCCCCGCCCCGCGCGCCCGTGTTGCAGCGCCGTCCGATGCGGCGCGGCGGGCGCCGGTCGGAGCGAATTATACCGGTCTATACCGCGATAAGAGCACACGTATTTCAATTATTGAATTAGTGAATAGCTGCAGTAAAAAATACTAATAATAATAAAATATACTGGTAAGTCACAATGTTATTGTTTATTTCTAGACACATTTTTAAAATAAAATACGAGAGATATAATAATTCACGTGTTATTTTTATTGTAGGTAGTTCAAAATGGAAAGTTGGCTCAAAACGGGGCGCCTCACAAGTGGCAAAATTGTTTCGGAGGATTCTTTATTAGATTCAGAGCCACCAGCAGTGTGTACTAAAAATATTTCAGAAGAAATTGTTCCTGGTTCGTCGGTAAGAAAATTATGCATAAACATTGAGGTAATAATTACGTACGTAGTACTTATAATATTATGTCAGTGTGCTTAAGTTTTTTTTACAATTATTTGGATAATTTACTGTGATACAAGCTATTGACTACTTAGACTTGCGCATTATAGTTCGCGACCGGGATCGCTCAATTTAGTTCGTAGCTCCTTAGCGAACTAGTTCGTTCGCGAACTACACAAGACTTTTACTAATTTTATTTATCGTCGATTGTACGCATTACTATGGTTGTTAACATTGTTTGTCAATTCATTTCAGGGTTTGCTAAATACACAAGACCCTAGTGCAGGACTTCTGTCCTGCACTAGGGTCTTGTGTATTTATATATGTCTACAACATAAAATCACCAAAAGAGTTGCAACCCAGGAGAAAACTTCATCAAAAAAGAGAAAATACGACGAATCCTACTTGTCATTTGGATTTGTTTCTGTGGGAATGACTGAGAACCCGGATGGACAATGTGTTATTTGTAACAAAATAATAAGTAATAGCTCACTGGCACCTGCAAAGCTTAAACGACATCTTGACACGAACCACCCAGAACTGAAAGATAAAAGCGTCAGCTTTTTTGAGAGACACAAAGAAGGACGTAGAACTGGTGCAGCTGCGATCCAAAAATTTGTAAAGACCGATAATGAAAATGCAACAGAGGCATCATTTCTGCTAAGTTACAGAATCGATCGTGCTGGCAAACCACACACGATTGCAGAGGATTTAATAAAACCATGTATGACAGAAATTGTCTCCTGTGTACTTGGAGAAGAGGCAGCAAAGAAAGTGTCAGCAGTTCAGTGTTCAAATAACGTAATTTCTGATCGAATTCATAAGATTTCTGACCATATTCAAGATGAATTAATTAGTAGATTGAAGACCAGCGAGATGTTTGCAATGCAACTGGACGAAAGTACAGATGTCGCCGGGTTATCAATACTGCTTGTTTTTGTGAGATATTCCTTTGGAGGATCTATTGAAGAGGATTTGTTTCTTTGCACTCCTTTAGAAACCAACACAACTGGAGAAGAAATTTTTAAAGTTATCGATAGTTACATGACTAAGCGCCATATTGATTGGAACAAGTGTATTGACGTGTGCAGTGATGGAGCGGCAGCTATGGTTGGCAAAATAAAAGGCACTGTAACAAGAATCAAGGAGGTTGCACCTAAATGTACTAGCAGTCACTGCGTTTTACATCGCCATGCTCTTGTTGCAAAAAAAATGCCATACGAGCTCAAGACAGTTCTCGACCAAGCTGTACTAATTGTAAACTACGTTAATCACGTCCACTCCAGTCGAGACTTTTTAAAAAAGCGTGTGAGGATATGGGAAGTCAGCGTCAATCACTTCTTCTTCATACGGAAGTAAGATGGCTTTCAAGAGGAAGAGTTCTATTAAGGCTGTTTGAATTGCGTGTCGAGCTTAAGATATTCTTTACCAAACAACCTGTTTCTTCACACGTTAATAAGCTTGTTGAACTGCTGCATGATGAGAAATGGTTGATGCAATTGGCTTATTTAGCTGATATATTCGATAAGCTCAACGTAATCTGCAAGGCATTACAGGGACGAGGTACAACAAAATTTACAGTAAATGATAAAATGACTTCACTGAAGAACAAGCTTGCGTTCTGGATTGAATGTGTTGAAAAACATAATTACGAATGTTTCACAATATTAAATGACTTTTTAAAAGATAATGAGCTGCGGGTATCTTCAGACGTGAAAAAGAATATACATGAGCATTTGACAAGCCTTACAAAATCTTTGCATGAGTATTTTCCGGAGCAGTTGCAGGACATGGACTGGGTGCAGAATCCGTTTGTAAATCACACCAAACCTTCGATTCTGTCGGTGTCAGAGTATGAGAATTTGATTGACATCAAATTTTCATCAACGCTAAAACAAAAGTTTGAAGAAGGAACTTTCGATTTAAACGCCTTTTGGATTGGACTCAAAGATGAATACCCAGAAATTGTTAATAGAGCCATCACATTACTTTTACCGTTTGTGACGACTTACCGATGCGAATCTGGTTTTTCCGCATATGCTTACACCAAAAGCAAATATAGAAACAGGCTGGATGCAGCACCAGATCTTCGCGTTCAACTGTCGGACATTAAGCCTAATTTTAAATGTATTTTAAAAAAATATGTAAAAAAAATTCATTCGTCACATTAAATTCACAAACGTGTTTTAAAAAGTTTAATGTGACGAATACAATTTTTTGTACTTTTTATTATTTTTAGGTAAGTAGTAAGTACCTACCTACGTAATATATATTCACAGTAAATGCATAAAAATGATTTCATAAAAACTTAATTTTTCATTTATACCTTTTTTAAGGTAGGTAAATTTCGAGTTAGCAAAGTAGGCCGTAGGGTTCCGCGAGGAAAAGTATAATCAAATAGGGTTCCTTGGCGAAAAAAAATTGGGAACCCCTGTACTAACCTACTAACATAAGTTTAAGGAAAAATTATAAATAATCTACTAATAATTCATATGGGCTGTATTTTATTGCCTGAAATAAAGCATTATTATTAATAATAATAATAATTAACAAGGGTAGAGAGGGTAACACATTAACTTTTCTATGTGATCAAGATTAAATGAAGAAAAATGTTTTTTTATTAGTGTAAATTCCAATTACCCTTAAAAATGATATCGATAATAATAGAAACATTGTATACTGAATGTAAGAGAGAATGAATGAATTATTTATCAAACAGGTTGTTGAAGCTGTGGACGCGTCCTGTCCCATTACGTAAATTGCGTTAAGACGCATAATATATGTATATTGTATACTGCTGACCAGTGTGTACGAGAGCAGTGGGCTAATCGTAGATTGTATTTACACTGTAATTAAAATTTGGTATGATATCGCAGAGCATCTCGAGGATACAGCAGGGTGTGTAAACATCAACCACGAAAAGTAGTACCGTAAAATGCTGCAACTTTGCCAATCAGCTCCAACTTTGCCTAATCTATTCAAACCGACATCAATCGACAGCCTACTCTTTTTTTATTTCTTTTAATGGTAGAAAATGTGTCATAAACCTGGCAACTCATTTTTTGTTTTTTGGAAACGCGAAATGGGCGTCCGGGTGGTTAGGTCTGAATGTCAAAATGTACTGATCTACATAACGTATGTACTTCAAAAAGAACTTTTCCCAAAATGACTAATTTTCTATAGGTCTTTATTATTAAATGTCGGAAATTAAACTGTCAAATTTACGTACAGTTGCGCACAGTCACTGTCTTTATTTTTAACTTAAAAAATAATATCACATTCTATAAATTGGAAAACAAAAACACAAATCCTATATTAGGTATACTTAAAACGGACAGTTACGTACAATTACTGTCTTTATTTTTAACTTAACAAAATAATATCACATTCTATAAATTGGCAAAGGAAACAAAAACACAAATCTTGTATTATACTTACTTAAACTATTTAAATCTGATGCTACATTAGTGTAAACGCTTTTTTAAAGTAGTGATATTTTCTAGAAATTGGATTTCAGTTATTTCACCGGATTGCAATTCATTCAACTGTTTTTTATAGTTCTTGTCAAATAAAATGTCCCGCCGTCGTCTAGTAGCACCACTAAACAATGAATTTTTAATTTTAGTGTCTTGAAATTTCGCCTCTTTTTTTAGTTTATACAAAAATCTCACCAGGCTTGGTTTGTGCGGCATACGTGCGTTCAATCTCCTATGCCAGCCCTCGACAGCATTATTCGTACGATGCTTATCATCTTCGCATCCAACAAAAGGCGCAAACAAAGTCATCCATTGCTTGGAAAAGTACTTTTGGAATTTTGTCATTTCTGGAGATTGGGGGAACAGAGCTTCCAAAGATACCCATGCACTTTGAATTTTTTCCTTTGGTAATAAAGGTAAATTAGCACACATTCTAACTAATTCTCTATTTTCCATAGTGGCGGTTACCTTTAATTTTTTAGCTTGATTCCATACTGCTCTGTTGTAATGATAGTAACAGCCGCTGATCAAAGCAGACGGAAAAACCTCTTTTACGCCATTGATTATAGCGATTTCGAAGTCGCACTTAAATAATTCTATTTTCAAACCCAGTCTGTCCTTCAATAGATTGAACATCCTGGTGTACGTCTCCTGAGATTTGTTCGGCAAAAGCACGTACACAATTGGTACTACATTCGTTGTGTCGTTATTTCTGCTAATGTCAACGTGTACAGTAAAGAGCTGATAAAACGGTTTGGGGGTTCTTTTGAAAGTTCCATCGCCATACTTCATTTTGTATTTATTTTCATTAAGGAGTAACTTTCTGGCTTGTTTAGTCGAAAAAACCAGGATCTTCTCTTCCATACCATCTTCGATGACAAGGAAATTGTCAGATATCATTTGAGGAATTTTCACATCGGCCAACCGATTAAATTCAGTTTTATTTTGATTTAAAATATTGTGCCTTGTTCTATAAAGGGGACTTTTTTTTTCCTCAAACGATGGCATTATTGATTGTCCTGAACCTTGAAAGTCAGAAAGATGTTTTTCAAAAACCTTTTTTATTGGTGTCATATTTAAAGATATCGCCTTTTTACAGGTATCAACAAATATATCTATTTGGTTTTGGTTAAAATGCGGTCGACACGCATGCTTACTTTTCCTAATTATAGTAGTTTTTTCAGTATTTAGTGTGACCGAAGCCGAGCACTCACTTCGATTGATGCACCTCCACATACTAGTACCAGATTTATTATGGTAAGAAAAGTTGTACCTATGTCCATCGTGCACCAAAGTAGGTTTCCCTTTTTGATTCTCTATCAATTTTAAGGTATTATACATTTTAACGCACAACAGAAATAAATAATGTATTACTCAGTCTGTAAAAATACTGGAATGACAAGGTGTCAGCAGAATGTATTGTTTTTCAAGTGTTGATACAAAGTTATAAGTGGCCAGTATCATCATCGCACACTATGTTTATACCATAAAGTTAATATACCAACTAGGTATATTAATTTTATGGTTTACTTATAGATGATGGAGCTGAATGTACCCTTTGTATTAGGCTTTACGGATTTCCGACATTTAATAATAAAGACCTATAGAAAATTAGTCATTTTGGGAAAAGTTCTTTTTGAAGTACATACGTTATGTAGATCAGTACATTTTGACATTCAGACCTAACCACCCGGACGCGGAAATGGTAACACTGCACCATTTTTCTCTGACAGCTATTAACGGTCGCATGGGAAGAGAGTGTTTTTTAGTTGTGCGCGGTACTTTTGGTTTTTTCCTAAAAAAACGAGATTTAAAGCTTTGTGGATACTTATAGGGTAAGTAAATATGCTCTTTCTTGTGTTTTTAATGCTTTTACTTATAAATATAAGATTTTGTGAATAGGATGGTGGTAGGCAATGTTGCAAAAGGTTTCAGGAATATTAGTGACACAAGTTTGCCTATAGGTAGGGTTGTCACACTTGTTCCTCAATTATAGTGAAGCGCATGGATTTAATTTACTCCATGTTAAAATATTATGTGAATTATCATCTTCAAGTGACACAAGTACTGAATGTTACTTATTTCCGAATACAAAATATAAAAAAATGTAATTATTCATCTAGTGACTAGCAGATACCTAAAAATATGTATTATCACATCTATACAGGGTGCAATTAAACCTACCGGCGAATTTTTTTAGGGCTTAGGAGAGTCCATTTAACCAAAAAATGAAGTGTTATTTTTTTACAATAACATAATATTTTATCCCACTTAAAATCGTTGTAGATTTTAGATGTAATAATAAGCCGGCGACGCATAGTGTCCATTAATTGTAGTGTTTCTTTAGGAAAACTGTCGGAAGCTATTTTTCAATATTTTAGTGCTGAGTAATTATTATTATAAAAGAAAAAATATGTGTATTTTTTTTAACAAGGAAAAATACATCGTTTGGCCGGTACGTTTAATTACACCCTGTATTTCGTATATAGTGGATTTCGATTCTATTTAGTATATTTTCTGTATTCTCTAACAGGTACAAAAATAAAGATGGGAAAGAGAGGTAGAAGGTTGATGCTCGGTCGTATGCTGATTATTCGCAAGAGACATTAAATACTGCAGTAGACTTAGTAAGAAGCAAAGCGATATCGTCTTATGAAGCTGAAAAGCACTTTGGTATTCCACGACGTACAATTTTGAACAAATGCAATAATACTCACGTCAAGGCCGTTGGTAGACCAACAGAACTGTCAGCAGAAGAAGAAAAACATATTGCAGAAGTAGTTGAAATAGTTGGTGATTTTGGTAGCCCTCTTTCAATCTTAGACTTACGAATAGTAGTATACAATTACCTTGAAAAATGTGGAAAGACAGAACTTTTTAAAGGCAAAATGCTCGGTGAGCGGTGGGTTCGCAATTTTTTAGAGCGGTACAATTTTACGCAGCGGGCTACACAAAATATCAAACGTAGTCGTGCATCACAGACTGCCGAAGAATTGACCACTTATTATGACAATCTAAAAACTTCGCTCAAAGACGTACCGTGTGAAAATATACTCAACTTTGACGAGACAAACTTGAGTGACGACCCCGGATCCAAAAAAGCAATTTTCAAACGTGGGACCAAACATCCGGAACGTGTGATAAACTCAAGCAAAAGTTCTGTCTCGATTATGTTTAGCGGAACAGCCGATGGCCAATGTTTGCCACCATATGTAGTCTATAAAGCACAACATTTGTGGAGCCGATGGTGTGAAGGTGGGCCACCAAATGCCCGTTATAACCGCACCAAGTCTGGCTGGTTTGATATGTGTTGCTTCGATGATTGGTTCAAAACTATTATCTTACCATGGGCAAGATCACGTCAGGGCATAAAACTTTTGATTGGAGATAATTTGGCGTCCCATCTAAGCGTTGAATTGGTGAGATTGTGCGAAGAGAATAATATCAGATTGGTATTTTTACCTCCAAATGCAACACATCTCACCCAGCCACTTGACGTTGCTTTTTTTGGCCCTATGAAAAAATCTTGGTGAGCAATTTTGCTTAAGTATAAGCTCACTCACCAAACCTCTACAACAATTAACAAATGTGATTTTCCCCAGTTGTTGCAAGAGCTTATGACAACTATTAATATGGATAAATCGTCCAAAATACGTAGTGGATTCTCAGGTTCCGGAATATTCCCCTTTAACCCTTTGAGGGCTATTTCAAAAATACCAGTCGTCGCGGCCGATAAAAATGCAGAATTTGATGCTTGTCTTTTAGATTACTTAAAGAAAATTAGAACCCCAACAACGCTGTCCAAGAAAGGATCAAACAATAAGTTAGCAATAGCCGCAGGTAGGTCTGTATCAACGGAAGAAGCAGAGAAAATGAGGAAGGCAAAAACTACAAAAAAAAGTTGTCTCAACGGAAAAATCAGAAAAACCAATAAAAGGAAAGGGCAAAGGCAAAGGTAAAACGACAAAAAAATGTCCTGTAGACGCAAAAAACTTACCATTACTACATCAGCCTAAATCGTTGCAAGGTTTAAGCCTAGAAGTAGTATACAAATGTTTACTTACAGATAATACAAAGCCTAAAATACATATTCTTGAGGACCGGACGTTTACGTTTGAAGATTTACTACTCATGAATATAAAAGCAACGAGTGATAAGATAAAAAGAAAGAGAATTGCCCCTGTAGCAAAATTACGCACGACGATGTTTACAAAAGATCTAAGCAAATGGAAGTAGAAAAAGCTGAAAAATTGAAGCAAAAACAAAAAAAAGAAATCCAAAGCAAATGTAAAACAAGAAATTAATCAAAAATCTAAATCACAGTTAAAAACTACGTGTACTGAAAAAGAGAGTAATAAGAAATTATCAAAAAAAAAAAAAAAAGAAGACAAGAATGCGAGCTGAATCATCCAGCGAAAGTGAAGAAGAGATGAAAATCATGGATGAAAGTGAAGATGAAGACTTTGGACAGTATTGCAAAAATCTTTATATGCAAGATGATGAAGAAGGAGAAGAAGAGGAGATTGATGATATAAATAGGCAGACCGATGAAAACAAAACAAATATAAAAACACAGATGCGAGATATGGAAATGGAGGATGAGAGTAAAGAAGATACGCAAAAAGCAGAAAACTCTAATTTAAATGTTGTTCGAAACGATTGGCTGTTGGTTAAGTTTTGCACGAAACGATCTGTGAAACATTACGTTGGAGTAGTGCTCCGCATCACAGATGATGGTGTCCCAGTTGTCCAATATGTAAGAAAGACACTGACTAAAGTAGAAGACCAGACAATGTTCACTTATCCCGCATTGGAAGATATATCTGAGCTAAAGCATCAAGAAGATATTGTTACTAAACTGCCTAAGCCAGTTATTGGCCGTAGAGGCCAAATAGTTTTTAAAATGACTTTCAAAACTTTTAACACTAGAGTGGGCGCGCGGGCTACAAGTGTAGACCAAGGTGTTATTTTGTTGAATAAATCCTGAACGCGTCGTTTTACCGCACCCCCCTCCCGTGTATTCCTCAATTAGTGGTGTTCCTAACGGCTATATTTTCAGAGCGCGCTAAATGCTAGACGCTACATTTTTCAAACGCGCTATTTTTGACGCTACGTTATAACGAATAAAATCTCGATTCGTTCAAGCGCGCTAGTTTTGACGCTACGTTATAACGAATTTCAAGCGCGCTAGTTTTGACGCTACGTTATAACGAATTTCAAGAGCGCTAGTTTTGACGCTACGTTATAACGAATTTCAAGCGCGCTAGTTTTGACGCTACGTTATAACGAATTTTAAGCGCGCTAGTTTTGACGCTACGTTATAACGAATTTCAAGCGCGCTAGTTTTGACGCTACGTTATAACTTATAACAGTTAAAACGAATGAAATCTCGATTCTTTCAAGCGCGCTAATTTTGACGCTACGTTATAACGAATGATACGTTATAACGATCGATTGGACACGTTGTAAAGTTACCGACGTTATTGAATTCTTTCGCTAATAATAATTATAAGGCGGTGGGTGAGTTAATATAATATAACGTGTTTGTTAGATAACTTTGAATAATATAATCGTTTGAAGGCATTATTATTTATTTGGTTAATTTTATTACGTTTGAAATATTTAAATTAAAATGATACAATATAATTGTATAATAATATTATATTGAAATTGAAAGGAATCTCTTTATATAAGTACTTACAATTCTTTTTTTTATAAGTTATTTAAATGGTTTTTAATTATATTTTTTTTTTTGTTTTTGGTAATATACTTAAATTATTTTTAGATCTTTTTTAACATTTCATTTACTTACATTTAAAAATATAATAACGTATCTAGATTTAGAAAAAATACATTCACATGGAACGGAAGTTACCATTATATTACAGTACAGTGCTCTTCGGAGCAGGGATTATAAAACATTATAATTTACCTATGCACGCAACGCAACACTGAAAAAATTATGACAGCCGAATTCACCCGATTTGGGCCCGAACGATACGGCAACGAACCAACGAAAGTCGCGACTCGCGCGCGATCGGCAGCGCGAGCGGCGCCGCGCTAGGTCAGTGACCGCGCGATACGTTATAACGTAGCGTCTTGTACCTAGTTTTATAGCACGCGCTATTCGTTGCGAAGAAATAGCGCGCTACTTTTTTCAGCTATACGTTATATTAACCACCACTATCCTCAATTACGAACCTCTTCGTCGATCAGTAGCGTGCCGATCACCGCGGCACACGGACGCCCGCGCAGGACGGCTAAGAAAGTGCTGGGCTACGCCTGTACCCCGCGCGACCATTCTAGGTAAGTTTTGAAATACCATGTATAATGGAATTATCGGAATATATCTCTATTGTTATGCATATTTATGTACAAAAATTATGTGGACATTTTATGTTAGTGTATTTTTTACATTTATAGAGTTAAAATACTTAGTTTTATTACATTTTTAGATAATTATGGCTTCCAACGACCAAATACTACGCTGGCTGATGGAAAATGACCAAGACAGTGACCATATAACTGAAAGTGAAGAAGAAGAAGAAGATCCTACTAGGCTGAGACATCTATCTGAGGATTCTTCACACGATTCAGAAAGTGAACAAGAGGCTGAAGTTGTAGATGAAAGTACCAACCAAGATTCTGAAGATGATGATGTTCCTTTGTCCAGATTGGCCAGTTACCAGTCCCGAAATGGTACAGAATGGAGTAAGTTTCCGCCTTGCACTACAAGAACACGATCACACAACATTGTCGCACGCCCACCAGGCCCAATAGGATTGGCAAGAGATGCTAAAAGTGCTCTTCAATCTTTTATACTTTTTTTTGATTCTGATATATTGAACATAATTGTCGAGTCGACAAATATTTATATAGATATAATAAAGAGCAAATTTCAAAAAGAGCGAGATGCAGCTAATACGAATATAGTAGAAATAAGAGCACTAATAGGTTTACTATTGATAATTGGCACTTGCCGCTCAGGGCGTAGAAATATTCAAGATATATGGGATAATTCAAAAGGTTGTGGAATTGAAATGGCTTACACTACCATGTCCGAGAAAAGGTTTAGATTTCTTTTGCGTGTTCTCCGTTTTGACGATGTTAGAGATAGACAGGCTTGTTCCCAGACTGATCGTTTAGCAGCTATTCGCCAAATTACAAACAAAATGGTTCAAAATTGTAGACATTATTACACACCAAGTGAAAATCTTACAATAGATGAACAGCTAGTAGCTTTTAAGGGACGCTGCGGCTTTGTGATGTATATGCCCAATAAGCCGGCCAAATTTGGCATCAAGATAATAATGGTCGTAGATGTAAAATATCCTTATGTCTACAATTTCGAAACTTATGTCGGCATGCAGCCAGAAGGACCTTTTAGGCAGTCTAACAAGGTTCCTGATATTATTCATCGTATTTTGAATCCATTATATGGCTTGGGTTGCAATGTCACAATGGATAACTGGTTTACCAGCATTCCTGTATGTAAAGAACTTTTAAGTCAAAAGATCACAACAGTTGGCACATTAAAAAAAAATAAACCAGAGATACCAGAGTTGTTCAAAACAACACAAGGCAAGATACTTTGTGAGTCTACATTTGGCTTTCAATCTGATTGCACACTTGTAAGCTATGTACCTAAAAAAAATAAAGTAGTTTTGTTGCTCTCTACCCTCCACAATGATAACAAAATAGGTTCCGATAGCGGTGAAGAAAACAAGCCCGAAATCATTACATTTTACAATAAAACTAAGTGCGGGGTGGATATTTTTGATAAAATGTGTAGACAGTATGATGTGACACGCACCACGCGTAGATGGCCGGTTACATTGTTCTATAATTTGCTTAATATGGCTGGTATAAATGGTCTTGTAATACATCAGATGAATAACCCTGAGAAGAAGGTGATACGTCGTCATTTCTTACAAGAAGTCGCATTTGAACTTACAAGACCATTGATTGAGTACCGCATATCGCAGAAAAATATACCAAGGGGTATAAAATTGAAAGCAAGATTGCTTCTTGGACTAACCGAGAACTCGACACAACTCACTTTGCCTATTCGCACCGGTGTAGGACGATGTGCATTTTGTACCAGAGCTCGAGACCGAAGCACTCGTAAACGATGCGAGAATTGCATGAAGCCAGTTTGTACCGAACATCAGGTGCTGTTGTGCCCTGAATGCAAAGAGATGGATTAAGACATAGTTCTAAATTTTGATAAATACTATCAAGTAGATGATAAAAAAAAAATTTCTTCTTATGTATTATTTATTATTATAAAGAAAATACTGATTGATCTCAAGAAGTCCAAAAATTTTGTTTTTTTTAAAGATTACTGTTTGTGCCATAAAACTGTAGTGTAAAACTAAGTTAGTTACTTTTTTTCTCTTTATATATTAAGAATAAAATGATTATTCATTTTACACAAATCTTGTGTCGTTTTATTCATCAATTACCCAAACAATATTTTTTTCATTGGGCTACACATGTACCCCACGCGACCATTTAAGGAGTCAATTAGGGCGCGCCTGTTAGTGTTAATGTTCAGTAAGTAAATTTTACTTAAGGTGGTTCGGTCCCCATACAAAAAACAATCGACATTAATTAGGTAATTTCATACTAAATTACTATATAATTATATTATAGTAAAAATATGCACATCTATTTATTTTGCACATTTTTATTAAATTTTCATTCAAAAAATGACATTTGTGGCCTATGTCACTTTTTATAAAAAAATCAATAAAAATGTGACTTCTGTATGAAATAAAGTATTTTAAATATGTTTCGCGGGAATGGTATTGCAAAATAAATAGATGTGCATATAAATTTATGTAGTAATAGTATGAAATTAGCTAATTTATGTCGATTATTTTTTTTGTATGGGGACCGAACCACCTTAAGTTCCTATTCGCCATTTTTTTCTTTTTAATAGAGCCAAGACTTGTTGCTTAAGACTGAATGTAAAGTAAAAGAGACTTATTTTTATGTTAAGTATGTTTTAGACCTAAGCTAGACTGATTTTGAAATTCGGTGGTTATAGTTTATATTACACTACGAATGTTATTGTTTGTGACAGTATTTTTGTTGTGATACATTGTTGTTTACAATTACGCGAATAGGCCAAAGTGAGAAAAGTAAAATTTGTTAGAAGTTTATGTTTTTACCTTTAAAGTTCCTATATCCATAAGGGTTTTTGTAATAAGAGACTGATTATGAAACTTTTATATGTTAATTGTAGGTCTGAGAAATTAAAGATTTTATGTTTCTTCTTTTGGAAAAATTTATAATATACAATGACACGATTGTTCTGTTTACGCCAAAAGAACATCAGTCCCACATTGTTTTTGTTGTTTTGTATGGAAAAATGAAAGTTTTCTTATTTCAATATTAAAAGTTTATGAATACATGGTGTGTGACTGGAGTAAAATGTGTTTCATTGTATTAGATGGAAATAAGTATATTTTATGATGTGTTTGTTGAGAAGTCCTATATTTTTGAAATTACGTTTGGTGACATTACTTGCAACGCAATTGCATCATAACTCCCACACACTGCTAATCATTTGATATAAAACAGTGCACTTGTAAAAATGTGTGTCATATTAACAGTTCTAATAGTCTCGATAGTCATAATAATTGATATTAGTGTTTCATAGTAAAAAATATATTAAATGTTATTCACAAGTTTATTACCATGGGTGGTGATGTTATACATTCAACGCGAGAACACTACAGATATGGTGGTGAGAAATATTTCAAAATCAGTTAATGAAGATTTGTTGAATTTATGTAATAACAATTATTGGTATGTGAAGAATGTAACACTTTTCGAAGCGGATGGTGCTTTAATAAGAGACTGGCTAATAAAGTTTTATCTTTATGAAGATGTCGCTCGAGATGATGGAATTTTTTTCCACCGCAAACACCCCATTATTGTGAGTAGTCGTCGTCGTTATCATTATCATCGTTTTCATGGAGCACAACGGCTGCATGACAAGAAAACTCATCAAAGGAGTATACGTATATGTAATGATGAAAATGTGCTATTATTACATAAACTAGAAGTTGTGAGATTTATTGATACCACTAATAATAACTCTCGAAACAAGCGAAGTGGTAATATGTGGAAAACGAATACTCTACAACAGTCATGGACCTCCGATATGTTTGAGCAGACCTTCAAAGATGACAAAGGATTGGAGATTAATGTAAAGGTGGCTAGAGTTGATCCTCATCATTATCATCATCATCATCACAATAATAGTAACCAAAGAAAGAAGTTGAATACGAGTAGTGGACGAGGAGGAGGAGGAGCGAGGAGGAGGAGCAACTAATGATGTGACACGTGAGGAATTATCAACGATTTCTCTCAATAAGACGACGACTCCTATAACAACGACGGTGGCAACACCTCCTACATCATCATCATCATCATCAACATTTCCTCCTTTAAGCGAACAATGTATGCAATATAAGACTGTAATTGAAGGTGTTATCCATTGGAGCTATGGTGAATGGGACAAACTAAAAAAAGGATACATAACTGATGGTGAATGTAGTCACAAAATTCCAGTAAAAATTTAATTAAAATTTTAATCAAAATATCTACCGCAGGATGTGGTTTTTCTATGTTAAAGGCCAATTATTATCAGTGGGTGGTGGTGTGAATTATGAAAAAAATTATATACAATTTATCAACTATAAAAAGACCTATACCCACAGAAGACTGTCTGTATTCAATCAGGACAGCCTACACTGTGTACCGTGGTATAGTGAGCAAGAGAGTAAAATATTTTGGTGAGTATAAATAAAAAGTGTTTTTTTTGTTTAAATATGTCGAAAGAAGAAGCGCTCAAAAAATTAAACGACTACAGAAAAACATGGATGAAATTGGCAAATCTTGAATTAAACGTTCCATATAAAATTTTGAGAGCATACAAAGTGCAATCGAAGTTTCAAGGGGACACGATGCAGACTGTTCTGCATTTAGAAAATGGTTACCTAATTTCATTGCCGTCGACATATAACGATGTCAATGAGGAAATTTTAGCAACACTTAACCAGGGTGTGTATATCACAAGCACAGGTCGAGAGGGCAAAACGTGGGGAATCAATTTTACCATGATGTAAACAAGATGAAAGGGGAAAAAATGTTTTATTTTTTGCATTACAGTGTAAATCCCGGCCCCGACGTCTCCTCTCAATTAATTTGATATCAACATTGGAAAATATGAATGCTGAGTGTAAGAAAGAATGCGTCAAGATCTTAGCGAGCAACAGGTTGTTAAAACTGTGGACTCGTTCAATCCCGCTGCGAAAATTACACGAAGATGTGAACACAATGCTGACTACTGTGTACGAGAGGAGTGACTTCAGCGACTATGGTATTTATGCCCTAATTATGTTTTGGAGTGAGATTACCGAGCTCCTCGAAGATACTGTTGGCTCTATAAACGTTAACTACGAGGAGTGGATGGATCTAATTAGTGAAGTTCCCTTAGAGGTTTTCGTGAACTGTACCCCGTCTCAAACCGCAAAGTCCACTAGTGAACTGATAAACTTTATATTGTGTGCTATTTGTGCCAACTGTGGTATTGAGTTATAGACACTGTGTGATATAATAATAATTAGCTGTGCATGCTGTGCGATATAATATAATAATTAGCTACGCAATATAATATTTTTTTTGTTTTAAAAAGATAGTATTGACTAGTGATATATTGTAGTAGTTTTTTTATGTTTGTGTTTGCCTCAATGTCGATAAATAATATGGAGGTTGGTATTAGATATGATATCGACATTGACGGCTTCCCCCTTAAAAGCGATATAATTTCAAAGAGGTTGGTGTTTATGATCTTTGGACTGAGGTGGTGCATCTACACCATGTTAAATTACCGTTGTGGTTTCTCCAGAGAAAGAGTAAGGCAATTACATTCTGTGAACGTCATGTTCATGGAATGCCATGCAGAAATTTCAATGGAGACATAACGTATAAAGATTTAGTGGGGTGTTTGCACTCCCTTGATCCAAAGAAAGAATATATGTGGGCTTGGGCACAGTTGAAAAAAAATTACTGTCATCATTGGGCTTCAAACACATCAATATTGAAATGTACGGTTGTCCAAAAGTAGAGAAGGTGATGGAAGCGTTAATGTGGGATAGTACTAATAATCCAAACTGCAATCGTCACACCAACTTCATACCGACATCAAAGAGAAGTTATTGTCACTGCAGCGGGGTTGAGGTTGAGGCATTCGGCATGTGGTTGAAGGCCAATGTTGATATCATTTAAAGATAATGCATGTTATTATTAAAAATATGTAAAATAGGTTATTAATTATACTACATAAAATTAAATTGAAAAATTTAAAAATATTATTATACTTTTTTTGTTTTAAGAATAAGTATTGAAAAAATAATTATAATGCTATGATTAAGATTATTATAGTAAAAATAACAAAATTAAAAATACTTTTATGTGTTTTAAGAATAAACATAATATATTATGAAATAGGTTAAAATGTATGTAAAAAGTATATATTTTTTATTTATTTATTCATTTGTATATAATATATCTTAAATATAAATTATATATACCTCTAATAGAATTAAGATTAGTTTATTATTATACTTTTTGTTTTAACTATTAGCGTATGGAAAAAATTATTATGTTAAATATGAAGCAGGGATTTATTGTGTGTAGACAAATAATATAAGTATACTTTTTGTTTTAAGTATTAGCGTATGGAAAAATTATTATGTTAAATATGAAGCAGGGATTTATTGTGTGTAGACAAATAATAAAACATTATTAATTTATGTTGTTTTCTTTATTAATCCAACTAGTTGAATTCAAACTGAACCATTTCACGAGTACTTTATCACCTTTTTTCTTCAACACTTTTTCCACTAGATAGACATCAGGGTATTTAACTTTTTGTAGTTCTTTTTCATAGAACGAGCCCAATATAGGTTGCTTTCGATCATCTTGCAACTGATAGGTTACTGGATTGGTATTATTCACTTTCACAATTTGAAATATTTCCGAACTCCAATTGCCAGTGTATCCTTTGGAAAAACACGATTTATATTTACTAATTCTTACATAATCATAACATTTAAATTTAGCTTTGCCATGAACCTTGATAAAATTGTAAACATTAGATAACAAGGCATTGACATTAGTATGATTCACGCTCGCTGGGGCAACCCCGATAGTGCGATGTATTTTGTTGTTATATTTTTTCATTACATCATATAGTATGTGATCAATCCATGTATAAGAACCATTAAAAGTGAATTGTTGCCAAATCCAATTCTTGATAGTTCTAATAAATCTTTCCACAATAGACGCTTTCATAGGGCTGTATGTAGAGTAGTGATGTACGCCAAACTTTCCCATTAACGCTCGAAATTTTCCATTGAAAAACTCACGCCCATCGTCCGATTGAATATTTTTTGGTTTTCTATTGAGATTGTTGTTGAGTACGGCTCGCATGGCTCGTGTTACATCCTCAGCCGATTTACTTTTCACCGGTTGAGCCCACGCGTATTTGGAGAAGGTATCGATACACGTCAAGATGTACTTGAAACCCTTGTTATACTTTGAATACTTTTGCATATCTATCAAATCAATCTGCCAGGTGTCATCGAGACCTTTTTGTATGAAGCGTCTCCTTGGAAATTTTTTGCTAGCATTCCTATGAATTTCCGTAACGACCTGCCACTTTAAACTCATAATATTTTTTATTGTACTACACTTTAAAATCTCACCCACACCACACACCCACCTTTGAATTGATAATATTAACTTGAGGTTTTTTGTTTTTTACTATTGGGGTGTTGGTTGTTACTTTTATCATGTGATGAATCTTCAGGTTTGGAGACTTGTTTCTTTGGATTTGGAACTGTTTGAGATTTAGAATTATTTACCTCCTTAGGGGTCTTGGAGTTTTTACGTGATGAGGATGATGATGATGATGATGATGATGATGATGATGATGATGATTCTTCAGGCTTAGAGATCTTTTTGGGATTTTTATCTATTTGAAGCTTAGAATTAACTTCCAATGGGATTTTTAAATTTTTTCGTAATATTTCTTGAAAAGAGTTGACCTTCGCTGCGATTTCCTCGCACTGCTGATTGAGTTTTTTAATTTTAGACAAGCATAAGACTGTAGCCTCCTCCAATTGAGCTTTTATAATGCATCGTTTTTTTGTATACCTTTACTAACATTTTTTAAGACTAGTTTTTTAAAGTCCACTTGTCTACTGTCGAAACGTATTGGTTCAGCAGTTTGGGCGTGAAGAGGTAAGAGACAGACGGACAGACACACTTTCGCATTTATAATATTTGTATGGTATGTATGTATGCTTAATAGTATGGACAATGGACATGGATAAAGTTAGTACCACATAGTGTTTTACACACAACATTTAAATTAATATGGGAACTTCCTTCCTTTAATAAAAATATGACAAAGTATTAGAGTATTATATTATGATAAACAGCAAAATTGGTTCAGCGGTTTGGGCGTGAAGAGGTAAGAGACAGACGGACAGACACACTTTCGCATTTATAATATTAGTATGGCTATACTTAATAGTATGGACAATGGACATGGATAAAGTTAGTACCACATAGTGTTTTACACACAACATTTAAATTCATATGGAAACTTCTTTCCTTTCATAAAAAATATGACAAAGTATTAGAATATTATTATTCCTCCAACGAGTCCAAGTTTATTGGACGTTCAACTTCTTGAATGACCAATTTCCTGTGGATACACGAAAGGTCGCGGTCAAATATTTGACCAAATTACCATTTGCGCCTGGTTACTCCCATAACGCAGAGCCCTTGTGTGACGAAAATGCTAATTACATTATGTCCATGAGGGAATACTTATACATATTAATATGATATATGCAACAGTTTGTTTATCGTAATATCTTAACCATTACACGTAAAGTTCGCTAAAACAAACCTGGGTCACTATGCACCACTCAGAAGATTGTGTAGATCTTTCAACGCTATATCCGACCATCCCGTCATCTGTATATTCTCTGATAAGCTTAATTATTTCAAGAGAAATCTTAAACACTATTTTAATAAATATCCCACGGTCAAGTAAAGTTGAATCTACTATAAGTACCTAATAATAATATAATTAAATACTTGGTGTACTGTCACAGTTATAATTTTAATTTTTGTGATATTAGTATGTATTAGTTTTATTTTCAAACTGTTATCTGTTTCAAATAAGATCTTTTTTGTTCCGGACATATTTTATCATTATCATTTATCACCATATTCACTACATTTCATCTCGTCTAATTCTTGTCGCATACGCACGCTGAACTTCAACTGTAATTAGAACTCATTTTATCTATAAACAAATTTCATGTACTTTAAAATGTCACAAATGCTGTTTTGTTGGTGAGTTAATAAAATAAAATAAATAAAATCTTTGCGCTAAAGTCGGTGAATATTTTGAAACCGGGACAGAATAAAATATAGGATGTTTTATCCCAAAAAATGTAGTCTTGAAAATTTCAGTGCTGGGGTTGCGGGTTACATCCTAATAATTAAATAAGATATTTATCTGTTTGTCCTATAAATGCATTTAATGAGAAGAAAAAAAATCCTGTGTGTTGCAACTTCTACCATATAAAAAATCTATCGAATTTCACTTACTGTATAAGAAAGTTAAATAATTTAATTCTTCGATCGCGGATTCTTGGAAATCTATTGTTGTTCTATTGTTGTCGCGGTCGCCGGTGTCCTTATGAGTGTTGATAGGTTAAAAAAAGGTTCCGAAACACAACTGGTACGTAGGTGACTATGTAGTACACAGGCAATATATATATATATATATATCAATTTTGTATAACCAACACAAGTACCTTTCAAGCACCTCATAGTCAAGGAAAATCTTTAGCGAAATTTGTGAGCAAAATTCAGGTTATTTTGGGGGGAAATCCATAAAAACTCTTGGGCACATGAGGGCGCTCGATGCCCATATTATATCCACCCTAAGTAGTAAGTACTCAACTTAGTCCAGTGTCAAGAATGACGTGAGGTGAAAAGGCGAATTTTGTGAATATGAAGTTAAAATATAGGCGATAATTTTGAAGATTTTCTCGTTTTTTCGAAAGGGGTTTAAATTTTTTTAGGTGATAATTCTGGATCGGTACTTTCCTTTTGGTTTAGCCAAATGCAAAAGGAAGGTAACGTAGTCAGGTAACATTAAGACCGAAAAATAGCTTTCACACTAAAAAAAAGTCCTGCACATGGGCGAGCTTACAACAAGAGGAAAATCACACAATATGAGGCTTACACTGTCACACACATTGCACATCCTAAAGTATTAATTATTGCTTTATTTTGTCACAATCTGTAATCATTTTTTTTCTCAAGATTACCAGAATAGAAGATTACCAGAAGTCTTCAGTAGTAGAATCGTCCCGCTACAATTGGCGCGCTTCCTTATTGGCATTACGTCACGCGAATCTCAGTGATTGGCGTATTGTATTACATGTCATAGCTATTTCCATCCATTGTGGCGCTGCCGTGGTGGATACAGTTCCTGATACCATTCTATTGTGATAGCATTACTTTGAAGAATATACAGAAAAGAAAATCTTTCTACAATTTCAGTACTATCCATACGAGTCGTTTGCTAATGATTTTGAAAAGGGCGTATACTCCCTGTTGTATGAAGCGTTTTGTAACTTTAAAAGGCAATACTATGGCTTAAAGAGCGCCAATGTTCAAGTAAATCCAGCTCATTTTAAGACAAAAACACCTCTTGTTGTAATCGACTGTTCCCGACAAATGGACACCATTCGATCGGGCGTGGGGGGTGGTATAGACATAAAATTGGAGATGGAATTCAAGAAAGCCATCCCCAGTGACACTACCGCCTACTGCCTAATCATCAATGATTCCCTCTTTGAATACACCATTTTAACCAAATCAGTTCGGAAAATATCCAGTTAAAACAGGATGTAACTGGTTCAACAGCTGCTGCTGCTGCTGTTCTGTTTGAAGCCCATGCTGTTCTGTTTATATTATCAACTGTTCTGTTCAAGTGCGACTCAGTTCGACATAGGCTGTTGTTGATTGTTGTAAGATGGATCATTTACTCCCCCAACACTACTACTACCCACCCTCATATTCACTATCGATTCCATCTTTTAATTTTAAGAAGAAATTCAAGTTGAGCGGAGTGAAAACACTGCATGAAGCGTCAAATATAATGGAAAGTGCTTATGATCGAACCTCTATCGTGGATCATGAAATCAGATGTTACGCAACAGAGTACTTATTTTTCTCATGTTTAATATAATGTATGTACAATATTATAATATATAGCATTAAAAGTTTTTCCTGTTTTTATTAGTTTTTTTTTATTACCCTTAGACGTTTAAAAGGTTCCCACTATGATAAGTTTACCACACTCGTAACCACTAAATTTGTCCTCGTGACCATTAAATTACTCATTTGATTTGTATATAAACTAGCTGTGAAGAGTAAAATGAATTAGTTTTCTGTAAAAAGTTGAAATACTCATTCGCTGTGTTACCGTATCGAGAGAGAGAGAGAGAGAGAGAGATGGTTTCAAAATATGAATGTCCTTTTTGTTCGATTAAAGTTGCTAGTAATCAGCTAATTGCTCATTCGAGAACAAAACGTCACAAGTTAGTGTGTAAACAAGACGGGGGTGATTATTTCACTTATATTATCGCTTCGCTCTTTAAGTGTAGAATAATTTCCTATCGGATAAATGGCTCCTCCGATATTCTAGACCCAGAAAAATATCTGAATGGAGCGGGAGCTAAGGTTGTTCAGTTACTCAAGATGGAGCTGGAAATTAATGAGGCCATCAAGGTGAATATGGAACTTTTCTGCACATACATCATGACAAAAGACGATACAGTGGAGAGAGATCTAAAATCCTTTAATGTAAAAAGTGTTAACCTCACACAGGATCAGCGTCAGCCGAAACACCTTATACCAGATTTATATGAAGTTTATAAAACATTTTCTTCTAAAATTAAAAAAAAAAATGTGAAGAATTTCAAGAGAGAGATAGTGGTTGGGCATTGGAGAAGATTGAGTTTTTAGAAGTGAACATCAACAAGATGGATCTCATGAAATGTATAGAAGATGAATCATCATCAGATGATGATTATGTCATAGGAGGCTCTTATATACCACTTCCTGATTGGATTCAACGCAAGAAAGCTTGTGTTAATGTGAAAAACGAGGACAACGCGTGCTTTTTCTGGGCTCTGGTGAGCGCCTTATATCCGGCAGACCACCATTCAGATCGAGCATCCTCTTATCCACCTTACACGAGTGTCTTCAAAACGGATGGTATTCAATTACCGGTGAATGTGAAGGGAATTAAACGATTCGAAGTTTTAAATAACATTAAAGTAAATGTGTATGGTGTTAGTGATAAAAAAAAGAAACATATCAAACGAATTGTACCTTATTATATATCATCGAAAAAGTATAAGTGTCGTGTAAATCTTTTATACTTTGAAAGTGTGTTGAGTGGGGGGGAAAAAAATCAGATAGCAGCTATCTAGGACACTATTGTTGGATAAAAAACCTACCACGCTTAATACACTCACAAATTACTAAAAATACTAAACAAATCTATATATGTGATGGATGTTTACAGAATTTCACTGATGAGAAAAAACTGAAACTTCACGAAAAATTAGGGTGTGATAAGGCTCTCATTGAACTACCATCCATCACTGATAACATTTTGAGTTTTAAAAATGTTAGCCACCAATTAGAAGTGCCTTTTGTTATATATGCAGATTTTGAGTCGATTTTAGTACCCATTCACAAAAATGAATATAATATGAAAACTACCTATAACACTCATGAACACATTCCTTGTAGCTTTAGTTATTATATACGTTGTAACTATAATGAATCACTATCAAAATTAATTGTGTATCGCGGTCATGATTGCGTGCAAAAGTTTGTTGATAATATTTACAATGACGCTGGTGTTATAGCGGACATATTTAATTCTAAGATTGATTACGATAGAAACATTGATTTATCCACATACAACAACAACAACAACAACTCTCTCTGTCATATTTGTGAACAACCATTACTTTCAACTGATCACACAGTCATCGATCATTGTCATTTCACTGGGAAAATCAGAGGTGTGGTGCACAATCAGTGTAATCTACAATATTCAAAACCTAATTTTATTCCAATATTTTTCCACAACCTCAGTGGTTATGATAGCCATTTGTTTATTAAAGAGCTGGCCGCTAGGGGAGGTGATACAATCAGATGTATCGCACAAAACAAGGAAAAATACACAACATTCAGTCAAACAATACGCTCTCAAAATAACAATCAGATAACCATAAGATTTGTAGACTCGTTCAAATTCATGTCCTCCAGCCTGGATAAGTTAGTGAAAAATCTCCCAAAAGATAAATTTCAAATATTACCTAGATATTTCCCCAATCCTCAGGAGATGAACCTTTTAACACGTAAAGGTGTCTTTCCCTATGAATATATCGATTCATGGGATAAACTCGAAGAAAAGTCATTGCCTAGCCAGGAATTATTCTACAGTCAATTGACGCAAACACACATCTCTAATGATGATTATATCCATGCTCAAACTGTGTGGGAACTGTTTAAATTAAATACGCTAGGTGAATATTTTAATTTATATCTCAAAACAGATGTCCTACTGCTGACCGAGGTCTTTGTAAACTTTCGTAAAATATGTCTATCAACATACAAACTTGATCCCTGCAGATATCTCACAGCACCCGGTCTCACATGGGACGCTATGTTAAAACACACAAAAGTAAATCTCGAACTCCTCACCGACTATGAAATAATTCAATTTCTACAAAATGGTATTCGGGGTGGTATTAGCCAAGTTTCTAAAAGACATGCAAAAGCCAATAATCAGTTTATTACTAGTGGTGTTGATTGTGGTGATGATGATGATGATAATGATGATGTTGGTAAAAACTCATACAACCCTTCACAAGACGATACTTTCATTATTTATTTAGATGTTAATAATTTATATGGTCACGCGATGAGTCAGAATTTACCGTATGGATACTTCCGGTGGTTGAGTGAAAGTGAAATCGAATCATTTAATATTCTTTCCCAACAACCCGACTCCGATATAGGTTATATCTTGGAAGTAGATCTAGAGTATCCACACCACCTTCACGATTTACACAACGACTACCCCTTTTGCGCTGAAACAAAAAAACCACCTAATGGTATAACTAAAAAACTTTTACTCACACTAGAAAACAAATTAAACTACATCATTCACTACATAAACTTAAAACAATGCATCATCAATGGTTTAATTTGCAAAAAGATCCATAGAATCCTATCTTTCCATCAATCTAAATGGCTCAAATCCTATATAGATTTAAATACCGCCAAAAGAACCGAGGCAACAAACTCTTTTGAAAAAGATTTCTATAAACTAATGAATAACGCTATTTTTGGTAAAACAATAGAGAATGTGAGTAAAAGAACTGATGTTAAACTTTGCACCACTTTTAAAGATGTGAAAACAAAAACTAAACCTAAATTTGGTGCTGTACGTTACATGTCTCGCCCCAATTTTCATAGTTTTAAGATGTTCACCGAAGAGTTTGTAGCAGTACAAATGAATAAAACAAAAATACTCTACAAAAAAACCACTCTATGTCGGCTTCACTGTACTCGAACTCTCCAAATATGTCATGTATGATTTTCACTACTCTTACATGTTACCAAAATATAAAGAAAACGTGCAGCTATTGTACACCGATACTGACTCTTTCATCTATCACATTAAAACCAAAAATTTTTACGAAGATATCAGAAACGATTTACCATACAAATTTGACACCTCCGATTTTCCCCAAAACAATGTATACAATCTACCTTTACTCAACAAAAAAGTTATTGGTCTAATGAAAGATGAGAGTAATGGTTGTATCATTAGAGAGTTTATTGGACTGCGTTCCAAAATGTATAGCTATATCCTAGATAATGATTTAGTTGTTAAAAAAAATAAAGGCACCTCTGCCACCATTGTGAGAAACCTACACTTTAAGAACTATTATAAGGCTCTTAATCGTAGCTATGAACAATATGATGATATGCGTACATTTTGTAGTGATAAACATAACGTTTACACACAAATCAAAAGAAAAAAAGTTTTATGTGGTAAAGACGATAAAAGATACATCTGTCCAGACGATGGTGTTAGTACTTTAGCTTGGGGACATTATAAAATAAAATAAAAAAACATTGTTTTCACACAACAGTGTCTTTTATTTCCTTAGCATATTTCCCCCCTTCATCATCATCATCATCATCATCACCATTATCAACCTGTATCCCCTTCTCACTCACACTTTTATCACTATGGTTCATGTACTTTTTCTGTATGTAAGCACACCGACTAAACCATCGTGCGTGCTCCCGCCAAGGACAATCATCATCTTCCCAATCCTTTAAACCACCACCACCACAACAGAAACAAACGGTCCTATCTCCTCGACCCCCGTATAGAAGAAACCAGCTTCCGCAAGTTGCTCCGCCGTCTGACGCATACGTTTAGGCCAGTCTTCAAAACTTCTCAATCGTTGCCATTTTGAACGGAAAATTGGAAATTCCACTCTCTCAAACACTCCATCACGAAGTTCATTAATTATTGACTGTAACAATGATTCCCTTCCACACGTATCCATATTCACATTAAAACTAACATTCATCACAACAAATATTATATACCTACTCTATTAATAGTACAATTTATTCCACACACATACCAGATAAGAAAAACCACTATAAAACGTTTATCACTGCTAGCGTGACCTAATTATAACATCATAGAAAACATCATCATGATAATTACGCCGCTAACGGTACCCTCGTTCGAGGCCGCTGACGCAACCGCTGCCCCCCTCGCCGCTGACGCAACCCCTCGCCACCGCCATCCCTCATGATTACCAACACCACCACCACCACCAACAACACTCTAGGCGCCGCTGCGACACCCCTCACCGACGCCCCCCGACCAAACAACAATACACTACTCACGCTGATCATGATCATTAATTTTCAACCTCTTATCAACTAATACCAACATAACATGACACACCACTCACATACATACTACACCATACACAGGGATCTTCTTACACTGGTTTTGCAGTGGTCCAGAACATACATATACATGCTACTTACAGTCAGACAGTGATGTACAACAGGTACAAGGAGAACAAGATGAATTGTTTATAGGCCATATTCAGTCATCCATGTTGTCAAATGACTGGAAAATTACTTTATATATAAATAACTCACTAATAAATTGCATAATTGATACAGGAAGTGATGTGAATATTATGTCTAAAAGTGTATTTGATTCACTTAATATTAAGAATGAGATGACTAAGGCAAATGTAAAAATTAGGTCATACACTGGTAATACTCTTGAGGTACTAGATCAACAAAACTTACAATGTAAATTCCAGTTTAATAATTCATATGTAACAAAACAAATTAATTTTATTATTGCAAATGTAAATTCTCCAACCATAATAGGTAAAATAACTTGCTCTGAAATTGGGTTAATTAAAAGAGTTTTTTGTGTAGAAACTTCTAATAGTCAATTATATAATGAGAATAATAATAGTAAGTCCAATGTAAGTCAATCACAGTCATTCCCATTACAATCAAGTCAGTCACAGAATGTCAATTTAAATAAACTTATTGAATGTAATAATTCTGTTTTCACCGGTCTTGGTTGTCTTCCTGGTGAGTGCCACATCAGTACAAATCCTGAGATTCAGCCAAGAGTCGATGCTCCAAGAAAAGTACCATTTGCATTACATAATAGACTGCAACAAGAACTTGAGAAGATGGAAAAAATGGGTGTCATAACGAAGGTCACTGAGCCTACGGCGTGGGTAAGTTCATTAATTTCAGTAGAAAAAAAAATGGTCAATTAAGGGTGTGTCTAGACCCACGTAACTTATCAGGCAATTAAGAGGACTCATTATCCTATCCCATCAGTAGACATGGTCCGTTCTAAGGTGGCTGGTGCTAGATTTTACTCTACTTTGGATGCAAGTAGTGGATTTTGGATGTGTAAATTAAGTGAGAAAAGTTCTTACCTTACAACTTTTAATACACCTTTTGGTCGATACCGCTTTAAACGCCTTCCATATGGAGTCAACTGTGCTCCTGAGTATTTTCATAGAATCATGACTGAAATATTTGGTGATATACCTGGGGTGGCAGTATACAGCGATGACATTTTGGTAAGCGGACGAACACTACAAGAGCACAATGAACGGCTTAATGCAGTTTTCCAAAGAGCAAAGGAATATAATGTAAAATTTAATAGAGAAAAATGTACATTTTTCAAGAAGAGTATTAAATATCTTGGCCATATTTTTTCAGAATGCGGAATCACAGCAGATCCAGACAAAATCAGAGCAATCAAAGAGGTGCCTTCCCCTACTGGTCTAAAGGATTTAAAAAGGTTTCTTGGTATGCTTAATTATTTAAGTCCTTTTATTAAAAATATGGCTGGTGAAACAGAAATAATACGCCAACTTTTAAAGAAATCTGTTGACTGGCAGTGGACTGCTAATCATGAAGCAGCATTCTGTCATTTGAAGCAATTAATATGTCAAGTTCCAGTATTATCACATTTTAATGTTCATGATCCTATTGTCCTACAAAGTGATGCTAGTAACACAGCTGTTGGAGCAGTGTTGTTACAAAATCAACATCCTGTTTATTATACTTCAAAAACTTTGACAGATACACAACAAAAAATGGCCCAGATCGAGAAAGAACTCTATTCAATAGTTTTTGCCTGTACGAAGTTCCATCAGTTTATATATGGACAATCTGTAACTGTAGAGACAGATCATGCTCCTTTAATAACATTGTTTAAAAAACCCCTTGTTGAGGTTCCAGCACGTCTCCAAAGAATGATGTTAAGAATACAACCCTATAGTTTAAACGTAGTTTACAAAAAAGGTAGTCACATGTACATTGCTGATACCTTATCAAGAGCAGCACTTTCTGATACAAGTTCCAATGAATTGGATGATGATGTTGTTGTTCATGTAAATTTACTGATTAAGTCATTACCTGTATCTTCTGAACGTCTACAGTGGTTAATAACTGGCACAAACCAAGATGAAAATATGCAAATTTTGAAAAAATATTGTAAAGAAGGATGGCCAAGAAGTAAATCACAGATTCACAAAGATTTGCATGAATATTGGCAGCATAGATTTGATTTACATACAGAACACGATTTAATTTTTAGAAGTAACAGTATAGTCATACCTAAAAAATTAAGGTCCGATATTTTGAAAATAATACACAGCGGTCATTTGGGTATAGAAAGGTCAAAAGCATTTGCTAGAGGACATGTTTATTGGCCATTTATGTCATCTGATATAAAAAACCTAGTTCAGTCGTGTCATATTTGTTTGTCTCATAGAAGTTCAAATGCTCCAGAACCACTTTTGCCTCATGATGTTACATTACTTCCATGGGAAAAAGTTGGTGTTGATTTTATGGATTATAAGTCAAAAAAATATATTGTAGTACAAGATTATTACTCCAATTATATTGAATTAATGTCAGTGGCAAGTACTAATGCTAAAACAGTAATTGTCTGTCTCAAGAGCATTTTTAGTAGACATGGTATACCAGTCGAGTTATTCTCTGACAATGGGCCACCATTTAATTCAGCTGAGTTTAAAAAATTTACCTTTGAATGGGGAATAAATCATACTACGTCAAGTCCTTATTTACCTCGTTCAAATGGGTTGGTTGAGTCTGCAGTAAAGATATGTAAACGTTTTCTCACCAAGTCAGAGGAATCTGGAACTGATCCATATCTTGCTTTGCTTCAATTCAGGAATACACCTAGAGGAAATCTGCCATCTCCAGCACAACTGTTAATGTCACGTTCACTTAGAACACAATTGCCAACAGTCACAAGCAATTTAAAACCAAGAACAGTTAAATTTCACGAATATGTAAAGGCAAATGAAGAAAATAAAAATAAAATGAAAGACTACTAAGATAAAAAGACTAAATCATTAACAGAACTACAAGAAGGAGATAAAACCACTGAAATCATTAAAAAAATTATCCTCAGTTTAAATGATAAAAAAAAGCCCAGGATTTGATGGAATTAGAGCAGCGGACATTAAGTATGCTTCAAACAAAATGGTACCAATAATTACACATTTGATAAACTGCTGTATTGAATCTTCAACCTATCCAGATCTTTTAAAAATAGGTATTGTAAGACCAATATATAAAAAAGGCAATCATGCAGATTATAATAATTATCGGCCAATAACAATATTATCTTGCCTTGATAAAATAATTGAACGATTTCTGTGTGATCAAATTAACAGCTATTTGTTGAAGAATAACATTATAAACCCTAACCAGTATGGGTTTTGAAAAAAACAAAAGCACTACCCAACTGCTTAGGAACTTTACTGATGAAATAAACCAGAATTTAAATAAGAAAAAACACATTCTTGTTTTGTTTATTGACTTCAGTAAGGCATTTGATGTTTTAAAATATCAAACTCTATATGATAAACTATCAAGACATGGTATTCAGGGCCATCTTCTACAGCTAATTAAAAACTACCATACAAATCGTGCTACTTCAGTAAAGATTGCAGGCGAGAACAGCACTAGTATTCCTACATATACAGGAACAGCCCAAGGCTCGATAATCGGCCCAGTAGAATATCTCCTCTATGTGAATGATATGCATAAAGTTATAAACAAAGCCTCAGTTTATCAATTTGCCGATGACACCTGCTTGCTCGTTGCCGGGAGTAGTATTGTGGAAATACAAGCCAAACTCCAGGAGACATTTGATAACTTATGTAAGTGGGCACACGATGTGGGGCTTGTTTTGAATGCAGAAAAAACTAAACTTATGCACATACACTCACCGCACAATAAAGTCCAATACAAGCCCCTTATTGTGGCTCACACTCATATGTGCCTGCATAACGCAGCACAGTGCGCATGCACACCAATTGAAAATGTAAATAATCATATGTATGTAGGCCTCATTATTGATAATGTTTTTAACTGGGGAGCTCATAAGGACCATGTCTGTACAAAACTAAGATCAATATTAAGTAGACTGGCAGTTCTCAAGTATAAGCTACCATATAAAATTTTAAGACTTCTGTATATGTCTCTTGCAGATTCTGTAATAAGTTATGGACTTAGTAGTTACGGTCTAACGTTCAAGTCATACATCCAAGATATTTACAAACTACAAATAAGAATACTTAAGACCATAACACCTAAACACATAGTCAAAAAATTTAAAAATAAAGATCAAGAATTATTTGAATACTGTAATGTCATTAATGTGTATGATAAAATAAAATTCTGTATTCTAACTGAAATGAGAATCACTGAATACTTAGAGGAACATGTAAGACCTAGCCACCTAAGACCAGTATTATATATTAAGAAGTATTGTCTACCAAAAATAACGAACAATTATGGCTTTAGAACATTAAAACATATCATACCTTTTTACTTAAATGAATTACCTGCCGATTTACAAAACATGTATTCAAACTCAATTAAGTACAAAGGTAAATATAAAAAAATTTATTTAAAGAATCCAATCTTGAGTATTAATAGCTAAAACATAAGTGTACTAAGCAATTAGTTAATAATCTGTGCTATACAATGTAAGGTGTGCATATTGTATGTACTGTATACTACATGTGAAAGAAAAAAAAATCTAATAAACTGTATACTTAAGCTAGGTACCTATGTAATAAATTGTTAACTTAAGAGTAGTTATAAAATATGTAATCAGAACGTCTCTCCCATACGGATAAACCTCCTAGGTTTTTGTATGGGAAAGTGCATATATTTTTACTTAAAAAAAATAAATGTTGCAAGACATGCTTTGTACAAATAAATAAATAAAATAAGTATATTTTAAGAAAATGCCAGACACTCCATGGGTTCCAGGTGCAGTAAAGGCCAAATGCGAGCAGCCGAGATCCTATATTATTGAGGGTTCAGATGGATTTATAGGACGAAGGAACAGACAGCATATACTAAAGCCTCAAACTCCACCTGTAACTCAACCTGAAAATGAATTTCAAGAGATATCACAAGAAAGTGCAAATATCAAGACACCTCCTAAGTCACCTACTACAACAATATCTACTGAGGAGCATACAACTCCAGTTGAAAAGCGCACCAGATGTGGAAGAGTTATAAGGCCACCAAGACGGTTAGACCTATAGGATTTTTTATATTATTATAATAGCATATTGGCTATGACTGTGAAGGACTGATTAATTTAATTATGTTAATTAGACTATATAACATTACTTAGATACATTGTATAGTTTTATATTCTTAAAATGTTTGTTTACTTCAGAGTTTATCTTGCAAGCTGTGAAGCTATAAGGTTTTACCTCTCTTTGATAAGGAGGATGTTATGAGTATAGATGCCCTTCACTATTGTCAGGGAACATCACTATTCATGCGCGGGCTGTCAATATGGCGTCATGGCTGTCTTTTCATAAAGTATTAATTAAACTTGAATATATTATCATTGCACTAAACTAGTATGTGTTATTATTATATTTATAAGCACCTAACAATACAGTGAGGTCAAATTTTTAAGACATAAAGGTAATGGGAAATTTGCTTGGCCCATATCTGAGGACGTGTCAATTGTAAACGTTACAGATATTGTCCAACTTTTTCCAGATCCAATTTTAGACCGACGCGGCATTAAAACATTTGATATTTCAATGTTGAACTTGAAATACAAAGTGGATTAATAAGGTGCATAAGCATGAATTTTTTAATCGCATTTCTTAACTCAAATATTCATGCATATTCCCTATTAGAAATTAAGTATGTATCTACGAATACGATAACTATGTCATTTTTTTATGTTTAATATAACCATGTCATTTTTTTATATTTAATTGTCTTTTATTTTAGATCTTATATAACCTCAGCTTTATGTATGCTACCATTTTGTGACACTATTGTGCCACAGTAGTCCAAATTGTTGTGCTACTTTTGTGTCACTATAGCACAACATTTTGTGTTACTATTGTGTCATTTTCGTCAATATTTTGGTCTTTACCCATGTATGAGAATTTCGATGGCACCCGGCCTCTTAAGCAAACAAGTAGGTATCATTTTCTCATACGAAAATATTTAACGTGTTTCAGTTATTTTTCAGCTTAAAATAGTAATTACCTAGGTTCCTGCGTAAAAATAGTATAAAATACCTACTAAAAAGTATTTTTTAAGTGTTACATTTTGTAGTAATTTTTTTACGCAGGAACCTAGGTAACTACTATTTGAAGCTGAAAAATAACTCAAACATGTTAAATATTTTCATATGAAAAAATGATTTTCGTATTACGTATGTATGAGAATTTCGATGGCACCCGGCCTCTTAAGCAAACAAGTAGGTATCATTTTCTCATACGAAAATATTTAACGTGTTTCAGTTATTTTTCAGCTTAAAATAGTAATTACCTACGTTCCTGCGTAAAAAAATTACTACAAAATATAACACTAAAAAATATTTTTTAGTATTTTATACTATTTTACGCAGGAACCTAGGTAATTTCGACCTCTAATGTTCGTAATCATTTACTCCTCCTAAAAATATACGATAAGTTTTCCATATACCGATAATTTACAGTAATATTATAATATTGTACATAAAAAAAATCCTACGAAATATATTTTATGAAATATGAACATTCTGTATACCGCGCAGATCTGCGCTTGCAGCTGAAGATCGCGTAGTACCTTGCATGCGGGAAGAGGGACACCGTCATCTTTGAATATCAGAGATAAATTCGCTCATTACTTTGTGAACGATGGGCGTGTTCCATGGCAAGACACAAAAATATAGCTACAACTAACATACCGTACTTGTAATGTTTAGGTACATAAATGTAAACAAACAGAATAAGGTAATAACGTTGTGACCGTAAAACAGCCAAAATTTGTTTATATTATAATATACGGATAGTATATTATACTAGCGCTTCATAATAATAATTGTAATAGCTAATAATTCTGTCAATTAATTTTTAGTCAATAAACTTACTTACTGAAAATATTCTTTTTTTCCAACGTGTCTTCACAATCTCCAAATATCTCCACCAACTCTTGCCAAGCTCGGTTCTTGATTGTTTTATTTGAATAATCATTACACTGAATATCCCATATTGCAGGCCTCTTCTCCACCTCATCAATAAATAGTTCAGTGTCGAAACGATCCATTGCGGAGCTGTGGACGGGCTAACCGCGCGGTAGCCGCAATGCAACTGAACACGAAGTAAAGACTCCATAGTAATAGAAACGCGCGGGAGCAGCGCGGTTCTATTTTCTGGCGGTTGGATTGCGGTAACCGCGCGGTTTGATTAACCGCGCGGGTATCTCTGAACGATTACTTAATAACTCATACAAATAAGACCCGCGCGATTTCCATGCGATTCTGAAATCGCGCGGTTCCCGCCGTGTCTGAACGAAGACTAAAACAGAAACGCACACATGCATTCTGGACTCTATTCTGAGCTCCTCAGACTGGTAAGGCCGGTACTTGTACAGCTTTTTGAGCCGGTAAAAACAGCCCCTAGTAACCTCTAACATGTGTTGCTCAAATTTAAGGTGCGAGTCAATTACCACTCCTAGATTGCGTGCTGTACTTACCTGCTCAATTCGCTATCTAGACACCATAAAAGATGGACGCTTACCCAAGATCTCAGCCACCTGTTTTTTGGAGCCCAGAACCATAAACTTTGATTTCTTTGGATTTAAGACTAGAGTTCGACCATTCGGCGACATGTTGAAGGTTTGGATTTAACACTAGAGTTTGACCATTCGGCGACATGTTGAAGGTCGTCATTTAGATTTTTTAAAGCTTCAAGCATGTCCTTTGGAAAAAAACTGATGTAGATTTGGGTGTCGTCTGCATACATGACTAGTAATCCGGTTTGCTCACGATATTCTTGTTGTGTACACTCTTTCTTGGCTTTATTCAATCTCTGGTCTCCAGCACGCGCACTCAATTTCTTGAAGTCCATATTATACGATATGTGAAGAAGACACTCCATACACCGAATTTTCACATGGAGTGAGAATAGACCATACTCGTAAATTTCTTCACGAAGTAACTTTTGAGCCAAGACATCTAGTTTATTCGTTTGACTTGGTGTTGCCAAGCAAACCGGGCATGTTGTTTGCGATGGAACATCTGCTATTGTGTTTACCACTTTCCCATCAATCATCGTCATATGCAGTTCATGGGATATCTCCGCGTTATTATAACGCGTGGAATTCAAATCTGCAATCGCTGTCTTCATATCAGACTCTTCAGCCTTTATGAAATCTGAAGTTTCCGTTGAGAAGGTGAATTTGACTGGCCGACAGTAATAAGTTGAACTGTATTCTCTCAAACAATCAACTAATTTCCATCTACCAGTCCAAGTGGGACGACACTGGTCATGACGCTGGAAGATTCGTTGTACTCGAAAGCCTCTAGATTCCACCGTTGTTTATAGTTACTCTGTGATGAGGAGCCGTCAAGTGGAAGTGGGTTCCATATCATTTTTAGCCCTTCATCACTGGAACTTGATACGGGTCCCAAATCAAGCGAAATTCTTTCCACCGTATAATCGAGGAGCGCTTGTAATCTAGAATACAAAACAATACAATTTTAATAAATATGTTACATTTACGAAAAATACATTATAAATCCGATAATTATTCACGATTACAATACACTTACCTTACACGGACTCCTCTCTCAGTGACTTCCATGCTCTCTTCTGGCTTCTCTTCTTGGCGGCTAAAAGTTTCTTATAAGACGGAAGAGAAGTAGCAAAGTTCTCGTTCTTCTTGATCTCTCTTGGCGTCAAGTACTTCCACTTGGAAAAAGAAAGAGATGTATATATATACATATATATCGGATCGTCGAGCGATATAAGAAACTGATTCAATGGCCATGAAATAACATTGCATTTATCCTCCAAGATTGTGGGCGTATATTAGTTATCTACACTGAACGTGATTAACCAGATATCGTCAGATTTGGAGCCGATGAGTTTGGGAGCATACACCGTTCCTTCCAACATTCATAATAATTCTAGATATTTGGCAGGTGATGGTTGCACCTCTCAAAAGTCCATCGTCAGTTAGCGTCACTCAAAACCCCATCCGGACGTACTGGCCGCTCCAACAGATAACATACATTATAAAACTTATCTCAAAATAAGTTGCCAATAGACAAGTTAATCGCACACGCCGATATATATATATATATATATATATCAAAATGCATACCCTGTATATTTTTACTAACGTTTTAAGATGCTCAAATATAAAATTTTGTCTTCCTAGCACCATTGCAACCCGTGCCGACCGAGCCTCAAAGTTTAGTAAAGAACTATTACCGGTCGGTCCACTTAAATCACTAGATCTGCAATAAATTCAAGTGAAAATGGAACAATTAAATAAGATCAGCATTAACCTTTATATTAACATACATTTTTAATAATCAGACAGGGCAACATCTTTTAAGATTAGTATTTTTTACAGTCAGGATACACTTTTCTCGGAGTTGGAGGAAGAATTGTCTCGTTTGTTGGCGTACCCGGCGTACCCCCCTACACCCGTCGTTTGCGAAGATTTCGCGGCAACCAACGGTTCGCGCGACGTAACTTAGTATTTAGCTAAAATATAAAAATATTTTTAGGCATCGGCCTAAATTGTATTATTTTACTAGAACTAGATACATAATTGATTTTATGACTGTTTTTATTGTGCTAAAATGTGTTTTGTTTTTATTCCACAGGCTTTTGAAGACAGACATCCAGGGAAGAACATACCTTCCTGAAGAAGACTTATTATTTTCAATAAAATTCGTAAACCAATTTCTGTTTTATTTACTTTTATAAAAACTTACTTACCTTATTGACTTGCCGAATAAATAAGGCACTATTTATAATAATAAATCACTCATAAACAACACTTTGAAAATTACACATATGAGTCAAAATTTCGCCATTTTGTAGTTCCGAAAACTGAACTTTGAACTGGAATTTTTATGTAAACTATTACAGTTTACAACTTGTTCATGCTTTCAAACACACAAATATATATCTAGAATCATCATAAAACACGCAAACTAGATCTAAATCACATAAAACGTGATATTTTGTAAATAAACTATGAAGTGTACTTGAAGTGTAGTGTGATTCTCTAACATTTTTTATTTATTATTTTTTACCTTTCTTCTTTTGTATAGACTAAAGTAAAAGACGTGTGTGGCTAGCTTGAAAAATTGGCTTTATTTGTGTATACTACGCTCCTTTGCCTCCATACAGCTTATACTTGTGGATCAATGGACAAATCGGAAAAAATAACCGTTTTTATGTATGTGTGCGTGTGCTTCTCAACCAAGATGGCGGTCAATATTAAGGTTAATCAATGGTGCAGTATATAAAGTATCTTTAAATTGTAGACCATCTCTAGTCCGCACATAGTTATGTAGAATACAACAGGCTTTTATTATGTCTTCGGCAAAATCTATGTTTACATTTATAGGCCTATGAAAGATTCGCCATTTGTTTGCCAAAATACCAAAAGTGCACTCAATGTTACGTCGGGCTCTCGATAACCTATAGTTAAAAATTCTTTTTTCATGTGGTAAACATTTGCCTGAATATGGACGCATTAAATTTTCTGCTAAGCCAAAGGCTTCATCTCCAACTATAACATAAGGCATTGGTGTTGGGTCTATATTAGATATTGGTTTAGGTGTTGCTTGGTGCTTGCTTGGTTTTGTTGTATTTTTAATGATTTTTCTGTTAGTCGTTTATAAAATAACGATTTTTTAAATATAGCAGAATCACTGCTTTTGCCATAAGCCCCAATATCAACATAAGTAAAGCAATAGTTGACATCGCAAAGTGCTAAGAGCACTATGGAAAAGAAATGTTTATAGTTATGGTACAAAGATCCCGAATCAGCAGGCTTTATAACTCGGATATGCTTGCCGTCTATAGCACCAATGCAATTTGGAAAATTTGCATATCTCTCAAAGTCTTGTGCTATTGTCTTCCAGGTGTCTTCAGTCGCTTCGGGCATGACTATGTTTACCAACTTATTCCACAATGATTTACATACTTCGCGGACAATTCCTGTAACCGTCGATTTTCCAAGGCGATAATTGTAGCTAAGTTCTCCAAATGAACAACCCGTACCAAGATATCTGAAACAAGAAAATTATTAATAATATATTTTTTTTAGGTACACAACTCCAAAAAAAAAATGGAAAAACATACGAGACTGCTACAATAAAGAATACAAAAAAGGAAAAACGACTCCTTCTGGTTCAGGTGCTCGTAGAGGAGCCCAATATATGTATTTTTCAAGACTTTCTTTCCTGCAGAATAGTGTAAGTAATAAAGAGACTACAACTAATATTGAAGAACAGAATGAAAGGCAAAGTGAGGAGACAAGTCAACTAAACGCCAATGTAACCGAAGCCACTGAAATACGTCCTCCTAAACGAAAGAAAACACGAGTGCCAGAAGAAAAAATAGCTGTTTTAATAGAAAAAAGCATCGAGTCACGAAAAAAAGTCCAGGATGAATTTCAAGAAAATAGTATTGCCAAACAAGATGACGACAAACTCTTTTGCTTATCGTTATACAAAGAAATCAAAAAAGTGCCAGAAAATAGGCGTTTAGCGACAAAAATTGAATTACTTCAAGTAATACAAAAAGGACAAATCTTACCGCCCCCTGTTCGCTACAATACTCAACAGATCACACCTATGTATTGGCAAGGACATGGACAACAGTATACAAGCCAGCAAGGATATTTTACATCTGGATCATCTCCTCCTGTTATTCCGTCACCGTCACCATCGCGATTAAGTTCTGGCTCTCAGTCGTCTACTATAGAGAATATTTATGCTGATTTTGAAGAACAAAATTAAACTTACCTTAAAGTTATTACGAGTTTCTCTTCCGGTGACACGCTTGGCCTTAAATGCGTTTCAGAGCTTGAAATATCCTGCCTGATCAGTTCAATTAGTTCATCAAAAGATTTGATTGACATTCTCAAATAGTCAAAAAATTTGTTATCATACATTCTTAAATTGGGATATAACGTTACGAACTGACCATGTACTAGTCGGTCACTTAATACTGGATGCGCCCAATATCGCCTTTTTCTTTTCTTTTTTTTAAGGAGCAACCACAGTAACACACACACTTCTTCGTCGACCTCCATTTTGAAACTGACGCTATACCCGCACGAAAATCGCATACCAACCGCGGTGTCTGATTAGCATCACAATTTTTGCGGTTTCAAACAGCGCGGTTCGTAAACGCGCGATTTCCGCATGTCTGAACGAAGGCTTACTGTTTCTCCTCGTGCCCATGTTACACCATATATAAATAATGCTAACCTCCTTAGAATGAAATCACGCAGTAAACTGCATTTTGCCGTACTCCTTTTTGACATCATAAGCACCCAAACTCCTTCCTGTTTGTATGAGAAATTATCCTGCGCAAGTGAGGTTAACACTCGTACAAGAGCCTCCCTGTACCGCATCTTGACACCACAGCATAGAACGGCCACATTTCGAGGATCTTTTAAGTATGCTGCCTCTCTCTGTTGGAACGACCTCCCACCTCCTCTCCGGGCGCTGAAATGTTTTTCATGGCAACCTCAAGTGTCAAAAACGACGTAAATGATAATGAAAAAGCCTTTGTTAAGGCTCGACCGAAGCCTAAGTTCGGCCCCCGAAAGCCGCCACGTACACCTGCGCGACTTGATGGAAGTGTCCCAAAACCCCAACACATCTCTAAGAATACGACAACATTAACCAATGATCCGTTGTGGGAGGATGCTTTTATAATCGACGGGGAGTCTGGGCTGACGTGCGAAGAAGCGTCCAAAAATTTCAATGTAGACGCAGCAGGTTACGTCGATCTGATCGAAGAGGAGTACCGGGCTATTTCCGATTGTGACAAAGCGTACGCGAAAAGCGTGTCGCCTGGGGCCCATGCATACTACCACATTGTAGCCCTGTGGTACAAAACAGCGTTAGTCGCTCAAAAGCATGGGATCGCCACATTCGACCAGGACAAGCTGGTCCAATTCGTGTCAGGATACGGTACAGCGACGGTAGCAGCGGGAGCAGCCGCCTACTTGTCCGGCTTGGGTGACTATACCGATGCGGCGGGCGTTAAGCATAATATGCGAGCCCCCACACCTAATGCACAGGGTCACTTTGGCCAAGCAACGGCAGCGACGCACGGGCTTTATGAGACTATGCCTGCCCCAGCTATCGCTCTCCAGCGGGTGCTGGAAGAGGTCGCCGTTAGAATAGAAGCCGATGACGTGTGGGATCTGGCTGAAATACGCCCTCACGTCCCAGTCGCACCAGCAGCAGATGCCGAGCCACCAGAAGAGGTCAGACCTCAGCCACAGGTAGTAGAGGCTGATGATGTTGAAGGAGCTGAGCCAGAGGAGGAGGTCGAAGAGGAGCAAGAAGGAGAGAGACCCCACCAACTACCAACGGCTAACCTACTTGGGTGGAGGCCAGTCAAGAGGCCGCTTAAAGGTCAGACGTACGAACTGGAAGGCGTCTTTGAAGGTGAGAGGAACCGAATGGGATTACACCTCGACAACCAGGCCTTCTGCTTGCATAGAGGTCTTTTTGAACTCGTGAAGAGACGACTGGAGCAGTGTCGTTATAAAACGGCGCTCATACCGACTTCGACTACGGGCTCTTTAGCCCAACAAGCATACATGCATGTAGTGGTATAGTATCTATGTTATATTGTATTCGTATTAAACTTGTAACTTAGACAGAATAAATCACAAGTTCAACCAAGACGGTCGTGTTACTTATTTGCACCAGCTCCCCACACCTCATGGCGACCCTGCCATGCCGTGGCGTGGGCGAGTGTCGGGTAACCGGCGACCCGGCGAAGTTCGCCGACGCGGCGGATTCCTGTGTGCCTCGGTGCTCGTAGTTAGCCAAATTTAAAGTTAGAGTTATAAAAACTTTTAGTGCGTCACACAAAAAACTCTGGACCCTCGTGGTTACAAACGTACAATACACTTACCTTACACGGACTCCTCTCTCAGTGACTTCCATGCTCTCTTCTGGCTTCTCTTCTTGGCGGCTAAAAGTTTCTTATAAGACGGAAGAGAAGTAGGAAAGGTTCTCGTTCTTCTTGAACTCTCTTGGCGTCAAGTACTTCCACTTGGAAAAAGAAAGAGATGTATATATATACATATATATCGGATCGTCGAGCGATATAAGAAACTGATTCAATGGCCATGAAATAACATTGCATTTATCCTCCAAGATTGTGGGCGTATATTAGTTATCTACACTGAACGTGATTAGCCAGATATCGTCAGATTTGGAGCCGATGAGTTTGGGAGCATACACCGTTCCTTCCAACATTCATAATAATTCTAGATATTTGGCAGGTGATGGTTGCACCTCTCAAAAGTCCATCGTCAGATCCGGACGTACTGGCCGCTCCAACAGATATATATATATATAGGGTGTCCCTTATATGACAATTTTTTTTTTCGAATTTCAAAATGCATACCCTGTATATTTTTTACTAACGTTTTAAGATGCTCAAATATAAAATTTTCTCTTCCTAGCACCATTGCAACCCGTGCCGACAGAGCCTCAAAGTTTAGTAAAAAACTACTACCGGTCGGTCCACTTAAATCACTAGATCTGCAATAAATTCAAGTGAAAATGGAACAATTAAATAAGATCAGCATTAATCTTTATATTAATAACATACATTTTTAATAATCAGACAGGGCAACATCTTTTTAGATTAGTATTTTTTACAGTCAGGATACACTTTTCTCGGAGTTGGAGGAAGAATTGTCTCGTTTGTTAAAATTTGCGATTCTGTCCCCGTTCAAGTTGACAATCATCTACTTCTTAGTTTGGTTACCAACATTCATCATCAAACAGTGATATAATTACTGTCTCCTCACATAAATACCATAAATTATGACTAAACTTTTTAAAAGAGGCTTTAAAAGTAGTTAAATCAATTTTTCGTACTTTTTTCTCCCTCAAGAAGCACAAATCTTAGAAATTATGATTTAGTTACCACAGTGCGTTCGAAACGTAACTAAAAATCTTGTAGAGCTTTTTTGTCCTTTGCAGTTATTGTGAATAGTAACTATAGTAAACAAAATTTTAACGATAATTTGTTTTTTCTTCCACTCTCTCCAAACATGATATAAATCAATAAAATTCTGAGTACTCGCCATGTTTCTCTCCCTTTGTGGTAGCCATTGTTATCTGCCTAAATATTTAATGTATACAGTCGTAGTTCCCATTGTTAAAGATAAAACTCGAGACGTGTCAGATATTTCTTATTACAGACCGATATTCCTGGCGACTATTGTAGCCAAAGTGCTGGATAGACGATGCACAATTCGGGTTTAGACCTGGATTATCAACGGAAAGCGCGATATTATGCCTCAAGCAAACTGTCCAGTACTACACGTCTAGAAATACACCAGTGTTTGCTTGTTACCTAGACTTATCGAATGCATTTGAAATGGTGTCATGCGATATACTGTGGCAGAAATTAAAATCTGAAACCAGTTTATCGGATGACGTCATATCTGTATTAAAATATTAGTATACATAGGCTGCACTAAAAATATCGGGAATGGAATACTTCCACTATTCCTGTCATATTAAAATCTTTTTAATTGAAAACACCTTGGTTTTAAAAATCGTGTTACATATGCACCCTCTATGAAAACCGGACTTAGCACAGATTTGCCGAACACCAGTATCACATCATCATCATCAGTCAGCTGCAGTCAATCACATCATCATCATCAGCCAGCCGCAGTCAAACATCAGCTCTTGGACTATAATAAACTTGAAGCATACATAAAGTGTTGCCGTCTCCCAGACTATACAGATAAGACCACTCAAGAAGTTTCTTACTAAAATTGCGAAAGAACACGGAATACCGAAAACGCTGTCGCCGCATCATCGTGGTGGTCCCAACTCCGTGGGACCTGATTTTGGTAGTTAGTTAGCTCACTTTAGATCTTACATCGATCGGGGTCGGTACTTGTAGTTTAGGATATAGTCTTTTTATACAGAATAGCTCTGTTAGAAAAAGTGTTTAAGTTATAAAAATTATTGTAATCTTATTTCAATAAATGTATTAAATTAAATCGGTTTTTTTGGCACTCCCGTTCGAGAACACTATAATTATTATCGAATACCATTTATTTATTTAAAAAAAGATTCTCGGTCTTGTCAAACTTGTTTAGTTGTTGAGAAAATGGAATTGACTCGAGAAACTTCTAGAGCGATGATTTATTATGACTTTCGAAGTGGTTTAACACAAAAACAGTGTGTTGATCGGATGATTTCTGCATTTGGTGATGAAGCCCCATCCAAAACCACAATTTATCGCTGGTTTGCTGAATTTCAACGTGGACGTGTCAGGCTCAGTGATGATCCCCGTCAAGGTCGTCCAAAAACTGCAACCCAAGAAAACGTTGATGCTGTGCGTTAGCTGGTTGAGGAAGATCGACATGTGACATACCGCAAAATTCAGGCAACTTTAGACATTGGCATGAGTCAAATACAAATAATATTGGATGAACAATTAGGTTTAAAAAAGTTGTTTTCCCGATGGATACCGCATTTGCTCTGTGAAGAGCAAAAAGCCGCTCTCGTTACTTGGTGCGTCAGAACTCTCGAAAGATTCCACGCAGGATCCTCAAATGCTGTATACAACATAGTATCAGGTGACGAATCCTGGATATACGCGTACGAACCCTAAACAAAAAACCAGTCACGAGTTCGGGTGTTCGAAAATTTAAAGCCAACAAAAATTGTTCCTTCACGGAGTGTTGCAAAAAAAATGGTGGCCACATTTGTCTCCAAAACCGGCCATATTGCGACTATTCCTCTTGAGGGACAAAAAACGGTTAATGTAGAATGGTATGCTAGCATTTGTTTGCCACACTGTCGTTTCTGAACTCTGTAAAGAGAACTGCAACCGCCGCATCATCCTCCATCACGACAATGCGAGTTCTCACACCGCGCACAGAACAAAAGAGTTTTTAGAGCAAGAAAACATAGAATTATTAGACCATCCGCAGTACAGCCCCGACTTAAGCCCTAATGATTTCTATACTTTCCCTAAAATAAAGAATAAATTGCGTGGTCAGAGATTTTCATCACCTGAAGAAGCTGTGGACGCCTACAAAACGGCCATTTTGGAGACCCCAACTTCCGAATGGAATGGTTGCTTCAATGATTGGTTCCATCGTATCCTCTAAAGACCGAAGCTAATTTTTGCTGAGTACCAATTATCATCGAACGTACTTTCAGAAGAACAAACTTTTTATAGTCGGTAACGCCGAGCATTTCACATGACTTTTTTTTATGTTAGCTATTTTCTATTGTGCTCATATTTTCAGGGGTCTTATATAATAGTGTAAAGAATGTATTATAAGCAAAATTACTAATATTTAAAATAACTTTTAAAAGAACACTCGGTATTTTCGACTTTAAAATGGAATAAACAAGAATATTGTTTTTTTTAGTTAAAAACCCAGTTCAAGTGTAAACATTAAAAAAAACAATACTTTAGAAATACGTGAATATTAGAATAATAAACTCAATTCAACAAAAGCAAAGGTATTATTTTAATTTTGACTTTCATGATTTGTTCTTTTCAGAGAACTGTCGGTTTTAAATTAAAGAAATATACTTATGAATCGAATATTTTTAATAAAATAAAAATCAAACAGCTTCCATAATTATTATAATCATCAAAAACAAAAGCTCAAAATTGAAATTGTACTTATCCTACATATAACAATAATAAAATATTATATTAGTAACAATTTAGGTACTCTGTACTTCTAAAAATCACAAAAATATTCGTACTACTACTATCTCACTTAACTGTCAAGTTACTTATTTTTTAAAACTACGGCTAACCACTGACCGCATGCAACTCTTTCCCACCTCTGGCTACTGGTTACACAGCAGCGTGTGGTCGTCTACGAGTCACGACTTGACTGCATGCTGCAGCGCAGTGCGATCGCAGCACGCAGTGATTCATGCACAATTTCGGCCCGCGAATCGACGTAGTTTATAATTTTACATCTTTAACTTATACTCTATTTTCAGTCTAACAATTCAGTCTGTTCATAATCAGTCAGGTAACTAAGTAGATAGGTACTAAATTACTAATTGTACTGCTTGATTCAGCAAAGAAAAAATAGATAGGTCTCTACCTATCTATTATAAGCGTAAAACAGTTTTTGCTTACTAATAACAATCAATGATATTTTTCAATTATTCAAGGTCGAACATAATAAAAACATATAAAATCTAGACAAAAATTATTAAATTAATTCGCAAGCAAAGTTATTAAGAACTATGAAAATCTTTGAAACAATTTCGATCTCTGACAATGCAAAGTTGCACTTGGCAACTTGTACACTGCATCCAAGATTTTTTCTGACAGATACGACACCTGTTAACTCGGTTAGAAAAATCGGGCATGTGAGCAGCATTGCGACGTCTAAAAGCAGAATTTGGCGTAGGAATTTGAGATCTCCTGCCCCGCTTAATTCGACAAGGAATGTCGTCTTCTTCATCAGATCCAGATAGTGATGAGGTGTCACAGTATTGCTCCAATAGAACTTGACTTATAAGCATTTTATAAGCGCGAAGCTGCAGTATTTTTTTTATAGGCGTTCCACGACCTTTTTGATCTTCTTTGTAACATATCCAGGAGTTACTGACAGCAAGGTCAAGCATATGACTGAAAACTTTTAATGTCCACTTTCTAGTTCTATAACGGCTAGGACAGACTGCCAAGAATCTATCGGCTAAATCAACCCCGCCCATGTTACTGTTGTAGTTTCTTACAGTATCAGGCCTAGCAACAAATATATAGCTGTTTAAATTCTTGCTCCATCTTCGACAAATATCTGTTGGCTCCTTGGCGTGTATATTTGACATCATCATAACGGGCTTATTGTCAAGCCAGACAGATACCGCAATTGTATTTTCAGAGTTAGTCACAACTTGACAAGCTCCTCGACCTTCTCTAAGCAATTCACGATGTTTTTCTTTTAGCAATATCTTGACTTCAGCAGGGAGGCGATTCTTTTGAATTGTTCCAGTAGCCATTAAATTCCTATTGGTAAGTTCCTTAATTAGTTTAGCACTGGTGAAAAATCTGTCAAAATATAGTCGATGACCAGGAGCAATATCGTCTGTAAGATTGAGCACTGCTTTCTCTCCTAGCCCAAAGTTTGTGTTTTCGTATCTAGGGTACGTTGTTTTACCCTGGTAAACATCAAAGTTCAAAACTAGACCTTTAGGGTCCGCCAGTACAAATATTTTCAGCCCCACCGGATTTGGCTTACCAGGACAATATTGCTTGATTCCACAATTACCCGTAAAAGGAATAATCATTTCATCTATACAGAGATTCTGACACTTTGGCAAAGTGATACAAGTTTCTTGAATAGCTTTAATAAGCGGCCGTACCTTCCAAATCTTATCAGTACTTCTCTCCGCATCAGATACATGGGAATCAACGACAAACTTAATGTTGTTACGCAGTAATAAGAATCTATCACGAGCCATTGTGTCCGTAATTAATGGTACTTTGAATTTTTTCTCCCAGTACATACGGATGGTAGGATATCCTATACATGACATAGCCATTATTATTCCCATAAATGTGTACAATTCTGCTGCTGTCAAATTTAGTCTCAATCCTGTCGCATTTTCATAGCTTACATTAGACTTATCTACTATTAGAGCCACCAAATCCTGATTTATGTATCGCAAAAAGTAAGTTATTTCTTCAAAATCTTCGCTATCTAGCGGCAAGCAAGCTGGTTCTCTAAATGCAATTATATCTGGATTAAAGTCGTTAAAACTCCATTCTGAAATAATATGAGGAGATCCTCTATTTATCCTACTATTACGAGCTCGGCGTCTGCCCCGGCGTTGACCAATGGCGCGAGTTCTAGACCTTCCTCTAAGTACGGAAAGTGGTACAGACTCAGAGGAGTTAGAATCATCAGAACTGGAATCTGTGTTCTCCAACTGTTCGTCTCTATTTTCGGCAGAAATATGATTATCGTCTAAAGATATGTTATCGTCGTGTAAAGAACTGGTGCTTATTTCTTCCCAGTCAATATCTGAATCATTTAAATACTGTTCTAAATTTTCTTCTAACTCCTTTGCAGTGAGTTCTAAAAATAAACGAAAAAATTATCAATAAACCCAGAAAAGCATAATTGCTGCGGCGCGGCGTGCAGGTATTGCGAGCACATAATATCATCGTGAACCGCGCACGGCGACTGCACGCCGAAAAAGTTTCGGATTCAGTTTGCTCTAATATGCCTTCAATCTCTTTCTACAATAGCTAGGTAAATACAAGTTGTAGGCACTTACTTAAAACCGATAGTTCTTTGCAAGGAACAATTAATTAGCAAAGTTAAGGACTCAAAATACTAATTGCACTATCAAAATATTATGTCTATAAGTCTACTAATAAAATGAAACCATTAATATTTCATATTTTAGAAAATAAAATAAAAGTAAGTCTTACCCAATAAATACCTAACGTTCTTTGCAACGAACAATCAATTTTCAAATGAAAAAATAACTCGCTCAGCAACTTGTAATCAGCAAAATTTTTATGTTAACAGGTTAAATACTATTTTGTCTGTTAAAAACACTAAATAGTTTCGCAAAAAACCTATTTTTACTTTTAAAAACAAAGGAAATTGCTTACCACGTCGTCTCGTGTGTACCATCTTGGCGGAAAGAAATTGTCATATTTCGTGTGACATCATGTTTTTTTAAGAAAACTTTTAAGATACACAGAGCTTATTAAATTGAAGTCATAGACAATAACTTTTTTTTTTACACGGCGCGAATTTTTAAATCAAATTGATCGCTAAAGTTTTTGTTCCTTCTGCGGCACGTCCGGTGTTTCTTCCAAGTTGCTTTCGTAAAAGTCTCGGCTGTAACGACTATAAAATAAATTTCCTTTAAAGGAACATCCGGTCTTTAGAGGGTATGGAAAAATGTGTCAAATTTCGCGGAGAATACTTCGAAAAGCAATAAACACATTTTTAAATAGTACTGTTGTGTTACCTCTTTGATTCCCGAAATTTTCAGTGCCGCCCTCGTAAGAATCAATTAAATTATGTCCGGTGAGCTGATGTGTGTTCGGAGCCTTATGGATTGAAATGCGGGGTGAGGCAGGGGGGGATCAGCTCGCCTCGTATTTTCAACCTGTATGTAACCTCGCTTATTGAGGAGCTCAGCAGCACAGGTGTCAGGTGCCACATAGGTAATGCGTGCGACGTGCGTCAACAACATTAGCTACGCTGATGACATGGTGCTGCTGAGTCCCTCTATAGGCGGGCTGAGAAAACTAGTACGTATTTGTGAAAGATACGCGGAGGCCCACGGACTTAGGTATAATGCTACGAAGAGTGAGTACATGGTTTTCAAGTCAGGTACAAAATGCTACGACACGAATGTACCTATAAAACTATGTAACACTCCACTTAAAAGAGTTAGCAAATTTAAGTACCTGGGTCATTGGGTTACCGATACTTTTAGGGATGATGGAGACAAGACATGGAGCGTGAGAGAAGGGCATTAGCAGTCCGATGTAATATGCAGGCCCACAGATTTACACATTGTAGCAGAGACGTTAAAGTTACTTTGTTTAAAGCGTACTGCCAATCTTTTCACACGTGTAGTCTGTGGTCCAGCTATACGCAGAGGTCATATAATGCATTGAGAGTACAGTACAATAACGCATTCAGGGTGCTGATGGAGCTGCCGAGATTTTGCAGTGCGTCGGGCATGCTGGCCGAGGCGCATGTAGATGACTTTTTTGCCATAATCAGGAAGCGTAGCGCCTTACTGATGGCGAGGTGTCGGGACAGCACCAACAGCATCCTGAGGGCATTTGCGGACAGGTGGGACTCTGCACTGCTCAGGCACTGGATTCGGCTTCATGCGCCTGTAGCACGGTGCATGATCATTATTTAATTATGTAGCGTCGAGCAATTAAAATTAATTAATAAAAATTATAAATAATTAATTATCTACTAACCTACTAACATAAGTTTAAGGAAAAATTATAAATAATCTACTAATAATTCATATGGGCTGTATTTTATTGCCTGAAATAAAGCATTATTATTAATAATAATAATAATAATAATAATTAACAAGGGTAGAGAGGGTAACACATTAACTTTTCCATGTGATCAAGATTAAATGAAGAAAAATGTTTTTTTATTAGTGTAAATTCCAATTACCCTTAAAAATGATATCGATAATAATAGAAACATTGTTTACTGAATGTAAGAGAGAATGAATGAATTGTTTATCAAACAGGTTGTTGAAGCTGTGGACGCGTCCTGTCCCATTACGTAAATTGCGTTAAGACGCATAATATATGTATATTGTATACTGCTGACCAGTGTGTACGAGAGCAGTGGGCTAATCGTAGATTGTATTTACACTGTAATTAAAATTTGGTATGATATCGCAGAGCATCTCGAGGATACAGCAGGGTGTGTAAACATCAACCACGAAAAGTAGTAGGGAGTTGTTGAGTTAAGTGCCGGCAAAGTATTTCGCTAACACCGTATCACAAGCGGACAAGTTGGCAAATGAACTTTGAAACTTTATATTTTGTGCCTTTAGTGTCAACGGTATAGACTATGCGACATAGACAAAAAACAATAGACTGTGCAACACAGACAAAAGAACAATATTATGTAGATTGTGCGGACATAAAGACAAGTGTAAAAACAATAATTATTGTGTAATCTTATAAATTAACTAAATCCCCGTTTATAGAACTTATGCCAACTCCAAACTATGCTGTAATCAAAAACAAACCAAGAAGAAAGGCCATCAAAATTATAGGGGTCAACGGATTACTAGGGTCCATTTTAAGAAACGAGAAGAGGTAAAAGAAAATAAGATGATAAAGGCGAAAAAATCAAAAAAGACCAATCAGAAAACTAAAGATCGTAAGAATAAGGGCCTGTTTCACCGCTTCCTGATAAGGTGCCCGATATGCTTATTTGACAGATTCTCCATACTGTGTCAAGTTAAGTGGTGGATAGCCTTATCAGGAAGCCGTGAAACAGGCCCTAAGTCTGGAAAAGATAGCAGCAAGGTTAAGGAGTCAAAAATAATTGAATCTGAATGGTTCTGAGTAGCATGTATATGTATGTTCTGGACCAGTGCAAAACCAGTATAAGAAGATCCCTGTGTGTGGTGTAGTATGTATGTGAGTGGTGTGTCATGTTATGTTGGTATTAGTTGATAAGAGGTTGAAAATTAATGATCATGATCAGCGTGAGTAGTGTATTGTTGTTTGGTCGGGGCGTCGGTGAGGGGTGTCGCAGCGGCGTCTAGAGTGTTGTTGGTGGTGGTGTTGGTAATCATGAGGGATGGCGGTGGCGAGGGGTTGCGTCAGCGGCGAGGGGGCAGCGGTGAGGGTTGCGTCAGCGGCCTCGAACGAGGGGTACCCTCGTTAGCGGCGTAATTATCATGATGATGTTTTCTATGATGTTATAATTAGGTCACGCTAGCAGTGTAGTATGTTCTGGACCAGTGCTAAACCAGTGTAAGAAGATCCCTGTGTGTGGTGTAGTATGTATGTGAGTGGTGTGTCATGTTATGTTGGTATTAGTTGATAAGAGGTTGAAAATTAATGATCATGATCAGCGTGAGTAGTGTATTGTTGTTTGGTCGGGGCGTCGGTGAGGGGTGTCGCAGCGGCCTCTAGTGTTGTTGGTGGTGGTGTTGGTAATCATGAGGGATGGGTGGCGGCGGTGCTGCGAGCTCATGATGGTGGTGTAATCATTATCGAAAAGGAGACATGGAAAATGTCGTACAATAATATATATTAGTAATTTAATTCATGGGAAAATTCCATAAAATAATATGTTATTAATTTATTTCACAATTTACAGGGTTATTTAAATTACGCTTTTAAATGTGACATTTATTCCACGTGCAGGAAGCGGTGAAAAAGATATTTTTTTTGTATAGTGAGCATATAATATGAAAAGCGTGGATACTTTTTTGATATTGAAATGAATTTTTTCTTTTATAGATTATTAAAAGTTGATGAAAAGATGGTATAGGTGGAGTTATATTGGGTAGAATATGTTTCATTGTGTTGGTTTATATGGAAAATGAAAGTTTTCTTATTACATTTTTAAAAGTGTATGAAAAGATGGTGTAGTTGTGGAGTAATAATGGGTAGGCTATGTTGTTTTGTATGGAAAAATGAAAGTTTTCTTATTTCAATATTAAAAGTTTATGAATACATGGTGTGTGACTGGAGTAAAATGTGTTTCATTGTATTAGATGGAAATAAGTATATTTTATGATGTGTTTGTTGAGAAGTCCTATATTTTTGAAATTACGTTTGGTGACATTACTTGCAACGCAATTGCATCATAACTCCCACACACTGCTAATCATTTGATATAAAACAGTGCACTTGTAAAAATGTGTGTCATATTAACAGTTCTAATAGTCTCGATAGTCATAATAATTGATATTAGTGTTTCATAGTAAAAAATATATTAAATGTTATTCACAAGTTTATTACCATGGGTGGTGATGTTATACATTCAACGCGAGAACACTACAGATATGGTGGTGAGAAATATTTCAAAATCAGTTAATGAAGATTGGTTGAATTTATGTAATAACAATTATTGGTATGTGAAGAATGTAACACTTTTCGAAGCGGATGGTGCTTTAATAAGAGTCTGGCTAATAAAGTTTTATCTTTATGAAGATGTCGCTCGAGATGATGGAAATTTTTTCCGCCGCAAACACCCCATTATTGTGAGTAGTCGTCGTTATCATTATCATCGTTTTCATGGAGCACAACGGCTGCATGACAAGAAAACTCATCAAAGGAGTATACGTATAATATGTAACGATGAAAATGTGCTATTATTATATAAACTAGAAGTTGTGAGATTTATTGATACCACTAATAATAACTCTCGAAACAAGCGAAGTGGTAATATGTGGAAAACGAATACTCTACAACAGTCATGGACCTCCGATATGTTTGAGCAGACATTCAAAGATGACAAAGGATTGGAGATTAATGTAAAGGTGGCTAGAGTTGATCCTCATCATTATCATCATCATCATCACAATAATAGTAACCAAAGAAAGAAGTTGAATACGAGTAGTGGAGGAGGAGGAGGAGGAGGAACTAATGACGTGACACGTGAGGAATTATCAACGATTTCCCTCAATAAGACGACGACTCCTATAACAACGACGGTGACAACACCTCCTACATCATCATCATCATCATCATCAACATTTCCTCCTTTAAGCGAACAATGTATGCAATATAAGATTGTAATTGAAGGTGTTATCCATTGGAGCTATGGTGAATGGGACAAACTAAAAAAAGGATACATAACTGATGGTGAATGTAGTAACAAAATTCCAGTAAAAATTTAATTAAAATTTTAATCAAAATATCTACCGCAGGATGTGGTTTTTCTATGTTAAAGGACAATTATTATGAGTGGGTGGTGGTGTGAATTATGAAAAAATTATATGCAATTTATCAACTATAAAAAGACCTATACCCACAGAAGACTGTGTATTCAATCAGGACAGCCTACACTGTGTACCGTGGTATAGTGAGCAAAAGAGTAAAATATTATAAATATTTTTTGTGAGTATAAATAAAGTGTTTTTTTTTGTTTAAATATGTCGAAAGAAGAAGCGCTCAAAAAATTAAACGACTACAGAAAAACATGGATGAAATTAGCAAATCTTGAATTAAACGTTCCATATAAAATTTTGAGAGCATACAAAGTGCAATCGAAGTTTCAAGCGGACACGATGCAGACTGTTCTGCATTTAGAAAATGGTTACCTAATTTCATTGCCGTCGACATATAACGATGTCAATGAGGAAATTTTAGCAACACTTAACCAGGGTGTGTATATCACAAGCACAGGTCGAGAGGGCAAAACGTGGGGAATCAATTTTACCATGATGTAAACAAGATGAAAGAGTAAAAATGTTTTATTTTTTGCATTACAGTGTAAATCCCGGCCCCGACGTCTCCTCTCAATTAATATGATATCAACATTGGAAAATATGAATGCTGAGTGTAAGGAAGAATGCGTCAAGATCTTAGCAAGCAACAGGTTGTTAAAACTGTGGACTCGTTCAATCCCGCTGCGAAAATTACACGAAGATGTGAACACAATGCTGACTACTGTGTACGAGAGGAGTGGCTTCAGTGACTATGGTATTTATGCGCTAATTATGTTTTGGAGTGAGATTACCGAGCTCCTCGAAGATACAGTTGGCTCTATAAACGTTAACTACGAGGAGTGGATGGATCTAATTAGTGAAGTTCCCTTAGAGGTTTTCGTGAACTGTACCCCGTCTCAAACCGCAAAGTCCACTAGCGAACTGATAAACTTTATATTGTGTGCTATTTGTGCCAACTGTGGTATTGAGTTATAGACACTGTGTGATATAATAATAATTAGCTGTGCGTGCTGTGCGATATAATATAATAATTAGCTACGCAATATAATATTTTTCTTTGTTTTAAAAAGATAGTATTGACTAGTGATATATTATAGTAGTTTTTTTTATGTTTGTGTTTGCCTCAATGTCGATAAATAATATGGAGGTTGGTATTAGATATGTTATCGATATTGACGGCTTCCCCCTTAAAAGCGATATATATTTCAAAGAGGTTGGTGTTTATGATCTTTGGACTGAGGTGGTGCATCTGCACCATATTAAATTACCGTTATGGTTTCTCCAGAGAAAGAGTAAGGCAATAACATGTTCATGGAATGACATGTTCATGGAATGCCATTCAGAAATTTCGATGGGGACATGACCCATGATGATTTAGTGGAGTGTTCACACTCCCTAGATCCAAAG